>OX465595.1:69750769-71000769 GCA_950022295.1 Bromus sterilis
CTATGGGGAGCAGTTTTTGGAAGATTGACCGGGGATCACCGAAGGAGGAGGTGAGGGGACCCACCAGGCAGCCAAAAGGGTGCCTGGTGGCCCCCCTCGGTGCCCCCTTTCGCCTATATAAGCCCCCTGGGGTGGAAACCCTAAAAAGATAGCCGTTTCCGTGTTTCGCCGCCGCCACGGGGCGGAAACCTACAGAGGAGAAAAGCCATCTCCGGCGGGTAGATTCCGCCGGGGAGATCACCTCCCGGAAGGGGAGATCGTCGCCATCATCATCATCATCATCATCATCGTCACGTGCATCATCGAGATCATCATCAACATCATCCCCAACATCAGCACCATCTCCATCCCCATCTCATCTTATCTCACAATTGCAACTTGTGTTGTAATCCGTACTATCTATCCTCTCTACTCTATTGGTATTGATTACTATTTTGTGGTGAATGCTATTGAGTTTTGTTGGAGAAATATCATTGTGTCCATATTGTTTATCACCCATCTATCACCTCTGATCATGATCTCTTTTATGTCTTGTGAGTAGTTACTTTAGTTCTTGAGAACATGGGAGAAGTCTAGTTGTTAGTAGTCATACTATGTTGAAGTATTATGTGTTGTTTGATACTTAAGTTGTGTTGTTATTCCTCTAGTGGTGTTATATGAGTCGAACACATAATACTTCACCTTTCATGGGCCTAGAGGAATACATTGTGCACAAAGGATGCCTATGGTGGGTTGCCGGAGTGACAGAAACCTGAACCCCAGTTCGCAGACTTTCGCACAAGGGAGTTATGGATCCTTGATCGTAATGCTGTGGTTAGGCTTATGCCTTAATTACTACCTTGTATTTGCGGATGCTTGCAAGGTGTGTAATCATAAGAGTACACTTATCTTAGTCTAGAAGGTGTATTAGCATTGATCCACCCACCGACACTTATCAACACGATACATATTACTTGGCGGAGTGTGGTGAAAGTGACTTGACTATCTCTCCCGTGTTTTCTCGAGAACGCTTTAGCTTTTATAAGTTCAGTTCCTAGGCTTATCCTTGTGAAAGGATTGGGCCACTTGCTATTCCTCAGTTACCCTGTTTACTTTGCTTGTCTTTTACTTTTCTGTTGCTTAAACCAAAAACCCCTAAATATTTACCTTTGAGTGTTTGCAGCCCTTTCTCTATCTAGTGTCACTTATCAGTACCTTCTGCTCCTCGTTGGATCGACATCCTTATTTATCGAAAAGCTACAATTGATCCCCTAGACTTGTGGGTTATCAAGAATCGTTTATTGGCGCGGTTAACGGGCGAGGCGATCCCACTAAACCTATTAACTTCTCCGCCATCAACAAGCTTTTCTGGCGCCGTTGCCGGGGAGTGTAGCACTATTGGTAAGTGAAGCCGGTAAGGGAACTTTTATTTTCTGTTGTTACTTTCAGCCCTTATGGACTCTTCTGCTGTTGGTTCGTTGCTGGTAAGGAGCCGCCCCACGACTGTGGAGGTCACTCCTACCCCTACTGAAATTGTGCCCTATAAAATACCATCTGGTATTGTTGATTATGTCTTGGCTAATCGTTATACAGGAGAAGGACATCCGGGAGAACACCTGCTATATTTATCACAATTATGTTCTTTATTTAAGCTTGCTGGTGTGACGATAGAGTTCGTCATGAAGAAACTATTCTCCATATCACTCAAAGATAAAGCTTCAGGTTGGTATAAGCTACTCGATAACTCTGATCTGCTTGAATGGCCAGAGCTTATGTCTCTCTTTTATGCAAAGTTTTATCCTCTTCGTGAAATTCACCAAGACAGGAACTACATCTACAACTTTTGGTCTCGCGACGGAGAGAGCATTGCTCAAGCTTGGGGGAGACTGAAGTCCCTGATGCTCAAATTCCCAAACCATGAGCTCCCCAAGGAAATTATACATACAAATTTTTATGCCAGGCTTTCTCGTCAGGACAAGGAGATGTTGGATGCCTCCTCTAGTTGGGTATTCCAGACCAGAAGTATGGAAGAAAAATGGGATCTTATAGAAAGGATCCAGAAGAACACTGAAAACTGGGAAATTAATAAAGGTATTGAACCCGCTATAAACTATGAGCATGACTACATTGAGAGTTATGTGAAGACTGATTACTTTAATACCTTTTGCTGGAAAATTGGTCTTGATTCCCAGCTAATGGTTGACTTTTGCAAGGACTTTGCTTCTCATATTGATTCTTCCAGGAAGGAGAGTCAACATCATAAACCTTTCAAAGAGTCACCAATTGAGATTAATGTTACTGATCCTGTTTTACCTGCAGTTGTGTATGAACAGCCTCCTTATCCCTCCAGGATAAAGGAGCACTCTTTTGTTACAGGTATTCTAAACAAGAATAAAAGGACCACTGACGAACCTGAGGACATGATCAAGGTCCAGCCTCAAGTTGCAATGGTCAAGGATCTGGTAACCAGTGATATCGAAGAATTCAGTATTAGTTTTTGTGCTGTTGCCACTAACATTGTCACAGCCAGGAACAAAGGCCCAATTTCAGGTACACCAGTTGTATATGTCAAAATAGGAGATCATAATTACTATGGGCTATGTGATTTGGGGTCTAGCGTCAGCGCTATTCCCTTCACACTTTATCAAGAGATCATGCACGAGATTCAGCCGTGTGAGATCGAGGACATAGATGTCACTATCCATCTTGCAAATAAACAAACAATCTCTCCAGTTGGGATTGTAAGAGATGTTGAAGTACTCTGCGGGAAGGTAAAATATCCTACAGACTTTCTTGTACTTGGTTCAGTACAAGATAGTTTTTGCCCTATTATCTTTGGTAGGCCCTTCCTCAGCACTTGCGGAGCTATAATAGATTGCAAGAAATGTAAAGTTTCTGTTGAATTCAACGGTGAGCCGTATGAATTTAATTTTTCTAAGTTTTCTAAGCAGCCTCGTGGTCCTGACCTGTCAAGTAATGACAAAATTATTGAAGAAATTGCTCCCATTGCTATTCCTCCTAATGATACTTTGCATCAATTTATGGAAGACCACGAGAATGATATACATATGCAGGAGAGGGATGAACTAGAAGACATATTTTTAAGGCAAACCCCCATCCTGAAGCACAACCTCCCGGTTGAACCTTTAGGAATCCTCTCACAACCGAAAGAAGACCCGGTGTTCGACCTAAAACCACTACCCGATACGCTCAAGTATGCTTCTTTAGATAAAAAGAAAGTATATCCTGTTATTATCAACTCTAACCTTTCAGGGTATGAAGAAGAGCGATTATAGGAGATACTCCACAGACACCGAGGTGCTATTGGCTATACTCTTGATGATCTCAAGGGTATTAGTCCATCCATTTGCCAACATACTATCAATCTCGAGCCCGATGCTAAACCGGTTGTTGATCATCAACGACGGTTGAACCCAAAGAGGAAGGACGTGGTTAGGACGGAGGTTCTCAAACTTCTAGCCACAGGTATCATCTATCCTATAGCTGATAGTAAGTGGGTAAGTCCCGTTCATTGTGTTCCTAAGAAAGGAGGTATGACTGTTGTTCCTAATGATAAAAATGAACTAATACCAAAGAGGTCTATTATTGGGTATAGAATGTGCATTGATTTCAGGAAGTTGAACAAGGCCAACCGAAAGGACCACTATCCTTTGCCCTTTATTGATCAGATGCTCGAGCGGTTGTCTAAAAACACCCACTTCTGCTATCTTGATGGGTACTATAGTTTCTCCCAGATTCACATCAACACCGCGGATCAAGAGAAGACCACTTTCACGTGTCCTTATGGTACTTATGCTTATAGGCGTATGCCTTTCGATTTGTGTAATGCACCTGCTACTTTCCAGAGGTGTATGTCTGCAATATTTCATGGTTTCTGTGAGGATATTGTAGAAGTTTTCATGGACGTCTTTTCCATCTATGGAAACTCCTTTGACCACTGTCTCCACAATCTTAATAAAGTTTTGCAGAGATGTGAAGAAACAAATTTGGTGCTCAATTGGGAGAAGTGCCATTTCATGGTTAACGAAGGGATAGTTCTTGGACACAAGATTTCCGAAAGGGGAATTGAAGTGGACAAGGAAAAAATTGAAGCTATTGAAAGGATGCCTTATCCAAGGGACATTAAAGGTATTCGTAGTTTTCTAGGTCATGCTGGTTTCTATAGAAGATTTATCAAGGACTTTTCTAAGACCTCGAGACCCCTTACCAATCTTCTCCAGAAGGATGCTCCTTTTGTATTTGATGAAGATTGCAAGGAAGCTTTTGAAGTTCTTAAGAAATCCTTGATAACCGCTCCTATAGTACAACCACATGACTGGAATTTTCCCTTTGAAATTATGTCTGATGCTAGTGATTTTGCTGTTGGAGCTGTTTTAGGACAAAGGGTTGACAAGAAGTTGAATGTCATCCACTATGCCAGCAAAACACTTGATAGTGCTCAAAAGAATTATGCTACTACCGAGAAGGAGTTCTTGGCAGTGGTGTTTGCTTATGATAAATTTAGGCAGTATATTGTTGATTCTAAAGTTATTATTCATATTGACCATGCTGCCATTAAGTATCTTATGCAGAAAAAGGATGCCAAACCAAGACTCATTAGGTGGGTACTCCTTCTTCAAGAATTTGATTTGCAGATTCTCGATAGAAAAGGAGAAGACAATCCGGTGGCGGATAATCTTTCAAGGATGGAAGATATCCCGCACGATCCTATTCCAGTCAACGACAGTTTCCCAGATGAACAGCTTGCTGTTGTTAAAGTACAATCTCATTCCGACCCTTGGTTTGCAGATTATGCTAATTTTATCGTTGCAAAGTTTTTGCTTCCAGGTTTCACATTTCAGCAGAGGAAGAAATTCTTCACGGATTTGAGGCACTACTTTTGGGATGATCCACATCTTTATAGAGAAGGTGCGGACGGGATCGTAAGAAGGTGTATACCGGAGCACCGAGGAGCGGCTGAAGGAGATGGAACATGAGATCTTCAAGTTTAAGAAGATGGTGGAGCGTGGTGTTGAAGCCAACTTCGACATCAGGAACAAGATCGAGGCTTCCCACAAGAAGGGGATGAAGGAGATGTGGTCAAGTCTGGCCGCACTAGAAGAAAAAGTTTATGGGCTCCAAGCACAGATCTATGATCTGCAGAACCAGAACTGTGAGTATGAACTAAAGTTTCTGCACATGGGTTTAGGTGCTGAGTGCAGGATCTTGGAGACGGGAATGTCCTTCGAGACCGGAGAACAGCTGCCATGGAAGCGCTTCGCCAAGGAGTACGTGACCGACAAGAACAAGGATGAGGAGTAAAACTCCTTGGGTAATGGCACCCCCTTAGCTTGTTCCAAGCTTTGGGGAGTGCCCGGTATCTTTATCTTTATCTTTGCCTTTAGGAGTCAAGTAGAGTCATATCATGTCTAGGGAGGTCACTTTATGAAATAGGTGTTGCTTTGAGGTCTATCACTCCTTTTGTGGAGAGCTTTGTACCCGTGAGTGTGGAGTCGTCTATGAAGGAATATTAATGAGAAGTCTATTGGTTTCTTCGCTGCACTTGGTATTCTCTTCACGCAATCGACATTATGAGCTGATTCTTATGGGGAGTTTTGACCTTATATCAGGTATGGCTTCGAAAACTTTATTTAATCTTGGCAAGTATAGCTTTGGTCATAACAACAAGCATGTTTTTCTCAAAGTAGCGACATAGCCAAAACCTTTGTGTTATTATGCTTGAAGTGTTATGTTGACAAGGAAGAAAACTTGATGTTTCATGCTAGTTTTAATGTTTATGCTTTGTATTGCTTGCATCTAAGTTGTCATCAATTGTTTGCTCTCTCAAAGCTTTGCTAGCCAAAACTCCGTACTAATCGGAATTCTGCTTGTACTTCCATACCTTGAAACCAACTTCTTCCACTTGAGTCCACCATACCTTCCTACTTGTGGTATTTCACTACCACTCCTAAAGTATATAATTTATGTGCTATCTTTAGATGTTCAAAATCTTCTGTTTTGTGCCGCTGATTCAGCTCATGAGGAAGTGGTGGGTGACCCATGATCTTCTTAATTTGGACAAGTTTTATCTTGGGATTGCATATATAATCTGCAAACCCCTAATATGAGGAGGGACTGGCATGAGTGCCCAGCTCGTAAAAGATAAATACTAACACACAAGTTCCTTCTCCCTTTTACGAGTGATAAACAAAGGAATCCAAGGGGATGTGATCGTCCCCACATGGGAGCCGTTCCTCGAAACTTGTCCAAATCATGAAGTGAGTGAGTTATCTATCAGCAGTCGTTGACGGATCATGCACCTCCCAAAAGTTTGTTTTTATCCTGTTTGATCTAGAGATGGCACATAAGTTTTCCCTGCTTACCCTTTTGCACGGGGTTTATCTTTATTTTTGTGCTGAGTCAGTCCTTCCTACTTCCTTCCTTTCTAGAGAGAGAACAGACACTCGATGTTGATAAAGATGCTTGCATATAAAGTTGCATTGAAATATAGCATGTTACATCTTTGTTGACATTATCTTTTGATAAGTCAGTTGTTTGCAAAATCTTATGCTTAGTAAAACATCTTCCTTTGTGTTAACATGTGCACTTCTTGACTAATAGCATGTTCTTTCAAAAGCTTCAACTGTTCCATTATAAGTGAAAGAGCAAAAAAAGTTATTAGTTGTTCCTTGACCAAGGCTATGTTTGTCATGATTTGATGAGTTTTCCAGGTCCTACTTTGTTATAATTTTTACTACTTACTCATTAGGACCTTATGAGTTGAGGTTGCTGTTGAGGATGCTTAAGTTTGGTGAGGAATCTTGATGCTTCTTGTTCGTATTCATTTATCGACACTTCACTCTCTAAACTTGTGGACAGGTTTACTGAGCTCAGCAATCGCTTGAGGACAAGCGAGGTCTAAGCTTGGGGGAGTTGATACGTCCAAAAAGCATCACTATTTTATATTGTGATTTCACCCTATTCATTGATATATTCCACTTTAAAGTATTGTTCTTATGTTGTTTTGGCTTATTTACACAGTTTACAACTTTCCGGTGCCGAAGCAGCAGAACCAGAATTCAGCGGTAAAAAGTGGATACCAAGTTGCTGAATCAGATCAAGTCCAAATGCGATGAAATTCTACGGGGAGCAGTTTTTGGAAGATTGACCGGGGATCACCGAAGGAGGAGGTGAGGGGACCCACCAGGCAGCCAGAAGGGTGCCTGGCACGGCCCCCCCTCCTGGCCGCGCCAGGCACCCTCCTGGGTGCCTGGTGGCCCCCCTCGGTGCCCCCTTTCGCCTATATAAGCCCCTTGGGGTGGAAACCCTAAAAAGAGAGCCGTTTCCGTGTTTCGCCGCCGCCACGGGGCGGAAACCTACAGAGGAGAAAAGCCATCTCCGGCGGGCAGATTCCGCCGGGGAGATCACCTCCCGGAAGGGGAGATCGTCGCCATCATCATCATCATCATCGTCGTCACGGGAATCATCGAGATCATCATCATCCCTAACATCAGCACCATCTCCATCCCCATCTCATCTCATCTCACATTTGCAACTTGTTTTGTAATCCGTACTATCTATCATCTCTACTCTATTGGTGTTGATTACTATTTTGTGGTGAATGCTATTGAGTTTTGTTGGAGAAATATCATTGTGTCCATATTGTTTATCACCCATCTATCACCTCTGATCATGATCTCTTTTATGTCTTGTGAGTAGTTACTTTAGTTCTTGAGAACATGGGAGAAGTCTAGTTGTTAGTAGTCATACTATGTTGAAGTATTATGTGTTGTTTGATACTTAAGTTGTGTTGTTATTCCTCTAGTGGTGTTATGTGAGTCGAACACATAACACTTCACCTTTCATGGGCCTAGAGGAATACATTGTGCACAAAGGATGCTTATGGTGGGTTGCCGGAGTGACAGAAACCTGAACCCCAGTTCGCAGACTTTCGCAGAAGGGAGTTATGGATCCTTGATCATAATGCTGTGGTTAGGCTTATGCCTTAATTACTACCTTGTATTTGCGGATGCTTGCAAGGTGTGTAATCATAAGAGTACACTTATCTTAGTATAGAATGTGTACTAGCATTGATCCACCCACCGACACTTATCAACACGATACATATTACATGGCGGAGTATGGTGAAAGTGACTTGACTATCTCTCCCGTGTTTTCTCGAGAACGCTTTAGCTTTTATAAGTTCAGTTCCTAGGCTTATCCTTGTGAAAGGATTGGGCCACTTGCTATTCCTCAGTTACCGTGTTTACTTTGCTTATCTTTTACTTTTCTGTTGCTTAAACAAAAAAACCCTAAATATTTACCTTTGAGTGTTTGCAGCCCTTTCTCTATCCAGTGTCACTTATCAGTACATTCTGCTCCTCGTTGGGATTGACATCCTTATTTATCGAAAAGCTACAATTGATCCCCTAGACTTGTGGGTTATCAAGAATCGTTTATTGGCGCGGTGAAAGGGCGAGGCGATCTTACTAAACCTATTAACTTCTCCGCCATCAACGAGGTTTTCTGGCGCCGTTGCGGGGGAGTGTAGCGCTATTGGGAAGTGAAGCCGGTAAGGGAACTTTTATTTTCTGTTGTTACTTTCAGCCCTTATGGACTCTTCTGCTGTTGGTTCATTGCTGGTAAGGAGCCGCCCCACGACTGTGGAGGTCACTCCTACCCCTACTGAAATTGTGCCCTATAAAATACCATTTGGTATTGTTGATTATGTCTTGGCTAATCGTTATACAGGAGAAGGACATCCGGGAGAACACCTGCTATATTTATCACAATTATGTTCTTTATTTAAGCTTGCTGGTGTGGCGATAGAGTTCGTCATGAAGAAACTATTCTCCATATCACTCAAAGATAAAGCTTCAGGTTGGTATAAGCTACTCGATAACTCTGATCTGCTTGAATGGCCAGACCTTATGTCTCTCTTTTATGCAAAGTTTTATCCTCTTCGTGAAATTCGCCAAGACAGGAACTACATCTACAACTTTTGGTCTCGCGACGGAGAGAGCATTGCTCAAGCTTGGGGGAGACTGAATTCCCTGATGCTCAAATGCCCAAACCATGAGCTCCCCAAGGAAATTATACTTACAAATTTTTATGCCAGGCTTTCTCGTCAGGACAAGGAGATGTTGGATGCCTCCTCTAGTGGGGTATTCCAAACCAGAAGTGTGGAAGAAAAATGGGATCTTATAGAAAGGATCCAGAAAAACACTGAAAACTGGGAAATTGATAAAGGTATTGAACCCGCTATAAACTATGAGCATGACTACATTGAGAGTTATGTGAAGACTGATTAATTTAATACCTTTTGCTCTAAAATTGGTCTTGATTCCCAGCTAATGGTTGACTTTTGCAAGGACTTTGCTTCTCATATTGATTCTTCCAGGAAGAAGGAGAGTCAACATCATAAACCTTTCAAAGAGTCACCAATTGAGATTAATGTTACTGATCCTGTTTTACCTGCAGTTGTGTATGAATAGCCTCCTTATCTCTCCAGGATAAAGGAGCAATCTTTTGTTACAGGTATTCTAAACAAGAATAGAAGGACCACTGACGAACCTGAGGACATGATCAAGGTCCAACCTCAAGTTGCAATGGTCAAGGATGTGGTAACCAGTGATATTAAAGAATCCACTATCAGTTTTTGTGCTGTTGCCACTAACGTTGTCACAGCCAGGAACAAAGGCCCAATTTCAGGTACACCAGTTGTATCTGTCAAAATAGGAGATCATAATTACTATGGTCTATGTGATTTGGGATCCAGCGTCAGCGCTATTCCCTTCACTCTTTATCAAGAAAATCTTTTTGCACATTAGAAATTTGTTCAAGCTGAGTTTGAACCATATGAAAATGCTTCACAAAACATTTAACATCATTAACTGTTCTACCTAGAACATCAAGCAAACTTTTGATAGCAAGAGTATTATCATGCACTTGACGTTGTATCTTCTTATTGAAGTGATTCTGCTTCATAATAAAATTATCAAGCTCATCTAAACATTGGTCAGGAGGTTTACCTTTAGGGATGTCACTTGCATTGAAATCTAGCTTCTCAATTGGAGGTAGATTCTTCACGTCGTTAGCTTTAATACCTTTCTCTCTTATGGACTTATTTGCTTCTTGCATATCTTCCGGCCTTAGGACTAGCATGCCCCTCTTCTTTGGTGGTGGAGGTGGTTCAAGCACGGACCAATCTTCATGGTTTTTGGCAATTTTGCCCATCAATTCTTCCGCATCGTCCTGTGTTCTTTGCCTGAAAACACAACCAACACAACTATCTAGGTAGGATTTAGACCCATCGGTTAGACCAGCATAAAATATATCAAGTAATTCATTTTTAGGGATTTCATGTCCCGGTCTAGCCTTTAGCAAACTGCAAAATCTCCCCCAAGCTTTAGGGAGATTCTCATCCTGTAACTGTTTAAAGTTATAAATTCTTCGTAAAGGAGCATGTTGCATATGAGCAGGGAAATACTTATCAACGAAAGATATAGCCATGTCTTGAGGACTCTAAATGGAACCACATGGTAGTGCATCGTACCATGCTCTAGCATCTCCTTTCTAGGAAAAAGGAAGAAGCTTGGTCAAATAAAAGTTCCGGATCCTTTCATCTGTGGTAAACAAGCCGCCTAACTCAGTGAGTTTGGTCAGGTGCTCGATAGCATCATCATTTTCTGTGCCATAAAAGGGATCAGCTTCAACTGTGGATATAAGTGAAAGGTCAACAGAGAAATCATAATCAGGATCAGTGATGCGTATAGGAGACGTAGCAAAAGTAGGATCAAGAGTAAACTTGTTCTTCAGGGAGTGTTTTGCTAGCAACTTCTTTATAGTAGCAGGGTCGGAATCAGCACATTCATTAAGTTCCCTGCAAAAATCATCATCAAATGTAATATAATCATCCTCAAGGAGTTTCTCCTTAAGGTCAGCAAATTTATGAGTTTTCCCAATAGGAGTTTGGATAACAGGGATTTCAACACCCGAGAGTCGGGCAGCAGCAACAATCTGTTCTTCTATAAAAGAACCAAGTGAACCTGTAGTCTCAAAAGTAGGAGAATCATCATCAAAAGTATCTGACATATTTCCAGACTCAGCAGAAGTAGCATGTAACTGAGGTGAATCAAACTGACTAATAACCGAAGGTGAATCAAGTTTAGCACTAGTGATAAGAGCAGTACCTCGTCTTGTACGGGATGATAATATCGGAACTTTAGGGTCTCCTTTCTTACCCATAGTGGATAACGTGCAGCAGGTAGGATACTTCGAGTAGACCTGTAAATAAAGATATGGTCTCGACAACGGCGCCAGAAAACAGTACTTGATAACCCTCAACTGTAGGGGATCGAGATAGTCTTCGCGGGCAAGATAACCCAATTTATTGATTCGACACTCGGGGACACAAAGAATACGTACAGGCTTTGACAATTGAGTTGTCAATTCAACCGCACCTGAAATAAACACTTGCTTGCACAAAGGTATTAGTAGCAACTGTGATACCGTGGTAGTAGTGGTGGTGATAATAGTGGTGATGGTGGTGGTGAAACAGCAAAAGTAAAACAACAAAAGTAAACAACTAGTAACCAGCAGGAAAGAAAGCACTGTAGGCTAGGGAGATGGATGGTTGGGCGCTGCTTCGATGAGAACGAACATGTAACAGATTCTAACTTGGGCAAGGCTCACAGAAAACAAAGGATCATCTAGGCAAATATCAAGCATCAGGCATGTATCCCAAGGTAGTTGTACGTGCTTGCAATAAGAACTTTGCACAACATCTTTTGTCCTACCCTCCCACTACAAACGGGGCCAAAAGAAACTTAGGGAGATTAAGGTACTCCTGTCAAAGAGCACCGGAACAAAGCATTAAAAATTCATGGATACACGGAATCCTCAAATTATAGTCCATCCCCTTTGGTGTCCCAAGATGTCACCATTGGGATCGCCGTTTCCGGACTATAATAGGTGCATACAACTCATAGATAAGATCAAGAACACCACAAACTCAAGAAACAAAAGGGTGATTAGATATGAAATCATGGCACTCGGGCCCAAAGTGACAAGCATTAAGAGCAACAAGTTGTAATAGAGATGATAAACACCAAGTAGATGATAGACAACATGCCCCCAACAATCTAATTGAACTATTACATGATCTAACTCATCCAATCCCTACCATACCCTTTGCCTACAACAAGGAATTACTCACACATGAGAGGAGAAGTCATGGAGGGGTGATGGAGAGGCGATGATGATGACGATGGCGATGATTTCCCCCTCACCGGAGGCCAATTCAGCCTCCAGATTAGCTCTCCGAGGAAGAACAGAGGGTTGCGGCGGCTCCGCGACGTAGATTGGAAAAGCGACTTATGTTTCGGAGTTTCCTCGACGGGGGAATAAATAGGGCGAAAGTAGGGCACCAGGGGATGTGGGACCCACCCAGGAGGGCAGGTGGCTCGGCCAGGAGCTGGGCCGCGCCAAGCACCCTCCTGGCTGCCCCCTGGCTGCCCTGTGTCCCCCCTTTGGCTTGGTGGAAGCTTCCGAAACGCTGATTTTTTATATATATTTTTGGGATTTTTCCAGCATACCTAAATATCCAGAAACCTGCACAAAAGAAAACAACACTGGTAGCTCTGCTGAAAACAGCGTCAGTCCAGGTTAGTTTCGTTCAAATCATGCAAGAATGAAGCCAAAACAATAGCAAAAGTGTTTGGAAAAGTAGATACGTTTGAGACGTATCACAAGTCACTGGCTGAAAAACCTACAACGAGGTTCCATCAGCTCTTGGAAGAAGTTCCACAACGCATTCATCGAGAACTTTAAGTCGGCGTACAAGAGACCAACATCACTCGAGGAACTGAGAGCCTGCAAGCAAGGAACCCGAGAGTCTCTGAGAACCTACATCCAACGGTGGACCATACTCAAAAACCCAGCCAAAGACATATCAGGCGAAAGCGCGATCGACGCATTCAAACGAGGACTTCAGTGCATCGACTTCAAAGAACAGTTAGGGCATCTCAAAGTCCGCACGCTCGCGAAACTACCGGAGCACACCAACAACTGGGCTGACGGAGAAGATTCCATACGCAACGAAGCAGACGCTCCGGTGACCCATGGTGACCGTGACTATGACTATTACGGCGGGGACAGAAGTTTTGATCGAAGAAGAAAGTGACCCAGACGCAACTTCTACAACGACAGAGGACCCGACATGGCTCGGGCGGTTTTCCAGAAGATAGAGATGGCAGTTGCCGTGACGACAACAGGCCGCAAAGAAGAGACAACCAAGACGACCCGCCGCACGGTCAGAAGCGCGACTGACGATCACGACAGCCGCGCAATGACAGCAGAACACTCCGCTCGGTAAAGGAGCAATTCGACGGGCCATGCTCATTCCACGGATTGAAGGACGAGCACGGAGAACTCAGATCAGGGCACACCTTGAGAGACTGTAGACACTTTAATGAACTCTCAGAAGAAAAAAGCCGGACCACATCACCAACCCCACAACCACTCGCAAGCGTAGCCATTGGACCAATCGTTCTCAACGCTCCGCCCGCTCCCGCCATGCCATCAAGGCAGGTAGCCGCCATCCAACAAAGGTGCGTGGTACCAGAGGAAGAGGTCGAATACCCAACTGCGCATGGACGGATATACATGATCCAGGAAGGAAGGCCATCAAACAGACAACAGAAGAAATTCTACAGGCATGTTTTGATGGCAGTATCCTCATACCCAGCAATACCCGAATTTCTCCGTGGGTCCGAAACCGACATCACTTTCTCCTATGAGGATCACCCGCTAGCCATCCCACGACCAGGACACGCCGTACTCGTACTCGAAGCAAGAATCGGAAATTATGAGATGTCGCGAGTGTTCATGGACAGAGGTAGTGGCATCAACATCATATTCACCAAGATCTTGGAAGAAATGTTCATCCCAACCTCGACACTCAAAACCTCAAGAACAAACTTCGATGGAATCGTACCAGGCAAAGCAGTCTATCCCCTCAGCAAAATAAGCTTAGAGGTAGTCTTCGACAATAAAAGCAACTTCAGAAAGGAGACCCGGGACTTTGAAGTAGTCGACTGGAGATCGCAGTACCACACCATCCTCAGTCGACCAGCCTTCACACGCTTCATGGCCGTCCCCCACTACGCATACCTCAAGTTTAAAATGTCTTGGCCAAGGGGAGTCATCACCATCAATGGCAGTTTCGTAAGGTCAGATCATTGCGACAGGGAGTTCCAAAACATCTCAGAGACGTTCGGAACTTACCAGAGCAGCGAGATGGGAGACCACGCAGCAGCACTCAAATAGCACAGTGGGAAGACCTGAAGAACTCGCAAGCACTACAAGAGAAAGGACAAAAAAAGCAGAAGCCAACGCTTCACGCTCCCTCTACTCACTATCTTAGTAGCAAATTTTCATTCCTAGGTCTATCAAGGCATCGATCCAAAATAAGGTTGTCTTCAGCCATTCGTGTAAAGAACATCAGGGAAACAACAGTACGAGGAAGTTTTTTCCCAAGCATCTTACGCAACTCAAAATTGGCACTCCGAGGCTTGCTCGCGACAGCCACCCTCCGAGGCGTTCTTCGCTTACGCTACTCAAAATTGGCACTCAGGGGCATGCGCACGACAACCACCCTCCGATGCGTTCTTCGCTTACGCGACCCAAAATAGGCACTCGGGGGCTTGCACACGGCAGTCACCCTCCGAGGCGTTCTATGCTTACGCGACTCAAAATTGGCACTCAGGGGATTGCGCGTGACAACCACCCTCCGAGGCGTTCTTCGCTTACATGACTCAAAATTGGCACTCAGCGGCTTGCGTGCGAAAGCCACCCTCCGAGGTGTTCTTGACTTACGCGACTCAAAATTGGCACTCGGGGGGCTTGCGCACGACAGCCACCCTCCGAGGCATTCTTCGCTTACGCGACTCAAAATTGTCACTAGAGGGCTTGCGCACGAAAGACACCCTCTGAGGCGTTCTTCGCTTACGCGACTAAAAATTGGCACTCGGGGGCTTGCGCACAACAACCACCCTCCGAGGCGTTCTTCGCTTACGCGACTCAAAATTGGCACTCGGGGCCTGATACGTCCCAAACATATCTATAATTTTTTCTTGCTCCATGCATGTTTTGTGTGACTTTTCCATGTTTTGCTTGAACTTTCATACACTTTTGAGCATATTTGGACTAACCTATTAACTCAGTGCACCCAGTTGCCAGTTCCTGTTTTCTGCTGTTTTTGTATTTCAGGTTTTCCGACCAATAAAAGTGCTCCAAAAATTCCGGAAAAGTTATATAAAAAATCAGCGTCCCGGAAGCCTTCGGGATCACCAAGGAAGGAAGGGAGGGCCACCACAGGGACTCCAGAAGGGTCCCTGGCGCGACCCCACCCTAGGCCGCGCCAGGCACCCTCGTGGCTGCCCTGTGGCCCCTCTCGGTGCCCCCTTTGGCCTATATTTACCCCCCGTGACGGAAACCCCTAAGAGAGATCTGCTGATCCCGTTCTCCTCTCTGTACCGCTGACGCCATTTCAAGATCGGGGCTGCCAGGAGAAGCTGCCCCGGCACCTTGTCGGAAGGAGGAACCCCCTCCGGGAGTCCATCCATCGCCATGGACGCCTCCCGGATGTGCCGTGAGTAGTCCCCCTTGGACCATGGGTCCAGGAACAGTAGCTATGTGATGTACTCATACCCTCTTTGTGCTTTCACTTTCGAGACCTCGTGAGCTGCCTCACATGATCGAGGAACTTGTGAAATTTTCTGTGTTGCTATGTTGAGTTTGCTGGGATCTGATGGATTATGAGATTATGTTCAGATTGTGATGAGTAATATATTTGGTTCTCTATTATATTTGTGTTCTTTAGTAAATTCTTGCATGTTCTCCGTTGCCGTATTTTACTTTGGCCAAGTGATTTGTTGCAACTCCAAGAGGGAGTGTTATGCTTGATTGTGTGTTCAGCCCCTTGATGTCTAGCTTGAGTGACAGAAACATGAGACTAGGGGATGTGCTGTTGCCACCAGGGATAAAATAACGTTGCTTGTACCTGCGGGTGCAAGGATTGTTTACTTTATGCAAAGTTCTTTTAATGCAGTTGTTTGTTTCTTTGAGTTTACACTTTGGGTGGGATTCATAACTTACTACCAGCGAGATGTTCTGGATAGATATCTCAAGGTGGATGATTCGTAGTAGATGCAGATGGATTTCGTTCTACTTACCTTGGCGTACTGCCCATTGCTTTTGAGCCTCTTCCTTTCTTTTGTAGCATAGTTAGCATTGAAGTGCGGTTATAATCCTGTCAATTGCCCAGCTATGATTTGTTTACCTCGCTAGCACTTTTATCGTCTTTTGCGAGAGAGACATCACTAGTGAACATCACGGGACCCCGGTCCATATTCACACCATTGTTTACATCATCAATTTACTTTCAGTTTTTAATTTCTATTGCCACTATTATTATCTCTTGCGTTGATCCTTTGTAAACAGCAAGGCTGGAGGAATTGACAACTCCTATGTACTCGTTGGGAGCAAAGTTACTTGTTGTGTGTGAAGGTCCACGTCAAGCGTTGTGACACCATCTTGTATCTCTTGGAGTCCTACTGGTTCGATAACCTTGGTATCTTCACCGAGGGAAATCTGCTGCTGCGCTACATCTCACCTTCCACTTGGGGTAACCAACAAGAAGTGAGAGAACTATCCTCACCGTATCAAGCCAATTTCTGGCGCCATTGCCGGGGAATCCAGTCTACAAGTTAGGGGAGATGCACACTATCTTTTATCTTTGCTTTTTAGTCTTGTTAGTTTACCTTTCAGTCTTTAGTTTTGTGTCCCTTACCAAAAATACCAAAAAAACCTGCTGCTACTATGGGTTCCAATGAAAATACCAAGTTGTGTGACTTCACTAGTCACACCAACAATGAATTTATTTGCACTCCTATTGCTCCACCTGCCACTTCAACACCTTCTTATGAAATTAAACCTGCTTTGCTTAATCTTGTTATGAAAGATCAATTCTCAGGTGTTGGAGAGGATGCTGCCTTGCACTTAAATAATTTTTTTCAGCTTTGTGATATGCAAAAGTACAAGGAAGTAGATGGAGACATCGTCAAGCTGAAGCTTTTTCCTTTCTCATTGAGAGGAAGAGCCAAGGAGTGGCTGCAATCCTTACGTAAGAATATTATCGATTCTTGGGACAAGTGTAAGGATGCTTTTATTGGGAAGTACTACCCCCCTGCTAAAATTATCCAGTTGAGAAGTAACATTATGAATTTTAGGCAATTGGATAATGAACACGTTGCCCAAGCTTGGGAACGAATGAAATCTCTTGTTAAGAACTGCCCTACACATGGTTTGACTACCTGGATGGTTATCCAGACTTTTTATGCAGGCTTAATCTTTACCTCGCGGAATCTGTTAGACTCGGCCGTGAGAGGAACTTTCATGTCAACCACACTTGGTGCTGCCACGAAGCTACTTGATGCGATGATGTTGAACTACTCTCAATGGCACACCGAACGATCTCCAACTGGTAAGAAGGTAAATTCTGTCGAGGAGATCTCCTCTCTTAATGAAAAGGTTGACTTGATCATGTCTCTACTTACCAAGCAAGCTCCTATTGATCCTCAGGATGTTCCTTTAAATTCCTTGGTTGCTCAAGAACAAGTAGATGTGAACTTTATCTCTAGAAACAACTTCAACAATAATGCTTATAGGAGTAATTTGGGTAGCAACAATCCTAGATCTTTCCCATCCAACAACTATGGGAACGACAATAGCAACTCCTACATTCAGAATTATAGGGAAAGAGACCTACCCAACTATGAGAAACTTGTAGAAATAGAAAAAGGCACCAAACGCTATATGCACACACAGTTTGAGAAAAACAAGGCTTTTTCTAGACAATTAGATGAGCACTCTGCTATCCTGCAAAACAATAGCAAACAACTTAAGAGCTTGAACAGTGACATCTCCAGTCTCCAAACTAGACTCACTACCACTGAGACTTATGTTTCAAACATGTCTCACACCCAATCTACCTTGATAAACCAAATGGCAGCCATACCCGAAGTTATTCCCAAGGAAGAAGAGAGAGTTAAGAGCCTTCCTACCACACAGTAGCTACTATCCAAGTTGTTGAGGACGTCCAAACTGTTAGCACCCATCACACCCCTAGTCCCACTGGACCTATCAATGGTGATGCTACCACCTCAACCATAGATGAAGAAACCTCTATGAACATAGAGGCTTTCAAACAAGTGAGCCTAAATGATATCACTACCTCCTTGATAGATAGTAGTGATCTAGACTTTGAAAACTGTACCTTACCTGAAGTTATTGGTTTCCTACACAAAATGTCTAGAGACCCCCCACACTAGCACACTTAATCTTGCCTTCACAGAGCATATCACCAATGCTCTAATCAAAGTTAGGGAGGAGAAGATTAGACTAGAAGCCTCCGTACCTAGGAAGCTAGAATATGGTTGGGATCCTATGATAAAAATCAAATTGAATAACTTCTCTTGCTTTGCTCTTTGTGATGTTGGAGCTAGTACCTCCGTTATGCCCAAAAGAATGTATGATATGCTTGAATTGAAACCTTTTGATCCTTGTTCTTTTGGTGTTCGTCTTGTCGATTCTTCCGTAAAGAAACCTTTGGGGAAGATCGACAATGTTCTTATCATTTTCAATGACAATTATGTTCCCGTTGATTTTACTATTATGGACACTGAGTGTGAGCCCTCTTGTCCAATTATTTCGGGACGTCCCTTTTTTCGCACCGCGGGTGCTGTTATTGACATGAAAGAGGGGAATATCAAATTCCAATTCCCTCTCAAGAAAGGGATGGAACATTTCCCTAGGAAAAAGATTAAGTTTCCCTTTGAGTCCGTAACATGGGCTAGTTATTTTCTTGATAAGACTTGATCTTTGCTTTAAGCCTAGCTAATGGCTTTAAAGAAGCGCTTTCGGGAGGCAGCCCGCAACGAATTTAGGTTTTCCTTTTTGTTTTTATTCTGTTCTTAGTGGTATTGATGATTGTTAATACTGTAGCAACATCATTGTATCTTTACTTTTCAAGCTTTGTGCAAATTATAGCCTCATATGACAAGGGAAAAGAAAGTTGTGACATGCTGTCTAGAAAACAGATTCTGTTCTCGTGACGGGAAAAAACATAGAAAATCACCAGTTCATCTTTTTGAGCTGATTTTTTTACACAGCATGCTCTATACAATCACGGAACTTTAGTATGTTTTGAGTTTTTTGATTTGTGTTGCAGAAGTACCCCTAAAAAAATATTTACTACCTGCTGTTCTGTTTTTCACAGATTCTGCCACGTTTTTGTCTCTCCTAACTTTTGCAAACCTTAAGCTTTCTTTTTCTTTGCAAAAACTTTTTGGCAATCTTCAGAAACAGTAGCTCTTCAAGAATATATTTATTTGCAGTAGAGGAAAATTATTTTAATAGGATACTAACTTCTCTAATCAGTTTACAATGACTTATGTATGAAGGGATTTTTCAAGTGTACGATGGAAGATGATGAAAGAAGATCCTGGAGTGTCAAACGCTCAAGCTTTGGGATGCCCAAGTGCACCCCCAATAAATATTCAAGGAGACTCAAGCGTCTAAGCTTGGGGATGCCCCCGTGCATCCACTTCTTCATCAACAATTATCAGTTCGTTCCTCGTTGCACTATATTTTTATCACTTCATGCGTTATGTGCTATGCTTGGAGCGTCTCGCACTTTACTTTTCTTAGGTTTGTTTTTTGCTTTGTTTGCTATAGTAACAAGTTAGATCCCAGATTTCTTTTGTGTGGGAGAGAAACACGCTCCGCTGGAACTAGAAGTCCTCATAGGATTTTCATGCTTATTTCCTTAGCTGTGAGTTGTACTTTTTCTTTTCTTAGTTGCTGCCCTGTTTAGTTGTTGTGATTTAGTTTTCTTCTAGAGCTTTTGTTTTCTCTTAGGTTGAACTTTCTATAGGTTGCATGTTTTATCTTGTTAGAGAGTTTTCCTATTGCACTGAGTTTTGTGTCTTGACTAGAAAGTAGGTAGTTGAAGTTGCTATTCTCTCTGTAGTAGTAACTTGCAATAGTTTTGAGGTATTGACTAGAGTAATGTTTGAACTTTTGGTGTCAAGAGATCGAGCCTATTAGTGATATATGTCGTATTTTGGGGAATCTGTGTGATTTTCGAAAACCAAAAAACCCCTGTCGAGAACTAGCTACTAGATGGATCACTAACCTGTGGAGGGTTCGAATATTAGAGTACACTCACGTACCATGAGTCGAGGATGCGCAAGGATAACCAAAACCCCATACACTCCTCCTCGGGGCACTTGTATCTTTGTGAACCTCCTGATTAGATCGAGAGTTACCGATAATAAATGCATGAGTTCTTCGGACTAATGTGAGTATTCGAAAGTTGACACTTCCACCCACCAATACTTTTTCTAGCCTCTTTGGTACCGTGCATTGCCCTTTCTCATCTCGAGAGTTGGCGCATAATTCGCCGGTGCATCCAAACCCTTGGCACGACACACTCTGTCATCATAAGCCTTCGTATATCTTTCCTCAAAACAGCCACCATACCTACCTACAAGGCATTTCCATAGCCTTTCCGAGATACATTGCCATGCAACATTCACCTTCTCATGATTTGATCTTCATGTCATACATGCTACTTGCTTGATCGATGAGCCGCATGCTAGTTGGGCCTTGCCCAAATCATTGCTACATGGCGCACTAGTATCATTGCATATCCTGCTACCCTGGCAGAGGCATACATTTGCATCATGATAGTCACATCTTCTTTATGTGAGTACCTTTGTAAAGTGTGAAAGATCTCCTATATTCTTGTAAAATATAGAGTGTTTCCCCTAAAGTGAGGAAAAGATCCCAAAGAGGACAAAACCAAAAGATCCCAAAGAGGACAAATGAGAGTTAAATAGAAAGAGCCATTGAGGCCACCAAAAAAATACAAAAAATAGAAAAAAGAGAAAAAGAAAAATAAAAAGAGAGAAGGGGGCACACTACTATTCCTTTTGAGAGATCCACACTAGTACTTCATCCTCTATCCCTTGTACTCCATAGAGATCATCATACATGCATATAGCTATGTGGGGACCCTTCACACTATTGAACTTGGCTTGTATATTCCAATGATGAGAGTCCTCAAAAGAGCTCTAGGTCTTCATGAGCAAGCAAGTTAGATGCACCCCCACTAGTTCCCTTGGAGAGCTTTTAGCTCACATGTGCATCCGTTGCATGGCAATCCCTAGTCCTCACATCATATCTATCATATGTCCTTCGCTTGCCTATGATTGCCCTCTTTGATGTGAGCCTTTCACACCTTTTTGTCTTCCTCCTCCACCTTCTTTCTGTTTTGCCTTTTAGGTGTCAACTTTCTTGCTCACGCTCATCCATTGCATGAGTGCTCAAAATATCGAAAGGGATGTTGGGGATCGGCGCAGAAAACAAAATTTTTCCTACCTACGAGTCCCGAACCCAAGATCTATGCTATGCTGATGTATGTAATGGAAGGAATCGGTGTTCATACCTTTGTAGACCGAAAGAGGGAAACGTTCCTCGAACGTGGTTGGCGTAGACTCTGATCCTACGACCTCCCTGTCGTGTTGAAGAACCTCCGACGATGAAGTAGAACCACACGTGTAGTGCCTCGCGGGATTACACACGTACGGTGCAACCGACGTCCCTCCGGGCTCCGAACCAGAAGAGCAGCGGAAAGAAGACTGACCCGGATCCCGATTCCGGCAGCGCGACGGCGTCCGGATGATGGTGAAACCCCTAACAGTATTAATGTTTCCGCTTAATACAGTTTAACTAGGGACCAGGTTGTTATATATATCACACATGTATTAATGTTTCCGCTTAATACAGTTCTAGCACAATATATAACGTATTATGAACAAACAGATATGTGACAAATATCTTTATTAATTTTCCTCTAGGGTACATATCCAACAGTCTCCCACTTGCACTAGAGTACAAATTACACTAGTTTACATCAGGTATGTATCTAACACCAATAGTATTTCGGTGTTGTTCAAACTTGGCTTGTGGAAGAGGTTTAGTCATTGGGTCTGACGGATTCAGATCCGTATGTATTTTGCAAATCCTAGTATGACCATCCTTGACGTAGTCCCGCGTCACATGGAAACGCCGGAGAATATGCTTGGCTGTAGAGTGAGTCCTTGGCTCCCTTGCGTTAGCAATGGCACCCGTATTGTCACAATAAATGCTTACAGGGTCAGTGCAACTAGGGAATACGCCAAGCTCGATGACGAACTTCTTCAGCCAATGCGCTTCATTTGAAGCTTCGCAAGCGGCAATATACTCCGACTCCATTGTAGATTGGGCGACGACTGACTGCTTGCCGCTCCTCCAGCTAATCGCACCACCATTCAACATAAACACGTATCCCGTCTGGGATTTTGAGTCATCGGGATCAGTACCAAGACTGGCATCGACGTAACCTGTTACGGCGAGCTCTTCTTTGCATCCTCCATAGACAAGAACCAAATCCTTAGTTCTTCGTAAGTACTTAAGGACGTTCGTCACTGCAATCCAATGATCCATTCCAGGATTACTTTGGAAACGATTAGTCAGACTAACCGCCAGGGCCACATCTTGTCGATTACACAGCATAGCATACATGATAGAACCTATGGCTGAGGCATAGGACTTTGAGGACATTTCCTCCCTTTCTTTTTTTGTTGCTGGGCATTGAGTCACACTCAATTTACTTCCTTTCATAACGGGCAAGAGGCCTCTCTTGGCGTTATCCATATTGAACCTCTTCAATATCTTCTCAAGGTAAGTTCTCTGACTCAGTGCTAATAGGCCTCTTGATCTATCTCTATAGATTTTAATGCCTAATATGTATGCAGCTTCACCTAGGTCCTTCATGGAAAATTGTCCATTCAAATATTCCTTTACCCCCTCTAGAAATTTCACATCAATCCCTATCAATAATATGTCATCCACGTATAGTACTAGGAATGCCACAGAGCTCCCACTCGCTTTCTTATAAACACATAATTCTTCTTCATTTTGGACAAATCCAAAAGCTTTGATCACGTCATCAAAACAAAGATTCTAGCTCCGAGATGCTTGCTTCAACCCATAAATGGACCATTGAAGTTTGCATACCTTACGAGCGTCCTTAGGATCAATAAAACCTTCCGGTTGTACCATATACAACTCTTCCTCAATGTTGTCATTTAGGAACGCGGTTTTCACATCCATCTGCCATATTTCATAATCGTAATAGGCAGCAATTGCTAGCAATATCCGGATAGACTTTAGCATCGCTACGGGAGAGAAAGTCTCTTCGTAGTCAACTCCTTAAATTTGTCGGAAACCTTTTGCGACAAGTTGAGCTTTATAGACAGATACGTTTCCGTCTGCGTCAGTCTTTTTCTTGAATATCCACTTATTCTCGACGGCCTTTCAGTCCTAGGGAATATCCACCAAAGTCCATACTTTGTTGGCATACATGGAGTCTATCTCGGATTTCATGGCTTCCAGCCATTTCTCGGACTCGGGTCCCTCCATTGCTTCTTTGTAGTTCGCAGGTTCGTCAGGTTCATTTAACATGACTGCATTGACAAGTTGCCCACAAAACTGAGTTTTTACTCGGGCTCTTGATGACCTGTGGGGTACAATAGGATCCTCTTCATCTTGATCGTGATCATCATGTATGTCATGATCGTTATGAATATCATGATGACCGTTCTCTTCAGCTCCCACTACGGAAGATGGTTCTGGAACAACTTCCATTGCCATTTCTTCCACTTGGAGTGATTGGTCAATCATCTCGTTGAGGTCTATTTTCCTCCCACTCAATTCTTTCGAAAGGAACTCTTTCTCAAGAAAGTGTCCTGTCTTGGCGACAAACGTTTTGCCCTCAGACTGGTTGTAGAAGGTGTATCCAACGGTTTCCCTTGGATATCCCACAAAGATGCACTTATCCGCTTTTGATTAGAGTTTGTCAGGCTGAAGTTTCCTAACATAAGCCTCACAACCCCAAATCTTCAAGTGAGACAACTTTGGTTTCTTGCCATGCCATTCCTCAAATGGTGTTGTCTTTACGGATTTGGACGGCGCCCTATTAAGTATGTAAGCGGCAGTTTCTAATGCATACCCCCAGAATGACACAGGTAAGTCGGTATGAGACATCATCGATCGTACGCTATCCAATAGAGTTCGATTACATCACTCAGAAACACCGTTACGCTGAGGTGTTCCTGCCGACGTAAGTTGTGGTACGATGCCACAAGTCTTAAGATGATCGCCAAACTCGTGACTTAAATACTCGCCTCCTCGATCGGATCGAAGGTGCTTGATTTTCTTCGTGAGTTGATTCTCGACCTCACTCTGAAATTCCTTGAACCTTTCAAAGGTTTCAGACTTATGTTTCATTAAGTAGATATACCCATATCTGCATAAGTCATCTGTGAAGGTCACAAAGTAACGAAGACCATTGCGTGTGGGGACGTTCATAGGTCCACATACATGTGAATGTATGATCCCTAACAAGTCTTCCGCACGCTCCATTATTCCATTGAATGGAGTCCTTGTCATATTGCCCATAAGGCATGGTTCACATGTGTCAAGGGATCCAAAATCCAATGACTCCAGAAGTCCATCATCATGAAGCTTCTTCATGCGCATTTCACCAATATGACCAAGTCGACAATGCCACATCGTCATGTGTTCTTCGCCACTAGGTTTTAATCTTTTGGCCTCTACGTTATCAATATGAAGTATATCACAATCGAGATTAAGAATGAATAAGCCATTTTTCTCTGGTGCGTCAACATAAAACACATCATCCTTATAAATCGCACAACCAATTGTATCTGACTTAAAAGAATAGTGGTCTTGCTTCAAGCAAGAACCACTAACGATGTTCACACTCAATGCGGGTACATAGTAGCACTTATTCGAAATCAAAACTAATCCCAAAGGGAGACTAAGATGCTTCGTGCCAACCGCCACCACTTCAATCCGGCAGCCGTTTCCCACGCACATCGTCACTTCATCTTTCATCAAGAGTCGCCTATTCCGTAGCCCCTGAGAGGAGTTAGAAATATGAGCAACAGATCCTGTATCAAATATCCAGGATTTGTTCCCAATGCTTGTTAAGAAAATATCAATAACGTGTATATCAAATATACCTTTGTCTCTTCTGACAATCCTGCCAGCCTTCTTATCCTCCAGGTACTTGGGGCAGTTGCGTTTCCAGTGACCATCACCCTTGCAGTAGAAGCACTCAACGCCGGGCTTGGGTCCAGGTTTGGGTGCCTTACGAGGAGTGACAACTGGCTTGTCACCCTTCTTCGGGCTTCCCTTCTTTCCCTTCTCCTTCTTGCCAGACTTCTTGAATTCAACGGTCTTGTTGACCATGAATACAACATGCTCCTTCTTGATCTCAACCTCAGCAGTTTTCAGCATGGCGAACAACTCAGAAGGGGTCTTAGTCATCCCCTGCATGTTGTAGTTCAACACAAAGCCTTTGTAGCTAGGGGCAGCGACTGCAACACCCTATCAACAACAAGTTCATCTGGAATCTGACATTCCAGAGCATTCAAGCGTTGAAAGTATCCAGACATCTTGACCACGTGCTCACTAACACTGCTATGCTCATCCATCTTTGCTGAGAAGAAAGCTTCAGAAGCCTCATAACGTTCAGCCCTGGCTTGGGGTGCAAAGACGGCCTTGAGGTCGGTGATTATTTCATATGCACCCATCCTCTCAAAGCGTTTCTGCAGCTCAGCCTCCATGGAGTAAAGCATTCCACTCTGGACAAGGTTGTAATCATCCGTCTTGGAGAGGTAGACATTCTTCTCATCCTGACTAGCATCTGCTGGTGGTTCGTCACCTAACGCGGCCTCTAGTACGTATGCCATCTTGAGGGGAACGAGGAGAATCCTCAGAGTGCGGAACCAGTTGGTGAAGTTTGACCCATCGGTTTTCAGTTTGTCTTTGTCTAGGAATGACCCTAAGTTGAATGAGGGGCGAGGTGCAGCCATCTACAATGGTTATTTGCAAAACACATATTTAGACTTTGTTCATAATTGGAGTTCAATTTTAATTAATTCTAAAACTCCCACTTAGTTAAACATCTCTCCAAATTTACTAAGTGATTAACATAATCATAGTTTGAATGATCGTCCTCGAATATCACACGGCCGACGACACATCTCCCTAGGTAGGCCATCATACCAATCATATCCGTTATATGACTCATGCTTAACCTTTCGGTCATCCGTATCCCAAGCTCATATCTACATATGTCAAGCTTGCCAGTCGAACCTTAGTGTATGGCTGTTCAGCAAGGCCATATCTGCATATGCCAGGCTTGCCAAACCCAACCTCATGAGATCCTTCCAGGCGGTGCCCGCTAAGGGAGAATACAATCAAGGTATTGAGAGAGATTATCCTATCATGCTACCGTCGCATATCTAGCATATTAGCAAGACAGGAAGTAAAACTATAAATCATACAAGCTATGATCCCCCCTTACGTGCCAATTAAAGTTAAAACGCCTTCTACTTTATATTTTGCAAGTTTTACGTGGCTGCTAAGGGGTTTCGAGAGAGAACCGCTTTCTATCCTGCGAAAACAAGCCACAACACCAATCCTGCAATCGTCTCTATTACACACCTGTCGGGGCCCTCCGTTGAAAACGTATTCGCGTCGCTAATGTTAGAGAGACAGACACCCCCAGCCACTTATATGGTACAAGCCATATGTCAAGCGTGGAACCAGTCTCGCGTAAACGCGTAAGGTCGGTCGGGGCCGCTTCATCAGGACATTGCCGCAACGCTAAACGAGTACACGTGAGAGTGTCAGAACCCCAACTAGGGTAAGTGCTAGGTTTGTTTGATCCCTTAGCATCATGCAAAAATTCAAAAGAAATTCAAAAATGGGGAAGCAGAAAGCCCTGAGAAATTATTTGAAATGGCCAGATAAAAATCTTTTTCCAAAAATCATTTGAATGTTTGGAAAATTCCTAGAAATGTTGCTGATCATCTTAAAAGTGGTTTGGGATCAATCCCATGCACATGGAATTTTCTAATATTCAAACAGTGGCTTTGGAAATTAAATAAACCCCTATGTGATTTGGAATTCAAACTTATTGAATTTCAAAAATGTCCAAATTATTTGTGTGGCTAGCTACTGGTCACCTAGTATTTATAAAATTATTTGGACATTTATTAAAAATGCCTAGCTAATTTAATTAGTGGGGCCAATCTATTTACAGAAAAAAATAAAAAGAAAAGCAAAAGGAGAGGCTTACCTTGCGCCCACAGGCGAGGCCCACCTCTCCACTGGCCTGGCCCAGCCCAGCCCGGGGCACTTGTCGTCTACCTCCCCTCCCCCCTAAGCAGCTCGGTGGAGGGCAGGGGGCGCCGACGGCCACCTCGATGGCCAGGGGCCTTCTAGGCCTCCTCCTCGCAGACGGGCACGCCACGGAGCTGCTCTTTCACCCCACACCTCTTCCACCTCTCCCTGGACCTCCTCCCCCTCTCCTCTTCGCGAATCCAGCGCCGCCCCGAAGCCAGCCGGAGCACGCCGTCGTGCCAGTCGCGGCCACTGGCCTCCATTTTTCTCACCGTGATGTCCAGGCGAACCAGCGCTGCTGCCTCCACCGGACCCCCCAGCTAATCGAGCCCGAGGACGCCCGGAACCCACGCCAGCTTCTTCGAGATCCCGCCGGAGCCGGAGAAGATCGTCGTCAAATTGCTTCATCTCCGCACGCCCCAGCCTTCGCCGTCGCCTCCGTGAGCTCCAGGGTGAGCCTCTGCGTCGATTCCCCCTCCTCCTTCTCCTTCCCGTGCACCAAGTCGCCGTCGCCGTTCTCCAGAGCTCCGGCCGCCGCGCCTTTTGAAGCCGCCGTCAACCCCGTGCCCCTGGAGACCCTCTGGTGGCATAGCTCGAAGCGGACGAGCACGGGCATCACTCCGGTGGTCTCCCCGTGCCTCCCCGTGGCCGGATTCGCCTGCTGCGTGGTCGCCGCCGCGGCTGCAGGTCACCGCCGGCTGACCGCCGGCGGGCCAGTTTAGTTAGCACCTAATCACCCAACTAATCCCCCCCGAGTCCATGACAAGTGGGCCCCAGGCCACACCTAACCCACTGTTAATTAAACTAACAGAGGGGTTAACCCCCTGTGTCACTGACAGGGTGGACCCACTGTCAGCCCCCCCTGTGACATCACCCCCTCATCAGCATGACGCAATAAACCAAATTCCAGAATTTAAAAGAATTAATTAAAACAGAGAAAAACCCAGAAAATGAGTTAAACTTTGGAAATTCATAACTAATTCATATGAACTCCAAATTAAACATATAATATATGAAAAATTATCAGAAAAATACAAGTATTAAGAATATGAAATTTGTTTTTATGTTTGACCATTTTAAAATGGGAGAACTGAAGCAAATGTGTATATGACTTAATTTGAAATTGAATTTGGAGTTTGAATTTGCATTTCAAATGCAATATACTTCAATTAAATTGAATATGCTACAAACCAGTACCATTCACATCATGGACAACCTTATCATGTGTATGTGCATTTTTATTTTGAAAGTTGTCCCCCTCTTGTTGATGATTGTGCCGGTAACAGTGCCTCTGAGACGGTGATCCCCCCCCCCACCCCCGAAGAAGAAGACCACCGTTAAGACCCGTGTATCGTCAGCAAGGCAAGCAAAACCCTTTGATCATGTCTATAAAATCCCAATTCCCTCTCAGTCTCGCTTATGCATGTTTAGGAGATCATCGAGACACGTTCTTTCGCATAGTTGAACCCATTCCGATGCATGCCCTATCATTTTGCCACCGTATTAAGCAAACCACAATCCTAGCAGATTTAGGAGTTGGTTGATGAGCATGTGGCCCCTACAACTGTTACTGCTTTTGCTGCTTAGTGATACGATGAGGATGTTTTTATTGTGAGTCGGGATGGAATGAACACAGTGGTGTTGATGAAAGTGAAACGTGTTGGTGCATCCACCCTAAACAAAGGTGAACGATGAGAGGCTGTGTAGGAGTACACAGTGGGTTGTCTCGTTGAACACTGCCCTAGGCCCCGAGTTCCTATTTTGTGATCCAAGACAAAGAGTATGACCACATGTAGGGTTTTATGGGAGCCCCGTTTGGCCTCTTTACGTACCCGATCCAGTCCAGGAGTCACACTAGATTCGGGCTTTCCATTTGATTTATGTATAGATATGTGGGTGGACCGGTGAGGCAGTGAAACCATCTGTCAAAGGTGGCGTCTCGGTCCCTCACATTATCTGAGTCCGTTTCGTGGAACCGGCCGGACTCTCGAGCGGTGACAAACTCAGGTAGTCGGCTCCTGGATTAGAGAAGGTGATGTGAGGGTAGTGCCTTGGTTTCATCCACGTCCGACGTCCGCTTGAAGGATGACAAGAACGAGGCGATATGTGATGACACGCGTGTGAAGATGTACACCCCTGCAGGGTTAATGAACTATTCGAATAGCCGTGTCCGCGGTTATGGACTACTTGGAAACCTCTACTTGATCATAGACAACTTGAATGGATACTTATAAAACTCGCAAGATAAGCGTGATTGCTATGGTGTGCCTCCTCGTGGGGAAGTCGAGGAAGTGACCATAGTGGTGTATTGGTTGGAGATGTAGTGGACTCGTGTACGCTTCTTACCTCAAAGTCTGGTACTCGTAGTACAGGATTAGCCAAGTCAAAGCTGGCACTTCTGCATGTTGAACCCCACCTCCTTTACCTTGATACTTGAGCATGAGTAGAATAGTTCTGATGTAAGTCTTGCTGAGTACGACTTTGTACTCACGTTTGCTTATTCTATGTTTTAGATGAGAACCCGGATCCCGATGGAGTCACCTTCGTGAAGCTCGACGTTGACTAAGTTAGCATAGTCTCAAACAGCAGTCTGGTCCCTCGTGGAAGGGCATGTTTGTTGTACAAGGCTTCTCAAGCCATTTGTTAAACTTGTCTGTACTTAGACATAATTTTCTTCCATTGTATGATGTAATGTTGATCACAGACATGTGATCTTTGTATGCTCTATGTGTATATCTATAAAGAGTACTTGTAGAGTTATGTGATGATACCTGCTGTTCATACTAGGCATGTGTTCTGCGTGTATGTTTATAACATGCATGTCTTAGTATGGGTTTTCGAGACCTTAGTTGTGATCTGGCTGGCGGTCTTTTATACACCAAGTGGCCCTTAGATGTGCGCAGCTTGGGGCATCACGATGCGATTGTTCTTGACTCTGTCACGTGCACATTTTGTTGTATGATCGAGCCCGCCCTAGACCCCGACTAAGTGATCGGGCTGGAGTAAGTATATGTAAGAGTTAGGATTCAATCGATAACATGGTTGAGGTGACTTGTCTATGAGTATGGGATTCACCACCCATAAGCATTTAGACTTGTGAGCGGAAGATGAGGACCCATCTCAGTTGATCATCCGGCCTGAATGGGATGCCCCTCATGTTCGATGCTTACCGAGAACGTTCTGTGCTTGGCCTTGTCTGCTTTGACAAGTGGGTACGGTTCTCGGCTCTCCATGTGATTGTATCGTGACTGGAATTGCATACGCTAACCCCGGGTCCCGACAGACTTGGTATCAGAGCAGGACTGTCTGTAGGCTTATCAAACCCTTGGTCGAAGTCGAGTCTAGCATTCTATAGTTATATAGTTACTTGGGTATATAAAGGGAACAACGTTAGGCTTCTTTTTCTCCTTATCCTCATCGATCTGAGTTCTGGGTCACCCTTATATTTTCTACGGGATGATAGGACTAGGCTCATCTATGTCTTACTAGAACATCTCGTTGAGTGCTTCCTTTTAGCCGTAGGATTATTGTGGTCTTCCAGAGTCTTCCTGTTTTGAGTTCCTTGAGGAAGTTCTGTCCAATCTCCTCGAGGTTGTCTTGTTTTCCATCCCGGTGTAGCCTATATGCTGCCGGAATTATCCCGTGTTTCTGTGGATCTTTGCCTTCGCATTATACTCTTTTCCGCCTTCATCATATCTTGTTATCCTTGAATCCATCATACAATCTGTTCTGATTGTTGATTTTTATCACACGGGATGTCAGGTGGAACTCGTAGTGATGTTCGTCGGAATCGAGACCGTGTTCGGAATCGAAATGATGATGAACCTCTACCACCGCCTTCTGCGGCGGAAATCATGATGGAAGCTGAGAAGAATCAACGCGATCAAACACGCCTTCTGGAGCTCATCGAGCAGAATACCTCATGTCATCGCAATGTGGTTGTGAGCATTCAGGACTTCATCCTCCTCAAGCCACCGGTATTCCGATGTTCTTCTGAGCCCCTTGAAGCTGATGATTGGCTCCGTTCCATCGAGCGTAAGCTTGACACTGCACATGTTGCTCCCGATGACCGAGTTATATTCGCGGCATACTTTTTGGAAGGTGCTGCTGCTGAATGGTGGGAGAACTATGTTGCGATGCAGCCTGATGGTCACCTAGTGACTTGGCAGGAGTTCTGTGTTGCCTTTCGAGGGTACCACCTTCTAGATGAGTTGATGGAGCGCAAGAAGGAAGAGTTCTGCAATTTGATTCAAGGAGAGATGTCCATCCATGAGTATGTGAGAGAATTCAACCGTCTTTCCCGGTATGCCCAAGATGAGATCACCACCGATGCCAGAAAGCAGGCAAGGTTCCGTAAGGGACTTAGCCCTATCCTCCGCCATGATCTCAACCTCATCGAATTTGCCACCTTTGAGGATTTAGTCAACAGATCCTTCAGAGCTGAGCACGGCAATGAAGTGTTCGAAGAGTCCCGCAAGCATGCTCTTGAGCTTGCCCCTTCTTCTAGTTCATCCCCTCAGAAACGCAGAATTTGGATTCCAAACCGTGTCATACCTCAACACATTGTTCCTCCCAGGAATGAAGGTCTGCAGTCAAGTAATCCTGCTCCCAGCAATTCAGGCAGGGTATGTTTCACGTGTGGTCTGACAGGCCATTACTTCCGACAGTGCCCTACAGTGTTGGTGGCACCACGTCGACCTAGTCACAAGCCTCCAAAGAAATCCACCACCAAGACCATCCCAGCAAAGCTTTTAGTCACAAGTAGTGGTTGTGTGAACCAAATCTCAGTTGAGAAAACCACTGCTGCTTCTGCCGTCATCCTTGGCACACTCCTAGTCAATCATGTTCCCGCCTCTGTTCTTTTCGATCCAGGAGCTTCTCATTCATTCATGTCGGAGAGTTATGCACTTCGTCATGAGTTCCCCTTTGAAGAAATGTTTTCTCCAATGATCATTCAAACTCCTGGTTCAAAGTGGCAAACTAATAGAGTAAGCCATGGCAATCAAATTGCAATTGAGGGTTTAGTATTCCTTGCTTCTCTTATAGCCCTCAAGTCTTCGGACATTGATGTCATCCTAGGAATGGATTGGTTATCAAGGCAGAATGCTTTCCTTGATTGTAAAGCCAAATCAGTCAAACTCACCCATCCTTCAGGCCAGATCATTGACTACACATCACCCAGCTCTGAAAACCAGATGCATACTTTGAATGTGCTTCCCCTTCCTGACCTTGAAGATGTTCCGGTGGTTCGTGACTTCCCGGATGTCTTTCCTGAAGAGCTGCTGGGAATGCCACCCGACAGGTGTGTAGAATTCATAGTGGATCTTATACCAGGCACAGCCCCAATTTCCAGACGCCCATATAGAATGGCCCCACATGAGTTAGCTGAGCTAAAAACCCAACTTGATGCTTCGTTGGCAAAAGGCTTCATCCGCCCTAGCTCATCGCCATGGGGTTGCCCCGTTCTGTTCGTAACAAAGAAAGATGGAACAGAAAGGATGTGCGTAGACTATCGTCCGCTAAATCTAGCGACGATAAAGAACAAGTACCCACTACCCAGGATCAATGATCTTTATGATCAACGTGCTGGATCCTCTGTCTTCTCCAAGATGGATTTGAGATTAGGCTATCATCAAATCAAAATCCGAAATGAGGACATTCCCAAAACGGCTTTCACTACTCGTTATGGTCTTTACGAGTATACCGTCATGTCCTTTGGTTTAACCAATGCCCCCGCCACATTCTCGCGCTTGATGAATTCGATCTTCATGGAGTACCTAGATAAATTTTTTGTGGTTTATCTTGATGACATTCTCATCTACTCGAAGAACGAAGAAGAGCACGCAGAACATCTTAGGTTGGTATTGATGAAACTTAGAGAGCACCGCCTTTATGCCAAGTTCTCCAAGTGTGAATTTTGGCTACCAGAAGTGACCTACTTAGGCCACGTGATTTCTGCGAAAGGTGTTGCAGTTAATCCCGAGAGAGTTCAGGCCGTCCTTGATTGGACTCCACCTGAATCGGTTAAGCAAGTTAGGAGTTTTCTTGGATTAGCAAGCTATTGCCGCCGCTTTGTCGAGAACTTTTCTAAAGTTGCAAAGCCTCTTACTGAACTCCTCAAGAAAGATAAGAAATTCCAATGGACTCCCAAGTGCGAGGAAAGCTTTCAAGAGCTAAAAAGAAGATTGACTTCTGCACCCGTACTTGCACCTCCAGACACCAAAAGGAATTTCGAAATCTATTGTGATGCTTCACGGCAAGGGTTAGGATGCATACTTATGCAAGATAGGCATGTGGTAGCTTATGCTTCACGCCAGTTGCGGCCACATGAAGAGAACTATCCTACCCATGATCTTGAACTCGCTGCCGTAGTTCATGCCCTGAAGACTTGGCGACATTACCTCCTTGGTAATCGTTGTGAGATATATTCCGATCACCAAAGCCTCAAATACATATTCACCCAGCCAGATCTTAACCTCAGGCAAAGACGCTGGATAGAGTTGATAAAAGATTATGACTTAGGAATTTCTTACACCCCAGGCAAAGCCAATGTCATGGCTGATGCACTAAGTCGTAAGTCGTATTGTAACAACCTCATGTTACAACAGTATCAACCAATTCTTCATGAGGAATTTTGCAAGCTCAATCTTGAGATAGTTCCTCGTGGATCTCTTTTCAACTTGGTGGCGAAACCAACCCTTGAGGATCAAATAATAGTCGCCCAGAAAAAAGATAGTATTATTCAAGAGATCAAGCAGAACATTGTTAGCGGAGTTGCTAAATGTTTCTCTGCAAATGATCAAGGAACAATATTCTTTGAAAATCGTTTAGTAGTTCCTAAAAATGAAGACCTAAAGCAGCTGATCCTTAAGGAAGCTCATGACACTCCCCTCTCAATTCATCCCGGTAACACAAAGATGTACCGAGATCTACGCCAGAGATTTTGGTGGAACCGGATGAAGAGAGACATTGCACAATTTGTTGCCGAATGTGATGTTTGTCGTCGCATTAAGGCAGAACACCAAAGACCTGCTGGTACTCTTCAACCATTGTCTATTCCCGAGTGGAAATGGGACAAGGTCGGTATGGACTTCATCACCGGCTTTCCAAAAACCCAGAAAGGAAATGATGCCATCTTCGTTGTCGTAGATAGGCTTTCCAAAGTTGCTCACTTCCTTCCCGTTCGCGAGTCTATAACTGCTAGTCAGTTGGCAGACTTGTATGTCTCGAGAATTGTGTCTCTTCACGGTATTCCTTTGGTGATCAATTCTGATCGTGGAAGCCTTTTCACCTCTAGATTTTGGGAAAGTTTTCAAAATGCTATGGGAACTCATCTATCCTTTAGTACAGCTTTCCACCCTCAATCTAGCGGTCAAGTTGAAAGGGTTAATCAAATCTTGGAAGACATGCTCAGAGCTTGTGTTATCTCTTTCGGAAAGAATTGGGAGAAATCTCTTCCATTCGCCGAATTTGCTTATAACAATAGCTATCAATCTAGTCTGAACATGGCTCCCTTTGAATTCCTCTATGGACGACGATGTCGAACACCCTTAAACTGGTCATAAACCGGTGAAAGACAACTCTTTGGACCGGATATGATCAAGGAAGCAGAAGAGCAAGTTCGCATTGTTCGTGATCGATTGAAAGCCGCTCAGTCTCGTCAAAAGAGCTACTATGATCGTCATCATAGAGAGGAGAGCTACAATCTTGATGAGAAGGCTTACCTTCGGGTTACTCCTCTGAAGGGAACCCAACGATTCGGTATCAAAGGCAAGTTGGCCCCACGTTACATCGGACCTTTCCGCATTCTCGCTAAACGTGGAGAAGTTTCCTACCAACTTGAACTACCTCCGCACCTTTCCCGAGTACATGATGTATTCCATGTGTCACAACTCAGGCGTTGCTTCAAGGACCCCATCCGCGAAGTCGACCATGAAACGCTTGATCTCCAAGATGACCTTTCTTATCGAGAGTACCCTATTCGTATTCTTGATTCTGCAGAGCGTGTCACTCGTCGTTAGAAGATCAAGTTCCTCAAAGTGCAATGGTCACATCACTCCGAGAAAGAAGCAACGTGGGAAAGAGAAGACCGCCTCCGTGCCGAGTACCCCACCTTCCTCCCGACGACTTCTGAATCTCGGGACGAGATTCTTTTGAGTGGGGGCGAGTTGTCAGAACCCCAACTAGGGTAGGTGCTAGGTTTGTTTGATCCCTTTGCATCATGCAAAAATTCAAAAGAAATTCAAAAATGGGGAAGCAGAAAGCCCTGAGAAATTATTTGAAATGGCCAGATAAAAATCTTTTTCCAAAAATCATTTGAATGTTTGGAAAATTCCTAGAAATGTTGCTGATCATTTTAAAAGTGGTTTGGGATCAATCCCATGCACATGGAATTTTCTAATATTCAAACAGTGGCTTTGGAAATTAAATAAACCCCTATTTGATTTGGAATTCAAACTTATTGAATTTCAAAAATGTCCAAATTCTTTGTGTGGCTAGCTACTGGTCACCTAGTATTTATAAAATTATTTGGACATTTATTAAAAACGCCTAGCTAATTTAATTAGTGGGGCCAATCTATTTACAGAAAAAAATAAAAAGAAAAGCAAAAGGAGAGGCTTACCTTGCGCCCACAGGCGAGGCCCACCTCTCCACTGGCCTGGCCCAGCCCATCCCGGGGCACTTGTCGTCTACCTCCCCTCCCCCCTAAGCAGCTCGGTGGAGGGCAGGGGGGCGCCGACGGCCACCTCGATGGCCAGGGGCCTTCTAGGCCTCCTCCTCGCAGCCGGGCACGCCACGAAGCTGCTCTTTCACCCCGCACCTCTTCCCCCTCTCCCTGGACCTCCTCCCCCTCTCCTCTTCGCGAATCCAGCGCCGCCCCGAAGCCAGCCGGAGCACGCCGTCGTGCCAGTCGCGGCCACTGGCCTCCATTTTGATCACCGTGATGTCCAGGCGAACCAGCGCTGCCGCCTCCACCGGACCCCCCAGCTAATCGAGCCCGAGGACGCCCGGAACCCACGCCAGCTTCTTCGAGATCCCGCCGGAGCCGGAGAAGATCGTCGTCAAATTGCGTCATCTCCGAGCGCCCTAGCCTTCGCCGTCGCCTCCGTGAGCTCCAGGGTGAGCCTCTGCGTCGATTCCCCCTCCTCCTTCTCCTTCCCGTGCACCAAGTCGCCGTCGCCGTTCTCCAGAGGTCCGGCCGCCACGCCTTTTGAAGCCGCCGTCAACCCCGTGCCCCTGGAGACCCTCTGGTGGCATAGCTCGAAGCGGACGAGCACGGGCATCACTCCGGTGGTCTCCCCGTGCCTCCCCGTGGCCGGATTCGCTTGCTGCGTGGTCGCCGCCGCGGCTGCAGGTCACCGGCGGCTGACCGCCGGCGGGCCGGTTTAGTTAGCACCTAATCACCCAAGTAATCCCCCCCGAGTCCATGACAAGTGGGCCCCAGGCCACGCCTAACCCACTGTTAATTAAACTAATAGAGGGGTTAACCCCCTGTGTCACTGACAGGGTGGACCCACTGTCAGCCCCCCCTGTGACATCACCCCCTCATCAGCATGACGCAATAAACCAAATTCCAGAATTTAAAAGAATTAATTAAAACAGAGAAAAACCCAGAAAATGAGTTAAACTTTGGAAATTCATAACTAATTCATATGAACTCCAAATTAAACATATAATATATGAAAAATTATCAGAAAAATACAAGTATTAAGAATATGCAATTTGTTTTTATGTTTGACCATTTTAAAATGGGGGAACAGAAGCAAATGTGTATATGACTTAATTTGAAATTGAATTTGGAGTTTGAATTTGCATTTCAAATGCAATATACTTCAATTAAATTGAATATGCTACAAACCAGTACCATTCACATCATGGACAACCTTATCATGTGTATGTGCATTTTTATTTTGAAAGTTGTCCCCCTCTTGTTGATGATTGTGCCGGTAACAGTGCCTCCGAGACGGTGACCCCCCCCCCCCGAAGAAGAGGACCACCGTTAAGACCCGTGTATCGTCAGCAAGGCAAGCAAAACCCTTTGATCATGTCTATAAAATCCCAATTCCCTCTCAGTCTCACTTATGCATGTTTAGGAGATCATCGAGACACGTTCTTTCGCATAGTTGAACCCATTCCGATGCATGACCTATCATTTTGCCACCGTAATAAGCAAACCACAATCCTAGCAGATTTAGGAGTTGGTTGATGAGCATGTGGCCCCTACAACTGTTACTGCTTTTGCTGCTTAGTGATACGATGATGATGTTTTGATTGTGAGTCGGGATGGAATGAACACAGTGGTGTTGATGAAAGTGAAACGTGTTGGTGCATCCACCCTAAACAAAGGTGAACGATGAGAGGCTGTGTAGGAGTACACAGTGGGTTGTCTCGTTGAACACTGCCCTAGGCCCCGAGTTCCTATTTTGTGATCCAAGACAAAGAGTATGACCACATGTAGGATTTTATGGGAGCCCCGTTTGGCCTCTTTACGTACCCGATCCAGTCCAGGAGTCACACTAGATTCGGGCTTTCCATTTGATTTATGTATAGATATGTGGGTGGACCTGTGAGGCAGTGAAACCATATGTCAAAGGTGGCGTCTCGGTCCCTCACATTATCTGAGTCCGTTTCGTGGAACCGGCCGGACTCTCGAGCGGTGACAAACTCAGGTAGTCGGCTCCTGGATTAGAGAAGGTGATGTGAGGGTACTGCCTTGGTTTCATCCACATCCGACATCCGCTTGAAGGATGACAAGAACGAGGCGATAAGTGATGACACGCGTGTGAAGATGTACACCCCTGCAGGGTTAATGAACTATTCGAATAGCCGTGTCCGCGGTTATGGACTACTTGGAAACCTCTACTTGATCATAGACAACTTGAATGGATACTTATAAAACTCGCAAGATAAGCGTGAGTGCTATGGTGTGCCTCCTCGTGGGGAAGTCGAGGAAGTGACCATAGTGGTGTATTGGTTGGAGATGTAGTGGACTCGTGTACGCTTCTTACCTCAAAGTCTGGTACTCGTAGTACAGGATTAGCCAAGTCAAAGCTGGCACTTCTGCATGTTGAACCCCACCTCCTTTACCTTGATACTTGAGCATGAGTAGTATAGTTCTGATGTAAGTCTTGCTGAGTACGACTTTGTACTCACGTTTGCTTATTCTATGTTTTAGATGAGAACCCGGATCCCGATGGAGTCACCTTCGTGAAGCTCGACGTTGACTAAGTTAGCATAGTCTCAAACAGCAGTCTGGTCCCTCGTGGAAGGGCATGTTTGTTGTACAAGCCTTCTCAAGCCATTTGTTAAACTTGTCTGTACTTAGACATAATTTTCTTCCATTGTATGATGTAATGTTGATCACAGACATGTGATCTTTGTATGCTCTGTGTGTATATCTATAAAGAGTACTTGTAGAGTTATGTGATGATACCTGCTGTTCATACTAGGCATGTGTTCTGCGTGTATGTTTATAACATGCATGTCTTAGTATGGGTTTTCGAGACCTTAGTTGTGATCTGGCTGGCGGTCTTTTATACACCAAGTGGCCCTTAGATGTGCGCAGCTTGGGGCATCGCGATGCGATTGTTCGTGACTCTGTCACGTGCACATTTTGTTGTATGATCGAGTCCGCCCTAGACCCCGACTAAGTGATCGGGCTGGAGTAAGTATATGTAAGAGTTAGGATTCAATCGATAACATGGTTGAGGCGACTTGTCTATGAGTATGGGATTCACCACCCATAAGCATTTAGACTTGTGAGCGGACGATGAGGACCCATCTCAGTTGATCATCCAGCCTGAATGGGATGCCCCTCACGTTCGATGCTTACCGAGAACGTTCTGTGCTTGGCCTTGTCTGCTTAGAAAAGTGGGTACGGTTCTCGGCTCTCCATGTGATTGTATCGTGACTGGAATTACATACGCTAACCCGGGGTCCCGACAGGGAGGGTAACAATTGGAGAATTGATGCCCACATCCTAGATGTGTTTTACCCGTACAATACATCTACGCATAGCCTTGCTCATGATACCACTGTTGGGGATCGGCGCAGAAAACAAAAATTTTCCTACCTACGAGTCCCGAACCCAAGATCTATGCTATGCTGCTGTATGTAACGGAAGGAATCAGTGTTCATACCTTTGAAGACCGAAAGAGGGAAACGTTCCTCGAACGTGGTTGGCGTAGAATCTGATCCTACGACCTCCCTGTCGTGTTGAAGAAACTCCGATGATGAAGTAGCACACACGTGTAGTGCCTCGCGGGATTACACACGTACGGTGCAACTGACGTCCCTCCGGGCTCCGAACCAGAAGAGCGGCGGAAAGAAGACTGATCCGGATCCCGATTCCGGCAGCGCGACGGCATCCGGATGATTGTGAAACCCCCAACCAGGTGCAAAATCTAAACAAGGGGAGTCCACTCTTGGTCGGAGAAAGAGAGAGAAAGAACTCAAATTTGTGTGTTGAGAAATGGCACCCCCACCCCTACTTTTATAGGCCAAGGAGGGGGGGGGAACTCTCCTCCCCTCCCCATGTGGGACTAAACCCCACAAGGGGGGGGGAGTGCGCCAGCCATGGGGGGGGGGGATGGGCCCCTCCCTTGGCGCCTAGCCCAAGGGGGGAGGCTCCCCTTTCCCCTCATGGGCCTTTTAAGGCCCATGTGCCTTTTTCTCCTTTTTAATTAATATTTAAATCATTTTAATATTTAATTCTGTCAATTTAATAATAAAACATATTTAAACATCAATATATATTATTTTGAACCTTTCAAAATATTCGGAACAGCTTCCGGTACACTTCCGGTGTTTTCTCTCTTTTCACCGATGATCCCGAATCAATCCTTAATGCATCGATTGCCCTTAAGTGTGACACCCTACGGTCCGGGAAACAGTAGACATGATCGAGACACTCTCTGACCAATGACCATCATGTGGGATCTGGTTACAATCCTGATGTGCCCCTACGCTTCCATCGAATAAACTTCATCGTTGTTGAACCGTTAACAATATGACTTGATCCCTTTGTTCTTCGGTACTATGTTAATCCGAGGTATGATCGTCGATATCCAATACCTAGTTATTCCTCGTCTCCGACATAACATGTTTACTCGTCTGTGAATATTACATCTCTTGTGACCTAGTCACTTGCTTGCAAGCTATTGATGCAACACCACCGAGTGGGCCCAGAGTACCTATCCGTCACTCGGATTTACAAATCCCGCTCTGATCTATTTCATACTCCTCAACATATCTACTTAGGAATACCCAAGATACACATTTTCAGTTACCATGTTTCAGTGTAACGGTTAATGCACTCAAAGCATCCTAATAGATAGCAATTATGTATGATCATCACGATCTAAGGATTCAATCACTATGTTATTAAGTCATCGCAATGCTGAACTTATGTGACTTGATCACACTGCAATGCTTAAGGTGGGTGTGTGTCCATCACATCATTCTCCTAATGAAATGTCCTCATTGTCAATAGACTATGATGTTCTCATGATCAGGAAACCTTGATCATGAATTTCCCAATGAGCTAGTATGCCTGAGTTTAACTAGGGACCAGGTTGTTATATATCACACGTGTATTAATGTTTCCGCTTAATACAGTTCTAGCACAATATATAACATATTATGAACAAACATATATGTGACAAAAATCTTTATTAATTTGCCTCTAGTGCACATATCCAACAAGGGAGTGGATCAGTTTGACTCGTACCTGGCTAGTGGTCTGGGGACGAGTCCAGATAAGAATCCAAAGGAGACCAAGTGTGAAACTTTAGTAGAGAGTAGTTCTCAACAATATATTTTTATCACGTATTCCCATATCCCTCTTCTTGCACGCAAACACCATATGGAGACATTCGAGTCACGGACAGCGAGACCTCTTGCACTTGTTGTTCTTTTGTTGCTTGTGACAATACTAATATAGACTCTTGCTTGTTAAGACTTGAATTGAATTGCATGCTTTTATTGCTTTACTTAAAAGTCCTTATATGGTTGTGTGGCATGTCGCCACAGAAATTATGCTTGTTATCATTTCAATACTCGAGGACGGGCAGGAATTAAGCTTGGGGATGTTGATACGTCCCAAACGTATCTATAATTTCTTCTTGCTCCATGCATGTTTTGTGTGACTTTGCCATGTTTTGCTTGAACTTTCATACACTTTTCAGCATATTTGGACTAACCTATTAACTCAGTGCACCCAGTTGCTAGTTCCTGTTTTCTGCTATTTTTGTATTTCAGGTTTTCCGGCCATTAAAAGTGCTCCAAAAATTCCGGAAAAATTATATAAAAAATCAGCGTCCCGGAAGCCTCCGGAATCACCAAGGAAGGAAGGGAGGGCCACCACAGGGACTCCAGAAGGGTACCTGGCGCGGCCCCACCCTAGGCCGCGCCGGGCACCCTCCTGGCTGCCCTATGGCCCCTCTCGATGCCCCATTTGGCCTATATTTACCCCCCCCGAGACGGAAACCCCTAAGAGAGATCTGCTATTCCCGTTCTCCTCTTTGTACCGCTGCCGTCGCCGTTTCAAGATCGGGGCTGCCAGGAGAAGCTGCCCCGACACCCTGCCGAAAGGAGGAACCCCCTCCGGGAGACCATCCATCACCATGGACACCTCCCGGATGTGCCGTGAGTAGTCCCCCTTGGTCCATGGGTCCATGACCAGTAGCTATGTGATGTACTCCTCCACTCTTTGTGCTTTCACTTTCGAGACCTTGTGAGCTGCCTCACATGATCGAGGCTGACGAGGGGGTGACCCCGCGGCTCCTATGGATGAGCCTACCAGGTGTATCAGAAGACAGAAGGCCTACAAAGATGCCGCCTGGGCCCAGCCTTGGCCCACTAGTGGCACCGACGTAGGAGTCCACGAGTCATAAGGAAGGTGTAAAACTTGTCGTACGGAAGAAGATTATGGTTAGGAAACCTCATCTGTAATCAGGACGGACTCCCTGAGACCTAGCCTAGTATATAAGGGCTAGGAGGGGAGACGTCAAGATCAGGAAATACGCAATCTGTAACCTAGCCTTGCGCGCACCAGCCTCGGCTTCCCTGTAATCGCCATCTCCAATCAATAATATCGAGCAGGAACGTATCCTCCAGTTAGCCGACGAGCTTATCGTCCAACCTGTGCCTCTCATGACTAACCCAGGGTCCCTAACCATGGGATTTGCCGGGGTACATCCCCGTCAATTGGCGCCGTCTGTGGGAACTACACAGGTTGGAATTACGATCTCGGCGATTCCGTCTCCAGAAAGCCGCAACTCAAGGGCAAGAACCAGATGCAATCTACCCGAGGAATTCAAGATCACGGCAAATATCTCCGCCACCCCGGCAAGATCGCTCAGCCCGCAGCCTTGTCAAGATCAGTACTACGGCGGCAATCGAGCCCGCCGCCAGTGAAGGAGAACTCGACGACCCAAAAGAAAGGCGCGAGGGTTCTACACGGAGACCCCGATCGACGAATTACAACATGAAGCAGAGGACCTGCCGGCCACTCGACGACCCACCACCACCCAGGCACCCGCCGCACAACAAGACACTGACTCCGAGCTCGAGATCAGCGACCGCCAAGATCATCACCAACATTGAAGAAATCGACGACCCAAAAGACAGGCACGTGGATCCTACCAAGCGACTCCACCCGACGAGTCGAACTATACAGCCGCACGATCGCCGACTACTCGACGACCCGCCGCCGTGCGGACAGTCACCACCCGCCAGGACAGCGACTCTGAGACTTGGACCGGCGAATACTACGACCCAGATCGAAGGCCAGACGAATTGGCCAATCTCATAAGGAAACATAATCTAAGTGAAGGGATCGAAGTCGACCCGCGAGCTCACGAGCACCCAGCGGACCACGCACTGTTCTTCCGAATCTCAAGGAGGAAACGGCACGCCGGATCTAGCAAGCTCACGGTCAGGGAACAGATAGAAGGACCCTACACGATCCACTGCTTCAAAGACAACTGGGGAAACATCACATCGAGCCACACTCTGGGAGACTGCCGCCTGTTCAATGAACTCGTCGACAGCGTGAAGGAGGAAAAACAGCAAGAAGCCAAGCGCGCCCGACGAGCGGAGCAGTTGCCCACTCAAGGACAAGTGTACACGATCCAAGAAGGCAAGGTATCGCAAGCCCAACAGGACGCCTACACCCTGCAGGCTAGAGCAACCGATAATCTTAACGCAGTCGAAGTCTACCAGCTACACGACGTAGAAACCAGCATCACGTTCTCCCAGAGCGACCACCCGCCTGCAGTCCCAAGGCCGGGGCACGCGCCCCTGGTCCTTGACGCTCAAATCGGAGGGTATGACATGGATAGAATCTTCATGGACGGATGCATCAGCATGAACATAATCTTCGTCACCACCCTGCGCCAAGATGCTGATCCCTCGATCAGTATGGCAGAAATCAAGCACCGTGTTATACGGAGTAGTCCCAGGAGAAGCAGCTACTTCCCTTGGACTAATCGAGCTCGAAGTCGTCTTCGCAACATACGCAATTTCGCAAGACTCACCCTCGAGTTCGAAGTACTCGATTGGCAATCACAGTATCACGCCATATTGGGACGTCCAGCGTTCGCACAATTCATGGCGATTCCGCACTACGCCTACCTCAAACTCAAGATGCCAGGATCCGCGGGCGTCATCACAGTGAACGGGAGCTTCATCAAGTCAGACAAATGTAACTGCGGTTTCCACAAAGTCTCTGACACCTTCGGAGACGAGCGAGAACTCACAGAAATAGCCACGGCGACAGACAAGAGCACCTTCCCACTAGCAGGCAGAAGAGAGTCAAAAGAGCATGGACGGGAATCCAGGATCGACAGCGACGCGGTCAAGCACCAAGTACACCCGACGGACTCAGGAAAAGCAGGCCACCCAAAATGCCCTTCGGCTTATGCAACGCAGGAGAAATATACCAGCGAATGGCGCAATCACACATGAGAAACCGGATCGGTGGAAACATTCAGGCCTATATAGACGAGACCATCACATCAATCAAGGACTCGGACTAGAAGCAGACATGGAGGATGACAACACAGTTGAACCAGCACAAGTAGCAGCCGAAGACCCAATAGTCAATGAAGAAGCCCACAACGCAGACGAGGAGCCAGAGCCACCCGCACCAGAGGACCAATCTTGGAGAGAGCCACTCCACATGTTCCTAATCGATGGCATCCTACCGCAGGACGCCGCAATAGCCAAACGCATTAATCGGCGCTCCGAAACATTCACAGCAATCAACGGAGAACTCTACAAATGCATAGACGAGGAAGAAGGCAAGACCCTACTACTAGAGATCCACGAAGGCACCTGCGGGCACCATGCCTGCAGTCGAGCACTCATGGAAAAAGCCTTTAGAGCAGGACTTTATTGGCCAACATCCATGAGGAACGCAGAGGACATCATACGGCGTTGCATGGCCTGGCACAAATTTGCTAGCAGACCACACGCTCCAGCCTCAGATTTCAAGACCATACCACCCTCATGGCCATTCTCCATCTGGAGACTCGACAAGGTGGGCCCGCTCAAAAAATCTTCAAAGGGAGTAATAACTCACCTGCTAGTAGCAGTCGACAAGTTCACCAAATGGATCAAAGCAGTGCCCATCACCAGCTCCACAGCCCTCACGGCGGTGAACTTCATCAAATCGATCATCTTCAGGTTCGGGGTGCCACACAACATCATCACGGACAATGGCACAAACTTCACAGCGACAGAATTCCAGAACTTCTGCGAAGAACTGGGCGTCAAAATCAACTATGCATTAGTCGCACACCCGCAATCCAACGGCCAGGTGGAAAAAGCACACGGCCTAGTATGCGGAGGACTAAAAAAGCGGCTCCTCGCACCACTCGAGCAGGCCGCGAGCAACTGGGTAGAAGAACTCCCCGCCGTACTATGGAGCCTACGCACCACCCCGAATGCTACAACCCAGTACACACCTTTCTTTATGGTATACGGGTTGGAGGCGGTGCTACCACATCACCTCAAATTTGGGGCACCCCGGATCTCGGGGTACGAAGAAGAGGAAGCAGAAGAAGCACTGCAAGATGACAAGGACATAGCAGACGAAGCAAGGGATACAACCCTAGCAAAATCAGAGGGATACCATGACAAACTGCGCACTTACCAGAGCAGTCGCCTGCGCACTAGAACCTTCAATAAAGGCGACCTCGTCCTACGGCTCAAAGAAGAGAAAGTTCACAAGCTCGGCCCCCAATGGGAAGGACCGTTCATAATCACAGAAGTCATAGGAGGAGGCGCCTATCGACTGAAGAACCCGAAGACTGACGAGGACGTGGGAAATCCATGGAACGTAGCGAACCTACTCCTATTCTACCCATATTCTCCACCAGTCATGATCATCAGGCAGCTCATGTAAACCTTCGACGCAATAAAATGATGTTTCCCAAACACCACCACACCAAAGCACTCGGGGGCTCGAGCACAAAACTCCCCCCGAGAGACGCTATCGTCGCAATCGCAATCTCCTACAAAAGCACTCGGGGGCTCGAGCACAAAACTCCCCCCGAGAGACGCTATCGTCGCAATCGCGATCTCTTACCAAAGCGCTCGGGGGCTCGAGCACAAAACTCCCCCCGAGAGACGCTATCGTAGCAATCGCGATCCCATACCAAAGCACTCGGGGGCTCGAGCACAAAACTCCCCCCGAGAGACGCTATCGTCGCAATCGCGATCTCCCACAAAAGCACTCGGGGGCTCGAGCACAAAAATCGCCCAAGAGACGCTATCGTTGCAATCGCGATCTCTTACCAAAGCGCTCGGGGGCTCGAGCGCAACCCCGCCCCCCCGAGAGAAGCTATCGTCGCAATCGCGATCTCTTACCAAAGATCTCGGGGGCTTGAGCACAAAAACTCCCCCCGAGAGACGCTATCGTCGTAATCGCGATCTATCACAAAAGCACTCGGGGGCTCGAGCACAAAAACTCCCCCCGAGAGACGCTATCGTCGCAATCGCGATCTTTCTCAAAATCACTCGGGGGCTCGAGCACAAAAACCCCCCCGAGAGACGCTACCGTCGCAATCGCGATCTTTCTCAAAAGCACTCGGGGGCTCGGTTGCAAGAACTCCTCCCGAGAGACATCGTCATAGCTCACGCAGCCCAAAGCTCAAAAGGAACCAAGCAAAAACCCATCGACAAGCATCACCCGTTGAACTCTGTCCGGAATCAAAGGGAAAGACACGGCTACAACTAGATGGAACACCCTGTACTCTGAAGAAATACGGACGGAGCGCAGGACGCAGACAAACATTAAGTCTTCACCCAATCGCCAACGATCACCTAAAGACTCGGGGGCTACTCCCATCGGGAGCACTGCCGCGCACCTGATCAAAGACAGAAAATAATGGAAGAACGACAAAGGAAACATATCTCAGCCTACGTTCGACTCTTCGACTCAAACGTAGCCTTGGGGCTACTCCCATCGGGAGCGCTGTCGCGCACCCGATAGAACCCACAATGTGAAGTTTTAATTGACTCGAAGACAGCTCCTGGTTGCAAAGGACTCAAAGACAGCTTTTTGATCCCCAAGGACTTGAACAAAACTTTCGTTTGCAAAGGACTCAAAGACAGATTCCATTACAAAAACTCAAGCACAGTTCGCATTACAAGGACCCAAAGATCATTCTTAGTACAAAAGATTCGATGGTACTTTGGATAGAAGGCAGCTCTGATTGCTCAAAGGCAATCCTCATTACATGGAAAACTGACCCAGTTACAGAAGGCACAAGCAGCCGATAAGCCTACAACAAGGGATTATGACTTCTACATGAGTGCCCATGCTGGGATGATTTACGCCAAGACATCGAGCATCATCACAGACAAAGGAGGAGTCGAAGCAACAGGCTCACAATGTCAATGACATAACAAAAGGTGAAGCTCGACTTATTTGCAGAGCAGTTGAAGACGCTGCTCCACCAACTTCTTCTCCTGCTCCACTAGATTCTTCTCCATCTCCACCCGAGCTGGCGGCGAAGATGACGCTGTCGCCTCCAGTTCTACAACGTCGCCTGGCGCACCCGCTTGACCGGTGGTTTGACGTCGAGATCCTCTTCAGAACCGGAGAGGGAAGCAGTTGAAGACGGCTCAGCATCAGCACCTGAAGAGTCACCGGAGGAGGAAGCAGTTGAAGAAGCAGGCGACGGACTCCTCGACCTGCCAGAACCATCGATGCTTGTGTCTGGCCAGTACAGATCAATGCGGTTGCCGCTCGGGTCAAAAGCGCGGATGACAAGAGTGTCTTTTCCATCAAAACGACAACAAAGAGTGTCACCATCACGCAAGTTCAACCGACGAGCAAAGGATTACCAGCCAAAGCCAAGAAAAATCAAGCGGGAACTATCGATCTCCAACTTAACATAAGAACGAGATCGAGCGCACCCCTGAAGACGAAGCAGCAAACCATCAAGGTCACATTCAGAAACAATGGCAGAAAATGCAGAACGAAGAAGAATGCGAGCAGCGCCCCGGCCACGGACGTGCAGGAGAAAGTCATAACACCAAACACCCTCCTCCGAGGAAGAAGAGGAAGGCACCAACGTTGCACCATGACGACCACCGCGAGAAGAGCGCGGAGTACGACCACCACGGCCGCGGCGAGCACGACCACGACCAGTCATACCAGCTCCACGCTTGGGCGCCATGAGAAGAGGAAGAGAAAGAAAAGCAAGATGAGTAGAGGACGCATACCGCTGCTAGAAGAAAAAAAGGGGCCTATTTATAGCACAAACCCCACATAGAAGCCCAGACGACGGGAGCCATTAATTAAAAGACCAAGCACGTCAGGGGATTCGAAGTTCAAGACAAAGATGCCTTCACACAGGAGGCAGAGTGCGCTGGACGCGTCAAATCTCGCGCGGTTTCAATGCACGCATCGCTAACTCAACAGGCGGTTGCAGCACGCCACCAAAAGCCATCATTATGACTGGTCATGCAGACATGACAGTTAGTAGCCAGAGCATCTTTTGACGGTCCTCCAACAAGGAGATAGTTATCTTCACCAAACAAGAGGTAATTCAAAGGGGCAGTGAGCAGAAGAGGCAGCTTGCTGATACGTCCAAAACGTATCTATAATTTCTGCTTGCTCCATGCATGTTTTGTGTGATATTGCTATGATGTAGATACACTTTCATACACTTTTGATCATATTTGCACTAACCTATTAACTCAGTGCACCCCAGTGCCAGTTCCTGTTTTCTGCTATTTTTCTATTTCAGTTTTCCCCAATATAAAAAGTGCTAGAAAAATTCTGGGAAAATACAAGAAAAATCAGCGTACAGGAAGCTCCGAGAAGAGCCCGGGAGGGGCCAGGGGGGCCCAGGCGGCCACCCGGCGCGGCCCCACCCCTGGCCGCGCCAGGGGGGGCGCCTGGGGCCCCTGGTCCACCTCTGGCTGCCCCCCTTCTCCTATTTATTCTCCGTCACAGGGAAACTCCGAAGACAGAACCCTATTTCGCAAACTCTCCTCTGTTCCGCCGCCGCCGCGCTTCCGAGATCGGGAGCACCAGAAGACCTCTTCCCGGCACCATGCCGGAGGGAGGATTGACCTCCGGGAGTCTCCTCTCCACCATGGATGCTCCCCGGATGTCTCGTGAGTGGTTTTCCTTGGACCATGGGTCCGTGATCAGTAGCTATGTGATGTTCTCCTCCCCTCTTAGATCTTCATGGTTTAGACCTCGTGAGCTGCCCTACATGATCGAGGCACTTTTGTAATATTTCTTCTATTGCTATGTTGAGTTTGATAGGATCTGATGGATTATGAGATTATGTTCAGATTGTGATTGAGTTATATATTTGGTTCTTATCTCTTATATTTTTGTTCCTAAGTAATTCTTGCATGTTCTCCATTGCTATTTATTTCTTTGGCCAAGTAGTAGGTAGTGACTCCAAGAGGGAACGTTTTGCTCGATTGTGGGTTCATGCCCCCCGATGACACGCTTGAGTGACAGAAACATGAGTCTAGGGGATGTGCTGTTGCCACAAGGGGGAAAACAATGGTGCTTTTAACCGCGGTTACAAGGATTGTTTACTCTACGCAAGGTTCTTTTTAATGCATTTGTCTGTTGCTTGGGGTTTACACTTTGGGTGGGGCTCGCAACTTAATACCAGCGAGATGTTCTGGATAGATATCTCAAGGTGGATGATTAGTAGTAGATGCAGTTGGATTTCGGTCTACTTATTTTGGTGTACTGCCCATGCTTTTGAATCTCGTCCTTTCTTTTGTAGCATAGTTAGCATTGCGGTGCGTTCATAATCCTGTCAATTGCCTTTCTGTAATTTCTTTACCTCGCATAGCAATTTTATCGTCTTTTGGGAGAGAGACATCACTAGTGAACATCACTTATCCCGGTCCATATCATCATCACTGTTTACACGCTCATTTACTTTTCTGCTTTTACTTTCAATTGCTATCATTATCCCTTGTGTTTTACCCTTTGTGAACAACAAGACCGGAGAGACTGACAACCTCTCTGAACTTCGTTGGGAACAAAGTTATCGTGTCTGTGTGCAGAGACTGACAACCGCTGACACCTACTTATCATCTCCGGAGTCCTACTGGAGACAAACCTTGGTATCTTCACCGAGGGAAATTTGCTGCTGTGCTACATCACGCCTTCCACTTGGGGTTTACCAACGAAGGGCGAGAAATCACTATCATCATCTCGCACATCAAGCCGAATTTCTGGCGCCGTTGCCGGGGACTCGGAGTGCTAAGATAGGGGAGTTGCACACTACCCTTTACCTTTGTTTTTTAGTCTTGTTAGTTTACCTTTCAGTTTTTATCTTTGTGTCTTTTATCAAAAATTACAAAAAATCTGCCACACTTGCTGCTACTATGGGTTCCACTGAAAACACCAAGTTGTGTGACTTCACTAGTCACAACAACCAAGACTTTATCTGCACTCCCATTGCCACACCTGCCACTTCAGCTACCTCTTATGAAATTAAATCTGATTTGCTAAACCTTATTATGAGAGATCAATTCTCTGGTGCTGGAGATGCTGCTGCTTTACACTTGAATAATTTTGTTGAATTATGTGATATGAAAAGGTATAAAGAAGTAGAAGGTGATGTTGTTAAGCTCAAGCTCTTTCCTTTCTCTTTAATGGGAGATGCTAAGATCTGGTTTCAATCTTTGCCTAGGAATAGCATAGATTCTTGGGATAAGTGCAAAGATGCTTTTATAGGGAAGTACTACCCTCCTGCTAAGATTATCCAATTAAGGAGTAATATTATGAATTTTAAGCAATTGGATAATGAACACGTTGCCCAAGCTTGGGAACGAATGAAATCTCTTGTTAAGAAGTGCCCTACACATGGTTTGACTACCTGGATGGTTATCCAGACTTTTTATGCAGGCTTGAACTTTAACTCGCGGAACCTGTTAGATTCGGCCGCGGGAGTAACCTTTATGTCAACTACACTTGGTGATGCCACGAAACTTCTCAATGAAATGATGACCAATTATTCCCAATGGCACACCGAACGCGCTCCAACAGGTAGGAAGGTAAACTCTGTCGAGGAAATTACCTCCCTCAATGAAAAAGTTGATTTAATTATGTCTCTACTTACCAAGCAACCCTCTATTGATCCTCATGATGTCGCTTTAAATTCTTTGGTTTCTCAAGAACAAGTAGATGTGAACTTTATTGCTAGAAACAACTTCAACAACAACGCTTATAGGGGAAAATTTGCTAGCAATCCTAGACTGTTTCCATCCAACTATGGGAACAACAACACCTACACTAGCAACAAGAACCCCTCTTTTGAATTAGAAAGCATGCTTAGAGACTTTATCACTACCCAAAAAGCCTTCAACAAAAATGTAGAAGAGAAATTAGCTAAAATAGATAATCTCTCTTTGAAGGTAGAAAGCTTAGCCCTTGATATTGAGATGCTTAAAATTAGAACCTCCCCCCTTGAGGAGAATAAGGCCACTCCTATTAATGCTATCCAATTACAAATTAATGAAAATATTAGGATGATGGCTAAACTTAAAGAAAGATGGGCTAGAGAAAAAGAGGAAGAGGATAGAATTAAGAGCCTTCCTACACACCACACAGTTGCCACTATCCAAATTGTTGAGGACACTCAAACTATTAGCACCCAATGCACTCCTAGTCCCGTTGGACCTATTAATGGTGATGTTAATACCTCAACCGTAGATGAAGAAACTCCTATGAACATAGAGGGTTTCAAACAAGTGAGCCTAGATGACACTACTACCACCTTTGATAGTAGTGATATTGATTTTGATAGTTGTACCCTCTCAGAAGTTATTGGCTTGTTACACAAAATGTCTAGAGACCCCCACACTAGCACACTAAATCTTGCCTTCACGGAGCACATCACAAATGCTCTCATCAATGTCAGATCCCTCTGTTAGGTATGTGCTAGGATTAGCTAGTACCTTTGCATCATGCAAAAGTTTCAAAAAGAAACCTCGAAATTCAAATTAAAAATCCAAATGGGAGAAGGAACACCCCCCCAAATGAATTAATTCAAAAGGCCAGATAAAAATATTTTCCAAAAATTCATGTTAGAGTTTTGAAAAGTCTTATAAATGAGTGTGATCACATTTCAAGTGATGTGGGACCCACCCCATGCTCATAGATTTTTCAAATATTCAAACAGTACCTTGGAAATAAAGAAATCCCCCTATTTGATTTAAACTTCAAATCATTTGAATTTTAAAAATGTTGAAAGTTTATGAGTGGCTAGTCTATATTATTATGAGGCCACATAAAAGTTTTCAGCATTTAATAAAATGGTTTGGTATTTTTATCAGAGCCAAAACAAATTACAGAAAAAGAAAGGAAAGATTAAACAGAGAGAAAAAGGAAAAGAAAGCTTACCTGGCCATTCGGCCCAACTCACTCCCAGCCGGCCCAGCCCACTCCCGCGCCTGTCGTCTTCCTCCCCACGCCCCGAAGCTGCTCGATGGAATGCATGCAGCACTCCACCGACGCCGCCGACGAGCCCTGGCCACCTCCTGCTTCCCCCTCGCCATCTTTTCGCGCCTGGAGACTTCTCACAGCCGTCCTGATCCATTGCCCCCCTCCACAAGCTTCCTCCTCTTCTGTTCCGCCCGATTCTTCGCCGCCCGAGGAACACGCCGGAGCGCCGTCGAGCAACCGCGTGGCCAGTGAAGCCGAGAAGCTCCAAGACGGTGTCCAAGCGCTTCGTCGTCGTCGACTCCATCGACCTGCAGAAGGAATCGAGCACAGAGCCCACGTAGACGCCCAATTCTTCCTCGAGCTCCCGCCGGCCGCCGTGAAGGAATTCGTCGTTTACACCGCCGTCGAGCCACCCCAACACTCGCCACCACCTCTGCTAAGCTCCTGGTGAGCTTCCGAGTGAAACCCCTCTGTTTTTCCCCTGGATTACTCGCTCTATTCGAATCCTCCATGGATCCCGAGCAAGCTCGTCGCCATGGTCGTCGTCCTCCTCGCTCCAGTGCTTGTCATGGACCCCCAGTGCACGCTTTTAACTCCCGCGTGTGCCAGCTTTCGAACACGACCAAGAACGCCTCAAACCGTGCACCATATCGTCGACTGCGACCTCGCCGTTTCTCTGCTTCCGCCGGAGTCGTCGCCGACGTCGATGCAGAGCTCCCCGTGAACCCCCGTTGCCTCTAGATGATGCGCGAGACGATGCTGAATCGAATGGAGTCCTTCCCGTGCTCTCCCGTGGCTTCTAGCTCACTCCGGCAAGTCGCCGCCGTGGTCGAGTCGCCGGCGTTTAGCCGCCGGCGAGTTAGCCCTAAGCCCCCCCTGTTTCACCAGTTAAGTGACCCCCTGGGTCACTGACCAGTGGGCCCAGTGGCTTAATTAAGCCACTGGTTAAGTTAACCCAGCCGGGTTAATTAGCCCAGCCACTGACAGGGTGGCCCCACCTGTCAGCCCCCCCCTGACGTCAGCACTGACGCAGTAATTCGAATTTATGAATTTCCAGAAAAGAAAATGGTTTAACTAATTCCAGAAATTCCAGAAAATACCCCAAACTTTGGAAATTCATAGAAAATTCTTATTAACTCCAAATTGGACAAATAATATATGAAAAATGATCAGGAGAAAATTATCTTTCCAAATATGCAACTTTCAACTCTGTTTGAGTTGAATTTAAAATGGGACCAGTAGCATATGTCATTTGCTTTATTTGAATTTAATTCAATTTCAAACCAAATGATTTTGCCACTTGTACCATGAAATTATGATGCAAATCAACCACACTTCAGAGGCATATCATACACATTTGAAGTTAATTCAAATTGATCAAACTATATCATATATAACTTGGTTAAGGTTGAATTCAAATGTGGAATTTGAATTTGCATTTAAAAATGCAATATATTCCACTTAAATGGAATTGCCTCACACATCAAAACTTATACTCCAAGCTTTAACATTCTATCATGTGCTTGAGCATTGCATTCATATTGATTGCTACTTCGTGCTTTGTTTGTCGAGTAGAGGTGGAACCGCAGCAAGAGGTCACCCCCTTCGCTGAAGATCCAGAACCCGAACCTCGTCAGCAAGGCAAGCAAAACCCCTTTGATCATGTCGATAAAATCCCACTTCCCTCTCATGTCTCGCTTATGCATTGTATAGGATGATCACCATGTTACGATTCTACCGCATAGGTGAACCCATTCCTTTGCATGACCTATCTTTTGTCACAGTAGTAAGCAAACCACAATCCTAGCAAATGTAGGAGTTGAATGATATCATGTGGCCCCTGCAAATGTTACTGCTTATTGCATGCTTAGTATGATTCCATGTTGTTACTGTGATGTGAGTCGGGATGGGAGTGATCATGTTGATGATGGTAGAAAAGTGTTGGTGAATCGACCCTAATACAAGGTGAACGATGAGAGGCTGTGTAGGAGTACACGGTGGGTTGTCTCGTTGAACACCGCCCTAAGTCCGAGTTCTTGTGTGGTGATCCAAGATGAAGAGTACAACCACACATTGGGCTCACTGACCCCTCTCAACCTATTAACTCATCCCTTTCGATGTCCAGATGTCGCAGTAGTTCGGAGTTCTGGTAGGCTTGTGGCCTGGATGCTAAGTGAGAGAACGGCTCATCCGAGACCGGCTTACGCACCACGCACACATCGCTTGGGTCCACTTCGGTAAACCGGCCGGGTTCACGATAGTGGTAGCCACCCAAGTAGGCGACTTTCTTGGACTAGATAGGCTGTGAGGTAACAGTTGTGGTGAGCATCCTCGCTGGCACCCCTTGAATGGTGTCGAGATCAAAGGCGGTAAATGATGGTCATGTGTGTGTAGTGGTACACCCTTGCAAGGTTAACAAAACTATTCGAATAGCCGCGTCCGCGGTTATGGACTACTTGGAAAGCTTAGCTTGATTATTAGATAACTTGAACCGGATACTTCTAAAACACACCAAGATAAGTGTGAGTGCTATGGCGTGCTTTCTCGTGGGGAAGTCGAGGAAGGCACCATAGTGGGGTATTGCTTGGTGAAAGTAGTGGACTCGTGTACGCTTCTTACCTCAAAGTCTGGTACTCGTAGTTCAGGATTAGCCAAGTCAAAGCTGGCATTTCTTCAAGTGAACCCCACATCCCTTACCTTGATACATGTGCATGAGTAGTATAGCTCCTATGTAAGTCTTGCTGAGTACGCCTTTGTACTCACGTTTGCTTAATATATGTTTTAGATGACGCCACTGACCCCGAAGGTGGCTTCTTCATCGAGCTGGACGACTGAAGTTAATCTAGTCTAGTCCCAGTCAGCAGACTGGTTCCCTCGTGGAGGGCTTTATGTTTGAATAAGGCTTCTTAAGCCAATTTGTTAAACTTGTCTGTACTCAGACATAATTTGCTTCCGTTCTGTGTTGTAATGTTGGATCACATGTATGTGATCTCTGTGTGTACTCTATAAGAGTTATAAATAAAATGTACACTTTGTAGAGAATTGCAATGGTACCTACTGTTCATACAAGGCATGTGTGCTGCGTGTATGTTTATAACATGCATGTCTTTGTATGGGTTTTCGAGACCTTAGTTGTGTTCTGGCTGGCGGTCTTTCATACACCAAGTGGCCCTTAGATGTGCGCAGCTTGGGGCATCGCGATGCGATTGCTCGAGATTCCGTCTCGTGCACACTTTGTGGTATGATCGAGCCCGCCCTAGACCACGACTAAGTGATCGGGCTGGAGTAAGTCTATGTAAGAGTTTAGAGATAGTCGATAGTATGGTTGAGGCGACTTGTCTTTGAGTATGGGAGTTCACCACCCATATCATTAGACTTGTGTGCGGACGATGAGGACCCATCACAGTTGATCATCCGGCCTGGATGGGATGCCCCTCACGTACGATGCTTTCCGAGAATGTTCAGTGCTTGGCCTTGTCTGCTTAGACAAGTGGGTGCGGTTCTCGGCTCTCCATATGACTATGTCTTAACTGGACTTGCATACGCTAACCCCGGGTCCCGACAGACTTGGTATGAGAGCAGGACTGACTGTAGGACTAGTAGCCTTGGCCGAAGTCGAGTCTAGCTTGCTATAGTTATATAGTTACTCTGGGTATATAAGGGAACAACGTAAGGCTTCATTTTTCTCCTTACCCCCTTCGTTCTGAGTTCTGAGTCACCCTCATCTTACTCTACGGGAAGATAGGACTAGGCTCTCCTCTGTCTGATTAGCATATCTCGTTGATTGCTTCCTTATAGCCGTAGGAAAGTTGTGTCCAGGTTTTCCTAGCATTTTTGTAATGCTGAATTCTTACATCGTATTATGTAAGTGTTGTTTTGCATGATTGAAAGAAATTGTCATTTCTTACAATTACAGCCGTTATGCTGTCCAAGTCATTCCAGGTTTATCTCATAATCTGATGCATTTGCAAACTCTTGCTTTCTGTTTCAGATGGCAAATCTTCCCCCTCGGCAGATTGTTCGTTTGACCAGGTGCCTCGGTGTGCGTGGCCATCCCGCCACGTTGATCGAGATGATGTCCTACGTGGGATATCGATGGTACCCTGAGTACACCATCGAGGAGAAGTTCCACGACTTCAACCAGACGCAGTTCCACTGCATTGTCCGGATCTACCCGCACCACGTTGGAGTCACCCAGCCTATCCACTTTGGACATGGCATCGGCGTTACTGAGAACATGGCTGTGCAGGATGCTGCATATTCATGTATCACACTGCTGAGAGTGGAGCACACCCTACTGAGAGAGACTTCATTCCGCTATATCCCAGCTGCACTTCCAGGAGAACAGGGATATTACACCGGACTCTACTCAGATCACTCTGCAGAGGATCCAGCACTCCAGGTGACTGCTAGGTTTGCTAGTGACAGAGACCGTGATGCACGTGCTCTCCGTTTTGAGCTCCACGCTACTCGTGTTCGTCTGTACCGGGCACTGACGCTCTTGGCACCCTTTTTGAGCGTGGGATCAGTGGAGTACGATGCGATCTATCCAGTGAGGACCCAGATGCCTTCTCGAGTTGCTTGGCCCGAGATTGGAGGAATTTTTCCACCCCGTGGTCCTTTGCTCTCACCCTACACTGGACCTAGGCCCCATCCTTGCCCAAATGGATATCAGGGTCCACAAGCCTCCGTGTTTTCCGATGGTCACCTCCAGCTACCGGGATACGCGGGTAACTTTTATGAGGACTACTATGGAGATGGAGATGAGTGAGACTGCCTGTGGTCTTACTTAGTGAGGATGTAGTAGTATCCTAGTATATTGTAAGCAAGGTGTCTAAGTTCCAGAGGCTTAGATAAATAATGTATAGGAAGTCAGAGTGCCTCTGAAGGATGTATTATCTTCATCACGTTTGTATTAGCTTAGTGCTTGTACTAAAACGATGTATGGTTTGTATGACAGCTTGTGAATATATGGCTTGTATGCTTTATCACCATGTTGTCAAGATGATTACTTCCTTTGCTCTGTAATCCTTCAAGTACTTCAATACCTTGATTAGACTCTTCAACTCAACTCTGTTTGACTTTGGTTTTTCACCTTCAGGATGTCTCAAGGTACACGTGGCCAGATTGGTCGTAACCAAGGTCGTGGGAACAACCAGGAGGAAGATAACCTTCCACCCCCACCCACGATGGCCCAAGTGCTGATGGAGGTCGAGAGGAACCGCCGTGACTCTCACCACCTGCTGGAAGTCATTGCACGCAACACCACTCAACAGCGCAATGAGCTGGTGTCTCTGAACGACTTCATCCGGCTTCATCCCCCGGTATTCAGTTACTCCACCGAGCCCCTTGACGCCGATGACTGGCTCCGCAGCATCGAGAGGAAGCTCCAAGCCGGTCATGTTGCAGATGGCGACAAGGTCAACTATGCCACCTATCACCTTGAAGGTGCAGCAAGCTCTTGGTGGGAGAATTTTCTGAATATGCGCCCAGTTGGACCACCTGCATCTTGGGAAGAGTTCTGTACGTCTTTCCGCGAGCACCATATTCCCAAAGGTCTCATGGACCGCAAGCGTGAGGAGTTCTGTAACCTCACTCAAGGTAGAAGGACCGTGGACGAGTTTAGTCGTGAGTTCAACCGACTTGCTCGTTATGCAACCGAAGAAGTCTCCACCGACTCCAAGAAATAAGAGAGGTTCCGTCGTGGCCTCAACAGTGGACTCCGTCGCGAGCTCAACCTTCATGACTTTGCCACCTTCCAGGTCCTTGTCAACAAGGCCATCAAGGCAGAGGACATGAACATCCCCAACGATTTCCGCAAGCACCCTAGAGATGACGGTTCATCCAGTACTGGCTCCCAGAAGCGCAAGATCTGGATCCCAAATAGCATGTTCCGCCAGAACAACCCACCGAGGCCATCCTATGCGGCGCCTCGTCCACCCACCCAGTTCCACCCAGCTCCACGCACTGTTTTCGGAGCTTGCTACAAGTGTGGTCAGGCAGGCCACTACTCTCGCGAGTGCCCCCAGAACCAAGTCCAGCACCAGAATGCTCCACCACGTGCCGGAGGCAACAACAACAACAATGGTCGTGGCAAGCCACCCTAGAAGGTCTTCACCGCCAAACCCGCACCTCCCGCCAATCGTGGACGTCTGAACCAGATTGCAGCTGAAGAGACTGACGACACCACTGACGTCATTCTTGGTACGCTCCCAGTCAATTTTGTTCCTACTTCCGTTCTTTTCGACCCAGGAGCATCTCATTCATTCATGTCGGAAAGTTATGCACTTCGTCATGAGTTACCCTTTGTTGAATTGTCCACCCCGATGGTTATTCAAACTCCAGGGTCACGATGGCAAACTAATAGAGTAAGCCATGGTAATCAAATAGCAATTGAGGGTTTAGTATTCCTTGCTTCACTCATAGCCCTCAAGTCTTCAGACATTGATGTCATCCTTGGCATGGATTGGCTATCAAGAAAGAATGCCTACCTGGATTGCAAAGGAAAATCCGTGAAACTCACCCACCCTTCAGGCAAAACCATCAACTATACCTCACCCAGAACAAGACACCAAGTGCATTCCTTGAATGTACTTCCCCTTCCCGAACTTGAAGATATTCAGGTGGTTCGTGACTTCCCGGATGTCTTTCCTGGAGAGCTGCCGGGTATGCCACCCGACAGATGTGTAGAGTTTATAGTGGATCTTGTTCCAGGAACCGCACCAATTTCCAAACGCCCATATAAAATGGCCCCACATGAGTTAGCTGAGCTAAAAACCCAACTGGATGCTTCTTTGGCAAAAGGCTTCATCCGCCCTAGCTCATCGCCATGGGGTTGCCCCGTTCTGTTCATGAAGAAGAAAGATGGAACAGAAAGGATGTGCGTAGATTATCGCCCGCTAAATTTGGCGACGATAAAGAACAAATACCCACTGCCCAGGATCAATGATCTTTATGATCAACTTGCAGGATCCGCTGTCTTCTCAAAGATGGATTTGAGATTAGGTTATCATCAGATCCGAATCCGAAACGAGGACATTCCCAAAACGGCTTTTACTACTCGTTATGGTCTTTACGAGTACACCGTCATGTCCTTTGGTTTAACCAATGCCCCCGCCACATTCTCACGCTTGATGAATTCGATCTTCATGGAGTACCTAGATAAATTCGTTGTGGTTTATCTTGATGATATTCTCATCTACTCGAAGAACGAAGGAGATCATGCCGAACACTTAAGGCTGGTATTGATGAAACTTAGAGAGCATCGCCTGTACGCTAAATTCTCCAAGTGTGAATTCTGGCTACCAGAAGTGACCTACTTAGGCCACGTGATTTCTGCAAAAGGCATTGCTGTGAATCCCGAGAGAGTTCAGGCCGTCCTTGACTGGACTCCACCTGAATCGGTTAAGCAAGTTAGAAGTTTTCTTGGCCTAGCCAGCTATTGCCGTCGCTTCGTCGAGAACTTTTCTAAAGTTGCAAAGCCTCTAACTAAACTCCTCAAGAAAGATAAGAAATTCTTATGGACTCCCAAGTGCGAGGAAAGCTTTCAGGAGCTAAAAAGAAGGTTGACTTCTGCACCCATACTTGCACCTCCAGACACCAAAAGAGATTTCGAGATCTATTGTGATGCATCACGGCAAGGGTTAGGATGCATACTTCTGCAAGATCGACATGTGGTAGCTTATGCTTCACGCCAGTTGCGGCCACATGAAGAGAACTATCCTACCCATGACCTTGAACTCGCTGCCGTAGTTCATGCTCTAACAACTTGGCGACATTACCTCCTTGGTAATCGTTGTGAGATTTATTCCGACCACCAAAGCCTCAAATATATTTTCACCCAGCCAGATCTTAATCTCAGGCAAAGACGCCGGATTGAGTTGATAAAAGATTACGACGTAGCAATTTCTTACACCCCAGGCAAAGCCAATGTCATGGCCGATGCACTAAGTCGTAAGTCGTACTGTAACAACCTCATGTTACGGCAGTATCATCCACTTCTTCATGAGGACTTTCGCAAGCTCAACCTTGAAATTGTTCCTCATGACTATCTTTCAACCTTGGTGGCGAAACCGACTCTTGAGGATCAGATTATAGTTGCCCAAAAGCGTGCACGAGGTGTTCGCCGGATCAAGGAGAACATTGCTAGCGGAGTTGCTAAATGTTTCTCCACAGATAGCAAAGGGACGGTATTCTTTGAAAATCGTCTAGTAGTAACTAAGAATAAGGAACTAAGGCAACTCATCCTCAAAGAAGCCCATGACACACCCCTCTCAATTCATCCCGGTAGCACAAAAATGTACCGAGATCTACGCCAGAGATTTTGGTGGACTAGGATGAAGAGAGACATTGCTCAATTTGTTGCCGAATGTGATGTTTGTCGGCGCATTAAGGCAGAACATCAAAGACCTGCTGGTACACTTCAACCTTTGTCTATTCCCGAGTGGAAATGGGACAAAGTCGGTATGGACTTCATCACAGGCTTTCCAAGAACCCAGAAAGGAAACAATGCCATCTTCGTTGTCATAGATAGGCTTTCCAAGGTTGCTCACTTCCTTCCGGTTCGTGAGTCTATAACTGCTAGTCAGTTAGCAGACTTGTACATCTCCAGAATTGTATCCCTTCACGGTGTTCCTTTGGAAATCAATTCTGATCGCGGTAGCCTTTTCACCTCTAGATTTTGGGGAAGCTTCCAACGTGCTTTGGGAACTCATCTCTCCTTTAGTACGGCTTTCCATCCTTAGTCTAGCGGTCAAGTCGAAAGGGTTAACCAAATTCTTGAAGACATGCTCAGAGCTTGTGTTATCTCATTCGGGAAGAATTGGGAGAATTCTCTTCCATATGCCGAATTCGCTTATAACAATAGTTTTCAATCTAGTCTGAACATGGCTCCTTTTGAACTCCTTTATGGACGACGATGTCGAACACCTTTAAACTGGTCTGAAACCGGTGAAAGACAATTCTTTGGACCGGATATGATCAAGGAGGCAGAAGAGCAAGTTCGCATTGTTCGTGATCAATTGAAAGCAGCCCAGTCTCGTCAGAAAAGCTACTATGATCGTCATCATAGGCAAGAGAGCTACAATCTGGATGAGAAGGCTTACCTTCGGGTTACTCCTCTGAAGGGAACCCAATGTTTCGGTATCAAAGGAAAATTGGCCCCACGTTACATCGGACCTTTCCGCATTCTAGCTAAACGTGGAGAAGTTGCCTACCAACTTGAACTACCCCCGCACCTTTCCCGAGTACACGATGTATTCCATGTGTCCCAACTCAGGCGTTGCTTCAAGGACCCCATCCGCGAAGTCGACCACGAAACGCTTGATCTTCAAGATGACCTTTCTTATCGAGAATACCCCGTCCGTATTCTTGATTCCGCAGAGCGTGTCACTCGTCGTCAGAAGATTAGGTTTATGAAAGTGCAATGGTCACACCACTCCGAAAGAGAAGCTACGTGGGAGAGAGAAGACCGTCTCAGTGCCGAGTACCCCACCTTCCTCCCGCAGACTTCTGAATCTCGGGACGAGATTCTTTTGAGTGGGGGCGAGTTGTCAGATCCCTCTGTTAGGTATGTGCTAGGATTAGCTAGTACCTTTGCATCATGCAAAAGTTTCAAAAAGAAACCTTGAAATTCAAATTAAAAATCCAAATGGGAGAAGGAACACCCCCCCAAATGAATTAATTCAAAAGGCCAGATAAAAATATTTTCCAAAAATTCATGTTAGAGTTTTGAAAAGTCTTATAAATGAGTGTGATCACATTTCAAGTGATGTGGGACCCACCCCATGCTCATATATTTTTCAAATATTCAAACAGTACCTTGGAAATAAAGAAATCCCCCTATTTGATTTAAACTTCAAATCATTTGAATTTTAAAAATGTTGAAAGTTTATGAGTGGCTAGTCTATATTATTATGAGGCCACATAAAAGTTTTCAGCATTTAATAAAATGGTTTGGTATTTTTATCAGAGCCAAAACAAATTACAGAAAAAGAAAGGAAAGATTAAACAGAGAGAAAAAGGAAAAGAAAGCTTACCTGGCCATTCGGCCCAACTCACTCCCAGCCGGCCCAGCCCACTCCCGCGCCTGTCGTCTTCCTCCCCACGCCCCGAAGCTGCTCGGTGGAATGCATGCAGCACTCCACCGACGCCGCCGACGAGCCCTGGCCACCTCCTGCTTCCCCCTCGCCATCTTTTCGCGCCTGGAGACTTCTCACAGCCGTCCTGATCCATTGCCCCCCTCCACAAGCTTCCTCCTCTTCTGTTCCGCCCGATTCGTCGCCGCCCGAGGAACACGCCGGAGCGCCGTCGAGCAACCGCGTGGCCAGTGAAGCCGAGAAGCTCCAAGACGGTGTCCAAGCGCTTCGTCGTCGTCGACTCCATCGACCTGCAGAAGGAATCGAGCACAGAGCCCACGTAGACGCCCAATTCTTCCTCGAGCTCCCGCCGGCCGCCGTGAAGGAATTCGTCGTTTACACCGCCGTCGAGCCACCCCAACACTCGCCACCACCTCTGCTAAGCTCCTGGTGAGCTTCCGAGTGAAACCCCTCTGTTTTTCCCCTGGATTACTCGCTCTATTCGAATCCGCCATGGATCCCGAGCAAGCTCGTCGCCATGGTCGTCGTCCTCCTCGCTCCAGTGCTTGTCATGGACCCCCAGTGCACGCTTTTAACTCCCGCGTGTGCCAGCTTTCGAACACGACCAAGAACGCCTCAAACCGTGCACCATATCGTCGACTGCGACCTCGCCGTTTCTCTGCTTCCGCCGGAGTCGTCGCCGACGTCGATGCAGAGCTCCCCGTGAACCCCCGTTGCCTCCAGATGATGCGCGAGACGATGCTGAATCGAATGGAGTCCTTCCCATGCTCTCCCGTGGCCTCTAGCTCACTCCGGCAAGTCGCCGCCGTGGTCGAGTCGCCGGCGTTTAGCCGCCGGCGAGTTAGCCCTAAGCCCCCCCTGTTTCACCAGTTAAGTGACCCCCTGGGTCACTGACCAGTGGGCCCAGTGGCTTAATTAAGGCACTGGTTAAGTTAACCCAGCCGGGTTAATTAGCCCAGCCACTGACAGGGTGGCCCCACCTGTCAGCCCCCCCCTGACGTCAGCACTGACGCAGTAATTCGAATTTATGAATTTCCAGAAAAGAAAATGGTTTAACTAATTCCAGAAATTCCAGAAAATACCCCAAACTTTGGAAATTCATAGAAAATTCTTATTAACTCCAAATTGGACAAATAATATATGAAAAATGATCAGGAGAAAATTATCTTTCCAAATATGCAACTTTCAACTCTGTTTGAGTTGAATTTAAAATGGGACCAGTAGCATATGTCATTTGCTTTATTTGAATTTAATTCAATTTCAAACCAAATGATTTTGCCACTTGTACCATGAAATTATGATGCAAATCAACCACACTTCAGAGGCATATCATACACATTTGAAGTTAATTCAAATTGATCAAACTATATCATATATAACTTGGTTAAGGTTGAATTCAAATGTGGAATTTGAATTTGCATTTAAAAATGCAATATATTCCACTTAAATGGAATTGCCTCACACATCAAAACTTATACTCCAAGCTTTAACATTCTATCATGTGCTTGAGCATTGCATTCATATTGATTGCTACTTCGTTCTTTGTTTGTCGAGTAGAGGTGGAACCGGAGCAAGAGGTCACCCCCTTCGCTGAAGATCCAGAACCCGAACCTCGTCAGCAAGGCAAGAAAAACCCCTTTGATCATGTCGATAAAATCCCACTTCCCTCTCATGTCTCGCTTATGCATTGTATAGGATGATCACCATGTTACGATTCTACCGCATAGATGAACCCATTCCTTTGCATGAACTATCTTTTGTCACAGTAGTAAGCAAACCACAATCCTAGCAAATGTAGGAGTTGAATGATATCATGTGGCCCCTGCAAATGTTACTGCTTATTGCATGCTTAGTATGATTCCATGTTGTTACTGTGATGTGAGTCGGGATGGGAGTGATCATGTTGATGATGGTAGAAAAGTGTTGGTGAATCGACCCTAATACAAGGTGAACGATGAGAGGCTGTGTAGGAGTACACGGTGGGTTGTCTCGTTGAACACCGCCCTAAGTCCGAGTTCTGGTGTGGTGATCCAAGATGAAGAGTACAACCACACATTGGGCTCACTGACCCCTCTAAACCTATTAACTCATCCCTTTCGATGTCCAGATGTCGCAGTAGTTCGGAGTTCTGGTAGGCTTGTGGCCTGGATGCTAAGTGAGAGAACGGCTCATCCGAGACCGGCTTACGCACCACGCACACATCGCTTGGGTCCACTTCGGTAAACCGGCCGGGTTCACGATAGTGGTAGCCACCCAAGTAGGCGACTTTCTTGTACTAGATAGGCTGTGAGGTAACAGTTGTGGTGAGCATCCTCGCTGGCACCCCTTGAATGGTATCGAGATCAAAGGCGGTAAATGATGGTCATGTGTGTGTAGCGGTACACCCTTGCAAGGTTAACAAAACTATTCGAATAGCCGCGTCCGCGGTTATGGACTACTTGGAAAGCTTAGCTTGATTATTAGATAACTTGAACCGGATACTTCTAAAACACACCAAGATAAGTGTGAGTGCTATGGCGTGCTTTCTCGTGGGGAAGTCGAGGAAGGCACCATAGTGGGGTATTGGTTGGTGAAAGTAGTGGACTCGTGTACGCTTCTTACCTCAAAGTCTGGTACTAGTAGTTCAGGATTAGCCAAGTCAAAGCTGGCATTTCTGCAAGTGAACCCCACATCCCTTACCTTGATACATGTGCATGAGTAGTATAGCTCCTATGTAAGTCTTGCTGAGTACGCCTTTGTACTCACGTTTGCTTAATATATGTTTTAGATGACGCCACTGACCCCGAAGGTGGCTTATTCATCGAGCTGGACGACTGAAGTTAATCTAGTCTAGTCCCAATCAGCAGACTGGTTCCCTCGTGGAGGGCTTTATGTTTGAATAAGGCTTCTTAATCCAATTTGTTAAACTTTTCTATACTCAGACATAATTTGCTTCCGTTCTGTGTTGTAATGTTGGATCACATGTATGTGATCTCTGTGTGTACTCTATAAGAGTTATAAATAAAATGTACACTTTGTAGAGAATTGCAATGGTACCTACTGTTCATACAAGGCATGTGTGCTGCGTGTATGTTTATAACATGCATGTCTTTGTATGGGTTTTCGAGACCTTAGTTGTGTTCTGGCTGGCGGTCTTTCATACACCAAGTGGCCCTTAGATGTGCGCAGCTTGGGGCATCGCGATGCGATTGCTCGAGATTCCGTCTCGTGCACACTTTGTGGTATGATCGAGCCCGCCCTAGACCACGACTAAGTGATCGGGCTGGAGTAAGTCTATGTAAGAGTTTAGGGATAGTCGATAGTATGGTTGAGGCGACTTGTCTTTGAGTATGGGAGTTCACCACCCATATCATTAGACTTGTGTGCGGACGATGAGGACCCATCACAGTTGATCATCCGGCCTGGATGGGATGCCCCTCACGTACGATGCTTTCCGAGAATGTTCAGTGCTTGGCCTTGTCTGCTTAGACAAGTGGGTGCGGTTCTCGGCTCTCCATATGACTATGTCTTAACTGGACTTGCATACGCTAACCCCGGGTCCCGACAATCAAAGCTAGGGAGGAGAAGCTTAGAGTAGAAGCCTCCATACATAGGAAGCTAGATGATGGTTGGGACCTTATTATCAAAATTAAATTAAATAACTTCTCTTGCTATGCTTTATGTGATGTTGGAGCTAGTACCTCCGTTATGCCCAAAAGAATATTTGATATGTTTGAATTGAAGCCTTTTGAGCCTTGTTCTTTTGGTGTTCGTCTTGTTGATTCTTCCGTAAAGAAACCTTTGGGGAAGATCGACGATGTTCTTATCATTGTCAATGACAACTATGTTCCCGTTGATTTTATTGTTATGGATATAGAGTGTGAACCTTTGTGTCCAATTATTTTGGGACGTCCTTTTCTTCGCACCGTTGGTGCGGTTATTGACATGAAAGAGGGGAATATTAAATTTCAATTCCCATTCAAAAAGGGGATGGAATACTTCCCTAGAAAGAAAATCAAGTTACCTTTTGAGTCCGTTACACGGGCTAGTTATTCTCTTTCTCTTGATAAAACTTGATTCTTCTTTTTGCATCATGCCTAGCTAAAAGGCATAAAAGAAAGCGCTTTCGGGAGGCAGCCCACAACGAATTTAGGATTTTATTTTTGCTTTAGCTGTGTCTTGATTATTGTTACTACTGTAGCAACATCATTGTACCTTTATTTTTCAACTTTGTGCCAAGTTATAGCCTCTTACGGCAAGGGAAGTAAAAGTTGTGACATGCTGTCCAGAAAACAGATTCTGTCCTCGTGACGAGAAAAATTCCAGAAAAATCCCAGTTCATCTGTTTGAGCTGAAGTTTTTACACAGTATTCTCTATAAAATTAAGAAACTTCCGTATGTTCTGAGTTTTTTGATTTTGGTTTGAGAAGTGCCCCAAAAAAATTATTTACTATCTGTTGTTCTGTTTTTCACAGATTCTGCCACGTTTTGTCTCTCCTAACTTTTGCAAACCTTAAGCTTGCTTTTTCTGTGCAAAAACTTTTTGGCACTCTTTAGAAACAGTATATCTTCAATAATATCTTTATATCCAGTGGATTTTTTTTATTTATTAAGGGTACTAACCTCTCTAATAAGCTTATGATGAGTTATGTATGAAGGGAGTTTTCAAGTGTGCGATGGAAGATGATGAAAGAAGATCCAGGAGTGTCAAGCGCTCAAGCTTGGAGATGCCCCCATGCATCCCCAATAAATATTCAAGGAGACTCAAGAGTCTAAGCTTGGGGATGCCCCTGTGCATCCCCTTCTCCATCAACAATCATCAGTTCGTCCTTCGTCTCACTATATTTTTATCACTTCATGCGTTATGTGATATGCTTGGAGCGTCTCGCTCTTAGGTTTTACTTTTAGTTTTCTTTAGCTTTGCTTGCTGTTCATAACAAGTTAGATCCCGTCTTACTTTGTGTGGGAGAGAAACACACTCCACTTTCAAAATCTAGAACACATCATAGGATTTTTCCTGCTTATCTTTTTGCTGTTGTTTGTTCTTTACCTTTTCATAGCTACTGCCATGTTTAGTTTTAGTCTTAGTTTGTCTTTAGCAAGAGCCTTGGCTTTGTTTTAGTTTTTTGCTAGAACTCTTTTTAGTTTTCATGTTTATCTTGTTAAAGAGCGTTGGTTGTTGCACTGAGTTGTGTCTTGTTTTGAGAAGTAGGTAATTGAAGTTGCTATTTAATTTTAGTAGTAGCTTGCAATAGTTTTGAGGTACTGATGTTAGTAATGTTTGAACTTTTGGTGTCAAGAGCTCTAGCCTATTAGTGATAGGTGTCGTATTTTGGGAAATCCGTGTTTATTTCCAAAACCTACAAAACTAGTTGAGAACTCTAGCTACTAGATAGATCACTGCTCTTTGGAGGGATCGAATATTAGAGAACACTCACGTACCATGAATCGAGGATGCGCAAGGATAACCAAACCCCCATACACTCCTCCTCGGGGTACTTGCCTCTTTGTGAACCTCCTCATTAGATTGAGAGTTACCGATAATAAGTGCATGAGTTCTTCGGACTAATGTAAGTATTGAAAGTTGACACTTCCACCTTCCAATATTTTGCTAGCCTCTCCTGTGCCGTGCATTGCCTTCTTCTCATTCCGAGAGTTGGTGTCGACCTTCGCCGGTACGTCCAAACCCTTGGCATGATACGCTTTGTCATCATAAGCCTCCTTATATCTTTCCTCAAAACAGCCACCATACCTACCTATCAAGGCATTTCCATAGCCTTTCCGAGTTATATTGCCATGCAACATCCACCTCTTCATGACTTGATCTTCATGTCATACATGTTCCTGCTACACTGGCAGCGACATACACTGCATACATCATGTTAGTTACATCTTCTTTATGATTTTGAGTACCTTGTAAAGTGTGAAAGATCTCCTTTACCTTCTTGTAAAATAGAGTGTTGCCCTTAAGTGAGGAAAAGATCCCAAAGTGGACACATTAAAAGATCCCAAAGAGGACAAATGAGAGTTAAATAGAAATAGCCATTGAGGCCACAAAAAAATACAAAAAATAGAAAAATAGAAAAAGAAATAAAAAGAGGGAAAGGGGCAACACTACTATCCTTTTGAGAGATCCACACTAGTACTCCCTTTATATCCTTGTACTCCATAGAGATGATCATTATGCATATAGCTATGTGGGGACCTTCACACTATAGAACTTGGCTTGCATATTCCAAGGATGAGCCTCCTCAAACGAGCTCTAGGTCTTCATGAGCGAGAAAGTTAGATGCACCCCCACTAGTTCCATTGGAGAGCTTCTTAGCTCGTATGTGCATCCGTTGCATGGCAATCTCTACTCTTCACATCATATCTATCATTTGGCATCTCTTGCCTATGATTGTCCTCATTGATGTGAGCCTTTCTCATCCTTTTTGTCTTCCTCCTCTACCATATTCTCTCTTTTCCATCCTAAGTGTCAACTCTCATGCTTACGCTCATCCATTGCATGAGTGCTCAAAATATCGAAAAGGAGTGAATCAAATTGACTTGTACCTGGCTAGTGGTCTGGGGACGAGTCAAGATAAGATTCCAAAGACGACCAAGTGTGAAACTTTAGTAGATTGAGTTCTCAACACAAAAATACTTTTTTCTCGTATTCCCTATCCCCTTCTTGCACGCAAACACCATTTGGAGACATTCGAGTCACGGACAGCGAGAGCTCTTGCACCTAATTTTCTTGTGTTATTTGTTTCAATACTAATATAGACTCTTGCATGTTATGACTTGAATTGAATCTCTAACCTTGATTGCTTTACTTTTCAAAGTTCTTTTATGGTTGCTGGCATGTCACCACAGAAATTATGATGTTATCATTTACCTACTCGAGGACGAGCAGGAATTAAGCTTGGGGATGTTGATACGTCCAAAACGTATCTATAATTTCTTCTTGCTCCATGCATGTTTTGTGTGATATTTCTATGATCTAGATACACTTTCATACACTTTTGATCATATTTGGACTAACCTATTAACTCAGTGCACCCCAGTGCCAGTTCCTGTTTTCTGCTGTTTTTCTATTTCAGTTTTCCCCCATATAAAAAGTGCCAGGAAAATTCCAGGAAAAATACAGGAAAAATCAGCGTACAGGAAGCTTCGAGAAGAGCCCGGGAGGGGCTAGAGGGGAGCCAGGGGGGCCCAGGCGGCCACTCGGCGCGGCCCCACCCCTGGCCGCGCCAGGGGGGCGCCTGGGGCCCCTGGTCCACCTCTGGCTGCCCCCCTTCTCCTATTTATTCTCTGTCACGGGGAAACTCCAAAGACAGAACCCTATTTCGCAAACTCTCCTCTGTTCCGCCGTCGCCGCGCTTACGAGATAGGGAGCACCAGAAGACCTCTTCCCGGCACCCTGCCGGAGGGAGGATTGACCTCCGGGAGTCTCCTCTCCACCATGGATGCTCCCCGGATGTCTCGTGAGTAGTTTTCCTTGGACCATGGGTTCGTGATCAGTAGCTTTGTGATGTTCTCCTCCCCTCTTTGATCTTCATGGTTTAGACCTCGTGAGCTGCCCTACATGATCGAGGCATTTTTGTAATATTTCTTCCATTGCTATGTTGAGTTATATATTTGGTTCGTATCTCTTATATTTTTGTTCCTAAGTAATTCTTGCATGTTCTCCGTTGTTGTTTATTGCTTTGGCCAAGCAGTAGGTAGTGACTCCAAGAGGGAACGTTTTGCTCGATTGTGGGTTCATGCCCCCCGATGACACGCTTGAGTGACAGAAACATGAGTCTAGGGGATTGATGTCTACGCACGCTTCTATTCTTGTAGACTATGTTGGGCCTCCAAGCGCAGAGGTTTCTAGGACAGCAGCAATTTCCCTCAAGTGGATGACCTTAGGTTTATCGAACTCAGGGAAGTAGAGGTTGAAGATGGTCTCTCTCAAGCAACCCTGCAATTAAGATACAAGAAGTCTCTTGTGTCCCCAACACACCTAATACAACTAGGAGTTGTATAGGTGCACTAGTTCGGCGAAGAGATGGTAAAATATAGGTGATAGGTGTGGCAAAATGAAGTTATATCAATCTGTAATAAAAAGTGCAGCAAAGAAACAAGTGGTAAACGTGAGCGCAAACGGTATTGCAATGGTGGAAACAAGGCCTAGGCTTCATACTTTCACTAGTGGCAACTCCCAACAACATTAACATAGTCTAATCACATGATACTTCCCATAAAACATGCAATGGAGACGTACGCGGAGGTCATTCCTTTGTGGTCAAGAGAGGACGAGAATTGTGTAGGGCTACAAAAGCACACCTCAGAGTTCGTAGTTCTCATCTATGGATTTCCCAATGTCACCGCGGCCATCCAAAGAGAGTACCACAATCACCACAACATATCTAAAGGATAGTCAAAGACAAGCACCAAGAGACTCTCAATCTTCAATCCACACACAAAAGAGGAAATCACTCATGAAAATATTCTTTTAACCCATGTCCAATAGACCGCTGTCACCATGGTCTCGGGGATTATACTAGATAAGATCAAGTGAGTACATCAAAGCGAATACATAGAAGAAGGGGAAACATCATGGGATCACCCTAGATTAACATAGCCAATGATCACAACAAAGATCACATCATGGGAGAGAGAGAAACCACATAGATCAAGATAGAAGCCTTAGCCCCGAGGGGAACTACTCACACATGGACATGGTGAGAGGGAGAGTTGTTGATGGAGAGGTGCAGCCCAGAGGAGATGAAGGAGACGGTGACGGCGGCGGCCACGGCGGCGGCCACGGCGGCGGCGGCGCCCACGGCCATGGCCACGGCCCTTGGAGGCAGCGGCCCTTGGCCCCTTCTTCTTCCTTGGAGATGGAGCTGCTGTCGAGATTGACCTAGGTTTCCTCTCTTTATATAGACTCTCGGATTCCCGTCATCCAGATTACGTCTTCTGTATTTCGGGGTCTCTGGAAGCATCCGAACTCCGATTGGGCCCAATTTTGAATCTAAATCCACCGGAACAAAATTCCCTACAACTTTGTAGTTTTAAGTTTTTCCGTTTGAGGCCGTCTTCTAGCGTTTCCGAGGCGATCTTTAAAACTTGTTTGGTGGGGACATATTTCGGGAGAGTTAGAATCCAACTCCGACAAGGCTCCTTTTTGTGATTTTTCCTTTATCCAAGTAATTCCTACACATAAAGTAGAAAAACAAGAACTTGTGCACTCTTGCAACCATTAATAGGTTAGTTCCAAAATATGTTATAAAAAGATATGAAAGTTTATCAAAAGCATAGCAATATCACACAAAACATGCATGGAGCAAGAAGAAATTATAGATACGTTTTGGACGTATCAACATCCCCAAGCTTAATTCCTGCTCGTCCTCGAGTAGGTAAATGATAACAGCATAATTTCTGTGGTGACATGCTAGCAACCATATAAGAACTTTGAAAAGTAAAGCAATCAAGTTTAGAGATTCAATTCAAGTCATAACATGCAAGAGTCTATATTAGCATTGAAACAAGTAACGAAAGAACATTAGGTGCAAGAGCTCTCGCTGTCCGTGACTCGAATGTCTCCAAATGGTATTTGCGTGCAAGAAGGGGGATAGGGAATAGGAGAAAAAATATTTATTTGTTGAGAACTCAATCTACTAAAGTTTCACACTTGGTCTTTTTCTGGAATCTTATCTTGACTCGTCCCCAGACCACTAACCAGGTACAAGTCAATTTGATCCACTCCTTTTTCAATATTTTGAGCACTCATGCAATGGATGAGCGTAAGCACGAGAGTTGACACTTAGGATGGCAAAGAGAGAATAGGTGGAGGAGGAAGACAAAAATGGTGTGAAAGGCTTACATCAATGAGGACAATCATAGGCAAGAGATGCCAAATGATAGATATGATGTGAGGAGTAGGGATTGCCATGCAACGGATGCACATATGAGCTAGAAAGCTCTCCAATGGAACTAGTGGGGGTGCATCTAACTTGCTCGCTCATGAAGACCTAGGGCTCGTTTGAGGAGGCTCATACTTGGAATATGCAAGCCAAGTTCTATAGTGTGAAGGTCCCCACATAGCTATATGCATAATGGTCATCTCTATGGAGTACAAGGATATAGAGGGAGTACTAGTGTGGATCTCTCAAAATGATAGTAGTGTGGACGCCAACTCTCGGAGTGATAAGAAGGCAATGCACGACACGGGAGAGGCTAGCAAATATGAGGAGGTGGAAGTGTCAACTTTCAATACTTACATTAGTCCGAAGAACTCATGCACTTATTATCAGTAACTCTCAATCTAATAAGGAGGTTCACAAAGAGACAAGTACCCCGAGGAGGAGTGTATGGGGGTTTGGTTATCCTTGCGCATCCTCGACTCATGGTACGTGAGTGTACTCTAATATTCGACCCCTCAGAAGAGTAGTGATCCATATATTAGCTAGAGTTCTCAACTAATTTTGTAGGTTTGAAAATAAACACGGATTTCCCAAAATACGACACCTATCACTAATAGGCTAGAGCTCTTGAAACCAAAAGTTCAAACATTACTCACATAAATACCTCAAAACCATTGCAAGTTACTACTAAAATTAAATAGCAACCTCAATTACCTACTTTCAAGACAAGACACAACTCAGTGCAACAACCAACTCTCTTAACAAGATAAACATGAAAACTAAAGAGATTTCTAGCAACAAACTAAACAAAAGCCAAGGCTCTTGCTAAAGACAAACTAAAACTAAAACTAAACATGGCAGTAGCTACGAAAAGATAAAGAACACACAACAGCAAAAAGATAGGCATGAAGAATCCTATGATGTGTTCTAGATTTTAAAAGTGGAGCGTGTTTCTCTCCCACACAAAGTAAGACGGGATCTAACTTGTTATGAACAGCAAGCAAAGCTAAAGAAATTAAAAATAAAACCTAAGAGCGAGAAGCCCCAAGCATAGCACATAACGCATGAAGTGATAAAAATATAGTGAGACGAAGGACGAACTGATGATTGTTGATGGGGAAGGGGATGCATGGGGGCATCCCCAAGCTTAGACGCTTGAGTCTCCTTGAATATTTTTTGGGGATGCATGGGGGCATCCCCAAGCTTGAGCGCTTGACACTCCTGAATCTTCTTTCATCATCTTCCATCGCACACTTGAAAACTCCCTTCATACATAACTCATCATAAGCTGATTAGAGAGGTTAGTACCCTTAATAAAATAAATTTCCCCCACTGGATATAAAGATATTCTTGAAGAGCTACTGTTTCTCAAGATTGCCAAAAGATTTTTGCAAAGAAAAAGCAAGCTTAAGGTTTGCAAAAGTTAGGAGAGACAAAACGTGGCAGAATCTGTGAAAAACAGAACAGCAGGTAGTAAAGAATTTTTTAGGGGTACTTATGCAACTCGAATAAAAAAACTCAGAACATACGAAAGTTCCGTGATTGTATAGAGAACTCTGTGTAAAAAATTCAGCTTAAAAATATGAACTGGTATTTTTCTATGATTTTTCCCATCACGAGGACATAATCTGTTTTCTGGACAGCATGTCACAACTTTCACTTCCCTTGTCATATGAGGCTATAACTTGGCACAAAGCTTGAAAATAAAGATACAATGATGTTGCTACAGTAGTAACAATCATCAATACCACTAAAAACAGAAAGTAAAAACTCAAAGTAAAGATAACAAGGGTTGTCTCCCTAGAGCTCTTTCTTTATAGCCATAAAGATAGGCTTAAGATTTTAATGATGCTCTCGTAGGAATAAGAGTTGAAGAACAAAAGAGAGCATCAAGAAGCAAATAAAAAAACACATTTAAGTCTAACATGCTTCCTATGCAAAGGGATCTTGTAGAGAAATAACTCATTTAAGCATAAAGATATTAGCATAGGAAGGAAAAAAATGTGCAACTTCAAAACCTTCAACATAAAGAGAGGGAACTTGATATTATTGAAATATCTATAAGCATATGTTCCCCTCTCATAATAATTTCCAGTGGGATCATGAATAAACTCAACAATATAAGTATCACATAATTTTTTTTATCATGATCCACAAGCATAGAAAATTTGTTACTCTCCACATAAGCAAAATCCTTCTCATTAGTAGTAGTGGGAGCAAACTCAAGAAAATAGCTATCACATGAATCATTCTTATCATGATACACTTCCAAACATTTATTCTTTATAGCATAAGTTTCATCACAATAATCATCATAGATAGGAGGCAAAGTATCATCAAAATAAATTTCCTCATCAAAACTTGGGGGGCTAAAAAGATCATCTTCATAAAACGTAGCGTCCCCAAGCGTATGATTTTGCATATCATTAGTATCAAAAGTATTCAAAAAAGACATGCTAATAACATTACTACTATCATGAGTTTTGTTCAAATAATAAATCTCCATAGGCTTTTTGATCTCCTCCTCAAACACTTCATGTCCTAACTCAAGATATAGCTCATAAAGCTCTCTCATAATTTTGTTGTTGTTTTCCATAAAGCCTAACTAGTGAAAATAAAAACAAGAAAAAAAGATTTAATTGCAAGATCTAAAGATATACCTTCAAGCACTTACCTCCCCGGCAACGGCGCCAGAAATAGCTTGATGTCTACGCACGCTTCTATTCTTGTAGATTATGTTGAGCCTCCAAGCGCAGAGGTTTGTAGGACAGCAGCAATTTCCCTCAAGTGGATGACCTAAGGTTTATCGAACTCAGGGAAGTAGAGGTTGAAGATGGTCTCTCTCAAGAAACCCTGCTATTAAGATACAAGAAGTCTCTTGTGTCCCCAACACACCTAATAAAACTAGGAGTTGTATAGGTGCATTAGTTCGGCGAAGAGATGGTAAAATATAGGTGATAGGTGTGGCAAAACGAAGTAATATCAATCTGTAATAAAAAGTGCAGCAAAGAAAAAGGTGGTAAACATGAGCGCAAACGGTATTGCAATGGTGGAAACAAGGCCTAGGCTTCATACTTTCACTAGTGGCAACTCCCAACAACATTAACATAGTCTAATCACATGATACTTCCCATAAAACATGCAATGGAGACGTACTCGGAGGTCATTCCTTTGTGGTCAAGAGAGGACGAGAATTGTGTAGGGCCACAAAAGCATACCTCAGAGTTCGCAGTTCTCATCTATGGATTTCCTAATGTCACCGTGGCCATCCAAAGAGAGTACCACAATCACCACAACATATCTAAAGGATAGTCAAAGACAAGCACCAAGAGACTCTCAATCTTCAATCCACACACAAAAGAGGAAATCACTCATGAAAATATTCTTCGAACCCATGTCCAATAGACCACTGTAACCATGGTCTCGGGGATTATACTAGATAAGATCAAGTGAGTACATCAAATCCAATACATAGAAGAAGGGGAAACATCATGGGATCACCCTAGATTAACATAGCCAATGATCACAATAAAGATCACATCATGGGAGAGAGAGAAACCACATAGATCAAGATAGAAGCCTTATCCCCGAGGAGAACTACTCACACATGGACATGGTGAGAGGGAGATTTGTTGATGGAGAGGTGCAGCCCGGAGGAGACGAAGGAGACGGCGACGGCGGCGGCCACGGCGGCGGCGGCGCCCACGGCCACGGCCCTTGGGGGCAGCGGCCCTTGGCCCCTTATTCTTCCTTGGAGATGGTGCAGCTGTGGAGATTGATCTCCCCCTCAAGACGGCTGCCAAGGGGGAGGAATTTTCGTGGTGCCCTTTGACCTAGGTTTCCTCTCTTTATATAGACTCTCGGATTCCCGTCATCCAGATTACGTCTTCTGTATTTCGGGGTTTCTGGAAGCATCCGAACTCCGATTGGGCCGAATTTTAAGTCTAAATCCACCGGAAAAACATTCCCTACAACTTTGTAGTTTTAAGTTTTTCCGTTTGAGGCCGTCTTCTAGCGTTTCCGAGGCGATCTTTAAAACCTGTCTGGTGGGGACAGATTTCGGGAGAGTTAGAATCCAACTCCTACAAGGCTCCTTTTTGTGATTTTTCCTTTATCCAAGTAATTCCTACACATAAAGTAGAAAAACAAGAACTTGTGTACTCTTGGAACCATTAATATGTTAGTTACAAAATATGTTATAAAAAGATATGAACGTTTATCAAAAGCATAGCAATATCACACAAAACATGCATGGAGCAAGCAGAAATTATAGATACGTTTTGGACGTATCAGGGATGTGCTGTTGCCACAAGGGGAAAACAATGGTGCTTGTAACTGCCGTTGCAAGGATTGTTTACTTTACGCAAGGTTCTTTTTAATGCAGTTGTCTGTTGCTTTGGGTTTACACTTTGGGTGGGGCTCGCAACTTAATACCAGCGAGATGTTCTGGATAGATATCTGAAGGTGGATGATTAGTAGTAGATGCAGTTGGATTTCGGTCTACTTATTTTGGCGTACTGCCCATGCTTTTGAACCTCGTCCTTTCTTTTGTAGCATAGTTAGCATTGCGGTGCGTTCATAATCCTGTGAATTGCCTTTCTGTAATTTGTTTACCTCGCATAGCCATTTTATTGTCTTTTGGGAGAGAGACATCACTAGTGAACATCACGTATCCCGGTCCATATCCTCATCACTGTTTACACGCTCATTTACTTTTCTTCTTTTACTTTCAATTGCTATCATTATCCCTTATGTTTTACCCTTTGTGGACAACAAGACCGGAGAGACTGACAACCTCTCTGAACTTCGTTGGGAACAAAGTTAGCGTGTCTGTGTGCAGGTCCGCGTCAGTTGCGCCGCTGACACCTACTTATCATCTCCGGAGTCCTACTGGAGACAAACCTTGGTATCTTCACCGAGGGAAATTTGCTGTTGTGCTACATCACGCCTTCCACTTGGGGTTTACCAACGAAGGGCGAGAAATCACTATCATCATCTCGCACATCACTTGCAAGCACCGTTTTCTGCATAGCTTAAATACATTTTTCAAATATATCTAACTCCCATCGGGAGTGTATCCACCTGCGAGAGTTTCGGGTGCTCCCTCACCCAGAAGAAAAAATGTGCTCGAGTGATCACTCGCACCTACGAGAGTCTCAGGTGCTCCCTCACCTAGAAGAAAAAACGTGCTCGAGTGATTACTCGCACCCACGAGAGTTTTGGGTTCTCCCTCACCACGACGCAAGATGAGCAGACTTGCACTCGCCAGATCGAGCGTTCCCGGAGTATCGGGTGCTCCCTCACCCCGAGAGCAAAAGCGATATTCGAGTGATTACTCGCAAAACTCTATATACTCAAGAACTTGACGACCTCCCGAGCAAATATCCCTCTACGCCCGAGCACTCGGAGAGTCTCCACGAATGACCGCTAAAACCGCCCACTTGATTGTTTATTCCAAGTGGGTGCATTATCTACTAGGCTCCGCGCCTCAATAAAAATATATGTTCCTGGAACACGATTCACTGTGCCCAGATGCCATGCAAGATTAGCGTGTAGGTAAGACCCCGCTGCGAAGATCGGCCAGGCTGGGACTTGCCGAAGAGCGATTTCACTCCCAACCTTTTCCATGCGCATGCATGATAGAAAAAGCCGGGAGGACGCGCCTAGGCTTTGAACTTTACTGGCGGCAATTGATCACTGTAAGACCTGCATCGGCATGACTTTTGCTAGACACCAGTCTTCCAAGCTCATGTCGAGGGACATGGCTTTGATTGGGCTACTGTGGTTTTTTCCACTAGTGCAATTCACCAAGGCTCGACCAGTCGACACCTTGGGCCCTTTCATCTTAGCATCCCTCGAAACAGGTTTTGCCATGGCCCCAGACTGCCAGCGACCCGCGGTTGAACCGTGCATACATCAAAACGACGCTAGAGTGGATTCGAGTCCCTGCGCGCCTCATCGAGTCCCCCAGGCACTCGGGGGCTACTGACGAGGGGGTGACCCCACGATTCCTATGGATGAGCCTAACCGGTGTATCAGAAGACAGAAGGCCTACAAAGATGCCGCTTGGGCCCATCCTTGGCCCACTAGTGGCACCGACGTAGGAGTCCACGAGTCATAAGGAAGGTGTAAAACTTGCCGTACGGAAGAAGATCATGGTTAGGAAACCTCATCTGTAATCAGGACGGACTCCCCGAGACCTAGCCTAGTATATAAGGGCTAGGAGGGAAGACGTCGAGATCAGGTAATACGCAATCTGTAACCTAGCCTTGCGCGCACCAGCCTCGGCTTCCCTGTAATCGCCATCTCCAATCAATAATATCGAGAAGGAACGTATCCTCCTGTTAGCCGACGAGCTTATCGTCCAACCTGTGCCTCTCATGACTAACCCAGGGTCCCTGACCATGGGATTTGCCGGGGTACATCCCCGTCAGAGACACTTTTGTAATTTTTTGTGTTGATATGCTGAGATCTGATGGATTATGAGATTATGTTTAGATTATGACGAGTAATATATTTGGTTCTCTTTTATATTTGTGTTCTTTAGTAAATTCTTGCATGTTATCCGTTGCCATATTTTACTTTGGCCAAGTGATTTGTTGCAACTCCAAGAGGGAGCGTTATGCTTGATTGTGGGTCCAGGCCCTTGATGTCTAGCTTGAGTGACAGAAACATGAGACTAGGGGATGTGTTGTTGCCACCAGGGATAAAACAACGGTGCATGTACCTACGGGTGCAAGGATTGTTTACTTTACGCAAAGTTCTTTTAATGCAGTTGTCTGTTGCTTTGAGTTTACACTTTGGGTGGGATTCGCAACTTAATACCAGCGAGATGTTCTGGATAGATATCTGAAGGTGGATGATTCGTAGTAGATGCAGATGGATTTCGGTCTACTTACCTTGGCGTACTTCCCATTGCTTTTGAGCCTCTTCCTTTCTTTTGTAGCATAGTTAGCATTGCGGTGCGTTTATAATCCTTTCAATTGCCCAGCTGTGATTTGTTTACCTCGCTAGCACTTTTATCGTATTTTGGGACAGAGACATCACTAGTGAACATCACGGGACCCCGGTCCATATTCACACCATTGTTTACACCCTCAATTTATTTCCAGTTCTTACTTTCAATTGCACTATTATCTCTTGCGTTGATCCTTTGTAAACATCAAGGACGGAGGAATTGACAACTCCTCTGTACTCGTTGGGAGCAAAGTTATTTGTTTCTCTGTGCAGGTCACGACAACTGCCCAATTTCTGGCGCTGTTAGCCCGAAGTTTCTGGCGCCATTGTCACCTTCTTGTATTTCAGCGAGTCCTACTGGAGAAAAACCTTGGTATCTTCACCGAGGGAAATTTTCTGCTACGCTATATCTCACCTTCCACTTGGGGTAACCAACGAGAAGTGAGAGAACTATCCTCACCGTATCAGGGCCTGCGCGCGACAGCCACCCTCCAAGGCGTTCTTCGCTTACACGACTCAAAATTGGCACTCTGGGGCCTGCGCGCGTCATCCACCCTCCGAGGGATTTTTCTCTTAGGCGACTCAAAATTGGCACTCGGGGGCTTGCGCGCGACAGCCACCCACTGAGACATTTTTCGCTTACGTGACTCAAAACTGAAACTCGGGGGCTTGCGCGCGACAGCCACCCTCCGAGGCGTTCTTCACTTAGGCGACTCAAAATTGGCACTGGGGGGCTTGCGCGCGACAGCCACCCTCCGAGGCGTTCTTCGCTTACTCGACTCAAAATTGGCACTCGAGGGCTTGCGCGCGACAGCCATCCTTCGAGGCGTTCTTCGCCCACGTGACTCAAATTCAACAATCATAAATAAGGGAAGTCAAATCCACCCTCGAAGCATCCTTATATACACAACATAAACAATGAGAGGACGAGTCCCGTACTCACAAAATCGACACAAAAAAGTAGCACCGAATCCAAGCTACAAGAAGCCCTATACATCTTGCTCTTCTTTAACCTTGCAGAGAGCACCAAGTATGCAATCGTTCTCCTCGCAGACCTTCTTCACAACCAGGCACGAGGGCTCATTCGCCACTTCATAGTGCTTCTCCATCAGATCATCTCGACCACCAGGAGGAGCATGAGCCACCAGCATGAGATCTACCCCAGGCCAATAACTATGCACCAAGACGAAGACACAACGAGCTCCCGCCTGGATCTGATGATTCACAACACGACGCAGCTCGAAGGGACAAGAAAACAAACAACAAAGTTTCTCCAAGGTCGATGGAACAGGGTCCAAGGGATAAAACTCGGAGAAGATCCTACCGAGCACCCCGCAGCAGTACTCAATGACTTTTGGAATCCCGCTGACTCGCAGAGGAAGAACCGCAAACACTCGAGCCCGATCTTTGTCCATCGACAAAAGATTTTCATCCCGCAAAGTCAGGCCGTCGAGCCGCGACAACTCCGACAGCACCGCCTCCTCCTCCTCCCGTGCCCGACCAGACAAGACTTCAAAGCAAATAGCAAACGTCGGAAAAGTTTCGGCCATAATGAAGGAAAGAAGCACACGAGCAGTCGCACATCAACACTCACCCTTCAGAAGACCGGACAACTTTTGCATCCAAGCCACCAAACCACCTAGCGTGGCCTCAGCTTGCTCGCACTTTGAGCGATGAATAACAACAATGCCTTTGAGCCGACCAATCTTGCGCTCAGCGTCCCTAAGGCACACACGGAGGGAATCGTATGCGCCCTCGCGAGCATACTCTTTCAACGATTTCCAAGCCTGAGAAATGCCCGGGACGGCCTGCCGCAAGATGAAAAGGAAAATAAGTCAAAGACAAAGTCAAATAACAACCTCAGGGACCAAGAAGAATATCAAGCATTATCCGGCAACCTCTCAAGAGGAGGTCCGTTACAAAACAAATGTCACCTAGAAAGATAGCACCCGCCGAAGGATGCCTCTAAATACTTGGCACCCTTGGACTTGCGGACCTCAATCTCTACAACTAATTGCAAGCGGCGGGCCAGTTCAGTCACTCGCTCGCTCTTCTCCTCCATTTAATCAAACACGGTGGCCACCATGTCATCATCAAGGAGCACACCATGCCCTAAGATAATAACAAACGATGTCGCGAGCCCACTCACCACGGTCTCGCGGATGAAGCTCTCCAGAAGACCACCACCCGCGCCCAATGCAACAGCCAACACATCAAGACCGTCCGACACATCAGCCTCTGGAAACACACTCTCGTGAAGAAGCTTGAGGACAGCAGCCCAACCAGTCGCAACCTTGACGGAGTCCGCTGCACCAGAAACGACATCAATGGCCCTGCGTAGAGTGTTCGACTCCCCGAAGGCAGCAGCCGGAGCTTCAAGACCCACAGAATCTATACACCAGAAAGCGGTGATTAAAAATTGTGCCAAAGTAACAGTCCAAGGCAACAACACATCAAATAATCACCCACCTATCAGAACACCTGCTAGGGCGCGCAGGCGATCACCCTCAGCCACTTCGGCCTGTTGGAGCTGATCCTCCACCTGTCGGAGTCGCTCAGCCTCACTATGGTGCAACTGGAGTTCATTTTCTTTCAACTTCAAATTTCTGTGATGCACGGCGAGCTCCCCCTCCAACTCAGCAGCCTGCTTTACGGCTTTATTCTTTCGGCCTGCACCAAAAGCGTCATTAATCGCGCAACTATCGGAAACAAACGACAAGGGTATAGAAAGCGGAGAAGGAACTCACGCTCATGACAGTAAGCTTATCCTGGGAAGCATCATGAGAACCCCTATATTGATCGGCATCAGTCAGCACACGCTCGCACATCTGGAAGAGAGGCTACAACAGCAGAAGAGTCAAGGACAATGTTCAAAGAAGAACAACTGTCAAAGATTGCAACCAACCATGAGTGGTTGCACACAGCCTCGAGGGCTACTCGCATCGGGAGCGCTGTCGCGCACCCAATGAAATCCAGAAAACAAGAAGGAAAGATCATTACCTGTTGAGACATCCGATCAAATAAAGCCACCTTGTCCTCCATGGTGACGTCCTTCTCTCCAAAGTATATCCTTCAACAAAAAAAGTCTTCACACACGGAGAAGAAATGCCTTCCGTAGCTGCGCCAGAACACCCTGAAGGAGAGCCGCTGGAATAGATGCTAGCAATAGTTGTAGTATCTACATGAAGATGATGATCATACGTCATGATGCTTGACGACATGTCGTGCGTGGAGGTGATGCTCTCCGCCAAAAGAAGATGAATAAAGAAAAGCATGGTCCTTGGAGCTTCTTGAAAAAAAGGGCTATACCATATCACATACATTAAACTGCTTGTGATGTTAATCCTTTTCATTGCTTGTTTTGATTGCGCACTAGTCGTAATTTTAATAGGATGATCTCTCCTAAAATATCAAGAAGTTCGTTCTCTCCCAACCGTGCAACCGTCTGTAATAAACGCCACTCGAGGTGCGTCGTGTAACACGAGTACCAACGGAAAGGTAACAAAGAGGCGGGTGGATTGAGTTGTCTCCACAGCAATACCGCTTGGTTGTCTTGACGTTCTAGCTTATCTGATCTGAGCTCAGAGCACAAGTGTCGAAAGACTAATACAAGAGTCATAAGTCGGTTATGATTGGTTTAGTTAGACCTACCGGGTTGATCACCTCCATGGCTGAGTGTTACACCGGTGGCAGGTGTATTGATCCGGATCTTGATTACCCCAAGATCAATTTTGAGAGATATTGGTTTTAGTGGGAGCATTAGATTAAACTTGTTAAGATTAATGCAATTAATTTTGAACCATGTCTAAATCAATCTGTTTATATTGTTGTAGAGAGATGGCCCGCAACAACAATGCTTTTAGCTTAGGACCGATGCTTGAAAAAGAGAAGCTTGCTGCAAATGCGGGCAACTATGCAGACTGGTTCCGTAATCTTGGGTTTGCCCTCAAAGTTTCTAAGAAGGACTATGTTCTCAAAGAAGCTCTCCCATCCGCTCCCGCTGAGGATGCATCGCAGGACGATAAGAACGTCTATGCGACTAAAGTGGATGACCACACCGCAGTACAATGCTTGATGCTTACGTGCATGGATACGGAGCTCCAGAAACATTTTGAGAACTTCTCCGTTGTGGACATGGTGACACAACTGAATGCTCTGTATCGGAAGCAGGCCAGAACTGAACATTACGAGGTAACGAAGCAGCTGTGGGAATGCAAGATGGCAGAAGGTAGCTCCCTAAGCGAGCACGCGATCAAACTTGTTGGTTACGCACAGAGGCTGAATGCTCTGGGATTTGCGATCCCAACGACACTCGGCACTGACATTCTCCTTCCGTCACTCCCTCCGTCTTACAACGACTTTATTATGAATTACATCATGAATGGGCTTGACAAGACCACAGACGAATTGTTCGCTATGCTTAAGTCTGCGGAAGCATCTATGCAGAAGGATCCAAGCCACGTGTTGGCTGTGATGAACACTACCAGTTTCAAGAAGAAGGGAAAAGGCATAAATGCCACGAGCGGTGGTAAGACCAAAGCTCAGGTAAAGACCAAGACTGGCCCAACTAAAGATTCTGAGTGTCACTACTGCAAGAACAAGGGGCACTGGAAGAGGAATTGCAAGAAGTATCTGGAGATCTGAAAAGTGGTCTGATCACCAAAGGTATAAATAAGTTATACTAAGTTAATAGACAATTTCATTATTTCATCTTCATAGGTATAATTGATACCATATCAATTGCTAATGGTTCGCAAATCGGTACAGGGAATTCTCAGAATCCAAAGGAGAAGAACGAATGAAGTGCAAGTCCGCGTCAGAAGTGGTGCCCAAGTCACCCAAGGCCGTTGGCGTTCGTCTATCAAGATTTATCTTAGAGTTTGAATAAAAGTTATTTAATTCAGAGGTCATGTAAAACATTAATATCGTATTATGTCGTCTGCACGGTGGATGTGTTATCCACGCTTTGAATAATGGTTGTTCAAAAATTATTACTCTCTGAATGTCACCCTTCGTGGTGAATTATTTAAGTTGAAATCTTGATGTTATGTCTATTTTTTTGATTGCTAAATAAATTAAGTTATGTGATGATAATGCCATTATTGTAATAGCATAAATGACTTAGCCGCATTAGAACAAAGCGCATGCGGAAGCTTCATATCGATGAAGTCATTCAATCTCTTGACTTTGAGTCATTTGACACATGCAATGTTTTTCTAATAGACAAAATCATTGATTAAATGAATTGTTCAAGTGTTTAGTAAACTATTGGTAATAACACATATCGATGTGTGAAGAACCAATAAACAGTACTTTACATAAAACTTTGTGATAATGACTTGTATAGATATACCGATATTTAGACAAGACATAATATCTGAAACTTTGAATAACTTCGAAACTGTTTCAACACAAAGAGAATCATCATCACACGTAGATCAAATATTTGACGATCTGATCGTAAAATAAATGAGTTAATGAATTTAGCAAACATCATCGAGTGTATGAAGTTAGTTCATAAACTAGCGTCACCTGAAACCCCGTATAGCTACGGAGTATCTTGACGCATAACCAAGACCTATATGGCATATTGGAATTAAAATTGTTTTCTACCTTGAATTCCAGCATGACATGGTAAGGTCGGTGATGTATTTAACCACACTCCCATTTACTATACTACTTAACGCTTTTGAGAAACCACTTACGAACTAAATAGAGCGTGGTCATATGTTTGTTGAAACAATGCCCTATAAGAATACAACATGGATAAGAACTCCAATTGTTGTTTCATAATTTCGGAGATGTATTTAGAATATACTCAATACCGAATATAATTATTGTAGAAACATCATGTTACGAACAACACTTCCACTACTATACCCGGGAAAAATGTTTATCACGGGACATGGGATTTTTCCTGAGAAAATTGCTCTCTTGAAACAATTAAGTGGGAGTACTAATAGCTTGATAATTATTACATTGAATCATTTTGGCTCTACATAATGAAACTCAGAAACTCGTTCTAGAGATAAACTCTGTGACCAAACCAGAAATTCCTACATTTCATGAAAAGGAATGATGAAACTCTGAAATGTGTTCAAGAGATGAAATGATCAAGTCTTATGATGTATCACACAGCTTTGTAAATTCACGTTGGACCAAGGTGGTTCTATAGTGTGATAAACCTGTGAACTACAAGAAACCATGACGAGCACTAACTCCACTGTATGGCTTAAAAACCATAAAAACTATATGAAAGCCATCCATCTAAATCAAGTTGAGAACTTGGTAAAACCCTCCTAAGGATACCTAATCATTAGATTGTTTTTGATTTTCATAGATATGAACATAGACGATAGCTTAATCGTTGATATTGCTCAACTTATCGTAAAATAAGTTTTTCGATAGAGTTCAAAAGGTTGACTACAATATGTGTAGTGATGCAAATGTTCATATGGAAAATTACCGATAATCGCGACATACTTCTGAAGTATGACATATGGATTTTTCATCTGAGAAAATTAAACAAAGGGTGTATGCATGATACAACCTGAAAGGATTTAATGATCTATACGATATTAGTAAAAGTGAGAATGCTTCAAAGATCAGTCCATAGTTGAAGCAAATATCACAGAGCTAGAGTAATAGTTTTTTGATGAAGTTATAAAAGTTATTATTTCATCAATAATCATATAAGATATGGAATTAAGGGGGAGCATGATTCTAATCATATATGTGAATAAAATATGAGTGATTGAGAATAAATATTTTAGCAAAATAAAGCACTAAGGTATTGGATGTCCTGAAAGTGCAACAAGCACCAAAGTAATCTAAATAGTAGATTAGTTCTCCTGAAGTACCTCAGATGAAGAAAGGTTCTATGAGGAAGACTAAAGAGTTCATTACAAATAGATGAAAGAAAGTTTCATAATGATTTGTAATATTTTAATCGGTCTATAGCTAAGTAGAAAAATAGGATGTTGAAAAATTGTTTTTCAAGCTAAGGCACATAGTGGGATTTCTACAACGTAGACGTGAAACATGGCAACTCTGGAAGTTGCATAGGAGGGTATTTGGATCAGGAACACCATCATAGTGATTGGCATAGTTCAGAACGTTTGATCTGCATAAACCATATTTTGATATGAGCATCATGATCAAAACAAAGTAAGCTAAGAGCTCACTGTAGTCCAAACATGTTGAAGGATAGTGCCCTATCTTCAAATACTTCATAAAGATGAAGGGGTACATTAAGATAAACAGGATTGAGACGAGCCTAAAAGCGTTAAGCTCCGTGACGAAGTCTATACCACAAACGAGCATGAAGACCAAAGTGCCATTGGTCTGAGTAAACCATGCATCTAGATTATTGTCTCTAGTGCAAGTGGGAGACTGTTGGAATTATGCCCTAGAGGCAATAATAAATTGTATTATTACAATTCCAGGTTCATTATTAAAGTTTATATGTCTGTGCTATAACTGCAAATGGCTTATGCGGAGGTTTGCCAAGTAGCATGTTAACTGCCTCCGGAGGAAAAACCCATATGCAGGTGTGGAGTATAAACACCAAGTGTTCTTAGTCTGCCTCTAGGACTAACCCGTGTGTTATGGATGACATGTTTTCCTGTTCATAGGGCATTGGAAATGCCGGTAACACATGGGAGCACATTGTTGCCAGAACAAGGGTGCTGAACCGACCCATTTGTATGATTTACTTTGAGATCACATTGTTTCCATGTTATAAGTAAAATCATCTAAGGTTAATATGCATGTCGGGGGATTGGTACCCGGGTAGGCTCACCCAAGCGAAAGCAACCTTTCAAGACAAGTATGGGCCGATTGGGCTGCAGCTGGGCCGAGCTGGGCAGGCGTACAGCCGATTGCTCCAAGGCAATCAGTCATACCGAATGCCAGTAGTCGGCCGAGGCGCAACCGGCCCACCCTTTCATCACCAAGACGATTATCCAATTGGCCTGCAGATGGGCCGAGGTGGGCATCGGCACGGCCGATTGCCCGGAGCAATCGACCCTCCCGAGAACCACCAGTCGGCCCAGGCGCAATCGGTACGACCTACTACCCCTGGAGAAGTTGACCCTGAGATCAGTCGAGGGTACAAGTACGAGGTCATAAATGCGCAATCCCGAGAGATCGGGGTGGCAGAGAGGCCAAGTCACATCGAAGATCTGGCAGAGATGCGGTGTTGACCTCTCCGCCGATTCCGCGGACAGGACGACAAGACCGCACCTCCTAGCTCCACTGTTCATCATCATGCCCTATGGATCTACGGTATGGGCCGCCGCTTGTCGGGTCCGGATCACCAGGAGAGGAGAAGTTGGTGGGACCCAGCCGATTAGAGGATGACAGCTTGGCCCAATCGGCAGTGAAGTTACCGATGTACCCCGGGCTCACACTATAAGAGCCCGAGGTACCCCTCCTGCGTGGTGGACGATCCACACATTCGCACCATTTACTCACATTCCCCTCAGTTCATTCACTTCTAGTAGTTACTCCTCAGGGAAGCAGGAGAGAGCCTTGCCTACGGCGGCGCTCACCTTCCCCTGAGCAGATAGAGAAGCAGTTATTGTAGTCCAGTTCCATTGATATAGAAGAGACAAGCAGGAGTAGGAGTGTTATCTCTCCGGAGAGCCCCGAACCTGGGTACATCGTGGTGTCCTTCACCGTGTTTGTGCCCAACCCGATTCCGGCACCATCAACATCTTCTTCCTCGCGTCTTCCCCTCACTTTAGCCATCCCCATGGCATTTGCCATCACATATCGACGACAGGAATGGTGACCCCGATCAAGTGCACACTCGGCAGAGAGGATGGCCGAGTGCACGCATCCGTCATGATGACGGGGGGCGTCTTCATCAAGCAACCGCGATGCGGTGAGTGCGGCCAGAAGGGCCAAGGAAGCAACTGACGCTGCAGAGAGAGTCGGCACCAGTGCGTTGCGGGATGTGTTATACACACCCGTGAACAGGAATGGTGACCCCGATCAAGTGCACACTAAGCTGGAGACAGCACGGCTCGCCATTGCTCGCAGGGCTGAGCAGGTGCTGGCAGAGGAGCGTAGGCTGGGAGCCATCACCAGAGAGTACAACGCGGCGCATGCAGACCACGTCGGCCGATTGAGCAGTTCACCAGCAGCTGTCGGGAGCTGAGCAACCGGCAAGGCAGGCGAGGCCGGTGCAGCAGGCGCAGCAGGCGCGGCCGGCGCAATCGGCATTCGTCCAAAGGCCCACATACAGCACGCCGGACAAGAACCTGAAGGCCGCAGAGCAGATAGCAATCGAGTTGGAAGAGTTAGAAGGAGATGAATGGCGTGAGCATATGCGCCGAATGCACGAGTTGTTGGCAGCCGCAAAGGAGCACCAGCTGGTGGCAATGGAAAATCCGAATGCAGGACCTGGGGTATCAAGAGGGACTGTGAGGCCGAATCCGGAAGCTAGCCAGCGACTGAATGCATCACGCCAGAACAGACAGCAACCGGCCCCATCTCAGCATGAGAGCAGGGTCAGAAGCAATCGGCCACCCCCAGCGTCAAGCAGAAGAGTTGAAGAGCCAGCTGTTAATAGCAGGCGCAATGACATGCCTCAGCAGTCGGCACCAAGACCAGCAATCAGCGCCCGACTTGGCCCTCGCCAAATCGGTCAGAATCACGCCAGACATCGCATTGAGCTCCTGGAGAAGGAGGCTCAAGAAGATGAGGAAGGAGAGGCTGGCCCATCATGTTTCGGTCATCGCATTCGGACCGAGAAGTTTCCCAAAGGCTTCACGCTGCCGAGAGACACCCCCAAGTACAATGGTTCTGTAATGTAACATCCCAAAATTCTTCGAATTTTGGAATGTTAATAAAATTAAATAGATATGATTGTTTGCTTGATGTGTTTGATTTTCTCTGGGATTTAAAACCTTTGGTGTTGAAATGAATATTAAAGTGAGAGGGAATGAAATAACTTTCCCTAATATTCACCGTTGGTGTTTTGGAATTTATTATTTAAAACAAAACCAACAAAATAAAATGAGAGAAGGTAATATGACTCCTTAAACTTATTAAAAGTTTGGAAAATGTTTTAAATCTTTATTGGAATCCTTTTGAATATTCAAAACATTTTCAACTCAAGGAAATTCATTTGAGAGGATATAAAATGACTTATCCCCTTTTTAATAAAGTTGGAAAATATTTAGAATATTACTTTAAAGTTTTTAAAATTTATTTTAAGTATTATAAATAACTCTAAATTTATTTTAGGGATTTTATAATGCTAGGAGAGTTTTTATTTCATTGAAATGATTAATTAATTATTTTAAGAGGGTTGAAAAGTATTCTAATGGGATATTTTTATTTTACCAAATTATTTATTGGTGTGACAATTTTTTAAAATTTATATTTTACTATTTAGAAATGGTTTGTCAATGCTTTCGACCAAATAAAATATTTTAATAATTTATTGGATGGTATGTGATTTATGTAAAGTATTTTATATTTAAATAAAGCATTTGGAAAATGTTTTTATTTTTATTTTACTTTTTGGAAATAAATTTTAATAAATAATTTTCTTTAGATTATTTGAAGAATTTAGGATTTTATTTCATATTTTTTTGGAGTTTTCGGTATTTCTAAAGTGCCAGAGAAGTATTTAAAAATATTTAAAAATAAGTTGCATAGTTTTTATTTTATTTTAATATTTTGGTAAAGCCAAAAATTCAATTTTATGATTTTAAAAATATTGGCGAAGACGGAATTTTAAAATAAATTTCCGTGATTTTTTGTAATATTGTTTTGGGCCTAATGGGCCTGTTCTGTTTTTTTTTGCAGACCGATTTTGTATTTATCTCGGATTTAAAAAAAAAGAGGATTAGGGGCTGGCTATAAATAGCCCCGATTAGGGCTAAATTATTTTCGCTTAGCGTTTTTAGGTTAGCCCTAAACTAATCTGCGGGACCCGCCGCCGCCGACATCATCGACGAAGTCATCGCCGGAGTTCGCCGGAATCTCGCCGGAGCTTCACCGGAAAGTTCGCCGGAGTTGCGTTTTTTCGCCGTTTTCGAGGTATTTTTTCCGGAGCCGTCGAGTAGCCGCCGTCCCCACGCCTCACCGGAGCCGCCCGCCCCGCCGCCGCCGCTGCCTGGCCGCCCCGCGTCGCCGCCAGCCGCGCTCCGGCGAGCCAGCCGGAGCTAGCCGCCACCGCGAGCCGAGCGCCGCGCCCTGGCCGCCCGCGCGCCCGCGCCCGCGTGCCCGCGCTTGCGCCCCTGGCCGCCCGCGCCTGGCCGCCCACCGCCGCCCCCGCCGCCGGCCGCCCCTGTTCGCCGGAGCCGCTGCTCCAAGTGCCCACGGCCATGGCCCCTGTGCCCGTGCGTGGAGAAGAAGGAGATTAGGAAAAAAAGTTTTGTTGCGTTTTGAAAAAAAAAACCTAGATCTGGATCCAAACAGCCCGAGGACCCGATCGCGTTTTTCAGAAATTTTTTATTTACGTCCGGGTCCTTTTTACATTAGAGCACCTCGGTGTCACCCCGATACCGTTTTCGCGGCCACTTTTTAACCGTAACTCGGAATTGGGCGATTCTAGTTGCGTTGTGACCGTGGTAAAATTTCCTAGCCAGTAGACCAAGTCTTACAGAAGTTTGAAGTTTTCAAATTTTAATCCCAAGCTGATACAAATTTGAACTTCCGGCAGCCGTAACTTTTTACTTGTGCGCCCGTTTGCGCCGTTTCTTTTTGCGTTAGTTTTCTTTTGACGATTACTTTAAGTTTAGATACTATTAGGCAAGTTTGGCCACTGTTCTTTGAATGTTTATTATTGTTTGGGCATATTTGTATTGTATATATATGGATTGGTGCTATGTTTGCTCGTATAGATTGTCCGGAGTGTGCCGCCTCGTTTTGTGAGGATTGTGACCGTCAGGAACAGCAAGAAGGCAAGTGATGCTTTGACCATACTCATACCTATATTTTCTATATGCATTATGTTAAGAAATATCACCCTATTGCATGATAGGTAGTTTACTTTACTGTTGCTGCAAAACCAGTTAGGATAGCCACATGTCTTGATTTGTCTACCGTAGATCAACCTAGCACGTGTTGTTACTTTTTTGCTATGCTTTATAGACGTGGTTTAGTTTGTGAGAATTCATGGAGTGCATGTGAGCTATTTTAATAAACTGTGTAGCAACTTTATAATAAATGGAAATCACTTCTGGACGGGCGGGTTGCATCCCGGTAGTTGTGCCTCGGTTGAGGACAGTGCCGGGGTTAAATGCACCCAATGGTTGTTTTGGTGGTGAACCGGGTGCGACATGGTGTCTACCCTCTGACGCAGTGGGCACCGTCCAGGCTCAAAAAGATCAGACATGCAATATTACTAGTAGCTTCCGTGTACAGCCACTGGCTATATGGGCTCTGGCTTAGCACGAGTATGTTGTTGGGGAACCTGGCCCTGGTAGCTAGCTGATGTAGATGTGTGTTAGGTGTACCGGCTACCAAAGGGTGGAGGCAACCTCTTCAGAAAGTCTTTGTCTCAATCTTCGGGTTGAGTCCAGTGGGGAACGTGTACAACCTCTGCAGAGCGTATAAACTGATCATGATTAGCCGTGTCCACGGTTACGGACGAACTTTGAGCAACTGGTCAGTACTGTTGATGAATGATCTTGACAGATGAACACTTAATAATAATTTTGGTGGGAAAGATTAGCATGGGTTGCTGTGTGTTTCAGGTAGATTTCAACTTAAAATTTTGACTAGTTTAGTTCAGGATAAAATTGGCTTTCTGCAAAACAAAACCTTGAGCCTTTCCTTTGACTTATCCTTGCATGTAGCAATAGGTATGTTATATATTTTTTCATGTCACTTGCCGTACAAATCAGATGTACTGACCCGTTGTCGGACTGTAACCTTCGGTGTTGCAGGATTGTATACGACGAGTAAGTGGTACGATGTAGGGTTACGATGTCTATACTCAACTATGCCGGTGGAGTTGATGGACGCCACGAAACTTATATTGTTCTCCGCTGTATTTTATTTGTAAGCTAGCCTTGAGCTATGTAGGTATGATTTATTGTAATACTGGATCTTCGATGTAATATATATGACATGTGGTTTATTCTTGATATTACATCATGTACTGTGTGTGCTAGCTATTGATCCAGGGACTAGCACAGAATGCACAGAGACCTGGATTCTCAGTGAATCGGGTCGTTACATGTAAAGCCAGAAGATTGGTTGTCTGATTACTTGACTGCAGTTCGCATTGCAGGGGGCAATCAGCGCGTAGCAGTCCGCTATGCACCTCTGATGTTGCAGGGTTCATCTCTGACGTGGTTGAACAGTCTGCCCAAGGACAGTTTGAACTGTTGGGAAGACTTCACGAGTGCATTCATTCACAACTTCACAAGCACATATGAGCGTCCCAACCTCCCGCGGCAGTTGGCTCTTTGTGTGCAAGGCAAGGACGAACCCCTCCGAGATTACTTATCTCGGTGGATCAAGCTGAAGAACTCATGTGAAGGAGTCCATGAGATCCAGGCCATTCAGTACTTCACGAATGGATGCCTCGCCGATTCAATGATGAAACACAAGTTGCTCCGCAAGGATTTCACGTCGCTCGCCGAGCTCATGAAGGTGGCCAATGCGTTCGCTATGTCCGATTCTGCGATGCGCCCTATCCATCTCGGAGTTGGAGGGTCAATCCAGTCACCAGGGGCTCCGCAGTCGGACACAGGTAACCAAGGCCTCAGTCGGAAGGAAAGAAGAGAGAACAACCGCAACAACAACAACAACAACCAGCAGAATAATGGCAAGTGCAAAGATGAGCAGCCAGACACTCAGTACGGCAGTCGGCAAGTGGCCGTTGTCCAGAATGAAGAAGATCCAGGGGCTGCAGGAGGCAGTCGGAAGATGAATCCCAATGTGAGACCACCAGGACAGATGAAGCCCAAATACACGTTTGACGATATGCTGGATGCACCGTGCAAGTTGCACAGCACTCCTGGCAGGCCGTCTGCGCATACCACTCGGCAGTGTGATTTCGTGAGAAGGATTGCAAAGGGATAAGCTTTACCACCTCCACCCCCATCACCACCCCAGAATAGAGGACCACCTCAGCAGCATAACCAGTTCCCGCCGCAAGATGCCGCTTACATGATTTTCACCAGCGAGTCCACCGACAAGGGCAGTCGGAGAGCCCGAGTTCAAGAAGTCAATGCTACCATGCCACTGATTCCTTAGTACATGCATTAGTCCGATTTTCCTATATCCTGGGACAGAGCAGATCACCCCACCGTTTTGCCGAATCCAGGCAATTATCCGCTTGTGGTCGATGCTCTGTTCGCAGGGCCAATATTTTCATGCAAATTCTCCCGAGTGCTCGTCGATGGAGGAAGCACAATCAAAATTCTGTACAGAGACACCCTGATCAAGTTAGGGCTCACCGAAAAGGATCTGGAGCGCAGTCGGACGACATTCCATGGGATTGTCCCTGGGTTGTCTTGCACCCCCATTGGTCGCATTCGGCTGGATGTCATATTTGGCACAGAGGAGAATTTCAGGAGGGAGCCGATCTGGTTCGAGGTCGCCGACCTCAGCAGTCCTTATCATGCTTTGTTGGGACTGCCTGCATTCGCCAAGTTCATGTTCAATGCACAGCAGACTTACCTCAAGATGAAGATCCCAGGGCCAAACGGCGTCATCACCGTCACCGGGGACTTCAGGAAGTCCCTCGAGTGCACGTCAGCTGGCGGAAGTTTGGCTGACTCTCAGGTGGTTGAAACAGAGAAGCGTCAGCTCGGCAAAGTGATAGCGATGGCGCAAGCGCAGAACAAGAAAGAATCCACTCCCAGTTGGCCCAGCCAAGAGAGCAGATGAGGGATCAGCCTTTCAGTCGGCCAAAGATAGCAAGAAGGTCACTCTAGATCCCTCCGACCCAACCAAGTTCGTTGTTGTCGGAGCTGGACTTAGCGACAAATAGGAAAGCGAGCTCGTCGAGTTTCTCCGTGAGAATCGGGACATCTTCGCATGGTCTCCACAAGACATGCCTGGTGTGCCGAGAGAACTCGTCGAGCACAAGATGCACATTCGGCCAGGCTCGAAGCCGGTCAAGCAAACGCTGCGGCGTTTTTCTGAGGATAAGAGAAGGGCAATCGGCGAACAGATTGCGAAGCTGCAAGCTGCAGGTTTCATCATGGAAGTGTTTTACCCCGAGTGGCTGGCAAATCCAGTCCTTGTGATGAAGAAGAACAAGACTTGGGGCATGTGTATCGATTACACTTGCCTGAATAAGGCGTGCCCGAAAGATCCGTTTGCTCTGCCCCGTATTGATCAAGTGATTGATTCTACGGCCGGCTGCGAGCTTTTGTCTTTTCTGGATGCCACAGCTGGCTATCACCAGATCAAACTTGCTGTGGAGGATCAAATAAAAACTGCATTCATAACCCCTTTCGGGGCTTATTGTTATATCACTATGCCCTTTGGTTTGAAGAACGGAGGTGCCACTTATCAGCGCACAATTCAGAGATGTACACACTCCCAACTCGGCAGAAATCTCCACGTCTATGTGGATGATCTGGTAGTGAAGTCGGCCAAGGGAGTCACACTCCTAGATGACCTCCGAGAGACATTTGCAAACCTGAGAACTTACCAGATCAAGCTCAATCCTGAGAACTGCATTTTTGGAGTCCAAGCCGGCAAGCTCTTGGGATTTCTCGTTTCCGAGAGAAGAATCTAATGCAATCCCGAGAAGATAGCCGCAATCGAGCGAATGGAGCAGCCCAAGAACCTGAAGCAAGTACAGAAATTCACCGGTTGCCTCACCTCACTCAGCCGATTCCTCAGTCGGCTGGGTGAAAAAGCAATCCCGTTGTATCAGCTGATGAAGAAGACGGAGAAATTCACCTGGACACCTCAAGCAAGCAAAGCATTACGAGAGCTCAAGCGCATGCTCTCCACTGCGCCGATTCTGGCTGCCCCGATTGAGAAGGAGCCAATGATGTTGTACATTGCGGCGACCAATCGGGTGATCAGTGCAGTTAGGGTGGTGGAGCGGCCCGAGAAGGACAAGGCACAGCAGATCCAGCGGCCTGTGTATTACATCAGTGAAGTGCTCTCGGTGTCCAAGCAGAACTACTGAAAGTGCAATATATCGACCAGAGGGGGGGTCAATGGGAGATTTTCAATTTTACTACCAGATTTTGTTTTTCTTCAGGACTGAAGCAATTCTGAAGCTGAAGAAGTAACCAAAATCATGAAGAAATGAAACTTTGCAGAATGTAATCATTAGGGCAGCACATCATAATGCAACAGAAATGAATCAATTCAGATAAGCAGAAGTGCTTCAAATGCATAGTATGAAGACAAATAGCAGAGGGAGAGCTGAAGCACAAGAAGTCAACATTGATACTGAAGACATAAAACTGAAGCTTAAGAGATTGAAGAGATGTCACCAGTAATTGAAGACATTGGTTTGGTAGACCAGTTCAAGTTGCTGTGACAACTCTACGTCTGGTTGGAGAGGCTGAGATTCAACTCAGAAGACATAGTCTTCACCTTGTTCTCCTTGAACTAAAGTCCTCAGACTCCGTCCAATAACTCAGGTGAGTCTTCAAGGTAGACTCCCGAAACCTTTACAGACTCAGTCACTTCGGGAAGTCACAATTGCATCTTGACTTCCTCAGACTGAAGACTTCTACACCGGCTGGAAGATCACAGTCTTCAAGAGTAAAAAGCTTCGGATCACTCGAACCGACTTCTTCAGAAATGCTCAACTACTCAGTCTGGTGGTTTTCCTCACATAGGTTCTTCAGTTTCCTCAGAGGTGGGTTGCTCTCAAATGACAAGTGTCAGTTTTTCTCTGGGAGCAGCCAACCCACAAATGGGGCTGGGGGTGGCTATTTATAGCCGTGGAGCAACCCGAGGCGAAAGGACATAAATGCCCATGCATGCAATTACTCTCATGCCCTCGGAAATGACCGTTGCTAGACAAGTTCTAGCCTCTCACCACGCAACACGTGGCATGGTCAAAGTATTCTCTCTGCAGACTCCTCAACCGAAGTTAGTTACCTCAGTGTCCTGAAGAACAACGTCTCAGACACATGAGGACTGAACTTCTACTGCAGGAGATAACTCTCTTCAAGAGAACTGCACTCGCAGTCTCCAGACTCCTCAACCGAAGACAAATTCCTCAGTTTCCTGAAGAACAACGTCTCAGACACCCGAGGAACTGAACTTCTACTGCAGGAGATTTCTTCAGGGTTTTTCTTCAGGATTCCTAACTGAGCACTTCCTCAGAATTTCGGAACTCGTTTTCTTCAACCCCTCCAACAGTGCGGTGTTTTCCTATGACTCAAGAAGTATAAAAAGTCTTAGAGAAGACTACGCTTCAACTCGTCTTCAGCGCGAACTTCCTCAGGATCGTCTTCAGCTTCAGCTTCAACCGAACGCTTCAGGATCCTACTTCCTCAGGATTTCGCGCAACCTCATTCTTCAGGAAACACACCGATTTCTCCAATGTTCCTCAACATTTTGGGGGGTCGACATTGGTGGTTAAACACCTCATCAGGGACTGTTCTCCTGTTTATACTCACAAACACATCAGTCCCTTAACCGTTTTGTCATCAACCTCCAAAACCTCAAGGGGAAGGCACTTGATGCACTTACAATCTCCCCCTTTTTGGTGATTTGATGACAAGCAGGTTAAGCTTCAACGGGGATAAAATTATGAGTTTGAAGAAAAGATACTTTGAAGAACATTTTTAACATTTAAGCTGAATATAGTGAAGCTCCCCCTGAGGATATGCATAACAGTTGAAGAATGTTTAGCATTTTGAGGTATATGAGGAGCTCCCCCTATATCCAGGCATTTTTGTATCAGTGCATGTTATGAAGTGATTGAGGATTAAACAACGCACTGATAGAGATGTTTGCAGAGATAATCACGTGCATATATGATAAGCGTGAGGAAATAACATGAGTTAACTGAGGAAAAGTATCAGGCAAACACCAAAATATCAGATTACAACTCATTACAAAAATATCTGAAGAACGATAGTTGTAACTGAAGAACCCCATAACTAAGACCCTCTTGAAGACTAACAGATTTCTCCCCCTTTGTCATAAAATGAACAAAAAGGGAACAACTGAAGCTAACGCCCCTTTGAAGTTGCTTCAAGGCTGAGGTGAGTCACGCCTGAGGCAGTCCGTTGCTGTGTGAGGGCAGGCAGCAGTGTCTTCAGCCTCTTCAGCAGTCATCTCCTGGTTTGAGGAATAAGAATCCATGGCCGGAGGAGGAGTCGTGCATCGTCTGAATTGCCTTGGGGGTTTGATGGCAGGGATTGGAGGTTGTTGAAGCTCCAACTTGGCAAGGTCTTCAGGGGTGATTACTTCTCGCATTAGTGCATCAAGATGTTGATATGTATGATGAGCATACTGATGCACTTTCTTCACAGAAGAATGCGTGTGAGCCATATAGCTGAGAATCTCAGAGAACTGACGCTTTACCCAGTCATGATTTCTATCAACTTTCTGATGAAGACTAATCAGAAGCTCTCGATCAGTCATCACTCGAGCCTGAGTTGTATCCTCAGTTGAGGCATGAGTTCTTGTTTCATCAGTTGTGCGAGACTGAGGATGACGAATATTTCCACCGAGGGAATTGGTCGAGATAACTTCTTCATAGAAGATGCCTTTGCCTTTGTCATTTGTGGCAATTGTATGCTGAAGCACTTCGACAGGCGGAAGATAGGTCCTGTGATTCGGGTGATCAGGTTGATACTCAATTCTTGTTACGGCGCGGATGAGCTTCATGATCCATGGCGCGTATGGCTTCAGGATGTGTGGGTTCTGTGCAGCATCAGCAAGAGTTCTGAAGAAGAAGTCAGGAACGTTGATTGGACCAGACATGCAGAGGTTGTGAAGTATGTTCTTCATGACGCCAACTACTTCTTCAGCTGAGGATTCATAGCCTTTAATGGGGCAGAAGGTTTTCACCAGAATCCGATACAATGTACTCGGCAGATACTGAAGCTCAGAGACTGGAAACATTGTGCGAGCTGGGGCTTCAGGGGCCAGAGGCTTCATGAGCATGTTCATCAAGTCATCTCGAAGAATTTGAGACCCATAGGAGCAGGCCGCAGGGGAAGTGCACTGAGGCAACTCAAGTATATCAATTTCTTCAGGAACAGTGATGGTGTAGTGATGATGCTCAGTCATCCATTCGAGGACCCAGGTTTTGATATCCAGAGGATTTCCTGAAACATACAATGTGGCATAGAACTGAAGCACAAGCTCTTCATTCCAGTGTATGCATTCAGAGCAGAATTGACGCAGCTGGGCATGATGTAGATCCTGAAGCACATTGTTGAAGAAAGGAAGTGCTTCCATATCCATCAGAGGAATATGCTTGTGGGGAAAGAGTTTGTTTTGCTTATATAGCACTGAAGCATAGCAATTCTTCTGAGTGGCAGTCCAGAACCTCAACAGCTTTCGAGGTGGAGCAGAGTGATACGGATTTTGAATCCCCTCTTGAAAGAAACTCATGGCATTGAAGAAATCAGTAGCATCAAAGCTTGGAGTGTCATCAGCTTCAAGGTCACGGAAGAATGGTTGCTTCTGCTTTGGACACAAGGACCGAGCTTGAACTGGGCCTTGATGTGGTGAAGGCGCTTGAGGCACTTCAATCTGAAGAGAGGCTTGAGGCTGAGGCGGAGGTGTTGCAGATGCTTCAGGCTCCTTGGGGTCCTTGGGAAGCCGAGGTGATGTGGCCTGTTTGTCTTCAGAGCCATCCTTTGAGGTTTCAACATTTGCATTGGTACTGTTTTCTGCTTCAGGAGGAGCATTGGTGTTGTGCTCAGCTTCAGCTTCAGCGGCGGGTTGGTCAGACTTGGGAGCAGCAGCATGAGTATCAGTGGTAGTATTTGCTGCAGCATCAGTATCAGCAGCAGAGTGTGTTGGAGCACTAGAGGCTTCGGGGTCATCAGCATCAGACGCTGAGGATGATGCACCAACAGAGGCTTCAGACTGCAGAGAGGTATCAGGAAGCACCTCGGTTACTGTATCAGAGTGAGGCTCAGGTGAGAAGACGGTGTGAGTGGGTGATTTTGTCAGCCCAAAGTCTTCATCATGAACACGAGGAGTTCCATGATCCATGATATCGATGTCCATGTCTTCAACTTCAGTGATAACTGGTGGCGGTGGGGACGGTGGAGTGGGAACAATGGGTGTTGCAGCAGGTGGTGGAGTGAAGACAATTAAGCTGCGCTGAGGATTTTTTGGTGGAGTTGATGCAGCAGTAACCAGTATGGTGGTTACAGCGACTTGTTTTGATGGAGGAGCTGAGGACAGAGGTGTAGCGTCAATTGGTTCATCCACAGTAGGCTTTTTCGCAGTGGGTGGAGTTGAGGGTTGAGCTTCAGCCGTGCGCTTGAGGCTTTTGGCAGAAGCATCCGTGGGTGCTGAAGAAGCAGGCTGGCGAAGCTTCATCAACTTGGCCATCTGATGTGAGATCCGTTCCTTGGATTTGCCAATATATGTCCGGTTGGCAGCGAACTCAATGTTGAGACGTTGAACTTCACATTGATGCTCAACGAACTCCTGAGGAGTAACTTCAGTGATAGGTTTCTTTTTGAAGTCACTGAGGACTTTCTTCAGTTTGGCCTTCAGCTATTTCTGAAGATCTCGTTGATGAATCTCATTTATGAGGAATTGTTGAACATAGAATTTGATGTCTTTCGGGATGTCCAAATCATCAAGCGGAGTGTCAGGCTTAACAGACCAAATATCAATGTACTCCAAGATCTTCTTGGGATCAAGGAGAAGCGGGATTTCTGAGCCCGTTGCTTCAGCTTTGCGTCTGGCCGCAGCACGCACGTATTCAATTTTATCAGCTTCAGTGGCGACAAAGCCGGCCAAATCCTCAAATTCATCTTCATCATCAGAAGATTGAGGAGTATGATGAATGGCGCCACGCATAGCAGTTTTCTTTGGTGAAGGGCGAGGGCCCCGTTGAAGAACAGTTTTGGTCTTCAGCTGATGCTGAGGCATTGTGGTTGAGGCCTCAGGAGCACCAGATTCATCAGTGCGTATTCTTGAAGAGGGGGCAGCACCATCTATTCGTTGACATGAGGAGCCAACAACTTGAAGCTTAGTTGAGGTCTTCGAGAAAGGTTTCATGCCCGGAGCCTTTTTGCGGTGCTGAGGTTGTTGTCTGGGTTGAGGCTGATCTTGAGGCGGAATTTGTATTGAAGCAGTCATGTCACGGACAAGATTCTTGACCCGGCTGCGAGTGCGTTTGAGGTATAGCTCATATGCCGCTGGAAAGTCTTCAGGAGTGCGCAGTGTGGTTGGATCAGGAACGACTCCAGGAGCTGGTGGAGGTCGAGCCTTGATACCCAAGGTCTTCAGTGGCGGATTGACTGCAAACATTTCCTCATGTTGAGGATTCAGCCATTGGTAGGCCACCCAACGCTTGGGCCATTCTCTTGTGATCTTCTGGACCCTTTTCTTACGATCATCAGCAGTTTCACGTTCTGGAGTCTTCAGTTTCTCATAGAGCTCAGGAGGCAAGTCTTTAGCAGTATCAGTGTGCTTGCGCCGAGGAGGCATTTTCTTCAGCTGAGGAGACTGAGGAATTGTACGTTCGAGGTGAGCTGCAAATGAAGTGAGACTATGAGAACCATACGATTCCTTAGCAGACATGTACCTGTGACAGAATTAAGTTGCGAGGGAAGTGGGGTACGGTTATATGCATTCATGAGGAATAGGCTGAGGAAAGCAAAGGAATGAGGCATAGGTACAGGTCTCAGAAAGCTAGCAGTACAGTTGAGGATTAACTGGCATGAGGATACAACAGTACTGAGGAATATTTTGCTGAGGAATGGACCACTTAGGAATAAGCATACCAGACTTGAGGCGAATGCAGAGGAACAATGTGTCTTCGTCCCCGACGACGGTGAACACCGGCGATGTGAGCTCTCGAGCTTGAGGAGCTCAAGGGCGGCAGCGCGAGAGAGAGGGAGGCGTTGGGGGTAAATGACCGGGGGGGGTAGAGGGCTATTTATAGAGGGGTGAAAGCTGAGGAGGTTGCGAAATTAGTGGACGAGATAGCCCCTGATTGTTGGGATCATCAGTGGATATCGTGATGGTGGGTAATTATGGAGTGCGGTAAAATCGCAACAAATTGAAGACAGTTGTAACAGAAATTCCGTAATTTGAGGATCTTGAGGACAAAGGCTGAAGACGAAGACATATGGTCTCAGGCGAATGAAGGTCTCAGCCTGAGGAATATATAATTTCCGGATGAACGCATATGAGATAGACAGATTAGATAAGTGAGCACAGAGGGATGGGTCCGATCACGTTCACCTAGTTGAAGAAGCAAAAACTGAAGATCAATAACTATAGGTGAACGCTGTTGAGGACAAACACAATAATCATCAGTAATGAAGACTTCGAATCCTGAGGAAGATCAATAACATCAAATCCTGAGGAAGTTGAGGAACAAATCCTGAGGTGTTTGGGCGGTGGCGCTACCCACCTTATAAGGAATGAGACACTTGATACCATACAATTGTCGTATGGATCTTGAGTCAATTCCACGTTAATTTCTTCACACTTAGCAAGGTAGTTCCTCATGAGTTGAGGAGTACGACGCATCGTGTGTTGTGCATCAGGATTCTTCAATATTGTTTAAGCGTTAGGATGTGTGTCCATTCACTGGACGTTTGAGGAATCTAAGATATTTAGCTCACACCTCAGAGTGCTAAATCGCTTCTCATCCAAAGGCTTAGTGAATATATCAGCAAGTTGATCTTCAGTCTTCACGTGGCTGATGACGATATCTTCCTTCAAGACATGATCCCGAAGAAAGTGATACCGTATTTCAATATGCTTCGTCCTCGAGTGCTGTACCGGATTCTGAGAGATCTTGATGGCGCTCTCATTGTCACATAGTAGTGGTACTTTCTTCAGTTTGATGCCGTAGTCCTTCAGAGTTTGCTTCATCCAAAGAAGATGTGAGCAGCTTGCACCAGCAGCAATGTATTCAGCTTCAGCGGTGGAGAGAGAGACGCAGTTCTGCTTCTTCGATGACCAGCACACAAGAGAACGTCCGAGGAAGTGACATGTTTCTGAGGTAGACTTCCGATCCACTCGATCTCCAGCATAATCTGAGTCTGAGTACCCGACGAGATCCAGCTGTGTGCCTTTTGGATACCATAAGCCTAGCGACGGGGTGTGAGCCAAATATCGAAGAATTCGTTTCACCGCTTGGTGATGCGATTCCTTTGGTGCCGCTTGAAATCGGGCACACATGCAAACGCTCAACATTATATCAGGCCTGGATGCACATAGATATAGCAGAGAACCTATCATGGAGCGGTATACCTTTTGATCGTAGTCCTTGCCATTTTCACCGGGGCCAAGTTGTCCGTTCGTAGGCATCGGTGTCTTGATGCCCTTGCAGTCTTGCATTCCGAATTTCCTCAGGCACTCCTTGAGATACTTCTCCTGAGAGATGAAGATGCCGTTGCGTTGTTGACGAATTTGGAGTCCTAAGAAGAACTTCAGCTCGCCCATCATCGACATCTGATACTGTTCACTCATCAAGAATGCAAATTCTTCACTGTATTTCTTGTTAGTGCATCCAAATATTATGTCATCAACATAAATTTGACATATGAATAATGCATCATCATATCGTTTTGTGAAAAGAGTTGGGTCGAGGGAACCAGATTTGAAGCCCTTGCTGATGAGGAAGTCCCTTAGTGTGTCATACCAAGCCCGAGGGGCTTGCTTTAGTCCATAGAGGGCTTTCTTCAATCTGTACACCATATCAGCCTTCTTGGCGTCTTCAAAACCTGGAGGTTGAGAAACATATACTTCTTCCTCGATATTACCATTGAGGAAGGCACTTTTCACATCCATTTGATATAACTTGATATTATGATGATTAGCGAATGCAAGCATAATGCGAATGGACTCAAGTCTAGCTACAGGAGCGAAGGTTTCACCGAAGTCGATCCCCTCGACTTGAGTATATCCTTGAGCTACGAGACGTGCTTTGTTTCTGATGACTTGTCCATCTTCACCAAGTTTGTTGCGGTAGATCCACTTCGTGCCGATGACATTGTCAACTCGAGGGTCAGGACGTTTGACTAGTTCCCAAACATCATTCAGTTTAAACTGAAGAAGTTCGTCTTGCATTGCCTGAATCCATTCCGCTTCTCGGAATGCCTCGGTGACTTTGGTGGGCTCTGAAATTGATACAAACGAGAAATGCCCACAAAAAGTTAGCTATGCGATTAGCTCTTGCACGAGTAAGAGGACCTGGTAGGTTGATGTCAGCGAGGATCTTGTCCACTTGAACTTCATTTGCCACACGAGGAAGTCGAGGAGGATGATCTTGAGGCGCATCTTCGTCACTGCTGTCAGATTCGTTAGCATCAGCTTCAGGTGCTTCAGGAGCTTCAGGCGTATCAGGTGCCTCAGGATCAGGATCGTCATCAGGATTATTCGCTTCAGGATTTGGGTGTTCTTCAGGAGCAGGAGGTATGTGGATTTCTTCAGAATGATCCACAGGAATGATGTCACCAGCACCCATCTTCTTGATCTGTTCTTCAGGTGGTGCTTCACCTAAATCATGTGGCAGGTGCTCTCTTTGGGAGCCATCAGACTCATCAAAACGCACGTCTACAGTTTCAACAATTTTATAATGACTAATGTTGAAGACTCTGTAGGTGTGCGAGTTGATACCATAACCAAGCATGAAACCCTCACATGCTTTGGGTGCAAATTTGGACTCGTGATGAGGATCACGTATCCAGCAAGGTGCACCGAATACTTTGAAGTAACTTACATTGGGTTTCTTACCGACCATTAACTCGTATGAAGTTTTATTGAAGAACTTATGAAGATACACTCGATTGACGATGTGGCATGCAGTGTTGATTGCTTCAGCCCACCACTTGAGTGGAGTATTGTACTCAGCCAGCATCGTGCGATCCATCTCGGTGAGGGTTCGATTCTTTCTCTCAACAACACCATTTTGCTGAGGAGTGTATGGCGCTGAGAATTCATGAGTAATTCCCAAGTCATCGAGGAATTCTTCCACACCGAAGTTCTTGAACTCAGTGCCGTTTTCGCTTCGAATGTGCTTGATCTTCAGGTTGTAGTTGTTCATGACACGCTGAGCGAAGCACTTGAGGATTGCTGGAGTTGCTGACTTATAGAGAAGAAAATGCACCCAAGTGTATCGTGAGAAGTCATCAACAATAACAAGACCATACATATTACCTCCAAAGCTCGAATACTTTGGAGGACCAAATAGATCCATGTGAAGCAATTCCAGTGGTCTCGTAGTGGTCATGATGGTCTTCGCTGGGTGGTTGGCCTTGGTAATCTTTCCAGCTTCGCAGGCACCACAGAGCCGGTCCTTTGAGAATCTGATTTTCTCAATCCCGAGGACATGTTTCTTCAGTACCAGCTTCTGAAGATTTCTCATTCCAGCGTGGCCGAGTCTTCGATGCCATAGCCAGCACTCTGAGGCTCGTGGCATGAGACATGTAGCAACCTGAGGACCTTCAGAGAAATCTACAATATACAGGTCACCTTTCCTAATCCCACTGAAGACAGTGGATTTATCGCTAACCATGAAGACAATACAGCCATGTTTTCCGAAGAGAACAGCGAGATCAAGATCACACAGCATAGATACAGACATCAAGTTGTATCCAAGAGATTCAACAAGCATGACCTTATCAATGTGTTTGTCTCGTGAGATGGCCACTCTGCCGAGACCCAATACCTTACTTTTACCTTTATCAGCGAAGGTGATGGTTTTCTTTGAAGAAGGACTCAGTGATGATTCCATAAGAAGACTTCTGTCACCAGTCATGTGATTTGTGCATCCACTATCCATCACCCATTCAGTCTTTTCCTGCAAATGAATTAGTATCTCATACAGCAAGTTATGAGCCAGTCTCAGTTTGAGGAGTTTAAGATTCATCAGAATTTATTCCTCAGGATGTCCCTCAGGATTGATTCTATGAAATCAAGCAATATAATTATCCTTCAACTGACTCATTTGTTATTGTCCTGGGCATATGATCTGCAGAAATTGTAATTGCCACAGGACATGTCCCTGCAAGGATGATTAGTTCTTAACCACCCACATCTTTATGGGTGGTCTTGAGGCACATGAGGATTGATGAGGATAATGAGACTTAATGGGGTGTGAGATGGCAGCATCAGGATAAACAAATGAATAAGCATTCTTATGAGGAGCTTCCCTGTCAACAAAATGGTTAGCAGATACATGATTATAATCATTTCCTTTTGAGGTATCGTCCTCAGATGATATCCTCAGCTCATTTGCATCTGCATTCACAGGAAGGTTAGTGATGAGATCCTTTGGCACCCAGATCTGCTTGACTGGAGGACCGTTCCTGCAGTTAGTTCCAATGTATCTGGCAAATACCTCACCATTACCCTTCTTAAACAGTTTATAGTTTGAGTCAAATGACTCAATCATCACATCTGAAGAAACAACATCATAACCAGATAAGGTATAGGGGTCAGGAGGAGGCATCATTGCCCGAACCCAGATGGTCTCAGGATATTTTTCAGGTTTCCAGTAAGACCCATCAGGGTTGAGTCTCCGAGAGAATGCAATGCCTTCTTTCCTCGGGTTTTTGTTGAGGATCTGTTTCTTGAGGATGTCACAGAGAGTCTGATGTCCTTTCAGACTCTTGAACATGCATGTTTCTAGTAGACTCTTCAACCTAGCATTTTCTTCAGCAATGTCTATGGTATCCTCAGATGAGGGGTTAGATACCACAGAAGTAATAGAGATAACAGAGTCTGAAGACATTGAGGAACTAGACACAGAGATGATTTGATCATTTTCAATGCATTTTAAACAGGGAGGATTGAATCCTTCTTGTGGCATGATGAGCTGTTGGGAGAGGAGTGACTCATTTTCTTTCCTCAGATCGTCATGAGACATCCTTACACGTTCAAGTTCTTGTTTCCTCATGAGGAACTCATGAGACAGCTTTTCATGATCGGTAAGGAGTGCCTCACGCCGATTGAACAAGTCATCAAACTTTGACTGAAGAATTTTTGATTCATCAGTCAACTTTTGAGTCTTCGTCATTTCCTCAACCAACATATCATCACTTTTGTTTAATGAGATCTGAGTCTTTTCAAGTGCACGTTGTTGCTTAGATGCAAGTTTAGCAAGTTTAGCATAGTTTTCATCAGGTTCTTCATCAGAGGGTTCATCTGATGATGAGTAAGAAGATACCTTGGAGGACTTGGCCATGAACCAGAAGGAAGGAATTGTGTCTTCAGCTTCATCATCAGCATGTGATGGACCAGATTCCTCAGTGCTGAAGATTGACTTTGATACAAGTGTCGTGGAAAGAGCCAAACCAGCCACACCCTCAGATTCTTCAGATTCTTCTTCCTCAGCATCAGGGTTGGAACCAGATTCTTCCGAGTCCAATTCTTTCCCGAGATAAGCGCGAGCCTTACGGGAACTACTATTCCTGTATCCAGAAGACTTTGAGGATCTTGAGGATTTCTTCTTTGTCTTTTCATCAGAACTTTCATCTTTCCCTTTCTTCTTCTTCTTCAGTTTAGCTTCTTTTTCCCATAGAGGACAATCAGCGATGTAGTGCCCAGGTTTCTTACACTTGTGGCAAACTCTCTTTCTAGCTTCGACAGAATCATCATCTTTGATTTTTCTTGAGGACGACCTTGAGGAATTTCCGAAGCGATTATTCTTCGTGAACCTTTGAAACTTTCTGGTAAGGAGAGCAAGTTCACGGCTGAGAGTCTCAGGATTATCAGTATCAGCCTCAGACTCTTCATCAGAGGACACTCTACGTGCTCTAGCTTTTAGCGCGCGGACCTTTGGCGTGGAGTTGTATAAGTCTCGTTTTTCAGAGAGCTTCAGTTCATGAGCATTGAGGCGCTCAAGAATGTCAGCTGGATCCAGAGTCTTGAAGTCTGGCCTTTCTTGAATCATCAGTGATAGGAACTCAAATGAGTCATCCAGTGACCTCAGCAGTTTCTTCACAACTTCGTGATCTGTGATATCAACAGCACCAAGAGCTTGAAGTTCATTGGATATGTCAGTGAGTCTGCCAAAGGTTTGTTGTACGTGCTCATTATCTAGCCTCTTGAACCGATTGAATAGACTGCGGAGTGTATCAACTCGTGAGTCTCGTTGAGCTGAGACTCCTTCATTAACTTTAGACAGTCTCGTCCATATCTTCTTTGCAGTATCCAGACCACTGATACGGTTGAACTGAGCCTTATTGAGATGACCACCAATGATGCTTCGAGCTTTCGCATTAAGCTGCCAGTTTTTCTTGACAACCTCAGGAGCAGTCATCAGATTTGCTTTAGGGATGCCTTGATCAACAATGTCCCACAGATCCTTGTCAATGGCTTCAAGATGCATCCTCATCTTGTTCTTCCAGTATGGGTAATCTGTTCCGTCGAAGATGGGGCAGTTTGAGGCAACAATCATTGTACCTGAGGTCGACATAACTAAAACTCCAGGTGGTTAAACCGAATCACACAGAACAAGGGAGTACCAAGCTCTGATACCAATTGAAAGTGCAATATATCGACCAGAGGGGGGTGAATGGGATATTTTCAATTTTACTACCAGATTTTGTTTTTCTTCAGAACTGAAGCAATTCTGAAGCTGAAGAAGTAACCAAAATCATGAAGAAATGAAACTTTGCAGAATGTAATCATTAGGGCAGAACATCATAATGCAACAGAAATGAATCAATTCAGATAAGCAGAAGTGCTTCAAATGCATAGTATGAAGACAAATAGCAGAGGGAGAGCTGAAGCACAAGAAGTCAACATTGATACTGAAGACATAAAACTGAAGCTTAAGAGATTGAAGAGATGTCACCAGTAATTGAAGACATTGGTTTGGTAGACCAGCTCAAGTTGCTGTGACAACTCTACGTCTGGTTGGAGAGGCTGAGATTCAACTCAGAAGACATAGTCTTCACCTTGTTCTCCTTGAACTAAAGTCCTCAGACTCCGTCCAATAACTCAGGTGAGTCTTCAAGGTAGACTCCCGAAACCTTTACAGACTCAGTCACTTCGGGAAGTCACAATTGCATCTTGACTTCCTCAGACTGAAGACTTCTACACCGGCTGGAAGATCACAGTCTTCAAGAGTAAAAAGCTTCGGATCACTCGAACCGACTTCCTCAGAAATTCTCAACTACTCAGGCTGGTGGTTTTCCTCACATAGGTTCTTCAGTTTCCTCAGAGGTGGGTTGCTCTCAAATGACAAGTGTCAGTTTTTCTCTGGGAGCAGCCAACCCACAAATGGGGCTGGGGGTGGCTATTTATAGCCGTGGAGCAACCCGAGGCGAAAGGACATAAATGCCCATGCATGCAATTACTCTCATGCCCTCGGAAATGACCGTTGCTAGACAAGTTCTAGCCTCTCACCACGCAACACGTGGCACGGTCAAAGTATTCTCTCTCCAGACTCCTCAACCGAAGTTAGTTACCTCAGTGTCCTGAAGAACAACGTCTCAGACACATGAGGACTGAACTTCTACTGCAGGAGATAACTCTCTTCAAGAGAACTGCACTCGCAGTCTCCAGACTCCTCAACCGAAGACAAATTCCTCAGTGTCCTGAAGAACAACGTCTCAGACACCCGAGGAACTGAACTTCTACTGTAGGAGATTTCCTCAGGGTTTTTCTTCAGGATTCCTAACTGAGCACTTCCTCAGAATTTCGGAACTCGTTTTCTTCAACCCCTCCAACAGTGCGGTGTTTTCCTATGACTCAAGAAGTATAAAAAGTCTTAGCGAAGACTACGCTTCAACTTCGTCTTCAGCACGAACTTCCTCAGGATCGTCTTCAGCTTCAGCTTCAACCGAACGCTTCAGGATCCTACTTCCTCAGGATTTCGCGCAACCTCATTCTTCAGGAAACACACCGATTTCTCCAATGTTCCTCAACATTTTGGGGGGTCGACATTGGTGGTTAAACACCTCATCAGGGACTGTTCACCTGTGTATACTCACAAACACATCAGTCCCTTAACCGTTTTGTCATCAAACTCCAAAACCTCAAGGGGAAGGCACTTGATGCACTTAAAACTACCCTCACTATCAAAAGATGTGCTATGGAGTGTACATGGCGGCCAAGAGATTGAAGCCATATTTTCAAGCCCACCTGGTCACAGTCGTCAGTTCGGCTCCACTAGCCGACATCATAGGAAGCAGAGATGCAACCGGAAGAGTGGCGAAGTGGGCAATCGAGATTGCCAACCATGGCATCCAGTATGAGCCAAGAACAGCAATCAAGTCGCAAGCATTGGCCGATTTCCTGGTGGACTGGGCTGAAACTCAATATATGCCATCCATCCCAGGATCGGGCTTCTAGCGAATGCATTTCGATGGATCTAAGATGAAGAGCGGCCTAGGGGCTGGAGTAGTGCTTACTTCGCCAAGAGGAGACCAACTGCAGTATGTGCTCCAGATTCACTTTGCAGCATCAAACAATGTCGCCGAATACGAAGCCCTTGTGCATGGTATCAAGCTGGACAAGGAAATCGGCATTCGGAATATCGAGTGCTTTAGTGACTCCGATTTGGTGGTACAGCAGTGCACAGGCACCTGGGATGCAAAGGATGAAAATATGGCAAGCTACCGTTTCCTAGTGCAGCAGATCAGCGGATACTTTGAAGGATGCGAGTTCCACCATGTGCCGAGAGCAAACAACGAAGCAGCAGATGCATTGTCCAAGCTCGGCTCAACAAGGCAAGCTATCCCACCAGGCGTATCACTCGAGCACATCAGGAAGCCATCTATCGCACCATCCCCAGAGTCCGAGTCTATCTTCATCTCGGAGACCGACCTTGAAGCGTTGAAGAAGGAGAAAGAAGCTCAACCGGCAAAGATCCCAAGTCTGAAGAAGCAATCAAGCACCCAAGGTGCTCCAACCTCTGCAGAGCCGACAGCACCAGGGGTTGCCGACTACAAACCAGGGGCTTCTAGTTGCAGCAAAAAGAGCAAGGCCAAAGGGAAGCAAGCAGAGGCAGCACCAGAAGGCACAGCCTCAGGAGAGCCAATGACATCAGGCACTGCCAATTGCGTTGAAGAAGTTCCAGCCACAGATGAGCAGTCATCACCAGGGGCTGCCGAATGCGTTCCAAGCGCCGCAGTCGGCGGCTCAGAGGTAGAAGTCGAGATGACAGAGGCTCAAGAGGCCGAAGTCCAAGAGGTCGATGGCCAGCAAGCCGAGATCCAAGAAGAAATTGCACCCCAGCAAGCAGTAGTAATGGTAGTCGTCAGTGCGCCATCATGGGCACAGCCGATTAGAGATTTCCTAGCAGACGGAGTCCTTCCAGAAGACGAAGCCGAGTCAAGACAAATCAGTCGCCGATCTTGGGCATACACAATAATCAACAACGAGCTAGTGCGCAAGAGTGCAACTGGTGTCTTTCAGAGATGTGTAGAAGAAGACAGAGGCTTGGAGTTTCTCAGAGATATCCACCAAGGTGAATGCGGTCATCATGCATCAGCAAAAGCCATTGCAAGCAAAGCTTTCCGACATGGTTTCTACTGGCCGACTGCGCTCGCAGAGGCTGAGAACTTGGTGAAATATTGCAAGGGCTGCCAGCGATTCAAGGCAAAAAGTCATCAGCCAGCATCAGCATTGAAGACAATCCCAATAGCATGGCCATTTGCGGTGTGGGGTTTGGACATGGTTGGTCCGTTCAAGACAGCCCGAAGTGGCATGACACATCTCCTGGTTGCAGTGGACAAGTTTACCAAGTGGATTGAGGCCCGCCCGATCAAGAAGCTGGATGGTCCGACTGCGGTCCGTTTCGTGGCCGACATTGTATGCAGATATGGTGTGCCCAATAGCATCATCACCGACAACGGCACTAATTTTGCAAAAGGCGCCCTGGCCTGATATGCATCTCAGCAGGGCATTCGGCTTGATCTTGCATCGGTTGCACATCCTCAGTCGAATGGTCAAGTAGAAAGAGAAAATGGTCTCATCTTGTCGGGTATCAGACCCCGATTGGTGGAGCCGCTTGAGAGGGAACCCGGAGCTTGGATTGATGAACTCCCAGCAGTATTGTTCAGCTTAAGGACCACGCCAAATAGGTCGACTGGATTCACTCCTTTCTTCCTAGTGTATGGGTCAGAAAAAATCATCCCGTCCGACATCGAGTTTGATTCACCTCGGCATGCCATGTAAACCGAGGAAGAAGCCAAATTAGCACGAGAAGACAGCGTTGATCTCAAGGAAGAAGCCTGCCTGCTGGCCTTGTCCAGATCGGCATTCTACCAGCAGAAGTTGCGGCACTACCACAACAAGAAGATTCGTCCTCTCGCCTTCCGAGAGGGGGACATGGTGCTCCGCCGAATTCAGAAGTCGGATGGGCAGCACAAGCTATCCTCACCTTGGGAAGGACCATTCGTCATCAGCCGCGCACTCAAGAACAACTCATATTACTTGATCGACTGCACCAAGGGCACTCGGCACAAGGACACGTCAAGAGTAGAAACAGAGTGACCATGGAACGCCGAGCTTTTATGCCCGTTCTATAGTTGAGTGGTAGAAATGTATGTACGCCATTCGGGAAACGATCAGTAAAGCTATCATGCCTCTGAAAAAGAGCATTCGATTGTCTTTGCATAATTTTATTCGAAAAGCTAGCCCAAGTCTGCAACGCTTTGTCATACCCGAGACGTGAACAACGCACTCGGGGACTGACCGACCACGAGGTCAAAGACATAGGCCAATGAGGCACGGGGGCTGCGGGCTGGCACCTAACTTAGCAACTGGCTCAAGCACAAGTCACGAGAGTGATTGTGGCATTGAGAGGGATAGCGATTGGGGCAGTCGGCAGCACAAATGCCCGAGATACAAATCGAAACGCTCTAAAAAGGGCATAGCCGACTAAGTAAGCTACCGATTGTGCCATAGACCGGTGCACCGAGCAACCGGCAGCGAGCAATCGGATTCTAACATTGCAGAATCCTTTGCGTTAAATCTTGTCGTGTAAAAATAAAAACTTATCGAACCTTGGCTGGAAATCAACCTTTGATCCGGTTGCGGACCGCATGTCGGCGGCAACACGGACAAGGCATGACACCCCCAAGTGCAGACCGATAAAAGAAACCGACAAAGATGCAAAGTCGATCGCACAAATAAAACTTGCAACGAGCAACCGAATTGCATAGAGATAACAGGCCTACGGCCGAATAAGTTCATTACATCGAAACTACACCCACTGGGTGTACACCCAGTGGGTGGCAGTAGAATTAAAACCATGGCTTACAAGCAACCAGTCTAAAAGTAAAAATAAGATAAGGCCGATTAGAGGTCGGCGGCAGAGGTAGATGGTGTTGTCGGCGGCACGGCTCAAGAAGTCGGGGCAGTCAATGGCGCAGAGCTCGCAGTCAGAGCAGTCGCATCAGTTTGTGCAGTAGTGGCATCTGGCGCCGACTGTGCGTCAGAAGACGTGGCCCCAGCTCGCTTGCATCTCGGAGATGTATGGGACGAACCGCTGTCAGAAAGCTCTTCTGCCAGGCCAGAGATGGAAGTTGCATCTAGCGGGTTCCCTCCTTCATCGAGATATGGAGTGTAGTCATAGGGAGAAAACCAGTTCACCATGGTGCTGGCTAGCCGATTCACCTCGGTGTAAGTCTTCTCAAGAAGATCGGCTGCATTTTCTCTAATGCTGTAGAGCTGGGGAATCTTCACTTGGGGGTACCAACTCAGCACAGTTTGAAGAGCAGTCTCGGCACCAGTCCGACCGGCGGAATTGAGCAAGACGTCAATCCGACGTGGGATGGCCTTCAGAAGAATCCGAGTTTGCCCGGTGGTAGCATTCAGAGCTTCTCCTTTGTCAGAATCTTCTTCGTCCAGAGTCTCAGGCTCGCGGGTCTCGGCGGAGGAACCGGCGGCGTGCTTCATCTTCTGAAGTCCAACCTTGAGCTCAGTCGGCGACCACAGTGACTCGGCAATCTTCAGAATGCAAAGTTTGAAAGACATCGCAATCCCCTTGATGACAGGAATGCGAGCTTCTGTGCCAATCAGATATTCGTGCCGACTCTAGACGTTATCTTCAAGTTGGCAGGTCCCTCTGGCGGCAATGGTCTCTTCTCGAGATTTAGCCACGGCTGCGTAAGCGGCTGCTTCAGATTCAGGTCAGGCCTCTGCGTCACGAAAGAAAGTATGAGCAACAATTCAGAAGAGGAAAGCAGTCGGAAAGTGCACTCGGATGCAAGAAACACTTACCGCTAAGGAGGACGTCCATTTCGGTCATTGTGTCACAGAAGCCCTTGGCTCGGCGGAGCAATCGGGTGGTCTCTTCATAACTGTGTTTCTCCAACTCTTCATATTTGGCGATGTGCTCGTCGCGGTCTTTCCGGATGGAGTCTCGGGTAGCAATGGCATCATCCCTCTCGGCTCGCATCGCTTCTCAGGCGGTTACGGCAGCATCTCGTTCAGCGCGAAGTTCCTCGCCAGCAGTAGCAACAGCGGCCAGTTCATCCGAATTCTCCTTCTTCAGAGAAACCATCTCGGAGCGGAGGGATTGGATAGTCCGAGACAAATCAGTTTCCACTCCCTGCAGTCGGGTTATCTCTTGCTTGGCCGCGGCGAGTGCAGGTCCTTGCTGGTTGAGTTCAGTAGTCAGTTCAGCAATTCGGCCCTGAAGGTCATCCACCATGGGAGCAGAAGCTAGAGGAAGGCACAAAGATATTAGTACAAGAGAAATTATCTGTCGGAGGGAAGATAGAAGTAATAAAGAAGTCACCTCTCATCTTGTCGATCTCGACCGACTGGTTGTTGACCTGCAGCTGGGCCTGAGCAAGAGTTCGGAGGATGGCGGCGTAGGCTTCGAGGAGCTTTTCGAAGACCTCGCGTTTTTCTTCCATAACAGCCTGAGAAGAAAATCAAGACGAACTTTAGAGACACAGTAGCCAAAAGAAGATCTGAATCGATTGCAAGCAATCGGCCCGAATCTCGGGGACTACAACAAGTGGGTGCGCTTGCGCGCACCCACCAGAAGAAAAATCTCCCAATTGGAGGAAGGCAGGAGAAAAAGCAAAGTGTAAATTATCCGAACCAATTGCTAACAATCGGCCCGAATCTCGGGGACTACACCCAGTGGGTGCGCTTGCGCGCACCCACCGGAAGAAAAGTCTCCCGATTGGAGGAAGGCAGGAGAAAAAGCAAAGTGTAAAAGATCCGAACCGATTGCTAACAATCGGCCCGAATCTTGGGGACTACACCCACCGAAAGAAAAATCTCCCGATTGGAGGAAGGCAGAATAAAAAGCAAAGAGCATAAAAGATCCGAACCGATTGCTAACAATCGGCCCGAATCTCAGGGACTACACCCAGTGGGTGCACTTGCGTGCACCCACCGGAAGAAAAGTCTCCCGATTGAAGGAAAACCATTAAGGAAAGTTGAAGAGCTTACTGCATGATTACGGTCGAGCAATTGGAGGTCCTTAGCTATGGCGGTAGCAAAGTTGTTCACCCGACTGAGGGCTGTCGTCAAAGGATCTTGTGAAGAAACCAAAGAGCAGTGGGAAGCATCGGGTCCGGCGCTGACATGTCGGGTGCGGGAGTACTCGGCCCAGAATTGGTCCACCGAGCGCATCAGAATTTCTGACGCAGAAGAGGTCGGTTGTCGTAGTGAAGTTTGAATTGCTGCGGCAGAGGCAGTGATGGTGAAGACCGGTGGCGCCGACGTCGCTAGAAGGTCGGAGGCATCCAGTTGTGGTTGCGGCGCAATCAGACCAGCCGAGGTCGAGGTGGTCATCGTGCCTGGCGGCGTGGTCATCATCGTCGGTGGCGCAGATAACACAACTGGCGGTGTGGTCATCGCAATCGGCAGCTTAGGCACCACAATTGGCGGCATGGTCGTCATAATCGGTGGCGCGGACACCGCAATCGGCGAAGTAATCGTTACAGGGGCGGAGACCGAGTCGGAGCGGCATGGTGGAGATGGGGCAGTCGGCTCGACCGGTTGCGTTCCTTTTCCACCAGTAGCTCCCTGGTCGTCCGTGCTCTTGGAGGTCTTGGAAGAAATGGAAGAAGAGGTAGTCTTTTTGGTAGTCTCGAGGAGGGCCTTCTTGGCAGCGCGCTCGGCATCCTTGGAGGAGCGATGAGGAGCAGGCGGCCGTTTGTGGATGGCAGCAGCAGACGCAGCGGGCGAAATGACTGCGCCAGCACGGACAGGGATGTCGGTGTCGACGTCGTCAAGCCCAATCGGCTCCCTGAAAGAAGAAAGAAGAGGTGAGTCAGTATAAGGAAAGGTAGTAAGATTCAAGGCATGAAGATAAAATCATACCCGACATCTAAGCGGGACAACATCCAGAGGCGCTTGGGCAGTCGGCTTTCGAGTGGCCGTCACCTGAGGTTGCTTGCCCTTGCCAGCAGTCGGCGCCATCTTAGCAACCTTGCTGGGGGCAGCACCAGAGGAGGAGCTGGTCGCCGAGGTGCGCTTAATCGGCACTTTCGGAGGCTTGGCGTGAGGAGCTGCATCAGAATTACCAATCTTTGAGACACTATCGTCATCGCTCCATTCGGCCAAAAACTGGTCAAGGGAAGGGTCAGGCGTACCCCCTTGAGCCGTAGGTCGGGTGTCGGCGTTCTGGGGGGCGGCGGCCTCAGCGTTTGCATCGTCAGCAGGATCGTCGGATTCGGAGGACTCTCCGGATGATTCGCCGTCATCGGCGTCGTCATCATCGGACTCGGAGGGAGGAGTCTCACCATTATACTCAAAGTCCACGGGGTCATCTTCCTCGCGGTCGGGGGCATACGTGCCGATTACCTGGACGTCTTCCATCACGTCGGACTGAATGAAATGCTGAGCAAGAAGAGGAAAGTTATCAGAGAAGCTAAATATGAAGAAAGAGCAATCGTAAAGGGAGCAGTCGGAGCATACCACCCGCGGTTTCTGTTGGCGGTTGAGATACTCGAGGCCGAAGCGGAAAGGGTCACGCAAAGGACTGGAGGTGATAGTCTTCAACCTGGTGCAGAGGTCTTCAGTTTTCACTCGCCATGTGCAGAGACGAGTGGGATCTCGGGGGGCCGACATATCGCAGAGGCAGTGCACTCGGGTTTGAAGCCAAGCAGCAATAAGGTCAGTCGGCAGGAGTCCCTCCTTCTCCAGTTGAGCAATCCTGGCGACTTGGGCATCAACGTCGCAATCTCCGACACCGTACTTCAGTGACCATTGATGTTTCTCAGTCCGCCGGGCGAGAGAGAACTCGGGCAAGTTCAGGAGATCGGGACCTTGATCAGGCGACTTGACGTAGAAGAAAGTGGTCTGCCAGTTCTTGCATGACTGGACGATCTCGGGACTCTTGTATTTATGCTTGCCGGCTGCGACAAGGCAACTGCCGCAGTCGGTCATGTCAGTCGGATACGTCGGCTCGCCACCTTCCGTGGCAGACAGCACCACAACTCCCGTTCGAGCATTGTGAGCTCGGAGACTGAAGAACCGCTTCAAAAGGGCGACGCTTGGGCGGCAGCCGAGGTACCCCTCACACAGCGTGACGAAGCCGGAGAGGATCATGATGAATTTCGCCGCGAGGTGATGCGTCTGCAGGCGGTGGAAGTCGAGGAAATCTCGAAAGAATGTGTTGGCGGGGAGTCTGAATCCACGCTCGACGTGAGCGAGGAAAACAACCCTCTCGCCAGCACGCGCGTTGGGCACGAGCTCGGCGCCGGGAGCACACCACTGGACTTCGGCTGGCATCTTGCGGGCGCGAACCAGGGCTTGGGTGGCACCGACGGTGACAATGGAACCCTTCCAGCACCCGCGGCTCGCCTGAGAGATGTCTCGCCGGGGCGCCATGGAGCTCGCGGGCGGAAAGAGACGGGGAACGAGGAGCTAGCGGCGAGAGATTACCGCGGTGGCAGAGCAGCACGCGAGTGTGCGGCCGGAGCGGATCCCGTGCGCGGAGGCGGAGAGGCGAGCGCGACGGAGAGCTTCAGGTGGAGCAGCAATGGCGCGCGCGAAGAGCAAGAGGCGAAGGAGGAAGAAGGCGTCTGGAGGAAGGAAGAGCCCAAGACCCCCCCCCTGTGGCTTATATGGGCGGCGCAGGTGGGGAGTGGGATCCGGTTTTGGACGTGTGGCCTGGTGTGGCCTAGCACACAGGAAGGCCAATCGGCAGACCGGCGCAAGAAATCCTAGCATGGGAGGCGAGGCGTGCGACGTGGGGGTCGAGGCCTGCAATTATGTCAAGTCGCGCGTGGGTCGTGGGCCTCGGTCCATTGACTGTATCCCGGGAGAATCGGAGGTAACCGTTGGAAGGTAATCGGCGAGGGATGTTATTCTCAAAAAGTGAAGACAGAAATCGGATATGATTCAAATCAGATTGGATGAAGTCTTGGCCAGCCGAGTGTGAGCTCTGAGTCGGTTAACGAATTCGGAGTGACGCACTCGATGAGGCCATAGCATTCGGAAGATGTGGGAGAAAGATTTAAAATTGCAAAGGCCCCGCAGTCAAATGACCGTGGGACCTTTACAACTTTAGGGGCTACTGTCAGGGGATTGGTACCCGGGTAGGCTCACCCAAGCGAAAGCAACCTTTCAAGACAAGTATGGGCCGATTGGGCTGCAGCTGGGCCGAGCTGGGCAGGGGTACGGCCGATTTCTCCAAGGCAATCAGTCATACCGAATGCCAGCAGTCGGCCCAGGCGCAACCGGCCCACCCTTTCATCACCAAGACGATTATCCGATTGGCCTGCAGTTGGGCCGAGGTGGGCATCGGCACGGCCGATTACCCGGAGCAATTGACCCTCCCGAGAACCACCAGTCGGCCCAGGAGTAATCGGTACGACCTACTACCCCTGGAGAAGTTGACCCCGAGATCAGTCGAGGGTACAAGTACGAGGTCATAAATGCGCAATCCCGAGAGATCGGGGTGGCAGAGAGGCCAAGTCACATCGAAGATCTGGCAGAGATGCGGTGTCGACCTCTCCGCCGATTCTGCGGACAGGACGACAAGACCGCACCTCCTAGCTCCACTGTTCATCATCATGCCCTATGGATCTAAGGTATGGGCCGCCGCTTGTCGGGTCCGGATCACCCGGAGAGGAGCAGTCGGTGGGACCCAGCCGATTAGAGGATGACAGTTGGGCCCAATCGGCAGTGAAGTTACCGATGTACCCCGGGCTCACACTATAAGAGCCCGAGGTACCCCTCCTGCATGGGGGACGATCCACACATTCGCACCATTTACTCACATTCCCCTCAGTTCATTCACTGCTAGTAGTTACTCCTCAGGGAAGCAAGTGAGAGCCTTGCCTACGGCGGCGCTCACTTTCCCCTGAGTAGATAGAGAAGCAGTTATTGTAGTCCAGTTCCATTGATATAGAAGAGACAAGCAGGAGTAGGGGTGTTATCTCTCCGGAGAGCCCCGAACCTGGGTACATCGTTGTGTCCTTCACCGTGTTTGTGCCCAACCCGATTCCAGCACCATCGACATATTCTTCCTCGCGTCTTCCCCTCACTTTAGCCATCCCCATGGCATCTGCCGTCACATGTCGACGACAATGCATGTGTCCTTCATGACCATAAGAACGTTTCGTAACATCATACTAGAGGGTGGGTTTTGACACTGTCCCAACACCACCCGTAACAGGCGTGGTTATAACGGCTTTGATCACTCACACCTGAAAGTGTGTCAAGGGACTTAATGATTCGAGTTGGGAATTTTCTCCTCTAACGATGGAGAGATACTTCTTTCGGCCCTCTCGGTATTACGGAATCCAACATCGTTTGGCCAGACACTGTGAATTGATCACAAGGGATACCGGAATACTAAACGAGAAAAATGGAACAAAACAAGAAGGAGGATGACTTGGTATAATGGTTAATGGTTAATCATGTGGATACCTAATAGATCTCACCTCAGGTTTTGTATAGTATCGTGAAGCAAATAGGACTGGCATGTTAAGCTTGTGGTTCACTCAAATTTATATTCGTGTAGGTGCGGGAACCATTATGGGTGTCCATGGCTCTGCTATTGGTTATTGATCCGAAGAAAGTCAGTTTCCGGTTCATGTCCGTATTCTACCGAACCTATGGGGTCACACACTTAAGGGTGGAAGATTTGTTCGGTAGTAGAGTGATAGTAGCACGAGTATAACACACCGGAAAAGTTTCGGAGTGATTGAGATTTAATCGGAGAGAAAACCGGAATCGTTTCGGGGCACCGGTAAAGTACCGGGAAAAAGTTTTGAGAAAACCGGGTAAAACTAGAGGGCCGGAAAAGTTCCGGGATGGTCTAAATATGTTTAATACTTATTTATTGTGAATTCCCAAATTTATTTGGAATTAATAAAATAGATTTAATACCAATGGGCCCTCTCTCACTTGGAAGGCCCAAGTGGGGGAGGGAGCACTTTGACCAAAGAGGCCCAAAGGGGGGCGCCCTAGGAGGAAGCTTCCTCCTAGGTGAGGAAGCTTCCTCCCCCCTTCCTTAGCCGGCCCTAAGGGGAGGGAAACCCTAGGGCGCCACCCCTAGGTCTGCCCCCTCCTCCAAGGTGGCCTCCCCTCCCCTCCCACTATAAATAGAGGATATGGGGGCACCCCTTCAATACACAAGTTGTTCTATTTTGCCGAAGGGCTGCCCCCTCTATCTTTCTCTTGTAGATCCAATCTCCTCCATAGCCCCGAAGGGCTGCTCCTCCCTCCTCTCTACTCCGGAGACGCCGAGCTCTGGATGGCGGAGACCTGCCGGATCTTCCACACCGTACGTGTGGATCAACCGTAGAGAGATCGTGCGTTCGATCTTTGTTCGAGGGACTCCATGGTGATTAGACATGTTCGTGGGATTGTTCATCTTCACACTTCTTCAACTCTCCATCAACATCTTCCGCTGCGAGAGAGTGCATCCGTTGAACGGTTGCAAAAGGTAACAAGATCGATATCTTTGTCTGCATCTTCCTAGTACCGTTCTTGGGTTTGGTTTCGTAGTACCGGATTTTTTGTTTTCTACTCCGATTCCCAACATACCTCGCATAGCAGTTTTATCATCTTTTGGGAGAGAGGCATCACTAGTGAACATCACGGGACCCTGTTCCATATTCTCATCACTGTTTACACGCTCTTTTATTTTCCTGCTTTTACTTTCTAGCTGTTATCATTATTATCTTTTATCTGTTGTGTTGTTACTTTGTGAACAACAAGGCCGGAGAGATTGACAACCTCTCTGTACTCGTTGGGAAGCAAAGTTATTTGTGTCGTGTGCAGGTCTACGCAAAGCAAGTGATTCTTTTCAGATGGTGCATCACTTGTCGAACCACGTACTTATCATTATCCGAGTCCTACGGGAGACGATCTTAAAACCTCGGTATATTTACCAAGGGAAATTTGCCTCTACACTACATCTAACCTTCCACTTGGGGTAACCAACGAGGATAGAGTATCAAGCAAATTTTTGGCGCCGTTGCCGGGGAATTCGAGTGCTAAGATAGGGGAGTTGCACACTATCTTTTACCTTTGATTTTTAGTCTTATTAGTTTACCTTTCAGTTTTTATCTTTGTGTCCTATATAAAAAATCACAAAAAATAATATTTACCTTGTTTTTAGTAGTCCTTCGTGTTTAGATGAACATGTTAGGACTTGGTGCTTTGAGGGAATCGTAAGTTCTAGATTTCCGTCAAAGGGATGGAGAAAATATGAAGAAGGCATGTGACAGAATTTCTGAAGCACATAAAAGAATTACGCCTTGGATACCTACAAAAATTGTCCTTAGAAATTTTTACCATGGTCTTTTTAAGTGGTGTAAACACTCTCTTGGTATTATGGCTGAAGGAGACTTTTTAGAGTGTGATGAAGCTAGATCTCTTGATATTTTGCATGGTCTATCTAGTTATTTGTTTATGATCGTAGTTTTGATACTGTTATAGATAGAATTGCCGCTATTGAAAAGAGGATGGATACTCTAGAATTGAGAAAAGTAGAGGAAATTAAGTCCAACAAGAAAGAAATGTTGGAGGTAGATGATGATTGGGAGCCTTTTGTTTGGATTGGCATCTCTAACCAAGACTTCCTTGCTTTTTGTGATATTGGATCCATGGTTTCTATTATGCCAAAAATAGTTTATGATTCTTTGAAACTAGACATGGATAAATTGTCATCTTATCATGAGCATGCTAATGGAGATATTTCAGAGGTTAAAGGAAAGGTGAAATAAGTCCAAGTTGCATTCCTCCATAGGGTTACACCGATAGATTTCTTCATCGTGGAGCCAAACCAGAGCAACATCGTGCTTGGGAGGGACTTCCTCCGAGCTATGAAAGGCTTCATTGATATTGGTAACGGGAACATACGCTTACACGGTAAGGTGAAAGGTAAGTACCTCTTTCCTAGGAAAAAGAAGATGAGCTTGTTGAAAATAAATTTGAAGGTTTTTATGACTCCGATGATCTCAAAGATCTTTGATTCTTCTTTTGCTTTATGCCTAGCTTAAAAGCGTAAAAGAAAGCGCTTCTTGGGAGGCAACCCGAGATGTTTTTACTTCTGTTTTTAGTGGTATTGATGATTGTTACTACTGTAGCAACATCATTGTATCTTTATTTTCAAGCTTTGTGCCAAGTTTAGCCTCTTATGATAAGGGAAGCAAAAGTTGTGACATGCTTCCGAGAAAACATATTCTGTCTGGTTGACGGAAAAAATCAAAACTAATCACCAGTTCATCTTTTTGAGTTCACTTTTTTACACAGAATTCTCTATACAATTGTGAAACTTTCGTATGTTCTGAGTTTTTTGATTTGAGTTGCAGAAGTACCCCGAAAAAAATTATTTACTAGCTGATGTTCTGTTTTTCACAGATTCTTCCACGTTTTGCCTTTCCTTACTTTTGCAAACCTTAAGCTTGCTTTTTCTTTGCACAATTTTTTTGGCAATCTTGAGAAACAATATCTCTTCAAGAATATCTTTATTTCCAGTGGGGAAATATATTTTATTAAGGGTACTAACCTCTCTAATCAGCTTATGATGAGTTATGTATGAAGGGAGTTTTCAAGTGCGCGAGGGAAGATGATGAAAGAAGATCCTGGAGAGTCAAGCGCTCAAGCTTGGGGATGCCCCCATGCATCCCAATAAATATTCAAGGAGACTCAAGCGTCTAAGCTTGGGGATACCCCCGTGCATCCCCTTCTCCATCAACAATCATCAGTTCGTCCTTCGTCTCACTATATTTTTATCACTTCATGCGTTATGTGCTATGCTTGGAGCGTCTCGCTCTTAGGTTTCCTTTTTAGTTTTCTTTAGCTTTGCTTGCTGTTCATAACAAGTTAGACCCCAGATTACTTTGTGTGGGAGAGAAACACGCTCCACTCCAATATAGAACACATCATAGGATTTTCATGCTTATCTTTCTCTGTTGTGTGTTCTTTATCTTTTCGTAGCTTCTGCCATGTTTAGTTTTAGTTTTAGTGTTTGTCTTTAGCAAGAGCCTTGGATTTTTTTAAGTTTGTTGCTGGAACTCTCTTTAGTTTTCATGTTTACCTTGTTAAGAGAGTTGGTTGTTGCACTGAGTTGTGTCTTGTCTTGAAAGTAGATAATTGAGGTTGCTATTCAATTGTAGTAGTAACTTGCAATAGTTTTAGGTATTTATGTCACTAATGTTTGAACTTTTGGTGTCAAGAGCTCTAGCCTATTAGTGATAGGTGTCGTATTTTGGGTAATCCGTGTTTATTTTCAAACCTACAAAAACTAGTTGAGAACTCTAGCTACTAGATGGATCACTAATCTTTTGAGGGATCAGATATTAGAGTACACTCACGTACCATGAGTCGGGGATGCACAAGGATAACCAAACACCCATACACTCCTCCTCGGGGTACTTGTCTCTTTGTAAACCTCCTCATTAGATTGACAGTTACCGATAATAAGTGCATGAGTTCTTCGGACTAATGTAAGTATTGAAAGTTGACACTTCCACCTCCTCATATTTGCTAGCCTCTTCGGCACTGCGCATTGCCTCTTCTCACTCTGAGAGTTGGCGTCCACCTCGCCGGTGCATCCAAAGCCTTGGCATGATACACTCTGTCATCATAAACCTCCTTATATCTCTCCTCAAAACAGCCACCATACCTACCTATCAAGGCATTTCCATAGCCTTTCCGAGATATATTTCCATGCAACTTCCACCTCTTCATGACTTGATCTTCATGTCATACTGATGTGCGAGATGATGATAGTGATTTCTCGCCCTTCGTTGGTAAACCCCAAGTGGAAGGCGTGATGTAGCACAGCAGAAAATTTCCCTCGGTGAAGATACCAAGGTTTGTCTCCAGTAGGACTCCAGAGATGATAAGTAGATGTCAGCGGCGCAACTGACGCGGACCTGCACACAGACACGATAACTTTGTTCCCAACGAAGTTCAGAGAGGTTGTCAGTCTCTCCGGTCTTGTTGTTCACAAAGGGTAAAACAAAAGGGATAATGATAGCAATTGAAAGTAAAAGAAGAAAAGTAAATGAGCATGTAAACGGTGATGAGGATATGGACCGGGATACGTGATGTTCACTAGTGATGTCTCTCTCCCAAAAGACGATAAAATTGCTATGCGAGGTAAACAAATTACAGAAAGGCAATGGACAGGATTATGAACGCACCGCAATGCTAACTATGCTACAAAATAAAGGACGAGGTTCAAAAGCATGGGCAGTATGCCAAAATAAGTAGATCGAAATCCAACTGCATCTACTACTAATCATCCACCTTGAGATATCTATCTAGAACATCTCGCTGGTATTAAGTTGCGAGCCCCACCCAAAGTGTAAACCCAAAGCAACAGACAACTGCATTAAAAAGAACTTTGCGTAAAGTAAACAATCCTTGTAACCACGGTTACAAGCACCGTTGTTTTCCCCCTTGTGGAAACAGCACATCCCCTAGACTCATGTTTCTGTCACTCAAGCGTGTCATCGGGGGGCATGTACCCACAATCGAGCAAAACGTTCCCTCTTGGAGTCACTACCTACTACTTGGCCAAAGCAATAAACAACAATGGAGAACATGCAAGAATTACTTAGGAAAAAAAATATAAGAGATAAGAACCAAATATATAACTCAATCACAATCTGAACATAATCTCATAATCCATCAGATCCTATCAAAGTCAACATCGCAGTAGCTGAAATATTACAAAAGTGCCTCGATCATGTAGGGAAGCTCACGAGGTCTAAACCATGAAGATCAAAGAGGGGAGGAGAACATCACATAGCTACTGATCACGGACCCATGGTCAAAGGAAAACTACTCACGAGACATCCGGGGAGCATCCATGGTGGAGAGGAGACTCCCGGAGCTCAATCCTCCCTCCGGCAGGGTGCAGGGAAGAGGTCTCCTGGTGCTCCCGATCTCGGAAGCGCGGCGGCGACGGAACAGAGGAGAGTTTGTGAAATAGGGTTCTTGTTCTAGAGTTTCGCCATGACGGAGAATAAATAGGCGAAGGGGGCAGCCAGAGGTGGACCAGGGGCCCTAGGCGCCCCCTGGCGCGGCCAGGGGTGGGCCCGCGCCGGGTGGCCGCCTGGGCCCCCCTGGCTCCCCTCTGGCCCCTCCCGGGATCTTCTCGAAGCTTCCTGTACGCTGATTTTTCCTGTATTTTTCCCAGAATTTTTCTGGCACTTTTTATATGGGGGAAAACTGAAATAGAAAAACAGCAGAAAACAGGAACTGGCACTGGGGTGCACTGAGTTAATAGGTTAGTCCAAATATGATAAAAAATGTATGAAAGTGTATCTAGATCATAGCAATATCGCACAAAACATGCATGGAGCAAGCAGAAATTATAGATACGTTTTGGACGTATCAACATCCCCAAGCTTAATTCCTGCTCGTCCTCGAGTAGGTAAATGATAATGGAATAATTTCTGTGGTGACATGCTATCAACCATAAAAGAACTTTGAAAAGTAAAGCAATCAAGGTTAGAGATTCAATTCAAGTCATAACATGCAAGAGTCTATATTAGCATTGAAACAAGTAACAAAAGAACATTAGGTGCAAGAGCTCTCGCTGTCCGTGACTCGAATATCTCTAAATGGTGTTTGCGTGCAAGAAGGGGATAGGGAATACGAGAAAAAAGTATTTTTGTGTTGAGAACTCAATCTACTAAAGTTTCACACTTGGTCTTCTTTGGAATCTTATCTTGACTCGTCCCCAGACCACTAGCCAGGTACAAGTCAATTTGATCCACTCCTTTTCGATATTTTGAGCACTCATGCAATTGATGAGCGTAAGCACAAGAGTTGACACTTTGGATGGCAAAGAGAGAATATGGTGGAGGAGGAAGACAAAAAGGATGAGAAAGGCTCACATCAATGAGGACAATCATAGGCAAAAGATGCCAAATGATATATATGATGTGAGGAGTAGGGATTGCCATGCAACGGATGCACATACGAGCTAAGAAGCTCTCCAATGGAACTAGTGGGGTGCATCTAACTTGCTCGCTCATGAAGACCTAGAGCTCGTTTGAAGAGGCTCATCCTTGGAATATGCAAGCCAAGTTCTATAGTGTGAAGGTCCCCACATAGCTATATGCATAATGATCATCTCTATGGAGTACAAGGATATAAAGGGAGTACTAGTGTGGATCTCTCGAAAGGATAGTAGTGTTGCCCCTTTCTCTCTTTTTATTTATTTTTCTCTTTTTCTATTTTTTTGTATTTTTGTGTGGCCTCAATGGCTCTTTCTATTTAACTCTCATTTGTCCTCTTTGGGATCTTTTAATGTGTCCACTTTGGGATCTTTTCCTCACTTAAGGGCAACACTCTATTTTACAAGAAGGTAAAGGAGATCTTTCACACTTTACAAGGTACTCAAAATCATAAAGAAGATGTAACTAACATGATGTATGCAATGTACGTCGCTGCCAGTGTAGAAGGAACATGTATGACATGAATATCAAGTCATGAAGAGGTGGATGTTGCATGGCAATATAACTCGGAAAGGCTATGGAAATGCCTTGATAGGTAGGTATGGTGGCTGTTTTGAGGAAAGATATAAGGAGGCTTATGATGACAGAGTGTATCATGCCAAGGGTTTGGATGTACCGGCGAAGGTGGACACCAACTCTCGGAGTGAGAAGAAGGCAATGCACGGCACAGGAGAGGCTAGCAAAATATGGGAAGGTGGAAGTGTCAACTTTCAATACTTACATTAGTCCGAAGAACTCATGCACTTATTATCGGTAACTCTCAATCTAATAAGGAGGTTCACAAAGAGACAAGTACCCCGAGGAGGAGTGTATGGGGGTTTGATTATCCTTGCGCATCGTCGACTCATGGTACGTGAGTTTTCTCTAATATTCGATCCCTCCAAAGAGTAGTGATCCATCTAGTAGCTAGAGTTCTCAACTAGTTTTGTAGGTTTTGAAAATAAACACGAATTGCCCAAAATACGACACCTATCACCAATAGGCTAGAGCTCTTGACACCAAAATTTCAAACATTACTCACATCAATACCTCAAACCTATTGCAAGCTACTACTAAAATTAAATAGCAACTTCAATTACCTACTTCTCAAAACAAGACACAACTCAGTGCAACAACCAACTCTCTTTAACAAGATAAACATGAAAACTAAAAAGAGTTCCAGCAACAAACTAAACAAAAGCCAAGGCTCTTGCTAAAGAAAAACTAAGACTAAAACTGAACATGGCAGTAGCTATGAAAAGATAAAGAACACACAACAGCAAAAAGATAAGCAGGAAAAATCCTATGATGTGTTCTAGATTTTGAAAGTGGAGGGTGTTTCTCTCCCACACAAAGTAAGACGGGATCTAACTTGTTATGAACAGCAAGAAAAGCTAAAGAAAACTAAAAATAAAACCTAAGAGCGAGACGCTCAAAGCATAGCACATAACGCATGAAGTGATAAAAATATAGTGAGACGAAGGACGAACTGATGATTGTTGATGGAAAAGGGGATGCACGGGGGCATACCCAAGCTTAGACGCTTGAGTATCCTTGAATATTTATTAGGGATGCATGGGGGCATGCCCAAGCTTGAGCGCTTGACACTCCTGGATCTTCTTTCATCATCTTCCATCGCACACTTGAAAACTCCCTTCATACATAACTCATCATAAGCTGATTAGAGAGGTTAGTACCCTTAATAAATAAATAAATTCCACTGGATATAAAGATATTCTTGAAGAGCTACTGTTTCTCAAGAGTGCCCAAAAGTTTTTTCAAAGAAAAAGCAAGCTTAAGGTTTGCAAAAGTTAGGAGAGACAAAAAATGGCAGAATTTGTGAAAAATAGAACAGAAGGTAGTAAAGAATTTTTTAGGGGAACTTCTGCAACTCAAATCAAAAAACTCAGAACATACGGAAGTTTCGTAATTGTATAGAGCATACTGTGTAAAAATTTCAGCTCAAAAATATGAACTGGGATTTTATGGAATTTTTTTGGTCACGAGGACAGAATCTGTTTTCTGGACAGCATGTCACAACTTTTACTTCCCTTGCCGTAAGAGGCTATAACTTGGCACAAATCTGAAAAATAAAGATACAATGATGTTGCTACAGTAGTAAAAATCATCAAGACACAAAAAAAGCAAAAAGAAAAACCTAAATTCGTTGCGGGTGCCTCCCAAAAGCGCTTTCTTTTATGCCTTTTAGCTAGGCATGATGCAAAAAGAAGAATCAAGGGTATCCAAGATCAGAATCATAAAAACCTTCAAATTGATTTTCAATAAGCTCATTCTTCTTCTTACTAGGAAAGATATACCTACCTTTCGCCATACCGCCTAAGCGTATGTGCCTATTACCAATATCAATGAAGCCTTTCATAGCATGGAGGAAGTCTCTTCCGAGCACAATGTTACTTTGATTGCTTTACTTTCAAAGTTCTTATATGGTTGTTAGCATGTCACCACAAAAATTATGCTTGTTATGATTTACCTACTTGAGGACGAGCAGGAATTAAGCTTAAGATGTTGATACGTCCCAAATGTATCTATAAATTTTGCTTGCTCCATGCATGTTTTGTGTGATATTGCTATGATCCAGATACACTTTCATACACTTTTGATCATATTTGGACTAAATTATTAACTCAGTGCACCAATGTGCCGGTTCCAGTTTTCTACTGTTTTTCTATTTCAAGTTTCCCCCATATTAAAAGTGCTCCAAAAATTCGGGAAAAATCAGATAAAAAATCGGCGCAACGGAAGCTTCTGGAGTCCCGAAGGAGGACCAGAGGGGACTCACCTAGGGCTTGGCCGCGCCAGGGGGGTGCCTGGACCCCTGGTGGCCCCCCTTCGCCTATATATATTCTCCGTGACGCAAAACCTCCAAAGACAGAACCCTTTTTCTCGATCTTGCCTTTGTTCCGCCGCCGCCGCGCTTCCAAGACCGGGAGCGCTAGCAGACCTCTTCCCGGCACCCTGACGGAGGGAGGATTGACCTCCGGGAGCTTCCCCTCCACCATGGACGCTTCCCGGATGATCCGTGAGTAGTTTCCCTTGGACCATGGGTCCGTGATTAGTAGCTATGTGATGTTCTCCTCCCCTCTTTGTTTTTCATGGTTTAGACCTCGTGAGCTGCCCTACATGATCGAGGCACATATGTAATTTTTTGTTGTTGCTATGCTGAGTTTGATGGGATCTGATGGATTATGAGACTATGTTCAGTTTGTGATTGAGTAATATATTTGGTTCTTATCTTTTATTTTTTTGTTCCTAAGTAATTCTTGCATGTTCTCCGTTGCTGTTTATTTGCTTTGGCCAAGTAGTAGGTAGTGACTCCAAGAGATAACGTTATGCTCAATTGTAGGTTCATGCCCCCTGATGAAACGCTTGAGTGACAGAAACATGAGTCTAGGGGATGTGTTGTTGCCACAAGGGGAAAACAACGGTGCTTGTAACCGTGGTTGCAATGATTGTTTACTTTACGCAAGGTGCTTTTTGTTGGGAAACGTAGTAGAAAACAAAAAAAATTGTGCCTACGAATTAAGATCCCAAGATCATCCAAGAAAGATGGCATACAAGGTTTAGGCCATTGCTCACCAACGGTTGCAGCGGAAGAAGAGTTGATGAAGTGGGTGGAAGTAGATCTCGTGATGCGTCTCACGATCCGTCCCACGATCTATCCCACGAACGAATCCCTCGAGCAATTCCCTCGAACAGATCTCCGAGGAAGAAGAAGAAGAAGTTCCTCGAAGAAGGATCAAAGTTATGATCCCTCTACCGGTATCCACACATCCCGTAGCAGCAATCCAGCAGCGCTCCGCCGTACAGAGAAGAACGCCACCGACAAAACTAGAGGGAGAAAACCCTAACGGATTTCGATCTAGAACATCGTCTAAACCGGGGTCTAATTATGGAGCAACGGGGTTTAGAGGGAGGGAGGGTGGCGCATAGGCCTTGGGGATCAAGAGTGTTGCGCCCCCCCCCCCACCCCCTCCCCTCATTATATAGGTGGCCAGGAGGGACCTTGGCCGAAATAAGGGGGGTGGAGTCCTTCCAAGACTCCTCCCTTGGTGAGAAAACTTTCCCCTAGGACTCCTTCCTTGTGAGGAGTCTTCCCACTTTGGAAAGCCTAGTCTTAATAGGACAAGGGCCAAATTTCGTCCAGCCCCTATGGGGAGCCTTGCCCCCAAAGTCTAAGGGTGATGGGGCGCATATGGTACTGTCCAGAACATTGTGGAACCTTCCAGAAGCTTCCAGAACCTTCGATGACCTTCCAGGACCCGCGGGGACCATTCTCGGCCATTCCGGGACCTTCCGGGATGGTTTCGGGACATTCCGGGACCTTCTGGAACACTCACAAGACCTTCCAGGACCGTTTTCGGACGTTCCGGAACTATCTGGATAGGTTCTGGGACGATCCGGGTTATGGTCTAGCCTGCCCGATGCCCTGCGTCGGTTCGTTGGTCGTTTTCAGGACGTCCACCGATTAACCGGAAACTATTCCAGTTGATCCAGGACTTACCCAGTACCATTCTCATATGTTCCAGAACCACCTGGGACTATTCTAGAGTAATCCGGACATATCTTTAAATACCCAGAACTTCTTCTGGTGCCCTTATGAACAATTCCATAAATATCTGAAACTACTTCCGGTGCCCGTATGAACTATTCCGTTTTGCTTCCACTAAACCTTCTACCATTCCAGTATTCTAACAGACTACTACTCGTTAAGTGTGTGACCCAATAGGTTCGGTATAATGCGGACATGACTCAGAACATCTTCCGGACATAGCTCAACAACCTTTTGTCAATAGCCAATAATCAACAGCGGAGCCATGGACACCCATGTTGACTCCCGCACATACACGAAGAAAATTCAAGTGAACCATTATGTTTAGTCATGTACCATTCCCTTTGCTTCGTGATATATGACAAAGTTAGACGAGAGAAGTTTGGCACCCATGTGTAACAACTTCTTGAACACAAGCCACTCGTTATCCTCTTTGCTCGTTTGTCCCTTTTCTCGTTATCGTATTCCGGTATCCCCGTGACTGAATCACAATGCGTCTGGCCAGACTATAATGGATACCGTCATACCGAGTGGGCCCGAAGTGAATATCTTCTTCATCGTGAAGGAGCAAATCCCAATCTTGAACTATCATAGTTACTAGACACACTATCCAATGTACCCAGAACTTATTTTACTACTTCCCAGTAACGGGAAGATTCATCTAAGAACCAAAGAACATCTTCCTGTGTGAAGCAACTTGATACTCTCATGGTCTAAGGAATTACGTATATGATAACATTTCATGATATCAGTTATAACGTTCTCACGATGTGATCTCTAAGTATATCATCCAATACTGGGGTCGGTTCAACATCATTGTTCTGCTAACAATATGTTCCCATTGCTACTGACATCCTTGTTACAAGAACAATGTCCATGATTAAGAAAACGTAATCATCAGTTAGCACATGAGCTGGTCTTAGAGGCTAAACCAGGAACTCTTGGTGTTTACATTTCCCCACATGCAAGTGAGTTTTCTTCTGAATCTCATAGTCAGGGTCATTGCAATTATAGCACAGAAATATAAACATTAATTACGAACGTGGAAATATATATAATAACATTTTATTATTGCCTCTAGGGCATATTTCCAACAGTCTCCCACTTGCACTAGAGTCAATAATATTATCAGTGCTTGAGCACTTTACACCTTTGGCATACCGGTGTAATACATGCTTAATTTGTGGTATAGACTTCATCATCGGATCTGACGTTTCAGGCCCCGTTTGTATCTTGCATATCTTCGCGTTTTCACGCTATCATAAAATTCACTAATTTTATCAGTTTAGCTTTGTATATGTTTGAATCATTTGGCAGGACCTTGGTTCCTTTAGAATAAGTCATGAAATCATTCATCAATGTTCCATGAGCTTCAAGCATCTAGGAAACCATACCATGTTCATAAATGAATTGATGATTCAAAATACCCTCCCTTGTTACTTCTTTAAGCAACAATATACTTCGCCTCTGTTATAGAATTCGCCATAGTATCTAACTTAACACAGTTCCTCCATACTGTGTCACCCTTACATGTGAAACACATAATCCCAATTAAAATCAAAAAACGGTCCGAGTAAGTATGAAGACTGAATTGGTGTAACTGATTTACATCAAAAAATTCAGCTGGTGTAACTCATTACAATGAGCTCTTCATTATCTTCATTTTTTGAGAAACATATCTTATCTTTCATAAGCTTAATTTTTTTCACTGTTTGTCCAATAGTCAACAACTTTATCGCTTTTGTATCTTGCTCACAACCTTTTGGAGCACTGGACATATCTGGTTGTTTTACATATTATGGTGTACATGATTAATCCAAACACACAGGTGAGTGGAATTCAATTCATGTGTTTTTGCCTATCTGTGTTCATCAACACCGATTTCTGCAAACAACTTTTCACCACGACTTCGACAAGAACATGTTTCTTGGCGTTTCATACTAAACTACTTTAGTATCATGTCAATATGTAGTGTTGGCTTTAGCATGATCAGGCACTTACTATCTTAATAGATCACTGTGCTCAATACTAATGCTATATTAGCCCAAGTTCTTCAACTGAAAACTATTTCCAGTGAAGTCCGTATTCGTGTCAAGAAATTTATATCATTTACAATCAACAATATGTCATCTACATAAGGTTTTAGAAATATCGTTCAGCTCCCACTTACTTTCTTGAACATTCAAGCATCTTCGTTTATTCCCGATGAAAACAAACTCTTTTGGCAATTTCATCATAACGAAAATTCCAACTCCATTGTGCTAGCTTCAGTCCATCACTGGATATCCAAGGCTTGCATATATTTTAGCATCCTTTGAATCGACAAAAACATTCCGGTCGTATCACATATACGTCCTTTGTTATATTTCCGTGTAGGAACTTTGTTTTGACGTTCATTCTACCATATCTTATAAATGAGATATGTAGTAATTGCTAATATAACCCGAACTGACTAAAGCATCTCTACGGTCGAAACTATTTCGCCGTAGTCAACCTTTGAACTTGCTAGAAAACAATTTTCCAACGAGTTGAGCTTTATGGATAAAACAATTTCATCCGAATCAATTATAGATCCATATATATATTCTTCAGACTTTTAGTCCTTCAGAGGGTCTACCAAGTTCAAAACTTGACTTACTTTCATGGATACTATCTCAGATTATTTGGCATTTAGCCAAATCCTAGAGTCATGGACCATCAACGCTTCTTTGTATATCACAGGTTTATCATTGTCGAACAAAAATATCTCGTTTTACATATCATGAATGTTTGTACGAGTTTTGTCTAATCATGTGTGGTTCAGCTGCGCACTTCTCTGAAGATTCAACAATCTTTGACAAGTTGCACTGTCCTCCCACTCACTCTTTTGTAAGAAACTGTTTTTCTTCAAAACACAACGTTCTTAACAACAAACAGTTTTGCTTTTGTGTAGTGATAGAGGAATACCAAAAATTTTGGCATAACCGTTAACAAAGTAGCACTTATCTGATTTGGGGTTTTGAGTATGTCAAACATATGCCTCATATACCCAAATTTTAAGAAAAGACAACATGGTTTTAATAGTTCATACCACATCTAATATGGTGTCATTTCAACAGATTTGATGGTGCTCTTTTCAGTGTAAAAGTCGTAGTCACTAACGCATAACTTTAATAAGTATAATGGCAAATTGATAAACGTCATATTTGATCTTACCGTGTCATACATGGCTTGATTACATCTCTCGAACACTTTACTCATAGTGGTGTTCCGGGAGACGCAAGTTATGACATTTCTTCACAACTCATCAGACGTTTGCTAAACTTGTAACTCAAATATTACTTTCTACAATCTAATTTGCATAAGCTTTATTTTCTCGTTACAATGAATTTCTATTTCACTCTTAAATTCCTTGAACATTTCAAAGATTTCAGACGTATGTCTCTATTGAACAGATATCCACATATCTACTTCAACTCATGAGTGAAGATAGGGAATCCACTGCACACAACTACACTTATTGGACTACACACATCATCATGTATGATTACCAATGGTTTAGTTGCCCGTTCATGTATCGCCTATCAACGGTGTTTTAGTCACATTACTTCGAGACAAAGATCGCAAGCGTCAAGTGATTCATAATCATATGACTCGAAAGTCCATCACTTATGGAAATTCTTTATGCATGTTATGTCACTTGTGATAAACGGCAGTGCCACATCTATGTGGTATTTCTGTCAGTCTTGCGACGTTTAGCGTCAGTTTTATGGATGTTTAGTATTATTATCAAGATTCATAACATACAACCTATTCATAACGGATGTATGGCCTTTATTTTATTCATAGCTTTGAACAACTCTTTTGCAATAAACATGATTCAAAATGATGTATTGCAACAAGGCTAAAGTGTAGTAAAAATTTACTCAACTCTAAAATGAATTATGAAGATAATCATAGAGTCAACACATAGTATAGTAAACCTTTAACTGTGTTCTCGTGTGTGTCAAAACTCATCATTTAGCTAGTCATAAAGGCCATAGTATTTCTTGCATCGACTTGCAACGATATGCAATTGAAGTGATATTCTATTGATCAACAGTTTAATAACAATATACAAGAATTAAGATTAACCGCTTAATCATGATTCCCAAGAATTACATCTTTTGACCAGCAATGAATTCATCTATAACTTTGTATGACTTTCATTTCTGAGATGGATATTCCAGTCTTCTTTCGCTTTGCCTTTATATGTATCATAGTTCTATTTCCAATGTCACTCCTACTCACAGAAGATCACATATGATCAAGGGTGGCGCACGCCATGGACTTTCCGGCGTGTGAGTCTTACTAACATCCTTTGGACTTCCTTTCCCTTAATTCTCATCATCATATGATCGGTGTTCTTCTGGATCCCACACTTATCAGATTTGTTTAGAGCACAGTGAAAATTTTCACTAATGCTTACAATCATACATTGTACTAGATATCTTATATCCAACATTAATTGTCTTACTACTGAAAACAATTTTTCAGTTCCATGAATATAACATAACTATCCCAAACGTTTCGAAGTTCGGGTTTCATGGTGGTGAAGACAATGACTTAGCTGTGGTGGAATTCTAGCATTTTGGATTATGGACGTAAGTCACATCATCTATAGCATCAGCGGGAGAGCATCAAAAATTTGCGATAGGACAAGCTCCTTCTCGACACTATTGAGGATAGTCCTCACAATAAGGTACCAATCGTAAAGTTTTTACCAGATAATACAGTTAATCAAAATCAATTGGGAAGGTGGCAACGCGATCCATTATTCTACAACGATAATGCAAATACTAAGACTTTGTTCATAATTAAGTTGCACTTGTGATTAATCAATTTAATTATTAAATGCGCTCCCACTCAGATCAATATCTCTCGTAATTGATGCTGGAGTGATTCAAGATCCGACCCAATCGTCCTCCATTGATGTGACATCACTGATGACTTAGACTGGACCGGTTGGCCAACTTACCAATCACAACGCATGTGATTCTTGTTCATCTTTCGATGGGCGTGTTCCGGTAGCAAACTTTTATCCAAACCGTCAAGATAACCAAGTGTAATTGCAGTGTGTTCTTAACACACCCACCTTTTATGCGTCACATCGTGTGCACCCATGTGACATGACCTGCTCCAGTGTGAAACATAGTATAGACGGTGCTACAGTTGGAAGAACACTATCAACTTGATATTGTTTTGCGAGAGATCACCCTAATAAAATACGACTACCGCGCATCAAACAAGGGTGCATCAAAGGGATAAACATCACAGGCAGTTCATAAAATTATGTGATATAGTATAGCCCTTTGCTTCGTGAAGTCTTCATTGTCTTCACGTCGTCGTGGTTGAAGTCACCGTGTCCACCAACTTTGTCCTTGGCGCCGGGAACATCACCACGGCTTCCGGCATGTGCGTCGGGGTCCACCTCCGCATCGTAGATCATCACCTTGCATCTATCTATTGCTTTGCCTCGAGCTAATAAACAGTTCTGGCACATAGGCCATAATTAAGTGACAATCATATGACTCCATTCATCATGTCGTACCACGACACGCAGGTCGCGAATAAATATTACATAACATATAGTATCTCATACAAACACATTGCAAATCTTGAAGGCTATACCACATCACATGCACATTCTGCAAAAACGAGTTAGATCACCATATACACGGGTTGTTGCAACTTTTATCGTGGTTGATTAGCAGGTTACATGCAAACGTTGTTCCCTATACAAACCAAACACGATACTTCATTGTTGCTAGTTTAACGTTTGGGGTGCGTGCAGCAACTAATGCCACAAGCCAAACTTCGTTCAACGCGTGACCCCCGTGTGTATTTGAGTTCATAAAATCCACAAGCCCCTCCATGTTAAATCTTCTATTGCGAGATTAAGATGAGATCCAAGGAGTTTGATGTAGACCATGATCAAGGCAACCAGCATACTGAAAGCAGCATAGAGGGATCGATGGAAAACTCAATCCTTGTAGCAAAACCTCAACTTGCCATCAAGCATAGAAAAAAATCACATGACAAGGAAGCAAAAAGAAAATCAATGCCTCATATCACACATATGATCTAGACCTAAACATGCATCTAATCAAGGATCGCTCATGATACCGCTGTTGGGAAACGTAGTAGAAAACAAAAAAATCGTGCCTACGAATCAAGATCCCAAGATCATCCAAGAAAGATGGCATACAAGGTTTAGGCCATTGCTCACCAACGGTTGCAGCGGAAGAAGAGTTGATGAAGCAGGTGGAAGTAGATCTCGTGATGCGTCTCACGATCCGTCCCACGATCTATCCCACGAACGAATCCCAAGAGCAATTCCCTCGAACAGATCTCCGAGGAAGAAGAAGAAGAAGTTCCTCGAAGAAGGATCAAAGTTATGATCCCTCTACCGGTATCCACACATCCCATAGCAGCAATCCAGCTGCGCTCCGACGCCCAGAGAAGAACGCCACAGAGAAAACTAGAGGGAGAAAACCCTAACGGATTCCGATCTAGAACAACGTCTAAACCGGGGTCTAATTGTGGAGCAACGGGGTTTAGAGGGAGGGAGGGTGGCGCATAGGCCTTGGGGATCAAGTGTGTTGCGCCCCCCCCCCCACCCCCTCCCCTCATTATATAGGTGGCCAGGAGGGCCCTTGGCCGAAATAAGGGGGGTGGAGTCCTTCCAGGACTCCTCCCTTGGTGGGAAAACTTTCCCCTAGGACTCCTTCCTTGTGAGGAGTCCTTCCCACTTTGGAAAGCCTAGTCCTAATAGGATTAGGGACAAATTTCGGCCAGCCCCTATGGGGAGCCTTGCCCCCCAAGTTTAAGGGTGGTGGGGCGCATATGGTACTGTCCGGAACATTGTGGAACCTTCCGGAACCTTCCAGAACCTTCAGTGACCTTCCAGGACCCGCCGAGACCATTCTCGGCCATTCCGGGACCTTCCGGGATGGTTTCGGGACATTCAGGAACCTTCTGGAACACTTCCATGACCTTCCGGGACCGTTTTCGGACGTTCCGGAACTATCTGGATAGGTTCCGGGATGATCCGGGTTACGGTCTAGCCTGCCCGATGCCCTGCGTCGGTTCGTCGGTCGTTTTCGGGACGTCCACCGATTAACCGGAAACTATTCCGGTTGATCCGGGACTTCCCCAGTACCATTCTCATATGTTCCAGAACCACCTGGGACTATTCCAGAGTGATCGGGACATATCTTTAAATACCCAGAACTTCTTCTGGTGCCCTTATGAACAATTCCATAAATACCCGGAACTACTTCCGATGCCCGTATGAACTATTCCGTTTTGCTTCCACTAAACCTTCTACCATTCCAGTATTCTAACAGACTACTACTCGTTAAGTGTGTGACCCAATAGGTTCGGTATAATGCGGACATGACTCAGAACATCTTCCGGACATAGCTCAACAACCTTTTGTCAATAGCCAATAATCAACAGCGGAGCCATGGACACCCATGTTGACTCCCGCACATGCACGAAGAAACTTCAAGTGAACCATTATGTTTAGTCATGTACCATTCCCTTTGCTTCGCGATATATGACAAAGTTAGAGGAGAGAAGTTTGGCACCCATGTGTAACAACTTCTTGAACACAAGCCACTCGTTATCCTCTTTGCTCGTTTGTCCCTTTTCTCGTTATTGTATTCTGGTATCCCCGTGACTGAATCACAATGCGTCTGGCCAGACTATAATGGATACCGTCATACCGAGTGGGCCCGAAGTGAATATCTTCTTCATCGTGAAGGAGAAAATCTCAATCTTGAGCTATCATAGTTACTAGACACACTATCCAATGTACCCAGAACTTATTTTACTACTTACCAGTAATGGGAAGATTCATCTAAGAACCAAAGCACATCTTCCTGTGTGAAGCAACTTGATACTCTCATGGTCTAAGGAATTACGTATATGATAACATTTCATGATATGACTTATAATGTTGTTACGATGTGATCTCTGAGTATATCATTCAATACTGGGGTCGGTTCAACATCATTGTTCTGCTAACAATATGTTCCCATTGCTACTGACATCCTTGTTACAAGAACAATGTCCATGATTAAGAAAACGTAATCATCAGTTAGCACATGAGCTGGTCTTAGAGGCTAAACCAGGAACTATTGGTGTTTACATTTCCACACATGCAAGTGAGTTTTCTTCTGAATCTCATAGTCAGGGTCATTGCAATTATAGCACAGAAATATAAACATTAATTACGAACGTGGAAATATATAATAACATTTTATTATTGCCTCTAGGGCATATTTCCAACACTTTTTAATGTAGTTGACTGTTGCTTGGGGTTTACACTTTGGGCGGGGCTCGCAACTTAACACCAGCGAGATGTTCTGGATAGATATCTCAAGGTGGATGATTAGTAGTAGATGCAGTTGGATTTCGGTCTACTTATTTTGGCGTACCGCCCATGCTTTTTTGAGCCTCGTCCTTTCTTTGTAGCATAGTTAGCATTGCGGTGCGTTTTTAATCCTGTCAATTGCCCAGCTGTGATTTGTTTACCTCGCATAGCAGTTTTATCATCTTTTGGGAGAGAGGCATCACTAGTGAACATCACGGGACTCCAGTCCATATTTGCATCACTGTTTACACGCTCTTTTATCTTCCTGCTTTTACTTTCTAGCTGTTATCATTATTATCTTTTATCTGTTGCGTTGATCCTTTGTGAACAACAAGGCCGGAGAGATTGACAACCTCTCTATACTCGTTGGGAAGCAAAATTATTTGTGTCCTGTGCAGGTCCAGGCAAAGCAAGTGATTCTTTTCACACGGCGCATCACTTGCCGAACCACCTACTTATCATTATCGGAGTCCTAGGGGAGACGATATTAAAACCTCGGTATTTTTACCGACGGAAATTTGCCGCTACACTACATCTAACCTTCCACATGGGGTAACCAATGAGGATAGAGTACCAGCATACCGACTCTAGTAGAGGACTCCATGTGCGCACTGTAGCAATCCGGGTCTACTCTTTAGGACATGTCTTCTGGTTGAGTCTTCGTTTTTGGTGCTACTTTCTGGTGGGATCTTAGCCATGAGTAATCCCCCCGACACCTGCCTCGCCTCCCAGGCTCCCGCCTCCGCCTTCGAACCAACCTCCCTCCTCCGCCGCCACCTACCACGCCTCCCCACCGCCGCTGACTACGCATCCTGTCGTCGTCGTCGACCCCTCCTCTCGATGCTTCCCTCTGCAGCCGCTAGCCCTCTCATGGTCGTCGTCGACCCCGCCTCCCTCTGTTTACCCCACGCCGACCTGTCCTCTGTCCAGTGCGACAACGTCCCTCGACGGCGGCCTCCCTGACGCCGGTCCTAGCCTGCTTCTTCCTCGACACTGGCCCTCGCCTGCCTCTTCCCCGACGACGGCCCGCCCTGAAGCTCCCTTCGTGCCATCCGAAATCTGGTCCAAGGGCATTATAGATTTTCCACTTGTTATATCAAAATTAAGCTAAAAGCCAAAATCTGAAAAAACTGATGGGCTTGTTTTTAAGGACTTATTTTTATAGGAGTTTATCTATGAGTAAAGCGTTTTGGAGTTGGGGCTCCATGGTGGCCATGTAACATCCCAATTTTCTAAATTTGGATGTTAATAGATCATCATATGCATCTCATGCTGCTCCCGCATTTTTCTGGAGTTTTAAAATATTTTTAAACATTTTTCAACACATGGCAGTTCGCTGGAGAGGATATAAAAGGACTTAGCCCCATTTTTAATTTGTTAAAAAATAGTTTAAAATATTTTTGGGAGACTTTTTAATTTTACTTTGGAGTTATAAATATTTTCTAAAATTATTTTAGGAATTTCTTTATGCTCCGGAAAAGTTTTTAAATCAATTTTCGGAGTTTTCGGTATTTTTAAAATGCCAGAAAAGTATTTAAAAATATTTAAAAATAAGTTGCAAATTTTTTATTTTATTTTATTATTTTGGTCAAGCCAAAATTAAATTTTATTATTTTAAAAATATTGGCAAAGACGGAATTTTAAAATAAATTTCCGTGATTTTTCTAATATTGTTTTGGGCCAAATGGGCCTGATCTGTTTTTTTCCCGCAGGCCGAATTTGCTTTTATCTCGGATTTAAAAAAAAGAGGATTAGAGGCTGGCTATAAATAGCCCCGATTAGGGCTAACTTATTTTCGCTTAGCGTTTTAGGGTTAGCTCTAATCTAATCCGCGGGACCCGCCGCCGCCGCCGACATCGCCGGAGTTCGCCGGAGCATCGCCGGATTTTTCGTCGGAGCATCGCCGGAGTTGCGTTTTTTGCGTTTTTTCGAGGTAATCTTCGTGAGTCGCCGGAGTTGCGCCCTAGCCGTGCCTCACCGGAGCCGTCCCCGCGCCGCCGCCGGGGCGCCGCCTCGCCGGCCGGCCGGAGCCGCAGCCGCCCGCGCCCACGGCCCACGCCCGCGCGCCCGCACCAGCCCGCTCGCGCCCGCGCGCCCGGCCGTCCGCCCGCCCCTGGCCTCGGCTGGCCTCCGCCTCTGCCGCGCTCGCCCGCCGGCCCTTGGCCGGAGCCGGCCTTGCCGAGCTCCAAGCTCCATGGCCATGGCTCCATGGTCCTCTGCGTCCTGGCCGCGTGGAGAAGAAGAGATGAGAAAAAAAAAGTCAAGAAAACGTTTAAAAAAATATTCCAGATCTGGATCCAAACCGCCCGGGGACCCGATCGCGTTTTTCGTAAAAAATTTATTTACGTACGGGCCCTTTTTACAGTAGAACCCCCCCGTACCCCCGTTTTTCACCCGATACCGTTTTCGCGACTACTTAATAACCGTAACTCGGAATCGAGTGATTCCAGTTGCGTTGAGACCGTGTAGAAATTTTCTAGCCAGGTGACCTAGTGTTACAGAAGTTTGAAGTATTTAAATTTGGATCCCAAACAGATCCAAATTTGAACTTCCGGCAGCCGTAACTTTGTACCGGTGCGCCCGTTTGCGCCGTTTCTTTTTGCGTTAGTTTTTATTTGACGAGTACTTTAAGTTTAGATACTGTTAGGAAAGTATTTCTACTGTTCTTTGAATGTTTACTACTGTTTGATCATTTTTGTATTGAGCATATGATTGATTGGTGCTATGTTTGCTCGTATAGATTGTCCGGAGTGTGCCGCCTCGTTTTGTGAGGATTGTGACCGTCAGGACCAGCAAGAAGGCAAGTGATAATTTGACCATACTCATACCTATATTTTCTATATGCATTATGTTAAGAAATATCACCCTATTGCATGATAGGTAGTTTATTTTACTGTTCCTGCAAAACCAGTTAGGATAGCCACATGTTTTGACTTGTCTGCCGTAGATCAACCTAGCCGTGTTGTTGCTTTATTGCTATGCTTTGTAGACGTGGTTTGGGTTATGTAAATTCATGGAGTGCATGTGAGCTATTTAATAATTTGTGTAGCAACTGTTTAATAAATAGAAATCACCTCTAGACGGGCAGGGAGTGCTTCCTGGGGGCTCGTTCCTTATCTAAGGTCGAGACCAGGTTGTACCCCTAATGGTTGGTTTGGTGGTTGACAGTACGTCATGGCGAGTACCCTCTGACGCAGTGGGCGCCGTCCAGGCTCAAAAAGATCAGACATACTTGGTGACTAGAAGCTTACATGTACAGCCGCTGGCCATATGGGCTCTGGCTTAGTTGATTATGATGTAGGAAGCCTCTCCCGTGCAAAGCTACCAGATGTAGATGTGATAGGTGGTACCGGCTTGCCGTTGGGTGTAGGTGACCTCTTCTGAAAGACTTCGTCTCAATCTTCGGGTTGAGTCCAGCGGGGAAAGTGTACTAACCTCTGCAGAGTATAAACTAATCATGATTATCCGTGTCCCCGGTTATGGACATCCTTGAGCTACTAGACATTACTGTTACTGGAGGATCTTGACAGATGAATCACCTTAATAATTTGAGTGGGCAAGATTAAATAAGGGTGTGGTGCTGGAACTGGTGTGCCCAGTTCGTTCTTTAGTAGTATTTTCAACTTAAAACTTTGACTAGTTTAGTTCAGGAGAAAATTGGCTTTCTGCAAAACAAAACCTTAAGCCTTTCCTTTGACTTACCTTGCATGTAGATGTAGGTCCTTTATATAAACCTTTCGTGTCACTTGCCGTAAAATCAGATGTACTGACCCATTGTCGGGCTGTAACCTTCGGTGTTGCAGGTTTTTCAGACGATCAGTAAGGTGCGTTAGGGGTTGCGAGTCTACACTCGGCATGTTCGCATGTGGCTGTTGATGGGACTCCACGTTATTTGCTTTTGCTTCTGCTATATTTATATTGAATAAGCTAGCCTTGAGCTATGCAACTTGTTATTTATTTACTCTGGATCATACATTGTAATAATGATGCACTTGTACTTTGATATACATATATAATACTGTGTGTTCCAGCGAGTTCGATCCAGGGACTGGCACTTGAGCACAGAGACTCCAATTCTGTGTGAATTGGGTCGCTACAGATGGTATCAGAGAAGTGTGTTGACTGTAGGACGTGACCCTAGAAAATGGAGTAGAAAAGCCATAGGAATCAAAATATTACTTTACCCCACTCTGTCTTGTACTTACTTACCTTCTCTATCTCGTATTCATACCTGTTCTAATTTTGCCTTACCTCTCTTTGATTATAGATGACCACTATTTCGTACCGTGCTATGGCGTTTGGACCTGAGCTCAGGGGGATTTGCCACTACCTGAACATCTACGCGCCAGTCTTTCAGCCGAGCATCGTGGAAACAAGGGGAGCTGATGACTACTGGCAAGTGGAGACTTTCATCCTTGGAAGCATGGAGAATGAGGAACGGGTGATCACGGAGTCCTTCGAGGTGCATGCCCAGGAGAAGGAGTGGTGTGTGCGCATAGCCGCTCACATAGCTCTTGGACGCATTGTGCATATGTATTCCGCCCGACTAAAGGGTACGGTGTACGCGGAGATGGCCAAGGTTCTCCCGTCGGGGAACATATTGCCAAAGAGGTTCAGGTATGTGCCTGGGGCCATTTGGCCAGGTACAACCGGCTACATCATCCAAAGCCTGGAGAAGCACATTCATTGCCTGGAGAAGTGCACTCAGTCAGACCTCTACACCATTACTGAGTTGCAGCAGAGGAACACCAGGCTCAAGAGGGACAACAAAAAGCTGAAGAAGGAAAGGTTGGAGATGCAAGCAGAGATGACAAGGCTGAAGGAGAAGATGAAGGCCAACGGGATTGAAGAACCAGAAGAGGAGCCAGAAGTAGAGACCTCGGCAGAAGAAAGGGAGCCGAGTCCCAAAAGGCGCAACCGCATTAGCGGGCGCGAATACCACATGCTGTTTAGCAAAGACAGCATTAAGAATTACTTCGTCGAGTATTAGTGCTCTACCGTTATCGTGTTAGTGTAATTGACCATGTCGACTTATTCGGTGTGGCAATACTAGATTGCTTGATATACTCTTAGGTTATTCGTGATTGTGTTGAGGATCTTATATTACCCGAGGTTGTTATGAGGATCTTATATCGGTTATAAAAGATATTTTAAACTATATGGTGTGATATGTGATGGTTTTTCGTATGAGTGCATTGGTTGATGATTGTTATATGTTTGATGATATGGTGATATTGTTTGGTGAAGTTGATTGGTGATATATGTATTGTATATATAATGCTTGCCATGATCATTATAAGCATATGGGTAGGAGTATATTTCCCTAGCTACTTTCTGTCTAAATCTTATCTATTCTTACCCAAAAGATGCCGCCGAGACGTGATCCCACGGGGAATGACAACAACAATGGAGTGCCAGCTTATATGCAGCAGTTACTTCAAGGACAAGCCCAGCTGATCCAGTTGCTCACTCAGAACATGGGCAACAACAACAACGTGCAGCCACCACCCCTTGTGGACACGCTTGCAAGGTTCCTGAGGTTGAATCCTTAGAGGTTCTCTAGCACTCCTGAGCCCATAGTGGCGGATGACTGGCTTCGTTCAGTGGGCCGGAATATGGAGACAGTTGGCTGCACTAAGGCAGAGAGAGTGAGGTTTGCCTCACATTTGCTGGAGGGTCCTACCGCTGCTTGGTGGGACAACTACTTGCTGACTTACCCCATCGACACCATCACTTGGGCGCAGTTCCAGTCTGCCTTTCGCGCCGCACATGTTTCAGCAGGCGCCATGAGCTTGAAGAAGAAGGAGTTTCGCAGTTTGCGTCAGGGAGGCTGTTCAGTGGCCGAGTATGTTGAGGTGTTCAACAAGCTTGCTAGATATGCTCCAGATGATGTCAGGAATGATGCTGCAAGGCAGGAGAAGTTCTTGGAAGGGCTGAATGATGAGTTGGGAGTCCAGTTGACAGTGGCTACTTTTGCTAACTGCCAGGCGCTCATAGACAAGGCTATTGTGTTGGAAGGCAAGAAGCAAACCATTGAGAATTGCAAGAGGAAGTACAACAACAATGGTGGCAAGTATAACTCTGGACCGCAACAGAAGCCACGCAATTCTTATGGTGGCAATGGAGGACATAGCCATGGACACAACCACAATGGTGGAAATGGCCATGTTCACAGTGGAGGACACAACCATCATGGTGGGAATGGTCACAACCATAATGGCCACAACCACCACAATGGCAACAAGAATGGCAATGGCAATGGCAATGGGAAAGGAAATGGAAATGGAGAGAACTACAACCAGAACCATCAAGTGGTGAATGCTCAGAAGGACCTTAGTCGAGTTCAGTGTTTCAAGTGTAGGAAGATGGGACACTACTCCAACATGTGTCCGGAGAACAAGGACAGCAATGGGAATTCTGGAGTCAGCAAGTCCAATCCTTTCAAGGGGCATGTGAACCATGTCAATGTGGAGGAGATCTATGATGAGCCTGATGCTGTGATTGGTAAGTTCTTTATCAATTCAGTACCCGCACTTGTTCTTTTTGATTCCGGTGCATCGCATTCGTTCATATCGAGGGCATTTGTGGATAAGCATAAGTTTCCTACCGTAGTTCTTAAGTCTTCCATGCTCGTAAGTTCACCGGGAGCAGAGATGTCAGCTAGTTTGGGATGCTGTCAGTTGAGCCTAGCCATAGGGAAGCATGTTTTTCCTACGGATTTTATTGTGTTGGAGTCACAAGGTTTGATGCTATATTGGGCATGGATTGATTAGCCAAGTACCAAGGTGTTATTGATTGTGCCAGCCGGTCTATCACTCTTCGTGCACCAAGTGGACAGAAGATCAGATATGTGTCCAAGTATAAGCATCAGCACGCGCAGGTGAATTCTCTTAAGGGGGGTAGCCTGGATGATGTGCGTGTTGTGAGGGAGTATCCGGATGTATTTCCAGAGGAGTTGCCAGGTATGCCACCAGATAGGGAGATTGAGTTCCTTATTGATTTAATACCAGGCACTGGGCCTATTGCTAAGAGACCGTATAGGATGCCCGCTAATGAACTTGCAGAGTTGAAGGAACAGATCAGAGAGTTGCAAGAAAAGGGGTTCATTCGCCCAAGCTCGTCACCTTGGGGATCTCCAGTGTTGTTTGTTGAAAAGAAAGATGAAACCCAGAGGATGTGTGTTGATTACCGTTCTCTGAATGATGTTACTATCAAGAACAAGTATCCTTTACCTGTGATTAATGATCTATTTGACCAGTTGGAGGGAGCTTGTGTATTCTCTAAGATTGATCTTCGTTCTGGTTATCATCAAGTGAAGATTCGGGAGAAGGATATTCCGAAGACTGCTTTTACTACAAGGTATGGGTTGTATGAGTATACTGTTATGTCATTTGGATTGACTAATGCTCCTGCATACTTCATGAATATGATGAAGAAGGTGTTTATGGAGTTCTTGGATAAATTCGTGGTGGTATTCATTGATGATATATTGGTGTATTCCAAGAATGAGCAAGAGCATGAGGCACATTTGCGTTTGGTATTGGAGAAGCTCAGGGAGCACAAATTGTATGCCAAGTTCAGCAAGTGTGAGTTTTGGTTGAAGGAGGTCGGATTCCTTGGACATGTTGTGTCAGGAGAAGGAGTAGCTGTGGACCCAACCAAGGTTTCAACAGTTACAGAATGGGAGACACCCGCGACAATGGGAGACATTCGCAGTCTCTTGGGTCTTGCAGGATATTATAGGAGGTTCATTGAGAATTTATCCAAGCTTGCAAAACCAATGACTGAGCTGTTGAAGAAAGAGAATAAGTTTGTTTGGAGTGAGGCATGTGAAGCCAGCTTTCAGGAATTGAAGAAACGGTTAGTAACTGCACCTGTTTTATGTTTGCCTGATATACATAAGGATTTCCAAGTATATTGTGATGCATCTCGTCGAGGACTTGGTTGTGTTTTGATGCAAGGAGGTAGAGTTGTTGCTTATGCTTATCGTCAGCTTAAGAACCATGAGCAGAACTATCCTACACATGATTTGGAGTTAGCTGCAGTTGTTCATGCATTGAACACTTGGAGGCAATATCTTGTTGGTAATCATTGCGATGTTTTTACTGATCATAAGAGTTTGAAGTATATCTTTACTCAGAAGGATTTGAATCTCAGGCAGAGCAGATGGCTGGAGCTTATTAAGGATTATGATTTGAATGTGCAGTATCATCCTGGTAAAGAGAATGTGGTTGCTGATGCATTGAGCCGTAAGAGTCATATCAATGTTGCTAATGTTGAGGATATGCCACGCGAGTTATGTGAGCAGTTCAAGAATCTCAGGTTGGAGATAGTTCCTAAGGGATATGTGGCAACATTGGAAGTGAAGCCAAATCTGTTGGAAAGGATCAGAGAAGCTCAGAAGAGTGATGCAGAAATTGATGAGATAAAAGTGAATATGACCAAGGGTAAAGCAGAGGGTTTCCGTGAGGATGAGCATGGAGCCATTTGGTTTGAGAAGCGCATTTGTGTACCGCAGGATGCAGAGATCAGGAAGTTGATTCTTTAGGAGGCACATGATTCACCTTATTCTATTCATCCAGGGAATACCAAGATGTATTTGGATTTGAGGGAGAGATTTTGGTGGCCTAGCCTGAAGCGAGAGATAGCTCAGTATATTGCTTTGTGTGATGTTTGCCAGAGAGTCAAGGCTGAGCATCAGAAGCCAGCAGGATTGTTGCAGCCTTTGCCTATACCAGATTGGAAATGGGATCAGATAGGTATGGATTTTATTACTGGCTTACCCAGGACTCGGTGAGGATATGATTCTATTTGGGTGATTGTTGATCGTTTGACCAAGGTTGCTCACTTCATTCCAGTGAAGACAATTTACAACAGTGCCAAGCTAGCCAAGATTTATATGTCTAGGATCGTGTGTTTGCATGGAGTTCCAAGCAAGGTTGTGTCTGATAGAGGTACTCAGTTTACTTTGAAGTTTTGGCGTCAGTTGCATGAGATCTTGGGCACTAGGCTGGAGTTCAGTACAGCGTTCCATCCTCAGACGGATGGGCAGACCGAGAGAGTCAATCAGATCTTGGAGGATATGTTGAGAGCTTGCGCGTTGGATTATGGTTCGAGTTGGGATGACAACTTACCGTATGCTGAGTTCTCATACAACAACTGTTACCAGGCTAGTCTTCAGATGGCACCATTCGAGTTACTGTATGGCAGGAAGTGCAGAACTCCGTTGATGTGGGATGAGGTAGGAGAATGTCAGTTGTTTGGACCAGACCTGATCAGAGATGCTGACGAGAAAGTCAAGTTGATCCGTGATAGACTGAAGATAGCACAGTCCAGGCAGAAGAGTTATGCAGATGCTAAGCGCAAGGATGTAACCTATGAGGTTGGAGACCGTGCGTATCTCAGAGTCTCACCAATTCGTGGAATCAAGAGGTTTGGAATCAAGGGCAAGTTAGCACCACGTTTTGTGGGGCCTTACCAGATCCTGGAGCGCAGAGGAGAGGTAGCTTATCAGTTGGAGTTGCCAAAAGCTTTGTCAGGAGTTCATGATGTGTTTCACGTATCTCAGCTGAAGAAGTGTCATGCAGAGATGGCAGATATTCCTTTGAGAGGTACAATGCCACTTGAGGCAATTCAGTTGGAGAGTGACTTGACTTATGAGGAAAAACCTGTGAAGATTCTGGAGACTGCCGAAAGAGTTACCCGCACCAAGACGATCAGACTATGCAAGGTTCAGTGGGATCATCATACCAAAGAGGAAGCAACTTGGGAGCGCGAAGAAGATTTGAAGCAAGACCACCTGCATCTCTTTGCTAGCCAGCCCGAATCTCGAGGACGAGATTCATCTTAAGGGGGATAGGTTTGTAACATCCCAATTTTCTAAATTTGGATGTTAATAGATCATCATATGCATCTCATGTTGCTCTCGCATTTTTCTGGGGTTTTAAAATATTTTTAAACATTTTTCAACACATGGCAGTTCGCTGGAGAGGATATAAAAGGACTTATCCCCATTTTTAATTTGTTGAAAAATAGTTTAAAATATTTTTGGGAGACTTTTTAATTTTACTTTGGAGTTATAAATATTTTCTAAAATTATTTTAGGAATTTATTTATGCTCCGGAAAAGTTTTTAAATCAATTTTTGGAGTTTTCGGTATTTTTAAAATGCCAGAAAAGTATTTAAAAATATTTAAAAATAAGTTGCAAAGTTTATATTTTATTTTATTATTTTGGTCAATCCAAAAATTCAATTTTATTATTTTAAAAATATTGGCGAAGACGGAATTTTAAAATAAATTTCCGTGATTTTTCTAATATTGTTTTGGGCCTAATGGGCCTGGTTTTTTTTCGCATACCGAATTTGCTTTTATCTCGGATTTAAAAAAAAGAGGATTAGGGGCTGGCTATAAATAGCCCCGATTAGGGCTAACTTATTTTCGCTTAGCGTTTTAGGGTTAGCTCTAATCTAATCCGCGGGACCCGCCACCGCCGCCGACATCGCCGGAGTTCGCCGGAGCATCGCCGGATTTTTCGCCGGAGCATCGCCGGAGTTGCGTTTTTTGCGTTTTATCGAGGTAATCTTTGCGAGTCGCCGGAGTTGCGCCCTAGCCGTTCCTCACCGGAGCCGTCCCCGCGCCGCCGCCGGGCCGCCGCCTCGCCGGCCGGCCGGAGCCGCCGCCGCTCCATGGCCGCTGCCCGCGCCCACGGCCCACGGCCGCGCGCCCGCGCGCCCGGCCGCCCGGCCGCCCCTGGCCGCGGCTGGCCGCCGCCTCTGCCGCGCTCGCCCGCCGGCCCTTGGCCGGTGCCGGCCTGGCCGAGCTCCAAGCTCCATGGCCATGGCTCCATGATCCTCTGCGTCATGGCCGCGTGGAGAAGAAGAGATGAGAAAAAAAAGTCAAGAAAACGTTTCAAAAAAAATTCCAGATCTGGATCCAATCCGCCCGGGGACCCGATCGCGTTTTTCATAAAAAATTTATTTACGTACGGGCCCTTTTTACAGTAGAACCCCCCGGTACCCCCGTTTTTCACCCGATACCGTTTTCTCGACTAATTTTTAACCGTAACTCGGAATCGAGTGATTCCAGTTGCGTTGCGACCGTGTAGAAATTTTCTAGCCAGTAGACCTAGTGTTACAGAAGTTTGAAGTATTTAAATTTGGATCCCAAACAGATCCAAATTTGAACTTCCGGCAGCTGTAACTTTGTACCGGTGCGCCCGTTTGCGCCGTTTCTTTTTGCGTTAGTTTTTATTTGACGAGTACTTTAATTTTAGCTACTGTTAGGCAAGTATTTCTACTTTTATTTGAATGTTTACTACTGTTTGATCATTTTTGTATTGAGCATATGATTGATTGGTGCTATGTTTGCTCGTATAGATTGTCCGGAGTGTGCCGCCTCGTTTTGTGAGGATTGTGACCGTCAGGACCAGCAAGAAGGCAAGTGATACTTTGACCATACTCATACCTATATTTTATATATGCATTATGTTAAGAAATATCATCCTATTGCATGATAGGTAGTTTATTTTACTGTTGCTGCAAAACCAGTTAGGATAGCCACATGTTTTGACTTGTCTATCGTAGATCAACCTAGCCGTGTTGTTGCTTTATTGCTATGCTTTGTAGACGTGGTTTGGGTTGTGTAAATTCATGTAGTGCATGTGAGCTATTTAATAATTTGTGTAGCAACTGTTTAATAAATAGAAATCACCTCTCGACGGGCAGGGAGTGCTTCCTGGGGGCTCGTTCCTTATCTAAGGTCGAGACCAGGTTGTACCCCTAATGGTTGGTTTGGTGGTTGACAGTACGTCATGGCGAGTACCCTCTGACACAGTGGGCGCCGTCCAGGCTCAAAAAGATCAGACATACCTGGTGACTAGAAGCTTACATGTACAGCCGCTGGCCATATGGGCTCTGGCTTAGTTGAGTATGATGTAGGAAGCCTCTCCCGTGCAAAGCTAGCAGATGTAGATGTTATAGGTGGTACCGGCTTGCCGTTGGGTGTAGGTGACCTCTTCTGAAAGACTTCGTCTCAATCTTCGGGTTGAGTCCAGCGGGGAAAGTGTACTAACCTCTGTAGAGTATAAACTAATCATGATTAGCCGTGTCCCCGGTTATGGACATCCTTGAGCTACTAGACATTACTGTTACTGGAGGATCTTGACAGATGAATCACCTTAATAATTTGAGTGGGCAAGATTAAATAAGGGTGTGGTGCTGGAACTGGTGTGCCCAGTTCGTTCTTTAGTAGTATTTTCAACTTAAAACTTTGACTAGTTTAGTTCAGGAGAAAATTGGCTTTCTGCAAAACAAAACCTTAAGCCTTTCCTTTGACTTACCTTGCATGTAGATGTAGGTCCTTTATATAAACCTTTCGTGTCACTTGCCGTACAAATCAGATGTACTGACCCGTTGTCGGGCTGTAACCTTCGGTGTTGCAGGTTTTTCAGACGATCAGTAAGGTGCGTTAGGGGTTGCGAGTCTACCATCAGCATGTTCGCATGTGGCTGTTGATGGGACTCCACGTTATTTGCTTTTGCTTCCGCTATATTTATATTGAATAAGCTAGCCTTGAGCTATGCAACTTGTTATTTATTTACTCTGGATCATACGTTGTAATAATGATGCACTTGTACTTTGATATACATCTATAATACTGTGTGTACCAGTGAGTTCGATCCAGGGACTGGCACTTGAGCACAGAGACTCCAATTCTGTGTGAATTGGGTCGCTACAGGCCATTTTCTTGAAAAAATCAAAATTCAAAATTTTTGATGGTAAAAAAATCTTAAAATAAATATGCAAGTATGTAAAGATATATTGTACGTGTATGTAGAAATTCATGATGAAATACCTTAAATTGCAGCTTGTACAAAAAAGACAAATTCATGGTCTGAAAGGATAAATAGTATCATGTGTTAATAAGCTTCAAATTTTTTTTTGCACAACCCTCATTTCAATGTATTTTGTTCTGAAAATTTACACACTTGTGTAGTATACCTCCATGTATATCTGTATTTATTTTTCGGAATTTTTTAAAGCATATAAATATAAATTTTAATGAATTTTCAAATTTGAAATTGGAAGCCTCAATAAAACTCGGGATCCAAAGTGCATTTCCGCTTATCTATGGCTTATTCTCACAAAAGCTTATGCATAAGCCAGACCCAAAAAAAAAACTGGCCCTAAAGCTATTTGCTTTTCCACTTGGACTAGGAGGTTGTTTCTGTAATTCCAGTACGCTCCCTCACTGTCCATTCCTCGTCTCTCCTCAGGCTGCGCTTGGATACGGTGTTTTTGTTACGGAGGTACTTCCTCCGTTCTAAAATAACTGACTCAACTTTGTACTAGCTCTAATACAAAATTATACTAAGGCTACGACAGTTATTTTGAAACGGAGAGAGTATTTATTTTACACCTGTATTATACTGGTCACTACGCAATTTCCGACTGGAAATGAAACAACGGACTGAGACGTGTATTTTTTACAACTGTTTCTAAATTGAAAACGCTAATCCAAACAGGGCCTCAGTCGCCGCCGGCGCTGAGTTTTTCCGCAAATCCCACCACTCAAACCCCTTCTCGCATGCGGCGCTGCGTTTTCCCCAAATCCCACCACTCAAACTCCTTCTCGCCGGCGGTTTGGGCACTCCGATTCCGGACGTTGATCCACAGAAAGTCACAAACTTGCCAGTCCGTATCCGAGCAGGTGTGGATGCCGATGCCGAAGGCTCTCTTTAAGCGCGACCCGGCCACGGCTCGCTACTCGATTCGTCGCGCAGCTGGAGGTAGCTCTCTCATGGCCAGGGCCAGTCGCGCGAGCGGGGCGAGTCGATTCCTGCGCCGTGACGGCCGGATGAGCGACCTCTCCGACGATCTGCTCCTCCTGGTCCTCCGCCGCCTCGACACCCGCACGGCGCTCGGCGCAGGCTTGATATCCAGGCGCTGGGCGCATCTCCCGCGCGAGCTGCCGGCCTTGGACCTGAAGGTAACCGACATACTCCCGCCGCGCTACCACCGATGGGTCCTCCTACACCGCGCCATCTACAGCAAAGCAGCAGCTCATCTAGAATACAGACGCGACGCCATCAGATTGGAGCTTCTGCCTAACATCAAGAGGTACGAGCGCCGCGCCATGCGCGCCTTGAACAGATCCGTCGAGAGCTTCTTGCAAGGACCTCGCTCTCGCCGGGGTGTCCTCAAGAGGCTGAATCTTGAGTTCTACACCACGGGCAACGGCTGCTACATGAACCGGCTCATCGCGGAGGCCATCGATGCTTGGGGCGTCCACGACCTCGAGGTCATCGCCAAGCCACTGTACTATGAAACAGGCGTCGTCCACGCCTTTCCCAGCCATGGCATGTGCAAGGAGCCCCATGCCGCATGCCTGCGAAGCCTCAAGCTTGGAGGCTGTCTGCTCCCGCCGCTGCACGAGTACAGTGCGCTTACCATGCTCGTCCTGCGAGACATTCCGGAATCGACGCCCCCGGCAGCCTACGAGGGTGTCTTCACCTCGTGCCCAAAGCTGCAAACTCTGCACCTCATCTCCTGCAGCTGCAGGAGCACCGACTCGGGCGCACGCTTGCCGGTGGTGGTGGACGCCCCCAATTCAGAGATCAGAGAGCTTGTTGTGGACAAGTGCGCATTTCAATGTATACAGCTGAGGACTCTCCCCTGTCTCGAGAGCCTAGCCTCCCTGGGAACCAGAGTGTTCTTCGAGTATAACTTAATTCCCTCCCTGAGGCAATGCAACTTCGCCCTGCGCCTCGGTGTCACACTGGAAGGCGCACGCCAATACTTTGCGCAGTGGCTGAAGCTAGAGCTTGACATGTTTCTCCGATGCACCCCGAACATAACAAGCCTCATTGTCCGGTTCACTGGTCCTGACAGATGGATCGTGCCATCTAGCTCTCCATTGTTATATTTGCCTAACCTGAGGCGGCTGCTGGTCGCAGATGTGCCATCTTCCTGGGATGCTGCGTGGCCTAGTCTCTTTCTTGAGATTACGCCTTTTCTGGAGATCCTAGACATCAACATTGCTTCCTGCAAGGACAAGCCTGGTGAAGAAATTTCATGGCAGCCCCGCGAGCTTCGGCAGCATCACTTGAAGGAGTTTGTGGTTACTTGTTTCGTGGGAACTAAAAGGCAGATTTACCTAGTCACTTCCATCATGGGAGCGTGCACGGCGTTGCGCCGTGTCGCCTTGTTCAAGAACGGGCATGCGCGGGGCAAGGGGCTCTGGGACTGGGAGATGGTGACGCAGCAACACTTGTGGAAGGACGAGGAGAAGGACTTGATGCTGAAGCAGATCATGGATGGGGTTTCTTCCTCAGCTGTTCAACTTGTTTTTGGCTGACATGTCTTTTGGATCCCTGTTTACTGGATGTAAGTTAGTACTATGATCTCTAGCACAGTTAGTGTGTTTCTCCAGATTGTATTCTTGAGATTTTATCGAACGAAATTGTTTCTATTTAATGAAGTGTAGGGTTTGATTGTCAAAAAAAGAAAAACAAGAATAGGGGGCAACGATCCATTTTACTCGAGAGGATTTGATGCTGAAGCAGATCATGGATGGGGTTTCTTCCTCAGCTGTTCAAATTGTTTTTGGCTGACATGTCTTTTGGATCCCTGTTTACTGGATGTAAGTTAGTACTATGATCTCAAGCACAGTTAGTGTGTTTCTCCAGATTGTATTCTCCAGGCTGACAGCGGCCATAAACCAGGTACGGCGCCCCGCCATCATCGATTTAAGCCACTGGGATTTTGGACAAGAACTTTGATTTTTTTATGCGGTTGGATGGAATGTACTTTTCCGGAGGGGCAATCCTCTATCATTGTGTTGCTTTTAATGCACGTAGAAATTCTAATATATGGGATGTTCAGTTTGTTTATCAAATAGTGTATAGGCAGAAAATTCAGTTTGTTTATCAAAAATGTTCTTCAGCAAATTGTTTGATGTGTGTTACTTTTTCTAAGGTATAACTGAATAAGAAATCTGGATGTAGTAAGCTTGGACTTACAATCAGAAAAAATAAATCTAGCCATGGTTCGCCGATCCTGTTTTGATATATGTTGATTTTTTAAGCTAATAGAATAAGCAACTTACAATCAGAATATACCTCCTAAACCTAGCAAGTTTCCCCCTAAAAACCGAAGCACATCATACCTTGCTTTTTTTCTTCATTTTTGTCAAGTTTTTTGTCTCCTAAAACAATACTGAAATGATGAACTAAAAAATCAAACCAAGACACTACACCTTGCTTACTCATTGTGGCACAAGCAAGCCACTAAGGAGAAGCCACTAATAAGGCCTTAATAGTGGCTCTTATGGGTGGACCCATAAGCCTTTATTCGTGGCGCATTCTGAAAATGCGTCATCCATAAGAGTCTTAGGGGTGACGCATTCTGAAAATGTGTCACTATTAAAAAATTTGGAATTTTGAATCTAGATCTGGATAACGATGTTTATTTTTTTCTTAATCTCATGTTAGTCTCAGGTCAAACTGACATCCTTAGTCAAACTTCCCGGTCACTATGCTTAATCTAAGGTCAAACTGACCTCCTTAGTCAAACTTCCCGGAGGGTCACCCATCCTAACACTACTCCAGCCCCAACACGCTTAATCTCTCGGTTCTATTCAACTCTCACTCCAGCTCACTTAGCAGGTACTTGTTGATATATCTATCATACAAATCCTATTAAACCATGTTGATGTTCATGGGTGTGCTAAATTTTTTAACAGTTTTTTTTGAAACTTTCTCATCGGTCCTCTAGCATATTTTGAACTTTTTTAAAAAAATTGAAAAAATAATTTTTAAATTTATATATTTTTTAAGGATACCAGCGGAAATTTTAAACTTTTTTTAAAACTTCCCAATCGGTCCTCTCGTCTATTTTGAACTTTTTAAAAAAAATTAGAAAATATATTTTAATTTATTTTTCTGTTACTAGTGGCGCATTTCATAAAAAATGCCCAAATACTAAGTTTGATATATTATTTTTTTCATTTTTTTGGCTCCAGATCTTGAAATGCCCGTAACTTTTTTTTCTGTTAGGTTTTTGAGGATTCTAAAAATGTTCAACGCGGTTTCCTTCGTTGAATTTGGATATAACTTTTCGAGTAGATGATTTTTCATATAAAAAACTTTTTCATCGGAGTTCGTATGCAAAATTTATATCCATCTTATAAATTCTCGAGAGATTTTACAAAAAAAGTCAAAATTCATGTTTCTAAATTTTCCTAATAACTAGACCACATATTACATGGGAATCTTATTTTCTTTTATTTTTTTTTACATTTATATCATTTTCTTTCATTTTTTTTCAAACTAAAAAGGCGGTCCACGGGGAGGGGGGTGTATTTGTGTATTGGGAATTTTCCCCTTACATTTTTTAGGTTAGTAGTGGCGGATATACAAGATGCACCACTAATAAGTCCTTATGGGCGACGCATTTCAGAATGCGCCACTAATAATTCTTTACGGGTGGCGCATTTCAGAATGCGCCACCATAAGCTCTTATTAGTGGCGCATCTTGCCAAATGCGCCACCCCTGGCGCATTATGAAAAATGCGCCACTCATAAAAGGATCCAAGACTGGCCCACTCTTAGGGGTCACACATTTTAAAAAAATGCGCCACCCATAAGAGCTTATAGGTGGCGCATTTTGAATCAGTGCGCCACCCTTACAACATAGTGGCGCATACGTATAAAATGCGCTATTAATAAAGTTTCCATGTATAACCTTTTCAGTAGCGTGTCTATCAATCAAGTCAAGAAACTTAGAAAAATTGTAAGGATAGAGAAACTGGCCACGAAAGACAACAAACTCTTTGTCAGCATAATGAAGAAGACTTCAGTCTCCATAGGATGGTACTAATTTATGTTCCAACCATTTTTTCCCTACGCACACAATTTCCATACTGAAAACTATATTTATCTATCAAACCACATGTATGGTCAAGAAGCAAGAAATGTTTTTGTACAACACCCGCGCTATAATATTGTAGCCTTCATGAAGAGGGAAAACAATGGGCGGCCAATCATCCACAGGCGCCGGACTAAAGTTGCAAAGGCCTTTAACATTATCGAAGGCTCAATTTTCGCATTCCACTTTGACAGTTTCCTAGATGAGATTCATCTGTCTATCTACCGACTATGATGATGTACTTTGCAAAGGTTGTTTCTGTATTGCGGCCTGGTGTACTATCTGCTTGTTGTTACCAAGATTTCGTGTTTATGTAATGCGGCCTACTGTACTAGCTGTTGGATGTACTGTGATTTCAGTAATTATGAAAATCCTGGTGACCATTACAAGCATATGAAAGATATTGTGTTATATATATATATATGATTGTGCTTATATCAACAATTAAAAAATATCCTAAAATATTTAAGATAAATACAATGCTAATTAAAGTGCGAGCGATTGGATCATTGCACACGGTTCTGCATATAAGTTCGTCACTGATAGGTATGTACATCGCACACATTCGATAAGAAATGAGCGTTGGGGATTTATTTATAATTTCACACAATATTTTGTGCACAACCATTTATAATGTTCAGCGTACAACACACACAGTTTGGACAAAATGAACCTTTGGGATTTAATTCTGAAATCACACGAGCATTTGTGCACAAACGTTTGTGTAGGTGTCAACAACACAAACGTGTACTATATATACAAACTGTATGGAATAACTTTGGGTATCCCACGCAGTTCCTGACACACCAGCGTTTGGGATAGTATAACTCAACACAAACGTAGTTTCTGTATTAAACGTATGCATAGGACAATAATCTTAGATGGACATTCGTGGATAAGTTTTTGCAATAAAAAGGTCATCTCAAACGTTCGAGTTATCTTGTTCGTCTGCGCGGACTATCCATAGGAAACGATTTCTGGCTATCATGTTGAATAGGCCCCCCTATCGCAATCGAGAGCAAGGGGACGGTTCCGATTTCCGTAGGCGATAGGGGTCAAAAAGCGTTTGGATAGCCGTCGCGCGCACTAGTGACCTTCCGATTCTGCGATTAGTCTTCGCCGATCTACGCACAAGCGTGTACTTGACCTTCGGCGGGTACCAAATCTACATCAACCGATGGGGCACTCTCCGCTTCACAGATCACGCTCGGGCGCCCACACCAACAACCGCAACAGCAGCAGCGGTCAAGGATGAAGCAACCACCCGCACTGCGACTACTAGAGTCATCCGCGCCTCCCACCTTAGCCCGACCCATTGCACCGCTCTCGACTGCACGAGTGGGGCACTCACATGGAAAAGGCACAACAGAAGCTCGACAAGGCTAGCAAGCAAGACGCCTCTCTAGGTGTTCATGGTGGACACCCATGCACCAACTTCAGATGACAGGGGCGAATCAAATGACCCTAACAACTACAGAGGAACTGGTGCAAATGTCAGAGACAGCGAAACCGACGACAACAAGCAACCAACGGTCACCCTCGGGGAACGAAGAACCATACCGTGAAAAGTCTTCAGGAGACAAGGAAGAGTGCGCACAGGCGCGCCGCCCGGTGAAAACTCAGGAAGAAGCAACCCGGGGAGCGATCAACCTGAGAGCAGTAATCGCCACGCCTCGGAAGCTGCAACGCAAGCGAAACCCGCAGAAAAAATTGTCCTATCCAAAGAGGCAATTCCCAGGGTAAGAAACACAGTAAAGCACGACAAGCTCCTACCAAAAAACACAACGCGCGACGAACTCAGAGTATACAACAAGCTAGAAAGCGACGTCACGAAGAAAACCGGACGACCGAGGCTCGAGCTGGAGAAACGAAGACGAGTCACGGATGAGTCGAATGCCGATCGCCAAGCACCACCAGAACTCTCGGGCGACTCCTCCGACCATGGATCACCCCACCAGCGTAGGCCCAGATTCAACAATCTACGCCGAACGGACAAGAAGAAAGTTGCTCGCAATAGAGACGACACATTCAGACTCGAAGACGAGGACGGGGAAGAAGAACAGCTCACACCAGCAGAAGCGCTCATCGCCACAAAAGCATACCTCCACTAGGCCCAAGCTGGAGAAAAAGAGGAAGCAGACCGCAACACCGCGAGAGTACTCAAAGTGATGAACGCCGCGATCGCCGCGTCAGTAACCAAAAAAGCAAGCACAAGGCGAGCAGCCCGCGAGCAGTCGCCGGAGAGGGACCCGACCCCGCCCGATGATGACGACGACAGCGATGATCATTGCCACAGCCACCCTGACCGAAACAAAGACCGCGACAGGGACGACCATGGAAACCGACAACACAACAATCGACGACGCGATGCACGAGACGACATCACACAGAGCAATATCAACGGAGGATGTCGCAGACGCGCGGCCCGCGAAGAATACTCAGACGAACCAGAGTTAGATAGAGAATCAGAACCCTATGGAGCACTTTGCTTCGCACGAGCAATACGTGAGACCCGAATGCCCAAGGGGTTTAAGATGAACTCAACAACACATAAATATGACGGACTCAAAGAACCAGAAGAATGGCTAGACAATTAGTTAAGAGCCGTCAAGTTCCAGCGAGGCACTAACACCACAACCACGCAGTATGTGCAACTCATGCTCGAGGGGTCAGCAAGGCACTGGATGAAAAACCTACAGCGAGGCTCCATCAGCTCTTGGAAGCAGTTCCGCAACGCATTCATCGAGAACTTTAAGTCGGCGTACAAGAGACCAACATCACTCGAGGAACTGAGAGCCTGCAAGTAAGGAACCCGAGAGTCTCTGAGAACCTACATCCAACGGTGGAACATACTCAAAAACCCAGCCAAAGACATATCAGACGAAAGAGCGATCGACGCATTCAAACGAGGACTTCAGTGCATCGACTTCAAAGAACAGTTAGGGCATCTCAAAGTCCGCACGCTCGCGAAACTACTGGAGCACACCAACAACTGGGTTGACGGAGAAGATTCCATACGCAACGAAGCAGACGCTCCGCTGACCCATGGTGACCGTGACTATGACTATTACGGCGGGGACAAAAGTTTTTATCGAAGAAGAAAGCGACCCAGACGCAACTTCTACGACGACAGAGGACCCGACATGGCAGCGGGTGGTTTTCCAGAAGATAGAGATGGCAGTCGCCGTGACGACAACAAACCGCAAAGAAGAGACAACCAAGACGACCCGCCGCATGGTCAGAAGCGCGACTGACGATCACGACAACCGCGCAATGACAGAAGAACACTCCGCTCGGTAAAGGAGCAATTCGACGGGCCATGCTCATTCCACGGATTGAAGGACGATCACAGAGAACTCAGATCAGGGCACACCTTGAGAGACTGCAGACGCTTCAATGAACTCTCAGAAGAAAAAAGCGGACCACATCACCAGCCCCACAACCACTCTCCAGCGTAGCCATTGGACCAATCGTTCTCAACGCTCCGCCCGCTCCCGCCATGCCATCAAGGCAGGTAGCCTCCATCCAACAAAGGTGTGTGGTACCAGAGGAAGAGGTCGAATACCCAACTGCGCATGGACGGATATACATGATCCATGAAGGAAGGAAGGCCATCAAACAGACAACAGAAGCAATTCTACAGGCAGGTTTTCATGGCAGTCTCCTCATACCCAGCAATACCCGAATTCCTCCGTGGGTCAGAAACTGACATCACTTTCTCCTACGAGGATCACCCGCTAGCCATCCCACGACCAGGACACGCCGCACTCGTACTCGAAGCAAGAATCGGAAATTATGAGATGTCGCGAGTGTTCATGGACGGAGGTAGTGGCATCAACATCATATTCACCAAGACCTTGGAAGAAATGTTCATCCCAACCTCGACACTCAAAACCTCAAGAAAAAACTTCCATGGAATCGTACCAGGCAAAGCAGTCTATCCCCTCAGCAAAATAAGCTTAGAGGTAGTCTTCGACAATAAAAGCAACTTCAGAAAGGAGACCCGGGACTTTGAAGTAGTCGACTGGAGATCGCAGTACCACACCATCCTCAGTCGACCAGCCTTCACACGCTTCATGGTCGTCCCCCACTACGCATACCTCAAGTTGAAAATGTCTTGGCCAAGGGGAGTCATCACCATCAATGGCAGTTTCGTAAGGTCAGATCGTTGCGACAGGGAGTTCCACAACATCTCAGAGACGTTCCGAACTCACCAGAGCAGCGAGATGGCAGACCACGCAGCAGCACTCAAATAGCACAGTGGGAAGACCTGAAGAAATCGCAAGCACTACAAGAGAAAGGACAAAAAAGCAGAAGCCAACGCTTCACGCTCCCTCTACTCACTATCTTAGCAGCAAATTTTCATTCCTAGGGCTATCAAGACATCGATCCAAAATAAGGTTGTCTTCAGCCATTCGTGTAAAGAACATCAGGAAAACAGCAGTACGAGGAAGTTTTTTCCCAAGCATCTTACGCGACTCAAAATTGGCACTCCGAGGCTTGCTCGCGACAGCCACCCTTCGAGGCGTTCTTCTCTTACACTACTCAAAATTGGCACTCAGGGGCATGCGCACGACAACCACCCTCCGATGCGTTCTTCGCTTATGCGACCCAAAATTGGCACTCGGGGGCTTTCACACGGCAGTCACCCTCCGAGGCGTTCTATGCTTACGCGACTCAAAATTGGCACTCAGGGGATTGCGCGTGACAACCACCCTCTGAGGCGTTCTTCGCTTATGCGACTCAAAATTGGCACTCAGGGGCTTGCACGCGACAGCCATCCTCCGAGGTGTTCTTGACTTACGCGACTCAAAATTGGCACTTGGGGGCTTGCGCACGACAGCCACCCTCCGAGGCATTCTTTGCTTACGCGACTCAAAATTGTCACTCGAGGGCTTGCGCGCGACAGCCACCCTCTGAGGTGTTCTTCGCTTATGCGACTCAAAATTGGCACTCGGGGCCTTGCGCGCAACAACCACCCTCCGAGGCGTTCTTCGCTTATGCAACTCAAAATTGGCACTTGGGGGCCTGATACGTCCCAAACATATCTATAATTTCTTCTTGCTCCATGCATGTTTTGTGTGACTTTGCCATGTTTTGCTTGAACTTTCATACACTTTTGAGAATATTTGAAATAACCTATTAACTCAGTGCACCCAGTTGCCAGTTCCTGTTTTCTGCTGTTTCTGTATTTCAGGTTTTCCGACCATTAAAAGTTCTCCAAAAATTCCGGAAAAGTTATATAAAAAATCAGCGTCCCGGAAGCCTTCTGAATCACCAAGGAAGGAAGGGAGGGCCACCACAGGGACTCCAGAAGGGTCCCTGGCGCGGCCCCACCCTAGGCCGCGTCGGGCACCCTCGTGGTTGCCCTGTGGCCCCTCTCGGTGCCCCCTTTGGCCTATATTTACCCCCCGTGACGGAAACCCCTAAGAGAGATCTGCTATTCCCGTTCTCCTCCCTGTACCGCCGACACCGTTTCAAGATCGGGGCTGCCAGGAGAAGCTGCCCGGCACCCTGCCGGAAGGAGGAACCCCCTCCGGGAGACCATCCATCGCCATGGATGCCTCCCGGATGTGCCGTGAGTAGTCCCCCTTGGACCATGGGTCCATGAACAGTAGCTATGTGATGTACTCGTCCCCTCTTTGTGCTTTCACTTTCGAGACCTCGTGAGCTGCCTCACATGATCGGGGAACTTTTGTAATTTTCTGTGTTGCTATGCTGAGTTTGCTGGGATCTGATGGATTATGAGATTATGTTCAGATTGTGATGAGTAATATATTTGGTTCTCTTTTATATTTGTGTTCTTTAGTAAATTCTTGCATGTTCTCCGTTGCCGTATTTTACTTTGGCCAAGTGATTTGTTGCAACTCCAAGAGGGAGCGTTATGCTTGATTGTGGGTTCAGCCCCTTGATGTCTAGCTTGAGTGACAGAAACATGAGACTAGGGGTTGTGCTGTTGCCACCAGGGATAAAACAACGGTGGTTGTACCTGCGGGTGCAAGGATTGTTTACTTTATGCAAAGTTCTTTTAATGCAGTTGTCTGTTGCTTTGAGTTTACACTTTGGGTGGGATTCACAACTTACTACCAGCGAGATGTTCTGGATAGATATCTCAAGGTGGATGATTCGTCGTAGATGCAGATGGATTTCGGTCTACTTACCTTGGCGTACTGCCCATTGCTTTTGAGCCTCTTCCTTTCTTCTGTAGCATAGTTAGCATTGCGGTGCGTTTATAATCCTGTCAATTGCCCAGCTGTGATTTGTTTACCTCGCTAGCACTTTTATCGTCTTTTGGGAGAGATACATCACTAGTGAACATCACGGGACCCCGGTCCATATTCACACCATTGTTTACATCATCAATTTACTTTCAGTTTTTACTTTCTATTGCCACTATTATTATCTCTTGCGTTGATCCTTTGTAAATAGCAAGGCTGGAGGAATTGACAACTCCTCTGTACTCGTTGGGAGCAAAGTTACTTGTTGTGTGTGCAGGTCCACGTCAAGCGCCGTGACACCATCTTGTATCTCTTGGAGTCCTACTGATTTGATAACCTTGGTATCTTCACCGAGGGAAATTTGCTGCTACGCTACATCTCACCTTCCACTTGGGGTAACCAACGAGAAGTGAGAGATCTATCCTCACTGTATCAAGCCAATTTCTGGCGCCGTTGCCGGGGACTCCAGTCTACAAGTTATGGGAGATGCACACTATCTTTTATCTTTGCTTTTTAGTCTTGTTAGTTTAGCTTTCAGTCTTTACTTTTGTGTCCCTTATCAAAAATACCAAAAATACCTGCTGCTACTATGGGTTCCAATGAAAACACCAAGTTGTGTGACTTCACTAGTCACAACAACAATGACTTTATTTGCACTCCGATTGCTCCACCTGCCACTTCAACACCTTCTTATGAAATTAAACCTGCTTTGCTTAATCTTGTTATGAAATATCAATTCTCAGGTGTTGGAGAGGATGCTGCCTTGCACTTAAATAATTTTGTTGAGCTTTGTGATATGCAAAAGTACAAGGAAGTAGATGGAGACATCGTCAAGATGAAGATTTTTCCTTTCTCCTTGAGAGGAAGAGCCAAGGAGTGGCTGCAATCCTTACCTAAGAATAGTATCGATTCTTGGGACAAGTGTAAGGATGCTTTTATTGGGAAGTACTGTCCCCCTGCTAAAATTATCCAGTTGAGAAGTAACATTATGAATTTTAGGCAATTGGATAATGAACACGTTGCCCAAGCTTGGGAAAGAATGAAATCTCTTGTTAAGAACTGCCCTACACATGGTTTGACTACCTGGATGGTTATCTAGACTTTTTATGCAGGCTTAAACTTTACCTTGCGGAATCTGTTAGACTCGGCCGCGAGAGGAACTTTCATGTCAACCACACTTGGTGCTTCCACGAAGCTACTTGATGAGATGATGCTGAACTACTCTCAATGGCACACCGAACGATCTCCAACTGGTAAGAAGGTAAATTCTGTCGAGGAGATCTCCTCTCTTAATGAAAAGGTTGACTTGATCATGTCTCTACTTACCAAGCAAGCTCCTATTGATCCTCAGGATGTTCCTTTAAATTCCTTGGTTGCTCAAGAACAAGTAGATGTGAACTTTATCTCTAGAAACAACTTCAACAATAATGCTTATAGGAGTAATTTTGGTAGCAACAATCCTAGACCTTTCCCATCCAACAACTATGGGAACGACAATAGGAAGTCCTACATTCAGAATTATAGGGAAAGAGACCTACCCAACTACGAGAAACTTGTAGCAATAGAAAAAGCCACCAAACTCTATATTCACACACAGTTTGAGCAAAACAAGGCTTTTTCCAGACAATTATATCCGCACTCTGCTATCCTGAAAAACATTAGCAAACAACTTAAGAGCCTGAACAGTGACATCTCCAGTCTCCAAACTAGACTCACTACCACTGAGACTTATGTTTCAAACATGTCTCACACCCAATCTACCTTGATAAACCAAATGGCAGCCAAACCCGAAGTTATTCCCAAGGAAGAAGAGAGAGTTAAGAGCCTTCCTACCCACCACACAGTATCTACTATCCAAGTTGTTGAGGATGTCCGAACTGTTAGCACCCATCACACCCCTAGTCCCACTGGACCTATCAATGGTGATGCTACCACCTCAACCATAGATGAAGAAACCTCTATGAACATAGAGGCTTTCAAACAAGTGAGCCTAAATGATATCACTACCTCCTTGATAGATAGTAGTGATCTAGACTTTGAAAACTGCACCTTACCTGAAGTTATTGGTTTCCTACACAAATTGTCTAGAGACCCCCCACACTAGCACACTTAATCTTGCCTTCACAGAGCACATCACCAATGCTCTAATCAAAGTTAGGGAGGAGAAGATTAGACTAAAAGCCTCCATACCTAGGAAGCTAGAATATGGTTGGGATCCTATGATAAAAATCAAATTGAATAACTTCTCTTGCTTTGCTCTTTGTGATGTTGGAGCTAGTACCTCCGTTATTCCCAAAAGAATGTATGATATGCTTGAATTGAAACCTTTTGATCCTTGTTATTTTGGTGTTCGTCTTGTTGATTCTTACGTAAAGAAACCTTTGGTGAAGATCGACGATGTTCTTATCATTTTCAATGACAATTATGTTCCCGCTGATTTTACTATTATGGACATTGAGTGTGAGCCCTCTTGTCCAATTATTTCGGGACGTCCTTTTCTTCGCACCGTGGTTGCTGTTATTGACATGAAAGAGGGGAATATCAAATTCCAATTCCCTCTCAAGAAAGGGATGAAACATTTCCCTGGGAAAAAGATTAAGTTTCCCTTTGAGTCCGTAACATGGGCTAGTTATTTTCTTGATAAGACTTGATCTTCTGCTTTAAGCCTAGCTAATGGCTTTAAAGAAGCGCTTTCGGGAGGCAGCCCACAACGAATTTAGGTTTTCCTTTTTGTTTTTATTCTGTTCTTAGTGGTCTTGATGATTGTTACTACTGTAGCAACATCATTGTATCTTTACTTTTCAAGCTTTGTGCCAATTATAGCCTCATATGACAAGGGAAAAGAAAGTTGTGACATGCTGTCCAGAAAACAGATTCTGTCCTCGTGACGGGAAAAAACATAGAAAATCACCAGTTCATCTTTTTGAGCTGAATTTTTTACACAGCGTTCTCTATGCAATCACGGAACTTTAGTATGTTCTGAGTTTTTTGATTTGTGTTGCAGAAGTACCCCTAAAAAATTATTTACTACCTGCTGTTTTGTTTTTCACAGATTCTGCCACGTTTTGTCTCTCCTAACTTTTGCAAACCTTAAGCTTTCTTTTTCTTTGCAAAAACTTTTTGGAAATCTTCAGAAACAGTAGCTCTTCAAGAATATATTTATTTGCAGTAGAGGAAAATTATTTTAATAGGGTACTAACTTCTCTAATCAGTTTACAATGAGTTATGCATGAAGGGATTTTTCAAGTGTACGATGGAAGATGATGAAAGAAGATCCTGGAGTGTCAAACTCTCAAGCTTGGGGATGCCCAAGTGCACCCCCAATAAATATTCAAGGAGAATCAAGCATCTAAGCTTGGGGATGCCCCCGTGCATCCCCTTCTTCATCAAAAATTATCAGTTCGTCCCTTGTTGCACTATATTTTTATCACTTCATGCGTTATGTGCTATGCTTGGACCGTCTCGCTCTTTACTTTTCTTAGGTTTGATTTTTTTCTTTGTTTGCTGTAGTAACAAGTTAGATCCCAGCTTTCTTTTGTGTGGGAGAGAAAAACGCTCCGCTGGAACTAGAATTCCTCATAGGATTTTCATGCTTATTTCCTTAGCTATGAGTTGTTATTTTTCTTTTCTTAGCTGCTGCCCTGTTTAGTTGTTGTGCTTTAGTTTTCTTCTAGAGCTTTTGTTTTGTCTTAGGTTGACTTTCCTATATGTAGCATGTTTTATGTTGTTAGAGAGTTTGCCTGTTGCACTGAGTTTTGTGTCTTGGCTAGAAAGTAGGTAGTTGAAGTTGCTATTCTCTCTGTAGTAGTAACTTGCAATAGTTTTGAGGTATTGACTAGAGTAATGTTTGAACTTTTGGTGTCAAGAGCTCGAGCCTATTAGTCATATATGTCGTATTTTGGGAAATCCATGTGATTTTCGAAAACCAAAAACCCCCTGTCGAGAACTCTAGCTACTAGATGGATCACTAACCTCTGGAGAGTTCAAATATTAGAGTACACTCACGTACCATGAGTCGAGGATGCACAAGGATAACCAAAACCCCATACACTCCTCCTCGGGGTACTTGTCTCTTTGTGAACCTCCAGATTAGATTGAGAGTTACCGATAATAAATGCATGAGTTCTTCGGACTAATGTTAGTATTCGAAAGTTGACACTTCCACCCACCTATACTTTTTCTAGCCTCTTCGGTACCGTGCATTGCCCTTTCTCATCTCGAGAGTTGGCGCATACTTCGCCGGTGCATCCAAACCCTTGGCACGACACACTCTATCATCATAAGGCTCCGTATATCTTTCCTCAAAACAGCCACCATACCTACCTACAAGGCATTTCCATAGCCTTTCCGAGATACATTGCCATGCAACATTCATCTTCTCATGACTTGATCTTCATGTCATACATGCTACTTGCTTGATCGATGAGCCGCATGCTAGTTGGGCCTTTCCCAAATCATTGCTACATGACGCTAGTATCATTGCTTATCCTGCTACCCTGGTAGAGACATACATTTGCATCATGATAGTTACATCTTCTTTATATGAGTACCTTTGTAAACTGTGAAAGATCTCCTATATTCTTGTAAAATATAGAGTGTTTCCCCTAAAGTGAGGAACAGATCCCAAAGAGGACAAAACCAAAAGATCCCAAAGAGGACAAATGAGAGTTAAATAGAAAGAGCCATTGAGGCCACCAAAAAAATACAAAAAATAGAAAAAATAGAAAAAGAAAAATAAAAATAGAGAAGGGGGCACACTACTATTCCTTTTGAGAGATCCACACTAGTACTTCATCCTCTATCCCTTTTACTCCATAGAGATCATCATACATGCATATAGCTATGTGGGGACCCTTCATACTATAGAACTTGGCGTGTATATTCCAATGATGAGCCTCCTCAAAAGAGCTCTAGGTCTTCATGAGCAAGCAAGTTAGATGCACCCCCACTAGTTCCCTTGGAGAGCTTTTAGCTCACATGTGCATCCGTTGCATGGCAATCCCTTCTCCTCACATCATATCTATCATATGTCCTTCTCTTGCCTATGATTGTCCTCTTTGATGTGAGCCTTTCACACCTTTTTGTCTTCCTCCTCCACCTTCTTTCTGTTTTTCCTTTTGGGTGTCAACTTTCTTGATCACGCTCATCCATTGCATGAGTGCTCAAAATATCGAAAGGGGTGGATCAGTTTGACTTGTACCTGGCTAGTGGTCTGGGGACGAGTCCAGATAAGAATCCAAAGGAGAGCAAGTGTGAAACTTTAGTAGAGAGTAGTTCTCAACAATATATTTTTTATCTCGTATTCCTATATGCCTCTTCTTGCACGCAAACATCATCTGGAGACATTCGAGTCACAGCCAGCGAGAGCTCTTGCACCTGTTGTTCTTTTGTTGCTTGTGTCAATACTAATATAGACTCTTGCTTGTTAAGACTTCAATTGAATTGCATGCTTTGATTGCTTTACTTAAAAGTCCTTATATGGTTGCGTGGCATGTCGCCATAGAAATTATGCTTGTTATCATTTCAATACTCGAGGACGGGCAGGAATTAAGCTTGGGGATGTTGATACGTCCCAAATGTATCTATAATTTCTGCTTGATCCATGCATGTTTTGTGTGATATTGCTATGATCTAGATACACTTTCATACATTTTTGAGCATATTTGGACTAACCTATTAACTCAGTGCACCCAGTTGCCAGTTCCTGTTTTCTGCTGTTTTTGTATTTCAGGTTTTCCGGCCATTAAAAGTGCTCCAAAAATTCCAGAAAAATTATATAAAAAATCAGCGTCCCGGTAGCCTCCGGAATCACCAAGGAAGGAAGGGAGGGCCACCACAGGGACTCCAGAAGGGTACCTGGCGCGGCCCCACCCTAGGTCGCGCCGGGCACCCTCCTGGCTGCCCTATGGCCCCTCTCGGTGCCCCATTTGACCTATATTTACCCCCCTGTGACGGAAACCCCTAAGAGAGATCTGCTATTCCCGTTCTCCTCTCTGTACCGCCGCCGCCGCCGTTTCAAGATCGGGGCTGCCAGGAGAAGCTGCCCCGGCACCCTGCCGGAAGGAGGAACCCCCTCCGGGAGACCACCCATCACCATGGACGCCTCCCGGATGTGCCGTGAGTAGTCCCCCTTGGACCATGGGTCCGTGACCAGTAGATATGTGATGTACTCCTCCCCTCGTTGTGCTTTCACTTTCGAGACCTCGTGAGCTGCCTCACATGATCGAGGCACTTTTGTAATTTTCTGTGTTGCTATGCTGAGTTTGCTGAGATCTGATGGATTATGAGATTATGTTCAGATTGTGATGAGTAATATATTTGGTTCTCTTTTATATTTATGTTCTTTAGTAAATTCTTGCATGTTCTCCGTTGCCGTATTTTACTTCGGCCAAGTGATTTGTTGCAACTCCAAGAGGGAGCGTTATGCTTGATTGTGGGTCCAGCCCCTTGATGTCTAGCTTGAGTGACAGAAACATGAGACTAGGGGATGTGCTGTTGCTACCAGGGATAAAACAACGGTGCTTGTACCTGCGGGTGCAAGGATTGTTTACTTTACACAATGTTCTTTTAATGCAGTTGTCTGTTGCTTTGAGTTTACACTTTGGGTGGGATCCACAACTTAATACCAGCGAGATGTTCTAGATAGATCTCTCAAGGTGGATGATTCGTAGTAGATGCAGATGGATTTAGGTCTACTTACCTTGGCGTACTTCCCATTGCTTTTGAGCCTCTTCCTTTCTTTTGTAGCATAGTTAGCATTGCGGTGCGTTTATAATCCTGTCAATTGCCCAGCTGTGATTTTTTTACCTCGCTAGCACTTTTATCGTCTTTTGGGAGAGAGACATCACTAGTGAACATCACGGGACCCTGATGGCTTCTCGCCCCTTCGTTGGTTTCCCCAAGTGTAAGGTTGAGATGTAGTGCAGCAGCAGTTTTCCCTCGGTGAAGATACCAAGGTTTGTCTCCAGCAGGACTCCAGAGATGATAAGTAGGTGTCAGCGGTGCAACTGACGCGGACCTGCACACAGACACAGATAACTTTGTTCCCAACGAAGTTCAGAGAGGTTGTCAATCTCTCCGGTCTTGTTGTTTACAAAGGATAAAACGCAAGGGATAATGATAGCAGATAAAAGCGGTAAAGTAAATGTAGAGTGAAACAGTGATAAGGATATGGACTGGGATACGTGATGTTCGCTAGTGATGTCTCTCTCCCAAAATGTCAGAACCCCAACTTAGGTAAGTGCTAGGGTTTTATTGTGCCTTTGCATCATGCAAAATTTCAAAAGAAAATTCAAAAATGGGGAAAAGAAAAGCCCTGAGAAATTAAATCAAATGGCCAGATAAAAATCTTTTTCCAAAAATCATTTGAGTATTTGGAAAATTTCTATAAATGATGTTGATCATTTTAAAAGTGGTTTGGGAGCAATCCCATGCTCATGGAATTTTCTAATTTTCAAACAATGCCTTGGAAAATTAAATAAACCCCTATTTGATTTAAAATTCAAATGTTTTGAATTTTAAAGAGTGCCAAATTTTATAAGTGGCTAGCTCTAGCTGTTATGAGGCCATATAAAAAATTATGGCATTTACAAAAATACATAGCTATTTTATTAGCTAGGTCAACCTATTTACAGAAGAAATAAAAAGAAAAAGGAAAAGACAGAGAGAGGGAGCTTACCAGACGCCCATAGGCGAGGCCCACTCACCTGTGCCACGGCCCAGCCCACCCGGGGGCGCCTTGTCTGCTTCCTCCCCGCCGAGCCAAGCTGCTTGGTGGAGGCAGAGAGTGGCCACGGCGCCACCTCGACGCCGAGAGGCTTCCAGCCCCCCTGGACCTCATCTCCTCGCCTGGGAGGCCGCCTCGAAGCCCCCTTTCATTTCCCCCTCCTCTGGCTCATCTTCCCCCTCTCCCTTCGCCGTTCTGTTCGTCGCCCGAAGCCCGCGCCGGAGCGCGCCGCCGCAACCGCGTGGCCACTGGCCTGCCCTCGCCGAGCCGACTTGTCTGGACGCCTCCCCGCTATCGTCTTCGTCTCCCCGAACCTGGAATCGAGCCGAGAAGCCCCCCTAGGCGACGCCATTGTCATCGACGACCTCTGATGCCCGTCGGACGCCATGGCCGAATTCGCCGCCGTCAAGCTTTCCCCGGCCCCGTCGTCTTCGCCTTCCGACTCAGGGTGAGCTGAGCTTCGACCTGCCCTACTCCTGCCTCCTCCCGTGCCCTCGAACGTGGTTCCGGCGAAGCCCGAGCTCGGACCGCCGTCGTGGTCGAGCTAGCCGTCGCCACAGGCCACGCCTTTGGCCCCCGACTGCTCCAGCAGACGCGCGGCTTCGCGTTGAGCCTCCCAGTGCGCGCAGCCCTCTTCCCCGTGCCCTAAACCGCGAGTCCGGCGAGTCTCCGACGTGAACAGTACTGCCGCCGGCGAGCCCAGGCCATTAGGGCCTTAATCACCTTGCTAATCCCCCCCCCTGAGTCCATGACAAGTGGGCCCTAGACCCCCCTAAACCCCTCTGTTAGTTTAATCTAACAGGGATTAACCCCACTGAGACTTACAGGTGGGCCCCTGTTGTCAGCCCCCTGGTGACATCAGCACTGCGTCACAGTGATGCAATAAATGGAATAGAAATATTTTAGAATAAATCCAGAAATTCCATAAAATGCAATAAACTTTGGAAATTCATAATTAATTCATCCTAACTCCAAATATAGCAAATAATATGTCTAAAATTATCAGAAAAATACAAGTATTATGAATATGCAACTTGTTTCTATGTTTGACCATTTTAAAATGGGTGAACAGTAGCAAACATGCATATGGCATTCTTTTGAATTCAAATTTGGATTGAATTTGCAAATGACTTTGCAACACATTTATTTTAGATAGTTTCATCCACACATCAGAGGCTTTACCTCACCTTTACAACATCACATCATGATCAACCTTTTCAAATGAACTTTGATGCATTCAAATGCATTTGAAATTCATCGATAAATCAAATGGAGTTTGAATTTGCAATTCAATTGCAATATACTCCTTTTAAATAGAAATGTCCACACAATGCAACCTTGAACATCACCATTACAATCTTATTCATGTGATTGTGCATTGTACATTATGTTGATCCTATGATTGTCATGTTGCTGATAGAAGTGGAGCCGGAACCCAAGTTCACCCCCTTCGTTGAAGACCCTGTGACTGAACCCCGTCAGCAATGCAAGCAAACCCCCATTGATCATGTCGATAAAATCTCAATTCCCTCTCAGTCTCGCTTATGCATTGTTTAGGATTATCTCCATGATAACGTTTCTACCGCATAGTTGAACCCATATCCTTTGCATGACCTATCATCTTGTCACAGTAGTAAGTAAACCACAATCCTAGCTGACATAGGAGTTGATTGATATCATGTGGCCCCTGCAACTGTTACTGCTTATTGCATGCTTACAGTTACAATGAGGTTACTCTTTTGTGAGTCGGGATGGTAGTGATCATGTTGATGATGGTGGAAATGTGTTGGTGAATCTACCCTAATACAAGGTGAACGATGAGAGGCTGTGTAGGAGTACACAGTGGGTTGTCTCGTTGAACACCGCCTTAAGTCCGAGTTCTTGTGTGGTGATCCAAGAAGAAGAGTACAACCACACATTGGGCTCACTGACCCCTCTCATCCTAGTACCTCACCCCGTTCGAACCCCAGAAGTCACAGTAGTTCGGAGTTCTGGTAGGGCTGTGGCACGGTCTGCAAAGTGGATGAACGAGTTTTCAAGACCGGCTTGGGACCCTACACACATCGTTTGAGGCTGTACTGGAACCTCGGCCGGACTTCCATACGGATCCCCCTCAGATAGGCGACTCTCTGGACTAGAACGGAGTTGTGGGCGAAGTGTTGTGGTGGCATCCTCGTTGTCCCCTCTTGAACGGTGACACGCAAAAGGCGGTAACTGATGACACGTGTGTGTAGCGGTACACCCCTGTAGGGTTAACAAAACTATTCGAATAGCCGCGTCTGCGGTTACGGACTGCTTGGAAAGCTTAGCTTGATTATTAGACAACTTGAACTGGATACCTCTAAAACACACCAAGGTAAGTGTGAGTGCTATGGCGTGCTTTCTCGTGGGGAAGTCGAGGAAGGCACCATAGTGGTGTAAATGGTTGGGGAAAGTAGTGGACTCGTGTACGCTTCTTACCTCAAGTCTGGTACTCGTAGTTCAGGACTAGCCAAGTCAAAGCTGGCACTTCTGCAAGTGAAACCCCACCTCCCTTTACCTTGATACATGTGCATGAGTAGTATAGTTCCTACGTAAGTCTTGCTGAGTACGACTTTGTACTCACGTTTGCTTATTCTATGTTTTAGATGAACCCACCTACCAGATGGTGGCTTCTACCCGAAGCTCGAAGATTGAAGACTCAGACCAAGACCAAGCTAGTGTAGTCCCAGTCAGACGACTGTTCCCTCGTGGAGGGCTTGTTTTTAGTTAAGGCTTCTCTAAGCCATTTGTTAAACTTGTCTGTACTAAGACCTACTTTGCTTCCGCTTGTTTGTCGTAATGTTGGATCACATGCTTGTGATCTCTCTGTGCACTCTGTAAGAGTTATCGATAAAATGTATACTTTGTAGAGAATTGCAATGACACATGCTGTTCATACAAGGCATGTGTGCTGCGTGTATGTTTATAACATGCATGTCTTTGTATGGGTTTTCGAGACCTTAGTTGTGATCTGGCTGGCGGTCTTTCATACACCAAGTGGCCCTTAGATGTGCGCAGCTTGGGGCATCGCGATGCGATTGTTCGAGACTCTGTCTCGTGCACACTTTGTGGTATGATCGAGCCCGCCCTAGACCCCGACTAAGTGATCGGGCTGGAGTTAGTCTATGTAAGAGTTATGAGATGGTCGATAGTATGGTTGAGGCGACTTGTCTGTGAATATGGGAGCTCATCACCCATATCATTTAGACTTGTGTGCGGATGATGAGGACCCATCTCAGTTGATCATCCGGCCTGGATGGGATGCCCCTCACGTACGATGCTTTCCGAGAACGTTCTGTGCTTGGCCTTGTCTGCTTAGACAAGTGGGTACGGTTCTCGGCTCTCCATATGACTATGTCGTAGAGGGACTTGCATACGCTAACCCCGGGTCCCGACACAAAAGACGATAAAATTTCTATGCGAGGTAAACAAATTACAGAAAGGCAATTGACAGGATTATGAACGCACCGCAATGCTAACTATGGTACAAAAGAAAGGAAGAGGTTCAAAAGCACAGGCAGTACGCCAAAGTAAGTAGACCGAAATCCATCTGCATCTACTACTAATCATCCACCTTGAGATATCTATCCAGAACATCTCGCTGGTATTAAGTTGCGAGCCCCACCCAAAGTGTAAACCCAAAGCAACAGACAACTGCATTAAAAAGAACTCTGCGTAAAGTAAACAATCCTTGTAACCGCGGTTACAAGCACCGTTGTTTTCCCCCTTGTGGCAACAACACATCCCCTAGACTCATGTTTCTGTCACTCAAGCATTTCATCGGGGAGGCATGAACCCACAATCTAGCACAACGCTCCCTCTTGGAGTCACTACCTACTACTTGGCCAAAGCAATAAACAACAACGGAGAACATGCAAGAATTACTTAGGAACAAAAATATAAGAGATAAAAACAAAATATATTAATCTATCACAATCTGAACATAATCTCATAATCCATCAGATCCGATCAAACTCAACATAGCAATAGCAGAAATATTACAAAGGTGCCTCGATCATGTAGGGCAGCTCACGAGGTCTAAACAATGAAGATCAAAGAGGGGAGGAGAACATCACATAGCTACTGATCACGGACCCATGGTCCAAGGAAAACTACTCACGGGACATCCGGGGAGCATCCATGGTGGAGAGGAGACTCCCGGAGTTCAATCCTCCCTCCGGCAGGGTGCCGGGAAGAGGTCTTCTGGTGCTCCTGATCTTGGAAGCGCGGCGGCGGCGGAACAGAGGCGAGTTCACGGAATAGGGTTCTTCTTCTGGAGTTTTCCCGTGACGGGGGATAAATAGGCGAAAGGGGGCAGCCAGAGGTGGGCCAGGGGCCCCAGGGGTGGGGGCCGCGCCGGGTGGCCGCCTGGCCCCCCCTTGGCCCCCTCTAGCCCCTCCCGGGCTCTTCTGGAAGCTTCCTGTGCGCTGATTTTTCCTTTATTTTTTCCGGAATATTTCTGGCATTTTTTATATGGGGGAAAACTGAAATAGAAAAACAGCAGAAAACAGGAACTGGCACTGGGGTGCACTGAGTTAATAGGTTAGTCCAATTATGATAAAAAAATGTATGAAAGTGTATCTAGATCATAGCAATATCACACAAAACATGCATGGAGCAAGCAGAAATTATAGATACGTTTTGGACGTATCAACATCCCCAAGCTTAATTCCTGCTCGTCCTCGAGTAGGTAAATGATAACAACATAATTTCTGTGGTGACATGCTAGCAACCATAAAAGGACTTTGAAAAGTAAAGCAATCAAGGTTAGAGATTCAATTCAAGTCATAACATGCAAGAGTCTATATTAGCATTGAAACAAGTAACAAAAGAACATTAGGTGCAAGAGCTCTCGCTGTCCGTGACTCGAATGTCTCCAAATTGTGTTTGCGTGCAAGAAAGGGGATAGGGAATACGAGAAAAGGTATTTTTGTGTTGAGAACTCAATCTACTAAAGTGTCACACTTGGTCTTCTTTGGAATCTTATCTTGAATCGTCCCCAGACCACTAGCCAGGTACAAGTCAATTTGATTCACTCCTTTTCGATATTTTGAGCACTCATGCAATGGATGAGCATAAGCACGAGAGTTGACACTTAGGATGGCAAAGAGAGAATATGGTGGAGGAGGAAGACAAAAAGGATGAGAAAGGCTCACATCAATGAGGAAAATCATAGGCAAAAGATGCCAATGATAGATATGATGTGAGGAGTAGGGATTGCCATGCAACGGATGCACATACGAGCTAAGAAGCTCTCCAATGGAACTAGTGGGGGTGCATCTAACTTGCTCGCTCATGAAGACCTAGAGCTCGTTTGAGGAGGCTCATCCTTGGAATATGCAAGCCAAGTTCTATAGTGTGAAGGTCCCCACATAGCTATATGCATATAGATCATCTCTATGGAGTACAAGGATATAAAGGGAGTACTAGTGTGGATCTCTCAAAAGGATAGTAGTGTTGCCCCTTGCTCTCTTTTTATTTCTTTTTCTCTTTTTTTTCTATTTTTTGTATTTTTTTGTGGCCTCAATGGCTCTTTCTACTTAACTCTCATTTGTCCTCTTTGGGATCTTTTAATGTGTCCACTTTGGGATCTTTTCCTCACTTAAGGGCAACACTCTATTTTACAATAAGGTAAAGGAGATCTTTCACACTTTACAAGGTACTTAAAAGCATAAAGAAGATATAACTATTATGAAGTATGCAATGTATGTCGCTGCCAGTGTAGCAGGAACATGTATGACATGAAGATCAAGTCATGAAGAGGTGGAAGTTGCATGGCAATGTAACTCGGAAAGGCTATGGAAATGCCTTGATAGGTAGGTATGGTGGCTGTTTTGAGGAAAGATATAAGGAGGCTTATGATGACAGAGCGTATCATGCCAAGGGTTTGGATGTGCCGGCGAAGGTGGACACCAACTCTCGGAGTGAGAAGAAGGCAATGCACGACACGTGAGAGGCTAGCAAAATATGGGAAGGTGGAAGTGTCAACTTTCAATACTTACATTAGCCGAAGAACTCATGCACTTATTATCGGTAACTCTCAATCTAATAAGGAGTTTCACAAAGAGACAAGTACCCCGAGGAGGAGTGTATGGGGGTTTGGTTATCCTTGCGCATCCTCGACTCATGGTACGTGAGTGTTCTCTGATATTCGACTCCTCAGAAGAGTAGTGATCCATCTAGTAGCTAGAGTTCTCAACTAGTTTTGTAGGTTTTGAAAAGAAACACGGATTGCCCAAAATACGACACCTATCACTAACAGGCAAGAGCTCTTGACACCAAAAGTTCAAACATTACTCACATCAAAACCTCAAAACCATTGCAAGCTACTACTAGAATTAAATAGCAACCTCAAGTACCTACTTCTCAAAACAAGACACAACTCAGTGCAACAACCAACTCTCTTTAACAAGATAAACATGAAAACTAAAAAGAGTTCCAGCAACAAACTAAACAAAAGCCAAGGCTCTTGCTAAAGACAAACTAAGACTAAAACTAAACAAGGAAGTAGCTATGAAAAGATAAAGAACACACAACAGCAAAAAGATAGGCATGAAGAATCCTATGATGTGTTCTAGATTTTGAAAGTGGAGCGTGTTTCTCTCCCACACAAAGTAAGAAAGGATCTAAATTGTCATGAATAGCAAGCAAAGCTAAAGAAAACAAAAAAATAAAACCTAAGAGCGAGACGCTCCAAGCATAGCACATAACGCATGAAGTGATACAAATATAACTAGACGAAGGACGAACCGATGATTGTTGATGGAGAAGGGGATGCACGAGGGCATCCCCAAGCTTAGACGCTTGAGTCTCCTTGAATATTTGTTGGGGATGCATGGGGGCATCCCCAAGCTTGAGCGCTTGACACTCCTGGATCTTCTTTCATCATCTTCCATCGCACACTTGAAAACTCCCTTCATACATAACTTATCATAAGCTGATTAGAGAGGTTAGTACCCATAATAAATAATTTTTTCTCTACTGGATATAAAGATATTCTTGAAGAGCTACTGTTTCTCAAGAGTGCCAAAAAGTTTTTGCAAAGAAAAAGCAAGCTTAAGGTTTGCAAAAGTTAGGAGATACAAAACGTGGCAGAATCTGTGAAAAACAGAACAACAGATAGTAAAGAATTTTTTAGGGGAACTTCTGCAACTCAAATCAAAAAACTCAGAACATACGGAAGTTTCGTAATTGTATAGAGCATACTGTGTAAAAATTTCAGCTCAAAAAGATGAACTGGGATTTTTCTGGTCACGAGGATAGAATCTGTTTTCTGGACAGCATGTCACAACTTTTACTTCCCTTGCCGTAAGAGGCTATAACTTGGCACAAAGTTGAAAAATAAAGATACAATGATGTTGCTACAGAAGTAACAAACATCAAGACACAACAAAAGCAAAAAAGAAACACCTAAATTCATTGCGAGCTGCCTCCCGAAAGCGCTTCTTTAAAGCCATTAGCTAGGCATGATGCAAAAAGAAGAATCAAGTTTTATCAAGAGAAAGAGAATAACTAGCCCGTGTAACAGACTCAAAAGGTAACTTGATTTTCTTTCTAGGGAAGTGTTCCATCCCCTTTTTGAATGGGAATTGGAATTTTATATTCCCCTCTTTCATGTCAATAACCACACCAACGGTACAAAGAAAAGGACGTCCCAAAATAATTGGACACAAAGGTTCACACTCTATATCCATAACAATAAAATCAACGGGAACATAGTTGTCATTGACAATGATAAGAACATCGTCGATCTTCCCCAAAGGTTTCTTTATGGAAGAATCAACAAGACGAACACCAAAATAACAAGTCTCAAAAGGTTTCAATTCAAACATATGAAATATTCTTTTGGGCATAACGGAGGTACTAGCTCCAACATCACATAAAGCATAGCAAGAGAAGTTATTTATCTTAATTTTGATCATAGGGTCCCAACCATCATCTAGCTTCCTAGGTATGGAGGCTTCTACTCTAAGCTTCTCCTCCCTAGCTTTGATGAGAGCATTTGTGATATGCTCCGTGAAGGCAAGATTAAGTGTGCTAGTGTGGGGGTCCCTAGACATTTTGTGTAGTAAGCTAATAACTTCTGAGAGGGTACAACTATCAAAATCAATATCACTACTATCAAAGGTGGTAGTAGTGTCATCTAGGCTCACTTGTTTGAAACCCTCTATGTTCATAGGAGTTTCTTTATCTACCGTTGAGGTATTAGCATCACCATTAATAGGTCCAACGGGACTAGGAGTGCATTGGGTGCTAATAGTTTGAGTGTCCTCAACAATTTGGATTGTGGCAACTGTGTGGTGTGTAGGAAGGCTCTTAATTCTATCCTCTTCCTCTTTTTCTCTAGCCCATATTTCTTTGAGTTTGGCCATCATCCTAATGTTTTCATTGATTTTTAACTGGATAGCATTAATAGGAGTGTACTTATTCTCCTCAAGGGGGGAGGTTCTAATTTTAAGCATCTCAATATCAAGGGTTAAGCTTTCTACCTTCAAGGAGAGATTATCTATTTTAGATAATTTCTCTTCTACATTTTTGTTGAAGGCTTTTTGGGTAGTGATAAAGTCTCTAAGCATGCTTTCTAATTCAGAAGAGGGGTTCTTGTTGCTAGGGTAAGTGTTGTTGTTCCCATAGTTGGATGGGAACGGTCTAGGATTGCTAGCAAAATTTCCTCTATAAGCATTGTTGTTGAAGTTGTTTCTAGCAATAAATTTCACATCTACTTGTTCTTGAGCAACCAAAAAATTTAAAGAAACATCATGAGGATCAATAGAGCAAAGTTATTTATTTCTCTATGCAGGTCACGACAACTGCCCAATTTCTGGCGTTGTTAGCCCGAAGTTTCTGGCGCCGTTGTCACCTTCTTGTATTTCTGCGAGTCCTACTGGAGACAAACCTTGGTATCTTCACCGAGGGAAATTTGCTGCTACGCTATATCTCACCTTCCACTTGGGGTAACCAACGATAAGTGAGAGAACTATCCTCACCGTATCAGGGCCTGCGCTCGACAGCCACCCTCCAAGGCGTTCTTCGCTTACACGACTCAAAATTGGCACTCGGGGGCCTGCGCACGGCATCCACCCTCCGAGGCATTTTTCTCTTAGGCGACTAAAAATTGGCACTCGGGGCTTGCGCGCGACAGCCACCCTCTAAGACGTTTTTCGCTTACGTGACTCAAAACTGAAACTCGGGGGCTTGCGCGCGACAGCCACCCTCTGAGGCATTCTTCACTTATGCGACTCAAAATTGGCACTGAAGGGCTTGCGCGCGACAGCCACCCTCCGAGGCATTCTTCGCTTACTCGACTCAAAATTGGCACTCGGGGGCTTGCGTGCGACAGCCACCCTCCGAGGCGTTCTTCGCCCACGCGACTCAAATTCAACAATCATAAACGAGGGAAGTCAAATCCACCCTCGAAGCATCCTTATATACACTACATAAACAATGAGAGGACGAGTCCCGTACTCACAAAATCGACACAAAAAAGTAGCACCGAATCCAAGCTACAAGAAGCCCTATACATCTTGCTCTGCTTTAACCTTGCAGAGAGCACCAAGTATGCGATCGTTCTCCTCGCAGACCTTCTTCACGACCAGGCACGAGGGCTCATTCGCCACTTCATAGTGCTTCTCCATCAGCTCATCTTGACCACCAGGAGGACCATGAGCCACCAACATGAGATCTACCCCATGCCAATAACTATGCACCAAGGCGAAGACACAACGAGCTCCCGCCTGGATCTGATGATTCACAACACGACGCAGCTCGAAGGGACAAGAAAACACACAACAAAGTTTCTCCAAGGTCGATGGAACAGGGTCCAAGGGATAAAACTCGGAGAAGATCCTACCGAGCACCCCGCAGCAGTACTCAATGACTTTTGGAATCCTGCTGACTCGCAGAGGAAGAACCGCAAACACTCGAGCCCGATCTCTGTCCATCGACAAAAGATTTTCAGCCCGCAAATCCGGGTCGTCGAGCCGCGACAACTCCGACAGCACCGCCTCCTCCTCCTCCCGTGCCCGACCAGACAAGACTTCAAAGCAAATAGCAAACGTTGGAAAAGTTTCGGCCATAATGAAGGAAAGATGCACACGAGCAGTCGCACATCAACACTCACCCTTCAGAAGACCGGACAAGTTTTGCATCCAAGCAACCAAACCACCCAGCGTGGCCTCAGCTTGCTCGCACTTCGAGCGATGAATAGCAACAATGTCTTTGAGCCGACCAATCTTGCGCTCAGCGTCCCTAAGGCACACACGGAGGGAATCGTATGCGCCCTCGCGAGCATACTCTTTCAACGATTTCCAAGCCTGAGAAATGCCCGGGACGGCCTGCCGCAAGATGAAAAGGAAAATAAGTCAAAGACAAAGTCAAATAACAACCTCAGGGACCGAGAAGAATATCAAGCATCATCCGGCAACCTCTCAAGAGGAGGTCCGTTACAAAACAAATGTCACGTAGAAAGATAGCACCCGCCGAAGGATGCCTCTAAATACTTGGCACCCTTGGACTTGCGGACCTCAATCTCTACAACTAATTGCAAGCGGCGGGCCAGTTCAGTCACTCGCTCGCTCTGCTCCTCCGTTTAATCAAACATGGTGGCCACCATGTCATCATCAAGGAGCACACGACGCCCTAAGAGAATAACAAACGATGTCGCGAGCCCACTCACCACGGTCTCACGGATGAAGCTCTCCAGAAGACCACCACCCGCGCCAAATGCAACAGCCAACACATCAAGACCCTCCGACACATCATCCTCTGGAAACACACTCTCGTGAAGAAGCTTGAGGACGGCAGCCCAACCAGTCGCAACCTTGACGGAGTCCGCTGCACCAGAAACGGCATCAACGGCCCTACGTAGAGTGTTCGACTCCCCGAAGGCAGCATCCGGAGCTTCAAGACCCACATAATCTATACACCATAAAGCGGTGATTAGAAATTGTGCCAAAGTAACAGTCCAAGGCAACAACACATCAAATAATCACCCACCTATCAGAACACCTGCTAGGGCGCGCAGGCGATCACACTCAGCCACTTCGCCCTGTTGGAGCTGCTCCTCCACCTGTTGGAGTCGCTCAGCCTCACTATGGTGCAACTGGAGTTCCTTTTCTTTCAACTTCAAATTTCTGTGATGCACGGCGAGCACCCCCTCCAACTCAGCAGCCCGCTTTACGGCTTTATTCTTTCGGCCTGCACCAAAAGCGTCATTAATCGCGCAACTATCAGAAACAAACGACAAGGGTATAGAAAGCGGAGAAGGAACTCGCCCTCATGACAGTAAGCTTATCCTGGGAAGCATCATGAGAACCCCTATATCGATCGGCATCAGTCAGCACACGCTCGCACATAAGGAAGAGAGGCTACAACAGCAGAAGAGTCAAGGAAAAAGTTCAAAGAAGGACAACTGTCAAAGATTGCAACCAACTAGAGCGGTTGCACACAGCCTCGAGGGCTACTCGCATCGGGAGCGCTACCGCGCACCCAATGAAATCCAGAAAACAAGAAGGAAAGATCATTACATGTTGAGACATCCGATCAAATAAAGCCACCTTGTCCTCCATGGTGACGTCCTTCTCTCCAAAGTATACCCTTCAACAACAAAAGTCTTCACATACGGAGAATAAATGCCTTCCGTAGCTGCTCCAGAACACCCTGAAGGAGAGCCGCTGGAATAGATGCTAGCAATAGTTGTAGTATCTACATGAAGATGATGATCATACGTCATGATGCTTGACGACATGTCGTGCGTGGGGGTGATGCTCTCCGCCAAAAGAAGATGAAGAAAGAAAAGCATGGTGCTTGGAGCTTCTTGAAGAAAAGGGCTATACCATATCACATATATTAAACTGCCTGTGATGTTAATCCTTTTCATTTCCTGTTTTGATTGCCACTAGTCTTAATTTTAATAGGATGATCTCTCCTAAAATATCAAGAAGTTCGTGCTCTCCCAACCGTGCAACCGTCTGTAATAAACGCCACCCGAGGTGCGTCGTGTAACACGAGTACCAACGGAAAGGTAACAAGTGTCGAAAGACTAATACAAGAGTCATAAGTCGGTTATGATAGGTTTAGTTAGACCTACCGGGTTGATCACCTCCATGGCTTAGTGTTACACCAGTGGCAGGTGTATTGATCCGGATCTTGATTACCCTAAGATCAATTTTGAGAGATATTGGTTTTAGTGGGAGCATTAGATTAATCTTGTTAAGATTAATGCAATTAATTTGGAACCATGTCTAAATCAATCTATTTATATCGTTGTAGAGAGATGGCCCGCAACAACAATGCTTTTAGCTTAGGACCGATGCTTGAAAAAGAGAAGCTTGCTGCAAATGGGGGAAACTATGCGGACTAGTTCCGTAATCTTGGGTTTGTCCTCAAAGTTGCTAAGAAGGACTATGTTCTCAAAGAAGCTCTCCCAGCCGCTCCCGCTGAGGATGCATCGCAGGATGATAAGAACGTCTATGCAACTAAAGTGGATGACACACCGCAGTACAATGCTTGATGCTTACGTGCATGGATACAGAGCTCCAGAAACGTTTTTAGAACTTCTCCGTTGTGGAAATGGTGACACAATTGAATGCTCTGTATCGGAAGCAGGCCAGAACGGAACGTTACGAGGTAACGAAGCAGCTATGGGAATGCAAGATGGCAGAAGGTAGCTCCCTAAGCGAGCACGTTGTCAAACTTGTTGGTTACGCACAGAGGATGAATGCTCTGGGATTTGCGATCCCAACGACACTCGGCACTGACATTCTCCTTGCGTCACTCCCTCCGTCTTACAACGGCTTTATCATGAATTACAACATGAATGGGCTTGACAAGAACACAGACGAATTGTTCGCTATGCTTAAGACTGCGGAAGCATTATGCAGAAGGATCCAAGCCACGTGTTGGCTGTGATGAACACTACTAGTTTCAAGAAGAAGGGCAAAGGCAGAAATTCCAAGAGCGGTGGTAAGACCAAAGCTCAGGTAAAGATCAAGACTGGCCCAACTAAAGATTCTGAGTGTCACTACTTCAAGAACAAGGGGCACTGGAAGAGGAATTGCAAGAAGTATCTGGGAGATCTGAAAAGTGGTCTGATCACCAAAGGTATAAATAAGTTATACTAAGTTAATAGAAAATTTCATTATTTCATCTTCATAGGTATAATTGATACCATATTGATTGCTAATGGTTCGCAAATCGGTACAGGGAATTCTCAGAATCCAAAGGAGAAGAACGAATGAAGTGCAAGTCCGCGTCGGAAGTGGTGCCCAAGTCACCCAAGGCCGTCGGCGTTCGTCTATCAAGATTTATCTTAGATTTTGAATAAAAGTTATATAATTCAGAGGTCGTGTAAAACATTAATATCGTATTATGTCGTCTGCACGGTGGATGTGTTATCCACGTTTTGAATAATGGTTGTTCAAAAATTATTACTCTCTGAATGTCACCCTTCGTGGTGAATTATTTAAGTTGAAATCTTGATGTTATGTCTATTTTCTTGATTGCTAAATAAATTAAGTTATTGTACCAGCCCAGATTTCACAAAAATTAAAATTTTTGTTTTCGGTGTGAATTGTTTGATTGTCTGATTTGTTTGCGGTGTTTGCATCCCCAATTTATCGATCGGTGATTATTTTTCCTCCTCTTATCTCTTACCGGACAGAGGCCGACCGCTTGCCATTCGACCTTTGCGCGGGTTTCACCCGAGCACCGTCGCGAAAACCCGCACGAGACCAACCGCAACAACCGGAACGAAAAAACCCCGTTTAATAATTAAACGGGTTATTTTTATAGCGCGCCGGAAAGTGTTCTCGAAACGGTTCCAGCACGAGGTGAACGCCTCCGTCTCGACGCGCTGATCGCGGAGTTCGATGTTTTACCCTAATCAGAGGTCCTGCAGACGCTCGGCAGTCAGAAACGTAAGCACCGCGCGCGTGAGAGAAAAATCGGGGATGTTTTTGCAAACTGCCAGCCACCTGGGCTATATAAAGACCACCACTCCTCGACCCCTTTCTAGGGTTTACCTAGCCACAAAATTGCAGCCACCCCCTACACTTTGCCCCAAAATTAGACCCATTTTTTAACCCTAGCCCTCCAGATCTGAGATCAGCCTCCCAGACCATCTGGACCGTCAGATCTCGCGATCCGACGGCCCAGAGGTTGCCACATCAGCAGTGTGCCCCCGCATCCCGAGCCGTGGAGGAGCTCCCGCGTGGAGCTCGAGGCTCCTCGTCCGAACCCTCTGCCCAGCTCCGCCGCACCTCCGGCCAGTGAGCCCCGCTGCCGGCGAGCCCCGTAGGTCTACGCCCCTGAGTCGCGCCTCCCTTCTCCTCCTCTCTCTCCTTCCCTAACCCCTCTCTCCTCTCTGTGTTCTCCTGAAGGAGCCGCCGCCATGACGACCTCGAACTCGCGCCGCCCGGTCTGCTCACCGGAGAACCGCCGGTCACCGCCAGGACCGGATCCGGCTAGAGCGACCTCGGATCCGCCGCCCTTGGCCTTCCCGTGTCCCGGCACCCCGCCTTCTTCGTCGGAGAAGCCTGCAGCCACCGCCGCCTTCCGTGCTGGCGGGACGAGGTGGGAGCCAGCCTCCCGTGCGCAGCCTCCCTCGCGCACGCGTGGGCTACACAGCGCCCGGCGGCCCAGCATCGCGACCGCGGCCCAGCTCCCTGTGAGGCCCAACCAACGAGCCCAGCCCGCACCTTTCCTTCGCCCATGGGCGCAACCTCCTAACCCTCACCCACCGTTTCATGGGCCGCGGCCCACGAGGTGAGCGCCCAACCGTCCTGTTTTTTTATTATTTTTCTGCGGTAGTTGGGCCGGCCCAGTAGCTTTCGGCCCAGAGATGTTAGTTTTTTTTATTTTTCTTTTTCTGTTTATTTTGGCAGATTACTGTTAGTATTTTGTGGTGCCCGTATCTTTTAGACCGTAGAACATAGCAAAGTCAAACATAGCAAAGGATGCTACGATGTTACCCTGTTACTCCTTGGTTTGGGATATCACATTATTATTATTGTTGTTGATGATATGATTATTATAATGTTGACTATATTCGACGAAGGATGGAAGGTCTAGGCTATCCCGCCCCGACGCTTTGTTCCATTCGAGTCACCTAGGACCCGAGTTCCGGGTATTGGTTTTAAGACTGAGCGTGCCTAACCGCGTGTGGTATTCTATGGGGTCCCCTCTTCTTACCTACCTAGCTTCAAACATTTCTAGTGGTGGCCCAAGCTGATTTTACCATTTGAGAAACCGTGTGCGTAACTGGTCTGCAGCCAGTGGATTTAAAATAAACCGGGCCAGTGGGATGGTATATCCTGTTGGTCCACACCTGGAAGCTAGGGAGCCTGCCCGGGCGAGGGTAGGTTATCCCGACCTCGTCCAGACGGTAGAGACCGATTCGAGAGCGCGGCCGGCTTTTGAGTTGGATGTCGACTCACCGGGGGCCACCCGGATTTGTGCGTTGTTAGATAGAGGGACCTGTCCTTCCGGATCTCTTGGGACTAAATCATAAAATGGTTGCCTATCTCGTAATGGGAAGTTGGTACACCCCTGTAGGGTTAAATCTTTTCGAGAAGCCGTGTCCACGGTTATGGACGACTTGAGATCTACTCCTTGTTCATAGACAACAACAACTGAGATAATCTTAATATAATTTGATCAACGTGTGTGTGCCTTGACTGCTTCTTCTTCGTTGGGATGCAAAGAGGAGGACAAGGATAGGATAGGTGTTATGTTTGCGTAAGTAGTTGATAGAAGACTTGTTGGAGGCGATTCCTCATCGAATGCTTGGCTTCTTATCTTACTCTCTAGATCGTTAGCCACTTCATAAATGCTAGTGCGGCAGCAACCTCACCACTTACCCCATCCTTACCGTAAACTACTAGTTGTCCTAGAATGAAGAGTGATGAAGTCCTTGCTGGGTCAGTTGACCACTACAGTTGGATGCTGAGTACTTCTGTACTCATGATACTACCCCCAAACTCTTTTCAGGGTTCTTGATCGACAACAGGTATGGTGATCGACGTTTCACGTGGAGACTCGACGACGACTAGTTAGGCGGATACCGGCGGAGGGTCTGGACCCGTGCGGTTATGGGGATCGATGTTTTTCTCTTTGCCAGAAGGCATTTGATTGTAGTCTGTACTCAGACATGTATCTTCCGCTGTTGTATTGTATTAAGGCAGTTGTATGCCGATTGTATGAAATGTTGTATCCTTGTATCTGTAATGTTGTGATATCATGTTGGAAATCCGGGGCATATGGCATTGTCATATGTCGCGGTGGGACCGATATGTGCTTCGTCCTCGGATCTGGATGGAAACATCTAGATCTGGAACAGTACCGCATATCGGGCCTTACAGTTATGTGATGATAATGCCATTATTGTAATAGCATAAATGACTTAGCCGCATTAGAACAAAGTGCATGCGGAAGCTTCATATCGATGAAGTCATTCAATCTCTTGACTTTGAGTCATTTGACACATGCAATGTTTTTCTAATAGACAAAATCATTGATTAAATGAATTTTTCAAGTGTTTAGTAAATTATTGGTAATAACACATATCGATGTGTGAAGAACCAATAAACAGTACTTTACATAAAACTTTGTGATAATGACTTGTATAGATATACCGATATTTAGACAAGACATAATATCTGAAATTTTGAATAAGTTCAAAACTTTTTGAACACAAAGAGAATCATCATCACACATAGATCAAATATTTGACGATCTGATTGTAAAATAAATGAGTTAAAGAATTTAGCAAACATCATCGAGTGTATGAAGTCAGTTCATAAACTAGCGTCACCTGAAACCCCGTATAGCTACGGAGTATCTTGACGCATAACCAAGCCCTATATGGCATATTGGAATTAAAATTGTTTTCTACCTTGAATTCCAGCATGACATGGTAAGGTCGGTGATGTACTTAAACCACACTCCCATTTACTATACTACTTAACGCTTTTGAGAAACCACTTACGAACTAAATAGAGCGTCATCATATGTTTGTTGAAACAATGCCCTATAAGAATACGACATGGATAAGAACTCCAATTGTTGTTTCATAATTTCGGAGATGTATTTAGAATATACTCAATCCCGAATATAAGTATTGTAGAAACATCATGTTACAAACAACACTTCCACTACTATACCCGGGAAAAATGTTTATCACGGGACATGGGATTTTTCCTGAGAAAATTGCTCTCTTGAAACAATTAAGTGGGAGTACTAATAGCTTGATAATGATTACATCGAATCATTTGGCTCTATAGAATGAAACTCAGAAACTCATTCTAGAGATAAACTCTGTGACCAAACCAGAAATTCCTACATTTTATGAAAAGGAATGATGAAACTCTGAAATGTGTTCAAGAGATGAAATGGTCAAGTCTTATGATGTATCACACAACTTTGTAAACTCACGTTGGACCAAGGTGGTTCTATAGTGTGATAAACCTGTGAACTATAAGAAACCATGACGAGCACTAACTCCACTGTATGGCTTAAAAACCATAAAAACTATATGAAAGCCATCCATCTAAATCAAGTTGAGAACTTGGTAAAACCCTCCTAAGGATACCTGATCATTAGAGTGGATTTGACTTTCATAGATATGAACATAGACGATAGCTTAATTGTTGATATTGCTCAACTTATCGTAAAATAATTTTTTCGATAGAGTTCAAAAGGTTGACTACAATATGTGTAGTGATGCAAATGTTCATATGGAAAATTACTGATAATCGTGACATACTTCTGAAGTATGACATATGGATTTTTCTTCTGAGAAAATTAAACAAAGGGTGTATGCATGATACAACCTGAAAGGATTTAATGATCTATACGATATTAATAAAAGTGAGAATACTTCAAAGATCAGTCCATAGTTGAAGCAAATATCAAAGAGCTGGAGTAATAGTTTTTTGATGAAGTTATAAAAGTTATTATTTCATCAATAATCATATAAGATATGGAATTAAGTGGGAGCACGATTCTAATCATATATGTGAATAACATATGAGTGATTGAGAATAAATATTTTAGCAAAATAAAGCACTAAGGTATTGGATGTCCTGAAAGTGCAACAAGCACCAAAGTAATCTAAATAGTAGATTAGTTCTCCTGAAGTACCTCAGATGAAGAAAGGTTCTATGAGGAAGACTAAAGAGTTCATTACAAATAGATGAAAGAAAGTTTCATAATGATTTGTAATATTTTAATCGGTCTGTAGCTAAGTAGCAAAATAGGATGTTGAAAAATTGTTTTTCAAGCTAAGGCACATAGTGGGATTTCTACAACGTAGACATAAAACATGGCTAAGTTGCACAGGAGGGTATTTGGATCAGGAACACAATCATAGTGATTGGCATAGTTCCGAACGTTTGATCTGCATAAACCATATTTTGATATGAGCATCATGATCAAAAGAAAATAAGCTAAGAGCTCACTGTAGTCCAAACATGTTGAACGATAGTGCCCTATCTTCAAATACTTCATAAATATGAAGGGGTACATTAAGATACACAGGATTGAGACGAGCCTAAAAGCGTTAAGCTCCGTGACGAACTCTATACCACAAACGAGCATGAAGACCAAAGTGCCATTGGTCTGAATAAACCATGCATCTAGATTATTGTCTCTAGTGCAAGTGGGATACTGTTGGAGTTATGCCCTAGAGGCAATAATAAGTTGTATTATTATAATTCCAGGTTCATTATTAAAGTTTATATGTCTGTGCTATAACTACAAATGGCTTATGCGGAGGTTTGCCAAGTAGCATGTTAACTGCCTCCGGAGGAAAACCCATATGCAGGTGTGGAGTATAAACACCAAGTGTTCTTAGTCTGCCTCTAGGACTAACCCGTGTGTTATGGATGACATGTTTTCCTGTTCATAGGGCATTGGAAATGCCGGTAACACATGGGAGCACATTGTTGCCAGAACAGGGGTGCTGAACCGACCCATTTGTATGATTTACTTTGAGATCACACTGTTTCCATGTTATACGTAAAATCATCTAAAGTTAATATGCATGTGTCCTTCATGACCATAAGAACGTTTCGTAACTTCATACCAGAGGGTGGGTTTTGACACTGTCCCAACACCACCCGTAACAGGTGTGGCAATAACGGCCTGTATCACTCACACCTGAAAGTGTGTCAAGGGACTTAATGATTCGAGTTGGGAATTTGCTCCTCTAATGATGGAGAGATACTTCTTTGGGCCCTCTCGGTATTACGGCATCCAACATCGTCTGGCCAGACACTATGAATTGATCACAAGGGATACCATAATACTAAACGAGAAAAATGGAACAAAAAAATAAGGCGGATGACTTCGTATAATGGTTAATGGTTAATCATGTGGATACCTAATAGATCTCACCTCAGGTTTTGTATAGTATCGTGAATCAAATAGGACTGGCATGTTAAGCTTGTGGTTCACTCGAATTTATATTCGTGTAGGTGCGGGAACCATTATGGGTGTCCATGGCTCCGCTATTGGTTATTGATCCGAAGAAAGTCAGTTTCCGGTTCATGTCCGTATTCTACCGAACCTATGGGGTCACACACTTAAGGGTGGAAGATTTGTTGAGTCGTAGAGTGATAGGAGCACGAGTATAACACACCGGAAAAGTTTTGGAGTGATTGAGATTTAATCGGAGAGAAAACCGGAATCGTTTCAAGGCACCGGGAAAGTACCGGGAAAAAGTTTTGAGAAAACCGGGTAAAACCGGAGGGCCGGAAAAGTTCCGGGATGGACTAAATATGTTTAATATTTATTTATTGTGAATTCCCAAATTGTTTTAGAATTAATAAAATAGATTTAATACCAATGGGCCCTCTCTCACTTGGAAGGCCCAAGAGGGGGAGGGAGCACTTTGACCAAAGAGGCCCAAAGGGGGGGGCGCCCTAGGTGGAAGCTTCCTCCTAGGTGAGGAAGCTTCCTCCCCCCTTCCTTGGCTGTCCCTAAGGGGAGGGAAACCCTAGGGCGCCACCCCTAGGGCTGCCTCCTCCTCCAAGGTGGCCTCCCCTCCCCTCCCACTATAAATAGAGGAGATAGGGGCACCCCTTCAATACACAAGTTGTTCTATTTTACCGAAGGGCTGCCCCCTCTCTCTTTCTCTTGTAGATCCAATATCCTCCATAGCCCCGAAGGGCTTCTCCTCCCTCCTCTCTACTCCGGAGGCGCCGAGCTCTGGACGGCGGAGGCCTGCCGGATCTTCCACACCGTACGTGTGGATCAACCGTATAGAGATCGTGTGTTCGATCTTTGTTCGAGGGACTCCACGGTGATTAGATCTGTTCATGGGATTGTTCATCTTCACGCTTCTTCAACTCTCCATCAACATCTTCCGCTTAGAGAGAGTGCATCCGTTGAACGGTTGCAAAAGGTAACAAGATCGATATCCTTGTCTGCATCTTCCTAGTACCGTTCTTGGGTTTGGTTTCGTAGTACCGGATTTTTTTGTTTTCTACTCCGATTCCCAACATACCTCGCATAGCAGTTTTATCATCTTTTGGGAGAGAGGCATCACTAGTGAACATCACGGGACCCTGTTCCATATTCTCATCACTGTTTACACACTCTTTTATTTTCCTGCTTTTACTTTCTAGCTATTATCATTACTATCTTTTATCTGTTGTGTTGATACTTTGTGAACAACAAGGCCGGAGAGATTGACAACCTCTCTGTACTCGTTGGGAAGCAAAGTTATTTGTGTCGTGTGCAGGTCCACGCAAAGCAAGTGATTCTTTTCAGACGGCGCATCACTTGCCGAACCACGTACTTATCATTATCGGAGTTCTACGGGAGACGATCTTAAAACCTCGGTATATTTACCAAGGGAAATTTGCCTCTACACTACATCTAACCTTCCACTTGGGGTAACCAACGAGGATAGAGTATCAAGAAATTTTTTGGCGCCGTTGCCGGGGAATCCGAGTGCTAAGATAGGGGAGTTTCACACTATCTTTTACCTTTGCTTTTTAGTCTTATTAGTTTACCTTTCAGTTTTTATCTTTGTGTCCTATATAAAAAATCACAAAAAATATTTACCTTGCTTTTAGTAGTCCTTCGTGTTTAGATGAACATGTTAGGACTTGGTGCTTTGAGGGAATCGTAAGTTCTAGATTTCCGTCAAAGGGATGGAGAAAATATGAAGAAGGCATGTGACAAAATTTCTGAAGCACATAAAAGAATTACGCCTTGGATACCTACAAAAATTGTGCTTAGAAATTTTTACCATGGTCTTTTTAAGTGGTGTAAACACTCTCTTGGTATTATGGCTGAAGGAGACTTTTTAGAGTGTGATGAAGCTAGATCTCTTGATATTTTGCATGGTCTATCTATTTATTTGTTTATGATCGTAGTTTTGATACTGTTATAGATAGAATTGCCGCTATTGAAAAGAGGATGGATACTCTAGAATTGAGAAAAGTAGAGGAAATTAAGTCCAACAAGAAAGAAATGTTGGAGGTAGATGATGATTGGGAGCCTTTTGTTTGGATTGGCATCTCTAACCAAGACTTCCTTGCTTTTTGTGATATTGGATCCATGGTTTCTATTATGCCAAAAATAGTTTATGATTCTTTGAAACTAGACATGGATAAATTGTCATCTTATCATGAGCATGCTAATGGAGATATTTCAGAGGTTAAAGGAAAGGTGAAATAAGTCCATGTTGCATTCCTCCATAGGGTTGCACCGATGGATTTCTTCATCGTGGAGCCAAACCAAAGCAACATCGTGCTTGGGAGGGACTTCCTCTGAGCTATGAAAGGCTTCATTGATATTGGTAACGGGCACATACGCTTACGCGGTAAGGTGAAAGGTAAGTACCTCTTTCCTAGGAAAAAGAAGAATGAGGTTGTTGAAAATCAATTTGAAGTTATGACTCCGATGATCTCAAAGATCTTTGATTCTTCTTTTGCTTTATGCCTAGCTTAAAAGCGTAAAAGAAAGCGCTTCTTGGGAGGCAACCCGAGATATTTTTACTTCTGTTTTTAGTGGTATTGATGATTGTTACTACTGTAGCAACATCATTGTATCTTTATTTTCAATCTTTGTGCCAAGTTTAGCCTCTTATGATAAGGGAAGCAAAAGTTGTGGCATGTTGCCGAGAAAACATATTCTGTCTGGTTGACGGAAAAAATCAAAACAAATCACCAGTTCATCTTTTTGAGCTAAATTTTTTACACATTATTCTCTATACAATTGTGAAATTTTCGTATGTTCTGAGTTTTTTTATTTGAGTTGCAGAAGTACCTCGAAAAAAATTATTTACTAGCTGTTGTTCTGTTTTTCACATATTCTCCCACGTTTTGCCTTTCCTTACTTTTGCAAACCTTAAGCTTGCTTTTTCTTTGCACATTTTTTTGGCAATATTGAGAAACAGTAGCTCTTCAAGAAGATCTTTATTTCCAGTGGGGAAATATATTTTATTAAGGGTACTAACCTCTCTAATCAGCTTATGATGAGTTATGTATGAAGGGAGTTTTCTAGTGCGTGAGGGAAGATGATGAAAGAAGATCCTGGAGAGTCAAGCGCTCAAGCTTGGGGATTCCCCCTTGCATCCCAATAAATATTCATGGAGACTCAAGCGTCTAAGCTTGGGGATACCCCCGTGCATCCCCTTCTCCATCAACAATCATCAGTTCGTCCTTCGTCTCACTATATTTTTATCACTTCATGCGTTATGTGCTATGCTTGGAGCGTCTCGCTCTTAGGTTTCCTTTTTAGTTTTCTTTAGCTTTGCTTGTTGTTCATAAAAAGTTAGACCCCAGCTTACTTTGTGTGGGAGAGAAACACGCTCCACTCAAATCTAGAACACATCATAGGATTTTCATGCTTATCTTTCTCTGTTGTGTGCTCTTTATCTTTTCTTAGCTGCTGCCATGTTTATTTTTAGTTTTAGTATTTGTCTTTAGCAAGAGCCTTTGATTTTGTTTAGTTTGTTGCTGGAACTCTCTTTAGTTTTCATGTTTACCTTGTTAAGAGAGTTGGTTGTTGCACTGAGTTGTGTCTTGTCTTGAAAGTAGATAATTGAGGTTGCTATTCAATTGTAGTAGTAACTTGCAATAGTTTTTAGGTATTGATGTGACTAATTTTTGAACTTTTGGTGTCAAGAGCTCTAGCCTATTAGTGATAGGTGTCGTATTTTGGGTAATCCATGTTTATTTTCAAACCTACAAAAACTAGTTGAGAACTCTAGCTACTAGATGGATCACTAATCTTTTGAGGGATCGGATATTAGAGTACACTCACGTACCATGAGTCGGGGATGCACAAGGATAACCAAACACCCATACTCTCCTCCTCGGGGTACTTGTCTCTTTGTGAACCTCCTCATTAGATTGAGAGTTACCGATAATAAGTGCATGAGTTCTTCGGACTAATGTAAGTATTGAAAGTTGACACTTCCACCTCCTCATATTTGCTTGCCTCTTCGGCACCGCGCATTGCCTCTTCTCACTCCGAGAGTTGGTGTCCACCTCGCCGGTTCATCCATACCCTTAGCATGATACACTCTGTCATCATAAACCTCCTTATATCTTTCCTCAAAACAGCCACCATACCTACCTATCAAGGCATTTCATAGCCTTTCCGAGATATATTTCCATGCAACTTCCACCTCTTCATGACTTGATCTTCATGTCATACATATTCCTGTTACACTGGCAGAGGCATACATTTGCATACATCATGATAGCTACATCTTCTTTATGCTGAGTACCTTGTAAAGTGTGAAGATCTTCTATACCTTCTTGTAAAATAGAGTGTTGCCCTTAAGTGAGGAAAAGATCCCAAAGTGGAAAAAATAAAAGATCCCAAAGAGGACAAATGAGAGTTAAATAGAAAGAGCCATTGAGGCCACCAAAAAAATATAAAAAATAGAAAGAATAGAAAAATAAAATAAAAAGAGAGAAAGGGGCAACACTACTATTCCTTTTGAAAGATCCACACTCGTACTCCCTCTTATCCTTGTACTCCATAGAGATGATCATTTATGCATATAGCTATGTGGGGACCTTCACACTATAAAACTTGGCTTGCATATTCCAAGGATGAGCCTCCTCAAATGAGCTCTAGGTCTTCATGAGCGAGCAAGTTGGATGCACCCCCACTAGTTCCACTGGAGAGCTCTTCTTAGCTCATATGTGCATCCGTCGCATGGCAAACCCTACTCCTCACATCATATCTATCATTTGGCCTCCTCGCCTATGATTGTCCTCATTGATGTGAGCTTTTCTCACCCTTTTTGTCTTCCTCCTCCACCATACTTCTCTCTTTTCCATCCTAAGTGTCAACTCTCGTGCTTAAGCTCATCCATTGCATGAGTGCTGAAAATATCGAAAAGGAGTGGATCAAATTGACTTGTACCTGGCTAGTGGTCTGGGGACGAGTCAAGATAAGATTACCAAGAAGACCAAGTGTGAAACTTTAGTAGATTGAGTTCTCAACAAATATATTTTCTCTCTCGTATTCCTTTATCCCCCTTCTTGCACGCAAACACCATTTGGATACATCCAAATCACGGACAACAAGAGCTCTTGCACCTAATGTTGTTATGTTGTTTGTTTCAATGCTAACATAGACTCTTTCCTGTCATGACTTGAATTGAATTACATACCTTGATTGCTTTACTTTCAAAGTTCTTATATGGTTGTTAGCATGTCACCACAGAAATTATGCTTGTTATGATTTACCTACTCGAGAACGAGAAGGAATTAAGCTTGGGGATATTGATACGTCCCAAACGTATCTATAATTTCTGCATGCTCCATGCATGTTTTGTGTGATATTGCTATGATCCAGATACACTTTCATACACTTTTGATCATATTTGGACTAAATTATTAACTCAGTGCACCAATGTGCGAGTTCCTGTTTTCTACTGTTTTTCTATTTCAAGTTTCCCCCATATTAAAAGTGCTCCAAAAATTTGGGAAAAATCAGATAAAAAATCAGTGCAACGGAAGCTTCTGGAGTCCCGAAGGAGGACCAGAGGGGACTCACCTAGGGCTTGGCCGTGCCAGGGGGGCGCCTGGACCCCTGGTGGCCCCCCTTCGCCTATATATATTCTCCGTGACGCAAAACCTCCGAAGACAGAACCCTTTTTCTCGATCTCGCCTCTGTTCCGCCGCCGCGCTTCCAAGACCGAGAGCGCTAGCAAACCTCTTCCCGGCACCCTGACGGAGGGAGGATTGACCTCCGGGAGCTTCTCCTCCACCATGCACGCTTCCCGGATGATCCGTGAGTAGTTTCCCTTGGACCATGGGTCCGTGATCAGTTTCCCTTGAACCATGGGTCCGTGATCAGTAGCTATGTGATGTTCTCCTCCCCTCTTTGTTCTTCATGGTTTAGACCTCGTGAGCTACCCTACATGATCGAGGAACATATGTAATTTTCTGTTGTTGCTATGCTGAGTTTGATGGGATTTGATGGATTATGAGACTATGTTCAGTTTGTGATTGAGTAATATATTTGGTTCTTATCTTTTATTTTTTTGTTCCTAAGTAATTCTTGAATGTTCTCCGTTGCTGTTTATTTGCTTTGGCCAAGTAGTAGGTAGTGACTGCAAGAGATAACATTATGCTCGATTGTAGGTTCATGCCCCCTGATGAAACGCTTGAGTGACAGAAACATGAGTCTATGGGATGTGTTGTTGCCACAAGGGAAAACAACGGTGCTTGTAACCACGGTTGCAAGGATTGTTTACTTTACGCAAGGTGCTTTTTAATGTAGTTTTCTGTTGCTTGGGGTTTACACTTTGGGAGGGGCTCGCAACTTAATACCAGCGAGATGTTCTGGATAGATATCTCAAGGTGGATGATTAGTAGTAGATGCAGTTGGATTTCGGTCTACTTATTTTGGCGTACTGCCAATGATTTTTTGAGCCTCGTCCTTTCTTTGTAGCATAGTTAGCATTGCGGTGCGTTTTTAATCCTGTCAATTGCCCAGCTGTGATTTGTTTACCTCGCATAGCAGTTTTATCATCTTTTGGGAGAGAGGCATCACTAGTGAACATCACGGGACCCCGGTCCATATTCTCATCACTGTTTACACGCTCTTTTATTTTCCTGCTTTTACTTTCTAGCTGTTATCATTATTATGTTTTATCTGTTGCGTTTATCCTTTGTGAACAACAAGGCTGGAGAGTTGACAACCTCTATGTACTCGTTGGGAAGCAAAATTATTTGTGTCGTGTGCATGTCCAGGCAAAGCAAGTGATTCTTTTCACACGTCGCATCACTTGCCGAACCACCTACTTATCATTATCGGAGTCCTAGTGGAGACGATCTTAAAACCTCGGTATCTTCACCGAGGGAAATTTACCGCTACACTACACCTAACCTTCCACTTGGGGTAACCAACGAGGATAGAGTATCAGCAGACCGACTCTAGTAGAGGACTCCATGTGCGCACTATAGCAATCCGGGTCTACTTTTTAGGACATGTCTTCTGGCTGAGTCTTTGTTTTGGGTGCTACTTTCTGGTGGGATCTTAGCCATGAGTAATCCCCCCGACACCTGCCTCGCCTCCCAGGCTCCCGCCGCCGCCTTCGAACCAACCTCCCTCCTCCGCCGCCACCTACCACGCCTCCCCACCGCCGCTGACTATGTCGGGACCCGGGGTTAGCGTATGCAAGTACAGTTAAGACATAGTCATATGGAGAGCCGAGAACCGCACCCACTTGTCTAAGCAGAAAAGGCCAAGCACTGAACATTCTAGGAAAGCATCGTACGTGAGGGGCATCCCATCCAGGCCGGATGATCAACTGTGATGGGTCCTCATCGTCCGCACACAAGTCTAATGATATGGGTGGTGAACTCCCATATTCAAAGACAAGTCGCCTCAACCATACTATCGACTATCTCAAAACTCTCACATAGACTTACTCCAGCCCGATCACTTAGTCGGGGTCTAGGGCGGGCTCGATCATACCACAAAGTGTGCACGAGACGGAGTCTCGAGCAATCGCATCGCGATGCCCCAAGCTGCGCACATCTAAGGGCCACTTGGTGTATGAAAGACCGCCAGCCAGAACACAACTAAGGTCTCGAAAACCCATACAAAGACATGCATGTTATAACATACACGCAGCACACATGCCTTGTATGAACAGCAGGTACCATTGCAATTCTCTACAAAGTGTACATTTTATTTATAACTCTTATAGAGTACACACAGAGATCACAAACATGTGATCCAACATTACAACATAAAGCGGAAGCAAATTATGTCTGAGTACAGACAAGTTTAACAAATTGGCTTAAGAAGCCTTATTCAAACATAACGCCCTCCACGAGGGAACCAGTCTGCTGACTGGGACTAGACTAGCTTAACTTCAGTCGTCCAGCTCGATGAAGAAGCCACCTTCGGGGTCAGTGGCGTCATCTAAAACATAGATTAAGCAAACGTGAGTACAAAGGCGTACTCAGCAAGACTTACATAGGAGCTATACTACTCATGCACATGTATCAAGGTAAAGGGAGGTGGGGTTCACTTGCAGAAATGCCAGCTTTGACTTGGCTAATCCTGAACTACGAGTACCAGACTTTGAGGTCAGAAGCGTACACGAGTCCACTACTTTCTCCAACCAATACACCACTGTGGTGCCTTCCTCGACTTCCCCACGAGAAAGCACGCCATAGCACTCACACTCATCTTGGTGTATTTTAGAAGTATCCGGTTCAAGTTATCTAATAATCAAGCTAAGCTTTCCAAGTAGTCCATAACCGCGGACGCGGCTATTCGAATAGTTTTGATAACCTTGCAAGGGTGTACCGCTACACACACCTGACCATAATTTACCGCCTTTGATCTCGACACCATTCAAGGGGTGCCAGCGAGGATGCTCACCACAACTGTTACCTCATAGCCTATCTAGTCCAAGAAAGCCGCCTACTTGGGTTGGCTACCACAATCGTGAACCCGGCCGGTTTACCGAAGTGGACCCAAGCGATGTGTGCGTGGTGCATAAGCCGGTCTCGGGTGAGCCGTTCTCTCACTTAGCATCCAGGCCACAAGCCTACCAGAACTCCGAACTACTGCGACATCTGGACATCGAAAGGGATGAGTTAATAAGTTGAGAGGGGTCAGTGAGCCCAATGTGTGGTTGTACTCTTCATCTTGGATCACCACACAAGAACTCGGACTTAGGGCGGTGTTCAACGAGACAACCCACCGTGTACTCCTGCACAGCCTCTCATCGTTCACCTTGTATTAGGGTCGATTCACCAACACTTTTCTACCATCATCAACATGATCACTACCATCCCGACTCACATCACAGTAACAACATGGTATCATACTAAGCATGCAATAAGCGGTAACATTTGCAGGGGCCACATGATATCAGTCAACTCCTACATTTGCTAGGATTGTGGTTTACTTACTGTTGTGACAAAAGATAGGTCATGCAAAGGAATGGGTTCATCTATGCGGTAGAAACGTAACATGGTGATCATCCTATACAATGCATAAGCGAGACATGAGAGGGAAGTGGGATTTTATCGACATGATCAATGGGTTTTGCTTGCCTTGCTGACGAGGTTCGGGTTCTCGATCTTCAGCGAAGGGGGTGACCTCTTGCTCCGGTTCCACCTCTACTCGACAAACAAAGCATGAAGTAGCAATCAATATGAATGCAATGCTCAAGCACATGATTGAATGTTAAAGCTTGAAGTACAAGTTTTGATGTGTGAGGCAATTCCATTTAAGTGGAATATATTGCATTTAAAATGCAAATTCAAACTCAACAATTGAATTCAACATTAACCAAGTTATATGTGATATAGTTTGATCATTTTGAATTATCTTCAAATGTGTATGATATGCCTCTGATGTGTAAGTGAAATGTAGCATGTTGCCATGGTTCAAGTTGCCAAAAATATTTGAATTGAATTTGATTTAATTCCATTTAATTCAAATAGCAAATGCTACTGATCACGTTTTAAATTCAACTCAAACAGAGTTGAAAGTTTCATATTTGGAAAGATAATTTTCTCCTGATCATTTTTCATATATTATTTGTCCAATTTGGAGTTAATATGAATTTTCTATGAATTTCCAAAGTTTGGGGTATTTTCTGGATTTTCTGGAATTCTTTTAATTCAAATAATCTCTGGAAATTCATTTAAATGATTTACTGCGTCAGGCTGACGTCAAGCTGGCGTCAGGGGGGGGCTGACAAGGGGATCCCACCTGTCAGTGGCTGGGTTAACTTAACCCGTGGGTTAAATTAATCCAGTGGCTTAATTAAGCCACTGGGCCCACTAGTCAGTGACCCAGGGGTCACTAAAATGGTGAAAACAGGGGGGGCTTAGCACTGACTCGCCAGCGGCTAAACGCCGGCGGCCTGGCCACGGCGGCGCAGCACGGGAACATGATTCCGGCCACGGAAGGGGAAACGGAGGGCACCGGCTTGCTCTTGGAGGTCGTCCGCGTCTTCTGGAGGCATCGGGGGTTCACGGGGAGGTCGGGAGCGACGACGGCGACGACTCCGGCGGCAGCAGAACCACGGCGAAGTCGCAGTTGACGCTACCGTGCACGGATCGGTCTGATTTCACTCGCGTTCGAAAGCTATCATGCTCAGGAGCCAAACGCACGCGCTGGGTGAGTCAAAGGGGCACAGGGGCGACCTCGAGCTCATCCATGGCGGCGAAGTGCCTCGGCATCCATGGCGGATCCAGCTAGAGCGAGTAAAGGAGGGGGAAAGGTGAGGGTTTTCGTTCGCAAGCTCACCCTGAAACTGTCTGGAGTGGTGGCTTTCTCGGGGAGGAACTGGAGTTGCCGGAATTCGAACTCGATGCACTGCGGCCGGCGATGAAGACGATGAAGCTAGCGAGCTCGGGGAGGCGTCCGGCTCCGATTCCTTCTGCAGTTCGATGAAGACGACGACGGCGAAGCGATTGGACACCTTGGCTTGACTCCTTCACGTCGATGGCCACGAGTTCTTGCGACGGCGAGCGGCGGCGCTCTCGGGTGGAGGAAGAAATCGGCGAAGGAGGAGGAAGGAGTCGCGCTGGAGGGGAGGAATGGATCAGGACGGAAGAGAGGCGTCTCCAGGCGCGAGAAGGGGCCACAGGGAGGCCTGGAAGCTCTCGGCGGCGACGTGGCGTCCACGGCTGGCTCGGTGGCATTCCACCGAGCAGCTTGGAGGCGCGGGGTGGGGAAGAAGACTCCCCTGCCCCTGGTGGGCCGGCTGGGCTGGGTGGGCCGTCTTCGCCTGGGCGCCAGGTAAGGTTTTTCCCTTTTTCTTTCTGTTTAATCTTTCCTTTCTTTTTCTGTAATTTGTTTTGGCTCTGATAAAAATATCAAACCATTTTATTAAATGCTGAAAACTTTTATGTGGCCTCATAATAAAATCAACTAGCCACTCATAAACTTTCAACCTTTTTAAAATTCAAATGATTTCAATTTTAAATCAAAAAGGGGTATTTCATTAATTCCAAGGTATTGTTTGAATATTTGAAAAATCTATGAGCATGGGGTGGGTCCCACATCACTTGAAATGTGATCACACTCATTTATAAGACTTTTCAAAACTCTAACATGAATTTTTGGAAAATATTTTTATCTGGCCTTTTGAATTAATTCATCTGGGGGGTGTTCCTTCTCCCATTTTGATTTTGAATTTGATTTCCAAGATTTCTTTTTGAAATTCTTTGGCAAGATGCAAAGGTACTAGCTCACCCTAGCACATACCTAACAGAGGGTTCTGACAACTCGCCCCCACTCAAAAGAATCTCGTCCCGAGATTCAGAAGTCTGCGGGAGGAAGGAGGGGTACTCGGTACTGAGACGGTCTTCTCTTTCCCATGTAGCTTCTCTTTCCGAGTGGTGTGACCATTGCACTTTCAGAAACCTAATCTTCTGACGACGAGTGACACGCTCTGCGGAATCAAGAATACGAACGGGGTATTCTCGATAAGAAAGGTCATCTTGGAGATCAAGCGTTTCATGGTCGACTTCGCGGATGGGGTCCTTGAAGCAACGCCTGAGTTGGGACACATGGAATACATCATGTACTCGGGAGAGGTGCGGAGGTAGTTCAAGTTGGTAGGCAACTTCTCCACGTTTAGCAATAATGCGGAAAGGTCCGATGTAACGTGGGGCCAACTTGCCTTTGATACCGAAACGTTGGGTTCCCTTTAGAGGAGTAACCCGGAGGTAAGCCTTCTCATCCAGATTGTAGCTCTCTTGCCTATGATGACGATCATAGTAGCTTTTCTGACGAGACTGGGCTTCTTTCAACTGTTCACGAACAATGCGAACTTGCTCTTCTGCTTCCTTGATCATGTCCGGTCCAAAGAATTGTCTTTCACCAGTTTCAGACCAGTTTAGTGGTGTTCGACATCGTCGTCCATACAGGAGTTCAAAAGGAGCCATGTTCAGACTAGATTGAAAACTATTGTTATAAGCAAATTAGGCAAATGGAAGAGAATTCTCCCAATTCTTCCCGAATGAGATAACACAAGCTCTGAGCATGTCTTCAAGAATCTGGTTAACCCTTTCGACTTGACCGCTAGACTGAGGATGGAAAGCCGTACTAAAGGAGAGATGAGTTCCCATAGCACGTTGGAAGCTTCCCCAAAATCTAGAGGTGAAAAGGCTACCGCGATCAGAATTGATTTCCAAAGGAACACCGTGAAGGGATACAATTCTGGAGATGTACAAGTCCGCTAACTGACTAGCAGTTATAGACTCGCGAACCGGAAGGAAGTGAGCAACTTTGGAAAGCCTATTTATGACAACGAAGATGGCATTGTTTCCTTTCTGGGTTCTTGGAAAGCCGGTGATGAAGTCCATACCGACTTTGTCCCATTTCCACTCGGGAATAGACAAAGGTTGAAGTGTACCAGCAGGTCTTTGATGTTCTGCCTTAATGCGACGACAAACATCACATTCGGCAACAAATTGAGCAATGTCTCTCTTCATCCTAGTCCACCAAAATCTCTGGCGTAGATCTCGGTACATTTTTGTGCTACCGGGATGAATTGAGAGGGGTGTGTCATGGGCTTCTTTGAGGATGAGTTGCCTTAGTTCCTTATTCTTAGGTACTACCAAACGATTTCCAAAGAAAACCGTTCCCTTGCTATTTGTGGAGAAACATTTAGCAACTCCGCTGGCAATGTTCTCCTTGATCCGGCGAACACCTCGTGCACGCCTTTGGGCAACTATAATTTGATCCTCAAGAGTTGGTTTCGCCACCAAGGTAGAAAGATAGCCATGAGGAACAATTTCAAGGTTGAGCTTGCGAAAGTCCTCATGAAGAAGTGGTTGATACTGCTGTAACATGAGGTTGTTACAGTACGACTTACGACTTAGTGCATCAGCCATGACATTGGCCTTGCCTGGGGTGTAAGAAATTGCTACGTCGTAATATTTTATCAACTCAATCCAGCGTCTTTGCCTGAGATTAAGATCTGGCTGGGTGAAAATATATTTGAGGCTTTGGTGGTCGGAATAAATCTCACAACGATTACCAAGGAGGTAATGTCGCCAAGTTGTTAGGGCATGAACTACGGCAGCGAGTTCAAGGTCATGGGTAGGATAATTCTCTTCATGTGGCCGCAATTGGCGTGAAGCATAAGCTACCACATGTCGATCTTGCAGAAGTATGCATCCTAACCCTTGCCGTGATGCATCACAATAGATCTCGAAATCTCTTTTGGTGTCTGGAGGTGCAAGTACGGGTGCGGAAGTCAATCTTCTTTTTAGCTCTTGAAAGCTTTCCTCGCACTTGGAAGTCCATAAGAATTTCTTATCTTTCTTGAGGAGTTCAGTTAGAGGCTTTGCAACTTTAGAAAAGTTCTCGACGAAGGGACGACAATAGCTGGCTAGGCCAAGAAAACTTCTAACTTGCTTAACCGATTCAGGTGGAGTCCAGTCAAGGACGGCCTGAGCTCTCTCGGGATTCACAGCAATGCCTTTTGCAGAAATCACGTGGCCTAAGTAGGTCACTTCTGGTAGCCAGAATTCACACTTGGAGAATTTAGCGTACAGGCGATGCTCTCTAAGTTTCATGAATACCAGCCTTAAGTGTTCGGCATGATCTCCTTCGTTCTTCGAGTAGATGAGAATGTCATCGAGATAAACCACAACAAATTTATCTAGGTACTCCATGAAGATCGAATTCATCAAGCGTGAGAATGTGGCGGGGGCATTGGTTAAACCAAAGGACATGACGGTGTACTCGTAAAGACCATAACGAGTAGTAAAAGCCGTTTTGGGAATGTCCTCGTTTCGGATTCTGATCTGATGATAACCTAATCTTAAATCCATCTTGGAAAAGACAGCGGATCCTGCAAGTTGATCATAAAGATCATTGATCCTGGGCAGTGGGTATTTGTTCTTTATCGTCGCTAAATTTAGCGGGCGATAATCTACGCACATCCTTTCTGTTCCATCTTTCTTCTTTACGAACAGAACGGGGCAACCCCATGGCGATGAGCTAGGGCGGATGAAGCCTTTTGCCAACGAAGCATCAAGTTGGGTTTTTAGCTCAGCTAACTCATGTGGGGCCATTTTATAAGGGCGTTTGGAAATTGGTGCGGTTCCTGGAACAAGATCCACTATAAACTCTACGCATCAGTCGGGTGGCATGCCCGACAGCTCTTCAGGAAAGACATCCGGGAAGTCACGAACCACCGGAATATCTTCAAGTTCGGGAAGGGGAAGTACATTCAAAGAATGCACTTGGGTTCTTGTTCTGGGTGAGGTATAGTTGATGGTTTTGCCCGAAGGGTGGGTGAGTTTCACGGATTTGCCTTTGCAATCCAGATAGGCATTTTGTCTTGATAGCCAATCCATGCCAAGGATGACATCAATGTCTGAAGACTTGAGGGCTATGAGTGAAGCAAGGAATACTAAACCCTCAATTGCAATTTGATTACCATGGCTCACTCTATTAGTTTGCCATCTTGACCCTGGATTTTGAATAACCATTGGGGTGGACAATTCAACAAAGGGTAACTCATGACGAAGTGCATAACTTTCCGACATGAATGAATGAGATGCTCCTGGGTCGAAAAGAACGGAAGTAGGAACAAAATTGACTGGGAGCGTACCAAGAATGATGTCAGTGGTGTCGTCAGTCTCTTCAGCGGCAACCTGGTTCAGACGTCCACGAGTGGCGGGAGGAGCGGGTTTGGCGGTGTAGACCTTCTGGGGTGGCTTGCCACGACCATTGTTGTTGTTGTTGTTGTTGCCTCCGGCACGTGGTGGAGCATTTTGGTTCTGGACCTGGTTCTGGGGGCACTCGCGAGAGTAGTGGCCTGCCTGACCACACTTGTAGCAAGCTCCGAAAACAGTGCGGGGAGCTGGGTTGTTTGGTGGAGTTGGGTGGAACTGGGTGGGTGGACAAGGCGCCACATATGATGGCCTCGGTGGGTTGTTCTGGCGGAACATACTGTGTGGGATCCAGATCTTGCGCTTCTGGGAGCCAGAACTGGATGAACTATCATCTCTGGGGTGTTTGCGAAAGTCGTTGGGGGTGTTCATGTCCTCTGCCTTAATGGCCTTGTTGACAAGGACCTGGAATGTGGCAAAGTCATGAAGGTTGAGCTCGCGACAGAGTCCGGAGTTGAGGCCACGACGGAACCTCTCTTGTTTCTTGGAGTCGGCGGAGACTTCTTCAGTTGCATAACGAGCAAGTCGGTTGAACTCACGACTAAACTCGTCCACGGTTCTTCTGCCTTGAGTGAGGTTACAGAACTCCTCACGCTTGCGGTCCATAAGACCCTTGGGGATGTGGTGCTCGCGGAAGGACGTGCAGAATTCCTCCCAAGATGCAGGTGGTCCAACGGGACACATATTCAGAAAATTCTCCCACCAAGAGCTTGCTGCACCTTCAAGGTGATAGGTGGCATAATTGACCTTGTCGCCATCTGCAACATGGCCGGCTTGGAGCTTCCTCTCGATGCTGCGAAGCCAGTCATCGGCGTCAAGGGGCTCGGTGGAGTAACTGAAAACCGGGGGATGAAGCCGGATGAAGTCGTTCAGAGACACCAGTTCATTGCGCTGTTGAGTGGTGTTGTGTGCGATGACTTCCAGCAGGTGGTGAGAGTCACGGCGGTTCCTCTCGACCTCCATCAGAACTTGGGCCATCGTGGGTGGGGGTGGAAGGTTGTCTTCCTCCTGGTTGTTTCCACGACCTTGGTTACGACCAACCTGGCCACGGGTTCCTTGAGACATCCTGAAGGTGAAAAATCCAAAGTCAAACAGAGTTGATTTCAAGAGTCTAATCAAGGTATTGAAGTACTGGAAGGATTACAGAGCAAAGGAAGTAATCATCTTGACAACATGGTGATAAAGCATACAAGCCATATATTCACAAGCTGTCATACAAACCATACATCGTTTTAGTACAAGCACTAAGCTAATACAAACGTGATGAAGATGATACATCCTTCAGAGGCATTCTGACTTCCTATACATTATTTATCTAAGCCTCTGGAACTTAGACACCTTGATTACAATATACTAGGATACTACTACATCCTCACTAAGTAAGACCACAGGCGGTCTCACTCATCTCCATCTCCATAGTAGTCCTCATAAAAGTTGCCCGCATATCCCGGTAGATGGAGGTGGCCATCGGAAAACACGGAGGCTTGTGGACCCTGATATCCATTTGGGCAAGGATGGGGCCTAGGTCCAGTGTAGGGTGGAAGCAAAGGACCACGGGGTGGAAAAATGCCTCCAATCTCGGGCCAAGCAACTCGAGAAGGCATCTGGGTCCTCACTGGATAGATCGCATCGTACTCCACTGATCCCACGCTCACAAAGGGTGCCAAGAGCGTCAGTGCTCGGTACAGACGAACACGGGTGGCGTGGAGCTCAAAACGGAGAGCGCGTGCATCACGATCTCTGTCACTAGCAAACCTAGCAGTCACCTGGAGTGCTGGATCCTCTGCAGAGTGATCTGAGTAGAGTCCGGTGTAATATCCCTCTTCTCCTGGAAGTGCAGCTGGGATATAGCGGAATGAAGTCTCTCTCAGTAGGGTGTGCTCCTCTCTCAGCAGTGTGATACATGAATATGCAGCATCCTGCACAGCCATGTTCTCAGTAACGCCGATGCCATGTCCAAAGTGGATAGGCTGGGTGACTCCAACGTGGTGCGGGTAGATCCGGACAATGCAGTGGAACTGCGTCTGGTTGAAGTCGTGGAACTGCTCCTCGATGGTGTACTCAGGGTACCATCGATATCCCACGTAGGACATCATCTCGATCAACGTGGCGGGATGGCCACGCACACCGAGGCACCTGGTCAAACGAACAATCTGCCGAGGGGGAAGATTTGCCATCTGAAACAGAAAGCAAGAGTTTGCAAATGCATCAGATTATGAGATAAACCTGGAATGACTCGGACAGCATAACGGCTGTAATTGTAAGAAATGACAATTTCTTTCAATCATGCAAAACAACACTTACATAATACGATGTAAGAATTCAGCAGTACAAAAATGCTAGGAAAACCTGGACACAACTTTCCTACGGCTATAAGGAAGCAATCAACGAGATATGCTAATCAGACAGAGGAGAGCCTAGTCCTATCTTCCCGTAGAGTAAGATGAGGGTGACTCAGAACTCAGAACGAAGGGGGTAAGGAGAAAAATGAAGCCTTACGTTGTTCCCTTATATACCCAGAGTAACTATATAACTATAGCAAGCTAGACTCGACTTTGGCCAAGGCTACTAGTCCTACAGTCAGTCCTGCTCTGATACCAAGTCTGTCGGGACCTGGGGTTAGCGTATGCAAGTCCAGTTAAGACATAGTCATATGGAGAGCCGAGAACCGCACCCACTTGTCTAAGCAGACAAGGCCAAGCACTGAACATTCTCGGAAAGCATCGTACGTGAGGGGCATCCCATCCAGGCCGGATGATCAACTGTGATGGGTCCTCATCGTCCGCACACAAGTCTAATGATATGGGTGGTGAACTCCCATACTCAAAGACAAGTCGCCTCAACCATACTATCGACTATCTCTAAACTCTTACATAGACTTACTCCAGCCCGATCACTTAGTCGTGGTCTAGGGCGGGCTCGATCATACCACAAAGTGTGCACGAGACGGAGTCTCGAGCAATCGCATCGCGATGCCCCAAGCTGCGCACATCTAAGGGCCACTTGGTGTATGAAAGACCGCCAGCCAGAACACAACTAATGTCTCGAAAACCCATACAAAGACATGCATGTTATAACATACACGCAGCACACATGCCTTGGATGAACAGCAGGTACCATTGCAATTCTCTACAAAGTGTACATTTTATTTATAACTCTTATAGAGTACACACAGAGATCACAAACATGTGATCCAACATTAAAACATAAAGCGGAAGCAAATTATGTCTGAGTACAGACAAGTTTAACAAATTGACTTAAGAAGCCTTATTCAAACATAACGCCCTCCACGAGGGAACCAGTCTGCTGACTGGGACTAGACTAGCTTAACTTCAGTCGTCCAGCTCGATGAAGAAGCCACCTTCGGGGTCAGTGGCGTCATCTAAAACATAGATTAAGCAAACGTGAGTACAAAGGCGTACTCAGCAAGACTTACATAGGAGCTATACTACTCATGCACATGTATCAAGGTAAAGGGAGGTGGGGTTCACTTGCAGAAATGCCAGCTTTGACTTGGCTAATCCTGAACTACGAGTACCAGACTTTGAGGTAAGAAGCGTACACGAGTCCACTACTTTCTCCAACCAATACACCACTTTGGTGCCTTCCTCGACTTCCCCAAGAGAAAGCACGCCATAGCACTCACACTCATCTTGGTGTATTTTCGAAGTATCCGGTTCAAGTTATCTAATAATCAAGCTAAGCTTTCCAAGTAGTCCATAACCGCGGACGCGGCTATTCGAATAGTTTTGATAACCTTGCAAGGGTGTACCGCTACACACACATGACCATCATTTACCGCCTTTGATCTCGACACCATTCAAGGGGTGCCAGCGAGGATGCTCACCACAACTGTTACCTCATAGCCTATCTAGTCCAAGAAAGCCGCCTACTTGGGTTGGCTACCACAATCGTGAACCCGGCCGGTTTACCGAAGTGGACCCAAGCGATGTGTGCGTGGTGCATAAGCCGGTCTCGGGTGAGCCGTTCTCTCACTTAGCATCCAGGCCACAAGCCTACCAGAACTCCGAACTACTGCGACATCTGGACATCGAAAGGGATGAGTTAATAAGTTGAGAGGGGTCAGTGAGCCCAATGTGTGGTTGTACTCTTCATCTTGGATCACCACACAAGAACTCGGACTTAGGGCGGTGTTCAACGAGACAACCCACCGTGTACTCCTGCACAGCCTCTCATCGTTCACCTTGTATTAGGGTCGATTCACCAACACTTTTCTACCATCATCAACATGATCACTACCCTCCCGACTCACATCACAGTAACAACATGGTATCATACTAAGCATGCAATAAGCGGTAACATTTGCAGGGGCCACATGATATAAGTCAACTCCTACATTTGCTAGGATTGTGGTTTGCTTACTACTGTGACAAAAGATAGGTCATGCAAAGGAATGGGTTCATCTATGCGGTAGAAACGTAACATGGTGATCATCCTATACAATGCATAAGCGAGACATGAGAGGGAAGTGGGATTTTATCGACATGATCAATGGGTTTTGCTTGCCTTGCTGACGAGGTTCGGGTTCTCGATCTTCAGCGAAGGGGGTGACCTCTTGCTCCGGTTCCACCTCTACTCGACAAACAAAGCATGAAGTAGCAATCAATATGAATGCAATGCTCAAGCACATGATTGAATGTTAAAGCTTGAAGTACAAGTTTTTATGTGTGAGGCAATTCCATTTAAGTGGAATATATTGCATTTAAAATGCAAATTCAAACTCAACAATTGAATTCAACATTAACCAAGTTATATGTGATATAGTTTGATCATTTTGAATTATCTTGAAATGTGTATGATATGCCTCTGATGTGTAAGTGAAATGTAGCATGTTGCCATGGTTCAAGTTGCCAAAAATATTTGAATTGAATTTGATTTAATTCCATTTAATTCAAATAGCAAATGCTACTGATCACATTTTAAATTCAACTCAAACAGAGTTGAAAGTTGCATATTTGGAAAGATAATTTTCTTCTGATCATTTTTCATATATTATTTGTCCAATTTGGAGTTAATATGAATTTTCTATGAATTTCCAAAGTTTGGGGTATTTTCTGGATTTTCTGGAATTCTTTTAATTCAAATAATCTCTGGAAATTCATTTAAATGATTTACTGCGTCAGGCTGACGTCAAGCTGGCGTCAGGGGGGGGGCTGAGAAGGGGATCCCACCTGTCAGTGGCTGGGTTAACTTAACCCGTGGGTTAAATTAATCCGGTGGCTTAATTAAGCCACTGGGCCCACTGGTCAGTGACCCAGGGGTCACTAAAATGGTGAAAACAGGGGGGGCTTAGCACTGACTCGCCGGCGGCTAAACGCCGGCGGCCTGGCCACGGCGGCGCAGCACGGGAACACGATTCCGGCCACGGAAGGGGAAATGGAGGGCACCGGCTTGCTCCTGGAGGTCGTCCGCGTCTTCTGGAGGCATCGGGGGTTCACGGGGAGGTCGGGAGCGACGACGGCGACGACTCCGGCGGCAGCAGAACCACGGCGAAGTCGTAGTTGACGCTACCGTGAACGGATCGGTCTGATTTCACTCGCGTTCGAAAGCTATCATGCTCAGGAGCCAAACGCACGCGCTGGCTGAGTCGAAGGGGCACAGGGGCGACCTCGAGCTCATCCATGGCGGCGAAGTGCCTCGGCATCCATGGCGGATCCAGCTAGAGCGAGTAAAGGAGGGGGAAAGGTGAGGGTTTTCGTTCGCAAGCTCACCCTGAAACTGTCTGGAGTGGTGGCTTGCTCGGGGAGGCGCTGGAGTTGCCGGAATTCGAACTCGATCCACGGCGGCCGGCGATGAAGACGATGAATCTAGCGAGCTCGGGGAGGTGTCCGGCTCCGATTCCTTCTGCAGTTCGATGAAGACGACGACGGCGAAGCGATTGGACACCTTGGCTTGACTCCTTCACGTCGATGGCCACGAGTTCTTGCGACGGAGAGCGGCGGCGCTCTCGGGTGGAGGAAGAAATCGGCGAAGGAGGAGGAAGGAGTCGCGCTGGAGGGGAGGAATGGATCAGGACGGAAGAGAGGCGTCTCCAGGCGCGAGAAGGGGCCACGGGGAGGCCTGGAAGCTCTCGGCGGCGACGTGGCGTCCACGGCTGGCTCGGTGGCATTCCACCGAGCAGCTTGGAGGCGCGGGGTGGGGAAGAAGACTCCCCTGCCCCTGGTGGGCCGGCTGGGCTGGGTGGGCCGTCTTCGCCTGGGCGCCAGGTAAGGTTTTTCCCTTTTTCTTTCTGTTTAATCTTTCCTTTCTTTTTCTGTAATTTGTTTTGGCTCTGATAAAAATATCAAACCATTTTATTAAATGCTGAAAACTTTTATGTGGCCTCATAATAAAATCAACTAGACACTCATAAACTTTCAACCTTTTTAAAATTCAAATGATTTCAATTTTAAATCAAAAAGGGGTATTTCATTAATTCCAAGGTACTGTTTGAATATTTGAAAAATCTATGAGCATGGGGTGGGTCCCACATCACTTGAAATGTGATCACACTCATTTATAAGACTTTTCAAAATTCTAACATGAATTTTTGGAAAATATTTTTATCTGTCCTTTTGAATTAATTCATCTGGGGGGTGTTCCTTCTCCCATTTTGATTTTGAATTTGATTTCCAAGATTTCTTTTTGAAATTCTTTGGCATGATGCAAAGGTACTAGCTCACCCTAGCACATACCTAACAGAGGGTTCTGACAGACTACGCATTCTGTCGTCATCTTCGACCCCTCCTCTCGATGCTTCCCTCTGCAGCCGCTAGCCCTCTCATGGCCGCCGTCGACCCCGCCTCCCTGTGTTTACCCCACGCCGACATGTCCTTTGTCCAGTGCGACAATGTCCCTCGACGGCGGCCTCCCTGACGCCGGTCCTCGCCTGCTTCTTCCCCGACGTTGGCCCTCGCCTGCCTCATCCCCGACGCCGGCGCTCGCCTGCCTCTTCCCCGACGACGGCCCGCCCTGAAGCTCCCTTCGTGCTAGCCGAAATCTGGTCCAAGGGCATTATAGATTTTCCACTTGTTATATCAAAATTAAGCTAGAAGCCAAAATCTGAAAAAAACTGATGGGCTTATTTTTAAGGACTTATTTTTATAGGAGTTTATCTATGAGTAAAGCGTTTTGGAGCTGGGGCTCCATGGTGGCCATTTTCTTGAAAAATTCAAAATTCAAAATTTTTGATGGTAAAAAATCTGAAAATAAATATGCAAGTATTTAAGGATATATTGTACGTGTATGTAGAAATTCATGATGAAATACCTTAAATCGCAGCTTGTACAAAAAAGACAAATTCATGGTCTATAAATAGTATCATGTGTTAATAAGCTTCAATTTTTTTTTGCACAACCCTCGTATTTTGTTCTGAAAATTTACACACTTGTGTAGTATACCTCCATGTATATCTGTATTTATTTTTTAGAATTTTTTAAAGCATATAAATATAAATTTTAATGAATTTTTAAATTTAAAATTGAAGGCCTCAATAGAACTCGGGATCCAAAGTGCATTTCCGCTTATCTATGGCATAAGCTTATGCATAAGCCAGACTCAAAAAAAAAACTGGCCCTAAAGCTATTTGCTTTTCCACTTCGACTAGGAGGTTGTTTCTGTAATTCCAGTGCGCTCCCTCTGTCCATTCCTCGTCTCTCCTCAGTCGCCGGCGGCGCTGAGTTTTTCCCCAAATCCCACCACTCAAACCCCTTCTCGCATGCGGCGCTGCGTTTTCCCCAAATCCCACCACTCAAACTCCTTCTCGCCGGCGGTTTGGGCTCTCCGATTCCGGACGTTGATCCACAGAAAGTCACAAACTTGCCAGTCCGTATCCGAGCAGGTGTCGATGCCGATGCCGAAGGCTCTTTTTAAGCGCGACCCGGCCACGGCTCGCTACTCGATTCGTCGCGCAGCAGGAGGTAGCTCTCTCATGGCCAGGGCCAGTCGCGCGAGCGGGGCGAGTCGATTCCTGCGCCGTGACGGCCGGATGAGCGACCTCTCCGACGATCTGCTCCTCCTGGTCCTCCGCCGCCTCGACACCCGCACGGCGCTCGGCGCAGGCTTGATATCCAGGCGCTGGGCGCATCTCCCGCGCGAGCTTCCGGCCTTGGACCTGAAGGTAAGCGACATACTCCCGCCGCGCTACCACCGATGGGTCCTCCTACACCGCGACATCTACAGCAAAGCAGCAGCTCATCTAGAGTACAGACGCGACGCCATCAGATTGGAGCTTCTGCCTAACATCAAGAGGTACGAGCGCCGCGCCATGCGCGCCTTGAACATATCCGTCGAGAGCTTCTTGCGGACCTCGCTCTCGCCGGGGTGTCCTCAAGAGGCTGAATCTTGAGTTCTACACCACGGGCAACGGCTGCTACATGAACCGGCTCATCGCGGAGGCCATCGATGCTTGGGGCGTCCACGACCTCGAGGTCATCGCCAAGCCACTGTACTATGAAACAGGCGTCGTCCACGCCTTTCCCAGCCATGGCATGTGCAAGGAGCCCCATGCCGCATGCCTGCGAAGCCTCAAGCTTGGAGGCTGTCTGCTCCCGCCGCTGCACGAGTACAGTGCGCTTACCATGCTCGTCCTGCGAGACATTCCGGAATCGACGCCCCCGGCAGCCTACGAGGGTGTCTTCACCTCGTGCCCAAAGCTGCAAACTCTGCACCTCATCTCCTGCAGCTGCAGGAGCACCGACTCGGGCGCACGCTTGCCGGTGGTGGTGGACGCCCCCAATTCAGAGATCAGAGAGCTTGTTGTGGACAAGTGCGCATTTCAATGTATACAGCTGAGGACTCTCCCCTGTCTCGAGAGCCTAGCCTTCCTGGGAACCAGAGTGTTCTTCGAGTATAACTTAATTCCCTCCCTGAGGCAATGCAACTTCGCCCTGCGCCTCGGTGTCACACTGGAAGGCGCACGCCAATACTTTGCGCAGCGGCTGAAGCTAGAGCTTGACATGTTTCTCCGATGCACCCCGAACATAACAAGCCTCATTGTCCGGTTCACTGGTCCTGACAGATGGATCGTGCCATCTAGCTCTCCATTGTTGTATTTGCCTAACCTGAGGCGGCTGCTGGCCGCAGATGTGCCATCTTCCTGGGATGCTGCGTGGCCTAGTCTCTTTCTTGAGATTACGCCTTTTCTGGAGATCCTAGACATCAACATTGCCTCCTGCAAGGACAAGCCTGGTGAAGAAATTTCATGGCAGCCCCGCGAGCTTCGGCAGCATCACTTGAAGGAGTTTGTGGTTACTGGTTTCGAGGGAACTAAAAGGCAGATTTACCTAGTCACTTCCATCATGGGAGCGTGCACGGCGTTGCGCCGTGTCGCCTTGTTCAAGAACGGGCATGCGCGGGGCAAGGGGCTCTGGGACTGGGAGATGGTGACGCAGCAACACTTGTGGAAGGACGAGGAGAAGGACTTGATGCTGAAGCAGATCATGGATGGGGTTTCTTCCTCAGCTGTTCAACTTGTTTTTGGCTGACATGTCTTTTGGATCCCTGTTTACTGGATGTAAGTTAGTACTATGATCTCTAGCACAGTTAGTGTGTTTCTCCAGATTGTATTCTTGAGATTGTATCAAACGAAATTGTTTTTATTTAATGAAGTGTAGGGTTTGATTGTCAAAAAAAGAAAAACAAGAATGGGCAACGATCCATTTTACTCGAGAGGAGGCGAGGGGAGCGACGGAACTCTTTGGCGATGCGTGGTGGATGACAGATGGGGGAGAGGAGATGGAAGGGGCAGAGGATGGATGCGGCGGTGCCGGACCGTCAAGAGAGGGCTAACGCGATTGGGGACGGCGCAAGGTAGGGAGCACCCAGATGGTGGCCTCCAGCAATCAATCCGGCAGGCTGACAACGGCCATAAACCAGGTACGGCGCCCCGGCATCATCGATTTAAGCCACTGGGATTTTGGACTAGAACTTTGATTTTTTATGCGGTTGGATGGAATGTATTTTTCCGGAGGGGCAATCCTCTATCATTGTGTTGCTTTTAATGCACACAGAAATTCTAATATATAGGATGTTCAGTTTGTTAATCAAATAGTGTATAGGCAGAAAATTCAGTTTGTTTATCAAAAATGTTCTTCAGCAAATTGTTTGATGTGTGTTACTTTTTCTAAGGTATATCTGAATAAGAAATTTGGATGTAGTAAGCTTGGACTTACAATCAGAAAAAATAAATCTAGCCATGGTTCGCCGATCCTGTTTTGATATATGTTGATTTTTTAAGCTAACAGAATAAGCAACTTACAATAAATATACCTCCTAAACCTAGCAAGTTTCCCCCTAAAAACCGAAGCACATCATACCTTGCTTTTTTTTCTTCATTTTTGTCAAGTTTTTTGTCTCCTAAAACAATACTGAAATGATGAACTACAAAATCAAACCAAGACACTACACCTTGCTTACTCATTGTGGCACAAGCAAGCCATTAATAAGGCCTTAATAGTGGCTCTTATGCGTGGACCCATAAGCCTTTATTCGTGGAGCATTCTGGAAATGCGTCATCCATAAGAGTCTTAGGGTGACACAAAATGCGCCACTATTAAATTTTTTTGAATTTTGAATTTTGAATCTAGATCTGGATAACGATTTTTTTATTTTTTTTCTTAATCTCATGTTAGTCTTAGGTAAAACTGACATCCTTAGTCAAACTTCTCGGTCACTATGCTTAATCTTAGGTCAAACTGACCTCCTTAGTCAAACTTCCCGGAGGGTCATCCATCCTAACACTACTCCAGTCCCAACACGCTTAATCTCTCGGTTCTATTCAACTCTCAGTCCAGCTCACTTAGAAGGTACTTGTTGATATATCTATCATATAAATCCTATTAAACCATGTTGATGTTCATGGGTGTGCTAAATTTTTTAACATTTTTTTGAAACTTTCTCGATCGGTCCTCTAGCATATTTTCAAATTCTTTAAAAAAAATTGAAAAATAATTTTTAAATTTATATATATTTTTTAAGGTTACTAGCGGAAATTTTAAACTTTTTTAAACTTCCCTATCGGTCCTCTCACCTATTTTGAACTTTTTATTAAAAAATTTAAAAATATATTTTTTAATTTGTTTTTCTGTTACTAGTGTCGCATTTCATACAAAATGCCCAACTACTACGTTTGATATTTATTTTTTTCATTTTTTGGCTCCAGATCTTGAAATGCCCGTAACTTTTTGAGGATTCTAAAAATGTTCAACGGGGTTGCCTTCGTTGAATTTGGATATAACTTTTCGAGTAGATGATTTTTCATATAAAAAACTTTTTCATCGGAGTTCGTATGCAAAATTTATGCCCATTTTATAAATTCTCGAGAGATTTTGCAAAAAAAGTCAAAATTCATGTTTCTAAATTTTCCTAATAACTAGACCACATATTACATGGGAATCTTATTTTCTTTATTTTTTTAACATTTATATCATTTTCTTTTATTTATTTTTCAAACTGAAAAGGCGGTCCACGGGGAGGGGGGGGTGTGTATTTGTGTATTGGGAATGTTCCCCTTACATTTTTAGGTTAGTAGTGGCGGATATGCAAGATGCGCCACTAATAAGTCCTTATGGGCGACACATTTCAGAATGCGCCACTAATAATTCTTTTGGGGTGGCGCATTTTAGAATGCGCAACCCATAAGCTCTTATTAGTGGCGTATCTTGCCAAATGAGCCACCCCTGAGAAAATTAATATGGCGCATTATGCAAAATGCGCCACCCATAAGAGGATCCAAGACTGGCCCACTCTTAGGGGTGACACATTTAAAAAAAACGTGCCACCCATAAGGGCTTATAGGTGGTGCATTTTGAACCAGTGCGCCACCCTTACAACATAGTGGCGCATACGTATAAAATGCGCTACTAATAAAGTTTCCATGTATAACCTTTTCAGTAGCGTGTCTATCAATCAAGTCAAGAAACTTAGAAAAATTGTAAGGATAAAGAAACTGGCCACGAAAGACAACACTCTTTGTCAGCATAATGAAGAAGACTTCAGTCTCCATAGGATGGTACTAATTTATGTTCCAACCATATTTTTCCCTATACACACAATTTCCATACTGAAAACTATATTTATCTATCAAACCACCTGTATGGTCATGAAGCAAGAAATGTTTTTGTACAACACCCCCGCTATAATATTGAACCCTTCATGAAGAAGGCAAACGATGGGCGGCCAATCATCCACAGGCGCCGGACTAAAGTTGCAAAGGCCTTTAACATTATCGAAGGCTCAATTTTGGCATTCCGCTTCAACAGTTTCTCAGATGAGATTCATCTGTCTATCTACCGACTATGATGCTGTACTTTGCAAAGGTTGTTTCTTTATTGCGACCTGGTGTACTATCTGCTGGTTGTTACCATAGATTTCGTGTTTATGTAATGCGGCCTACTGTACTAGCTGTTGGATGTACTGTGATTTCAGTAATTATGAAAATCCTGGTGACCATTACAAGCATATGAAAGATATTGTGTTATATATACTCCCTCCGTTCATAAATATAAGATGTTTTAGATCACTATTTTAGTTATCTAAAACGCCTTATATTACTTTACGGAGGGAGTATATGATTGTGCTTATATCAACAATTAAAAAATATCCTAAAATATTTAAGATAAATACAATGCTAATTAAAGTGCGAGCGATTGGATCATTGCACACGGTTCTGCATATAAGTTCGTCACTGATAGGGATGTACATCGCACACATTCGATAAGAAATGAGCATTGAGGATTTATTTATAATTCCACACAATATTCTGTGCACAACCATTTAAAATGTTCAGTGTACAACACACACAGTTTGGACAAAAAGAATGTTTGGGATTTAATTCTAAAATCACACGAGCATTTGTGCACAAACGTTTGTGTAGGTGTCAACTACACAAACGTGTACTATATATACAAACTGTATGGAATAACTTTGGGTATCCCACGCAGTTCCTGACACAGCATCGTTTTGGATAGTATAACTCAACACAAACGTAGTTTCTGTATTAAACGTATGCGTAGGACAATAATCTTAGACGGACATTCGTGGATAATTTTTTTGCAATAAAAAGGTCATCTCAAACGTTTGAGTTATCTTGTTCGTCTGCGCGGACTATCCATAGGAAACGGTTTCTGGCTATCATGTTGAATAGGCCCCCCCTATCACAATCGAGAGCAAGGGGACGGTTCCCATTCCCGTAGGCGATAGGGGTCAAAAAGAGTTTGGATAGCTGTTGCGCGCACTACTGACCTTCCGATTCTGCGATTAGTCTTCGCCGATCTACGCACAAGCGTGTACTTGACCTTCGGCGGGTACCAAATCTACATCAACCGATGGGGCACTCTCCGCTTCACAGATCGCGCTCGGGCGCCCACACCAACAACCGCAACAGCAACAGCGGTCAAGGATGAAGCAACCACCCGCACTGCGAGTAATAGAGTCATCCGCGCCTCCCACCTCAGCCCGACCCATTGCACCGCTCTCGACTGCACGAGTGGGTCACTCACATGGAAAAGGCACAACAGAAGCGCGACAAGGCTAGCAAGCAAGAAGCCTTTCCAGGTGTTCATGGTGGACACCCATGCACCAACTTCAGATGACAGGGGAGAATCAAATGACTCTACCAACTATGGAGGAACTGGTGCAAACGTCAGAGACAGCGAAACCGACGACAACAAGCAACCAACGGTCACCCTCGGTGAACGAGGAACCATACCGTGAAAAGTCTTCAGGAGACAAGGAAGAGTGCGCACAGGCGCGCCGCCCGGTGAAAACTCAGGAAGAAGCAACCCGGGGAGCGATCAACCTGAGAGCAGTAAGCGCCACGCCTCGGAAGCTGCAACGCAAGCGAAACTCGCAGAAAAAATTGTCCTATCCAAAGAGGCAATTCCCAGGGTAAGAAACACAATAAAGCACGACAAGCTCCTACCAAAAAACACAACGCGCGACGAACTCAGAGTATACAACAAGCTAGCAAGCGATGTCACGAAGAAAACCGGACGACCGAGGGTCGAGCTGGAGAAACGAAGACGAGTCACGGACGAGTCGAATGCCGATCGCCAAGCACCACCAGAACTCTCGGGCGACTCCTCCGACCATGGATCACCCCACCAGCGTAGGCCCAGATTCAACAATCTACGCCGAACGGACAAGAAGAAAGTTGCTCGCAATAGAGACGACACATTCAGACTCGAAGACGAGGACGGGGAAGAAGAACAGGTCACACCAGAAGAAGCGCTCATCGCCACAAAAGCATACCTCCACTGGACCCAAACTGGAGAAAAAGAGGAAGCAGACCGCAACACCGCGAGAATACTCAAAGTGATGAACACCGCGATCGCCGCGTCAGTATCCAAAAAAGCAAGCACAAGGCGAGCAGCCCGCGAGCAGTCGCCGGAGAGGGACCCGAGCCCGCCCGATGATGACGACGACAACGATGATCATCACCACAGCCACCCTGACCGAAACAAAGACCGCGACAGGGACGACCGTGGAAACCGACAACACAACAATCGACGACGCGATGCACGAGACGACATCACACAGAGCAATATCAACCGAGGATTCCGCAGACGCGCAGCGCGAAGAATACTCAGACGAACCAGAGTTAGATAGAGAATCAAAACCCTATGGAGCACTTTGATTCGCACGAGCAATACGTGAGACCCGAATGCCCAAGGGGTTCGAGATGAACTCAACAACATATAAATATGACGAACTCGAAGAACCAGAAGAATGGCTAGACAATTAGTTAAGAGCCGTCAAGTTCCAGTGAGGCACTAACACCACAACCATGCAATATGTGCAGCTCATGCTCGAGGGGTCAGCAAGGCACTGGCCGAAAAACCTACAGCGAGGCTCCATCAGCTCCTGGAAGTAGTTCCGCAATGCATTCATCGAGAACTTTAAGTCGGCGTACAATAGACCAACATCACTCGAGGAACTGAGAGCCTGCAAGTAAGGAACCCGAGAGTCTCTGAGAACCTACATCCAACGGTGGACCATACTCAAAAACCCAGCCAAAGACATATCAGACGAAAGCGCGATCGACGCATTCAGACGAGGACTTCAGTGCATCGACTTCAAAGAACAGTTAGGGCATCTCAAAGTCCGCACGCTCGCGAAACTACTGGAGCACACCAACAACTGGGCTGACGGAGAAGATTCCATACGCAACGAAGCATACGCTCCGGTGACCCATGGTGACCGCGACTATGACTATTACGGCGGGGACAGGAGTTTTGATCGAAGAAGAAAGCGACCCAGACGCAACTTCTACGACGACAGAGGACCCGACATGGCAGCGGGCGGTTTTCCAGAAGATAGAGATGGAAGTCGCCGTGACGACAACAGACCGCAAAGAAGAGAAAACCAAGACGACCTGCCGCACGGTCAGAAGCGCGACTGACGATCACGACAGCCGCGCAATGACAGCAGAACACTCCGCTCGGTAAAGGAGCAATTCGACGGGCCATGCTCATTCCACGGATTGAAGGACGAGCACGGAGAACTCAGATCAGGGCACACATTGAGGGACTGCAAACGCTTCAATGAACTCTCAGAATAAAAAAGTCGGACCACATCACCAGCCCCACAACCACTCGCAAGCGTAGCCATTGGACCAATCGTTATCAACGCTCTGCCCGCTCCCGCCATGCCATCAAGGCAGGTAGCCGCCATGCAACAAAGGTGCGTGGTACCAGAGGAAGAGGTCGAATACCCAACTGCGCATGGACGGATATACATGATCCAGGAAGGAAGGCCATCAAACAGACAACAAAGGCAATTCTACAGGCAGGTTTTGATGGCAGTCTCCTCATACCCAGCAATACCCGAATTCCTCTGTGGGTCAGAAACCGACATCACTTTCTCCTACGAGGATCACCCGCTAGCCATCCCACGACCAGGACACGCCGCACTCGTACTCGAAGCAAGAATCGGAAATTATGAGATGTCGCGGGTGTTCATGGACGGAGGCAGTGGCATCAACATCATATTCACCAAGACCTTTGAAGAAATGTTCATCCCAACCTCGACACTCAAAACCTCAAGAAAAAACATCCATGGAATCGTACCAGGCAAAGCAGTCTATCCCCTCAGCAAAATAAGCTTAGAGGTAGTCTTCGACAATAAAAGCAACTTCCGAAAGGAGACCCGGGACTTTGAAGTAGTCGACTGGAGATCACAGTACCACACCATCCTCTGTCGACCAGCCTTCACACGCTTCATGGACGTCCCCCACTACGCATACCTCAAGTTGAAAATGTCTTGGCCAAGGGGAGGCATCACCATCAATGGCAGTTTCGTAAGGTCAGATTGTTGCGACAGGGAGTTCCACAACATCTCAGAGACGTTCGGAACTCACCAGAGCAGCGAGATGGCAGACCACGCAGCAGCACTCAAATAGCACAGTGGGAAGACCTGAAGAACTCGCAAGCACTACTAGAGAAAGGACAAAAAAAGCAGAAGCCAACGCTTCACGCTCCCTCTACTCACTATCTTAGCAGCAAATTTTCATTCCTAGGGCTATCAAGACATCGATCCAAAATAAGGTTGTCTTCAGCTATTCGTGTAAAGAACATCAGGGAAACAGCAGTACAAGGAAGTTTTTTCCCAAGCATCTTATCTGACTCAAAATTGGCACTCCGAGGATTGCTCGCGACAGCCACCCTCCGAGGCGTTCTTCGCTTACGCTACTCAAAATTGGCCCTCAGGGGCATGCGCACGACAACCACCCTCCGATGCGTTCTTTGCTTACGCGACCCTAAATTGGCACTCGGGGGCTTGCACACGGCAGTCACCCTCCGAGGCGTTCTATGCTTACGCGACTCAAAATTGGCACTCAGGGGATTGCGCGTGACAACCACCCTCCAAGGCGTTATTCGCTTACGCGACTCAAAATTGGCACTCGGGGGCTTGCGCGCGACAGCCACCCTCCGAGGTGTTCTTGACTTACGCGACTCAAAATTGGCACTTGGGGGGCTTGCGCACGACAGCCACCCTCCGAGGCATTCTTCGCTTAAGCGACTCAAAATTGTCACTCGAGGGCTTGCATGCGATAGCCACCCTCTGAGGCGTTCTTCGCTTACGCGACTCAAAATTGGCACTCGGGGGCTTGCGCGCAACAACTACCCTCTGAGGCGTTCTTCGCTTACGCGACTCAAAATTGGCACTCGGCGGGCCTGATACGTCCCAAACATATCTATAATTTCTTCTTGCTCCATGCATATTTTGTGTGACTTTGCCATGTTTTGCTTGAACTTTCATACACTTTTGAGCATATTTGGACTAACCTATTAACTCAGTGCACCCAGTTGCCAGTTCCTGTTTTCTACAGTTTTTGTATTTCAGGTTTTCCGACCATTAAAAGTGCTCCGAAAATTCCGGAAAAGTTATATAAAAAATCAGCGTCCCGGAAGCCTATGGAATCACCAAGGAAGGAAGGGAGGGCCACCACAGGGACTCCAGAAGGGTCCCTGGCGCGGCCCCACCCTAGGCTGCGCCGGGTAGCCTCGTGGCTGCCTTGTAGCCCCTCTCGGTGTCCCCTTTGGCCTATATTTACCCCCCGTGACGGAAACCCCTAAGAGAGATCTGTTATTACCGTTCTCCTCTCTGTTCCGCCGACGCCGTTTCAAGATCGGGGCTGCCAGGAGAAGCTGCCCCAGCACCCTGCCGGAAGGAGGAACCCCCTCCGGGAGACCATCCATTGCCATGGACGCCTCCCGGATGTGCCGTCAGTAGTCCCCCTTGGACCATGGGTCCAGGAACAACAGCTATGTGATGTACTCCTCCCCTCTTTGTGCTTTCACTTTCGAGACCTCGTGAGCTGCCTCACATGATCGAGACACTTTTGTAATTTTCTGTGTTGCTATGCTGAGTTTGCTGGGATCTGATGGATTATGAGATTATGTTCAGATTGTGATGAGTAATATATTTGGTTCTCTTTTATATTTGTGTTCTTTAGTAAATTCTTGCATGTTTTCCGTTGCCGTATTTTACTTTGGCCAAGTGATTTGTTGCAACTCCAAGAGGGAGCGTTATGCTTGATTGTGGGTTCAGCCCCTTGATGTCTAGCTTGAGTGACAGAAACATGAGACTAGGGGATGTGCTGTTGCCACCAGGGATAAAAAAACGGTGCTTGTACCTGCGGGTGCAAGGATTGTTTACTTTATGCAAAGTTCATTTAATGCAGTTGTCTGTTGCTTTGAGTTTACACTTTGGGTGGGATTCAGAACTTACTACCAGCGAGATGTTCTGGATAGATATCTCAAGGTGGATGATTCGTAGTAGATGCAGATGGATTTCGGTCTACTTACCTTGGCGTACTGCCCATTGCTTTTGAGCCTCTTCCTTTCTTTTGTAGCATAGTTAGCATTGCAGTGCGTTTATAATCCTGTCAATTGCCCAGTTGTGATTTGTTTACCTCGCTAGCACTTTTATCGTCTTTCGGGAGAGAGACATCACTAGTGAACATCACGGGACCCCGATCCATATTCACACCATTGTTTACATCATCAATTTACTTTCAGTTTTTACTTTCTATTGCCACTATTATTATCTCTTGCGTTGATCCTTTGTAAACAGCAAGGCTGGAGGAATTGACAACTCCTCTGTACTCGTTGGGAGCAAAGTTACTTGTTGTGTGTGCAGGTCCACGTCAAGCGCCGTGACACCATCTTGTATCTCTTGGAGTCCTACTAGTTTGATAACCTTGGTATCTTCACCGAGGGAAATTTGCTGCTACGCTACATCGCACCTTCCACTTGGGGTAACCAACGATAAGTGAGAGAACTATCCTCACTGTATCAAGCCAATTTCTGGCGCCGTTGCCGGGGACTCCAGTCTACAAGTTAGGGGAGATGCACACTATCTTTTATCTTTGCTTTTTAGTCTTGTTAGTTTACCTTTCAGTCTTTACTTTTGTGTCCCTTATAAAAAATACCAAAAATACCTGCTGCTACTATGGGTTCCAATGAAAACACCAAGTTGTGTGACTTCACTAGTCACAACAACAATGACTTTATTTGCACTCCTATTGCTCCACCTGCCACTTCAACACCTTCTTATGAAATTAAACCTGCTTTGCTTAATCTTGTTATGAAAGATCAATTCTCAGGTGTTGGAGAGGATGCTACCTTGCACTTAAATAATTTTGTTGAGCTTTGTGATATGCAAAAGTACAAGGAAGTAGATGGAGACATCGTCAAGCTGAAGCTTTTTCCTTTCTCCTTGAGAGGAAGAGCCAAGGAGTGGCTGCAATCCTTACCTAAGAATAGTATCGATTCTTGGGACAAGTGTAAGGATGCTTTTATTGGGAAGTACTATCCCCCTGCTAAAATTATCCAGTTGAGAAGTAACATTATGAATTTTAGGCAATTGGATAATGAACACGTTGCCCAAGCTTGGGAACGAATGAAATCTCTTGTTAAGAACTGCCCTACACATGGTTTGACTACCTGGATGGTTATCTAGACTTTTTATGCAGGCTTAAACTTTACCTTGCGGAATCTGTTTGACTCGGCCGCGAGAGGAACTTTCATGTCAACCACACTTGGTGCTGCCATGAAGCTACTTGATGAGATGATGTTGAACTACTCTCAATGGCACACCGAACGATCTCCAACTGGTAAGAAGGTAAATTCTGTCGAGGAGATCTCCTCTCTTAATGAAAAGGTTGACTTGATCATGTCTCTACTTACCAAGCAAGCTCCTATTGATCCTCGGGATGTTCCTTTAAATTCCTTGGTTGCTCAAGAACAAGTAGATGTGAACTTTATCTCTAGAAACAACTTCAACAATAATGCTTATAGGAGTAATTTTGGTAGCAACAATCCTAGACCTTTCCCATCCAACAACTATGGGAACGACAATAGCAACTCCTACATTCAGAATTATAGGGAAAGATACCTACCCAACTATGAGAAACTTGTGGCAATAGAAAAAGCCACCAAACTCTATATGCACACACAGTTTGAGCAAAACAAGGCTTTTTCCAGACAATTATATGAGCACTCTGCTATCCTGCAAAACATTAGCAAACAACTTAAGAGCTTGAACAGTGACATCTCCAGTCTCCAAACTAGACTCACTACCACTGAGACTTATGTTTAAAACATGTCTCACACACAATCTACCTTGATAAACCAAATGGCAGCCAAACCCGAAGTTATTCCCAAGGAAGAAGAGAGAGTTAAGAGCCTTCCTACCCACCACACAGTATCTACTATCCAAGTTGTTGAGGATGTCCAAACTGTTAGCACCCATCACACCCCTAGTCCCACTGGACCTATCAATGGTGATGCTACCACCTCAACCATAGATGAAGAAACCTCTATGAACATAGAGGCTTTCAAACAAGTGAGCCTAAATGATATCACTACCTCCTTGATAGATAGTAGTGATCTAGACTTTGAAAACTGCACCTTACCTGAAGTTATTGGTTTCCTACACAAAATGTCTAGAGACCCCCCCACACTAGCACACTTAATCTTGCCTTCACAGAGCATATCACCAATGCTCTAATCAAAGTTAGTGAGGAGAAGATTAGACTAGAATCCTCCATACCTAGGAAGCTAGAATATGGTTGAGATCCTATGCTAAAAATCAAATTTAATAACTTCTCTTGCTTTGCTCTTTGTGATGTTGGAGCTAGTACCCCAAAAGAATGTATGATATGCTTGAATTGAAACCTTTTGATCCTTGTTCTTTTGGTGTTCGTCTTGTCGATTCTTCCGTAAAGAAACCTTTGGGGAAGATCGACGATGTTCTTATCATTTTCAATGACAATTATGTTCCCGTTGATTTTACTATTATGGACATTGAGTGTGAGCCCTCTTGTCCAATTATTTCGGGACGTCCTTTTCTTCGCACCGTGGGTGCTGTTATTGACATGAAAGAGGGGAATATCAAATTACAATTACCTCTCAAGAAAGGGATGGAACATTTCCCTAGGAAAAAGATTAAGTTTACCTTTGAGTCCGTAACATGGGCTAGTTATTTTCTTGATAAGACTTGATCTTTGCTTTAAGCCTAGCTAATGGCTTTAAAGAAGCGCTTTCGGGAGGCAGCCCGCAACGAATTTAGGTTTTCCTTTTTGTTTTTATTCTGTTCTTAGTGGTCTTGATGATTGTTACTACTGTAGAAACATCATTGTACCTTTACTTTTCAAGCTTTGTGCCAATTATAGCCTCATATGACAAGGGAAAAGAAAGTTGTGACATGTTGTCCAGAAAACAGATTATGTCCTCGTGACGGGAAAAATCATAGAAAATCACAAGTTCATCTTTTTTAGATGAATTTTTTACACAACGTGTTCTATACAATCACGGAACTTTAGTATGTTCTGAGTTTTTTGAGTTGTGTTGCACAAGTACCCCTAAAAAATTATTTACTACCTGCTGTTCTGTTTTTCACAGATTCTGCCACGTTTTGTCTCTCCTAACTTTTGGAAACCTTAAGCTTTCTTTTTCTTTGCAAAAACTTTTTGGAAATCTTCAGAAACAGTAGCTCTTCAAGAATATATTTATTTTCAGTAGAGGAAAATTATTTTAATAGGGTACTAACTTATCTAATCAGTTTACAATGGGTTATGTATGAAGGGATTTTTCAAGTGTACGATGGAAGATGATGAAAGAAGATCCTGGAGTGTCAAACGCTCAAGCTTGGGGATGCCCAAGTGCACCCCCAATAAATATTCAACGAGACTCAAGCGTCTAATCTTGGGGATGCCCCCGTGCATCCCCTTCTTCATCAACAATTATCAGTTCGTCCCTCGTTGCACTATATTTTTATCACTTCATGCGTTATGTGCTATGCTTGGAGCGTCTCGCTCTTTACTTTTCTTAGGTTTGTTTTTTTCTTTGTTTGCTGTAGTAAAAAGTTAGATCCCAGCTTTCTTTTGTGTGGGAGAGAAACACGCTCTGCTGGAACTAGAACTCCTCATAGGATTTTCATGCTTATTTCCTTAGCTGTGAGTTGTTCTTTTTCTTTTCTTAGCTGCTGCCCTGTTTAGTTGTTGTTCTTTAGTTTTCTTCTAGATCTTTTGTTTTGTCTTAGGTTGAACTTTCTATAGGTTGCATGTTTTATCTTGTTAGAGAGTTTGCCTGTTGCACTGAGTTTTGTGTCTTGACTAGAAAGTAGGTAGTTGAAGTTGCTATTCTCTCTGTAGTAGTAACTTTCAATAGTTTTGAGGTATTGACTAGAGTAATGTTTGAACTTTTGGTGTCAAGAGCTCGAGCCTATTAGTGATATATGTCGTATTTTGGGCAATCTGTGTGATTTTCAAAAATCAAAAAACCTCTGTCGAGAACTCTAGCTACTAGATGGAGCACTAACCTCTGGAGGGTTCGAATATTAGAGTACACTCACGTACCATGAGTCGAGGATGCGCAAGGATAACCAAAACCCCATACACTCCTCCTCAGGGTACTTGTCTCTTTGTGAACCTCCTGATTAGATTGAGAGTTACCGATAATAAATGCATGAGTTCTTCGGACTAATGTGAGTATTCGAAAGTTGACACTTCCACCCACCTATAATTTTTCTAGCCTCTTCGGTACCGTGCATTGCCCTTTCTCATCTCGAGAGTTGGCGCATACTTTGCCGGTGCATCCAAACCCTTGGCACGACACACTCTGTCATCATAAGCCTCCGTATATCTTTCCTCAAAACAGCCACCATACCTACCTACAAGGCATTTCCATTGCCTTTCCGAGATACATTGCCATGCAACATTCACCTTCTCATGACTTGATCTTCATGTCATACAAGCTACTTGCTTGATCGATGAGCCGCATGCTAGTTGGGCCTTTCCCAAATCATTGCTACATGACGCGCTAGTATCATTGCATATCCTGCTACCCTGGCAGCGGCATACATTTGCATCATGATAGTTACATCTTCTTTATGTGAGTATCTTTGTAAAGTGTGAAAGATCTCCAATATTCTTGTAAAATATAGAGTGTTTCCCCTAAAGTGAGGAAAAGATCCCAAAGAGGACAAAACCAAAAGATCCCAAAGAGGACAAATGAGAGTTAAATAGAAAGAGCCATTGAGGCCACCAAAAAAATACAAAAAATAGAAAAAAGAGAAAAAGAAAAATAAAAAGAGAGAAGGGGGCACACTACTATTTTTTTTGAGAGATCCACACTAGTACTTCATCCTCTATCCCTTGTAATCCATAGAGATCATCATACATGCATATAGCTATGTGGGGACCCTTCACAGCCTCCTCAAAAGAGCTCTAGGTCTTCATGAGAAAGCAAGTTAGATGCACCCCCACTAGTTCCCTTGGAGAGCTTTTAGCTCACATGTGCATCCGTTGCATGGCAATCCCTACTCCTCACATCATATCTATCATATGTCCTTCTCTTGCCTGTGATTGTCCTCTTTGATGTGAGCCTTTCACACCTTTTTGTCTTCCTCCTCCACCTTCTTTCTGTTTTGCCTTTTAGGTGTCAACTTTCTTGCTCACGCTCATCCATTGCATGAGTGCTCAAAATATCGAAAGGGAGTGGATCGACTTGTACCTAGCTAGTGGTCTGGGGACGAGTCCAGATAAGAATCCAAAGGAGACCAAGTGTGAAACTTTAGTAGAGAGTAGTTCTCAAAAATATATTTCTTATCTCATATTCCCATATCCCTCTTCTTGCACGCAAACACCATCTGGACACATTCGAGTCACGGACAGCGAGAGCTCTTGGACCTGTTGTTCTTTTGTTGCTTGTGTCAATACTAATATAGACTCTTGCTTGTTAAGACTTGAATTGAATTGCATGCTTTGATTCCTTATATGGTTGTGTGGCATGTCGCCACAGAAATTATGCTTGTTATCATTTCAATACTCCAGGACGGGCATGAATTAAGCTTGGGGATGTTGATACGTCCCAAACGTATCTATAATTTCTGCTTGCTCCATGCATATTTTGTGTGACTTTGCCATGTTTTGCTTGAACTTTCATACACATTTGAGCATATTTGGACTAACCTATTGTAACATCCCAAAATTCTAAATTTTGGAATGTTATAATAATTAAATTATTACGATGTTCTTGTTTGATTTATGTGTAATTGATCTGAGTGAGATAGACTAGGATCTGAAACTTTTGAAGTTTAAATGAATATTAAAAATGAGAGGGAATAAAATGACTTTCCCTAATATTCATTTTTGTTCTTTTACATTTAATATTTAAAAACAAATCCAAAAAAAAATGAGAGAAGGTAATATGACTCCTTCAATAAATAAAATAACGTTGGGAAATATTTGAAATAAAAGTTTTTATTTTTTTATTTTATTGGATCTTATTTTGAATACTTTTATATTTAAAATAAAAATAATTGAGTGAGGAAAGATAACATGACTTCTTCAATTTCTCTGAAAATAATTTAAAACCTTGATTTGGATTTATTTGAATTTATTGAATGAAGTTTTCTTTATTACTTTATTTTGTATAAATAAATTATTGAAAATATTATTTACGTTTTTCTAAGATTTTAGAAATTTATTTCATATTTTTCCGATTGGTATTTTATTTTATAAAACTCTTTAAAGTTTTTTTTTAAAAAGTACGTATATATTTATATAAACGTAATTACGTTTTACATATTTTTATTATTTTAAAAATATAAGATGTTATTTTTTCGGGCTATTTTTTACCTCTATATTTAAAAAAAAAAATTCGCGAAAAAGAAAATTGGCGCCGGCCCAGCAAGCGGCCAGGCCAGCGGGCGAGGCAGCGCTGCTGGCAACGCACGCGCGCAGGTGCCTTGGTTTCTGGAAACCGAAACAGAGTCCGGTCTGTACGCGCAACGCCGGCGACCGTGGTCGCCTAAGACTCCTCTCCGGTTGCCCTTTTGCCAAGAAAACTTGTCCCATAAATATCCCACGTCCCTCTCCGCCGATTCCTCATAAAACTTCGCCCCAAACCGCCTCAAATCGAGCTAATTTCGAGGTAGATCTCGACGAAAAATTTCGACTTTTCCAGTAGATCCCGTCGCCGGTGAGCCTCCCCTTGACCCCAAATTTTGCATACCGACTTCTTTCTTCGTTGTGCATCTAGTAGACATCTTTTCCCTCTTCTATTCTTGTACAAGATTGATCCCAAAATTGTACGCGTACCGCGGGAGTTCATCGGAGCGCGCTCGGTTCACCGCGTTGCCACGCTCGTACGGACGACGTTGGAGATCATCACCACCACCGTTGTGATCTTCTAATCAAGCCCTACATCCTAGACGTCCTCGTTGACGCCGAAGATCGCCGGAGTTGTCGTCTTCGTCGCGTCTAATTTACACGTCGCGGTTAGTAAAAGCGTCGTAATTTTTTATCCGTTGCTCCGTTTTAGACGAAACCAGCAGCCAAATCGTTGTTTTGAAACCCTCTAAATTTTGTGTATTGTAGATCTAAGTTTTGAGAAAATTATTTTTTTCCGTTTGCAAAAAAATTCCTAAATCCTATGCAAAACTGTTCTAGTAATATCTTATGCAAAAAAATTCCTAAACCCATGCAACTTTGAGTACTTGGAAGGATCATCTTATGCTACATCGAGAAGGACAAGTTATTGTATTCATGATCAACACAGTGTAAAGAGGATTATACCATGCATTGGAAGAATGGAAGTTACCAACTACAACTATCGAAGATTTTCAAGACTCGAAGATCTTTGAAGACTCTGAAGATCCCAAGCCTACCCATGACCTTTAGAAGACTAAACCCCTGTTATATGCTCACGTTAGATGCGGTGATTTGTGTGTTTTTTTGTATTGTTCTCCCCTCCCCTCCAAACTTATTCCCTAAACCAAAACCCTTGGACCCAATAGATGGTGTATGGAGATGAACTCATCTTTTCCGGAGCAATGACTCAGTTGGAGACCGAACAATGGATTCAGAACATGGAGGATCACATGAAGGATAACAGTGTTGGAAGAAACGACATGGTGCAATATGCTCTTCAGTACTTTGCAAAAGGTGCTGATACTTGGTGGAGGATGTACCAATCTATCAATGGATGGCGAGGAGAAATCACTTGGGAGGAATTCAAACCGACTCTGCTAAAATCACGCCTTGTCACCCGAAGAAGGAAGCCTAGTGTAAACGATCTGAAGAAACCTTGCGCATGCAAGATCTATGGAGAAATAGGACACGCCCACGAGGAACGTCAAGATGAATGCCCCTATTGTGAAGAAAGTCACCTAGCTGAAGAATGTCCCACTAGGCAGGTTACCTGTTTCTTATGTGAAGGAACTACCCATTACCCCGCTCAGTGTAACTTATACCCCATGGTACAGAAAGTGATCCAACAACATAAGGAAGGGATGAAGGAAGCTCTTAGTAAATAGATAGAAGTACTCATGATGAAGGGAGATGTTAAAGACCCTCTTGAAGAAACATCAACCCCAGTTTGCATCAAGTCATGCTATTCATGTGGAGAAGAAGGACATATTTCACAAAATTGCTTGAAAAAAAGGGGAAAGAGTATTTGGGTAAATTCCCGACAATAGAATTGGAGTATGAACAATAAGAAATAGAAGATTTGAGTAACATAGAAAGTTCAAGGAAGAAACACAAGGTGTCACGTGTCGGCATTGTAACAAGGATGTACGTTATGCACCTGGTTTCCCCTGTAAAGACTACGACCTTCTCGCAAGAAGAAAAACCCAGACCAAGAAGAAGAGGATGAATCAAGAGTCACAGAAGAAGCCTTACACCCCGGAGAAACCCGTGCCCGTTAAAGGCATCATGAATATAGAGAAGAAGAATGCATCCCAGAAATCCAAGGATAGAGATGATGAAAGCAGTGGGTATCCCCCGAAGAACCCAATTTCTGCAAAGAAGGAGTTAAGTAAAGTCATATGTTTTAGGTGCAGGGAGGCAGGTCACTACTCCAATGACTGCCCGAGAAGGAAGCCAAAGACTCAAGGAGCTTAAGTAATCACAATGAGACCCCGACATTGTGAAGGAGTAATTTGTTTTGCTGCAAGGAGGAAGTTCAGTTTACCAGGAGAATGTCCTAATTTATAGAAGTCTTATGCTGAGAGATTAGATGTGAAGCATTCAATAAGTATAGTAGGGAAGAGTTTTTTTGTAAAAAATATATTTAGAAGTCGGATGGAGATGTGTAATTCTATGAGATTGCAATGATTAATTTCAGAATCAATGAAGCCAGTATGTGCCTTCGGCCAGGAAACAACCACATGTGTGAATTGGATATTTATGAGTAGTAACACTACAAGCAAGGAGAAGTGATTCGGAAGCTAATGTAAAGATAAGGAAGAGACCCTAGATTTTTAATTTAAGGGTGGTAGTATCTTATATTACTACCCGAAGAATGATCGAAGTGTTAACTACATCAGACCTCAGAATCGAGTTTGACAAGTAAGTGATGAGTCCGTTTGAAGATGTGATAGTTTGCATTAAGATATTAAGTAAGTAGTATACTCGGATTTTAATAATGAGGAACAAGACTTATGATTGAGATGGAGAATATTTGCAACCCAAGGAGGATTTAATATTTGCAATAGATGAGGTGGGCCATAACCCCCAAGCCGCAGGATCGGATAAGAAACAAGCTCGCTCTTGCGAAAAGAAGTACCATGGAGGAAGCTACGACTTTTCCAACCGACAATATTATAGGAGTGTATGTAAAACCTGAGAGTTGTGAAGAAACGATAGTTGTTTTGTTTGGCATAAAGAAACCATGGATTTACCCGAACTCAGTTCGTGGAGATGATAAGTTTGTAGTGCTTGTGAGGATGCCCGAGTTTTAGAATGCGAGATTCGCTAAACCATATACAAGGTAATGATTTGGGTGCAGGATGGATTGATCACCATACTGGCTACTCTTATTATTCTCTTTGTTATGTGGGATGGTAAATCTAGAGTGACTTCCCTATAATAGAGAGAGACGAAGACGTTAAGCCAATTTTTTTTAGCATGGTACAATGTTGACCCTGTACATTGCAACCCTCGCGAATCATAAGTAATACGGTGGTAATAAGCCAAGACCAATTTTCCGCAGGGAACCCTCTTGTTGACCACCATGAGAGTATCGCTATTTGTTAGTATGGGCGTTCGACCAGTCATACATGAAGATTTGATCTTTGGAAGAATGTTCATTTGGAATAAGGATTCAATACCTAAAAAATAGGATATATGTACGAAATAATTCATCGAAAGAGCAAGATTCCGCAAGACCTGAGAATTTTCTTTTAAGGGTGGTAGCACCCTAGACCGTCGGAGGATCAGTACATTTCGGAGACAGAAGACCCCAAACCTAACCTTTTCTTTCTAGCCTCTTCGAATCTCGAGGACGAGATTCATTTTAAGGATGGTAGATTTGTAACATCCCAAAATTCTAAATTTTGGAATGTTATAATAATTAAATTATTACGATGTTCTTGTTTGATTTATGTGTAATTGATCTGAGTGAGATAGACCAGGATCTGAAACTTTTGAAGTTTAAATGAATATTAAAAATGAGAGGGAATAAAATGACTTTCCCTAATATTCATTTTTGTTCTTTTACATTTATTATTTAAAAACAAATCCAACAAATAAAAAAAATGAGAGAAGGTAATATGACTCCATCAATAAATAAAATAACGTTGGGAAATATTTCAAATAAAAGTTTTTTATTTTTTTATTTTATTGGATCTTATTTTGAATACTTTTATATTTAAAATAAAAATAATTGAGTGAGGAAAGATAACATGACTTCTTCAACTTCTTTGAAAATGATTTAAAACCTTGATTTGGATTTATTTGAATTTATTGAATGAAGTTTTCTTTATTACTTTATTTTGTATAAATAACTTATTGAAAATATTATTTACGTTTTTCTAAGATTTTAGAAATTTATTTCATATTTTTTCGATTGGTATTTTATTTTATAAAACTCTTTAAAGTTTTTTTTTAAAAAGTACGTATATATTTATATAAACATAATTACGTTTTACGTATTTTTATTATTTTAAAAATATAAGATGTTATTTTTTCGGGGCTATTTTTTTACCTCTATATTTTAAAAAAAAAACTGGCGCCGGCCAGCCGGGCCGAGGCCGGCCCAGCCAGCGGCCAGCGGCCAGCAGCGTCCAGGTCAGCGGCCGAGCGGGCGAGGCAGCGCTGCTGGCAACGCACGCGCGCAGGTGCCTTGGTTTCTGGAAACCGAAACAGAGTCCGGTCTGTACGACGCAACGCCGGCGACCGTGGTCGCCTAAGACTCCTCTCCGGTTGCCCTTTTGCCAAGAAAACTTGTCCCATAAATATCCCACGTCCCTCTCCGCCGATTCCTCATAAAATTTCGCCCCATACCGGCTCAAATCGAGCTAATTTCGAGGTAGATCTCGACGAAAAATTTCGACTTTGCCAGTAGATCCCGTCGCAGGTGAGCCTCCCCTTGACCCCAAATTTTGCATACCGACTTCTTTCTTCGTTGTGCATCTAATAGACATCTTTTCCCTCTTCTATTCTTGTACAAGATTGATCCCAAAATTGTACGCGTACCGCGGGAGTTCATCGGAGCGCGCTCGGTTCACCGCGTTGCCACGCTCGTACGGACGACGTTGGAGATCATCACCACCACCGTTGTGATCTTCTAATCAAGCCCTACATCCTAGACGTCCTCGTTGACGCCGAAGATCTCCGGAGTTGTCGTCTTCGTCGCGTCTAATTTACACGTCGCGGTTAGTAAAAGCGTCGTAATTTTTTATCCGTTGCTCCGTTTTAGACGAAACCAGAGGCCAAATCGTTGTTTTGAAACCCTCTAAATTTTGTGTATTGTAGATCTAAGTTTTGAGAAAATTATTTTTTTCCGTTTGCAAAAAAATTCCTAAATTCTATGCAAAACTGTTCTAGTAATATCTTTTTACTCGTAGATCCGTTTTGCGTGATTCCAAAGCCCACGGTTTTCTTTCGAAGCCCTCTTTTCAGTTTAACCATAAAGTTTGTTTTGGTATTTTCGAAAATATTCAAATCTGATCAGATTCAAATTCAAGTTTCTTTTGATCGTATCTCTTACTTTACAACCCGGATTTGATCGATTCTTTTTGCAAACTAAAACCCTTGTTAAACCCTATATTCTAGACACTTTGCAACCCAATTTTTTTGAACTCAATCATGGTCTGTTTTGCAAAAACTTTTATTTGGTTTTTCTTTTGGAGTTCATGAATCTTGTTTTGCCTTTGTTTGTGTATTGATTGTGTGAAACCTTGTGTGCTTGGTTACGATAGATTACTCGGAGTGTGACGAGTAGAATTGTCGGAATTGTGAGCGCGAATAACTTCATCAAGATTCAAGGCAAGTCATATCTTTGATCATATTCCCTATTACCTATGTTTTAATGCATTAGTTCCTCTTCTTTAGATTGCATGATAGGTTATGCTATGCTATTACACCCAGTAGTTCATTGAGATAGGTCTGATCCTTATATCTTTGTCACCATCATATATTAGAATATTGCTATGCTAAGTAGACGTGGATTGGGAAGTGAATCATTATGAGGTATGAGTGATAAAGTAGTAATTAGGACCAAGATAAAGTTAATGAACTACCTGGGTGGGATGGTTGCGAGCATCCTGGAGGTGGCCAGTGATGACTGCGGAAAGCCACCCAGGCTCAAAGGGACTGTTTGTATTGACATACCTAGAAGCTTACGTGTGCAGCCACAAGCTACTATGGGCTCTGGCTTGGTTGATCAGTAGTAGGGACTCTTACTAGGTAGCGCTACGAAAGTAGATGTGAGTAGGTGGGATGGGTGCTACCGGAGTAAGGGAAACTCTTCTGAAAGACCATGTCTCGATCTTCCAGTTGTCATACATCATGCAGTGTGACGAACTACAAAGGAGGTGATCGAGTCTTGTGGGGAAAAGTGCACAAACCTCTGCAGAGTGTAAAACTAATCGATTAGCCGTGTCCCCGGTTATGGACAATTTGAGCGACTAGATGTGGTAATATTGATTTGTCTCATCATCTTTAATTAACTGATTGGTTTAATCACTTTGGGATAGATTGAGTGGGGGTTCCCATCTCAATCGTATGCTATTGTAGAACTTAGTTATTATTATTCTATAAGGAAAAATTAGCTTTTTTGCAAAAATAAATGTAGAAGCTCCACCAGCCAAATTGCATGTATTGTAGGAAATTTTACTTCTTTCTGGGATATGATTTGCCGTACATTCAAATGTACTGACCCATTGTCGGGCTGTAACCTTCGGTGTTGCAGGATTATATACGACGAGTAAGTGATACAATATAGGGTCGTGAAGTCTACACTCAACTTTGCCGTTGGCGTTGATGGGACTCCACTTATATATTGATTGTTCTGCTGTGTATTCTAGCCCAAGGGCTGTAAGGTAATAAATACCATGTATTTACGTTAATTTATGACATGTGATACTATGGTATTTCATCGAGTACTGTGTGTGCTAGCATACTGATCCAGGGATAGCACAGAAGCACAGTAGACTTGGTTCCCTTCGGGACCGGGTCGCTACACCTATTAACTCAGTGCACCTAGTTGCCAGTTCCTGTTTTCTGTTGTTTTTGTATTTTAGGTTTTCCGGCCATTAAAAGTGCTCCAAAAATTCCAGAAAAATTATATAAAAAATCAGCGTCCCGGAAGCCTCCGGAATCACCAAGGAAGGAAGGGAGGGCCACCACAGGGACTCCAGAAGAGTACTTGGCGCGGCCCCACCCTAGGTCGCGGCGGGCACCCTCCTGGCTGCCCTGTGGCCCCTCTCGGTGCCCCATTTGGCCTATATTTACCCCCCGTGACGGAAACCCCCAAGAGAGATCTGCTATTCGTGTTCTCCTCTCTGTACCGCCGCCGCCGCCGTTTCAAGATCGGTTCTGCCAGGAGAAGCTGCCCCGGCACCCTGCCAGAAGGAGGAACCCCCTCCGGGAGACCATCCATCACCATGGACGCCTCCCGGATGTGCCGTGAGTAGTCCCCCTTGGACCATGGGTCCGTGAACAGTAGCTATGTGTTGTACTCCTCCCCTCTTTGTGCTTTCACTTTCGAGACCTCGTGAGCTGCCTCACATGATCGAGGCTGACGAGGGGGTGACCTCACGACTCCTATGGATGAGCCTACCCGGTGTATCAGAAGACAGAAGGCCTACAAAGATGCCGCCTGGGCCCAGCCTTGGCCCACTAGTGGCACCGACGTAGGAGTCCACGAATTCATATGGAAGGTGTAAAACTTGTCGTACGGAAGAAGATCATTGTTAGGAAACTTCATCTGTAATCAGGACGGACTCCCCGAGACCTAGCCTAGTATATAAGGGCTAGGAGGGGAGACGTCGAGATCAGGCAATATGCAATCTGTAACCTAGCCTTGCATGCACCAGCCTCAGCTTCCCTGTAATCGCCATCTCCAATCAATAATATCGAGCAGGAACGTATCCTCCTGTTAGCCGACGAGCTTATCGTCCAACCTGTGCCTCTCATGACTAACCCAGGGTCCCTGACCATGAGATTTTCCGGGGTACATCCCCGTCAATTGGCGCCGTCCGTGGGAACTACACAGGTTGGAATTACGATCTCGGCGATTCCGTCTCCAACAAGCCGCAACTCTAGGGCAAGAACCAGATGCAATCTACCCGAGGAATTCAAGATCACGGCGAATATCTCCGCCACCCCGGCAAGATCGCTCAGCCCGTAGCCGTGTCAAGATCAATACTACGGCGGCAACCGAGCCCGCCGCCAGCGAAGGAGAACTCGACGACCCAAAAGAAAGGCGCGAGGGTTCTATACGGAGACCCTGATCGACGAACTAAAACATGAAGCAGAGGACCTGCCGGCCACTCAACGACCCACCACCACCCAGGCACCCGCCGCACAACAAGACACTGACTCCGAGCTCGAGATCAGCGACCACCAAGATCATCGCCAACAAGGAAGAAATCGACGACCCAAAAGACAGGCGCGTGGATCCTACGAAGCGACTCCACCCGACGAGTCGAACTATATAGCCACACGATCGCCGAGCACTCGACGACCCGCCGCCGTGCGGACAGCCACCACCCGCCAGGACATCGACTCTGAGACTCGGACCGGCGAATACTACGACCCAGATCGATGGCCAGACGAATTCGCCAATCTCATAAAGAACTAGAATCTAAGTGAAGGGATCGAAGTCGACCTGCGAGCTCATGAGCACCCAGCGGACCACGCGCTGTTCTTCCGAATCTCAAGGAGGAAATGGCACGCCGGATCCAGCAGGCTCACGGTCAGGGAACAGCTGGAAGGACCCTGCATGATCCACTGCTTTGAAGACAACTGGGGAAACATCAGATCGAGCCACACTCTGGGAGACTGCCGCATGTTCAATGAACTCGCCGACAGCCTCAAGGAGGAAAAACAACAAGAATCCAAGCGCGCCCGACGAGCCGAGCAGTCGCCCACTCAAGGACAGGTGTACACGATCCAAGAAGGCAAGGTATCGCAAGACCAACAGAACGCCTACACCCTGCAGGCTAGAGCAGCCGAGATTCTTAACGCAGTCGAAGTCTACCAGCTACACAACGCAGAAACCAGCATCACGTTCTCCCAGAGCGACCACCAGCCTGCAGTCCCAAGGCCTGGGCACGCGCCCCTGGTCCTCGACGCTCAAATCGGAGGGTACGACATGGACAGAATATTCATGGACGGATGCATCAGCATGAACATAACCTTCGTCAGCACCCTGCGCAAGATGTTGATCCCTCGATCAATATGGAAGAAATCAAGCACCGTGTTATACAGAGTAGTCCCAGGATAAGTAGCTACTTCCCTTGGACTAATCGATCTCAAAGTCGTCTTCGGCAACAGACGCAATTTCGCAAGACACACCCTCGAGTTCGAAGTACTCGATTGGCAATCACAGTATCACGCCATATTGGGACGTCCAGCGTTCGCACAATTCATGGCAATTCCGGACTACGCCTACCTCAAACTCAAGATGCCAGGATCCACGGGCGTCATCACAGTCAACGGGAGCTTCATCAACTCATACAAATGTGACTGCGATTTCCACAAAGTCTGTAACACCTTCGGAGACGAGCAAGAACTCACAGAAATAGCCACGGTGACAGGCAAGAGCGCCTTCCCACTAGCAGGTAGAAGCGAGTCAAAAGAGCATGGACGGGAATCCAGGATCGACAGCGACGCGGTCAAGCACCAAGTACACCCAACGGACTTAGGAAAAGCAGGCCACCCCAAAATGCCCTTTGGCTTAAGCAACGCAGGAGAAATATACCAGCGAATGGCGCAATCACACATGAGAAGCCGGATCGGTGGAAACATTCAGGACTATATAGACGAGACCATCACAACAATCAAAGGACTTAGACCAGAAGCATACACGGAGGATGACAACACAGTTGAACCAGCACAAGTAGCAGCCAAAGACCCAATAGTCAATGAAGAAGCCCACAACGCAGACGAGGAGCCAGAGCCACCCGCACCAGAGGACCAATCTTGGAGAGAGCCACTCCACAGGTTCCTAATCGACGGCATCCTACCGCAGGATGCCGCAGAAGCCAAATGCATTAATCGGTGCTCCAAAACATTCACAGTAATCAACGGACAACTCTACAAGCGCGGCGTTTCCCAGGTCCTACACAAATGCATAGACGAGGAAGACGGCAAGACCCTACTACTGGAGATCCACGAAGGCACCTGCGGGCACCATGCCTGCAGTCGAGCACTCGTGGCAAAAGCCTTTAGAGTAGGACTTTATTGGCCAACAGCCATGAGGAACACAGAGGACATCATACGGCGTTGCATGGCCTGCCACAAATTTTCCAGCAGACCACACGCACCAGCCTCAGATTTCAAGACCATACCACCCTCATGGCCATTTGCCATCTGGAGACTCGACAAGGTGGGCCCGCTCAAAAAATCTTCAAAGGGAGGAATAACTCACCTGCTAGTAGCAGTCGACAAGTTCACCAAATGGATCGAAGCAGTGCCCATCACCATCTCCACAGCCCTCAAGGCGGTGAACTTCATCAAATCAATCATCTTCAGGTTCGGGGTGCCACACAACATCATCACGGACAATGGCACAAACTTCACAGCGACAGAATTCCAGAACTTCTGCGAAGAACTGGGCGTCAAAATCAACTATGCATCGGTCGCACACCCGCAATCCAACGGCCAGGTGGAAAAAGCAAACGGCCTAGTATGTGGAGGACTCAAAAAGCGGCTCCTCACACCACACGAGCAGGCCGCGGGCAACTGGGTAGAAGAACTCCCCGCCGTACTATGGAGCCTACGCACCACCCCGAATACTTCAACCCAGTACACACCTTTCTTTATGGTATACGGGTCGGAGGCGGTGCTACCACATGACCTCAAATTTGGGGCACCCCGGATCTCGGGGTACGAAGAAGAGGAAGAAGAAGAAGCACTGCAAGATGACAAGGACACAGCAGACGAAGAAAGGGATACAACCCTAGCAAAATCATAGGGATACCAGGACAAACTGCACACTTACCAGAGCAGTCGCCTGCGCACCAGAACCTTCAATAAAGGCGACCTCGTCCTACGGCTCATACAAGAGAAAGTTCACAATGTCACAACCCCAAGTTAGGTATGTGCTAGAATAGAAAGTCACTTTGCATCATGATAAAAATTTCAAAAGAAATTGAAATGGGAGAGAAAAACTCCCCAGATGAATTTAATTCAAATGGCCAGATAAAAAGTTGCTCCAAAAATTCCTTTTGCATTTTTGAAAAGTCTCATAAATGAGTGTGATCACATATCAAGTGATGTGGGACCAACAACATGCTCATGGATTTTTCAAATATTCAAACAGGAGCATGGATTTAAATTTAAACCCCTATTTGAATTAAAGTTCAAATAATTTAAATTTTAAAAATGCCCAAACTTTATAAGTGGCTAGCTATATTTATTTTGAGGCCATATAAAATTTTGGGGCATTTTATAAAATTGTTTGATATTTTTAGTAGAGCCAAAACAAATAAACAGAAAAGAAATAAGAAATAAAAACAGAAACATTACCTGTCGCCCAGGGCGAGGCCCAACAGCCGGCCCAGCAGCCTTCTCCTTTGTCTTCTACCTCCCCGTGCACACAAGATGCTCGGTGGAAAGCCACCTCCTGCTCACCGTGAACGCCCCGAGACCTCTAGACGCGCCACGACGACGCCCTAGAAGCCCCTCGTCCACTTCCCTCCCTCCTGGCTCGCTCTCATCTCCTCACTCGCCCGTTTCCAGCACCCCTCGTAGATCGCCGTCGCTGACGCTCTTGGAAACTCACGGCCAACGACGACGAGAAGCCGCCTGGCCATGTCCACCGTCATCGCCCGCAACGACTTCGTCTCCGAGCAGAAGATGGCGAGCTGAATCGTCCTGGAGTTGCCGAATCGGGTCGTCGTATTCAACTACGTCCGCCGCTCTTCCCCTTCAAATACTCCGCCGCCAGAGCCTCCCCGCCTCTTTCTTCTACACCACCGTTCTCCCCGCACTCCGGTGAGCGAAACCCCCCAAACCCTGCCTATTTCCTCACCCTCTAGCCATGGTCACCATGGAAGCCGAGCACGGTTGCCGCCATGGTCGACCTGGAGCTCGCTTCCGTGCGTCTTTTTCCTCCCCAGCATGTCTGTGCTGCTCCTGGGGACGCTGGCATCCAAACGCGCGCACGCATGCTTCTTCCCATGGATGTTTCGCTAGAAGTGCTCGAAGCAGAAGCTCCGGTCGCCACCGCGGTCGAAGCTGCCGTCGTCTGTGACCTCCCCGGCGACGCGTAGGTGGTGCTCTCGACGCGGATCATCACGGGCTTTCGAATGGTGGTCTTGGCGCAGAGAATGGAGGCCAGGAGAAGAAGATAGCATAGCACCGCCGCGTTTGCGAATCGCCGCCGACTCGTCGCCGGCGAGGTGACTTGGCCAGCGTCATTAGCCCTAACCCCCCCAGCCTAATTAACCGCTAAACTAACCCTAACCCCTATGACAGGTGGGGCCCCAGCCCCCTAACCCCTGTGAGACTTACAACATGGACCCACAGGTCATACCCCCCCCCTGAGGTCATCCTTGCGCAAGCATGACGCGGTAATTAGAATTTGATTTAAAAGAAATCAGGAAATTGCAGAAAAATACTTTAAACTTCAATAATTCATAGAAAATTCATATTAACTCCAAATTGGACAAATAATATGTCTAAAATTATCAGAAAAATACAAGGATTCTGAATATGCACTTTGTTTTCATGTTTGACCAATTTAAAATGGGTGAACAGTGGCATATGTGCATATGGATCCTTTTCAAATTCAAATTTGGAGTGATTTTGCAAATGACTTTGCAACACACTTGTTTTAAATGGTTTCATCCACACATCAGAGACTTTACCTCAACTTTACAACATCACTTCATGCTCAACCATTTCAAATGAACATTCATGGATTAAATTGCATTCGGAATTCATCGATAAATCAAATGCAGTTTGAATTTGCAATTCATTTCCAATATACTCCTTTTAAATGGAATAACTCACACATCAGTGACACATACATCAAGTTTCAACCTTCAACTCATGCGTTTGTGCATTGTACTTATTATGCTTCGATGTTTGTTGTTTGTCGAATAGAGGTGGATCCGGAACCCGAGATCACCCCCTTCGTTGAAGACCCCGATACTGAACCTCGTCAGCAAGGCAAGAAAACCCCCATTGATCATGTCGATAAAATCCCACTTCCCTCTTAGTCTTGCTTATGCATTGTTTAGGATGATTACCATGATAACATTTCTACCGCATAGTTGAACCCATATCCTTTGCATGACCTATCATCTTGTCATAGTAGTAAGCAAACCACAATCCTAGCAGATGTAGGAGTTGGTTGATATCATATGGCCCCTGCAACTGTTAAAGCTTATTTCATGCTTAGAGTTTACAATGAGGTTACTTTGATCTGTGAGTCGGAATGGTAGTGATCATGTTGATGATGGTGGAAATGTGTTGGTGAATCTACCCTAATACAAGGTGAACGATGAGAGGCAGTGTAGGAGTACACAGTGGGTTGTCTCGTTGAACACCGCCTTAAGCCCGAGTTCTTGTGTGGTGATCCAAGACGAAGAGTACTACCACATGTTGGGCACATGGACCCCCGCTCAATCTACTAACTCACCCCTTCTCAGTTAAATGAGTTGCAGTAGTTCGGAGTTCTGGTAGGTCTGGTGAACGATGAGAGGCAGTGTAGGAGTACACAGTGGGTTGTCTCGTTGAACACCGCCTTAAGCCCGAGTTCTTGTGTGGTGATCCAAGACGAAGAGTACTACCACATGTTGGGCACATGGACCCCCGCTCAATCTACTAACTCACCCCTTCTCAGTTAAATGAGTTGCAGTAGTTCGGAGTTCTGGTAGGTCTGTGGCACGGTCTGTGAAGTGGAAGAACGGCTATTCAGACTGGCTTGGGACCCTGCACACATCTTCTGGGACCACATCGGTAAACCGGCCGGGTTCACGATGTGGACTCCAGCCCAGATAGGCGTCGGCATTGTACTTGAGTTGGCTGTGAGGTAAAAGTTGTGGAAATTATCCTTGTCGACACCCGCTTGAAGGGTGACGAGATCCCGGCGGTAACTGATCGTTTCATGTGTGTAGCAGTACACCCCTGCAGGGTTAATAAACTATACGAATAGCCGCATCCGCGGTAAGGGACTACTTGGAAAGCTGTGCCTGATTATTAGACAACTTGAACCGGATACTTATAAAACTTGCCAAGATAAGCGTGAGTGCTATGGCGTGCTTTCTCGTGGGAAGTCGAGGAAGGCAACATAGTGGTGTAATTGGTTGGAGATGTAGTGGACTCGTGTACGCTTCTTACCTCAAGTCTGGTACTTGTAGTTCAGGAATAGCCTAGCCAAAGCTGGCACTTCTGCTTATGAACCCCACCTCCCTTTACCTTGATACATGTGCATGAGTAGCATAGCTCCTACGTAAGTCTTGCTGAGTACGACTTTGTACTCACGTTTACTTATTCTATGTTTTAGATGAACCCACTGACCCCGAAGGGGGATTCTTCCTGGAGCTCGACGACTAATCAAGCTAGTGTAGTCCCATTCAGACGACTGGTCCCTCGTGGAAGGGCATGTTTATAGATAAGGCTTCTCTAATCCATTTGTTAAACTTGTCTGTACTCAGACCTACTTTGCTTCCGCATGTTTGATGTAATGTTGGATCACAGACTTGTGATCTCTGTGTGCACTCTGTAAGAGTTATCAATAAAGTGGTACACTTTTTAGAGAATTGCAATGATACCTGCTGTTCATACTAGACATGTGTGCTGCGTGTATGATTATAACATGCATGTCTTAGTATGGGTTTTCGAGACCTTAGTTGTGATCTGGCTGGCGGTCTTTTGTACACCAAGTGGCCCTTAGATGTGCGCAGCTTGGGGCATCGCGATGCGATTTCTCGTGACTCTGTCATGTGCACACTTTGATGTATGATCGAGCCCGCCCTAGACCGCGACTAAGTGATCGGGCTGGAGTAAGTCTATGTAAGGGTTATAATACAATCGAGAGTATGGTTGAGGCGACTTGTATACAGATATGGGAGTTCACCACCCATATCATTTAGACTTGTGTGCAGACGATGAGGACCCATTTCAGTTGATCATCCTGCCTGGATGGGATGCCCGTCACGTTTGATGCTTTCCGAGAACGTTCTGTGCTTGGCCTTGTCTTCTTGGACAAGTGGATACGGTTCTCGGCTCTCCATATGATTGTGTTGTAGCGAGTCTTGCATACGCTAACCTCGGGTCCCGACAGACTTGGTATCAGAGCAGGACTGACTGTAGGATTATCAGCCTTGGTCGAAGTCGAGTCTAGCCTTCTATAGTTATATAGTTACTCTGGGTATATAAGGGAACAACGTAAGGCTTCTTTTTCTCCTTACCTTCATCGATCTGAGTCACCCTCATCTTGTTCTACGGGAAGATAGGACTAGGCTCATCTATGTCTTACTAGAACATCTCGTTGTTTGATTCCTTGTAGCCGTAGGAAAGTTGTGTTCGGTTTGCTAGAGTAGTTGTTCTTCCTGATTTCTTACATCGTATTTAAGTGTTGTTTCTATGTTGTAAGAAATTTGTTTTTTCTTGCAATTACAGCCGTTATGCTGCCGGATTTATTCCGTGTCTCGATGAATCATTGCCTTCGCATTATTATCTTTTCCGCCTTAATCATATCCTTTTATCCTTGCCTCCATCGTACAACCTGTCCTGATTGTTGATTTGTATCACACAGGATGTCAGGTGGAACTCGTAGTGCTGTTCTTCGGACTCGAGACCGTGATCGGAATCGAAATGATGATGAACCTCCACCACCGCCTGACGGGGATCAACCCCGGCAAATCCCATGGTCAGGGACCCTGGGTTAGTCATGAGAGGCACAGGTTGGACGATAGCTCGTCGGCAAACAGGAAGGCAGGCTCCTGCGAGTCCCGTGGTTCTGCTGCCTTGGTGGGCTACAAAGGCTTCTGCTATCTTGTGGAATTCCTTGTCGCAGCGGTCGGATCTGACGAAACTTCCACTGATTGTGATGACCCCGTGTGGGACTGGCATCTTCAGCTTGAGGTAGGCGTAATGGGGTACGACCATGAAGCGAGCGAAAGCTGGTCGCCCGAGAATTGCGTGGTATTGCGACTTCGAGTCGACTACTTCAAAGTCAAGCGTTTCCTTGTGGAAGTTTGTCGCGTTCCCAAAGACTACCTCCAGGCTTATCCTTCCGAGGGGGTAGACTGCTTTTTCTGGTACGATCCCGTGGAAGGTTGTGCCTGAGGACTTGAGTGCGCTGCTTTGGATGAGCATGTCGTCGAGTGTTCGGGTGAAGATGATGTTGATCCCACTGCCGCCGTCCATGAATACTCGCGACATGTCGTAATTTCCGATTCTGGCCTCGAGTACTAGCGCGGCGTGCCCTGGTTGGGGAACGACTGGCGGGTGGTCGTCCCGGGAGAAGGAGATTTCTGTCTCCGACCCGCGCAGGTACTCTGGGACGGCCGGGTGTGCGGAGGTTGCCAGGATGAATTGTCTGGTGACTTGTTTCTGCTGCCTGTTGGAAGGTATGCCTTCTTGTATCATGTAGATCCTCCCGTGGGCTTCTGGGCACTGGTTTTCCTCTTCTGGTGTCCTTTGCCGTTCCTGGATGGCGCCCACCTGTCTTGTTGGCAGAGGGGGGGCTGGTGGCGCATTGTGGGCGACTGGCCCAACTGTTATGCTTGCGAGTGGTCGTGCTGTTGCGGCTGCGGAGCGACTTTTCTCCTCGACCAACTCGTTGAAGCTTCTACAATTCCTGAGGGTGTGGGACGATCTGAGCTCTCCTCGCTCGTTTCTGAATCCGTGTATAGCGCATGGTCCGTCGAGTTGTTCTTTGGCGGAGCGGAATGCGCGAGTGCCGTCGCATGGCTGCCTTGTCCTCCATTCTCGTTTCTGAGCTTGGGGCTCGTCTTCTGGGTTGTGGCGTCGCTGTGGTCTGTTGTCATCGCGATGCCTGCCGTTCCGATCGTCGGAGAAACTGGCGGCGACCATGTCAGGTCCTCTGTCGTCGTAGAAGTTCCGTCTGGGTCGCTTCCTTCTTCTGTCGGCTCCTCTATCTCTGTTGTAGTCGTAATCGTACTCTGATCGTGCAGTGTGGGTTTCTGTTACATTACGAACGGAATCTTCTCCGTCCACCCAGCTGTTGGCTAGTTCTAACAGCCGTGCGAGTGTTCGGACTTTCATCTGTCCGAGCTTTTCCTTGAATTCTACGCGCTGAAGACCTCGCCTGAACGCGTCGATCGCACTTTCGTCCGAGATGTCTTCTCCTGAATTTTTGAGTATCGTCCATCGCTAGATGTATGCTCGCAGGGTCTCCCTCGTTCCTTGTTTGCATGCCCGCAGTTCCTCGAGTGAGGCTGGTCGCTTGTATGTGGATTTGAAGTTTTCTATGAAGGCTCCTCGGAACTGGGTCCAGGAGCTGATGGATCCGCGCCGAAGATTCTTCAGCCAATGTCGAGCGGAGCTCTCGAGCATGAGCTGCACGTACTGCATTGCCGTGATGTTGGTTCCTCTTTAAACCTTGACTGCTGTTAGGTAGTCGTTGAGCCATGCCTCCGGCTCCTCGAGTCCGTTGTACTTTAGTGTCATGGAGTTCAGTTTGAACCCTTTTGGCATACGCGTCTCACGTATGGCACGTGTGAAGCATAGTGCCCCACATGGCTCGATTTCCTCGTCGGAAGCCTGTTCATCCGAGTACTCCTCGCGTGCTGCGCGTCTTCGCCTGCTGCGGTTGACTCTGTTCTACGTGATGTCGTCTCGCGCATCTCGTCGAGTGCTGCGGCGCCTGTTGTTGTCGTCGCTGTCGTGTTTCTTGTACCTGTCGGGGCGCCTGCGCCTATCGTCATTACTGTCGTCGTCGTCGTCTGGTGAACTGGGGTCCCTGTCCGTTGTCCGCTCGTGAGTCTGCCGTTTTGCGCTGGGTTTCTTAGGTACCGAGGCATTGATGGTGTCCTTCATTATCTGCAAAGCAATAGAAGTGTAGCGATCCGTCTTGCCCTTTCTGCTTTTCTGGGCACGAGACACGTAGTCCTGGGCGCTTATGAGTGCTTCTGCCGGAGTGAGGGGCTCTTCTTCGTCGTCGTCTTCCTCTAATCTGAAGTCGTCTTCCAGTTTCTGCACCACTCTCGCCCTTTCTGTCTTCCGCAGGTTGTTGAGTTTCGATATGTTGCGGGTGGGGGAGTCGTGGCCTGGTGAGTCACTTTTGGGAGGTTGTCTGCGACTGCTTTTCTTTTCTTGTTCCGCCTTTTCTTGCTTTTCCATGGCTAGGCGCCACTGTCTCGTCTGTTGGGTTAGCTCGCCCGCTAGCTTGTTGTATGCCCTAGGCTCGTCCCTTGAGGCATCTGATGGTAGTAACCTGCCGCGGGCGACTGCTTCCTTTACCATCGCCATTGATTCCTTGGACAAGTATATTTTTTCTTTGGGTGGTTCATCTGCCGCTGCGACCGGGGTTTGCTGCCTGCTGCGTGATGGCTGGCTGCCTTGGCCGGGTGTTGCTGCTTGTTGCTTGGCGGCTGACTGCTTTTTTGATTATTGGGTCCTTGTTCCACCCGGACTTTCATTGGTATGGTCCCCGGTTCTCCTAGCTGTACGACCATCTGACTGGTGTTGCCGGGACCTGCCGCCCTGTTGGTGGTTGGGGTGTCTTGACGAGTGTCCGGGTCGTCGATTCGTCCGTTGTAACCTGACGCTGGTGCGCCAACTTCTGCCATGAACACCTGCGATGGTGTCCTTGCCGCCTCCTTGCTGATACGTGCGATGGTGCTTCTCCATGCTGGTTCTCCACTCGAGCGGTCGCGAGTGGCGTGGAGCCTTGAGTTGGGTGAGTAGCTACAACCGCCAGATAGGTTGGCCGTGCGGGCGGCGTACGCTCCGGTCACTGCTACAGGTGTTGCCGTGGGCGCACGGGTGCCGTCGATGAGTCGAAAGGTCCCCCAATGGTTGATGTAGATCTGATACGCTCCGAAGATCAGATTGATGCTGGAGTGTTGATCGGAAAAGACTGGCTGGAGGGCCGGGAGGTGGGCCGTGAATCCGAGGGACTCGAACAGATTGGATCTTGCTGGAGCCGTCGAGTCGAAGAGTGCTGCTGATGATGAGGCCGCCGAGATCGTGTTCCCAACCTGCGCGGTTCCCACAGACGGCGCCAATTGACGGGGATCAACCCCGGAAAATCCCATGGTCAGGGACCCTGGGTTAGTCATGAGAGGCACAGGTTGGACGATAGATCGTCGGAAAACAGGAAGGCAGGCTCCTGCTCGATATTATTGATGGGGGAGATGCGATTACAGTGGATGCCAAGGCTGGAGGACTCAAGGCTAGGGTTACAGATGATGTTCCCTCCCTTTTGTGTCGCCCCTCCTAGCCCTTATATACTGGGCTAGGTCTCGGGGAGTTCATCTACGTTTACATGTAAGCTTTCCTAACCCTAGCTTGCTCCGTATGGCAGGTCTTCGCACCTTCCTTGTGAGTCGTAGACTCCTACGTCGGTGCCAACTAGCGGGCCGAGGCTGTATCTTCATGGGCCTTCTGTGTTCAGGGACACCAGGTAGGCCTATCCGTAGGAGTCGTGGGGTCACCCCCTCGTCACCGCCTTCTGCGGCAGAAATCATGATGGAAGCTGAGCGGAATAGACGTGATCAAACACGCGTTCTGGAGCTCATCGAGCAGAATACCGCCCACCATCGTAATTTGGTGGTCAACATTCAGGACTTCATCCTTCTCAAGCCACCGGTATTCTGATGTTCTTCTGAGACCCTCGAAGCTGATGATTGGCTCCGTTCCATCGAGTGTAAGCTTGATACAACACATGTTGCTCCTGATGACCGAGTTATTTTCGCGGTATACTTCTTGGAAGGTGCTGCTCTTCACTGGTGGGAGAACTATGTTGCAATGCAGCCAGATGCTCACGTAGTGACTTGGAAGGAGTTCTGTGTTGCCTTTCGAGGGTACCACATTCTGGATGAGTTGATGGAGCGCAAGAAGGAAGATTTCTGCAATCTAAATCAAGGAGAGATGTCCATTCATGAGTATGTGAGGGAGTTCAACCGTCTTGCTCGTTATGCCCAAGATCAGATCACCACCGATGCCAGAAAGAAGTCAAGGTTCCGCAAGGGACTTAGCCCCATCCTTCGTCATGATCTCAACCTCCTCGAGTTTGCCACCTTTGAGGATTTAGTCAACAGATCCTTCAGAGCTAAGCATGGCAATGAAGTTTTCGAGAAGTCTCGCAAGCATGCTCTTGAGCTTGCCCCTTCTTCCAGTTCACGCCCTCAGAAGCGCATGATCTGGATTCCTAATAGTTTGTTCCACCAAAAAAACCCACCGAGGCCATCCCTTGTGCCGCCTCGTCCACCAGCTCCATCCCAACCAGCTCCACCAAACAACCCAGCTGCCCACACTATCTATGGAGCATGCTTCAGATGTGGCCAGCCGGGTCACTATTCTCGTGATTGTCCCATAAGTTAGAATGCTCCACACCATGCCAAGGGAACCCCAATGTTCGTGCCAAGCCACCCCCGAAGGTCTCCACCACCAAGCCATCTTCTTACGCAAATCTTGGACGTGTGAAGCAAATCTCAGCTGAGGAGACTGATGGTACTTCTGACGTCATTCTTGGTACGCTCCCAGTCAATCATGTTCCCACTTCTGTCCTTTTCGATCCAGGAGCATCTCACTCATTCATGTCGGAGAGTTATGCACTTCGCCATGAGATATCCTTTGATGAAATGTTCACTCAAATTATTATTCAAACTCCTGGTTCAAAATGGCAAACTAATAGAGTAAGCCATGGTAATCAAGTTCCAATTGAGGGTTTAGTATTCCTTGCTTCACTCATAGCCCTCAAGTCTTCAGACATTGATTTCATCCTTGGTATGGATTGGTTATCAAGACAAAATGCTTTTCTTGATTGTAAAGCCAAGTTAGTTAGACTTACCCATCCTTCAGGAAAGACAATCAACTACACCTCACCGAGAACAAGAAACCAAGTACAATCTTTGAATGTGCTTCCACTTCCTGACCTTGAAGATATTCCGGTGGTTCGTGACTTCCCGGATGTCTTTCCTGAAGAACTGCCGGGTATGCCACCCGACAGATGCGTAGAATTCATAGTTGATCTTATCACAGGCACAACCCCAATCTCAAGACGTCCATATAGAATGGCCCCACGTGAGTTAGCTGAGCTTAAAATCCAACTTGAAGCTTTGTTGGCAAAAGGATTCATCCGCCCTAGCTCATCGCCATGGGGTTGCCCCGTTCTATTCGTAATGAAGAAAGATGGAACAGAAAGGATGTGCGTAGACAATCGCCCGCTAAATCTAGCGATGATAAAGAACAAATACCCACTGCCTAGGATCAATGATCTTTATGATCAACTTGCTGGATCCTCTGTCTTCTCCAAGATGGATTTGAGATTAGGCTATCATCAAATCGAAATCCGAAACGAGGACATCCCAAAAACGGCTTTCACTACTCGTTATGGTCTTTACGAGTACACCGTCATGTCCTTCGGTTTAAGTAATGCCCCCGCCACTTTCTCGCGCATGATGAATTCGATCTTCATGGAGTACTTGGATAATTTTTTTGTAGTTTATCTTGATGACATTCTCATCTACTCAAAGAACGAAGAAGAACATGCCGAACATTTCAGGATGGTATTGATAAAACTTCGAGAGCATCGCCTTTATGCCAAGTTCTCCAAGTGTGAATTTTGGCTACCAGAAGTGACCTACTTAGGCCACGTAATTTCTGCAAAAGGCATTGTTGTGAATCCCGAGAGAGTTCAGGCCGTCCTTGACTGGACTCCACCTGAATCGGTTAAGCAAGTTAGGAGTTTTCTTGGCTTAGCAAGCTATTGCCGCCGCTTCGTCGAGAACTTTTCTAAAGTTGCAAAGCCTCTAAATGAACTCCTCAAGAAAGATAAGAAATTCCTATAGACTCCCAAGTGCGAGGAAAGCTTTAAAGAGCTAAAAATAAGATTGACTTCTGCACCCGTACTTGCGCCACCAGACACCAAAAAGGATTTCGAGATCTTTTGTGACGCCTCACGGCAAGGGTAGGATGCATACTTATGCAAGATAGACATGTGGTAGCTTATGCTTCACGCCAGTTGCGTCCACATGAAGAGAACTATCCTACCCATGATCTTGAACTCGCTGCCGTAGTTCATGCCCTGACAACTTGGCGACATTACCTCCTTGGTAATAGTTGTGAGATCTATTCCGACCACCAAAGCCTCAAATATATTTTCACCCAGTCAGATCTTAATCTCAGGCAAAGATGCTGGATTCATTTGATAAAAGATTATGACTTAGGAATTTCTTACACCCCAGGCAAAGCCAATGTCATGGCTGATGCACTAAGTCGTAAGTCGTATTGTAACAACCTCATGTTACAACAGTGTCAACCACTTCTTCATGAGGAATTTCGAAAGCTCAATCTCGAAATTGTTCCTCATGGCTATCTTTCTACCTTGGTGGCGAAACCAACCCTTGAGGATAAAATTATAGCCGCCCAGAAACATGATAGTGGTATTCGAGAGATCAAGAAGAACATTGCTAGCGGAGTTGCTAAATGTTTCTCCATGAATGATCAAGGTGTCGTTTTCTTTGGCACTCGATTTGTTGTACCATGAAAACACAATCTTAGGAGGCTAATTCTTAAGGAGGCCCATGATACACCTCTTTCGATTCATCCTGGTAGCACAAAGATGTACCGAGACCTACGCCAGAGATTTTTGTGGACTAGGATGAAACGAACAATTGCTCAGTATGTTGCCGAATGTGATGTTTGTCATCGCATTAAGGACGAGCACCAAAGACCTGCTGGCACTCTTCAACCTTTGCCTATTCCAGAGTGGAAATGGGACAAAGTCAGTATGGATTTCATCACTGGCTTTCCAAAAACCCAGAAAGGAAATGATGCCATCTTCGTTGTGGTGGATAGACTTTCCAAAGTTGCTCACTTCCTTCCAGTTCGCGAGTCTATAACTGCTAGCCAGTTAGCGGACTTGTATGTCTCTAGAATTGTGTCTCTTCACGGAGTTCTTTTGGAAATCAATTCGGATCGTGGTAGCCTTTTCACCTCTAGATTTTGGGGAAGCTTTCAGAATGCTATGGGAACTCATCTCTCCTTTAGTACAGCTTTCCATCCTCAGTCTAGCGGTCAAGTCGAAAGGGTTAAACAAATTCTTGAAGACATGCTCAGAGCTTGTGTTATCTCATTCGGAAAGAATTGGGAGAAGTCTCTTCCATTCGCCGAATTTGCTTATAACAATAGTTTTCAATCTAGTCTGAACATGGCTCCTTTTGAACTCCTCTATGGACGAAGATGTCGAAAACCCCTAAACTGGTCAGAAACCGGTGAAAGACAATTCTTTGGACCGGATATGATCATGGAAGTAGAAGAGCAAGTTCGCATTGTTCGTGATCAATTGAAAGCAGCCCAGTCTCGTCAGAAAAGCTACTATGATCGTCATCATAGGCAAGAAAGCTACAATCTGGATGAGAAGGCTTACCTTTGGGTTACTCCTCTGAAGGGAACCCAACGATTCGGTATCAGAGGAAAGTTGGTCCCACATTACATCGGACCTTTCCGCATTCTTGCTAAACGTGGAGAAGTTGCCTACCAACTTGAACTACCCCCGCACCTTTCCCGAGTACATGATGTATTCCATGTGTCACAACTCAGGCGTTGCTTCAAGGACCCCATCCGCGAAGTCGACCATGAAACGCTTAATCTCCAAGATGACCTTTCTTATCGAGAGTACCCTATTCGTATTCTTGATTCAAGAGAGTGTGTCACTCGTCGTCAGAAGATTAAGTTTCTGAAAGTGCAATGGTCACACCACTCTGAGAGAGAAGCCACGTGGGAAGGAGAAGACCGTCTCTGTGCCGAGTACCCCTCCTTCATCCCGCAGACTTCTGAATCTCGGGACGAGATTCTTTTGAGTGGGGGCGAGTTGTCACAAGCCCAAGTTAGGTATGTGCTAGAATAGCAAGTCACTTTGCATCATGATAAAAATTTCAAAAGAAATTTAAATGGGAGAGAAAAACCCCCCAGATGAATTTAATTCAAATGGCCAGATAAAAAGTTGCTCCAAAAATTCCTTTTGCATTTTTGAAAAGTCTACTAAATGAGTGTGATCACATATCAAGTGATGTGGGACCAACCCCATGCTCATGGATTTTTCAAATATTCAAACAGGAGCATGGATTTAAATTTAAACCCCTATTTGAATTAAAGTTCAAATAATTTGAATTTTAAAAATGCCCAAACTTTATAAGTGGCTAGCTATATTTCTTTTGAGGCCATATAAAAATTTGGGGCATTTTATAAAATGGTTTGCTATTTTTAGCAGAGCCAAACCAAATAAATAGAAAAGAAATAAGAAAGAAAAACAGAAACCTTACCTGTCGCCCAGGGCGAGGCCCATTAGCCGGCCCAGCAGCCTTCTCCTTTGTCTTCTACCTCCCCGCGCACACAAGATGCTCGGTGGAAAGCCACCTCCTGCTCGCCGTGGACGCCCCGAGCCCTCTAGACGCGCCACGACGACGCCCCTCGTCCACTTCCCTCCCTCCTGGCTCGCTCTCATCTCCTCACTCGCCCGTTTCCAGCACCCCCCGTAGATCGTCATCGTCGTCGCTCTTGGAAACTCACGGCCAACGAAGACGAGAAGCCGCCTGGCCATGTCCACCGTCATCGCCCGCAACGACTTCGTCTCCGAGCAGAAGATGGCGAGCTGAATCGTCCTGGAGTTGCCGAATCGGGTCGTCGTATTCAACTACGGCCGCCGCTCTTCGCCTTCAAATACTCCGCCGCCCGAGCCTCCCCGCCTCTTTCTTCTGCACCACCGTGCTCCCCGCACTCCGGTGAGCGAAACCCCCCAAACCCCGCCTATTTCCTCACCCTCTAGCCATGGTCGCCATGGAAGCTGAGCACGGTTGCCGCCATGGTCGACCTAGAGCTCGCTTCCGTGCGTCTTTTTCCTCCCCAGCATGTCTGTGCTGCTCCTGGGGACGCTGGCATCCAAACGCGCGCACGTATGCTTCTTCCCGTGGACGTTTTGCTAGAAGTGCTCGAAGCCGAAGCTCCGGTCGCCACCGCGGTTGAAGCTGCCGTCGTCTGTGACCTCCCCGGCGACGCGTAGGTGGTGCTCTCGACGCGGATCGTCACGGGCTTTCGAATGGTGGTCTTGGCGCAGAGAATGAAGGCCAGGAGAAGAAGATAGCAGAGCGCCACCGCGTCTACAAGTCGCCGCCGACTCGTCGCCGGCGAGGTGACGTGGCCGGCGTCATTAGCCCTAACCCCCCAACTTAATTAACCACTAAACTAACCCTAACCCCTATGACAGGTGGGGCCTCAACCCCCTAACCCCTCTCTGTTTAATTTAAACAGACGGATTAACCCCTATGAGACTTACAGGGTGGACCCACAGGTCAGACCCCCCTGAGGTCTTCCTTGCGCAAGCATGATGCAGTAATTAGAATTTGATTTAAAAGAAATCAGGAAATTGCAGAAAATACTTTAAACTTCAATAATTCATAGAAAATTCATATTAACTCCAAATTGGACAAATAATATGTCTAAAATTATCAAACAAATACAAGGATTCTGAATATGAACTTTGTTTTCATGTTTGACCATTTTAAAATGGGTGAACAGTGGCATATGTGCATATGGATCCTTTTCAAATTCAAATTTGGAGTGATTTTGCAAATGACTTTGCAACACACTTCTTTTAAATGGTTTCATCCACACATCAAAGACTTTACCTCACCTTTACAACATCACTTCATGCTCAACCATTTCAAATGAACATTCATGGATTCAAATGCATTTGAAATTTATCGATAAATCAAATGGAGTTTGAATTTGCAATTAATTTGCAATATACTCCTTTTAAATGGAATAACTCACACATCAGTGACACATACATTAAGTTTCAACCTTCCACTCATGCGTTTGTGCATTGTACTTATTATGCTTCGATGTTCGTTGTTTGTCGAATAGCGGTGGAGCCGGAACCCGAGATCACCCCCTTCATTGAAGACCCCGATATTGAACCTCGTCAGCAAGGCAAGCAAACCCCCATTGATCATGTCGATAAAATCCCACTTCCCTCTCAGTCTTGCTTATGCATTGTTTAGGATGATTACCATGATAACATTTCTACCGCATAGTTGAACCCATATCCTTTGCATGACCTATCATCTTGTCATAGTAGTAAGCAAACCACAATCCTAGCAGATGTAGGAGTTGGTTGATATCATATGGCCCCTGCAACTGTTAAAGCTTATTTCATGCTTAGAGTTTACAATGAGGTTACTTTGATCTGTGAGTCGGAATGGTAGTGATCATGTTGATGATGGTGGAAATGTGTTGGTGAATCTACCCTAATACAAGGTGAACGATGAGAGGCTGTGTAAAAGTACACAGTGGGTTGTCTCGTTGAACACCGCCTTAAGCCCGAGTTCTTGTGTGGTGATGCAAGACGAAGAGTACTAGCACATGTTGGGCACATGGACCCCCGCTCAACCTACTAACTCACCCCTTCTCAGTTCAATGAGTCGCAGTAGTTCGGAGTTTTGGTAGGTCTGTGGCACGGTCTGCGAAGTGGAAGAACGACTATTCAGACCGGCTTGGGACCCTGCACACATCTTCTGGGACCACATCGGTAAACTGGACGGGTTCACGATGTGGACTCCAGCCCAGATAGGCGTCTCCATTGTACTTGAGTTGGCTGTGAGGTAAAAGTTGTGGAAATTATCCTCGCCGACACCCGCTTGAAGGGTGACGAGATCCCTGCAGTAACTGATCGTTTCATGTGTGTAGCAGTACACCCCTGTAGGGTAAATAAACTATTCGAATAGCCGAGTCCGCGGTAAGGGACTACTTGGAAAGCTATGCCTGATTATTAGACAACTTGAATCAGATACTTATAAAACTTGGCAAGATAAGCGTGGAGTGCTATGGCGTGCTTTCTCGTGGGAAGTCGAGGAAGGCAACATAGTGGTGTAATTAGTTGGAGATGTAGTGCACTCGTGTACGCTTCTTACCTCAAGTCTGGTACTCGTAGTTCAGGACTAGCCAAGTCAAAGCTGGCACTTCTGCTTATGAACCCCACCTCCCTTTACCTTGATACATGTGCATGAGTAGCATAGCTCCTACGTAAGTCTTGCTGAGTACGACTTTGTACTCACGTTTGCTTATTCTATGTTTTAGATGAACCCACTGACCCCGAAGGTGGATTCTTCTTGGAGCTCGACGACTGATCAAGCTAGTGTAGTCCCAGTCAGAAGACTGGTCCCTCGTGGAAGGGCTTGTTTATAGATAAGGCTTCTCTAAGCCATTTGTTAAACTTGTCTGTACTCAGACCTACTTTGACTCCGCATGTTTGATGTAATGTTGGATCACAGACTTGTGATCTCTGTGTGCACTCTGTAAGAGTTATCAATAAAGTGGTACACTTTGTAGAGAATTGCAATGATACCTGTTGTTCATACTAGACATGTGTGCTACGTGTATGATTATAACATGCATGTCTTAGTATGGGTTTTCGAGACCTTAGTTGTGATCTGGCTGGAGGTCTTTTATACACCAAGTGGCCCTTAGATGTGCGCAGCTTGGGGCATCGCGATGCGATTGCTCGTGACTCTGTCACGTGCACACTTTGATGTATTATCAAGCCCTCCCTAGACCCCGACTAAGTGATCGGGCTGGAGTAAGTCTATGTAAGGGTTATAATACAATCGAGAGTATGGTTGAGGCGACTTGTCTACGAATATGGGAGTTCACCACCCATATCATTTAGACTTGTGTGCGGACGATGAGGACCCATTTCAGTTGATCATCCGGCCTGGATGGGATGCCCCTCACGTTTGATGCTTTCCGAGAACGTTCTGTGCTTGGCCTTGTCTGCTTAAACAAGTGGGTACGGTTCTCGGCTCTCCATATGATTGTGTTGAAGAGAGTCTTGCATACGCTAACCCCGGGTCCCGACACACAAGCTCGCCCCCCAATGGGAAGGACCGTTCATAATCACAGAAGTCATTGGAGGAGGCGCCTATCGACTGAAGAACCCGAAGACTGACGAGGACGTGGGATATCCATGGAACGTAGCGAACCTATGACTATTCTACCCACAGTCTCCACCAGTCATGCACATCTGGAAGCTCATGTAAACCTTCGACTCAATAAAACGATGTTGCCCAAGCACCACCATACCAAAGCACTTGGGGGCTCGAGCACAAAACTCCCCCTGAGAGACGCTATCGTCGCAATCGCGATCTCTTACAAAAGCACTCGGGGGCTCGAGCACAAAACTCCCCCCCCGAGAGACGCTAGCGTTGCAATCGCGATCTCTTATCAAAGAGCTCGGCGGCTCGAGCACAAAACTCCCCCTGAGAGAAGCTATCGTCGCAATCGCGATCCCATACCAAAGAACTCGGGGGCTCGAGCACAAAAATCCCCCCGAGAGACGCTATCGTCGCAATCGGGATCTCCTACAAAAGCACTCGGGGGCTCGGGCACAAAACTCCCCCCGAGAGATGCTATCGTCGCAATCGCGCTCTCCTACAAAAGCACTCGATGGCTCGAGCACAAAACTCCCCCCGAGATACGCTATCGTCGCAATCGCGATCTCTTACCAAAGTGCTCGGGGGCTCGAGCGCAAAAACTCCCCCGAGAGACGCTATCGTCGCAATCGCGATCTCTTACCAAAGAGCTCGGGGGCTTGAGCACAAAAACTCCCCCCGAGAGACGCTATCGTAGCAATCGCGATTTATCACAAAAGCACTCGGGGGCTCGAGCACAAAAACTCCCTCCGAGAGACGCTATCGTCGCAATCGCGATCTTTCTCAAAAGCACTTGGGGGCTCGAGCACAAAACCTCCCCGAGAGACGCTATCGTCGCAATCGCGATATTTCTCAAAAGCACTCGGGGGCTCGGTTGCAACAACTCGTCCCAAGAGACATCGTCATAGCTCACGCAGCCCAAAGCTCAAAAGGAACCAAGCAAAAACCCATCGACAAGCATCACCCGTTGAACTCTGTCCGGAATCAAAGGGAAAGACATGGCTACAACTAGATGGAACACCCTCTACTCTGAAGAAATACGGACGGAGCGCAGGACGCAGAAAAACATTAAGTCTTCACCCAATCACCAACGATCACCGAAAGACTCGGGGGCTACTCCCATCGGGAGCGCTGCCGCGCACCCGATCAAAGACAGAAAATAATGGAAGAACGAGAAAGGAAACAGATCTCAGCCTACGTTCGACTCTTCGACTCAAACGTAGCCTCGGGGGCTACTCCCATCGGGAGCACTATCGCGCACCCGATAGAACCCACAATGCGAAGTTTTAATTGACTCGACGACAACTCCTGGCTTCAAAGGACTCGAAGACAACTTTTTGATCGCCAAGGACTTCAACACAACTTTCGTTTGCAAAGGACTCAAAGACAGATCCCATTACAAAAACTCAAGCACAGTTGGCATTACAAGGACCCGAAGATCATTCTTAGTACAAAAGATTCGATGGTAGTTTGGATAGAAGGCAACTCTGATTGCTCAAAGGAAATCCTCATTACATGGACAACTAACCCAGTTACAGAAGGCACAAGCAGCCGATAAGCCTACAACAAGGGATTATGACTTCTACATGAGTGCCCATGCTGGGATGATTTACACCAAGACAGCGAGCATCATCACAGACAAAGGAGGAGTCGAAGCAACAGGCTCACAATGTCAATGACATAACAAAAGGTGAAGATCGACTTATTTGCAGAGAAGTTGAAGACGCTGCTCCACCAGCTTCTTCTCCTGCTCCACTAGCTTCTTCTCCAGCTCCACCCGAGCTGCCGGCGAAGATGACGCTGCCGCCTCCAGTTCTACAAGGTCGCCTGGCTCGCCCGCTTGACAGGTGGTTTGACGTCGAGATCCTCTTCAGAACCGGAGAGGGAAGAAGTTGAAGACGGCTCAGCATCAGCACCCGAAGAGTCACTGGGGGAGGAAGCAGTTGAAGAAGCAGGCGACGAACTCCTCAACCTGCCAGAACCATCGCTGCTTGTCTCTGGCCAGTACAGATCAATGCGGTTGCCGCGGGTCAAAAGCGCGGATGACAAGAGTGTCTTTTCCATCAAAAAGGCAACAAAGAGTGTCACCATCACGCAAGTTCAACCGACGAGCAAAGGATTACCAGCCAAAGCCAAAAAAAATCAAGCAGGAACTATCGATCTCCAACTTAACATAAGAAGGAGATCGAGCGCACCCCTGAAGACGAAGCAGCAAGCCATCAAGGTCACGTTCAGAAACAATGGCAGCAAATGCAGAAGGAAGAAGAATGCGAGCAGCACCCCGGCCACGGACGTGCAGGAGAAAGTCATAACACCAAACACCCTCCTCCGAGGAATAAGAGGAAGGCACCAACGCTGCACCATGAAGACCACCGCGAGAAGAGCGTGGAGTACGACCACCACGGCCGCGGCGAGCACGACCACGACCAGTCATACCAGCTCCACGCTTGGGCGCCATGAGAAAAGGAAGAGAAAGAGAAGCAAGATGAGCAGAGGACGCATACCGCTGCTAGAAGAAAAAAAAAGGGCCTATTTATAGCACAAATCCCACATAGAAGCCCAGACGACGGGAGCCATTAATGAAAAGACCAATCACGTCGGGCGATTCGAAGTTCGAGACAAAGATGCCTTCACACGGGAGGCACAGTGCGCTGGACGCGTCAAATCTCCGCGGTTTCAGTGCGCTGATGGCTTCTCGCCCCTTCGTTGGTTTCCCCAAGTGTAAGGTTGAGATGTAGTGCAGCAGCAGTTTTCCCTCGGTGAAGATACCAAGGTTTGTCACCAGCAGGTGTCAGCGGCGCAACTGACGCGGACCTGCACACAGACACAGATAACTTTGTTCCCAACGAAGTTCAGAGAGGTTGTCAATCTCTCCGGTCTTGTTGTTTACAAAGGATAAAACGCAAGGGATAATGATAGCAGATAAAAGCGGTAAAGTAAATGTAGAGTGAAACAGTGATAAGGATATGGACCGGGATACGTGATGTTCGCTAGTGATGTCTCTCTCCCAAAAGACGATAAAATTGCTATGCGAGGTAAACAAATTACAGAAAGGCAATTGACAGGATTATGAACGCACCACAATGCTAACTATGCTACAAAAGAAAGGAAGAGGTTCAAAAGCACGGGCAGTACGCCAAAGTAAGTAGACCGAAATCCGTCTGCATATACTACTAATCATCCACCTTGAGATATCTATCCAGAACATCTCGCTGGTATTAAGTTGCGAGCCCCACCCAAAGTGTAAACCCAAAGCAACAGACAACTGCATTAAAAAGAACTCTGCGTAAAGTAAACAATCCTTGTAACCGCGGTTACAAGCACCGTTGTTTTCCCCCTTGCGGCAACAGCACATCCCCTAGACTTATGTTTCTGTCACTCAAGCATGTCATCGGGGAGGCATGAACCCACAATCTAGCACAACGCTCCCTCTTGGAGTCACTACCTACTACTTGGCCAAAGCAATAAACAGCAACGGAGAACATGCAAGAATTACTTAGGAACAAAAATTTAAGAGATAAAAACCAAATATATTACTCTATCACAATCTGAACATAATCTCATAATCCATCAGATCCGATCAAACTCAACATAGCAATAGCAGAAATATTACAAAGGTGCCTCGATCATGTAGGGCAGCTCACGAGGTCTAAACAATGAAGATCAAAGAGGGGAGGAGAACATCACATAGCTACTGATCACGGACCCATGGTCCAAGGAAAACTACTCATGGGACATCCGGGGAGCATCCATGGTGGAGAGGAGACTCCCGGAGGTCAATCCTCCCTCCGGCAGGGTGCCGGGAAGAGGTCTTCTGGTGCTCCCAATCTTGGAAGTGCGGCGGCGGCGGAACAGAGGCGAGTTCACGGAATAGGGTTCTGCTTCTAGAGTTTTCCCGTGACGGGGGATAAATAGGCGAAAGGGGGCAGCCAGAGGTGGGCCAGGGGCCCCAGGAGCCCCCCTGGCGCGGCCAGGGGTGGGGCCGCGCCGGGCGTCCGCCTGGCCCCCCTCTGGCCCCTCCCGGGCTCTTCTGGAAGCTTCATGTACGCTGATTTTTCCTGTATTTTTCCCGGAATTTTTCTGGCATTTTTTATATGGGGGAAAACTGAAATAGAAAAACAGCAGAAAATAGGAACTGGCACTAGGGTGCACTGAGTTAATAGGTTAGTCCAATTATGATCAAAAATGTATGAAAGTGTATCTAGATCATAGCAATATCACACAAAACATGCATGGAGCAAGCAGAAATTATAGATACGTTTTGGACGTATCAACATCCCCAAGCTTAATTCCTGCTCGTCCTCGAGTAGGTAAATGATAACAACATAATTTCTGTGGTGACATGCTAGCAACCATAAAAGAACTTTGAAAGGTAAAGCAATCAAGGTTAGAGATTCAAATCAAGTCATAACATGCAAGAGTCTATATTAGCATTGAAACAAGTAACAAAAGAACATTTGATGCAAAAGCTCTCGCTGTCCGTGACTCGAATGTCTCCAAATGGTGTTTGCGTGCAAGAAAGGGGATAGGGAATACGAGAAAAAGTATTTTTGTGTTGAGAACTCAATCTACTAAAGTGTCACACTTGGTCTTCTTTGGAATCTTATCTTGACTCGTCCCCAGACCACTAGCCAGGTACAAGTCAATTTGATTCACTCCTTTTCGATATTTTGAGCACTCATGCAATGGATGAGCGTAAGCACGAGAGTTGACACCTAGGATGGCAAAGAGAGAATATGGTGGAGGAGGAAGATAAAAAGGGTGAGAAAGGCTCACATCAATGAGGACAATCATAGGAAAGAGATGCCAAATGATAGATATGATGTGAGGAGCATGGATTGCCATGCAACGGATGCACATACGAGCTAAGAAGCTCTCCAATGGAACTAGTGGGGGTGCATCTAACTTGCTCGCTCATGAATACCTAGAGCTCGTTTGAGGAGGCTCATCCTTGGAATATGCAAGCCAAGTTCTTTACTGTGAAGGTCCCCACATAGCTATATGCATAAAGATCATCTCTATGGAGTACAAGGTTATAAAGGGAGTACTAGTGTGGATCTCTTAAAAGAATAGTAGTGTTGCCCCTTTCTCTCTTTTTATTTCTTTTTCTCTTTTTTCTATTTTTTTGTATTTCTTTGTGGTCTCAATGGCTCTTTCTATTTAACTCTCATTTGTCCTCTTTGGGATCTTTTAATGTGTCCACTTTGGGATCTTTTCCTCACTTAAGGGCAACACTCTATTTTACAAGAAGGTAAAGGAGATCTTTCACACTTTACAAGGTACTCAAAATCATAAAGAAGATATAACTATCATGAAGTATGCAAGGTATGTCGCTGCCAGTGTAGCAGGAACATGTATGACATGAAGATCAAGTCATGAAGAGGTGGAAGTTGCATGGCAATGTAACTCGGAAAGGCTATGGAAATGCCTAGATAGGTAGGTATGGTGGCTGTTTTGAGGAAAGATATAAGGAGGCTTATGATGACAGAGCGTATCATGCCAAGGGTTTGGATGTACCAGCGAAGGTGGACACCAACTCTCGGAGTGAGAAGAAGGCAATGCACGGCACGTGATAGGCTAGCAAAATATGGGAAGGTGGAAGTGTCAACTTTCAATACTTACATTAGTCCGAAGAACTCATGCACCTATTATCGGTAACTCTCAATCTAATAAGGAGTTTCACAAAGAGACAAGTACCCCGAGGAGGAGTGTATGGGGGTTTGGTTATCCTTGCGCATCCTCGACTCATGGTACGTGAGTGTTCTCTGATATTCGACTCCTCAGAAGAGTAGTGATCCATCTAGTAGCTAGAGTTCTCAACTAGTTTTGTAGGTTTTGAAAATAAACACGGATTACCCAAAACACGACACCTATCACTAATAGGCAAGAGCTCTTGACACCAAAAGTTCAAACATTACTCACATCAAAACCTCAAAACCATTGCAAGCTACTACTAGAATTAAATAGCAACCTCAAGTACCTACTTCTCAAAACAAGACACAACTCAGTGCAACAACCAACTCTCTTTAACAAGATAAACATGAAAACTAAAAAGAGTTCCAGCAACAAACTAAACGAAAGCCAAGGCTCTTGCTAAAGACAAACTAAGACTAAAACTAAACAAGGCAGTAGCTATGAAAAGATAAAGAACACACAACAACAAAAAGATAGGCATGAAGAATCCTATGATGTGTTCTAGATTTTGAAAGTGGAGCGTGTTTCTCTCCCACACAAAGTAAGAAAGGATCTAACTTGTTATGAACAGCAAGCAAAGCTAAAGAAAACTAAAAACAAAACCTAAGAGCGAGACGCTCCAAGCATAGCACATAACGCATGAAGTGATAAAAATATAATGAGACGAAGGACGAACCGATGATTGTTGATGGAGAAGGGGATGCACGGGGGAATCCCCAAGCTTAGACGTTTGAGTCTCCTTGAATATTTGTTGGGAATGCATGGGGGCATCCCCAAGCTTGAGCGCTTGACACTCCTGGATCTTCTTTCATCATCTTCCATCGCACACTTGAAAACTCCCTTCATACATAACTCATCATAAGCTGATTAGAGAGGTTAGTACCCTTAATAAATAAAAAAATTCTCCACTGGATATAAAGATATTCTTGAAGAGCTACTGTTTATCAAGAGTTCCAAAAAGTTTTTGCATAGAAAAAGCAAGCTTAAGGTTTGCAAAAAGTTAGGAGAGACAAAACGTGGCAGAATCTGTGAAAAACAGAACAGCAGATAGTAAAGAATTTTTTAGGGGCACTTCTGCAACTCAAATCAAAAAACTCAGAACATACGGAAGTTTCGTAATTGTATAGAGCATACTTTGTAAAAATTTCAGCTCAAAAAGATGAACTGAGATTTTTCTGGAATTTTTCTGGTCACGAGGACAGAATCTGTTTTCTGGACAGCATGTCACAACTTTTACTTCCCTTGCTGTAAGAGGCTATAACTTGTCACAAAGTTGAAAAATAAAGATACAATGATGTTGCTACAGAAGTAACAAACATCAAGACACAACAAAATCAAAAAGAAACACCTAAATTCGTTGCGGGCTGCCTCCCGGAAGCGCTTCTTTAAAGCTATTAGCTAGGCATGATGCAAAAAGAAGAATCAAGGGTATCCAAGATCAGAATCATAAAAAACCCTCAAATTGCTTTTCAATAAGCTCATTATTCTTCTTACTAGGAAAGATATACTTACCTTTCGCCATACCGCGTAAGCGTATGTGCCTATTACCAATATCAATGAAGCCTTTCATAGCACGGAGGAAGTCTCTTCCGAGCACAATATTACTTTGGTTCGGCTCCATGATGAAGAAATTCATTGGTGCAGTCCTATGAAGGAATGCAACTTGGACTTCTTTTACCTTTCCTTTAATCTCTGAAATATCTCCATTAGAATGTTCATGATAAGATGATAATATATCCATATCCAGTTTCAAAGAATCATAAACTATTTTTGGCATAGTAGAAACTGTGGATCCAATATCACAAAGAGCAAGGAAGCTTTGGTTAGAGATGCTAATCCTAACAAAGGGCTCCCAATCATCATCTATCTCCAACATTTCTTTCTTGTTGGACTTAAGTTCCTCTACTTTCCCCAAATCTAGAGCATCCAGTCTTTTTTCAATAGTGGCAAGTCTATCTATGACAATATCAATACTACGATCATAAACAAAATAACTAGATAGACTATGCAAAACCTCAAGAGCCCTATCTTCATCACACTCTAGAAAATCTCCTTCAACTATAATGTCAAGAGAGTGTTTACACCACCTAAAAAGACCATGGTAAAAATTTCTAAGCACAATCTTTATAGATATCCAAGGCATGATTCTTTTATGTGCTTCAGAAATTCTGTCCCATGCCTTCTTCATATTTTCTCCATCCCTTTGACGGAAATCGGGAACTTTCGATTCCCGCAAAGAACTAAGCCCTAACATGTTCATCTAAACAAGGAGGACTACTGACAGCAAGATAGATAATTTTTTTTTGTAAATTTTGATAAAAGACACAAAGATAAAAAACTGAAAGATAAACTAACAAGACTAAAAAAACAAAGGTAAAGGGTAGTGTGCAACTCCCCTATCTTTGGAGTCCCCGGCAACGGCGCCAGAAAACTTGCTTGATGGCTTCTCGCCCCTTCGTTGGTTTCCCCAAGTGTAAGGTTGAGATGTAGTGCAGCAGCAGTTTTCCCTCGGTGAAGATACCAAGGTTTGTCTCCAGCAGGACTCTAGAGATGATAAGTAGGTGTCAGCGGCGCAACTGACGCGGACCTGCACACAGACACAGATAACTTTGTTCCCAACGAAGTTCAGAGAGGTTGTCAATCTCTCCGGTCTTGTTGTTTACAAAGGATAAATGTCGGGACCCGGGGTTAGCGTATGCAAGCCTCGCTACAACACAATCATATGGAGAGCCGAGAACCGTACCCACTTGTCTAAGCAGACAAGGCCAAGCACAGAACGTTCTCGGAAAGCATCGAACGTGAGGGGCATCCCATCCAGGCCGGATGATCAACTGAAATGGGTCCTCATCGTCCGCACACAAGTCTAATGATATGGGTGATGAACTCCCATACTCATAGACAAGTCGCCTCAACCATACTATCGATTGTATTATAACCCTTACATAGACTTACTCCAGCCCGATCACTTCGTCGGGGTCTAGGGCGGGCTCGATCATACATCAATGTGTGCACGAGACAGAGTCTCGAACAATCGCATCGCGATGCCCCAAGCTGCGCACATATAAGGGCCACTTGGTGTATAAAAGACCGCCAGCCAGATCACAACTAAGGTCTCGAAAACCCATACTAAGACATGCATGTTATAAACATACACGCAGCACACATGCCTTGTATGAACAGCAGGTACCAATGCAATTCTCTACAAAGTATACATCTTTATTAATAACTCTTACAGAGTGCACACAGAGATCACAAGCATGTGATCCAACATTACAACAGACAAGCGGAAGCAAAGTAGGTCTGAGTACAGACAAGTTTAACAAATGGCTTAGAGAAGCCTTATCTAAAAACAAGCCCTCCACGAGGGAACCAGTCGTCTGACTGGGACTACACTAGTTTGGTCTTGGTCTGAGTCTTCATTCTTCGAGCTTCAGGTAGAAGTCACCAACGGGGTCGGTGGGTTCATCTAAAACATAGATTAAGCAAACGTGAGTACAAAATCGTACTCAGCAAGACTTACATAGGAGCTATACTACTCATGCATATGTATCAAGGTAAAGGGAGGTGGGGATCACTTGCAGAAGTGCCAGCTTTGACTTGGCTAGTCCTGAACTATGAGTACCAGACTTGAGGTAAGAAGCGTACACGAGTCCACTACATCTCTTCAACCAATTACACCACTATGGTTACTTCTTCGACTTCCCCACGAGAAGCACACCATAGCACTCACGCTTATCTTGGTGTATTTTAGAAGTATCCAGTTCAAGTTGTCTAACAATCAAGCTAAGCTTTCCAACCAGTCCATAACCGCGGACGCGGCTATTCGAATAGTTTTGTTAACCCTGCAGGGGTGTACCGCTACACACACACTCATCAGTTACCGCCTGGCAGTGGGACCGTTCAAGCGGGTACCGGCGAGGATGTTGCCACGACACTTCGCCCACAGCTCCGTTCTAGTCCAGAGAGTCTCCTATCTGAGGGGGATCCGTATGGAAGTCCGGCCGAGGTTCCAATACAGCCTCAAACGATGTGTGCAGGGTCCCAAGCCGGTCTTCAAAAAAATCAAGCAGGAACTATCGATCTCCAACTTAACATAAGAAGGAGATCGAGCGCACCCCTGAAGACGAAGAAGCAAGCCATCAAGGTCACGTTCAGAAACAATGGCAGCAAATGCAGAAGGAAGAAGAATGCGAGCAGCACCCCGGCCACGGACGTGCAGGAGAAAGTCATAACACCAAACACCCTCCTCCGAGGAAGAAGAGGAAGGCACCAACGCTGCACCATGAAGACCACCGCGAGAAGAGCGTGGAGTACGACCACCACGGCCGCGGCAAGCACAACCACGACCAGTCATACCAGCTCCATGCTTGGGCGCCATGAGAAAAGGAAGAGAAAGAGAAGCAAGATGAGCAGAGGACGCATAACGCTGCTAGAAGAAAAAAAAGGGCCTATTTATAGCACAAATCCCACATAGAAGCCCAGACGACGGGAGCCATTAATGAAAAAACCAATCACGTCGGGCGATTCGAAGTTCGAGACAAAGATGCCTTCACACGGGAGGCACAGTGCGCTGGACGCGTCAAATCTCCGCGGTTTCAGTGCGCTGATGGCTTCTCGCCCCTTTGTTGGTTTCCCCAAGTGTAAGGTTGAGATGTAGTGCAACAGCAGTTTTCCCTCGGTGAATATACCAAGGTTTGTCTCCAGGAGGTGTCAGCGGCGCAACTGACGCGGACCTGCACACAGACACAGATAACTTTGTTCCCAACGAAGTTCAGAGAGGTTGTCAATCTCTCCGGTCTTGTTGTTTACAAAGGATAAAACGCAAGGGATAATGATAGCAGATAAAAGCGGTAAAGTAAATGTAGAGTGAAACAGTGATAAGGATATGGATCGGGATACGTGATGTTCGCTAGTGATGTCTCTCTCCCAAAAGACGATAAAATTGCTATGCGAGGTAAACTAATTACAGAAAGGCAATTGACAGGATTATGAACGCACCGCAATGCTAACTATGCTACAAAAGAAAGGAAGAGGTTCAAAAGCACGGGCAGTACGTCAAAGTAAGTAGACCGAAATCCTTCTGCATATACTACTAATCATCCACCTTGAGATATCTATCCAGAACATCTCGCTGGTATTAAGTTGCGAGCCCCACCCAAAGTGTAAACCCAAAGCAACAGACAACTGCATTAAAAAGAACTCTGCGTAAAGTAAACAATCCTTGTAACCGCGGTTACAAGCACCGTTGTTTTCCCCCTTGTGGCAACAGCACATCCCCTAGACTCATGTTTCTGTCACTCAAGCATGTCATCGGGGAGGCATGAACCCACAATCTAGCACAACGCTCCCTCTTGGAGTCACTACCTACTACTTGGCCAAAGCAATAAACAGCAACGGAGAACATGCAAGAATTACTTAGGAACAAAAATTTAAGAGATAAAAACCAAATATATTACTCTATCACAATCTGAACATAATCTCATAATCCATCAGATCCGATCAAACTCAACATAGCAATAGCAGAAATATTACAAAGGTGCCTCGATCATGTAGGGCAGCTCACGAGGTCTAAACAATGAAGATCAAAGAGGGGAGGATAACATCACATAGCTACTGATCACGGACCCATGGTCCAAGGAAAACTACTCATGGGACATCCGGGGAGCATCCATGGTGGAGAGGAGACTCCCGGAGGTCAATCCTCCCTCCGGCAGGGTGCCGGGAAGAGGTCTTCTGGTGCTCCCGATCTTGGAAGCGCGGCGGCGGCGGGACAGAGGCGAGTTCACGGAATAGGGTTCTGCTTCTAGAGTTTTCCCGTGACGGGGGATAAATAGGCGAAAGGGGGCAACCAGAGGTGGGCCAGGGGGCCCCAGGCGCCCCCCTGGCGCGTCCAGGGGTGGGGCCGCGCCGGGCGTCCTCCTGGCCCCCCTCTGGCCCCTCCCGGGATCTTCTGGAAGCTTCATGTACGCTGAGTTTTCCTCTATTTTTCCCGGAATTTTTCTGGCATTTTTTATATGGGGGAAAACTGAAATAGAAAAACAGCAGAAAACAGGAACTGGCACTGGGGTGCACTGAGTTAATAGGTTAGTACAATTATGATCAAAAATGTATGAAAGTGTATCTAGATCATAGCAATATTGCACAAAACATGCATGGAGCAAGCAGAAATTATAGATACGTTTTGGACGTATCATGCGCGCATCGATAACTCAACAGGCGGTTGCAGCACGCCACCAAAAGCCATCATTATGACTGGTCATGCAGACATGACGGTTAGCAGCCAGAGCATCTTTTGACGGTCCTACAACAAGGAGATAGTTACCTTCACCAAACAAGAGGTAATTCAAAGGGGCAGTGAGCAGAAGAGGCAGCTTGCAAGCACCGTTTTCTGCATAGCTTAAATACATTTTTCAAATATATCTAACTTCCATCGGGAGTGTATCCACCTGCGAGAGTTTAGGGTGCTCCCTCACCCAGAAGAAATATGTGCTCGAGTGATCACTCGCACCTACGAGACTCTCAGGTGCCCCCTCACCTAGAAGAAAAAACGTGCTCGAGTGATTACTCGCACCCACGAGAGTTTCGGGTGCTCCCTCACCATGACGCAAGATGAGCAGACTTGCACTCACCAGACCGAGCGGTCCCGAAGTATCGGGTGCTCCCTCACCCCGAGAGCAAAAGCGATATTCGAGTGATTACTCGCAAAACTCTATATACTCAAGAACTCGACGACCTCCCGTGAAAATATCCCTCTACGCCCGAGCACTCGGGGAGGCTCCACGAATGACCGCTAAAACCGCCCACTTGATTGTTTATTCCAAGTGGGTGCATTATCTACTAGGCTCCGCGCCTCAATAAAAATACATGTTCCTGGAACACGATACACTTTGCCCAGATGCCACGCAAGCTTAGCGTGTAGGTAAGACCCCGCTGCGAAGATCGGCCAGGCTGGGACTTGCCGAAGAGCGATTTCACTCCCAACCTTTTCCATGCGCATGCATGATAGAAAAAGCCGGGCGGACGCGCCTAGGCTGTGAACTTTACTGGCGGCAATTGATCACTGTAAGACCTGAAGCGGCATGACTTTTGCTAGACACCAGTGTTCCAAGCTCATGTCGAGGGACATGGGTTTGATTGGGCTACTGTGGCTTTTGCCACTAGTGCAATTCACCAAGGCTCGACCAGTCGACACCTTGGGCCCTTTCAGCTTAGCATCCCTCGAAACAGGTTTTGTCATGGCCCCAGACTGCCAGCGACCCGCGGTTGAACCGTGCATACATCAAAACGACGCTGGAGTGGATTCGAGTCCCCGCGCGCCTCTTCGAGTCCCCCAGGCACTCGGGGGCTACTGACGAGGGGGTGACCCCACGACTCCTATGGATGAGCCTACCCGGTGTATCAGAAGACAGAAGGCCTACAAAGATGCCGCCTGGGCCCAGCATTGGCCCACTAGTGGCACCGACGTAGGAGTCCACGAGTCATAAGGAAGGTGTAAAACTTGTCGTACGGAAGAAGATCATGGTTAGGAAACCTCATCTGTAATCAGGACAGACTCCCCGAGACCTAGCCTAGTATATAAGGGCTAGGAGGGGAGACGTCGAGATCAGGCAATACGCAATCTGTAACCTAGCCTTGCGCGCACCAGCCTCGGCTTCCCTGTAATCGCCATATCCAATCAATAATACCGAGCAGGAACGTATCCTCCTATTAGCCGACGAGCTTATCGTCCAACCTGTGCCTCTCATGACTAACCCAGGGTCCCTGGCCATGGGATTTTCCGGGGTACATCCCCGTCAGAGACAATTTTGTAATTTTCTGTGTTGATATGCTGAGATCTGATGGATTATGAGATTATGTTCAGATTATGATGAGTAATATATTTGGTTCTCTTTTATATTTGTGTTCTTTAGTAAATTCTTGCATGTTCTCCGTTGCCGTATTTTACTTTGGCCAAGTGATTTGTTGCAACTCCAAGGGGGAGCGTTATGCTTGATTGTGGGTCCAGCCCCTTGATGTCTAGCTTGAGTGACAGAAACATGAGACTAGGGGATGTGTTGTTGCCACCAGGGATAAAACAACGGTGCTTGTACCTGCGGGTGCAAGGATTGTTTACTTTACGCAAAGTTCTTTTAATGCAGTTGTCTGTTGCTTTGAGTTTACACTTTGGGTGGGATTCGCAACTTAATACCAGCGAGATGTGCTGGATAGATATCTCAAGGTGGATGATTTGTAGTAGATGCAGATGGATTTCGGTCTACTTACCTTGGCGTACTTCCCATTGCTTTTGAGCCTCTTCCTTTCTTTTGTAGCATAGTTAGCATTGCGGTGTGTTTATAATCCTGTCAATTGCCCAACTGTGATTTGTTTACCTCGCTAGCACTTTTATCGTCTTTTGGGAGAGAGACATCACTAGTGAACATCACGGGACCCCGGTCCATATTCACACCCTCAATTTATTTTCAGTTCTTACTTTCAGTTGCACTATTATCTCTTGCGTTGATCCTTTGTGAACAGCAAGGCCGGAGGAATTGACAACTCCTCTGCACTCGTTGGGAGAAAAGTTATTTGTTTCTCTGTGTAGGTCATGATAACTGCCCAATTTCTGGCGCTGTTAGCCCGAAGTTTCTGGCGCCGTTGTCACCTTCTTGTATTTCTGCGAGTCCTATTGGAGACAAACCTTGGTATCTTCACCGAGGGAAATTTGCTGCTACGCTATATCTCACCTTCCACTTGGGGCAACCAACGAGAAGTGAGAGAACTATCCTCACCGTATCAGGGCCTGCGCGCGACAGCCACCCTCCAAGGCGTTCTAGGCTTACGCGACTCAAAATTGGCACTCAGGGGCCTGCGCGCGTCATCCACCCTCCGAGGCATTTTTCTCTTAGGCGACTCAAAATTGGCACTCGGGGGCTTGCGCACGACAGCCACCCTCTGAGACGTTTTCTCGCTTACGTGACTCAACACTGAAACTCGGGGGCTTGCGCGCAACAGCCACCCTCCGAGGCGTTCTTCGCTTACTCGACTCAAAATTGGCACTCAGGGGCTTGCGCGCGACAACCATACTCCAAGGCGTTCTTCGCCCACGCGACTCAAATTCAACAATCATAAATGAGGGAAGTCAAATCCACCCTCGAAGCATCCTTATATACACTACATAAACAATGAGAGGACGAGTCCCGTACTCACAAAATCGACACAAAAAAGTAGCACCGAATCCAAGCTACAAGAAGCCCTATACATCTTGCTCTGCTTTTACCTTGCAGAGAGCACAAAGTATGGGATCGTTATCCTCGCAGACCTTCTTCACAACCAAGCACGAGGGATCATTCGCCACTTCATAGTGCTTCTCCATCAGCCCTTCTCGACCACCAGGAGGACCATGAGCCACCAGCATGAGATCTACCCCAGGCCAATAACTATGCACCAAGGCGAAGACACAATGAGCTCCCGCCTGGATCTGATGATTCACAACACGACGCAGCTCGAAGGGACAAGAAAACACACAACAAAGTTTCTCCAAGGTCGATGGAACAGGGTCCAAGGGATAAAACTCGGAGAAGATCCTACCGAGCACCCCGCAGCAGTACTCAATGACTTTTGGAATCCTGCTGACTCGAAGAGGAAGAACCGCAAACACTAGAGCCTGATCTTTGTCCATCGACAAAAGATTTTCAGCCCGCAAAGCCGGGCCGTCGAGCCGCGACAACTCCGACAGCACCGCCTCCTCCTCCTCCCGTTCCCGACCAGATAAGACTTCAAAGAAAATAGCAAACGTTGGAAAATTTTCGGCCATAATGAAGGAAAGAAGCACACGAGCAGTCACACATCAACACTCACCCTTCAGAAGACCGGACAACTTTTGCATCCAAGCCACCAAACCACCTAGCGTGGCCTCAGCTTGCTCGCACTTCAAGCAATGAATAGCAACAATGCCTTTGAGCCGACCAATCTTGCGCGCAGCGTCCCTAAGGCACACACGGAGGGAATCGTATGAGCCCTCGTGAGCATACTCTTTCAACGATTTCCAAGCCTGAGAAATGCCTGGGACGGCCTGCCGCAAGATGAAAAGGAAAAGAAGTCAAAGATAAAGTCAAATAACAACCTCAAGGGCCGAGAAGAATATTAAGCATTATCCGGAAACCTCTCAAGAGGAGGTCTGTTACAAAACAAATGTCATCTAGAAAGATAGCACCCGCCGAAGGATGCCTCTAAATACTTGGCACCCTTGGACTTGCGGACCTCAATCTCTACAACTAATTACAAGCGGTGGGCCAGTTCAGTCACTCGCTCGCTCTGCTCCTCCATTTAATCAAACATGGTGGCCACCATGTCATCATCAAGGAGCACACCACGCCCTAAGATAATAACAAACGATGTCGCGAGCCCACTCACCACGGTCTCGCGGATGAAGCTCTCCAGAAGACCACCACCCGCGCCAAATTCAACAGCCAACACATCAAGACCCTCCGACACATCATCCTCTGGAAACACACTCTCGTGAAGAAGCTTGAGAATGGAAGACCAACCAGTCGCAACCTTGACGAAGTCCGCTGCACCAGAAACGACATCAACGACCCTGCGTAGAGTGTTTGACTCCCCGAAGGCAGCAGCCGGAGCTTCGAGACCCACAGAATCTATACACCAGAAAGCGGTGATTAGAAATTGCGCCAAAGTAACAGTCCAAGGAAACAACACATCAAATAATCACCCACCTATCAGAACACCTGCTAGGGCGCGCAGGAGATCACCCTCAGCCACTTCGGCCTGTTGGAGCTGCTCCTCCACCTGTTGGAGTCGCTCAGCGTCACTATGGTGCAACTGGAGTTCCTTTTCTTTCAACTTCAAATTTCTGTGATGCACGGCGAGCTCCCCCCCAACCTCAGCAGCCCGCTTTACGGCTTTATTCTTTTGGCCTGCACCAAAAGCGTCATTAATCTTGCAACTATCGGAAGCAAACGACAAGGGTATAAAAAGCGGAGAAGGAACTCACGCTCATGATAGTAAGCTTATCCTGGGAAGCATCATGAGAACCCCTATATCGATCGGCATCAGTCAGCACACACTCGCACATCTGGAAGAGAGGCTACAACAGCAGAAGAGTCAAGGACAAAGTTCAAAGAAGGACAACTGTCAAAGATTGCAACCAACCATGAGTGGTTGCACACAGCCTCGAGGTCTACTCGCATAGGGAGCGCTGTCGCACACCCAATGAAATCCAGAAAACAAGAAGGCAAGATCATTACCTGTTGAGACATCCGATCAAATAAAGCCACCATGTCCTCCATGGTGACGTCCTTCTCTCCAAATTATACCCTTCAACAAAAAAAGTCTGCACATACGGAGAAGAAATGCCTTCCGTAGCTGCTCCAAAACACCCTGAAGGAGAGCCGCTGGAATAGATGCTAGCAATAGTTGTAGTATCTACATGAAGATGATGATCATATGTCATGATGCTTGACGACATGTCATGCGTGGAGGTGATGCTCTCCGCCAAAAGAAGATGAAGAAAGAAAAGCATGGTGCTTGGAGGTTCTTGAAGAAAAGGGCTATACCATATCACATACATTAAACTGCCTGTGATGTTAATCCTTTTCATTGTCTGTTTTGATTGCGCACTAGTCGTAATTTTAATAGGATGATCTCTCCTAAAATATCAAGAAGTTTGGCTCTCCCAACCGTGCAACCGTCTGTAATAAACGCCACCCGAGGTGCATCGTGTAACACGAGTACCAAAGGAAAGGTAACAAAGAGGCGGGTGGATTGAGTTGTCTCCACAGCAATAGCGCTTGGTTGTCTTGAAGTTCTAGCTTATCCGATCTGAGCTCGGAGCACAAGTGTCGAAAGACTAATACAAGAGTCATAAGTCGGTTATGATTGGTTTAGTTAGACCTACCGGGTTGATCACCTCCATGGCTAAGTGTTACACCGGTGGCAGGTGTATTGATCCGGATCTTGATTACCCTAAGATCAATTTTGAGAGATATTGGTTTTAGTGGGAGCATTAGATTAAACTTGTTAAGATTAATGCAATTAATTTTGAACCATGTCTAAATCAATCTGTTTATATCGTTGTAGAGAGATGGCCCGCAACAACAATGCTTTTAGCTTAGGACCGATGCTTGAAAAAGAGAAGCTTGCTGCAAATGGGGGCAACTATGCGGATTGGTTACGTAATCTTGGGTTTGTCCTCAAAGTTGCTAAGAAGGACTATGTTCTCAAAGAAGCTCTCCCAGCCGCTCCCACTGAGGATGCATCGCAGGACGATAAGAACGTCTATGCGACTAAAGTGGATGACCACACCGCAGTACAATGCTTGATGCTTACGTGCATGGATACAGAGCTCCAGAAACGTTTTGAGAACTTCTCCGTTGTGGACATGGTGACACAACTGAATGCTCTGTATCAGAAGCAGGCCAGAACTGAACGTTACGAGGTAACGAAGCAGCTGTGGGAATGCAAGATGGCAGAAGGTAGCTCCCTAAGCGAGCACGTGATCAAACTTGTTGGTTACACACAGAGGCTGAATGCTCTGGGATTTGCGATCCCAACGACACTCGGCACTGACATTCTCCTTGCTTCACTCCCTCCATCTTACAACGTCTTTATCATCAATTACAACATGAATGGGCTTGACAAGACCACAGACGAATTGTTCGCTATGCTTAAGGCTGCGGAAGCATCTATGCAGAAGGATCCAAGCCACGTGTTGGCTGTGATGAACACTACCAGTTTCAAGAAGAAGGGCAAAGGCAGAAATGCTAAGAGCGGTGGTAAGACCAAAGCTCAGGTAAAGACCAAGACCGGCCCAACTAAAGATTCTGAGTGTCACTACTGGAAGAACAAGGGGCAATGGAAGAGGAATTGCAAGAAGTATCTGGGAGATATGAAAAGTGGTCTGATCACCAAAGGTATAAATAAGTTATACTAAGTTAATAGACAATTTCATTATTTCATCTTCATAGGTATAATTGATACCATATCGATTGCTAATGGTTCGCAAATCGGTACAGGGAATTCTCAGAATCCAAAGGATAAGAACGAATGAAGTGCAAGTCCGCATCGGAAGTGGTGCCCAAGTCACCCAAGGCCGTCGGCGTTCGTCTTTCAAGATTTATCTTAGAGTTTGAATAAAAGTTATTTAATTCAGAGGTCTTGTAAAACATTAATATTGTATTATGTCGTCTGCACGGTGGATGTGTTATCCACGTTTTGAATAATGGTTGTTCAAATATTATTACTCTCTGAATGTCACCCTTCGTGGTGAATTATTTAAGTTGAAAACTTGATGTTATGTCTATTTTCTTGATTGCTAAATAAATTAAGTTATGTGATGATAATGCCATTATTGTAATAGCATACACGACTTAGCCGCATTAGAACAAAGCGTATGCGGAAGATTCATATCGATGAAGTCATTCAATCTCTTGACTTTGAGTCATTTGACACATGCAATGTTTTTCTAATAGACAAAATCATTGATTAAATGAATTGTTCAAGTGTTTAGTAAACTATTGGTAATAACACATATCGATGTGTGAAGAACCAATAAACAGTACTTTACATAAAACTTTGTGATAATGACTTGTATAGATATACCAATATTTAGACAAGACATAATATCTGAAATTTTGAATAAGTTCAAAACTGTTTCAACACAAAGAGAATCATCATCACACATAGATCAAATATTTGACGATCTGATCGTAAAATAAATGAGTTAAAGAATTTAGCAAACATCATCGAGTGTATGAAGTCACTTCATAAACTAGCGTCACCTGAAACCCCGTATAGCTACGGAGTATCTTGACGCATAACCAAGCCCTATATGGCATATTGGAATTAAAATTGTTTTCTACCTTGAATTCCAGCATGACATGGTAAGGTCGGTGATGTACTTAAACCACACTCCCATTTACTATACTACTTAACGCTTTTGAGAAACCACTTACGAACTAAATAGAGCGTCGTCATATGTTTGTTGAAACAATGCTCTATAAGAATACATCATGGATAAGAACTCCAATTGTTGTTTCATAATTTCGGAGATGTATTTAGAATATACTCAATCCAGAATATAAGTATTGTAGAAACATCATGTTAGGAACAACACTTCCACTACTATACCCGGGATTTTTTTTTATCACGGGACATGGGATTTTTCCTGAGAAAATTTCTCTTTTGAAACAATTAAGTGGGAGTACTAATAGCTTGATAATGATTACATTGAATCATTTGGCTCTACAGAATGAAACTCAGAAACTCGTTCTAGAGATAAACTCTGTGACCAAACCAGAAATTTCTACATTTGATGAAAAGGAATGATGAAACTCTGAAATGTGTTCAAGAGATGAAATGATCAAGTCTTATGATGTATCACACAGCTTTGTAAATTCACGTTGGACCAAGGTGGTTCTATAGTGTGATAAACCTGTGAACTACAAGTAACCATGACGAGCACTAACTCCACTGTATGGCTTAAAAACCATAAAAACTATATGAAAGCCATCCATCTAAATCAAGTTGAGAACTTGGTAAAACCCTCCTAAGGATACCTGATCATTAGAGTGGATTTGACTTTCATAGATATGAACATAGACGATAGCTTAATCGTTGATATTGCTCAACTTATCGTAAAATAAGTTTTTTGATAGAGTTCAAAAGGTTGACTACAATATGTGTAGTGATGCAAATGTTCATATGGAAAATTACTGATAATCGCGACATACTTCTGAAGTATGACATATGGATTTTTCTTCTGAGAAAATTAAACAAAGGGTGTATGCATGATACAACCTGAAAGGATTTAATGATCTATACGTTATTAGTAAAAGTGAGAATGCTTCAAAGATCAGTCCATAGTTGAAGAAAATATCACAGAGCTGGAGTAATAGTTTTTTGATGAACTTATAAAAGTTATTATTTCATCAATAACCATATAAGATATGGAATTAAGTGGGAGCACGATTCTAATCATATATGTGAATAACATATGAGTGATTGAGAATAAATATTTTAGCAAAATAAAGCACTAAGGTATTGGATGTCCTGAAAGTGCAACAAGCACCAAAGTAATCTAAATAGTAGATTAGTTATTCTGAAGTACCTCAGATGAAGAAAGGTTCTATGAGGAAGACTAAAGAGTTCATTACAAATAGATGAAAGAAAGTTTCATAATGATTTGTAATATTTTAATCGGTCTGTAGCTAAGTAGCAAAATAGGATGTTGAAAAATTGTTTTTCAAGCTAAGGCACATAGTGGGATTTCTACAACGTAGACGCGAAACATGGCAACTCTGGAAGTTGCATAGGAGGGTATTTGGATCAGGAACACCATCATAGTGATTGGCATAGTTCCGAACGTTTGATCTGCATAAACCATATTTTGATATGAGCATCATGATAAAAAAAAGTAAGCTAAGAGCTCACTGTAGTCCAAACATGTTGAACGATAGTGCCCTATCTTCAAATACTTCATAGAGATGAAGGGGTACATTAAGATACACAGGATTGAGACGAGCCTAAAAGCGTTAAGCTCCGTGACGAAGTCTATACCACAAACGAGCATGAAGACCAAAGTGCCATTGGTCTGAGTAAACCATGCATCTAGGTTATTGTCTCTAGTGCAAGTGGGAGACTGTTGGAATTATGCCCTAGGGGCAATAATAAATTGTATTATTATAATTCCAGGTTCATTATTAAAGTTTATATGTCTGTGCTATAACTGCAAATGGCTTATGCGGAGGTTTGCCAAGTAGCATGTTAACTGCCTCCGGAGGAAAACCCATATGCAGGTGTGGAGTATAAACACCAAGTGTTCTTAGTCTGCCTCTAGGACTAACCCGTGTGTTATGGATGGCATGTTTCCCTGTTCATAGGGCATTGGAAATGCCGGTAACACATGGGAGCACATTGTTGCCAGAACAAGGGTGCTGAACCGACCCATTTGTATGATTTACTTTGAGATCACATTGTTTCCATGTTATAAGTGAAATCATCTAAAGTTAATATGCATGTGTCCTTCATGACCATAAGAACGTTTCGTAACTTCATATCAGAGGGTGGGTTTTGACACTGTCCCAACACCACCCGTAACAGGCGTGGCAATAACGGCTTTGATCACTCACACCTGAAAGTGTGTCAAGGGACTTAATGATTCGAGTTGGGAATTTGCTCCTCTAACGATGGAGAGATACTTCTTTGGGCCCTCTCGGTATTACGGCATCCAACATCGTCTGGCCAGACACTGTGAATTGATCACAAGGGATACCGGAATACTAAACGAGAAAAATGGAACAAAACAAGAAGGAGGATGACTTGGTATAATGGTTAATGGTTAATCATGTGGATACCTAATAGATCTCACCTCAGGTTTTGTATAGTATCGTGAAGCAATTAGGACTGGCATGTGAAGCTTGTGGTTCACTCGAATTTATATTCGTGTAGGTGCGGGAACCATTATGGGTGTCCATGGCTCCTCTATTGGTTATTGATCCGAAGAAAGTCAGTTTGCGGTTCATGTCCGTATTCTACCGAACCTATGGGGTCACACACTTAAGGGTGGAAGATTTGTTGAGTAGTAGAGTGATAGGAGCACGAGTATAACACACGGGAAAAGTTTCGGAGTGATTGAGATTTAATCGGAGAGAAAACCGGAATCGTTTTGGGGCACCGATAAAGCACAGGGAAAAAGTTTTGAGAAAACCGGGTAAAACCGGAGGGCCGGAAAAGTTTCGGGATGGTCTAAATATGTTCAATATTTATTTATTGTGAATTCCCAAATTGTTTTGGAATTAATAAAATAGATTTCATACCAATGGCCCCTCTCTCACTTGGAAGGCCCAAGTGGGGGGAGGGAGCACTTTGACCAAAGAGGCCCAAAGGGGGGCGCCCTAGGAGGAAGCTTCCTCCTAGGTGAGGAAGCTTCCTCCCCCCTTCCTTGGCCGCCCTAAGGGGAGGGAAACCCTAGGGCGCCACCCCTAGGGCTGCCCCCTCCTCCAAGGTGGCCTCCCCTCCCCTCCCACTATAAATAGAGGAGATGGGGGCACCCCTTCAATACACAAGTTGTTCTATTTTGCCGAAGGGCTGCCCCCTCTCTCTTTCTCTTGTAGATCCAATATCCTCCATAGCCCCGAAGGGCTGCTCCTCCCTCCTCTCTACTCCGGAGGCGCCGAGCTCTGGACCGCGGAGGCCTGCCGGATCTTCCACACCGTACGTGTGGATCAACCATAGAGAGATCGTGCGTTCGATCTTTGTTCGAGGGACTCCACGGTGATTAGATCTGTTCGTGGGATTGTTCATCTTCATGCTTCTTCAACTCTCCATCAACATCTTCCGCTGCGAGAGAGTGCATCCATTGAACGGTTGCAAAAGGTAACAAGATCGATATCCTTGTCTGCATCTTCTTAGTTCCGTTCTTGGGTTTGGTTTCGTAGTACCGAATTTTTTTGTTTTCTACTCCGATTCCCAACATACCTCGCATAGCAGTTTTATCATATTTTGGGAGAGAGACATCACTAGTGAACATCACGGGACCCCGTTCCATATTCTCATCACTGTTTACACGCTCTTTTATTTTCCTGCTTTTACTTTCTAGTTGTTATCATTATTATCTTTTATCTGTTGTGTTGATACTTTGTGAGCAACAAGGCCGGAGAGATTGACAACCTCTCTGTACTCGTTGGGAAGCAAAGTTATTTGCGTCGTGTGCAGGTCCAGGCAAAGCAAGTGATTCTTTTCAGACGGCGCATCACTTGTCGAACCACCTACTTATCATTATCGGAGTCCTACGGGAGACGATCTTAAAACCTCGGTATATTCACCAAGGGAAATTTGCCGCTACACTACATCTAACCTTCCACTTGGGGTAACCAACGAGGATAGAGTATCAAGCAAATTTTTTGCTCCGTTGCCGGGGAATCCGAGTGCTAGGATAGGGGAGTTGCACACTATCTTTTACCTTTGCTTTTTAGTCTTGTTAGTTTACCTTTCAGTTTTTATCTTTGTATCCTATATCAAAAATCACAAAAAAATTATTTACCTTGCTTTTAGTAGTCCTTCGTGTTTAGATGAACATGTTAGGACTTGATGCTTTGAGGGAATCGTAAGTTCTAGATTTCCGTCAAAGGGATGGAGAAAATATTAAGAAGGCATGTGACAGAATTTCTGAAGCACATAAAAGAATTACGCCTTGGATACCTACAAAAATTGTGCTTAGAAATTTTTACCATGGTCTTTTTAAGTGGTGTAAACACTCTCTTGGTATTATGGCTGAAGGAGACTTTTTAGAGTGTGATGAAGCTAGATCTCTTGATATTTTGCATGGTCTATCTAGTTATTTGTTTATGTTCGTAGTTTTGATACTGTTATAGATAGACTTGCCGCTATTGAAAAGAGGATGGATACTCTAGAATTGAGAAAAGTAGAGGAAATTAAGTCCAACAAGCAAGAAATGTTGGAGGTAGATGATGATTGGGAGCCTTTTGTTAGGATTAGCATCTCTAACCAAGACTTCCTTGCTTTTTGTGATATTGGATCCATGGTTTCTACTATGCCAAAAATAGTTTATGATTCTTTGAAACTAGACATGGATAAATTTTCATCTTATCATGAGCATGCTAATGGAGATATTTCAGAGGTTAAAGGAAAGGTGAAATAAGTCCAAGTTGCATTCCTCCATAGGGTTGCACCGATGGATTTCTTCATCGTGGAGCCAAACCAAAGCAACATCATGCTTGGGAGGGACTTCCTCCGAGCTATGAAAGGCTTCATTGATATTGGTAACGGGAACATATGCTTACGCGGTAAGGTGAAAGGTAAGTACCTCTTTCCTAGGAAAAAGAAGAATGAGCTTGTTGAAAATCAATTTGAAGGTTTTTATGACTCCGATGATCTCAAAGGTCTTTGATTCTTCTGTTGCTTTATGCCTAGTTTAAAAGCTAAAAGAAAGCGCTTCTTGGGAGGCAACCCGAGATGTTTTTACTTCTTTTTTAGTGGTATTGATGATTGTTACTACTGTAGCACCATCATTGTATCTTTATTTTCAAGCTTTTTGCCAAGTTTAGCCTCTTATGATAAGGGAAGCAAAAGTTGTGACATGCTGCCGAGAAAACATATTCTGTCTGGTTGACGGAAAAAATCAAAACAAATCACCAGTTCATCTTTTTGAGCTCAATTTTTTACACAGAATTCTCTATACAATTTTGAAACTTTCGTATGTTCTGAATTTTTTTTATTTGAGTTGCAGAAGTACCCCAAAAAAATTTATTTACTACCTGCTGTTCTGTTTTTCACAGATTCTCCCACGTTTTGCGTTTCCTTAATTTTGCAAACCTTAATCTTGCTTTTTCTTTGCACAAACTTTTTGGCAATCTTGAGAAACAGTAGCTCTTCAAGAATATCTTTATTTCCAGTGGGAAAAATATATTTTATTAAGGGTACTAACCTCTCTAATCAGCTTATGATGAGTTATGTATGAAGGGAGTTTTCAAGTGCGCGAGGGAAGATGATGAAAGAAGATCCTGGAGAGTCAAGCGCTCAAGCTTGGGGATGCCCCCATGCATCCCAATAAATATTCAAGGAGACTCAAGCGTCTAAGCTTGGGGATACCCCCGTGCATCCCCTTCTCCATCAACAATCATCAGTTCGTCCTTCGTCTCACTATATTTTTATCACTTCATGTGTTATGTGCTATGCTTGGAGCGTCTCGCTCTTAGGTTTCCTTTTTAGTTTTCTTTAGCTTTGCTTGCTGTTCATAACAAGTTAGACCCCAGCTTACTTTGTGTGGGAGAGAAACACGCTCCACTCCAATCTAGAACACATCATAGGATTTTCATGCTTATCTTTCTCTGTTGTGTGTTATTTATCTTTTCGTAGCTACTGCCATGTTTACTTTTAGTTTTAGTGTTTGTCTTTAGCAAGAGCCTTGGATTTTGTTTAGTTTGTTGCTGGAACTCTCTTTAGTTTTCATGTTTACCTTGTTAAGAGAGTTGGTTGTTGCACTGAGTTGTGTCTTGTCTTGAAAGTAGATAATTGAGGTTGATATTCAATTGTAGTAGTAACTTGCAATAGTTTTTAGGTATTGATGTGACTAATGTTTGAACTTTTGGTGTCAAGAGATCTAGCCTATTAGTGATAGGTGTCGTATTTTGGGTAATCCGTGTTTATTTTCAAACCTACAAAAACTAGTTGAGAACTCTAGCTACTAGATGGATCACTAATCTTTTGAGGGATCGGATATTAGAGTACACTCACGTACCATGAGTCGGGGATGCACAAGGATAACCAAACACCCATACACTCCTCCTCGGGGTACTTGTCTCTTTGTGAACCTCCTCATTAGATTGAGATTTACCGATAATAAGTGCATGAGTTCTTCGGACTAATGTAAGTATTGAAAGTTGACACTTCCACCTCCTCATATTTGCTAGCTCTTCGGCACCGCGCATTGCCTCTTCTCACTCCGAGAGTTGGTGTCCACCTCGCCGGTGCATCCAAACCCTTGGCATGATACACTCTGTCATCATAAACCTCCTTATATCTTTCCTCAAAATAGCCACCATACCTACCTATCAAGGCATTTCCATAGCCTTTCTGAGATATATTTCCATGCAACTTCCACCTCTGCATGACTTGATCTTCATGTCATACATATTCCTGCTACACTGGCAGAGGCATACATTTGCATCCATCATGATAGCTACATCTTCTTTATGCTGAGTACCTTGTAAAGTGTGAAGATCTTCTATACCTTCTTGTAAAATAGCTTAAGTGAGGAAAAGATCCCAAAGTGGACAAAATAAAAGATCCCAAAGAGGACAAATGAGAGTTAAATAGAAAGAGCCATTGAGGCCACCAAAAAAATATAAAAAATAGAAAAAATAGAAAAATAAAATAAAAAGAGAGAAAGGGGCAACACTACTATTCCTTTTGAAAGATCCACACTCGTACTCCCTCTTATCCTTGTACTCCATAGAGATGATCATTTATGCATATAGCTATGTGGGGACCTTCACACTATAAAATTTGGCTTGCATATTCCAAGGATGAGCCTCCGCAAATGAGCTCTAGGTCTTCATGAGCGAGCAAGTTGGATGCACCCCCACTAGTTCCATTGGAGAGCTCTTCTTAGCTCATATGTGCATCCGTCGCATGGAAAACCCTACTCCTCATATCATATCTATCATTTGGCCTCCTCGCCTATGATTGTCCTCATTGATGTGAGCCTTTCTCACCCTTTTTGTCTTCCTCCTCCACCATACTTCTCTCTTTTCCATCCTAAGTGTCAACTCTCGTGCTTAAGCTCATCCATTGCACGAGTGCTGAAAATATCGAAAGGGAGTGGATCAAATTGACTTGTACCTGGCTAGTGGTCTGGGGACGAGTCAAGATAAGATTACCAAGAAGACCAAGTGTGAAACTTTAGCAGATTGAGTTCTCAACAAATATATTTTCTCTCTCGTATTCCTTTATCCCCCTTCTTGCACGCAAACACCATTTGAATACATCCAAGTCACGGACAGCAAGAGCTCTTGCACCTAATGTTCTTATGTTGTTTGTTTCAATGCTAACATAGACTCTTGCCTGTCATGACTTGAATTGAATTACATACCTAGATTGCTTTACTTTCAAAGTTCTTATATGGTTGTTAGCATGTCACCACAGAAATTATGCTTGTTATGATTTACCTAGTCGAGGACGAGCAGGAATTAAGCTTGGGGATGTTGATACGTCCCAAACGTATCTATAATTTCTGCTTGCTCCATGCATGTTTTGTGTGATATTGGTATGATCCAGATACACTTTCATACACTTTTGATCATGTTTGGACTAAATTATTAACTCAGTGCACCAATGTGCCAGTTCCTGTTTTCTACTGTTTTTCTATTTCAAGTTTCCCCCATATTAAAAGTGCTCCAAGAATTTGGGAAAAATCAGATAAAAAATCAGCGCAACGGAAGCTTCTGGAGTCCCGAAGGAGGACCAGAGGGGACTCACCTAGGGCTTGGCCGCGCCAGGGGGGCTCCTGGAACCCTGGTGGCCCCCCTTCGCCTATATATATTCTCCGTGACGCAAAACCTCCGAAGACAGAACCCTTTTTCTTGATCTCGCCTCTGTTCCGCCGCCGCCGCGCTTCCAAGACCGGGAGCGCTAGCAGACCTCTTCCCGGCACCCTGACGGAGGGAGGATTGACCTCCGGGAGCTTCCCCTCCACCATGGACGCTTCCCGGATGATCCGTGAGTAGTTTCCCTTGGACCATGGGTCCGTGATCAGTAGCTATGTGATGTTCTCCTCCCCTCTTTGTTCTTCATGGTTTAGACCTCGTGAGCTGCCCTACATGATCGAGGCACATATGTAATTTTCTGTTGTTGCTATGCTGAGTTTGATGGGATCTGATGGATTATGAGACTATGTTCAGTTTGTGATTGAGTAATATATTTGGTTCTTATCTTTTATTTTTTTTGTTCCTAAGTAATTCTTGCATGTTCTCCGTTGCTGTTTATTTGCTTTTGCCAAGTAGTAGGTAGTGACTGCACGAGATAACGTTATGATCGATTGTAGGTTCATGCCCCCTGATGAAACGCTTGAGTGACAGAAACATGAATCTAGGGGATGTGTTGTTGCCACAAGGGGAAAACAACGGTGCTTGTAACCGCGGTTGCAAGGATTGTTTACTTTACGCAAGGTGCTTTTTAATGTAGTTGTCTGTTGCTTGGGGTTTACACTTTGGGCGGAACTCGCAACATAATACCAGCGAGATGTTTTGGATAGATATCTCAAGGTGGATGATTAGTAGTAGATGCAGTTGGATTTCGGTCTACTTATTTTGGCGTACCGCCCATGCTTTTTTGAGCCTTGTCCTTTCTTTGTAGCATAGTTAGTATTGCGGTGCGTTTTTAATCCTGTTAACTGCCCAGCTGTGATTTGTTTACTTCGCATAGCAGTTTTATCATCTTTTGGGAGAGAGGCATCACTAGTGAACATCACGGGACCGCGGTCCACATTCTCATCACTGTTTACACGCTCTTTTATTTTCCTGCTTTAACTTTCTAGCTGTTATCATTATTATCTTTTATTTGTTGCGTTGATCCTTTTTGAACAACAAGGCCGGAGAGATTGACAACCTCTCTGTACTCGTTGGGAAGCAAAATTATTTGTGTCGTGTGCAGGTCTAGGCAAAGCAAGTAATTCTTTTCACACGGCGCATCACTTGCCGAACCACCTACTTATCATTATCGGAGTCCTAGGGGAGACGATCTTAAAACCTCGGTATCTTCACCGAGGGAAATTTGCCGCTACACTACATCTAACCTTCCACTTGGGGTAACCAACGAGGATAGAGTATCAGCAGACCGACTCTAGTAGAGGACTCCATGTGCGCACTGTAGCAATCCGGGTCTACTCTTTAGGACATGTCTTCTGACCGAGTCTTCGTTTTGGGTGCTACTTTCTGATGGGATCTTAGCCATGAGTAATCCCCCCGACACCTGCCTCGCCTCCCAGGCTCCCGCCGCCGACTTCGAACCAACCTCCCTCCTCCGCCGCCACCTACCACGCCTCCCCACCGCCGCTGACTACGCATCCTGTCGTCGTCGTCGACCCCTCCTCTCGATGCTTCCCTCTGCAGCCGCTAGCCCTCTCATGGCCGCCGTCGACCCCGCCTCCCTCTGTTTACCCCAGCCGACCTGTCCTCTGTCCAGTGCGACAACGTCCCTCGACGGCGGCCTCCCTGACGCTGGCCCTCGCCTGCCTCTTCCCCGACGCCGGCACTCTCCTTCCTCTTCCCCGACGCCGGCCCGCCCTGAAGCTCCCTTCGTGCCAGCCGAAATCTGGTCCAAGGGCATTATAGATTTTCCACTTGTTATATCAAAATTAAGCTAAAAGCCAAAATCTGAAAAAACTGATGGGCTTATTTTTAAGGGCTTATTTTTATAGGAGTTTATCTATGAGTAAAGCGTTTTGGAGCTCGGGCTCCATGGTGGCCATTTTCTTGAAAAATTCAAAATTCCAAATTTTTGATGGTAAAAAAATCTTAAAATAAATATGCAAGTATGTAAGGATATATTGTACGTGTATGTAGAAATTCATGATGAAATACCTTAAATTGCAGCTTGTACAAAAAATACAAATTCATGGTCTGAAAGGATAAATAGTATCATGTGTTAATATGCTTCAATTTTTTTTTGCACAACCCTCATTTCAACGTATTTTGTTCTGAAAATTTACACACTTGTGTAGTATACCTCCATGTATATCTGTATTTATTTTTTAGAAATTATTAAAGCATATAAATATAAATTTTAATGAATTTTTAAATTTGAAATTGGAGGCCTCAATAGAATTCGGGATCCAAAGTGCATTTCCGCTTATCTATGGCTTATTCTCACAAAAGCTTATGCATAAGCCAGACAAAAAAAAAAACTGGCCCTAAAGCTATTTGCTTTTCCACTTGGACTAGGAGGTTGTTTCTGTAATTCCAGTGGGCTCCGTCACTGTCCATTCCTCGTCTCTCCTCAGTCGCCGGCGGCGCTGAGTTTTTCCCCAAATCCCACCACTCAAACCCCTTCTCGCATGCGGCGCTGCGTTTTCCCCAAATCCCGCCACTCAAACTCCTTCTCGCCGGCGGTTTGGGCACTCCGATTCCGGACGTTGATCCACAGAAAGTCACAAACTTGCCAGTCCGTATCCGAGCAGGTGTCGATGCCGATGCCGAAGGCTCTTTTTAAGCGCGACCCGGCCACGGCTCGCTACTCGATTCGTCGCGCAGCTGGAGGTAGCTCTCTCATGGCCAGGGCCAGTCGCGCGAGCGGGGCGAGTCGATTCCTGCGCCGTGACGGCCGGATGAGCGACCTCTCCGACGATCTGCTCCTCCTGGTCCTCCGCCGCCTCGACACCCGCACGGCGCTCGGCGCAGGCTTGATATCCAGGCGCTGGGCGCATCTCCCGCGCGAGCTGCCGGCCTTGGACCTGAAGGTAAGCGACATACTCCCGCCGCGCTACCACCGATGGGTCCTCCTACACCGCGACATCTACAGCAAAGCAGCAGCTCATCTAGAGTACAGACGCGACGCCATCAGATTGGAGCTTCTGCCTAACATCAAGAGGTACGAGCGCCGCGCCATGCGCGCCTTGAACAGATCCGTCGAGAGCTTCTTGCAAGGACCTCGCTCTCGCCGGGGTGTCCTCAAGAGGCTGAATCTTGAGTTCTACACCACGGGCAACGGCTGCTACATGAACCGGCTCATCGCGGAGGCCATCGATGCTTGGGGCGTCCACGACCTCGAGGTCATCGCCAAGCCACTGTACTATGAAACAGACGTCGTTCACGCCTTTCCCAGCCATGGCATGTGCAAGGAGCCCCATGCCGCATGCCTGCGAAGCCTCAAGCTTGGAGGCTGTCTGCTCCCGCCGCTGCAAGAGTACAGTGCGCTTACCATGCTCGTCCTGCGAGACATTCCGGAATCGACGCCCCCGGCAGCCTACGAGGGTGTCTTCACCTCGTGCCCAAAGCTGCAAACTCTGCACCTCATTTCCTGCAGCTGCAGGAGCACCGACTCGGGCGCACGCTTGCCGGTGGTGGTGGACGCCCCCAATTCAGAGATCAGAGAGCTTGTTGTGGACAAGTGCGCATTTCAATGTATACAGCTGAGGACTCTCCCCTGTCTCGAGAGCCTAGCCTCCCTGGGAACCAGAGTGTTCTTCGAGTATAACTTAATTCCCTCCCTGAGGCAATGCAACTTCGCCCTGCGCCTCGGTGTCACACTGGAAGGCGCACGCCAATACTTTGCGCAGTGGCTGAAGCTAGAGCTTGACATGTTTCTCCGATGCACCCCGAACATAACAAGCCTCATTGTCCGGTTCACTGGTCCTGACAGATGGATCGTGCCATCTAGCTCTCCATTGTTGTATTTGCCTAACCTGAGGCGGCTGCTGGTCGCAGATGTGCCATCTTCCTGGGATGCTGCGTGGCCTAGTCTCTTTCTTGAGATTACGCCTTTTCTGGAGATCCTACACATCAACATTGCCTCCTGCAAGGACAAGCCTGGTGAAGAAATTTCATGGCAGCCCCGCGAGCTTCGGCAGCATCACTTGAAGGAGTTTGTGGTTACTGGTTTCGAGGGAACTAAAAGGCAGATTTACCTAGTCACTTCCATCATGGGAGCGTGCACGGCGTTGCGCCGTGTCGCCTTGTTCAAGAACGGGCATGCGCGGGGTAAGGGGCTCTGGGACTGGGAGATGGTGACGCAGCAACACTCGTGGAAGGACGAGGAGAAGGACTTGATGCTGAAGCAGATCATGGATGGGGTTTCTTCCTCAGCTGTTCAACTTGTTTTTGGCTGACATGTCTTTTGAATCCCTGTTTACTGGATGTAAGTTAGTACTATGATCTCTAGCACAGTTAGTGTGTTTCTCCAGATTGTATTCTTGAGATTGTATCGAACGAAATTGTTTCTATTTAATGAAGTGTAGGGTTTGATTGTCAAAAAAAGAAAAACAAGAATAGGGGGCAACGATCCATTTTAATCGAGAGGAGGCGAGGGGAGCGGCGGAACTCTTTGGCGATGCGTGGTGGATGACAGATGGGGGAGAGGAGATGGAAGGGGCAGAGGATGGATGCGGCGGTGCCGGACCGTCAAGAGAGGGCTAACGCGATTGGCGACGGCGCAAGGTAGGGGGCACCCAGATGGTGGCCTCCAGCAATCAATCCGGCAGGCTGACAGCGGCCATAAACCAGGTACGGCGCCCCGCCATCATCGATTTAAGCCACTGGGATTTTGGACAAGAACTTTGATTTTTTATACGGTTGGATGGAATGTACTTTTCCGGAGGGGAATCCTCTATCATTGTGTTGCTTTTAATGCACACAGAAATTCTAATATATGGGATGTTCAGTTTGTTTATCAAATAGTGTATAGGCAGAAAATTCAGTTTGTTTATCAAAAATGTTCTTCAGCAAATTGTTTGATGTGTGTTACTTTTTCTAAGGTATAACTGAATAAGAAATTTGGATGTAGTAAGCTTGGACTTATAATCAGAAAAAATAAATCTAGCCATGGTTCGCCGATCTTGTTTTGATATATGTTGATTTTTTAAGCTAATAGAATAAGCAACTTACAATCAGAATATACCTCCTAAACCTAGCAAGTTTCCCCCTAAAAACCGAATCACATCATACCTTTCTTTTTTTTCTTCATTTTTGTCATGTTTTTTGTCTCCTAAAACAATACTGAAATGATGAACTACAAAATCAAACCAAGACACTACACCTTGATTACTCATTGTGGCACAAGCAAGCCACTAAGGAGAAGTCACTAATAAGGACTTAATATTGGCTCTTATGCGTGGACCCATAAGCCTTTATTCGTGGCGCATTCTGGAAATGCGCCATCCATAAGAGTCTTAGGGGTGACGCATTCTGAAAATGCGTCACTATTAATTTTTTTTTGAATTTTGAATTTTGAATCTAGATCTGGATAACGATTTTTTTTCTTAATCTCATGTTAGTCTCAGGTCAAACTGACATCCTTAGTCAAACTTCTCAGTCACTATGCTTAATCTCAGGTCAAACTGACCTCCTTAGTCAAACTTCCCGGAGGGTCACCCATCATAACACTACTCCAACCCCAACACGCTTAATCTCTCGGTTCTATTCAACTCTCACTCCAGCTCACTTAGCAGGTACTTGTTGATATATCTATCATATAAATCATATTAAACCATGTTGATGTTCATGGTGTGCTAAATTTTTTAACTTTTTTTTGAAACTTTCTCGATCGGTCCTCTAGCATATTTTGAACTTTTTTAAAAAAACTTGAAAAAATAATTTTTAAATTTATATTTTATTATTTTTTAAGGTTACTAGCGGAAATTTTAAACTTTTTTTAAAACTTCCCGATCGGTCCTCTCGCCTATTTTGAACTTTTTTAAATTTTTTTAGAAAATATATTTTTAATTTATTTTTCTGTTACTAGTGGCGCATTTCATGCAAAATGCCCAAGTACTAAGTTTGATATATTTTTTTTTCATTTTTTGGCTCCAGATCTTGAAATGCCCGTAACATTTTTTTTGTTAGGTTTTTGAGGATTCTAAAAATGTTCAACGGGGTTCCCTTCGTTGAATTTGGATATAACTTTCCAAGTAGATGATTTTTCATATAAAAAACTTTTTCATCGGAGTTCGTATGCAAAATTTATGCCCATTTTATAAATTCTCGAGAGATTTTGCAAAAAAAGTCAAAATTCATGTTTCTAAATTTTCCTAATAACTAGATCATATATTACATGAGAATCTTATTTTCTTTTATTTTTTTAACATTTATATCATTTTCTTTTAGTTTTTTTCAAACTGAAAAGACGGTCCATGGGGAGGGGGGGGGTGTATTTGTGTATTGGGAATTTTCCCCTTACATTTTTAGGTTAGTAGTGGCGGATATGCAAGATGCGCCACTAATAAGTCCTTATGGGCGACGCATTTCAGAATGCGCCACTAATAATTCTTTAGGGGTGGCGCATTTCCACCCATAAGCTCTTATTAGTGGCACATCTTGCCAAATGCGCCAGCCCTGAGAAAATTAATATGACGCATTATGCAAAATGCGCCACCCATAAGAGGATCCAAGACTGGCCCACTCTTATGGGTGACACATTTTTTTAAATGCGTCACCCATAAGAGCTTATAGGTGGCGCATTTTGAACCAGTGCGCCACCCTTACAACATAGTGACGCATACGTATAAAATGCGCTACTAATAAAGTTTCCATGTATAACCTTTTCTCTAGTAGCGTGTCTATCAATCAAGTCAAGAAACTTAGAAAAATTGTAAGGATAAAGAAACTTGCCACGAAAGACAACAAACTCTTTGTTAGCATAATGAAGAAGACTTCAGTCTCCATAGGATGGTACTAATTTATGTTCCAACCATAATTTTTCCTACGCACACAATTTCCATACTGAAAACTATATTTATGCATATCTTTGTATTCAGTCTTTTCCGAAGCAGTTCACCGATGATTATCTATCAAACCACCTGTATGGTCAAGAAGCAAGAAATGTTTTTGTACAACACCCGCGCTATAATATTGAAGCCTTCATGAAGAGGGAAAACGATGGGCGGCCAATCATCCACAGGCGCCGGACTAAAGTTGCAAAGGCCTTTAACATTATCGAAGGCTCAATTTTCGCATTCCGCTTCGACAGTTTCCTAGATGAGATTCATCTGTCTATCTACCGACTATGATGCTGTACTTTGCAAAGGTTGTTTCTGTATTGCGGCCTGGTGTACTATCTGCTGGTTGTTTCCATAGATTTCGTGTTTATGTAATGCGGCCTACTGTACTAGCAGTTGGATGTACTGTGATTTCAGTAATGATGAAAATCCTGGTGACCATTACAAGCATATGAAAGATATTGTGTTATATATATATGATTGTGCTTATATCAACAATTAAAAAATATCCTAAAATATTTAAGATAAATACAATGCTAATTAAAGTGCGAGCGATTGGATCATTGCACACGGTTCTGCATATAAGTTCGTCACTGATAGGTATGTACATCGCACACATTCGATAAGAAATGAGCGTTGGGGATTTATTTATAATTTCACACAATATTTTGTGCACAACCGTTTATAATGTTCAGCGTACAACACACACAGTTTGGACAAAAAGAACGCTTGGGATTTAATTCTAAAATCACACGAGCATTTGTGCACAAACGTTTGTGTAGGTGTCAACGACACAAACGTGTACTATATATACAAACTGTATGGAATAACTTTGGGTATCCCACGCAGTTCCTAACACACCAGCGTTTGGGATAGTATAACTCAACACAAACGTAGTTTCTGTATTAAACGTATGCATAGGACAATAATCTTAAACGGACATTCGTGGATAAGTTTTTGCAATACAAATGTCATCTCAAACGTTTGAGTTATCTTGTTCGTCTGCACGGACTATCCATAGGAAACGGTTTCTGGCAATCATGTTGAATAGGCCCCCCTATCGCAATCGAGAGCAAGGGGACAGTTCCGATTCCCGTAGGCGATAGGGGTCAAAAAGCGTTTGGATAGCTGTCGCGCGCACTAGTGACCTTCCGATTCTGCGATTAGTCTTCGCCGATCTACGCACAAGCGTGTACTTGACCTTCAGCGGGTACCAAATCGACATCAACCGATGGGGCACTCTCCGCTTCACAGATCGCGCTCGGGCGCCCACACCAACAACCGCAACAACAACGGCGGTCAAGGATGAAGCAAGCACCCGCACTGCGACTACTAGAGTCATCCGCGCCTCCCACCTCAGCCCGACCCATTGCACCGCTCTCAACTGCACGAGTGGGGCACTCACATGGAAAACGCACAACAAAAGCGCGACAAGGCTAGCAAGCAAGACGCCTTTCCAGGTGTTCATGGTGGAAACCCATGCACCAACTTCAGATGACAGGGGCGAATCAAATGACCCTAACAACTACGGAGGAACTGGTGCAAACGTCAGAGACAACGAAACCGACGACAACAAGCAACCAACGGTCACCCTCGGGGAACGAGGAACCATACCGTGAAAAGTCTTCAGGAGACAAGGAAGAGTGCGCACAGGTGCCCCGCCCGGTGAAAACTCAGGAAGAAGCAACCCGGGGAGCGATCAACCTGAGAGCAGTAAGCGCCACGCCTCAGAAGCTGCAACGCAAGAGAAACCCGCAGAAAAAATTGTCCTATCCAAAGAGGCAATTCCCAGGGTAAGAAACACAGTAAAGCACGACAAGCTCCTACCAAAAAACACAACGCGCGTCGAACTCAGAGTATACAACAACCTAGCAAGAGACGTCACGAAGAAAACCGGACGACCGAGGCTCGAGCTGGAGAAACGAAGACGAGTCACGGACGAGTCGAATGCCAATCGCCAAGCACCACCAGAACTCTCGGGAGACTCCTCTGACCATGGATCACCCCACCAGCGTAGGCCCAGATTCAAAAATCTACGCCGAACGGACAAGAAGAAAGTTGCTCGCAATAGAGACGACACATGCAGACTCGAAGACGAGGACGGGGAAGAAGAACAGCTGATACGTCCCAAACGTATCTATAATTTCAGCTTGTGCCATGCATGTTTTGTGTGACTTTTCCATGTTTTACATACACTTCCATACACTTTTGATCATATTTGGACTAACTTATTAACTCAGTGCACCCAGTTGCCAGTTCCTGTTTTCTGCTGTTTTTGTATTTCAGGTTTTCCGGCCATTAAAAGTGCTCCAAAAATTCCGGAAAATATATATAAAAAATCAGCGTCCCGGAAACTTCCGGAATCACCAAGGAAGGAAAGGAGGGCCACCACCAGGCATCCAGGAGGGTGCCTGGCGCGGCCCAGCCCTAGGCCGCGCCACCTGCCCTTCTGACTGCCTCGTGGCCCCTCTCGGTGCCCCCTTTGGCCCCTATTTTTACCCCCATGGAGGAAACCCTGATTCCAGACCCTTTTTCCCCAGAAGCAATTCCGATCTCCGCCGCCATTGAAAACAAGTTTCGGGGGGACATAATTCCTGTGCCGGCACCCTGCCGGGACGGGGAAGTGCCCCCGGATTCATCTCCATCGACGTTGCTTCCTCCCTCCATGAAGCGGGAGTAGTTCTTCCTCGGGGCTAAGGTTTCTACCAGTAGCTATGTGGTCAATTCTCTCTCCCATGATGTGATCTTCGTTGTGATCATAGGCTATGTTAATCTAGGGTGATCCCATGATATTTCCCCTTCCTCTATGTATTGGATTGATGTACTCACTTGATCTTATCTAGTATAATCCCCGAGACCATGGTGACAGCGGTCTATTGGACATGGGTTAGAAGAATATTATCATGAGTGATTTCCTCTTTTGTGTGTGGATTGAAGATTGAGAGTCTTTTCGTGCTTGTCTTTGACTATCCTTTAGATATGTTGTGGTGATTGTGGTACTCTCTTTGGATGGCCGCGGTGACATTGGGAAATCCATAGATTGAGAACTACGAACTCTGAGGTGTGCTTTTGTAGCCCTACACAATTCTCATCCTCTCTTGACCAGAAAGGAATGACCTCCGAGTGCGTCTCCATTGCATGTTTTATGGGAAATATCATGTGATTAGACTATGTTAATGTTGTTGAGAGTTGCCACTAGTGAAATTATGAAGCCTAGGCCTTGTTTCCACCATTGCAATACCGTTTGTGATCACGTTTACCACTTGTTTCTTTGCTGCACTTTTTATTACAGATTTATATTACTTCGTTTTACCACACCTATCACCCATATTTTACCATCTCTTTGCCGAACTAGTGCACCTATACAACTCCTAGTTGTATTAGGTGTGTTGGGGACACAAGAGACTTCTTGTATCTTAATTGCAGGGTTGCTTGAGAGAGACCATCTTCAACCTCTACTTCCCTGAGTTTGATAAACCTTAGGTCATCCACTTGAGGGAAATTTTTGCTGTCCTACAAACCTCTGCGCTTGGAGGCCCAACATAGTCTACAAGAATAGAAGCGTGCGTAGACATCAAGCTATTTCTGGCGCCGTTGCCGGGGAAGTGAGTGCTTGAAGGTATATCTTTAGATCTTGCAATTAATTCTTTTTGTTTCTTGTTTTTATTTTCACTAGTTATGTCTATGGAAAACTGCTCTCTTAGTTCGCTGCTTGGGGGAGGCCGCTTTGCCACACCTGTGGTAGAGAAGTCTCCGCCACCTACTGAATGTATCCCGTCCAAATACCACTTGGGATAGTTGAAATAATTATTAACGATAATTATGATGGGACAGTCAGTCCTAGTATTCATTTGTTGAAACTTACAGAACTTTGTGAGTTATTTAAGATTTCAGGTTTGACAAGAGGTGAAGTCATGAAGAAATTATTTTCCTTGTCACTGAAAGGAAAAGCATTGGAATGGTATAGGCTACTAGATGATTCTCACCTACGGGATTGGGAAGAGATCCAGTCTCTCTTTTACTCCAAGTTTTATCCTCTTCATGAAGTTGATGAGAATAGGAATTATGTTTATAATTTCTATCCTCATGACGGAGAGAGCATATCTCAATCTTGGGGGAGACTGAAAACTATAATGCTAAAATGTCGTAACCATGGGCTCTCCAAAGATATAATTATTACTAAGTTTTATGCAAGGCTTTCTCGACAGGATAAAGACTTGCTCGATGCTTCTTCTATGGGTTCTTTCATAAACGAAAAGATTGATGCTAAATGGGAACTCCTTGAAAGAATCCACCACAATACTGAAGATTGGGAGATCTACAAAGGTAAAGAGTTAGGTATAATTTATGAGTATGATTGCATTAAGTCCTTTGTTGAAACTGCAAGTTTTAATAAGTTTAGTGCTAAGTTTGGGCTTGATTCTCAACTCCTTGTTGATTTCCTCAAATATTTTGCTTCACATCTTAATATGCCTAAGGAGAATTGGATCAAGCATCATGAACCTTTCAAAGAGATTTTCAAAGAAAATGAAATTGTTAATGATGATTGCAACATGCATGATCCAATTCCTGAAAATGAAGTTTTATATAAGCATGTTAATTTTTGTGGAGTGGATAGACCTTATGAAAGGCCTATGATTGAAGAAGAGAAGTATTGTAAGCAACATAAGCATGAAATAACAATCACTTGGGTTAGATATTTAAATGAAATTGCTAGAGAATTGTGTGACCTTTATCCTTTTACTTGTGAACTTTGCTGCATAAAGGGTCACTTCAATTTTCAGTGCATGAACTTTCAAAACATAACTGTTAGACAGTTGTGTGATGACATGATCACCCGTGATCTTTATGATGAGCTTATGTTATTTTTGATGTGTGAAGAGTTATCAGAAAAGACTTCTTGGCTAGATGTTCATGCTTTGGGAATAAATAACACTTTGCAAAATTGCCATCTCTATTGTGTTGTTAATTGCCATGATAATGATTACATAAAAAAATATTATAAAGGAGGAAACTTTACCAAAGTATAAAAATGTCTCTTATGTTTCTACTAATAAAAAGGAGAGTTTCTCCCAAGTTTCCCATATTGTTTCTAATGATAAACCAGGATATGTTGAGAAGCTTTCTCTCCAACCACTCGTTCCTAAGTTGAAGAAGAAGAAAAAGAAGAGGAGGAGGAAGAGGAGCAAGAAGTAAGAAGAATGGGTAACAACCTGGCCTGAGCATATTCCTCGCATCGATTTTTATCCTAACTGACAGAAATTTATGGAGGATGGTGAGCTTGATTGCATTCATTATTATCTTGAAGATAAGTCTGTAGGTACTATTGAAGATGATTTTGATTATGATATGCATGTTACTTTTTTTCATTGGGAAAATGATGATAATGCTACTTATGACCTTGAAAATCTTTTTGGTACAAACTCTGAGAGTGATGAAATGGAAAGCTCCAAGCTTGGGGATGATAGGATTGCAAGTCCGTTAACCATTAGTGATGTGGTAATTGATAATTCTTTTGCTAGTAAGAATAAAGACATCATGTTTACAAATATAGTTGCTAGCAATGATAATGCTCTCCTCTACTATGATGATGTTATAACTCCTATCTATAGTGATTTTAAAGGTACCTATGACATAAGGAGAAATTATCTTTATGAAACTTGTCATAATCATGGAGGTAATTACTCCCTTTTTGAACACCATCTTCCTAATGCACAATTAATCTATAGTGTTCAAGTTGTTTATGATAGTCCTACTCCCACTATTACCAATGAGAAAGATTATGCTTATGCGGAGAGTAAGAGTACCCTTTTGCAGGTGGATCATGGTAACCATGCTTTATGTGATGCTTATATTGTTGAGTTTATTCATGATCCCACTGAAAATTATTATGAGAGGGGAACATATGATTATAGATATTTCAATAATATCAAGTTCTCTCTCTTTATGTTGAAGGTTTTGAAGTTGCACAATTTTTGGCTTCCTATGCTAATATCTTTATGCTTCCATGAGTTATTTCTCTACAAGATCCCTTTGCATAGGAAGCATGTTAGACTTAAATGTGTTTGTTATTTGCTTTTTGATGCTCTCTTTTGTTCTTCAACTCTTATTCCTTATTCCTATGAGAGCATCATTAAAATCTTAAGCCTATCTTTATGGCTATAAAGAAAGAGCTCTAGGGAGACAACCCTTGTTATCTTTAGTTTGAGTTTTTACTTTATGTTTTTAGTGGTCTTGATGATTGTTACTACTGTAGCAACATCATTGTATCTTTATTTTTCAAGCTTTGTGCCAAGTATAGCCTCATATGACAAGGGAAGTGAAAGTTGTGACATGCTGTCCAGAAAACAGATTCTGTCCTCGTGACGGGAAAAATCACAGAAAAATCCAAGTTCATCTTTTTGAGCTGAATTTTTTACACAGCGTGCTCTATACAATCACGGAACTTTCGTATGTTCTGAGTTTTTTGATTCGAGTTGCAGAAGTACCCTAAAAAATTCTTTACTACCTGCTGTTCTGTTTTTCACAGATTCTGCCACGTTTTGTCTCTCCTAACTTTTGCAAACCTTAAGCTTGATTTTTCTTTGCAAAAACTTTTTGGAAATCTTGAGAAACAGTAGATCTTCAAGAATATCTTTATATCCAGTGGGGAAAAATTATTTATTAAGGTTACTAACCTCTCTAATCAGCTTATAATGAGTTATGTATGAATGGAGTTTTCAAGTGTGCGATGGAAGATGATGAAAGAAGATTCGGGAGTGTCAAGCACTCAAAGCTTGGGGATGCCCCCATGCATCCCCAACAAAGATTCAAGGAGACTCAAGTGTATAAGCTTGGGGATGCCCCCGTGCATCCCCTTCTCCATCAACAATCATCAGTTCGACCATCGTCTCACTATATTTTTATCACTACATGCGTTATGTGCTATGCTTGGAGCGTCTCGCTCTTAGGTTTTATTTTTAGTTTTCTTTAGCATTGCTTGTTGTTCATAACAAGTTAGACCCCGTCTTACTTTGTGTGGGAGAGAAACACGCCCCACTTTAAAAATTTAGAACACATCATAGGATTCTTCATGCCTATCTTTCTCTGTTGTGTGTTCTTTACCTTTTCGTAGCTACTACCATGTCTAGTTTTAGTTTTAGTTTGTCTTTAGCAAGAGCCATGGCTTTTGTTTAGATTGTTTCTGGAACTCTCTTTAGTTTTCATGTTTATCTTGTTAAGAGAGTTGGTTGTTGCACTGAGTTGTGTCTTGTCTTGAAAGTAGGTAATTGAGGTTGCTATTTAATTTAGTAGTAACTTGCAATGGTTTTGAGGTATTGATACGAGTAATGTTTAAAATTTTGGTGTCAAGAGCTCTAGCCTATTAGTGATAGGTGTCGTATTTTGGGCAATCCGTGTTTATTTTAAAAACCTACAAAACTAGTTGAGAACTCTAGCTACTAGATTGATCGCTAATCTTTGGAGGGATCGGATATTAGAGTACACTCACGTACCATGAGTCGAGGATGCGCAAGGATAACCAAACCCCCATACACTCCTCCTCGGGGTACTTGTCTCTTTGTGAACCTCCTTATTAGATTGAGAGTTACCGATAATAAGTGCATGAGTTCTTCGGACTAATGTGAGTATTCGAAAGTTGACACTTCCACCTTCCCATATTTTTCTAGCCTCTCCTGTGCCGTGCATTGCTTTCTTCTCACTCCGAGAGTTGGCGTCCTCCTTCGCCGGTACATCCAAACCCTTGGCATGATACGCTCTGTCATCATAAAACTCCTTATATCTTTCCTCAAAACAGCCACCATACCTACCTATCAAGGCATTTCCATAGCCTTTTCGAGATATATTGCCATGCAACATCCACCTCTTCATGACTTGATCTTCATGTCATACATGTTCCTGCTACATTGGCAGCAACATACATTGCATACACCATGATAGCTACATCTTCTTTATGATTTGAGTACCTTGTAAAGTGTGAAAGATCTTCTATACCCTCTTTTAAATAATAGTGTTGCCCTTAAGTGAAGAAAATATCCCAAAGTGGACAAATCAAAAGATACCAAAGAGGACAAATGAGAGTAAAATAGAAAGAGCCATTGAGGCCACCAAAAAATACAAAAAATAGAAAAAAGAGAAAAATAATATAAAAAGAGAGAAAGGGGCAACACTACTATTCCTTTTTGAGAGATCCACACTAGTACTTCATCCTCTATCCCTTGTACTCCATAGAGATTATCATACATGCATATAGCTATGTGGGGACCCTTCACACTATAGAACTTGGTTTGTATATTCCAATGACGAGCCTCTCAAAAGAGCTCTAGGTCTTCATGAGAAAGCAAGTTAGATGCACCCCCACTAGTTCTCTTGGAGAGCTTTTGGCTCACATGTGCATCCGTTGCATGGCAATCCCTACTCCTCACATCATATCTATCATATGGCCTTCTCTCGCCTATGATTGTCCTCTTTGATGTGAGCCTTTCACACCTTTTTTGTCTTCCTCCTCCACCTTCTTTCTGTTTCGCCTTTTAGGTGTCAACTTTCTTGCTCACGCTCATCCATTGCATGAGTGCTCAAAATATCGAAAAGGAATGGATCATTTTGACTTGTACCTGGCTAGTGGTCTGGGGATGAGTCAAGATAAGATTCCAAAGAAGACCAAGTGTGAAACTTTAGTAGATTGAGTTCTCAACACAAAAATACTTTTTTCTCGTATATCCCTATCCCCTTTCTTGCACGCAAACACCATATGGAGACATTCGAGTCACGGACAGCGAGAGATCTTGCACCTTTTGATCTTTTGTTACTTGTTTCAATGCTAATATAAAATCTTGCTTGTTAAGACTTGGATTGAATTGCATGCTTTAATTTCTTTACTTAAAAGTCCTTATATGATTTTGTGGCATGTCACCACAAAAATTATGCTTGTTATCATTTACCTACTCGAGGACGAGCAGGAATTAAGCTTGGGGATGTTGATACGTCCCAAACGTATCTATAATTTCTGCTTGTGCCATGCATGTTTTGTGTGACTTTGCCATGTTTTACATACACTTCCATACACTTTTGATCATATTTGGACTAACTTACTAACTCAGTGCACCCAGTTGTCAGTTCCTGTTTTCTGCTGTTTTTGTATTTCAGATTTTCCGTCCATTAAAAGTGCTCCAAAAATTCTGGAAAATTTATATAAAAAATCAGCGTCCCGGAAGCTTCCGGAATCACCAAGGAAGGAAGGGAGGGCCACCACCAGGCATCCAGGAGGGTGCCTGGCGCGGCCAAGCCCTAGGCCGCGCCACCTGCCCTTCTGACTGCCTCGTGGCCCCTGTCGGTTCCCCCTTTGGCCCCTATTTTTACCCCCACGGAGGAAACCCTGATTCCAGACCCTTTTTCTCCAGAAGCAATTACGATCTCCGCCGCCATTGAAAACAAGTTTCAGGGGGACATAATTCCTGTGCCGGCATCCTGCCGGGACGGGGAAGTGCCCCCGGATTCATCTCTATCGACGTTGCTTCCTCCCTCCATGAAGCGGGAGTAGTTCTTCCTCGGGGCTAAGGTTTCTACCAGTAGCTATGTGGTCAATTCTCTCTCCCATGATGTGATCTTCGTTGTGATCATAGGCTATGTTAATCTAGGGTGATCCCATGATATTTCCCCTTCCTCTATGTATTGGATTGATGTACTCACTTGATCTTATCTAGTATAATCCCCGAGACCATGGTGACAGCGGTCTATTGGACATGGGTTAGAAGGATATTATCATGAGTGATTTCCTCTTTTGTGTGTGGATTGAAGATTGAGAGTCTTTTCGTGCTTGTCTTTGACTATCCTTTAGATATGTTGTGGTGATTGTGGTACTCTCTTTGGATGGCCGCGGTGACATTGGGAAATCCATAGATTGAGAACTACGAACTCTGAGGTGTGCTTTTGTAGCCCTACACAATTCTCATCCTCTCTTGACCAGAAAGGAATGACCTCCGAGTGCGTCTCCATTGCATGTTTTATGGGAAATATCATGTGATTAGACTATGTTAATGTTGTTGAGAGTTGCCACTAGTGAAATTATGAAGCCTAGGCCTTGTTTCCACCATTGCAATACCGTTTGTGATCACGTTTACCACTTGTTTCTTTGCTGCACTTTTTATTACAGATTTATATTACTTCGTTTTACCACACCTATCACCCATATTTTACCATCTCTTTGCCGAACTAGTGCACCTATACAACTCCTAGTTGTATTAGGTGTGTTGGGGACACAAGAGACTTCTTGTATCTTAATTGCAGGGTTGCTTGAGAGAGACCATCTTCAACCTCTACTTCCCTGAGTTTGATAAACCTTAGGTCATCCACTTGAGGGAAATTTTTGCTGTCCTACAAACCTCTGTGCTTGGAGGCCCAACATAGTCTACAAGAATAGAAGCGTGCGTAGACATCAAGCTATTTCTGGCGCCGTTGCCGGGGAAGTGAGTGCTTGAAGGTATATCTTTAGATCTTGCAATTAATTCTTTTTGTTTCTTGTTTTTATTTTCACTAGTTATGTCTATGGAAAACTGCTCTCTTAGTTCGCTGCTTGGGGGAGGCCGCTTTGCCACACCTGTGGTAGAGAAGTCTCCGCCACCTACTGAATGTATCCCGTCCAAATACCACTTGGGATAGTTGAAATAATTATTAACGATTATTATGATGGGACAGTCAGTCCTAGTATTCATTTGTTGAAACTTATAGAACTTTGTGAGTTATTTAAGATTTCAGGTTTGACAAGAGGTGAAGTCATGAAGAAATTATTTTCCTTGTCACTGAAAGGAAAAGCATTGGAATGGTATAGGCTACTAGATGATTCTCACCTACGGGATTGGGAAGAGATCCAGTCTCTCTTTTACTCCAAGTTTTATCCTCTTCATGAAGTTGATGAGAATATGAATTATGTTTATAATTTCTATCCTCATGACGGAGAGAGCATATCTCAAGCTTGGGGGAGACTGAAAACTATAATGCTAAAATGTCGTAACCATGGGCTCTCCAAAGATATAATTATTACTAAGTTTTATGCAAGGCTTTCTCGACAGGATAAAGACTTGCTCGATGCTTCTTCTATGGGTTCTTTCATAAACGAAAAGATTGATGCTAAATGGGAACTCCTTGAAAGAATCCACCACAATACTGAAGATTGGGAGATCTACAAAGGTAAAGAGTTAGGTATAATTTATGAGTATGATTGCATTAAGTCCTTTGTTGAAACTGCAAGTTTTAATAAGTTTAGTGCTAAGTTTGGGATTGATTCTCAACTCCTTGTTGATTTCCTCAAATATTTTGCGTCACATCTTAATATGCCTAAGGAGAATTGGATCAAGCATCATGAACCTTTCAAAGAGATTTTCAAAGAAAATGAAATTGTTAATGATGATTGCAACATGCATGATCCAATTCATGAAATGAAGTTTTATATAAGCATGTTAATTTTTGTGGAGTGGATAGACCTTGTGAAAGGCCTATGATTGAAGAAGAGAAGTATTGTAAGAAAAATAAGCATGAAAGAACAATCACTTGGGTTAGAGATTTAAATGAAATTGCTAGAGAATTGTGTGACCTTTATCCTTTTACTTGTGAACTTTGCTGCATAAAGGGTCACTTCAATTTTCAGTGCATGAACTTTCAAAACATAAATGTTAGCCAGTTGTGTGATGACATGATCACCCCTGATCTTTATGATGAGCTTATGTTATTTTTGATGTGTGAAGAGTTATCAGAAAAGACTTCTTGGCTAGATGTTCATGCTTTGGGAATAAATAACACTTTGCAAAATTGCCATCTCTATTGTGTTGTTAATTGCCATGATAATGATTACATAAAAAATATTAGAAAAAATATTAGAAAGGAGCACTTTGCTTCGCACGAGCAATACGTGAGACCCGAATGCCCAAGGGGTTCAAGATGAACTCAATAACACATAAATATGACGGACTCGAAGAACCAGAAGAATGGCTAGACAATTAGTTAAGAGCCGTCAAGTTCCAGCGAGGCACTAACACCACAGCCATGCAGTATGTGCAACTCATGCTCGAGGGGTCAGCAAGGCACTGGCTGAAAAACCTACAACGAGGCTCCATCAGCTCCTGGAAGCAGTTCTGCATTGCATTCATCGAGAACTTTAAGTCGGCGTACAAGAGACCAACATCACTCGAGGAACTAAGAGCCTGCAAGCAAGGATCCCGAGAGTCTTTGAGAACCTACATCCAACGGGGGACCATACTCAAAAACCCAGCCAAAGACATATCAGACGAAAGCGCGATCGACGCATTCAGACGAGGACTTCAGTGCATCGACTTCAAAGAACAGTTAGGGCATCTCAAAGTTCGCATGCTCGCGAAACTACTGGAGCACACCAACAACTGGGCTGACGGAGAAGATTCCATACGCAACGAAGCAGACGCTCCGGTGACCCATGGTGACCGCGACTATGACTATTACGGCGGGGACAGAAGTTTTGATCGAAGAAGAAAGCGACCCAGACGCAACTTCTACGACGACAGAGGACCCGACATGGAAGCAGGCGGTTTTCCAGAAGATAGAGATGGCAGTCGCCGTGACGACAAAAGACCGCAACGAAGAGACAACCAAGACGACCCGCCGCACGGTTAGAAGCGCGACTGACGATGACGACAACCGCGCAATGACAGCAGAACACTCCGCTCGGTAAAAGAGCAATTCGAAGGGCCATGCTCATTCCACGGATTGAAGGACGAGCACGGAGAACTCAGATTAGGGCACACCTTGAGAGACTGCAGACGCTTCAATGAACTCTCAGAAGAAAAAAGCCGGACCACATCACCAGCCCCACAACCACTCGCAAGCGTAGCCATTGGACCAATCGTTCTCAACGCTCCGCCCGCTCCCTCCATGCCATCAAGGCAGGTAGCCGCCATCCAACAAAGGTGCGTGGTACCAGAGGAAGAGGTCGAATACCCAACTACGCATGGACGGATATACATGATCCAGGAAGGAAGGCCATCAAACAGACAACAGAAACAATTCTACAGGCAGGTTTTGATGGCAGTCTCCTCATACCCAGCAATACCCGAATTCCTCCGTGGGTCAGAAACCGACATCACTTTCTCCTACGAGGATCACCCGCTAGCCATTCCACGACCAGGACACGCCGCACTCGTACTCGAAGCAAGAATCGGAAATTATGAGATGTCGAGAGTGTTCATGGACGAAGGCAGTGGCATCAACATCATATTCACCAAGACCTTGGAAGAAATGTTCATCCCAACCTCGACACTCAAAACCTCAAGAACAAACTTCCATGGAATCGTACCAGACAAAGCAGTCTATCCCCTCAGAAAAATAAGCTTAGAGGTAGTCTTCGACAATAAAAGCAACTTCAGAAAGGAGACACGAGACTTTGAAGTAGTCGACTGGAGATCGCAGTACCACACCATCCTCAGTCGACCAACCTTCACACGCTTCATGGCCGTCCCCCACTACGTATACCTCAAGTTGAAAATGTCTTGGCCAAGGGGAGTCATCACCATCAATGGCAGTTTCGTAAGGTCAGATCGTTGCGACAGGGAGTTCCACAACATCTCAGAGACGTTCGGAACTCACCAGAGCAGCGAGATGGCAGACCACGCAACAACACTCAAATAGCAAAGTGGGAAGACCTGAAGAACTCGCAAGCACTACAAGAGAAAGGACAAAAAAGCAGAAGCCAAAGCTTCACGCTCCCTCTACTCACTATCTTAGCAGCAAATTTTTATTCCTAGGGCTATCAAGACATCGATCCAAAATAAGGTTGTCTTCAGCCATTCGTGTAAAGAACATCAGGGAAACAACAATACGAGCAAGTTTTTTCCCAAGCATCTTACACGACTCAAAATTGGCACTCCGAGGCTTGCTCGCGACAGCCACCCTCTGAGGCGTTCTTCGCTTACGCTACTCAAAATTGGCACTCAGGGGCATGCGCATGACAAGCACCCTCCGATGCGTTCTTCGCTTACGCGACCCAAAATTGGCACTTGGGGGCTTGCACACGGCAGTCACCCTCTGAGGCGTTCTATGCTTACGCGACTCAAAATTGGCACTCAGGGGATTGCGCGTGACAACCACCCTCCGAGGCGTTCTTCGCTTACGCGACTCAAAATTGGCACTCGGGGGCTTGCGCGCGACAGCCACCCTCCGAGGTGTTCTTGACTTACGCGAATCAAAATTGGCACTCGGGGGCTTGAAACGACAGCCACCCTCCGAGGCATTCTTCGCTTACGTGAATCAAAATTGTCACTCGAGGGCTTGCGCGCGATAGCCACCCTCTGAGGCGTTATTCGCTTACGCGACTCAAAATTGGCACTCGGGGGCTTGCGCGCAACAACCACACTCCGAGGCGTTCTTCGCTTACGCGACTCAAAATTGGCACTCGGGGGACTGATACGTCCCAAACTTATTTATAATTTCTTCTTGCTCCATGCATGTTTTGTGTGACTTTGCCATGTTTTTCTTGAACTTTCATACACTTTTGAGCATATTTGGACTAACCTATTAACTCAGTGCACCCAGTTGCCAGTTCCTGTCTTCTGCTGTTTTTGTATTTCAGGTTTTCCGACCATTAAAAGTGCTTCAAAAATTCCGGAAAAGTTATATAAAAAATAAGCGTCCCGGAAGCCTTCGGACTCACCAAGGAAGGAAGAGAGGGCCACCACAGGGACTCCAGAAGGGTCCCTGGCGCGGCCCCACACTAGGCCGCGCCAGGCACCCTCGTGGCTGCCCTGTGGCCCCTCTCGGTGCCCCCCTTTGGCCTATATTTACCCCCCGTGACGGAAACCTCTAAGAGAGATCTGCTATTCCCGTTCTCCTCTCTGTACCGCCGACGCCGTTTCAAGATCGGGGCTGCCAGGAGAAGCTGCCCGGCACCCTGCCGGAAGGAGGAACCCCCTCCGGGAGACCATCCATCGCCATGGACGCCTCCCGGATGTGCCGTGAGTAGTCCCCCTTAGACCATGGGTCCATGAACAGTAGCTATGTGATGTACTCCTCCCCTCTTTGTGCTTTAACTTTCGAGACCTCGTGAGCTGCCTCACATGATCGAGGCACTTTTGTAATTTTCTGTGTTGCTATGCTGAGTTTGCTGGGATCTGATGGATTATGAGATTATGTTCAGATTGGGATGAGTAATATATTTGGTTCTCTTTTATATTTGTGTTCTTTAGTAAATTCTTGCATGTTCTCCGTTGCTGTATTTTACTTTGGCCAAGTGTTTATTGAAACTCCAAGAGGGAGCGTTATGCTTGATTGTGGGTTCAGCCCCTTGATGTCTAGCTTGAGTGACAGAAACATGAGACTAGGGGATGTGCTGTTGCCACCAGGGATAAAACAACGGTGCTTGTACATGCGGGTGCAAGGATTGTTTACTTTATGCAAAGTTCTTTTAATGCAGTTGTTTGTTGCTTTGAGTTTACACTTTGGGTGGGATTGACAACTTACTACCAGCGAGATGTTCTGGATAGATATCTCAAGGTGGATGATTCGTAGTAGATGCAGATGGATTTCGGTCTACTTACCTTGGCGTACTGCCCATTGCTTTTGAGCCTTTTCCTTTCTTTTGTAGCATAGTTAGAATTGTGGTGCATTTATAATCCTGTCAATTTCCCAGCTGTGATTTGTTTACCTCGCTAGCACTTTTATCGTCTTTTGGGAGAGAGACATCACTAGTGAACATCACGGGACCCCAGTCCATATTCACACCATTGTTTACATCATCAATTTACTTTTAGTTTTTACTTTCTATTGCCACTATTATTATCTCTTGCGTTGATCCTTTGTAAACAGCAAGGTTGGAGGAATTGACAACTCCTCTGTACTCGTTGGGAGCAAAGTTACTTGTTGTGTGTGCAGGTCCACATCAAGCGCCGTGACACCATCTTGTATCTCTTGGAGTCCTACTGGTTCGATAACCTTGGTATCTTCACCGAGGGAAATTTGCTGCTACGCTACATCTCACCTTCCACTTGGGGTAACCAACGAGAAGTGAGAGAACTATCCTCACCGTATCAAGCCAATTTCTGGCGCCGTTGCCGGGGACTCCAGTCTACAAGTTAGGGGAGATGCACACTATCTTTTATCTTTGCTTTTTAGTATTGTTAGTTTACCTTTCAGTCTTTACTTTTGTGTCCCTTATCAAAAACACCAAAAATACCTGCTGCTACTATGGGTTCCAATGAAAACACCAAGTTGTGTGACTTCACTAGTCACAACAACAATGACTTTATTTGCACTCCTATTGCTCCACCTGCCACTTCAACACCTTCTTATGAAATTAAACCTGCTTTGCTTAATCTTGTTATGAAAGATCAATTCTCAGGTGTTGGAGAGGATGCTGCCTTGCACTTAAATAATTTTGTTGAGCTTTGTGATATGCAAAAGTACAAGGAAGTAGATGGAGACATCGTCAAGATGAAGCTTTTTTCCTTTCTCCTTGAGCGGAAGAGACAAGGAGTGGCTGCAATCCTTACCTAAGAATAGTATCGATTCTTGGGACAAGTGTAAGGATGCTTTTATTGGGAAGTACTATCCCCCTGCTAAAATTATCCACTTGAGAAGTAACATTATGAATTTTAGGCAATTGGATAATGAACACGTTGCCCAAGCTTGGGAACGAATGAAATCTCTTGTTAAGAACTGCCCTACACATGGTTTGATTACCTGGATGGTTATCCGGACCTTTTATGCAGGCTTAAACTTTACCTCGCGGAATCTGTTAGACTCGGCCGCGAGAGGAACTTTCATGTCAACCACACTTGGTGCTGCCACGAAGCTACTTGATGAGATGATGCTGAACTACTCTAGATGGCACACCGAACAATCTCCAATGTGTAAGAAGGTAAATTCTGTCGAGGAGATCTCCTCTCTTAATGAAATGGTTGACTTGATCATGTCTCTACTTACCAAGCAAGCTCCTATTGATCCTCAGGATGTTCCTTTAAATTCCTTGGTTGCTCAAGAACAAGTAGATGTGAACTTTATCTCTAGAAAAAACTTCTACAATAATGCTTATAGGAGTAATTTTGGTAGCAACAATCCTAGACCTTTCCCATCCAACAACTATGCGAACGATAATATCAACTCCTACATTCAGAATTATAGGGAAAGAGACCTACCCAACTATGAGAAACTTGTAGAAATAGAAAAAGCCACCAAACGCTATATGCACACACAGTTTGAGCAAAATAAGGCTTTTTCCAGACAATTAAATGAGCACTCTGCTATCCTACAAAACATTAGAAAACAACTTAAGATCCTGAACAGTGACATCTCCAGTCTCCAAACTAGACTCACTACCACTGAGACTTATGTTTCAAACATGTCTCACACCCAATCTACCTTGATAAACCAAATGGCAGCCAAACCCGAAGTTATTCCCAAGGAAGAAGAGAGAGTTAAGAGTGTTCCTACCTACCACAAAGTAGCTACTATCCAAGTTGTTGAGGATGTCCAAACTGTTAGCACCCATCACACCCCTAGTCCCACTGGACCTATCAATGGTGATGCTACCACCTCAACCATAGATGAAGAAACCTCTATGAACATAGAGGCTTTCAAACAAGTGAGCCTAAATGATATAACTACCTCCTTGATAGATATTAGTGATCTAGACTTTGAAAGCTGCACCTTACCTGAAGTTATTGGTTTCCTACACAAAATGTCTAGAGACCCCCCACACTAGCACACTTAATCTTGCCTTCATAGAGCATATCACCAATGCTCTAATCAAAGTAAGGGAGGAGAAGATTAGACTAGAAGCCTCCATACCTAGGAAGCTAGAAGATGGTTGGGATCCTATGATAAAAATCAAATTGAATAACTTCTCTTGCTTTGCTCTTTGTGATGTTGGAGCTAGTACCTCCGTTATGCCCAAAAGAATGTATGATATGCTTGAATTGAAACCTTTTGATCCTTGTTCCATTGGTGTTCGTCTTTTCGATTCTTCCGTAAAGAAACCTATGGGGAAGATCGACGATGTTCTTATCATTTTCAATGAAAATTATGTTCCCGTTGATTTTACTATTATGGACATTGAGTGTGAGCCCTATTGTCCAATTATTTTGGGACGTCCTTTTCTTCGCACCATGGGTGTTGTTATTGACATGAAAGAGGGGAATATCAAATTCCAATTCCCTCTCAAGAAAGGGATGGAACATTTCGCTAGGAAAAAGATTAAGTTTCCCTTTGAGTCTGTAACATGGGCTAGTTATTTTCTTTATAAGACTTGATCTTTGCTTTAAGCCTAGCTAATGGCTTTAAAGAAGCGCTTTCGGGAGGCAGCCCGCAACGAATTTAGGTTTTCCTTTTTGTTTTTCTTCTGTTCTTAGTGGTCTTGATGATTATTACTACTTTAGCAACATCATTGTATCTTTACTTTTCAAGCTTTGTGCCAATTATAGCCTCATATGACAAGGGAAAATAAAGTTGTGACATGCTGTCCAGAAAACAGATTCTGTCCTCGTGACGGGAAAAATCATAGAAAATCACCAGTTCATCTTTTAGAGCTGATTTTTTTACACAGCGTGCTCTATACAATCACGAAACTTTAGTATGTTCTGAGTTTTTTGATTTGTGTTACAGAAGTACCCCTAAAAAATTCTTTATTACCTGTTGTTCTGTTTTTCACAGATTCTGCCACGTTTTGTCTCTCCTAACTTTTGCAAACCTTAAGCTTTCTTTTTCCTTGCGAAAACTTTTTGACAATCTTCAGAAACATTAGCTCTTCAAGAATATATTTCTTTGCAGTAGAGGGAAATTATTTGAATAGGGTACTAACTTCTCTAATCAGTTTACAATGAGTTATGTATGAAGGGATTTTTCAAGTGTACGATGGAAGATGATAAAAGAAAATCCTGGAGTGTCAAACGCTCAAGCTTGGGGATGCCCAAGTGCACCCCCAATAAATATTCAAGGAGACTATGGCGTCTAAGCTTCGGGATGCCCCCGTGCATCCCCTTCTTCATCAACAATTATCAGTTCGTCCCTCGTTGCACTATATTTTTATCACTTCATGCGTTATGTGCTATGCTTGGAGCGTCTCGCTCTTTACTTTTCTGAGGTTTGTTTATTGCTTTGTTTGCTGTAGTAACAAGTTAGATCCCAGCTTTCTTTTGTGTGGGAGAGAAACACGCTCCGCTGGAACTAGAACTCCTCATAGGATTTTCATGCTTATTTCCTTAGCTGTGAGTTGTTCTTTTTCTTTTCTTAGCTGCTGCCCTGTTTAGTTGTTGTGCTTTAGTTTTCATCTAGAGCTTTTGTTTTGTCTTAGGTTGAATTTTATATAGGTTGCGTGTTTTATCTTGTTAGAGAGTTTTCATGTTGCACTGAGTTTTGTGTCTTGACTAGAAAGTAGGTAGTTGAAGTTGCTATTCTCTCTGTAGTAACTTGCAATAGTTTTTGTGGTATTGACTAGAGTAATGTTTGAACATTTGGTGTCAAGAGCTTGAGCCTATTAGTGATATATGTCGTATTTTGGGCAATCTGTGTGATTTTCGAAAACCAAAAAACCCCTGTCGAGAACTCTAGCTACTAGATGGATCAATAACCTCTGGAGGGTTCGAATATTAGAGTACACTCACGTACCATGAGTCGAGGATGCGCAAGGATAACCAAAACCCCATACACTCCTCCTCGGGGTACTTGTCTCTTTGTGAACCTCCTGATTAGATTGAGAGTTACTGATAATAAATGCATGAGTTCTTCGGACTAATGTGAGTATTCGAAAGTTGACACTTCCACCCACCTATACTTTTTCTAGCCTGTTCGGTACCGTGCAATGCCCTTTCTCATCTCGAGAGTTGGCGCATACTTCTCTGGTGCATCCAAACCCTTTGCAAGACACACTCTGTCATCATAAGCCTCCTTATATCTTTCCTCAAAACAGCCACAATACCTACCTACAAGGCATTTCCATAGCCTTTCTGAGATACATTGCCATGCAACATTCACCTTCTCATGACTTGATCTTCATGTCATACATGCTACTTGCTTGATCGATGAGACGCATGCTAGTTGGGCCTTGCCCAAATCATTGCTACATGACACGCTAGTATCATTGCATATCCTGCTACCCTGGCAGAGGCATACATTTGCATCATGATAGTTACATCTTCTTTATGTGAGTACCTTTGTAAAGTGGGAAAGATCTCCTATATTCTTGTAAAATATAGAGTGTTTCCCCTAAAGTGAGGAAAAGATCCCAAAGAGGACAAAACCAAAAGATCCCAAAGAGGACAAATGAGATTTAAATAGAAAGAGCCATTGAGGCCACCAAAAAAATACAAAAAATAGAAAAAACAGAAAAAGTAAAATAAAAAGAGAGAAGGGGCACACTACTATTCCTTTTGAGAGATCCACACTAGTACTTCATCCTCTATCCCTTGTACTCCATAGAGATCATCATACATGCATATAGCTATTTGGGGACCCTTCACACTATAGAACTTGGCTTGTATATTCCAAATGATGAGCCTCCTCAAAAGAGCTCTAGGTCTTCATGAGCAAGCAAGTTAGATGCACCCCCACTAGTTCCCTTGGAAAGCTTTTAGCTCACATGTGCATCCGTTGCATGGCAATCCCTACTCCTCACATCATATCTATCATATTTCCTTCTCTTGCCTATGATTGTCCTCTTTGATGTGAGCCTTTCACACCTTTTTGTCTTCCTCCTCCACCTTCTTTCTGTTTTTCCTTTTAGGTGTCAACTTTCTTGCTCACGCTCATCCATTGCATGAGTGCTAAAAATATCGAAAGGGAGTGGATCAGTTTGACTTGTACCTGGCTAGTGGTCTGGGGACGAGTCCAGATAAGAATCCAAAGGAGACCAAGTGTGAAACTTTAGTAGAGAGTAGTTCTCAACAATACATATTTTATCTCGTATTCCCATATCCCTCTTATTGCACGCAAACACCATCTGCAGACATTCGAGTCACGGACAGCGAGAGCTCTTGCACCTGTTGTTCTTTTGTTGCTTGTGTCAATACTAATATAGACTCTTGCTTGTTAAGACTTGAATTGAATTGCATGATTTGATTGCTTTACTTAAAAGTCCTTATATGGTTGTGTGGCATGTCACCACAGAAATTATGCTTGTTATCATTTCAATACTCGAGGACAGGCAGGAATTAAGCTTGGGGATGTTGATATGTCCCAAACGTATCTATAATTTCTGCTTGCTCCATGCATGTTTTTCTTGAACTTTCATACACTTTTGAGCACATTTGGACTAACCTATTAACTCAGTGCACCCAGTTGCCAGTTCATGTTTTCTGCTGTTTTTGTATTTCAGGTTTTCCGGCCATTAAAAGTGCTCCAAAAATTCCGGAAAAATTATATAAAAAATCAGCGTCCCGGAAGCCTCCGGAATCACCAAGGAAGGAAGGGAGGGCCACCAAAGGGAATCCAGAAGGGTACCTGGCGCGGCCCCACCCTAGGCCGCGCCGGGCACCCTCCTGGCTGCCCTGTGGCCCCTCTCGGTGCCCCATTTGGCCTATATTTACCCCCCGTGACGGAAACCCCTAAGATAGATCTGCTATTCCCGTTCTCCTCTCTGTACCACCGCCGCCGCCGTTTCAAGATCGGGGCTGCCAGGAGAAGCTGCCCCGGCACCCTGCCGGAAGGAGGAACCCCCTCCGGGAGACCATCCATCACCATGGACGCCTCCCAGATGTGCCGTGAGTAGTCCCCCTTGGACCATGGGTCCGTGACCAGTAGCTATGTGATGTACTCCTCCCCTCTCTGTGCTTTCACTTTCAAGACCTCGTGAGCTGCCTCACATGATCGAGGCACTTTTGTAATTTTCTGTGTTGCTATGCTGAGTTTGCTGAGATCTGATGGATTATGAGATTATGTTCAGATTATGATGAGTAATATATTTGGTTCTCTTTTATATTTGTGTTCTTTAGTAAATTCTTGCATGTTCTCCGTTGCCGTATTTTACTTTGGCCAAGTGATTTGTTGCAACTCCAAGAGGGAGCGTTATGCTTGATTGTGGGTCCAGCCCCTTGATATCTAGCTTGAGTGACAGAAACATGAGACTAGGGGATGTGCTTTTGCCACCAGGGATAAAACAACGGTGCTTGTACCTGCGGGTGCAAGGATTGTTTACTTTACGCAAAGTTCTTTTAATGCAGTTGTTTGTTGCTTTGAGTTTACACTTTGGGTGGGATTCGCAACTTAATACCAACGAGATGTTCTGGATAGATATCTCAAGGTGGATGATTCGTAGTAGATGCAGATGGATTTCAATCTACTTTCCTTGGCGTACTTCCCATTGCTTTTGAGCCCCTTCCTTTCTTTTGTAGCATAGTTAGCATTGTGGTGCGTTTATAGTCCTGTCAATTGCCCAGCTGTGATTTTTTTTACCTCACTAGCACTTTTATCGTCTTTTGGGAGAGAGACATCACTAGTGAACATCACGGGACCCCGGTCCATATTCACACCATTGTTTACACCCTCAATTTATTTTCAGTTCTTACTTTCAGTTGCACTATTATCTCTTGCGTTGATCCTTTGTAAACAGCAAGGCCAGAGGAATTGACAACGCCTCTGTACTCGTTGGGAGCAAAGTTATTTGTTTCTCTATGCAGGTCACGGCAACTGCCCAATTTCTGGCGTTGTTAGCCCGAAGTTTCTGGCACCGTTGTCACCTTCTTGTATTTCTGCGAGTCCTACTGGAGACAAACCTTGGCATCTTCACTGAGGGGAATTTTCTGCTATGCTATATCTCACCTTCCACTTGGGGTAACCAACGAGAAGTGAGAGAACTATCCTCACCGTATCAGGGCCTGCGCTCGACAGCCACCCTCCAAGGCGTTCTTCGCTTACTCGACTCAAAATTGGCACTCGGGGGCTTGCGCGCGACAGCCACCCTCCGAGGCGTTCTTCGCCCACGAGACTCAAATTCAACAATCATAAATGAGGGAAGTCAAATCCACCCTCTAAGAATTCTTATATATGTTACATAAACAATGAGAGGACGAGTCCCGTACTCACAAAATCGACACAAAAAGTAGCACCGAATCCAAGCTACAAGAAGCCCTATACATCTTGCTCTGCTATAACCTTGCAGAGAGCACCAAGTATGCGATCGTTCTCCTCCCAGACCTTCTTCACAACCAGGAACGAGGGCTCATTCGCCACTTCATAGTGCTTCTCCATCAGCTCATCTCGACCGCCAGGAGGACCATGAGCCACCAGCATGAGATCTACCCCAGGCCAATAACTATGCACCAAGGCGAAGACACAACGAGCTCCCGCCTAGATCTGATGATTCACAACACGACACAGATCGAAGGGACAAGAAAACACACAACAAAGTTTCTCCAAGGTCGATGGAATAGGGTCCAAGGGATAAAACTCGGAGAAGATCCTACCGAGCACCCCGCAGCAGTACTCAATGACTTTTGGAATCCTGCTGACTTGCAGAGGAAGAACCGCAAACACTTGAGCCCGATCTCTGTCCATCGACAAAAGATTTTCAGCCCGCAAAGCCGGGCCGTCGAGCCGCGACAACTCCGACAGCACCGCCTCCTCCTCCTCCCGTGTCCGACCAGACAAGACTTCAAAGAAAATAGCAAACGTTGGAAAAGTTTCGTCCATAATAAAGGAAAGAAGCACACGAGCAGTCACACATCAACACTCATCCTTCAGAAGACCGGACAACTTTTTCATCCAAGCCACCAAACCACCTAGCGTGGCCTCAGCTTGCTCGCACTTCGAGCGATGAATAGAAACAATGCCTTTGAGCCAACCAATCTTGCGCTCAGCATCCCTAAGGCATACACGGAGGGAATCGTATGCGCCCTCGCGAGCATACTCTTTCAACGATTTCCAAGCCTGAGAAATGCCCGGGACGGCCTGCCGGAAAATGAAAAGGAAAAGAAGTCAAAGACAAAGTCAAATAACAACCTCAGGGGCCGAGAAGAATATCAAGCATTATCCGGCAACCTCTCAAGAGGAGGTCTGTTACAAAACAAATGTCACCTAGAAAGACAGCACCCGCCGAAGGATGCCTCTAAATACTTGGCATCCTTGGACTTGCGGACCTCAATCTCTACAACTAATTGCAAGCGGCAGGCCAGTTCAGTCACTCGCTCGCTCTACTCCTCCATTTAATCAAACATGGTGGCCACCATGTCATCATCAAGGAGCACACCACGCCCTAAGAGAATAACAAACGATGCCGCGAGCCCACTCACCACGGTCTCGCGGATGAAGCTCTCCAGAAGACCACCACCCGCACCAAATGCAACATCCAACACATCAAGACCCTCCGACACATCATCCTCTGGAAACACACTCTTGTGAAGAAGCTTGAGGACGACATCCCAACCAGTCGCAACCTTGATGGAGTCCGCTGCACCAGAAACGACATCAACGTCCCTGCGTAGAGTGTTCGACTCCCCGAAGGAAGCAACCGGAGCTTCAAGACCCAAATAATCTATACACCAGAAAGCGGTGATTAGAAATTGCGCCAAAGTAACAGTCCAAGGCAACAACACATCAAATAGTCACCCACCTATCAGAACACCTACTAGGGCGCGCAGGCGATCACCCTCAGCCACTTCGGCCTGTTGGAGCTGCTCCTCCACCTGTTGGAGTCGCTCAGCCTCACTATGGTGCAACTGGAGTTCCTTTTCTTTCAACTTCAATTTTTTGTGATGCACGGCGAGCTCCCCCTCCAACTCAGCAGCCCTCTTTACGGCTTTATTCTTTCGGCCTGCACCAAAAGCGTCATTAATCGCGCAACTATCGGAAAAAAACAACAAGGGTATAGAAAGCGGAGAAGGAACTCACGCTCATGACAGTAAGCTTATCCTGGGAAGCATCATGAGAACCCCTATATCGATCGGCATCAGTCAGCACATGTTCGCTCATCTAGAAGAGAGGCTACAGCAGCTGAAGAGTCAAGGACAAAGTTCAAAGAAGGACAACTGTCAAAGATTGCAACCAACCATAGTGGTTGCACACAACCTCGAGGGCTACTCGCATCGGGAGCGCTGCCGCGCACCCAATGAAATCCAGAAAACAAGAAGGAAAGATCATTACCTGTTGAGACATCCGATCAAATAAAGCCACCTTGTCCTCCATGGTGACGTCCTTCTCTCCAAAGTATACCCTTCAACAACAAAAGTCTTCACATATGGAGAAGAAATGCCTTCCGTAGCTGCTCCAGAACACCCTGAAGGAGAGCCGCTGGAATAGCACCCGCGCCCGAAACCGCAGGAGTAGACGCGGGACCCGACTACTCAGCAGCGGCACCAGCATCAGTCGCAGGGAGATTAGCGGCAAAAGCACTCAAAGCAGAAGTAGTCAGAATAGGCGGAGCTCTACAAAATACCAGTCTCAGCACACAGAATAAAAACAAGACAATGTCAAAACAAAAAGTCCTAAAGAACAAGCCCGACAGGTGCAACACCTGGGCGAAGGAGAACCCCGAACTTCCGTTTCTTTCGAGCAACCGGCGGTGGACGAGGTGCTGCAGCTGGCGCCTCGGGTACTCCACCGCCACCCCCCGTCGACTGGCCAGCAGGAGTCGAAGAGCGAGACTGCTTGCACCGCACACTCAGTGGCACCTGGTCATCATCATCATCATCAACAACAACAACAACAAAAAGAGGCGGCCGCACCTCAACGTCAAAACTCGACGCCTGAACAGCACCATCACCTTTCGCATGCGCAGATTAAACCGACACCGCATCAGGCTCCTCCCGCATTTCAGCGTCCTCAGGCTGCAGCGGGTTGCTAAGAAGAGGAACATGGTCTTGTGGCAAAAAATAAAATTAGCAAACAAAATCTAGGCTGCCCCTACAACCAAGACAAAGACAATGTACCTCAGGCAACGACACATCCGCAGAATACATAATGACGGAGCTCACAAGATTGTTACTGGTGCACTTGGCAATCTGTTGGATACAAAACAAGAGACTGCGGTCCGGAAAATCTTCAGGAGAACACCTCGTCTGTTCCTCAAGTCTAGAGTACCGCCACATAGGGTGCACTCGATGCAGCAATGGCTGAATGCGCCTCTTCAAGAAGCCATCGATAAGCTACCCACCAGAAACCTTTCCTTTCAGATCCATGATGGCCCGCACCATGGGTTCCACTACCGCCAGCTTAGCAGAAGACAATACATGCCCCCAAGACGACTGCTTTGCCACTCGAGCTACCAAATCAAACAACGCCATGGGACAAAATTAAAAACCAAAGCATGCAACCTTACTGATTCCAAGACAAGGCATCTCTTTGCATCAACCAATATTTAAAAATGGCAGCAAAGTATATGCATTCCCACGCAACTTTGGAAATCCAACTAGCGGGAAAAGCACAAAGCTCACAAACACGCTACCCAAGGCGTCATCATTATTACCAATGGATGTGACGGTTCGCTACCTACCACCGTCATCTTGAACACATCATCAAAAAGCATCATTATGACCTTTCACATCCCAGTCACAAAGATGGGACGGTACAATGCCCACACAGATGCCCTGACAAGGGAAAGAGGCTCTCCTTTCCTCTTGAAATTTTTACCCTCTTGTTTATAATTTTGATTACAATTTTTTTTACTCCCACCGGGAGCGCCCCGCCACAGCTAAATGGAGCACAGGCAACGTGGATCTAATTCCAAGGTGCGAGTGGATACTCCCCTCCGGCAAGGTCAATACACCTACAAGGTGCTCGAGCGACTACTCGCCCATGCTACAAAAGGTGCGAGTGCTCACTTTCTTAGACGACAAGGTGCTCGAGTGACTACTCGCACAAAAAATTTAAAGTGCAAAGGACAAGCAAACGAACTCCCCGCCTGAGCACTCGGACGCTCTGCAAGTGATCACATTATATGCCCACTTGATGGTCTTCCGAGTGGTTGCATCTTAAACTTTCTCCTCACCTGAGCACTCAGACGCTCTGTGATGATCACACTACTAGTCCACTCGATCGTTTTTCAAGTGGGTGCATTCTATTTTGGCACACACCCTATAAACATTGCCTCGGCTGCGATACACTGCACCCCAGATGCGGCGCAAGGTTGCGCGTAGGTGATGTCTACGCACACTTCTATTCTTGTAGACTATGTTGGGCCTCCAAGCGCAGAGGTTTGTAGGACAGCAAAAAGTTCCCTCAAGTGGATGACCTAAGGTTTATCGAACTCAGGAAATTAGAGGTTGAAATGGTCTCTCTCAAGTAACCCTGCAATTAAGATACAAGAAGTCTCTTGTGTCCCCAACACACCTAATACAACTAGGAGTTGTACAGGTGCACTAGTTCGGCGAAGCGATGGCAAAATATGGGTGATAGGTGTGGCAAACCAAGGTAATATAAATCTGTAATAAAAAGTGCAGCAAGCAAACATGTGACAAAAGTGAGCACAAACGGTGTAACAATGGTGGAAACAAGGCCTAGGCTTCATACTTTCACTAGTGGAAACTCCCAACAACATTAACATAGTCTAATCACATGATATTTCCCATAAACATGCATTGGAGACATACTCAGAGGTCATTCCTTTGTGGTCAAGAGAGGACGAGAATTATGTAGGGCTACAAAAGCACACCTCAAAGTTCGTAGTTCTCAATCTATGGATTTCCCAATGTCACCGCGGCCGTCCAAAGAGAGTACCACAATCACCACAACATATCTCAAGGATAGTCAAAGACAAGAACCAAGAGACTCTCAATCTTCAATCAACACACAAAAGAGGAGATCACTCATGAAAATATTCTTCTAACCCATGTCCAATAGACTGCTGTCACCATGGTCTCGGGGATTATACTAGATAAGATCAAGTCAGTACATCAATCTATCACGTAGAGGAAGGGGAAATATCATGGGATCACCCTAGATTAACATAGCCTATGATCACATCATGGGAGAGAGAATTGACCACATACATACTAGTAGAAACCTCAGACCCGAGGAGGGACTACTCCCGCATCATGGAGGGAGGAAGCAACGTCGATGGAGATGAATTCGGGGGCACTTCCCCGTCCCGGCAGGGTGCCGACATAGGAATTCTGGTCCCCCGAAGCTTGTTGGCGATGGCGTCGGAGATCGGAATTGCTTCTGGAGAAAAGGGGTCTGGAATCAGGGTTTTCACGATGCGAGAATAAATAGGATCCAAAGGGGCGCACCGGGGGGCCACCAGAATTCCAGGCGGCCACCCGGCGCGGCCAAGCCCTAGGCCGCGCCACCTGGCCGCCTGGGCACCAGGTGGGGCCCCTCTGGCCCTTCTTCGGTGAATCCGGAAGCTTCCAGAACGCTGATTTTTTATCGTATTTTTCCCGAATTTTTGGAGCACTTTTAATATGGGGGAAACCTGAAATAGAAAAACAGCAGAAAACAGGAACTGTCACTGGGGTGCACTGAGTTAATAAGTTAGTCCAAATATGATCAAAAGTGTATGAAAGTGTATCTAGATCATAGCAATATCACACAAAACATGCATGGAGCAAGCAAAAATTATAGATACGTTTGGGACGTATCAACATCCCCAAGCTTAATTCCTGCTCATCCTCGAGTAGGTAAATGATAACAAGCATAATTTCTGTGGTGACATGCTAACAAACATATAAGAACTTTGTAAGTAAAGCAATCAAGGTATGTGATTCAATTTAAGTCATAACAGGCAAGAGTCTATATTAGCATTGAAACAAGCAATGAAAGAACATTAGGTGCAAGAGATCTTAGCTGTCCGTGACTCGAATGTCTCCAAATGGTGTTTGTGTGCAATAAGGGGGATATGGGAATACGAGAGAAAAAAATATATTTGTTGAGAAGTCAATCTACTAAAGTTTCACACTTGGTCTTCTTTGGAATCTTATCTTGACTCATCCCCAGACCACTAGCCAGGTACAAGTCAATTTGAACAACTCCCTTTCGATATTTTGAGCACTCATGCAATGGATGAGCGTGAGCAAGAAAGATATAAGGAGGTTTATGATGACATAGCGTATCATACCAAGGGTTTGGATGTACCGGCGAAGGTGGACGCCAACTCTCGGAGTGAGAAGAAGGCAATGCACGGCATGGGAGAGGCTAGCAAATATGATGATGTGGAAGTGTCAACTTTCAATACTTACATTAGTCCGAAGAACTCATGCACTTATTGTAACGACCCGGTCCCGAAAGAAACCAAGTCTACTGTGCTTCTGTGCTATCCCTGGATCAGTATGGTAGCACACACAGTACTCGATGAAATACCATGAATCACATGTCAAAAAGTAACGTAAACACATGGTATTTATTACCTTATATCCTTTGGGCTATAATACACCGCGGAAACAAACAATACATAAGTGGAGTCCCATCAACACCAACGGCAAAGTTGAGTGAAGACATCATAACCCTACATCGTATCACTTACTCGTCGTATACAATCCTGCAACACCGAAGGTTACAGCCCAAAATGGGTCAGTACTTTGAATGTACGACAAGTTACTCCCAAAATAATATATAACAGACCTATCTTCTAAATGCAATTTGTCTGGTGGAAAAGATCTAAGTTTCAATTTGCATAAAGCTGATTTTATCCTACTCAAAGAGTATCATATCATTACTACAAAGCTCATAATATGATTGAGTTGGTTTCTCCAAGTCAATCTATTCCCAAAGTTGATTAAGCCCGATTGATTAATTAAAGATGATGAGATCCGTCAACATTCCCACTTCTAGATGCTCAAAGTTGTCCGTAACCGTGGACACGGCTAATCATGATCAGTTTGTACACTCTGCAGAGGTTTGTGCACTTTTCCCCACAAGACTCGACCACCTCCTTTTTAGTTCGTCACACTGCATGTTGTATGGGAACCGGAAGGTCGAGACATGGTCTTTTAGAAGAGTTTCCCTCACTCTGGCGGTGCCCATCCCACCTACTCATAACTACGTTCGTAGCACCACCTAGTAAGAGTCACTACAACTAATCAACCAAGCCAGAGCCCATAATATCTTGTGGCTGCACACGTAAGCTTCTAGTTATGAAAAATATGATTGATCCCTTTAAGCCTGGGTGGCATTCCACAGTGATTACTGGCCATTTCTAGGTCACTCAGGCAAATCCACTGGTTCCTCCAGGGTGCCCCCAACCATTCCACCCAGGTGGTTCATTAAGATTATCTTGGTCTTATTTACTACTTAGTCACTCATACCTCATAATGGCTCACTTCCCAATCCACGTCTACTTAGCAAAGCAGTATAATTCTACACTGTGGCGACAATGATATAAGGTTCGGACCTAACTCAATGAAGTACTGGGTGTAATAGCATAGCATAATATATAATCCTATCAATGCATAATATTTAAGTTGCACCACAATGCATTGGAAAAATATAGGTAATACTGGAGCATGATCAAAAGAGTAACTTGCTTGGATCCTGACGATGAAATATTCTACTCGTAGTCGTCTCTCCTTCCCGTTACAATATATCTAACGGTAAAAGAGAAATACTTCAACACACAACACAAATCCAAATTAAAGATCCAAACAAAAATACAATTAACAACATAGATACTTAGTTGTTACTATTAATAAACTAATTACTATGACGGGGCTTGGTTGAGATAGGATCATGTTGGCTTGGAGGGAAATATGATGCAAATCATATTCCGTGGATTGGATCAAATTGATACAAGGAAACATTAATTATAAAATCAATTGAATTGAGGGTATGCCAAACTTTACTTTGTTTGACCATATAAAAATGATCCGATAGGAATCTTGAAAATATTGACTTGTTTCTATGGTCGAATTTATAAGGGAAAATGATATAACTAAATGAAAGTTGAAACAAAGGCTTGATGTGAAATAAGGTTCTAACATAATGGAAAGAATGCGATAAATGTCAACAATAGGGTATCAACATGATGAAAAGAATGTGACAAGTGTCCTAACATAAATGTATGACACTTAGGATCAAATTTGATGAAGAAAATATTTCAAAATAAATTATAGAATGAGAGGAATAATAAGTATACTCAAATTCACATAAGAAATTTGATTTAAATTTCGAATTACCAAAAGTGGAATATTATTGGACCATAATAAACTACATTTCCCAAGGAATCCAAGGATATGAAATTTGTCAAAATCCGACTTACGGGCTAGAAGATAGGATTTTCTGAAGTTTCACTATTTTTGCTAAAATGAATTACGCGATAAATAAAAGGATGCCACATGGCGAGTTCTGATAGGTCTGTACCTATTCGATTTTTACAAAATAAAATGATGAACAAAGAGGGGAGAAAGCTCACAGGAGATCTCGCCGGAATTTTGGAAAAAGGTCTCAGGCGTCAATGAACAACCGAACGGGGTAGAGGATGATTTTGGCGACTCGATGGACAAGGTTATAGCTCCATGTTCGCCCTCGGATAGACGAGAAGTTCCGTCGGAGTAGAGAAGAACGCATGAAGAGCACGATGACACGGACGGCATGCTTCGGCCTTGCAATCGAGAGTAAAAATATGTCACAACGGTGCGCAAAAAGGAAAGGAGAAGAAACTAGAGGAAGAAATATGTCATATGTACCTTCCATGGTGACGCAATCTTCATCGGAAGTGTGGATGTATCCTAACTCTGACGATGAATTGCTAACGAACGAGAGGGTTTTGGAGAGGGACTTTCTGCGTGGGGATGTGTGGTTCAAAGGGGTCCTAGGGGTGGTATTTATAGGATCATGGGACGTCCATAGAAGGAGAGTGAGCAAGGTTTTGGAAATGGAGTTAATGGCATTCATGGAGAAATAATGGGCATTAAAAGCGAGGTTTTGGAAATGGAGTTATTGCCATTCATGGAGAAATAATGGCATTAAAAGCATTAAAGTGGGGTTTTAATTTCCTGAATAAATTCCTTATAATGTACTACGAATGTAGACTTCATATTGAATCGGTCAAGGAATTAAGTAGAAGGAAGGGAGGAAGGAGTCCAGGTGCCATGTACCTCGCTTTTTTTGTAATGAGTGACTCATTCGTTCATGAACGTGAGACAGAAGAAGATGATATGAGCCTTAGTGGAAATTATGTCCAAGGAGGAAAAAGACAGAGGGAAAAAAATTGAGAAATATGCGCTCGACTCAGATGATCTAGGATTTATATTTTCTAATATCTAACAACACTAAAATTCCGGATTATCAAATCCCTCCAAAAGGCGAAACATATATGTAGACTAAATAAAATATAGAGAGTATAGAAATATATTTCTCTCCAAATTAAATGTTATAAATATATTTTTATCAACCAAAATTCATTTAAGGCATTAATAAATTCCCCAAATTAGTTTTAGGGTTTTATAAATACCAAAATGATTACAAAAAAATAATCAAGTGTTCAAATGAGAACTTTAAAAAAATTCAATACTATCTACGAAGAAGTCATATTATCTCCTCTCATTTTATTAAATAAATTGTTGGAAATATTTAAATATCTCTTAAACGTCAATATCAAATAAACTCAAATTTCAAATAAAATTCGAGAATGAGTATGGGACCACAATAAATTTGAGAAAGTCATTTTATTCTCGCTCTAAAATATTTAATTGTGGTTCCTACCAAATTTCAAAAAGTCAAAATAAAGAAAATCATTCTTTGAATTTTGAATAAACTTCACAACAAAGATTTTTATTATTGGATAAACGATTATCCAAATTTTATTAAATGGTTTGTAAAGGTTTAAACAAAAACTCAAAAGAAAAGTTTTTGTTTAATCTAAAATTCGAACAAGTCAATCAATATTATATTATTTATTAACATTCCAAAATTTGGAAAATTTTGGGATGTTATAAATTACCACCCTTAAAAAAAATCTCGTCCTCGAGATTTGCAAAGGCTAGAAAGGAATGGGTTAGGCTCGAGGATTTTTGGGTTATTTCCCCATGGTCTTGGCATAAGATCATGAGGCTTGCTGTTTATCCTTCACTTCTCGTAACAGTGATGTCTTCCACAACTCCATATGCTTTTTGTTACTCAATCATATCCTGGTTTTGATGCTTTAGACACCAGTTTTGAATCTTGACTAGGGCATGGTTTGGATCATTTACCACACAAGGGTGTCAAGAACTACCACCCTTAGAAGAATGCTTATGGGGTCTTGAAAATTCTTCGTTCCATGATGGTTCTTCATAAAGCTTCTACAGATAAGAATCTGCATCTCTCCAAGGAACAAGTCTTGCTAAAATACATAGGTTCCAAAACTACCTATCAATATGCTCATGGTGGTCAAATAACTTCCTAATGGAGTTTCTTGAAAATCTCCATGTTTCTTACTCACCGTACAACCTACGTTAGGCACGATGCCTATCTACAAAGGGTAATGTGTCTTACCATTCTATGGTTTAGGCTTGTCGCATCGGCACTCTACTACGGGGTTTTTAGGCTCTTTGATTTACCAATCAACATACAAAAGTAAATAATAAGAGTCTTCGGTATGGGGGCCAATCCATCCCGTACTCAAATCATTACTTCATATGCAAATAGATAAATTTCATATTCTAACACTCAGTCTTTATCACTCCTGTTAAAGAGGTCTACATCTACAAGGCTAATAAAACGTTTTTGGATGGCAATGATCCTACATGATTTGTGCTAACACTTGCATCCATAGAATATGAGAACTTCCGTCTTCAACAATTGTGTCCTCCTTAAAAATGGGCGATTCTTGCCCCTTCTATGTTTTGAATCCACTCTTTTGCTTTGACTGGATCACTGGTCTCATCAAAATATTTATGTCCATCTACTGGTTTTAAGGTTGGCCAGAGATGAGATAGATCTTTGGAGAGGAAGGGAGATGGATACCTACACAATAATCATCAAACAAATAGCATTTATAATAGACTCGTTTACTATGTTTTTCGTCAGAAAGTCTTCATTCCCTTCGGTTCTTGAAAGTCTTTGATACAAGGAGTTTCATCAATGTGATGGTATTCTGATACATCATGCATTGCTCACACCTCTCAAGGTTCAATTAATAATAAATCCTACGAAATACGTATCCCAAAAACACAAATTTAAATCTAACAATTCAAATGACACCAATCATTAAATCAATAGTTAAAACTCCGAGATAGCTCCAAATATCAGTCATAAATTCATTCAAACAATTCCTATGGTACCTTCATCCACATGATCTCGCATGGTCGGGCACTCTACTCACACTCTTTCGTCTATTTCACAACTCTCATGTTGGGCTTGGATACTATAGCTATCTTGTGAGATATTCCTTAACTTCTTCACAAGCATCTTATTCATGGATGTATCCAGATCTTCTATGGATCTTTTAATCTTGGGATCTTTAGAGTCTTCAAATTCTTCGATTCTTCCATACTTCCATAATTATAATTCACATTGAAAACATCTATTCTCCGAAATGGTCTTGAGCTGTCCAATATCTTGTCCTTCCCGAAGAGACATAACACAATCCTTCTCGGTGGTCAAAGTGGCATGGGTATATTCTAACTTGTTTGGGATAAGAGGGAGTGTTTGGTAAAAGTTAGAAAAGATGAGTAGTAATGGTTTTTTTCTTTTCAAAATAATATTTTAGAGAGTATACTTCCTAATGGCTTTCCAGCTTCTAGGGTCACGACCTACAGTCAACATGTGCTCTGATACCATCTTGTAACGACCCGGTCCCGAAAGGAACCAAGTCTACTGTGCTTATGTGCTATCCCTGGATCAGTATGCTAGCACACACAGTACTCGATGAAATACCATGAATCACATGTCAAAAAGTAACGTAAACACATGGTATTTATTACCTTATATCCTTTGGGCTATAATACACCACGGAAACAAACAATACATAAGTGGAGTCCCATCAACACCAACGACAAAGTTGAGTGTAGACATCGTAACCCTACCTCGTATCACTTACTCGTCGTATACAATCCTGCAACACCGAAGGTTACAGCCCAAAATGGGTCAATACTTTGAATATACGGCAAGTTACTCCCAAAATAATATATAACAGACCTATCTTCTACATGCAATTTGGCTGGTGGAAAAGATCTAAGTTTCAATTTGCATAAAGCTGATTTTTTCCTACGTACTCAAAGAGTATCATATCAGTACTACAAAGCTCATAATATGATTGAGTTGGTTTCTCCAAGTCAATCTATTCCCAAAGTTGATTAAGCCCGATTGATTAATTAAAGATGATGAGATCCGTCAACATTCCCACTTCTAGATGCTCAAAGTTGTCCGTAACCGTGGACACGGATAATCATGATCAGTTTGTACACTCTGCAGAGGTTTGTGCACTTTTCCCCACAAGACTCGACCACCTCCTTTTTAGTTCGTCACACTGCATGTTGTATGGGAACCGGAAGGTCGAGACATGGTCTTTTAGAAGAGTTTCCCTCACTCTGGCGGTGCCCATCCCACCTACTCATAACTACGTTCGTAGCACCACCTAGTAAGAGTCACTACAACTAATCAACCAAACCAGAGCCCATAATATCTTGTGGCTGCACACGTAAGCTTCTAGTTATGAAAAATATGATTGATCCCTTTAAGCCTGGGTGGCATTCCACAGTGATTACTGGCCATCTCCAGGTCACTCAGGCAAATCCACTGGTTCCTCCAGGGTGCCCCCAACCATTCCACCCAGGTGGTTCATTAAGATTATCTTGGTCCTGTTTACTACTTAGTCACTCATACCTCATAATGGATCACTTCGCAATCCACGTCTAGTATAATTCTACACTGTGGCGACAATTATATAAGGTTCGAACCTAACTCAATGAACTACTGGGTGTAATAGCATAGCATAATATATAAACCTATCAATGCATAATATTTAAGTTGCACTACAATGCATTGGAAAAATATAGGTAATACTGGAGCATGATCAAAAGAGTAACTTGCCTGGATCCTGACGATGAAATATTCTACTCGTAGTCGTCTCTCCTTCTCGTTACAATATATCTAACGATAAAAGAGAAATACTTCAACACACAACACAAATCCAAATTAAAGATCCAAACAAAAATACAATTAACAACATAGATACTTAGTTGTTACTATTAATAAACTAATTACTATGACGGGGCTTGGTTGAGATAGGATCATGTTGGCTTGGAGGGAAATATGATGCAAATCATATTCCGTGGATTGGATCAAATTGATACAAGGAAACATTAATTATAAAATCAATTGAATTGAGGGTATGCCAAACTTTACTTTGTTTGACCATATAAACATGATCCGATAGGAATCCTGAAAATATTGACTTGTTTCTATGGTCGAATTTATAAGGGAAAATGATATAACTAAATGAAAGTTGAAACAAAGGCTTGATGTCAAATAAGGTTCTAACATAATGGAAAGAATGCGAGAAATGACAACAATAGGGTATCAACATGATGAAAATAATGTGACAAGTGTCCTAACATAAAGGTATGACACTTAGGATCAAATTTGATGAAGAAAATATTTCAAAATAAATTATAGAATGAGAGGAATAATAAATATACTCAAATTCACATAAGAAATTTGATTTAAATTTCGAATTACCAAAAGTGGAATATTATTGGACCATAATAAACTACATTTCCCAGGGAATCCAGGGATATGAAATTTGTCGAAATCCGACTTACGGGCTAGAAGATAGGATTTTCTGAAGTTTGACTATTTTTGCTAAATGAATTATGCGATAAATAAAAGGATGCCACATGGCGAGTTCAGCTAGGTCTGTACCTATTCTATTTTTACAAAATAAAATGATGAACAAAGAGGGGAGAAATCTCACAGGAGATCTCGCCGGAATTTTGGAAAAAGGTCTCAGGCGTCAATGAACAACCGAACGGGGTAGAGGATGATTTAGGAGACTCGATGGACAAGGTTATAGCTCCATGTTCGCTCTCGGATAGCCGAGATGTTCCGTCATGCTTCGGCCTTGCAATAGAGAGTAAAAATATGTCACAACGGTGCGCAAAGGAGAGGAGAAGAAACTAGAGGAAGAAATATGTCATAGGTACCTTCCATGGTGACGCAATCTTCATCGGAAGTGTGGATGTATCCTAACTCCGACGATGAATTGCTAACGAACGAGAGGGTTTTGGAGAGGGACTTTCTGTGTGGGGATGTGTGGTTCAAAGGGGTCCTAGGGGCGGTATTTATAGGGTCATGGGACGTCCATAGAAGGAGAGTGAGCAAGGTTTTGGAAATGGAGTTAATGGCATTCATGGAGAAATAATGGGCATTAAAAGCGAGGTTTTGGAAATGGAGTTATTGCCATTCATGGAGAAATAATGGCATTAAAAGCATTAAAGTGGGGTTTTAATTGCCTGAATGAATTCTTTATAATGTGCTACGAATGTAGACTTCATATTGAATCGGTCAAGGAATTAAGTAGAAGGAAGGGAGGAAGGAGTCCAGGTGCCATGTACCTCGTTTTTTCTGTAATGAGTGACTCATTCGTTCATGAACGTGAGATAGAGGAAGATGATATGAGCCTTAGTGGAAATTAAGTCAAAGGAGGAAAAAGGCAGAGGGAAAATAATTGAGAAACATGCGCTCGAATCAGATGATCTAGGATTTATATTTTATAATATCTAACAACACTAAAATTCCGGATTATCAAATCCCTCGAAAAGGCGAAACATATATGTAGACTAAATAAAATATAGAGAGTATAGAAATATATTTCTCTCCAAATTAAATGTTATAAATAGATTTTTATCAACTAAAATCCATTTAAGGCATTAATAAATTCCCCAAATTAGTTTTAGGGATTTATAAATACCAAAATGTGTGGGCACCCCGGACTATATGTCCGGAGCGGCCAGCTGTGTAAGCTGTCATGCTCCCATGATCAGTGTCGCATGACACACAACTCGACATGGATCTCATAGTCTCAATGTTCATACAATACCGAATACAAAGTCATACAACAATAAAGTCTTACACGGCCTCATCGGGCTCAAATAGCAGCGGAATAAGCAAAAGCAGGATAAGTAGTAGCGGCACAATCCACAGGGCAGTTCAGAGCATAGCCCGTCCTAGTAATCTCCGGTAGCATCATCGTCATATACCTTCTCCTCCAAGCCTGTCCGATTGAATAATGAGGGACAAAGCCATGAGTACATACAAAGTACTCGCAAACCACCTAAAGAAAGAAACAAAGTTTTGCATACGAAAATAATAGGATGGCTCTATGGTGGAGTTTTTCATACGGATTTTCTATCTACTCAAGATTATTATTAAGTTGGCAAAGTTTTAAACTTGGCAGATTTTATTTCCCACAAATGTATTTGGATAAGTCAAGTCCAAGCTTTTTCCAACAATATAAACATCATCATCATCGAACCATAAACTCAGTACCGGGCTTTCTCATATATTCCCTACAAAGTGTGGCCTCACTAGCTGTCCATGACCGTGGACTCCGGATACTCGAATAGTTTTCACTCTGAAGAGGTTGTACACTTTACCCACAACATTCGATACATCCGCCGTGAGTCCCCACGGTTCGTCATACCTCAGTATGCGGTTTTCGGATAATCGATCGTAGTTTTACCCTTGTCTATCCTAGTACAGGTGAATCTACCCCTTGCGTACTACATGGACTGTCCGCATGCCAGGTCATGCTCCTCTTGGACCCAAGCCTGTACCGTAGTCGAAGAGCACCAAGGTTCCCTCTGCCGCCAAGCCTAGCGAATTTCACCACTCGACTTCGAGGGCTATCAGATTCGTGGAATCAAACATCCATGTGTAGTTATAAGACCCCCGTACTAAGATAAATAAGTTTCCAACTAGCCCTGTCCCATACCAGAGTATTGTGGTTGTACTATAAGACTAGGTTTCGGCGGCACTTATAGAGAGTCCCTCCAGACTTTGAATATGTTCAACGATGTTTGCAACAACCACAATCTTGGCCATCACATCTTCTTAGATGTATGCCAATTCATTAGGGTGGAGCAAGATTAATCAAGTTATTATGTTGTCATTAGTTCTTTAGCAAGGCTAGGGATCAAGATCATCGGTGTCTAATTTATTTCTCCCAAATAGGTAGGCTTACAAGGTATGTGGTGTTTCACCTAATAAACTAATACAATCACAACCCCAAAATGATATAACAGTAGCATGATATATAATATGGTACAAAAGAAAGTAAAATGTAGGACAAGGGTTTGAGTTTTTGAAGATGGCTTGCCTTCCTCGACGGTGTCTCCTGGTACGGCTTCTTCGATGGCTTGGGAGGAGTCTTCATCTACAACGTCAAGCGTTTCGTGTACGCGTTGCGAAAAAATAAGCACACAATTACAACCACGACATTACACTCAAGCAAAGCACATAAGCGATAACACTCAACATAACAATAACCACAAAATATTATAAAAACAAAAGCATCAATTAAGAATATAGCAATTTTAATAGGGTTTAGCTTAATAGATTTATTAGGTAGGGCAACATAATAATAGGGGTAACAACATGATTATAAATTAATACAAGGAATTTAGCTTATTAAAGTTCTTAGTTACACAAGATTCTTAGTTTGAATTAGGAACATGCCACATAATTTTGATTTATGGGCAAAAGGATCCTACGCCATTTTTTTGCTTGATAAGTACACATAGGGCTGTTTTTATTTATTTTATTTTAATAAAATAATTATTAAAGAAATAGGTATTAGTCAGAAACATAACTAATAAAATGACATATAATTAATTACTCAAACTAGGAATTTATTAAAATTATTACAGGCGGGAAATAATAACAACTAATAATCAAATGATCATCATTGTTTTTATGCAAACAAACATTCTAATAATACAAACAATATAATAATATTTTTCGGATCATAACAAAATTTATTTCATAATTTATAAGGTTTAATTATTTTTCTAAAAGTGTTTTAGTGCCTGCTCATTAATAAAAAGGAAAAGAACGGGGGGGGGGGGGGGCAGAGCTAAATCTCGCCCGGGCGAATTGTCTCTTCGGGCCGGACAAGTGCAACGTGCTCATTTTTTCTTTGTTTTTTTTTCTGCAGACATGTGGGGGCTGCATGGCAGTGTCTATTTAAAACCGAAGGGGTATCTTGCCCTGTGAGTCGTCCGATTTGGTCTGATCGGACAGTGGGTGTGTTTCTTCTCCGTTGGCACGATCCAGAAGCTGTGCAATGCCCTAATGGCGGTCAAAGGAGGGGCAGGGCTCACCGGGGCTTCTCCAGGAAGCGGAGGACGTCGGGAGAGGCCGACGGGGGTTCGGGGCGGCGTCCTCGACCCATTTTTGTGCTCGGAGACGACGATGGGGACTCGGGGCTGTGGGGCCGTCGGCGGCTCGGGCAGAGGGCTTCAGCTCGGGGTGGATGCGGCAGAGGGAGGCCTCGCCAGGGCGTCGCAAAGGGCCACCGGAGAAGCGCTGGCGTCGAGGCGGAGCGCCTCGACCTCCTCCTAGCCGCGACCTCCTTCCCCCTCTCCTTCTTTCTTCTCCTCCTTTCTTCTCTTCCCTTCTTCCTCCTTTTGTTCTGCTACACCTCCTCCTCGGCTCCTAGCTACTGATCAGGTGGGGTGGGGTGGAGTGGTGTTGGTGTGAGTATGGGAGGGTCAGGGGCCTCCCTTTTATAGCCGGGCAAGGGCTCTGGCTAGGCTGGAAGACGGGCAGGGTTCGCTGGGCTCGAGCGGGAGAGGTGCAGCGGGCGAGCGGGATCGAACGGCAATCAACCGCACGAGAGAAGGGAGCGATCTGTGCCCTCCTCGTTCACTAGCCATCAAAGGCGGCGCGAGCGCACCGACGTGGGTAGAATCCAGTTTGGAAGTTCCCGGCCACATCGCTGTCTCTGGTTGGGGATACAACGCGCGTTGGCAACGCCACGGGGGCGATCCGCGTAGCTCTGCATGGATTGGCCGATGAGACGCATGGTGATGTCACCGGTGAGGTCACTGCATGTGGGAAAGAGAGGATGACATGTGGGGTCTGGGCGTGGTTTAGGTTAAAACAGATGGGCTTGGCCCAGTTAGCTAGGTCCTCTACTATTGTTTTGTACTGCTAGCACTTGATCTGCTACATGCTATTTCGGTTTTTATTAAAGTTTGAAAACAAGTTTTAAACTTAAATCTCCTAAATACTTTTTAAAACTACAGTAATATTATCCGAATTTATTTAGAATTTGCAGAGAATTTTGAGTTATATTTATAATATTATTACTATTATCTTTATAGTAATTAATTATTTTAGAATTTTTTTATATTGCAATAAAATTCCTTCTGCTATAGAGGTATTTTTTTAGTATTTAAATCATGATTCTTAACATAAGAAAAACTTTATGTGGGCAAAATTTTATTGCAGCTAATGCTATTTATGATTAAATGTTGCTATTACAATATGAGAGATGTTAGCCTAAATATTTTTCTTGGTTAAATTCCTTATCAGAGCGAAGGACATAGCATGTCAAGGAAAGTCTAATAAAAAAAATCAAGACAATAACAATCTTAGCAATCAAGACATGGCAGAGCAATTATCACATCACAACAAAGAAATATTTTTTTTTGTTGACCCTAAATTTTGATGCTCTAATAACCAGGTAATAAAAATTGGGATGTGACAGACCTTCCCCCCTTAAAAATAACCTCGTCCCCGAGATTCACAAGCTAGCGAAGAGATGCGGGAACTCACGCTTGAGGTAGTCCTCCCGTTCCCAGGTGGCTTCCTCCTCTGTGTGATTTGTCCACTGGACCTTGTGGAACTTGATCGCGCGCTTACGAGTGACTCGGATGGCTTCTTCCAGGATACGAAGGGGCGTCTCACGGTACGTGAGATCCTGGTTGATATCCACCATGCGGTGATCGATGTTTTTGAAAATATCAGGCTTGGCTGGCACCTCGAGACACTTCCGGAGCTGTGAAACATGGAAGACGTTGTGCACATCGGATAGCTCATCGGGCAGTCTCAACTGATAAGCAACCTGGCCTCGTCTGGCTGTCACCTCAAATGGTCCAATGTAACGAGGTGCTAGCTTTCCCTTCACATGGAATCGCTGCATTCTCTTCAGTGGGGTGACTCGGAGATACACAAAATCTCCAACAGCAAAAGTCACCTCTCGACGCTTGGGGTCGGCATAGCTCTTCCGACGTGACTGAGCGGTCTTGAGACGCTCACGAATCAACTGGACTTGTTCCTCAGCTTCCTTCAAAACATCCGGTCCGAAAATCTTCCCTTCCCCGGTCTGAGACCAGTTTAGGGGCGTGCGACACTTCCGTCCATACAAGGCTTCAAATGGGGCCATCTACAAACTTGACTGGTAACTGTTGTTGTAGGAGAATTCTTCATAAGGCAAGCAGTCCTCCCACTTGGAACCATAGGCTAGAGCACATGCGCGGAGCATATCTCTAGTATCTAGTTTACTCGCTCGGTCTGGCCTCCAGTCTGCAGGTGATAGGCTGTGCTGAACGTAAGCTTCATGCCTAGTGCCTCCTGAACTTGCTTCCATAACCTCGAGGTAAACTGGGTACCTCGGTCTGACACAATCTCCTTCGGAACTCCGTGCAGGCATACGATCCTTGACATGTACAAATCCGCCAGCTGATCTCCTCGATAGGTGGTTCACACTGGAATAAAGTGCGCTACCTTGGTGAGTCGGTCGACGATGACCCAGATAGAGTCATGACCCTTGATCGACCTCGGTAGTCCCGTGATGAAGTCCATGCCTATCTGTTCCCACTTCCATTCAGGAACTCGGAGTGGTTGCAGCAATCCTGCAGGTCTCTGGTGCTCTGCTTTCACTCTCTGGCAGATGTCGCATTTGGCAACATATAGGGCAATCTCACGCTTCATACCGTGCCACCAAAACAAGTCCTTCAGGTCTTGATACATCTTAGTCCCTCCCGGGTGGATGGAGTAAGGTGTATCGTGAGCTTCCTTCAGGATAGTGAGCTTCAACTCCTCCACATCAGGCACACACAATCGGCCATCAAACCAGAACTCCTTCATCATCTATCGTGAACTTCGGGGCCTTGCCGAGGGGCATCTTCTTCTTGATTCCCTCGATACTATCGTGTCCCTTCTGTGCCTCCTTGATCTGATTAAATAGGGTCGGAGTCAGCTCGAGGTGAGCAAGAAAACCGGGTGTAACAAGCTCCAAACCCAGCTTCTCGAACTCCTCGTGCAGACCTGGCTGCTCCTCTCTGATCATCGCATTAAGTGTGCAGGGCTTGCGACTGAGGGCATCTACTACCACGTTGGCCTTGCCATGATGGTAGTGGATTTCTAGATCATAGTCCTTGATCAGCTCGATCGATCTCCTCTGCCTCATGTTCAACTCCTTCTGCGAGAAAATGTACTTCAGGCTCTTATGGTCTGTGTAGATGTCTGTCAGATCCCTCTGTTAGGTATGTGCTAGGGTTACCTAGTGCCTTTGCATCATGTCAAAATTTCAAAAAGAAATCTTGGAAATCAAATTCAAAATCAAAATGGGAGAAGGAACACCCCCCAGATGAATTAATTCAAAAGGCCAGATAAAAATATTTTCCAAAAATTCATGTTAGAGTTTTGAAAAGTCTTATAAATGAGTGTGATCACATATCAAGTGATGTGGGACCCATCCCATGCTCATAGATTTTTCAAATATTCAAACAGTACCTTGGAATTAAAGAAATACCCCTTTTTGATTTAAAATTCAAATCCTTTGAATTTTAAAAATGTTGAAAGTTTATGAGTGGCTAGTTTATTTTATTATGAGGCCACATAAAAGTTTTCAGCATTTAATAAAATGTTTAGTTATTTATTTTAGCTAAACAGAACAAATTACAGAAAAACAGAAAGGAAAGATTAAACAGAAAAGGAAAAGACTTACCTGGCGCCTGGGCGAAGTCGGCCCACCCCAGCCCAGCCGGCCCAAAAGGGCACGTGGGTCTTCTTCCACCTCCCGCGCCTCCAAGCTGCTCGGTGGAATGCCACCAAGCTAGCTGGTGACGCCATCTCGACGCCGAGTAGCTTCCGGCCCTCCCCGTGGCCTCTTCTCGCACCTGGACGCGCCTGGAGACGCCGTGAGTTCATTCCGCCCCTCCCCAGTGCCTATCCTCCTCTCTCTCGCTGAACCCCACGAAGAACAGGACGCCGCCGTCGCCATAGCTTGAAGCCCGCGTGGCCAACGACGTCCCCGAGCTGCGCCGTGCTGTCCATCCTCCTCCTCGTCGACGACTACGTCTCCCAGTGCAGCGAATCGAACTCGGAGCCCTCCTAGCCGCCGGAATCGAGCTCGAGCCGTCGCCAGAACCGAAGGACGCCTTTGTCGATTTCGTCGCCGTCGAGCCCTCCCAGCTCAAGCCGCCACCTCCATCGAGTTCCTGGTGAGCAGGCGGTCCAAACCCCTCTCTCCCTGCCCCTCTTCGTTGTCTCCTTGACGATCCGCCATGGAAGCCGAAGTACCTCGCCGCCATGGATGAGCTCGAGGTCGCCCCTGTGCCCCTTCGTCTCAGCCAGAGCGCGCGTTTGGCTCCTGAGCATGTTAACTTTCGAACGCGAGCGATTTCAGCCCGAACCGTGCACGGTAGCGTCGCCTGCGACTTCGCCGTGGTTCTGCTGCCGCCGGAGTCGTCGCCGTCGTCGATGCAGAGCTCCCCGTGGACCCCCGATGCCTCCAGAAGACGCGGACGACCTCCAGGAGCAAGCCAGTGCCCTCCGTTTCCCCTCCCGTGGACGGAATCGAGTTCCCGTGCAGCGCCGCCGTGGTCCAGTCGCCGGCGTCAAGCCGCCGGCGAGTCAGCGTTAACCCCCCCGACTAATCACCTATTTAGTGACCCCTGGGTCACTGACCAGTGGGCCCAGTGGCTTAATTAAGCCACTGGATTAATTTAACCCACGGGTTAAGTTAACCCAGCCACTGACAGGGTGGCCCCACATGTCAGCCCCCCCCCTGACGCCAGCCTGACGTCAGCCTGACGCAGTAAATCATTTAATTGAATTTCCAGAAAAGAAAAATAGTTTATTAAATCCAAAAATTCCAAAAAATACCCCAAACTTTGGAAATTCATAGAAAATTCATATTAACTCCAAATTGGACAAATAATATATGAAAAATGATCAGGAGAAAATTATCTTTCCAAATATGCAACTTTCAACTCTGTTTGAGTTGAAATTAAAATGGGACCAGTAGCATATGTCATTTGGTTTATTTGAATTTAATTCAAATTCAAATCATTTGATCTTGCAACTTGGACCATGGAATTATGATCTAATTCACCACACATCAGAAGCATATCTTATACAAGTGAAGATGATTCAAAAAGATCAAACTATATCACATATTACTTGGATAATGTTAAATTCAAATGTGGAGTTTGAATTTGCATTTTAAATGCAATATATTCCACTTAAATGGAATTGCCTCACACATCAAAACTTATACTTCAAGCTTTAACATTCAATCATGTGCTTGAGCATTGAATTCATATTGATTGCTACTTCGTGCTTTTTTTGTCGAGTAGAGGTAGAACCGGAGCAAGAGGTCACCCCCTTCGCTGAAGATCCAGAACCCGAACCTCGTCAGCAAGGTAAGCAAAACCCCATTGATCATGTCGATAAAATCCCACTTCCCTCTCATGTCTCGCTTATGCATTGTTTAGGATGATCACCATGTTACGATTCTACCGCATAGATGAACCCATTCCTTTGCATGACCTATCATTTTGTCACAGTAGTAAGCAAACCACAATCCTAGCAACTGTAGGAGTTGAATGATATCATGTGGCCCCTGCAATTGTTATCGCTTATTGCATGCTTAGTATGTTACCATGTCGTTACTGTGATGTGAGTCGGGATGGTAGTGATCATGTTGATGATGGTAGAAAAGTGTTGGTGAATCGACCTAATACAAGGTGAACGATGAGAGGCCGTGTAGGAGTACACGGTGGGTTGTCTCGTTGAACACCGCCCTAAGTCCGAGTTCTTGTGTGGTGATCCAAGATGAAGAGTACAACCACACATTGGGCTCACTGACCCCTCTCAACCTATTAACTCATCCCTTTCGATGTCCAGATGTCGCAGTAGTTCGGAGTTCTGGTAGGCTTGTGGCCTGGATGCTAAGTGAGAGAACGGCTCAACCGAGACCGGCTTATGCACCACGCACACATCGCTTGGGTCCACTTCGGTAAACCGTCCGGGTTCACGATTGTGGTAACCAACCCAAGTAGGCGGCTTTCTTGGACTAGATAGGCTATGAAGTAACAGTTGTGGTGAGCATCCTCGCTGGCACCCCTTGAATGGTGTCGAGATCAAAGGCGGTAAATGATGGTCATGTGTGTGTAGCGGTGCACCCTTGCAAGGTTAACAAAACTATTCGAATAGCCGCGTCCACGGTTATGGACTGCTTGGAAAGCTTAGCTTGATTATTAGATAACTTGAACCGGATACTTCTAAAACACACCAAGATAAGTGTGAGTGCTATGGCGTGCTTTCTCGTGGGGAAGTCGAGGAAGGCACCATAGTGGTGTAATTGGTTGGTGAAAGTAGTGGACTCGTGTACGCTTCTTACCTCAAGTCTGGTACTCGTAGTTCAGGACTAGCCAAGTCAAAGCTGGCATTTCTGCAAGTGAACCCCACCTCCCTTACCTTGATACATGTGCATGAGTAGTATAGCTCCTATGTAAGTCTTGCTGAGTACGACTTTGTACTCACGTTTGCTTATTATATGTTTTAGATGACGCCACTGACCCCGAAGGTGGCTTCTTCATCGAGCTGGACGACTGAAGTTAAGCTAGTCTAGTCCTAGTCAACAGACTGGTTCCCTCGTGGAGGGCTTTGTGTTTGAATAAGGCTTCTTAAGCCAATTTGTTAAACTTGTCTGTACTCAGACATAATTTGCTTCCGCTTTATGTTGTAATGTTGGATCACATGTATGTGATCTCTGTGTGTACTCTATAAGAGTTATAAATAAAATGTACACTTTGTAGAGAATTGCAATGGTACCTACTGTTCATACAAGGCATGTGTGCTGCGTGTATGGTTATAACATGCATGTCTTTGTATGGGTTTTCGAGACCTTAGTTGTGTTCTGGCTGGCGGTCTTTCATACACCAAGTGGCCCTTAGATGTGCGCAGCTTGGGGCATCGCGATGCGATTGTCCGAGACTCCGTCTCGTGCACAGTTTGTGGTATGATCGAGCCCGCCCTAGACCCCGACTAAGTGATCGGGCTGGAGTAGGTCTATGTAAGAGTTTTGAGATAGTCGATAGTATGGTTGAGGCGACTTGTCTTTGAATATGGGAGTTCACCACCCATATCATTAGACTTGTGTGCGGACGATGAGGACCCATCACAGTTGATCATCCGGCCTGGATGGGATGCCCCTCACGTACGATGCTTTCCGAGAATGTTCAGTGCTTGGCCTTGTCTGCTTAGACAAGTGGGTGCGGTTCTCGGCTCTCCATATGACTATGTCTTAACTGTACTTGCATACGCTAACCCCGGGTCCCGACAGACTTGGTATCAGAGCAGGACTGACTGTAGGACTAGTAGCCTTGGCCGAAGTTGAGTCAAGCTTGCTATAGTTATATAGTTACTCTGGGTATATATGGGAACAACGTAAGGCTTCATTTTTCTCCTTACCCCTTCGTTCTGAGTTCTGAGTCACCCTCATCTTGTTCTACGGGAAGATAGGACTAGGCTCTCCTCTGTCTGTTTAGCACATCTCGTTGTTTGCTTCCTTATAGCCGTAGAAGAGTTGTGTCAGGTTTTCCTAGCATTGTTATAATGCTGATTTCTTACATCGTATTATGTAAGTGCTGTTTTCATGATTGAAAGAAATTGTCATTTCTTACAATTACAGCCGTTATGCTATCCGAGTCATTCCAGGTTTATCTCATAATCTGATGCATTTGCAAACTCCTTTCTGTTTCAGATGGCAGATCTTCCCTCTCGGCAGATTGTTCGTTTGACCAGGTGCCTCGGTGTGCGTGGCCATCCCGCCACGTTGATCGAGATGATGTCCTATGTGGGATATCGATGGTACCCTGAGTACACCATCGAGGAGCAGTTCCACGACTTCAACCAGACGCAGTTCCACTGCATCGTCCGGATCTACCCGCACCACGTTGGAGTCACCCAGCCTATCCACTTTGGACATGGCATCGGCGTTACCGAGAACATGGCTGTGCAGGATGCTGCATATTCATGTATTACACTGCTGAGAGAGGAGCACACCATGCTGAGAGAGACTTCTTTCCGCTATATCCCTGCTGCACTTCCAGGAGAAGAGGGATATTACACCGGACTCTACTCAGATCACTCTGCAGAGGATCCAGCACTCCAGGTGACTGCTAGGTTTGCTAGTGACAGAGATCGTGATGCACGCGCTCTCCGTTTCGAGCTCCACGCCACTCGTGTTCGTCTGTATCGAGCACTGACACTCTTGGCACCCTTTGTGAGCGTGGGATCAGTGGAGTACGATGCGATCTATCCAGTGAGGACCCAGATGCCTTCTCGAGTTGCTTGGCCCGAGATTGGAGGAATTTTTCCACCCCGTGGTCCTTTGCTTTCACCCTACACTGGACCTTGGCCCCATCCTTGCCCAAATGGATATCAGGGTCCACAAGCCTCCGTGTTTTCCGATGGTCACCTCCATCTACCGGGATACGCGGGTAACTTTTACGAGGATTACTATGGAGATGGAGATGGAGATGAGTGAGACCGCCTGTGGTCTTACTTAGTGAGGATGTAGTAGTATCCTAGTATATTGTAAGCAAGGTGTCTAAGTTCCAGAGGCTTAGATGAATAATGTATAGGAAGTCAGAGTGCCTCTGAAGGATGTATCATCTTCATCACGTTTGTATTAGCTTAGTGCTTGTACTAAAACGATGTATGGTTTGTATGACAGCTTGTGAATATATGGCTTGTATGCTTTATGACCATGTTGTCAAGATGATTACTTCCTTTGCTCTGTAATCCTTCCAGTACTTCAATACCTTGATTAGACTCTTCAATCAACTCTGTTTGACTTTGGTTTTTCACCTTCAGGATGTCTCAAGGAACACGTGGCCAGATTGGTCGTAACCAAGGTCGTGCGAACGACCAGGAGGAAGGCAACCTTCCACCCCCACCCACGATGGCCCAAGTTCTGATGGAGGTCGAGAGGAACCGCCGTGGCTCTCACCACATGCTGGAAGTCATTGCACGTAACACCACTCATCAGTGCAATGAGCTGGTGTCCCTAAACGACTTCATCCGGCTTCATCCCCCGGTTTTCAGTTACTCCACCGAGCCCCTTGACGCCGATGACTGGCTCCGCAGCATCGAGAGGAAGCTCCAAGCAGGCCAAGTTGCAGATGGCGACAAGGTCAATTATGCCACCTATCACCTTGAAGGTGCAGCGAGCTCTTGGTGGGAGAATTTTCTGAATATGCGCCCCGTTGGACCACCTGCATCTTGGGAGGAGTTCTGCACGTCCTTCCGCGAGCACCACATCCCCAAGGGTCTCATGGACCGCAAACGTGAGGAGTTCTATAACCTCACTCAAGGCAGAAGAACCGTGGACGAGTTTAGTCGTGAGTTCAACCGACTTGCTCGTTATGCAACTGAAGAAGTCTCCACCGACTCCAAGAAACAAGAGAGGTTCCGTCATGGCCTCAACAGTGGACTCCGTCGCGAGCTCATCATTCATGATTTTGCCACTTTCCAGGTCCTTGTCAACAAGGCCATCAAAGCAGAGGACATGAACACCCCCAACGAATTCCGCAAACATCCTAGAGATGACAGTTCATCCAGTTCTGGCTCCCAGAAGCGCAAGATCTGGATTCCAAATAGCATGTTCCACCAGAACAACCCACCGAGGCCATCCTATGTGGCGCCTCGTCCAACCACCCAGTTCCACCCAGCTCCACCAAACCACCCAGCTCCACGCACTGTTTTCGGAGCTTGCTACAAGTGTGGTCAGGCAGGCCACTACTCTCGCGAGTGCCCCCAGAACCAGATCCAGCACCAGAATGCTCCACCACGTGCCGGAGGCAACAACAACAATAACAATGGTCGTGGCAAGCCACCCCAGAAGGTCTTCACCGCCAAACCCGCTCCTCCCGCCACTCGTGGACGTCTGAACCAGGTTGCCGCTGAAGAGACTGACGACACCACTGACGTCATTCTTGGTACGCTCCCAGTCAATTTTGTTCCTACTTCCGTTCTTTTCGACCCAGGAGCATCTCATTCATTCATGTCGGAAAGTTATGCACTTCGTCATGAGTTACCCTTTGTTGAATTGTCCACCCCGATGGTTATTCAAACTCCAGGGTCAAGATGGCAAACTAATAGAGTGAGCCATGGTAATCAAATTGAAATTGAGGGTTTAGTATTCCTTGCTTCACTCATAGCTCTCAAGTCCTCGGACATTGATGTCATCCTTGGCATGGATTGGCTATCAAGACAGAATGCCTATCTGGATTGCAAAGGCAAATCCGTGAAACTCACCCACCCTTCAGGCACAACCGTTAACTATACCTCACCCAGAACAAGAAACCAAGTGCATTCTTTGAATGTACTTCCCCTTCCCGAACATGAAGATATTCCGGTGGTTCGTGACTTCCCGGATGTCTTTCCTGAAGAACTGCCGGGCATGCCACCCGACAGATGTGTAGAATTTATAGTGGATCTTGTTCCAGGAACCGCACCAATTTCCAAACGCCCTTATAAAATGGCCCCACATGAGTTAGCTGAGCTAAAAACCCAACTTGATGCTTCGTTGGCAAAAGGCTTCATCCGCCCTAGCTCATCGCCATGGGGTTGCCCCGTTCTGTTCGTAAAGAAGAAAGATGGAACAAAAAGGATGTGCGTAGATTATCGCCCGCTAAATTTAGCGACGATAAAGAACAAATACCCTCTGCCCAGGATCAATGATCTTTATGATCAACTTGCAGGATCCTCCGTCTTCTCCAAGATGGATTTGAGATTAGGTTATCATCAGATCCGAATCCGAAACGAGGACATTCCCAAAACGGCTTTTACTACTCGTTATGGTCTTTACGAGTACACCGTCATGTCCTTTGGTTTAACCAATGCCCCCGCCACATTCTCACGCTTGATGAATTCGATCTTCATGGAGTACCTAGATAAATTTGTTGTAGTTTATCTTGATGATATTCTCATCTACTCGAAGAACGAAGGAGATCATGCCGAACACTTAAGGCTGGTATTGATGAAACTTAGAGAGCATCGCCTGTATGCTAAATTCTCCAAGTGTGAATTCTGGCTACCAGAAGTGACCTACTTAGGCCACGTAATTTCTGAAAAAGGCATTGCTGTGAATCCCGAGAGAGTTCAGGCCGTCCTTGACTGGACTCCACCTGAATCGTTTAAGCAAGTTAGAAGTTTTCTTGGCCTAGCCAGCTATTGCCGTCGCTTCGTCGAGAACTTTTCTAAAGTTTCAAAGCCTCTAACTGAACTCCTCAAGAAAGATAAGAAATTCTTATGGACTCCCAAGTGCGAGGAAAGCTTTCAAGAGCTAAAAAGAAGATTGACTTCCGCACCCGTACTTGCACCTCCAGACACCAAAAGGGATTTCGAGATCTATTGTGATGCATCACGGCAAGGGTTAGGATGCATACTTCTGCAAGATCGACATGTGGTAGCTTATGCTTCACGCCAATTGCGGCCACATGAAGAGAACTATCCTACCCATGTCCTTGAACTCGCTGCCGTAGTTCATGCCCTAACAACTTGGCGACATTACCTCCTTGGTAATCGTTGTGAGATTTATTCCGACCACCAAAGCCTCAAATATATTTTCACCCAGCCAGATCTTAATCTCAGGCAAAGACGCTGGATTGAGTTGATAAAAGATTACGACGTAGGGATTTCTTACACCCCAGGCAAGGCCAATGTCATGGCTGATGCACTAAGTCGTAAGTCGTACTGTAACAACCTCATGTTACAGCAGTATCAACCACTTCTTCATGAGAACTTTCGCAAGCTCAATCTTGAGATTGTTCCTCATGGTTATCTTTCAACCTTTGTGGAGAAACCAACCCTTGAGGATCAAATTATAGTTGCCCAAAGGCGTGCACGAGGTGTTCGCCGGATCAAGGAGAACATTGCTAGCGGAGTTGCTAAATGTTTCTCCACAGATAGCAAGGGAACGGTTTTCTTTGGAAATCGTTTGGTAGTACCTAAGAATAAGGAACTAAGGCAACTCATCCTCAAAGAAGCCCATGACACACCCCTCTCAATTCATCCCGGTAGCACGAAAATGTACCGAGATCTACGCCAGAGATTTTGGTGGACTAGGATGAAGAGAGACATTGCTCAATTTGTCGCCGAATGTGATGTTTGTCGTCGCATTAAGGCAGAACATCAAAGACCTACTGGTACACTTCAACCTTTGTCCATTCCTGAGTGGAAATGGGACAAAGTCAGTATGGAGTTCATCACCGGCTTTCCAAGAACCCAGAAAGGAAACAATGCCATCTTCGTTGTCATAGATAGACTTTCCAAAGTTGCTCACTTCCTTCCGGTTCGCGAGTCTATAACTGCTAGTCAGTTAGCGGACTTGTACATCTCCAGAATTGTATCACTTCACGGTGTTCCTTTGGAAATCAATTCTGATCGCGGTAGCCTTTTCACCTCTAGATTTTGGGGAAGCTTCCAACGTGCTATGGGAACTCATCTCTCCTTTAGTACGGCTTTCCATCCTCAGTCTAGTGGTCAAGTCGAAAGGGTTAACCAAATTCTTGAAGACATGCTCAGAGCTTGTGTTATCTCATTCGGAAAGAATTGGGAGAATTCTCTTCCATATGCCGAATTTGCTTATAACAATAGTTTTCAATCTAGTCTGAACATGGCTCCTTTTGAACTCCTGTATGGCCGACGATGTCGAACACCACTAAACTGGTCTGAAACCGGTGAAAGACAATTCTTTGGACCGGACATGATCAAGGAAGCAGAAGAGCAAGTTCGCATTATTCGTGATCAATTGAAAGCAGCCCAGTCTCGTCAGAAAAGCTACTATGATCGTCATCATAGGCAAGAAAGCTACAATCTGGATGAGAAGGCTTACCTTCGGGTTACTCCTCTGAAGGGAACCCAACGTTTCGGTATCAAAGGCAAGTTGGCCCCACGTTACATCGGACCTTTCCGCATTATTGCTAAACGTGGAGAAGTTGCCTACCAACTTGAACTACCTCCGCACCTTTCCCGAGTACACGATGTATTCCATGTATCCCAACTCAGGCGTTGCTTCAAGGACCCCATCCGCGAAGTCGACCATGAAACGCTTGATCTCCAAGATGACCTTTCTTATCGAGAATACCCCGTTCGTATTCTTGATTCAGCAGAGCGTGTCACTCGTCTTCAGAAGATTAGGTTTCTGAAAGTGCAATGGTCACACCACTCTGAAAGAGAAGCCACATGGGAAAGAGAAGACCGTCTCCTTACCGAGTATCCCTCCTTCCTCCCGCGGACTTCTGAATCTCGGGACGAGATTCTTTTGAGTGGGGGCGAGTTGTCAGATCCCTCTGTTAGGTATGTGCTAGGGTTAGCTAGTGCCTTTGCATCATGTCAAAATTTCAAAAAGAAATCTTGGAAATCAAATTCAAAATCAAAATGGGAGAAGGAACAACCCCCAGATGAATTAATTCAAAAGGCCAGATAAAAATATTTTCCAAAAATTCATGTTAGAGTTTTGAAAAGTCTTATAAATGAGTGTGATCACATATCAAGTGATGTGGGACCCATCCCATGCTCATAGATTTTTCAAATATTCAAACAGTACCTTGGAATTAAAGAAATACCCCTTTTTGATTTAAAATTCAAATCCTTTGAATTTTAAAAATGTTCAAAGTTTATGAGTGGCTAGTTTATTTTATTATGAGGCCACATAAAAGTTTTCAACATTTAATAAAATGTTTAGCTATTTATTTTAGCTAAACAGAAAAAATTACAGAAAAACAGAAAGGAAAGATTAAACAGAAAAGGAAAAGACTTACCTGGCGCCTGGGCGAAGTCGGCCCACCCTAGCCCAGCCAGCCCAAAAGGGCACGGGGGTCTTCTTCCACCTCCCGCGCCTCCAAGCTGCTCGGTGGAATGCCACCGAGCTAGCTGGTGACGCCACCTCGACGCCGAGTAGCTTCCGGCCCTCCCCGTGGCCTCTTCTCGCACCTGGACGCGCCTAGAGACGCCGTGAGTTCATTCCGCCCCTCCCCAGTGCCTATCCTCCTCTCTCTCGCTGAACCCCACGAAGAACAGGACGCCGCCGTCGCCATAGCTTGAAGCCCGCGTGGCCAACGACGTCCCCGAGCTGCGCCGTGCTGTCCATCCTCCTCCTCGTCGTCGACTACGTCTCCCAGTGCAGCGAATCGAACTCGGAGCCCTCCTAGCCACCGGAGCTCGAGCCGTCGCCGGAACCGAAGGACGCCTTTGTCGATTTCGTCGCCGTCGAGCCCTCCCAGCTCAAGCCGCCACCTCCGTCGAGTTCCTGGTGAGCAGGCGGTCCAAACCCCTCTCTCCCTGCCCCTCTTTGTTGTCTCCTTGACGATCCGCCATGGAAGCCGAAGTACCTCGCCGCCATGGATGAGCTCGAGGTCGCCCCTGTGCCCCTTCGTCTCAGCCAGAGCGCGCGTTTGGCTCCTGAGCATGTTAACTTTTGAACGCGAGCGATTTCAGCCCGAACCGTGCACGGTGGCGTCGCCTGCGACTTCGCCGTGGTTCTGCTGCCGCCGGAGTCGTTGCCGTCGTCGATGCAGAGCTCCCCGTGGACCCCCGATGCCTCCAGAAGACGCGGACGACCTCCAGGAGCAAGCCAGTGCCCTCCGTTTCCCCTCCCGTGGATGGAATCGAGTTCCCGTGCAGCGCCGCCGTGGTCCAGTCGTCGGCGTCAAGCCGCCGGCGAGTCAGCGTTAACCCCCCCCCCCCCCCCCCCCCGATTAATCACCTATTTAGTGACCCCTGGGTCACTGACCAGTGGGCCTAGTGGCTTAATTAAGCCACTGGATTAATTTAACCCACGGGTTAAGTTAACCCAGCCACTGACAGGGTGGCCCCACATGTCAGCCCCCCCCTGACGCCAGCCTGAAGTCAGCCTGACGCAGTAAATCATTTAATTGAATTTCCAGAAAAGAAAAATAGTTTATTAAATCCAGAAATTCCAGAAAATACCCCAAACTTTGGAAATTCATAGAAAATTCATATTAAATCCAAATTGGACAAATAATATATGAAAAATGATCAGGAGAAAATTATCTTTCCAAATATGCAACTTTCAACTCTGTTTGAGTTGAAATTAAAATGGGACCAGTAGCATATGTCATTTGGTTTATTTGAATTTAATTCAAATTCAAATCACTTGATCTTGCAACTTGGACCATGGAATTATGATCTAATTCACCACACATCAGAAGCATATCTTATACAAGTGAAGATGATTCAAAATGATCAAACTATATCACATATTACTTGGATAATGTTAAATTCAAATGTGGAGTTTGAATTTGCATTTTAAATGCAATATATTCCACTTAAATGGAATTGCCTCACACATCAAAACTTATACTTCAAGCTTTAACATTCAATCATGTGCTTGAGCATTGCATTCATATTGATTGCTACTTCGTGCTTTGTTTGTCGAGTAGAGGTGGAACCGGAGCAAGAGGTCACCCCCTTCGCTGAAGATCCAGAACCCGAACCTCGTCAGCAAGGTAAGCAAAACCCCATTGATCATGTCGATAAAATCCCACTTCCCTCTCATGTCTCGCTTATGCATTGTTTAGGATGATCACCATGGTACGATTCTACAGCATAGATGAACCCATTCCTTTGCATGACCTATCATTTTGTCACAGTAGTAAGCAAACCACAATCCTAGCAACTGTAGGAGTTGAATGATATCATGTGGCCCCTGCAATTTTTATCGCTTATTGCATGCTTAGTATGTTACCATGTCGTTACTGTGATGTGAGTCGGGATGGTAGTGATCATGTTGATGATGGTAGAAAAGTGTTGGTGAATCGACCTAATACAAGGTGAACGATGAGAGGCCGTGTAGGAGTACACGGTGGGTTGTCTCGTTGAACACCGCCCTAAGTCCGAGTTCTTGTGTGGTGATCCAAGATGAAGAGTACAACCACACATTGGGCTCACTGACCCCTCTCAACCTATTAACTCATCCCTTTCGATGTCCAGATGTCGCAGTAGTTCGGAGTTCTGGTAGGCTTGTGGCCTGGATGCTAAGTGAGAGAACGGCTCAACCGAGACCGGCTTATGCACCACGCACACATCGCTTGGGTCCACTTCGGTAAACCGGCCGGGTTCACGATTGTGGTAACCAACCCAAGTAGGCGGCTTTCTTGGACTAGATAGGCTATGAAGTAACAGTTGTGGTGAGCATCCTCGCTGGCACCCCTTGAATGGTGTCGAGATCAAAGGCGGTAAATGATGGTCATGTGTGTGTAGCGGTGCACCCTTGCAAGGTTAACAAAACTATTCGAATAGCCGCGTCCGCGGTTATGGACTGCTTGGAAAGCTTAGCTTGATTATTAGATAACTTGAACCGGATACTTCTAAAACACACCAAGATAAGTGTGAGTGCTATGGCGTGCTTTCTCGTGGGGAAGTCGAGGAAGGCACCATAGTGGTGTAATTGGTTGGTGAAAGTAGTGGACTCGTGTACGCTTCTTACCTCAAGTCTGGTACTCGTAGTTCAGGACTAGCCAAGTCAAAGCTGGCATTTCTGCAAGTGAACCCCACCTCCCTTACCTTGATACATGTGCATGAGTAGTATAGCTCCTATGTAAGTCTTGCTGAGTACGACTTTGTACTCACGTTTGCTTATTATATGTTTTAGATGACGCCACTGACCCCGAAGGTGGCTTCTTCATCGAGCTGGACGACTGAAGTTAAGCTAGTCTAGTCCCAGTCAACAGACTGGTTCCCTCGTGGAGGGCTTTGTGTTTGAATAAGGCTTCTTAAGCCAATTTGTTAAACTTGTCTGTACTCAGACATAATTTGCTTCCGCTTTATGTTGTAATGTTGGATCACATGTATGTGATCTCTGTGTGTACTCTATAAGAGTTATAAATAAAATGTACACTTTGTAGAGAATTGCAATGGTACCTACTGTTCATACAAGGCATGTGTGCTGCGTGTATGGTTATAACATGCATGTCTTTGTATGGGTTTTCGAGACCTTAGTTGTGTTCTGGCTGGCGGTCTTTCATACACCAAGTGGCCCTTAGATGTGCGCAGCTTGGGGTATCGCGATGCGATTGTCCGAGACTCCGTCTCGTGCACACTTTGTGGTATGATCGAGCCCGCCCTAGACCCCGACTAAGTGATCGGGCTGGAGTAGGTCTATGTAAGAGTTTTGAGATAGTCGATAGTATGGTTGAGGCGACTTGTCTTTGAATATGGGAGTTCACCACCCATATCATTAGACTTGTGTGCGGACGATGAGGACCCATCACAGTTGATCATCCGGCCTGGATGGGATGCCCCTCACGTACGATGCTTTCCGAGAATGTTCAGTGCTTGGCCTTGTCTGCTTAGACAAGTGGGTGCGGTTCTCAACTCTCCATATGACTATGTCTTAACTGTACTTGCATACGCTAACCCCGGGTCCCGACAATGTCGCAACGGTGACCCATCATGTAACGCCTCCATCTCTTGAGAGTAAGCACAACAGCGGCTAGCTCCAAGTCATGGGTGGGGTAGTTCAATTCGTGCGGCTTCAACTGTCGTGAAAGGTACTCAATGACCTTGCCCACTTGCATAAGAACACAACCCAAACCAACCTTCGATGCATCGCAGTACACATCAAAGCTCTTGGTCAGGTCAGGCATCGTCAATACTGGGGCAGATACCAATCTCCTCTTCAACTCCTGGAAACTAGCTTCACACTTCTCTGTCCACACAAACTTCTGGTCCTTCTTTAGCAGTTGGGTCATGGGTCGGGCAATGCTGGAGAAGCCTTCCACGAACTTGCGGTAGTATCCCGCTAGTCCGAGGAATCCTCTAACTTCAGTCTGAGTGGTCGGAGCTGTCCAGTCTATGATGGACCGAATCTTGGCGGGGTCGACAGATATTCCTCCCTCTGACAATACATGTCCCAAAAATCCGACTTCCTTGAGCCAGAACTCGCACTTGATGAACTTGGCGTACAGCTGGTGCTCATGCAAAGTCTCAAGGACTAAGCGTAAATGCTCGGCGTGCTCTTCTTCGGTCTTGGAATATATGAGGATATCGTCAATGAACACCACCACAAACTTGTCGAGATACTTCATGAAGATCTTGTTCATGAGGTTCATGAAATAGGCCGGGGCATTGGTAAGTCTGAAGGACATCACAGTGTACTCGAACAAACCATAGCGTGTCGTGAAGGCTGTCTTGGGGATGTCCGACTCACGGACCTTCAACTGGTGATATCCGGTCCTTAGATCGATCTTGGGGAAGACTCGGGCTCCGTTCAACTGGTCGAACAGATCTTCAATCTTAGGGAGCGGATACTTGTTCTTGATGGTCACCTCATTCAGCTTACGGTAGTCCACACACATGCGTATGGTGCCGTCTCTCTTGTCCACAAAGAGAACTGGCGAACCCCAGGGTGAAGCACTGGGTCGAATCAGTCCCTTCTGGAGCATATCATTTAGCTGCATCTTCAACTCAACCAGCTCTTCGGCATTCATCTGGTAGGGTCTCTGGGCAATTGGGGCGGTGCCAGGCACTAACTTGATGATGAACTCGATATCCCGATCAGGCGGCATACCGGGTAACTCCTCCGGAAAGACATCCGGGAATTCACATACAACATTCACCTCCTCAAGTGATGGCGCCGAGACACTCTGATGAAAGAAGGCTCGGGCAGTGTCTTCCTTGTCGGTGTACTCTATCTGAACTCCATCGGCACTCGTGAGGTTGACTGTCCTCTCTGTGCAATCTATCCGACCTCGGTATCTGGACAACCAATTCATGCCAAGTATCACATCTATCCCTTTGGTTCCCAGCACTATCAAGTCTGCTGGAAATATTTCTCCGCTGATCTTTATTGGAACTCCTGAGTAAGTTACGCTGGCCCTAAGTTTGGACCCAAGTATTTGGACTATCATGGGCTTCTTCATTCGACTAGGTATCAGCTTACTTCTAGTCACAAATGGCTCCGTAATAAAAGAGTGGGATGCACCAGAATCAAACAGAACTGTGGCAGGTACTGAATTTACTAGGAACGTACCCAAGATGACGTTTGCTGCCTCCTGGGATTCCTCGACTTGCACATGATGCAGACGTCCCTTCGCGGCGTTAGACGCACCACGCTGGGCATTGTTGCGTCCGGGGTTCCCTCTGGCTGGTGCTGGTGCATTGGGGCGCAGAGCAGTGTTCTTCTTGTTGGGACACTCTGTCGATTAGTGGCCCTTCTGTCCACATCCGAAGCAGATCACTCCAGGGTTGCGGGGAACTCCGCCTGCTGGACGCGGAACTCCAACAGGTCGGGAAGGAGCATTGGGGCGTGGCGCTGGGTAAGGGCTCCTCTGAGGCTGGGGTGCTGGCCTTGGCGGCTGTGTCGGACACAGTCAGGGGTTGCTGGATCCACCCTGCTGCATCATGCGGCGCTTGCGGTTCTCAGAGGCCACCTTGAGCTTGCCCTCCATCATGATAGCAGCATCGGCAAGAGACTCAAGATCGGGGAACTGCATGGCCACCAGAACAACCTGCAGCTCATCATGCAGTCCATCCAAGAAACGATCCTTCCGCTTCTCCTCGGTGTCCACCACCTCCGGGGCATACCTCGACAGCTGAGTGAAGCAGTCAAGATATCCAACCACAGTCATGCCCCCTTGTTTGAGGTGGCGGAACTCGTCCTTCATCCTCCTGATTAGTGCAGTCGGGATGTGCGCCTTCTTGAATTTCTAGGAGAACTCAGCCCAGGTGAGTACTTGCCCTTCAGGAAGACGGGCACGCATTCCTTCCCACCAGCTCCTTGCGGTGCCGGTGAGGTAGTGGGTGGCATACAGGACCTTCTCGTTGTTGCCAACAGCGGCGACAGTGAGATTGTTCTCCATGGTGCGGAGCCAGTCCTCAGCATCCAAAGGCTCCTTCGTCTGCGAGAACACGGGCGGGTTGGTGTTCTGGAAATCTCGGAGCCGAGACCCGGGCTGCTCATTTCCACCAGCTCCTCCGCCTCCTTGGTTAGCATTGGTGGCGGCCTGGACTAACTGCTGGAGTGCAGTCATGCTTGCCTGGCGCTCGTCACGAGCAGCCTGGCGCTCCTCCATAAGCAGTCGCAGAAGTTGCGCCATGTTCGGGTCGAGTGGTGGCACATCACCGGATCCACTTGGGTTGGCGCGGTTTCTCCTCGACATCCTGAGGTTGTTGCGTAAGATAAGAGTGCTTGGTTTAGTGTCATCCTAAGTGGGGGGGGGTGAGGGTCACTCTAACAAAAGACTAAACCACACAAATCAATCAAGCATAAGATCACGAATTCGGGTAGGGGACTAAAGCAAAATCTTCCACTAGTTCTCATATGTTTCGGGACACCATTCCCTCTTAATCTTCGGTCTCGCTTGACTTAAAACATTTTGAATGGGATAAGAGGTATAAGAGATTTTGTTTTATCAAAAGTACTTCTAACTAACGTCCAAGCTAACTAGGCTGCTACAGTCTGAACAGAGGCTCTGATACCAAGTCTATGGGCACCCCAGACTATATGTCCGGAGCGGCCAGCTGTGTAAACTGTCATGCTCCCATGATCAGTGTCGCATGATAAACAACTCGACATGGATCTCATAGTCTCAATGTTCATACAATACCGAATACAAAGTCATACAACAATAAAGTCTTACACGGCCTCATCGGGCTCAAATAGCAGCGGAATAAGCAAAAGCAGGATAAGTAGTAGCGGCACAATCCACAGGGCAGTTCAGAGCATAGCACGTCCTAGTAATCTCCGGTAGCATCATCGTCATATACCTGCTCCTCCAAGCCTGGCCGATTGAATAACCAGGGACAAAGCCATGAGTACATACAAAGTACTCGCAAACCACCTAAAGAAAGAAACAAAGTTTTTCATACAAAAATAATAGGATGGCTATATGGTGGAGTTTTTCATAGGGATTTTCTATCTACTCAAGATTATTATTAAGTTGGCAAAGTTTTAAACTTGGAAGATTTTATATCCCACAAATGTATTTGGATAAGTCAAGTCCAAACATTTTCCAACAATATCAACATCATCATCATCGAACCATAAACTCAGTACCGGGCTTTCTCATCTATTCCCCCACAAAGTGTGGCCTCACTAGCTGTCCATGACCGTGGACTCCGGCTACTCGAATAGTTTTCACTCTGAAGAGGTTGTACACTTTAGCCACAACATTCGATACATCCGCCGTGAGTCCCCACGGTTCGTCTTTCCTCAGTATGCAGTTTTCGGATAATAGACCGTAGTTTTACCCTTGTCTATCCTAGAACAGGTGAATCTACCCCTTGCGTACTACATGGACTGTCCACATGCCAGGTCATGCTCCTCTTGGACCCAAGCCTGTACTGTAGTCGAAGAGCACCAAGGTTCCCTCTGAAGCCAAGCCTAGCGAATTTCACCACTTGACTTCGAGGGCTATCAGATTCGTGGAATCAAACATCCATGTGTAGTTATAAGACCCCCGTACTAAGATAAACAAGTTTCCAACTAGCCCTGTCCCATACCAGAGTATTGTGGTTGTACTATAAGACTAGGTTTCGGCGGCACTTATAGAGAGTCCCTCCAGACTTTGAATATGTTCAACGATGTTTCCAACAACCACAATCTTGGCCATCACATCTTCTTAGATGTATGCCAATTCATTAGGGTGGAGCAAGATTAATCAAGTTATTATGTTGTCATTAGTTCTTTATCAAGGCTAGGGATCAAGATCATCGGTGTCTAATTTCTTTCTCCCAAATAGGTAGGATTACAAGGTATGTGGTGTTTCACCTAATAAACTAATACAATCACAACCCCAAAATGATATAACAGTAGCATGATATATAATATGGTACAAAATAAAGTAAAATGTAGGACAAGGGTTTGAGTTTTTGAAGATGGCTTGCCTTCCTCGACGGTGTGTCCTGGTACGGCTTCTTCGATGGCTTGGGAGGAGTCTTCACCTGCACCGTCAAGCGTTTCGTCTACGTGTTGCGGAAAAATAAGCACACAATTACAACCACGACATTACACTCAAGAAAAGCACATAAGCGATAACACTCTGTCGGGACCCGGGGTTAGCATATGTAATTCCAGTCATGATACAATCACATGGAGAGCCGAGAACCGTACCCACTTGTCTAAGCAGACAAGGCCAGACACAGAACGTTCTCGGTAAGCATCGAACGTGAGGGGCATCCCATTCAGGCCGGATGATCAACTGAGATGGGTCCTCATCGTCCGCTCACAAGTCTAAATGCTTATGGGTGGTGAATCCCATACTCATAGACAAGTCACCTCAACCATGTTATCGATTGGATCCTAACTCTTACATAGACTTACTCCAGCCCGATCACTTAGTCGGGGTCTAGGGCGGGCTCGATCATACAACAAAGTGTGCACGTGACAGAGTCACGAGAAATCGCATCGCGATGCCCCAAGCTGCGCACATCTAAGGGCCACTTGGTGTATAAAAGACCGCCAGCCAGATCACAACTAAGGTCTCGAAAACCCATACTAAGACATGCATGTTATAAACATACACGCAGCACACATGCCTAGTATGAACAGCAGGTATCATCACATAACTCTACAAAGTACTCTTTATTGATATACACATAGAGCATACAAAGATCACATGTCTGTGATCAACATTACATCATACAACGGAAGAAAATTAGGTCTGAGTACATACAAGTTTAACAAATGGCTTAGAGAAGCCTTGTACAACAAACATGCCCTTCCACGAGGGACCAGACTGCTGTCTGGGACTATACTACCAAGGTCAACGTCGAGCTTCACGAAGGTGACTCCATCGGGGTCCGGATTCTCATCTAAAACATAGAATAAGCAAACGTGAGTACAAAGTCGTACACAGCAAGACTTACATCAGAACTACACTACTCATGCTCAAGTATCAAGGTAAAGGGAGGTGGGGTTTCATCATGCAGAAGTGCCAGCTTTGACTTGGCTAATCCTGAACTACGAATACCAGACTTGAGGTAAGAAGCGTACACGAGTCCACTACATCTCCAACCAATACACCACTATGGTGCCTTCCTTGAATTCCCCATGAGAAAGCACGCCATAGCACTCACACTTATCTTGGTGTATTTTAGAAGTATCCAGTTCAAGTTGTCTAATAATCAGGTACAGGTTCCAAGTAGTCCTTAACCGCGGACGCGGCTATTCGAATAGTTTTGTTAACCTTGCAAGGGTGTAAACTACACACACATGATCATCGGTTACCGCCTTTTGCTCGCCACCGTTCAAGAGGTGACAGCGAGGATGTTCACCATGACACTTCGCTCACAACCGGTCTATTCCAGGAGTCGACTATCTGAGTTTGCCTCCGCTCGAGAGCCCGGCCGGATCAACGAAACGGACTCAAACAATGTAGGTGACCGAGACGCCACCTCTGGCAGATGGTTTTCCTGCCTCACAGGTGCACCCACATATTTATATGATGCAACCATTTCCTTCGTTCTTTTTCTATGCACATGTCAAATGGAAATCCCGAACTAATATGACTCCTATACGTCGACACGGATCAAGGTACTAGGCCGAGAGGGGTCAGTGAGCCCAATGTGTGGTTGTACTCTTTGTCTTGGATTACCATACAAGAACTCGATGCCTAAGGTAGTGTTCAACGAGACAACCCACTGTGTACTCCTACACATCCTCTCATCGTTCACCTTGTATTAGGGTGGATTCACCGACACAGTTTCACTTTCATCAACACCATGTTCATCATCATCCCGACTCACATCAAAAGCAACCTCATGTAACACTAAGCATGCAATAAGCTGTAACAGTTGCAGGGGCTTCATGATATCAATCAACTCCTATGTCAGCTAGGATTGTGGTTTGCTTACTACTGTGACAAGATGATAGGTCATGCATCGGATATGGGTTCAACTATGCGGTAGAATCAATACAAAGTGATCTCCTAAACATGCATAAGCGAGACTGAGAGGGAATTGGGATTTTATAGACATGATCAATGGGGTTTGCTTGCCTTGCTGACGAGGTTCGATATCGGGGTCTTCAACGAAGGGGGTGGCCTCCGGTTCCGGTTGCACGTCTATCGAGCAAACAATCAAACAAGGTATAAATTTATTTGCAATGCTCAAACACATGATCAATATTGAAATGGTGATGTTCTTGGTCACAATATGGGTACAATTCCATTTAAAAGAAGTCAAATGCAAAGTCATTTGCAAATGTGCTTCAAAATTGAATTTCAATTAAAGCCATATGGATGTTTTGCACTGTTCACCCATTTTAAATTGGTCAAACATGAAAAAAGAGCCCATATTCATAATCCTTGGATTTTTCTGATAATTTTAGACATATTATTGGTTATATTTGGAGTTAAAATGAATTACTTAAGAATTTCCAAAGTTTATTCAATTTTCTGGAATTTTCTGGATTAAATTAATTCATTTCTATTTTCTGGAAATTCTTTACTGCGTCATGCTGAGCTCAGGGTGACGTCACAGGGGGGGCTGACCAGTGGGGCCAGAGTGTCAGTGGGAGAGGGGCTTAACCCCCTCTGTTTAGTTAAGTTAGTGATTAGAGGTGGCCTGGGCCCCACCTGTCTGTGGCACTAGGGGGGGTTAAGAGTCATTTAGCGTTAAATAAACCGGTCCGACGGCGGTTAGCCGCCGGTGACTACCAGCGCGGCGGAGCTGCACGGGGAGGAGGCTCCCGGCCTCCAAATGCAGTGCCAGGGACACCAAACAACAGCCCGCGGAAGCGCACGTCTCGGGGGCTACTCGCGCACCACCTGGGAGCACCACGGCGACGGCAGCGACGTCCTCGGCGGCGGCCGGAGTACTGGAGAGGCGGCGATGGCAGCAGAAGGCACGGGAAGGAGCAGGGAGTAGGGCAAAACGTAGCGCGGCTCACCCTGAGAACGTTGGAGGAGTCGGGGAAGACGGAGGAGGCGAGATGGCGGCGGAATTCGTGGAGACGAGCTCGGCGGCCGGCGACTTGACGGTGAAGATGGCGACGAGTACGGAGCTCCTCGGCTCGATTGGCTCCGCGGGAAGACGATGTCGGCGATGCTGGGGCTTCTGGACAAGCCAGGGAGGCTCCTCGTCGCCGTTGGCCACGGTCACGCAGCGGCGGTGTTCCGGTGTGCCCACGGGTGTGTGCGGGGAAGACGACGCAGAGGCGCGGGGAGGGACCGCGAGCAGAGGGGAAAGGAAGAGGGGGGTTCTGGGCGTTGCGTGGCGCTCTGGGGAGGCCTAGAAGGCGGCCGGCGCCGCGGTGGCAGTCGGCGCGCGCCCTCGTGCCTCCAGCGAGCAGCTTCGGGGGGAGGGGGAGGAAGACGACAAGGGGTACGGGCTGGGCTGGGCCAAACGGGCCAGGTGGGGACTAGTTGGGCTGGAAGCCAGGAGTTCTCCTTTTCTAATTCTTCTCTGTTTTAATTTTCCGCCCTTTTGTTTTGCCCTGGTAAAAAAATACCAAAGCATTTTATAAAAATGCCCAATTACTTTCATAAATACTAGGTGACCAGTAGCTAGTCACATAAGGAATTTGGGCATTTTTGAAATTAAATATATTTTGAATTTCAATTCAAATAGGGTTATTTTAATTTCCAAAGCCACTGTTTGAATATTAGAAAAATCCATGTGCATGGGATTGATCCCAAACCACTTTTAAAATGATCAGTAACATTTCTAGGAATTTTCCAATCATTCAGAAGATTTTTGGAAAAATATTTTTATCTGGCCATTTCAAATAAATTCTCAGGGCTTTCTGCTTCCCCAGTTTTGAATTTCTTTTGAATTTTCATGATGCAAAAGGGTCAAACAAGCCCTAGCACTTACCCTAATTGGGGTTCTGACACACTCAACATAACAATAACCACAAAAGCATCAATTAAGAATATAGCAATTTTAATAGGGTTTAGCTTAATAGATTTATTAGGTAGGGCAACATAATAATAGGGGTAACAACATGATTATAAATTAATACAAGGAATTTAGCTTATTAAAGTTCTTAGTTACACAAGATTCTTAGTTTGAATTAGGAACATGCCACATAATTTTGATTTATGGGCAAAAGGATCCTACGCCATTTTTTTGCTTGATAAGTACACATAGGGCTGTTTTTATTTATTTTATTTTAATAAAATAATTATTAAAGAAATAGGTATTAGTCAGAAACATAACTAATAAAATGACATATAATTAATTACTCAAACTAGGAATTTATTAAAATTATTACAGGCGGGAAATAATAACAACTAATAATCAAATGATCATCATTGTTTTTATGCAAACAAACATTCTAATAATACAAACAATATAATAATATTTTTCGGATCATAAAAAAATTTATTTCAAAATTTTATAAGGTTTAATTATTTTTCTAAAAGTGTTTTAGTGCCTGCTGATTAATAAAAAGGAAAAGAACAGGGGGGCAACCTAGAGCTAAATCTCGCCCGGGCGAATTGTCTCTTCGGGCCAGACAAGTGCAGCGTGCTCATTTTTTTTTCTGCAGACATGTGGGGGGCGCATGGCAGTGTCTATTTAAAACCGAAGGGGTATCTTGCCCTGTGAGTCGTCCGATTTGGTCTGATCGTACGGTGGGTGTGTTTCTTCTCCGTTGGCACGATCCAGAAGCTGTGCAATGCCCTAATGGCGGTCAGAGGAGGGGCATGGCTCACCGGGGCTTCTCCAGGAAGCAGAGGATGTTGAGAGAGGCCGGCGGGGGTTCGGGGCGGCGTCCTCGACCCATTTTTGTGCCGGCGATGGGGACTCGGGGCTGTGGGGACGTCGGTGGCTCGGGCAGAGGGCTTCAGCTCGGGGTGGACGCGGCAGAGGGAGGCCTCGCCAGGGCGTCGCAGAGGGCCACCGGAGAAGCGCCGGCGTCGAGGCGGAGCGCCTCAACCTCCTCCTGGCCGCGCCCTCCTTCCCCCCTGTCCTTCTTTCTTCTCCTCCTTTCTTCTCTTCCCTTCTTCCTCCTTTTGTTCTGCTACACCTCCTCCTCGGCTCCTAGCTACTTATCAGGTGGGGTGGGGTGGAGTGGTGTTGGTGTGAGTATGGGAGGGTCAGGGGCCTCCCTTTTATAGCCGGGCAAGAGCTCTGGCTAGGCTGGAAGAAGGGCAGGGTTCACTGGGCTCGAGCGGGAGAGGTGCATCTGTGGCCTCCTTGTTCATTGGCCATCGGAGGCGGCGCGAGCGCACCGGCGTGGGTAGAATCCAGCTTGGAAGTTCCTGGCCACATCGCTGTTTCTGGTTGGGGGTACAACACGCGTTCGCAACGCCACGGGGGCGATCCACGTAGCTACGCATGGATTGGCCGATGAGACGCATGGTGATGTCAACGGTGAGGTCACTGCATGTGGGAAAGAGAGGATGACATGTTGATACGTCTCAAACGTATCTACTTTTCCAAACACTTTTACTATTGTTTCGCCCTCATTCTTGCATGATTTGGACGAAACTAACCCGGACTAACGCTGTTTTCAGCAGAGCTGTCTGTATGGTTTTATTGTGTGCAAGAAAATAGATTCTTGGACGTCCCAGAAAATTCCCAGAAAAATACCAGAAAATCCACGCACCCGAAGCAGCCAGATGCCAGAAGTGGTACCAAAGGGGAGTCTTGGGGGCCCCAGGCGCCCCCCTGGCGCGGCCAGGGGTGGGGCCGCGCCCTCTGGCTGCCTGGGAGGCCTCCACCTCCTCTCGTGCCCTACCTCGACTCCTATTTATTCTCGTGACGGGAAAACCCCAGAACAGAAGTCGTTTTTCCAGTTTCCGTCGCGGAGCCGCCGCAACCCTCTGTTCTTCTTCGGGAGGGCTAATCTGGAGGCTGATTTGGCCTCCGGAGAGGGGAGATCGTCGCCATCGTCATCACCATCACCAATCCATCCCTCCTCCATGACTTCTCTCCGCATGTGTGAGTAATTCCCTGTTGTAGGCAAAGCTGATGGTAGGGATTGGATGAGTTTGATCATGTAATAGTTCGTCAGATTTGTTGGGGGCATGTTGCATATCATCTACTTTGGTGTTTATCATCTTTGCTACAACTTGTTGCTCTTAATGCTTGTCACTTTGGGCCCGAGTGCCATGTTTTCAGATCTGAACCCTATGTGTTTTCCTGAATATATTTGTGTTCTTGATCCTATCTATGAGTTGTATGCACCTATTATGGTCCGGAACCGGCGATCCCAAAGGTGACAGCTTGGGACACCAAAGGGTATGGTCCATAATTTGAGGATTCCATGTATCCATTGAGTTTATTTCTTTGTTCCGGTGCTCTTTGACAGGAGCACCTTAATCTCCATAAGTTCCCTTTGGCCCCGTTCGTAGCGGGATGGTAGGACAAAAGATGTTGTGCAAGTTCTTATTGCAAGCACGCACAACTACCTATGGGATACATGCCTAATGTTTGATATTTTCCTAGATGATCATTACTTTTCTGTGTGCCTTCCCCGTGTTAGAATCTATTACATGTTCACTCTCATCCATGCAGCGCCCAACCATCCATCTCCCTAGCCTACAGTGTTTTCAATCATGCTGGTCATTAGTTGTTACTTTTGCTGTCGTCACCATCACTATCATATTACCTTTACCACTTATCTTTTGTTGCAAGCAAGTATATTTCAGGTGCGGTTGAATTGACAACTCAACTGTCAAAGCTTATAAATACTCTTTGGCACCCCGTGTGTCGAATCAATAAATTGGGTTAACTTACCCGCGAAGACTATCTCGATCCCTTACGGTTGTGGGTCATCAAGAACCGTTTTCTGGCGCCGTTGCGGGGGAGCATAGCAATATTTACAAGTCTACTTGAAGTATCCTGCCTGCTACACATCATCCGCTATGGGTAAGAAAGGAGACCCCAAGGTTCCGATCTTACCATCCCGTACAAGAAAAGGTACTGTTCTGAACACTAGTGCTACACTTGATTCACCTTCTGTTATGAGTAAGTTTACTTCACCACCACCACATGATGCTTCTACTGAGTCTGTCACTATGTCCAATACTTTGGATGATGCTTCCACTACTCTTGATGATACTACTTTTCTTGGCTACTATATTGAAACTCAGACTGCTAAGGCTGCAGCAGAATCCAAGACCGAGACCCCTGCTACCTATATTCCTACCTGCAAAACCTTTGGTTACTCGTGCTTAGATGAACTCAAGGAGAGAATCCTTGATGATGATTATGTTACTCTTGATGATGATTTTTGCAGGGAACTCAGAGAGTGTGTCGACTCTGACCCTGGTGCTGTTAAGGAGTTGCTCAAAAAACACTCCTTGAAGAACAAAGTTATTCCTGATCCTAAATTTGCCACATCCCTTATATGCATCACTGATCCTGATTATAATTTCTCTGTTGATCTTTCACTTATATCTATAGTCGAGGCTGACCCCTTTTATGGCAGAGAAAATGATGATGCTATAGTACACTTGACCAAACTCGCCGAGTTAGGTAACCTATTCACTACTGATGAGAAGATACGAAACTTCTATGTGGCCAAGATTTTTCCTTTTTCTTTGAAGGAAGACGCTAAATCATGGTACGATGCACTACCCTATGGTTCCATTAAGAGTCCTCAGGACTTAGCCAAATTCTTTGTTGATAAATATTTCCCTGCTCATATGCAACATGCTGCTTTGCAAAGAATCTATAACTTTAAACGATTGCAGGATGAGTACCTCCCTAAAGCTTGGGGGAGTTTTTGCGATTTACTTAAGGTTATGCCGGGACATGGAGTCCCCAAGAATGAACTGCTTGATATATTTTACGCTGGTTTAACCGATGAATCCAGATCGTACCTGGATAGTTGTGCTGGTTGTGTTTTCAGGGAAAGAACACCGGATGATGCGGAAGAATTAATGTGCAAAATTGCCAAGAACCATGAAGATTGGTCCATTCCTGAACCACTTCTACCACCGAAAAAGAGGGGTATTTTAGTTCTGAGCCTCGAAGAAATGCAAGAAGCAAAGATGTCTATAAAGGAGAAAGGTATTAAAGCTGAAGACGTGAAGAATTTACCGCCTATTGAGAAGTTGTGTGAGCCTACTACTCACCCTCCCTTGGTAGAGGTACACTCTTTATTAGACTTTACTGAAAGTGACATCCCTAAAGGTAAGCCTCCCGACCAATGTTTAGATGAGATTGATAATTTTATTATTAAGCAAGACCACTTTAATAGGAGGATACAAAGTCAGTTGCATGATAACTCTCTTGCTATCAAAAGTTTGCGTGGTGTTCTAGAAAGAACAGTCAATGATGTTAAATGTCTTGTTAAGCATTTTCATATGGTTCAAACTCAGCTTGAACAAATTTCTAATGTGCAAAAAGATTTTCTTGCTAATAATTCCAAACAGGACATACAAGCTTATGGCATCAAAATTAGGGGTGGAACACACACCCAGGACCCACTCTATCCTGAGGGGCATCCAAAGAGGATCAAGCAAGATTCTCAAGTACAAGAAGAAGAAGAGACTGTTAGGTCTCCGAAGATAAATAAGAAGAAGAAACACAAGGAGGCTGACAATCCCAATGATCCTATTACAAGTGAAAAACCAGCTGTTGATCCTAACAGTATATCCACCTCCGATGCTGAAACAGAAGACGGTGCCGAGCCTGAAGAAAAGGACGCGGAGAAGGATGAGTCTCCCGAGGTAAGAGAAGCAGAAGCACTTGATAAACGCAAGAAGTACTCTAGAGAAGACTTCATCGCAAGAAGACATGGGAAGGAAAGAGAACCATGGATACAGAAGCCCATGCCCTTTCCAGGTAAGTCCCTCAAATCTAAAGAAGAAGAGCATTACAATAAGTTTTGTGAATGGATGAAACCTATTTTTCTTCAAATCCCTTTGACTGATGCTATTAAGTTGCCTCCCTATTCGAAATATATGAAAGATATTGTTACTAATAAAAGAAAAGTTCCTAATGAAGCAATATCTACTATGCTTGCTAACTACTCTTTCAGTGGCAAGATTCCTGAGAAGCTGGGTGATCCAGGTATACCCACCATTCCTTGCTCCATAAAGAATAATTACGTCAGAACTGCTTTATGTGACCTTGGTGCAGGAGTGAGTGTTATTCCTTTTTCTATTTACAAGAGGCTTTGTTTAGAGAAACTAATCTCTACAGATATCTCCCTTCAGATGGCGGACAAATCAACAGCTGTCCCCATTGGTATTTGTGAGGATGTTCCCGTTGAAGTTGTAACTGTTTGATCCTTACAGATTTTGTTGTGCTTGACATGCCCGAGGATGGGAGCATGTCCATTATTCTTGGTAGACCTTTTCTTAACACCGCAGGTGCTATTATTGATTGCAATAAAGGAAAAGTCACTTTCAACGTTGATGATAAAGAACACGGTGTATTTTCCAATGAAGATCGACAAAAGGCATGGCCTTAACTCTATAGAGAATATCGAGACCGTGAAGATTGGAGAATGGGACTGTCCACTACATTTGTACCACAAATACAAAACCATTATGGTGGTGACAATGTCCATTAAAGTAAAGGTGCAATGATCACTCCATAAGAGGTGAGACTTCTTGTTCTATATATCGCCGGTTTGTTGGTAAGACTTGATCAACCTTACTAGTGAGCTTGTTTTATATAGGTAAAAAGTTAAGCTTGTTATGTTTTCATTTGCTTTAGCTTTTATTCTCTTTGCTGTATCGAGTTTTTGTGTTTTTGAAGCTTCACAATGCTAATCACCGCTTTAATTTTTCAGAAAGTTTTGCAGCTTTTTGAACTCCAAGAAATTTTCAACAGTGAAGTTTTCAGAAAAAATCCAGAAAAATAAAAATAAAATTTTTCATGTCGGGAGTGACCCAGAGGCACCTGGGGCTGACTAGGGGGCCCACCAGTGGCCCAAGCGGCCAGCTGGCGCGGCCTGCCCCCTGGCCGCGCCCACAGGGCGCCTGGGGCCCACAGGACTACCTCCAAGTGAGTCTTCTTCCTCACTCTCTCTTTTTTCCAAAAACACGAGTTCTGGCCCTGGAACTTGCGTTCTTGCTGTTCTTGGAGGTGATTTTCGATCTCTCTCCACAACTCATCATTTGAGCTGAGATTTTGAGAAAATACTCCCTGGTATGTGACTCCTTCACCCCTCCAATTAGATTTTTGATTGGTGGCTTCATTTGTGAGTATTTAGTAGTTCTTCGTGCTGTTTAGATGAGCTTGCTTGCATGTGTAGATGTTTATTTTCCAAGTTTTGATGCAAGTTTTTGCCTTAGGGAAGTGGGTTGAGTAGTTTTCCTTAACTCACTTTGTTTAAATCCTTGTTTTTCTATTTTGTCAAAAATTTCAGAAATGAGTTTGCTAGGAAGAGCAAATCCATCACGTGCAATGCCTTTCCCGTGCAATGAATTCCTTGAAGCTGCAGGAATTAAGGAGGAGTTCTATAGTCTTTGTGCAAATGCAGGTCTGACGCGGCTCGCAACGTGCCGTGTTGCTCAGTATCAAAAACTCACCTCCTGTTTCATTAACAGTTTTAGATATAACCTTGATACTGGTTCTGTTGAGTTTAAAATTTACGATAATCTTTTGACCATGCCTTTGGAAAAGTTTTGTGAAATAATAGGTGTGCCGAACATTGGACTGACGGCGAAGATAAGCTCTTAGCCCTTCGAGCTGACAACCGTCTTCAACTCTCTCTGTAGCATGGATACGAGGGATATTCATCGGTCAAAAATCTCCAGCATCTTATTCCCACACCTCAGGTATTTTGCGTATTATATTGCTAGAGGGGTGTTAGCTCGTGACAACACGAGCAACATTTCTGCGCTGGATATTGCTATCCTGGCAACCGCCCTCTCAGGGAGGTTTGATTATAATGTCGGTGCCTTAATTGCTCGACGCCTTGGTATGAATGGTAACAAGGGAGAGTTATTTGGTGGCGTTTACGCCACACTTATCCTAGAGTCTCTTAATGGCACCCCACACCCTGATGATAAGCCTTTTACTTATTTAAGTTTTGATCTTGCTGCTATGAAAAGGCATAAGTTTGTTACCATGACTTCCGAGTTTGGTAACCTTGATTATATCTTGCGTTTCGGAGCCACCACGGAATGCAAGATCCGTCTACCTGCACCTCTTTTGTTCGAATTTTCTCGCAGGAACAGATGGTCCTTTGATGCTATCCAGTTCGATGAGTTCGTGGTCCAGCATTAGTTTCATAACCCCATGGAGGGGGTTGTGCCCGACGAGGAGGAGCACGGTGAGTTACCACCTTTCCAGGGGGAGACCGTCACCCAATTTGGTGAGGGGTATTCCTCTGCCTGGAGCGCGGGTCCTTCTTCGTGGGAGGATCCGAGGACATCGGTGTACGCGCCGGAAGCCTCATACGACCCTTGGACTCACCAGTACCACCCTGGAGCAGGAGGCTCCTGAGGACATTAGCTACTACCAACTTAGGCCAAAAGCCTAAGCTTGGGGGAGTACGTGCCCTTCTCACTTTTTCATTGTATTATCCGTTTTATTTTTTGTTCGCTTTGATCTTTTCGAAGTTTTTTCCGTTCTTCTTTCTTTCTTTCTTTTCAGAAACAACAAAAAGATTTTCTCTTTTCTTTTGCTCTCGTTTAAACCTTTAAAAAACTCAAAAAGATTTCCTTTCTCTCTTTAGTTTGCTTTGTTTTCAGATTTCAGCTCGAGTCCGTGATGGCATTTGATTATATTTTCCACGTTCGATCGTGCAAGTGACAAGGCAGTAATGACGAAGATCGATGGAAGGGAAGCAACAAGGAAAACCGGTATGAACTCTTCTTGTTTCTACTCTTGTACATATGATCTAGCGACCAGCTTGTAGTGACATAGTGCTATGTTACAATGCTTTCCCAGTGTTCATGCTTTCCTTGTGGCTAATCTCAAATAGCTAGAGTACATAATGTGTTGTTGAAATGATTTACATGCATTGCATTGTTCATGGTTTGGCATACTGAAGTGGTATTTCCCTTCGGAGAATTTTTGGATTGACTTGGCACATGTTCACACATGTTTAAGACTAAAAAGTCTATTATGCCTTGATGATCTTTTTGTTTCAGAATAGTTATATCACTTTTCATGCCCGATTAAATGTTGCTTTGTCGCTTTGCATGATTATGACAGTTATTGCTCTCTAGTTGGTCGCTTCCCAGTCTTTTGCTAGCCTTCGCTCGCACTAAGCGGAATTATGCTTGTGCATCCAAAATCCTTGAAACCAGTTATTCCATTTGAGTCCACCATACCTACCTATATGTGGTATTTACCAGCCACTCCTAACTTAGAATTTCATGTGCCATCTCGAAATTTATTCAAAAACTTCCCTTTTTTAACCGTACAAGCTCATGGTGCGGTGAGGGGAAATCAGTATCTTGCATGCCAAAAATATTTTGACGGAAGTTTTAACTAGTCAAGAAAAAAAGAAAAAAAATATGAGAGTTACACCTCCCCCATACTTGATGATGGAGTGAAATGGACCAAATGCTTCTTATGATAGATGGAACGATACCCTCCTTCCATCCTTGAGGCAAAAGAAAAGGTTCCGTAGACCATCAAAGGATTTATGGATAAGGGAATATGTGTAAGCAAAATGCATTAATATGATTGGCATGGGAGATATTGAGAGACCTTTACCGTTTACCGTTGACTGGAAAGTTGCACTTCTCAAAAATGTTTTATCTCTGTTTTCAAAACCAAGAGCTCTGGCACATGTTTATTCTTTGCTTCCTTTCACGGGTTTTCAACCTTGCCATCAAAAGCCACGGTTCGAGAGTCTCCCCTTCTTTCTTCAAAGCACCAACTATGAGAGCATAATTGTCATTCTTAGTGTAACATGCATTGTCCGAAAGTATTACATTGTCTTCTGCATGCTTGTGTTATTACTAGTCTGAAATACTGATTTTAGTCACCTTTAAAACTCCGGATGATTTTCTGCATTTATGTTTTGCTTCACTCATGGAGGCTAGCAAAATTCCACTCAAGTATGTTCAAGCTATGTGCATTGTGATCCTGTCTTGTTTTTCAGTAGCATATTATTTACTTTTAGTTGTTAGTGATTGATCACTTGAAAGAAGAATTGCTTCGTGCATTGTCCTTATAGCATTGTTTCAATACTTGATAAACTCTTTTCGTAGTACATGCTTATATACATCTAATGAAGCAAAAGAGTTTGTCAAAGTTTTCTTTGTTGCGTCCAGTTCGTTGAACTGAATTGCTTGAGGACAAGCAATATGCTAAGCTTGGGGGAGTTGATACATCTCAGACGTATCTACTTTTCCAAACACTTTTGCTATTGTTTTGCCCTAATTCTTGCATGATTTGGACGAAACTAACCCGGACTAACGTTGTTTTCAGCAGAGCTGTCTGTATGGTTTTATTGTGTGCAGGAAAATGGATTTTTGGGCGTTCCAGAAAATTCCCAGAAAAATACCAGAAAATCCACGCACCCGAAGGAGCCAGATGCCAGAAGTGGGATCAAAGGGGAGTCCTGGGGGCCCCAGGCGCCCCCCTGGTGCGGCCAGGGGTGGGGCCGCGCCCTCTGGCCGCCTGGGAGGCCTCCACCTACTCTCATGCCCTACCTCGACTCCTATTTATTCTCGTGACGGGAAAACCCCAGAATAGAAGTCGTTTTTCCAGTTTCCGTCGCGGAGCCGCCGCCACCCTCTGTTCTTCTTCGGGAGGGCTAATCTGGAGGCTGATTTGGCCTCCGGAGAGGGGAGATCGTCGCCATCATCATCACCATCACCAATCCATCCCTCCTCCATGACTTCTCTTCACATGTGTGAGTAATTCCCTGCTGTAGGCAAAGGGGATGGTAGGGATTGGGTGAGTTTGATCATGTAATAGTTCGTCAGATTTGTTGGGGGCATGTTGCCTATCATCTACGTTGGTGTTTATCATCTTTGCTACAACTTGTTCCTCTTAATGCTTGTCACTTTGGGCCTGAGTGCCATGTTTTCAGATCTGAACCCTATCTGTTTTCATGAATATATTTGTGTTCTTGATCCTATCTATGAGTTGTATGCACCTATTATGGTCCGGAACCGGCGATCCCAAAGGTGACAGCTTGGGACACCAAAGGGGATGGTCCATAATTTGAGGATTCCATGTATCCATTGAGTTTATTGCTTTGTTCGGGTGCTCTTTGAGAGGAGCACCTTAATCTCCATAAGTTCCCATTTGGCCCCATTCGTAGCAGGATGGTAGGACAAAAGATGTTGTGCAAGTTCTTATTGCAAGCACTCACAACTACCTACGGGATACATGCCTAATGTTTGATATTTGCCTAGATGATCATTGCTTTTCTGTGTGCCTTGCCCCATGTTAGAATCTATTACATGTTCACACTCATCCATGCAGCGCCCAACCATCCATCTCCCTAGCCTACAGTGTTTTCAATCCTGCTGGTCATTAGTTGTTACTTTTGCTGTCGTCACCATCACTATCATATTACCTTTACCACTTATCTTTTGTTGCAAGCAAGTATATTTCAGGTGCGGTTGAATTGACAACTCAACTGTCAAAGCTTATAAATACTCTTTGGCTCCCCGTGTGTCGAATCAATAAATTGTGTTAACTTACCCGCGAAGACTATCTCGATCCCTCATGGTTGTGGGTCATCACATGTGGGGTCTGGGCGTGGTTTAGGTTAAAACAGATGGGCTTGGCCCAGTTAGCTAGGTCCTCTTCTATTTTTTTGTACTGCTAGCACTTGATTTGCTACATGCTATTTCGGTTTTTATTAAAGTTTGAAACAAAGTTTTAAACTTAAATCTCCTAAATCCTTTTTAAAACTACAGTAATATTATCCGAATTTATTTAGAATTTGCAGAGAATTTTTAGTTATATTTATAATATTATTACTATCATCTTTATAGTAATTAATTGTTTTAGCATTTTTTTATATTGCAATAAATTTCCTTCTGCTATAGAGGTATTTTTTTTAGTTATTTAAATCATGATTCTTAACATAAGCAAAACTTTATGTGGGCAAAATTTTATTGCAGCTAATGCTATTTATGATTAAATGTTGCTATTACAATATGAGAGGTGTTAGCCTAAATATTTTTCTTGGTTAAATTCCTTATCATAGCGAAGTACATAGCATGTCTAATAAAACAAATCAAGAGAATAACAATCTTAACAATCAAGACATGGCATAGCAATTATCACATCACAACAAAGAAATATTTTTTTACCCTAAATTTTGATGCTCTAATAACCAGGTAATAAAAGTTGAGATGTGACAAAATGATTACAAAAAAATAATCAAGTGTTCAAATGAGCACTTTAAAAGAATTCAATACTATCTTCGAAGAAGTCATATTATCTCCTCTCATTTTATTAAATAAATTGTTGGAAATATTTAAATATCTCTTAAACGTCAATATCAAATAAACTCAAATTTCAAATAAAATTCGAGAATGAGTATGGGACAAAAATAAATTTGAGAAAGTCATTTTATTCTCGCTCTAAAATATTTAATTGTGGTTCCTACCAAATTTCAAAAAGACAAAAGAAGGAAAATCATTCTTTGAATTTTGAATAAACTTCAAAACAAAGATTTTTATTATTGGATAAATGATTATCCAAATTTTATTAAATGGTTTGTAAAGGTTTAAATAAAAACTCAAAAGAAAAGTTTTCGTTTACTCTAAAATTCAAACAAGTCAATCAATATTATATTATTTATTAACATTCCAAAGTTTGGAAAATTTTGGGATGTTACACTTATTATCGATAACTCTCAATCTAATAAGGAGGTTCACAAAGAGACAAGTACCCCGAGGAGGAGGGTATGGGGGTTTGGTTATCCTTGCGCATCCTTGACTCATGGTATGTGAGTGTACTCTAATATCTGATCCCTCCAAAAATTAGTGATCCATCTAGTAGCTAGAGTTCTGAACTAGTTTAGTAGGTTTTTGAAAATAAACACGGATTACCCAAAATACGACACCTATCACTAATAGGCTAGAGCTCTTCACACCAATAGTTCAAACATTACTCACATCAATACCTCGAAACTATTGCCAATTACTACTAAAATCAAATAGCAACTTCAATTATCTACTTTCAAGACAAGACACAACTCAGTGCAACAAGCAACTCTCTTAACAAGATAATCATGAAAACTAAAGAGAGTTCTAGAAACAAACTAAACAAAAGCCAAGTCTCTTGCTAAAGACAAACTAAATATAAAACTAAACATGGCAGTAGCTACGAAAAGATAAAGAACACACAGCAGCAAAAAGATAGGCATGAAAAATCCTATGATGTGTTCTAGATTTTGAAAGTGGAGCGTGTTTCTCTCCCACACAAAGTAAGATGGGGTCTAAATTGTTATGAACATCAAATAAAGCTAAAAAAACTAAAAATAAAACCTAAGAGCTAGACGCTCCAAGCATAGCACATAACGCATGAAGTGATAAAAATATAGTGAGACGAAGGACGAACTGATGATTGTTGATGGAGAAGGGGATGCACGTGGGCATCCCCAAGCTTAGACGCTTGAGTCTCCTTGAATATTTATTCGGGATGCATGGGAGCATCCCCAAGCTTGAGCGCTTGACACTCCTGAATCTTCTTTTGTCAGAACCCCAACTAGGGTAAGTGCTAGGATTGTTTGATCCCTTTGCATCATGCAAAAATTCAAATGAAATTAAAAAATGGGGAAGCAGAAAGCCCTGAGAATTTAATTCAAATGGCCAGATAAAAATATTTTTCCAAAAATCATTTGAATGATTGGAAAATTCCTAGAAATGTTGCTGATCATTTTAAAAGTGGTTTGGGATCAATCCCATGCACATGGAATTTTCTAATATTCAAACAATGGCTTTGGAAATTAAATAAACCCCTATTTGAATTAAAATTCAAATGTTTTGAATTTTAATAATATCCAAATTTTATGAGTGGCTAGCTATTTGTATCCTAAGCCCACATAAAAGATTTGGGTATTTTATAAAATGCTCTGCTATTTTTATTTGGGGAAAAACAAACAACAGAAAAGGAAAAACAGAAAGAATTAGAAAAGAGGAAACCCCCTGGCCATTCGGCCCAACTTACCTTTTCAGCCCAGCCCACCAGTGCCCCCGGTGTCGTCTTCCTCCCCGGCGCCCGAAGCAGCTCGGTGGCGAGCCGAGCGCCGTGGACGCCACCGAGGCCCTCTGGAGCCTCCTCTTCTCCCCCAGGACGCCACGCAGTCGCCTAGAAGCCGCCCGCACCCTTCCCCCCCCCCTCCGCTGCTTCCTCCCCTTCGTCACCGGCGAGATCCCCTCCGCACCCGAACAACCGAGCTCGCCGCCGTCCTTCGTTCGCGTGGCCACTCGTCGAACTGGAGAGCGCCACCGTGTCCAACATCATCCCCGGCGACGACTACGCCAAGCCGACGCACCAATTTGAGGCGAGATCGAGCGAGAGTGACGCGGGCTTCAAGTTTTTCGCCGCCGGCTGCCATGGATTCCGGCGAGCAATTCGCCATCACCAAGCCCTCTCCGGCCCCGCCGAGCTTCTCATACCGCTCCTGGTGAGCTTCCCTTCCACCCCGGCCTATCCGTGCTTCTTCTTGTGCGCTGCTTCGTCGTCGTCGTTAGAGGCAGTGGCCGGCCGCCGCAAAACTTTGACGCCGCCGTGGCCACAACCCTCCCCAAGTCCCCCAACCTGCACCTCTCGTTGCGGACGATCACGGGCGATGTTTTGGTGCAAGAACCGTGCCCTCCCGTGGCCTCTAGCTCACTCCGGCGACACTCCGGCAGCACTCCGGCGACCCCGCCATTAGCCTAACCTAATGACCCTGCTAATCCCACCCCGAGTCCATGACAAGTGGGCCCCAGGCCACCCCTAACCCACTGTTAGTTAAACTAACAGAGGGGATTAACCCCCTGAGGCTGACAGAGGGGCCCCACAGGTCAAAAGCCCCCACGTCATGCTGAGGTCAGCATGACGCAATAAACATTTTCCAGAGAATTAATTTAATCTAGAAAATTCCAGAAAATCATTTAAACTTGGGAAATTCATAAGTAATTCATATTAACTCCAAATATAACAAATAATATGTCTAAAAATATCAGAAAAATCCAAGGATTATGAATATGGGCTCTGTTTTCATGTTTGACCAATTAAAATTGGGTGAACAGTGCAAGACATCCATATGGTTTTATTTCAAATTCAAAATTGAAACACATTTGCAAATGACTTTGCATTTGACTTCTTTTAAATGGAATTGTAACAAAATTGTGACCAATAACATCACCATTTCAATATTGATCATGTGTTTGATGCATTGCAAATAAATTTATACCTTGTTTGATTGTTTTCTCGATAGACGTGCAACTGGAACCGGAGGCCACCCCCTTCGTTGAAGACCCCGATATCGAACCTCGTCAGCAAGGCAAGCAAACCCCATTGATCATGTCTATAAAATCCTATTTTCCCTCTCAGTCTCGCTTATGCATGTTTAGGAGATCACCGAGACACGTTCTTTCGCATAGTTAAACCCATTCCGATGCATGACCTATAATTCTGTCACCGTATTAATCAAACCACAATCCTAGCAGATTTAGGAGTTGAATGATGAGCATGTGGCCCCTGCAACTGTTAATGCTTTTGCTGCTTAGTGATACAATGAGGATGTTTTGATTGTGAGTCGGGATGGAATGAACACAGTGGTGTTGATGAAAGTGAAACGTGTTGGTGAATCCACCTAAGCAAAGGTGAACGATGAGAGGCTGTGTAGGAGTACACAGTGGGTTGTCTCGTTGAACACTGCCCTAGGCCCCGAGTTCCTGTTTTGTGATCCAAGACAAAGAGTATGACCACATGTAGGGTTTTATGGGAGCCCCGTTTGGCCTCTTTACGTACCCGATCCGGTCCAGGAGTCACAATAGATTCGGGCTTTCCATTTGGCATGTGCATAGAAAAAGAATGAAGAAAAGGTTGCATCATCCTAGATATGTGGGTGGACTTGTGAGGCAATGAATCCATCTGGCAGAGGTGGCGTCTCGGTCCCTTACATTATCTGAGTCCGTTTCGTGGAACCGGCCGGACTCTCGAGCGGTGCCAAACTCAGGTAGTCGACTCCTGGATTAGAGAAGGTGATGTGAGGTTAGTGCCTTGGTTTCATCCACGTCCGACATCCGCTTGAAGGATGACGAGAACGAGGCGATAAGTGATGACATGCGTGTGAAGATGTACACCCCTGCAGGGTTAATGAACTATTCGAATAGCCGTGTCCGCGGTTATGGACTACTTGGAAACCTCTACTTGATCATAGACAACTTGAATGGATACTTATAAAACTCGCAAGATAAGTGTGAGTGCTATGGTGAGCTTCTTCGTGGGGAAGTCGAGGAAGTAACCATAGTGGTGTATTGTTTGGAGATGTAGTGGACTCGTGTACGCTTCTTACCTCAAGTCTGGTACTCGTAGTACAGGATTAGCCAAGTCAAAGCTGGCACTTCTGCATGTTGAACCCCACCTTCCTTTACCTTGATACTTGAGCATGAGTAGTGTAGTTCTGATGTAAGTCTTGCTGAGTACGACTTTGTACTCACGTTTGCTTATTCTATGTTTTAGATGAGAACCCGGACCCCGATGGAGTCACCTTCTTGAAGCTCGACGTTGACTAAGTTAGCATAGTCCCAGACAGCAGTCTGGTCCCTCGTGGAAGGGCATGTTTGTTGTACAAGGCTTCTCTAAGCCATTTGTTAAACTTTTCTGTACTCAGACCTAATTTGCTTCCGTTGTATGATGTAATGTTGATCACATACATGTGATCTTTGTATGCTCTATGTGTATATCAATAAAGAATACTTTCTAGAGTTATGTGATGATACCTGCTGTTCATACTAGGCATGTGTGTTGCGTGTATGTTTATAACATGCATGTCTTAGTATGGGTTTTCGAGACCTTAGTTGTGATCTGGCTGGCGGTCTTTTATACACCAAGTGGCCCTTAGATGTGCGCAGCTTGGGGCATCGCGATGCGATTGTTCGTGACTCGGTCATGTGCACACTTTGTTGTATGATCGAGCCCGCCCTAGACCCCGACTAAGTGATCGGGCTGGAGTAAGTATATGTAAGAGTTAGGATTCAATCGACAACATGGTTGAGGCGACTTGTCTATGAGTATGGGATTTCACCACCCATAATCATTTAGACTTGTGAGTGGGCGATGAGGACCCATCTCAGTTGATCATCCGGCCTGGATGGGATGCCCCCCACGTTTGATGCTTTCCGAGAGAGTTCTGTGCTTGGCCTTGTCTTCTTAGACAAGTGAGTACGGCTCTCGGCTCTCCATGTGATTGTATCGTGACTGGAATTACATACGCTAACCCCGGGTCCCGACATCTTTCATCATCTTCCATCGCACACTTGAAAACTCCCTTCATACATAACTCGTCATAAGCTGATTAGAGAGGTTAGTACACTTAATAAAATATTTTTTCCACACTGGATATAAAGATATTATTGAAGATCTACTATTTCTCATGATTGCCAAAAGGTTTTTGCAAAAAAAAAGCAAGATTAAGGTTTGCAAAAGTAAGGAGAGACAAAACGTGGCAGAATCTGTGAAAAAATAGAACGACAAGTAGTAGAGAATTTTTTATGGGTACTTCTGCAACTCAAATAAAAAACTTAGAACATACGAAAGTTCCGCGATTGTATAGAGCGTTCTGTGTAAAAAATTCAGCTCAAAAATATGAACTGGTGATTTGATCTGATTTTCCCTTCACGAAGACAGAATCTGTTTTCTGGACCTCATGTCACAACTTTCGCTTCCCTTGTCATATGAGGCTATAACTTGGCACAAAGCTTGAAAATAAAGATACAATGATGTTGCTACAGTAGTAACAATCATCTAGACCACTAATAACTTAAAGTAAAAACTCAAAGTAAAGATAACAAGGGTTGGCTTCCTAGAGTAAGATTTTAATGATGCTCTCGTAGGAATAAGAGTTGAAGCACAAAAGAGAGCATAAAGAAGAAAATAACAAACACATTTAAGTCTAACATGCTTCCTATGCAAAGGGATCTTGTAGAGAAATAACTCATTGAAGCAAAAAGATATTAGCATAGGAAGGAAAAATAACTGCAACTTGAAAACCTTCAACATAAAGAGAGGGAACTTGATATTATAGAAATATCTATAAGCATATGTTCCCCTCTCATAATAATTTTCAGTGGGATCATGAATAAACTCAACAATATAATTATCACATAAAAAATCCTTATCATGATCCACAAGCATAGAAAATTTATTACTCCCCACATAAGCAAAGTCCTTCTCATTAGCAAACTCAAGAAAATAGCTATCACATGAATCATTCTTATCATGATACACTTGCAAAAATTTATTCTTTATAGCATAAGTGTCATCACAATAATCATCATAGATAGGAGGCAAAGTATCATGAAAATAGATTTCCTCATCAAAACTTGGGGGGGCTAAAAAGATCATCTTCATAAAACGTAGCATCCCCAAGCTTATAGCTTTGCATATCATTATGATCAAAGGTATTCAAAGAAGACATACTAATAACATTGCTACTATCATGAGTGTTGTGCAAATAGTAAAGCTCCATAGGCTTTTTGATTTTCTCTTCAAACACTTCATGTCCCAACTCAAGGTAGAGCTCATAAAGCTCTCTCATAATATTTTTGTTGTTTTCCATAAGCTTAACTAGTGAAAATAAAAACAATAAACAAAAATAAATATTTGCAAGATCTAAAGATATACCTTCAAGCACTCACCTCCCCGGCAACGACGCCAGAAATAGCTTGATGTCTACGCACGCTTCTATTCTTGTAGACTATGTTGGGCCTCCAAGCGCAGAGGTTTGTAGGACAGCAACAACTTCCCTCAAGTGGATGACCTAAGGTTTATCGAACTCAAGGAAGTAGAGGTTGAATATGGTCTCTGTAACAGCCCAGATTTTGCAAAAAATTAAATTTTTTGTTTTCGGGTGTGAATTGTTTGATTGTCTGATTTGTTTGCGGTGTTTGCATCCCCGATTTATCGATCGGCGATTATCCCCCCCCTCTTATCTCGTATCGGATGGAGACCGACCCTTGCCACCCTGACGCTCGACCTTTGCGACACCGGGTTTCACCCGATCACCGTCGCAAAAACCGCACGAGACCAGCCGCAGCCAACGGAACGAAAAACCCCGTTTAATAATTAAACAGGTTATTTTCATAGCGCGCCGGAAAGTGTTCTCAGAACGGTTCCAACGCGAGGTGAACGCCATGGGCTCGACGCGCTGATCGCGCAGTTTGAAGTTTTACCCGAATCGGAGGTCCTGCGGGCCCCCGGCGGTCAGAAACATGAGCACCGCGTGCGCGAGAGAAAAACCAGGGATGTTTTTGCAAACTGCCAGCCACCGAGGCTATATAAAGACCACCACACTCCAACCTATTTCTAGGGTTTCCCTAGCCACAAAATTGCAGCCACCCCCTCAAGCTTAGCCCTAATTTTCGCAGTTTTACCCCAAATCTAGCAAGTCCCAGCCAGAATCATCATGGACCGTCCGATCAGGCGATCCGACGGCCCAGGAGCCGCCACGTTGCATCCCAGGCTTCCCCCACCTCCAGCCGTTTGAGCCCGTGGAGCCCGAGCAGGCCGCCAGCCGTGGAGCCGCTCCCGTCGCCGCGTTCTGGCCGGCGAGCCCCCGCACGCTGGCTGTAGCCGGGCCGCTGTCGCGCCCTCCCTCTCCTCTCTCCCTCTCCCGCGAGCCTCCTCTCCTCCCTACTCCTTCTCCTCACCTCCCTGCTCCCTTTTCTCCCAGGAGCCGCCGGCGCCCTCCATGGCCAGGACCCCGAGCTCGCCCGTACCTCCCTGGACCAGCCGCCGGTGCCAGATCCGAAGACCGCCGCCGCCCTCGGCCTCCTCGTCCGCCGCCCGGCCGTCCCGGCCTACCGCATCGACGCGCCGCCGCGAGGGCCACCGCCGGCGCCGCCGTCCTGTGTGGTCAGGATCGGGATCGCTCGATCCAGAGCGCCACCAACCGGCGTGGCCACGTGGGCCGGCGCAGCCCACCAGCCGACCGCAGCCCAAGCGCCCCCTCCAGCCGGCCTGGGCCTTGGCCCAGAGGTGCACCATTTTTTTATTTTTTTTCTTCTTTTTCCTTTATTCTTTTCTGCCTCGGTAGTGGGCCGGCCCGTGTAGCTATTTATCGCCCGTGAGCGTTGTTTAATTCGGCAGCTCCTCGTTTTCGGCCCAGTGCATTTTTTTTATATCTCTGGGCTTTTTAATTATCTGTTAATTGTTGCGATGTGGCGGTAGCTATATCTTTTCACCGGTAGCTCCGATGGAGACTCTTTCTACATGAAAGTTTCTCCGTTTTGCGCGTAGATTAATAAAATGTACTTTGTTTCCATGTTTGACTTTGTTTACTTGTTGTTTAACTGCTAATTACAACTGCTTGCCACTGTAAACTGTAATTGCCATATCTTTTTAACCGTTGCTCTGTTTAAAATGTTCTTTATATGTAACTTGATTAGAATTGCATGTAGATTGTGTTTATGTTGTTCTTTCTTGCTAATAAAAATAATAAAATATTGTTTAGGGAAAAACAGTACCAAACATTATAATTATCGTGGGGTCCGTAATAGTTGGCATGTATAGGTTTTACCTCCCCACTTAAATTGAATAGATTAGATAGTTTATTTATGCTTCACCTCTTGTCATGCTTCTGTGCTTTCCATGTTAACAACCTTTTGCTCACCTTGTATAGCTAAACAACTTGAACCACCGTAAATGTGCGGTCTCGTCGTGTGTGACGAGTACCCCACTTAACCTGTTAGTAACCGCTCTCGACGGTAGGTGCGATGTCTCGTGTTGCTTCTTGTTGATGCTTGCTCGTGTTTGCCTCGTAGTAATAGATGCTTGCTCGTTGATTGCTTTCCACTGTTTACCGTCTTGTGTGCTTCGCGGGTACCTCTTGGAGACGATGCGAGTTTGCGATCAACTGCACCTTCGGAACCCGACTTATCAACAGGCAAGGACTATACATTACTTATGATCCATTCTATTTCAACCAGCGGTTTGCATGCTAGTCTAGGTTAGGCTCGATGTTTGATCCTACCACATGTTTACAGCCTCTTTCAAACCGATACAGCCATGTCCCCTCCCAGCAAACCTTGTACTGCTATGTTACTATTGCTCGTTGCTCAGCCCCTGCTTAGTATACATGCTTAGGATGCTACGATGTTACCCCTGTTACTCCTTGGTTTGGGATATCACATTATTATATCGTTGTGGATGGTATGATTATTAGAAAGTTGACTATATTCGACGAACGATGGAAGGTCTAGGCTATCCCGCCCTGACGCTTTGTTCCATTCGAGTCACCTAGGATCCGAGTTCCGGGTATTGGTTTTAAGACTGAGCGTGCCTAACCGCGTGTGGGATTTTATGGGGTCCCCTTTTCTTACCTGTCTAGATTCAAACATTTCTAGTGGTGGCCCGAGCTGATTTACCATTTGAAACCTCGTGTGTGTGCTTGGTGGATCCCCCCGCAATTTCTAAACAACCCAGACCAGCGGAGACATGGTTTCCCTGTGTGTCCACCTTTGACCGACGAGGGCCCGAGGCCTCACGTGAGGCGTCTCGGTAACCCAAACCCTGTTGAGACGGAAGAGTCCAATCCGAGAGCGTGGCTAGCTTTTGGATTGGGTGTCGACTCCCCGGGGGCCACCCGGATTTGTTCGTTGTTAGTTAGAGGGACCTGTCGTTTCGGATCTCTTGGAACTAAATCATAAAATGGTTGCCTGTGATGGGTAGTAACTGAGAGAGATGGGCGTGCGTGCGGAGCCTTGTAATGGGCAGTTGCTACACCCCTGCAGGGTTAAATCTTTTCGAGAAGCCGTGTCCACGGTTATGGACGACTTCAGACCTACTCCTTGTTCATAGACAACAACAACTGAGATAATCTTAATATAATTTGATCAACGTGTGTCTGCCTTGACTTCTTCTTCTTCGTCAGGATGCGAAGAGGAGGACAATGATAGGATAGGTGTTATGTTTGCGTAGTAGGTAGATAGCAGACTTGTTGGAGGCGATTCCTCATCGAATGCTTGGCTTCTTATCTTACTCTCTAGATCGTTAGCCACTTCATAAATGCTAGTGCGGCAGCAACCTCACCACTTACCCCATCCTTACCGTAAACTACTAGTTGTCCTAGAATGACGAGTGATGAAGTCCTTGCTGGGTCAGTTGACCACTACAGTTGGATGCTGAGTACTTCTGTACTCATGATACTACCCCCAAACTCTTTTCAGGGTTCTGATCGACAACAGGTATGGTGATCGACGTTTCACGTGGAGACTCGACGACGACTAGTTAGGCGGATCCCGGCGGAGGGCCTGGACCCGTGTGGTTATGGGGATCGATGTTTTTCTTTTTGCCACTAGGCATTTGGTTGTAGTCTGTACTCAGACATGTATCTTCCGCTGTTGTATTGTATTAAGGAAGTTGTATGCCGATTGTATGAGATGTTGTATCCTTGTATCTGTAATGTTGTGATATCATGTTGGAAGTCCGGGGCATATGACTTTGTCATATGTCGCGGTGGGACCGATATGTGCTTCGTCCCCGGATCTGGATGGAAACATCTAGATCTGGAACAGTACCGCATATCGGGCCTTACAACTTGGTATCAGAGCCTTACCGACCGTAGGATCCCTTCTCTGGCCGAAGTCGAGTCTAGACAAAAACTATTTTGTAGTTACTAAGTTAGTTATCGGAGAGTAGGATTCTTTTTACTCCTTACCCATGCTCTGGTCAGGACAAGTACCGTAAGTGTTTTACTCTCGCCTTACCCCCTTCAAAACTCTAGGATCTCGAGTGTGTAGAGTATCGGAACCGTTACAATGCCTTGCTTGCAGTGTATTGTCTCGATTCCGATCTCAGGTTGGGACATCCTATAGTACCTTTAGTTCTTCCAACTCTGGTTTACATCCTGGTCACCCGTTGCCATCCATCCTTTTGCCCAGTGTTTTCGCGACTTGCGTCGAAATGCACTGTCCTTTGATCCAGCTTTCATTGTCGTTCTTCCTTTTGACACTGACGGTTTCGTTTTCCGATGATGTCGTCTCTCTGCGGAAATTTATCTCGACAGAAGTTCGACGTCGACATGGAGCAGAGTCCCTTGTTGGTGGTGTTGAAGATCGTCGACTCTCTCTTCTTTTCCCATTCCCTTCTCCCCCGGATCGTCCTGGATCTCGGGACGAGATCCCTTGTTGGTGGTGTTGTATTGTAACAGCCCAGATTTTGCAAAAAATTAAAAATTTTGTTTTCGGGTGTGAATTGTTTGATTGTCTGATTTGTTTGCGGTGTTTGCATCCCCGATTTATCGATCGGAGATTATTTTCCCCCCTCTTATCTCGTATCGGACGGAGACCAACCCTTGCCACCCTGACACTCGACCTTTGCGACACCGGGTTTCGCCCGATCACCGTCGCGAAAACCGCACCAGAGCAGCCGCAGCCAACGGAACGAAAAACCCATTTAATAATCAAACGGGTTAGTTTTATAGCGCGCCGGAAAGTGTTCTCAGAACGGTTCCATCGCGAGGTGAATGCCGCCGGCTCGACGCGCTGATCGCGCAGTTTGAAGTTTTACCCGAATCGGAGGTCCTGCGGACCCCCGGCGGTCAGAAACATGAGCAACGCGCGCGCGAGAGAAAAACTGGGGATGTTTTTGCAAACTGCTAGCCACCGGGGCTATATACAAACCACCACACTCCCACCCCTTTCTAGGGTTTCCCTAGCAATAAAATTGCAGCCACCCCCTCAAGCTTAGCCCCAATTTTTGCAGTTTTACCCCAAATCTAGCAAGTCCCAGCCAGAACTATCCTCGACCGTCCGATCGGGCGATCCGACGGCCCAGGAGCCGCCACGTCGCCTCCCAGGCTTCCCCCACCTCCAGCCGTTTGAGCCCGTGGAGCCGGAGCAGGCCGCCAGCCGTGGAGCCGCTCCCGTCGCCGCGTTCTGGCCAGCGAGCCGCCGCACGCCGGCTGCAGCCGGGCCGCTACCGCGCCCTCCCTCTCCTCTCTCCCTCTCCCGCGAGCCTCCTCTCCTCCCTACTCCTTCTCCTCACCTCCCTGCTCCCTTTTCTCCCAGGAGCCGCCGGCGCCCTCCATGGCCAGGACCCCGAGCTGGCCCGTGCCGCCCTGGACCAGCACCCGGTGCCAGATCCGAAGACCGCCGCCGCCCTTGGCATCCTCGTCCGCCGCCCAGCCGTCCCGGCCTCCCGCATCGACGCGCCGCCGCGAGGGCCACCGCCGGCGCCGCCGTCCCGTGTGGTCGGGATCGGGATCGCTCGATCCAGAGCGCCACCAACCGGCCTAGTCACGTGGGCCGGCGCAGCCCACTAGCCGACCGCCGCCCAAGCGCCCCCTCCAGCCGGCCTGGGCCTAGGCCCAAAGGTGCACCTTTTTTTTTCTTCTTTTTCCTTTATTCTTTTCTGCCGCGGTAGTGGGCCGACCCGTGTAGCTATTTAGCGCCCCTGAGCGTTGTTTAATTAGGCAGCGCCTCTGTTTCGGCCCAGTGCATGTTTTTTTATATCTCTGGGCCTTTTAATTATCTGTTAATTGTTGCGATGTGGCGGTAGCTATATCTTTTCACCGGTAGCTCCGATGGAGACGCTTTCTACATGAAAGTTGTTCCGTTTTGCGCGTAGCTTAATGAAATGTACTTTGTTGCCATGTTTGACTTTGTTTACTTGTTTTTAACTGCTAATTACAACTGCTTGCCAATGTAAACTGTAATTGCCATATCTTTTTAACCGTTGCTCTGTTTAAAATGTTCTTTATATGTAACTTGATTAGAATTGCATGTAGATTGTGTTTATGCTGTTCTTGCTTGCTAATAAAAATAATAAAATATTGCATAGGGAAAAACAGTACAAAACATTATAATTATCGTGGGGTCCGTAATAGTTGGCATGTATAGGTTTTACCCCCCCCACTTAAATTGACTAGATTAGATAGTTGATTTATGCTTCACCTCTTGTCATGCTTTTGTGCTTGCCATGTTAACAACCTTTTGCTCACCTTGTGTAGCTAAACAACTTGAACCACCGTAAACGTGCGGTATCATCGTGTGTGACGAGTACCCCACTTAACCTGTTAGTAACCGCTCTCGACGGTAGGTGCGATGTCTCGTGTTACTTCTTGTTGATGCTTGCTCGTGTTTTCCTCGTAGTAATAGATGCTTGCTCTTTGATTGCTTTCCAGTGTTTACCGTCTTGTGTGCTTCGCGGGTACCTCTTGGAGACGATGCGAGTTTGCGATCAACTGCACCTTCGGAACCCGACTTATCAACAGGCAAGGACTATACATTACTTATGATCCATTCTATTTCAACCAGCGGTTTGCATGCTAGTCTAGGTTAGGCTCGATGTTTGATCCTACCACATGTTTACAACCTCTTTCAAACCGATACAGCCATGTCCCCTCCCAGCAAACCTTGTACTGCTATGTTACTATTGCTCGTTGCTCAGCCCCTGCTTAGTATACTTGCTTAGGATGCTACGATGTTACCCCTGTTACTCCTTGGTTTGGGATATAACATTATTTTATCATTGTGGATGGTATGATTATTATAAAGTTGACTATATTCGACGAAGGATGGAAGGTCTAGGCTATCCCGCCCCGACGCTTTGTTCCATTCGAGTCACCTAGGATCCGAGTTCCGGGTATTGGTTTTAAGACTAAGCGTGCCTAACCGCGTGTGGGATTTTATGGGGTCCCCTTTTCTTACCTATCTAGCTTCAAACATTTCTAGTGGTGGCCCGAGCTGATTTACCATTTGAAACCCCTTGTGTGTGCTTGGTGGATCCCCCCGCAATTTTTAAACAACCCGGACCAGCGGAGACATGGTTTCCCTGTTGGTCCACCTTTGACCGGCGAGGTCCCGAGGCCTCACGTGAGGCGTCTCGGTAACCCAAACCCTGTTGAGACGGAAGAGTCCGATCCGAGAGCGTGGCCAGCTTTTGAATTGGGTGTCGACTCCCCGGGGGCCACCCGAATTTGTTCGTTGTTAGTTAGAGGGACCTGTCGTTTCGGATCTCTTGGAACTAAATCATAAAATGGTTGCCTGTGATGGGTAGCAACTGAGAGAGATGGGCGTGCGTGCGGAGCCTTGTAATGGGCAGTTGGTACACCCCTGCAGGGTTAAATCTTTTCGAGAAGCCGTGTCCACGGTTATGGACGACTTGAGACCTACTCCTTGTTCATAGACAACAACAACTGAGATAATCTTAATATAATTTGATCAACGTGTGTGTGCCTTGACTGCTTCTTCTTCGTCGGGATGTGAAGAGGAGGACAAGGATAGGATAGGTGTTATGTTTGCGTAGTAGGTGGATAGCAGACTTGTTGGAGGAGATTCCTCATCGAATGCTTGGCTTCTTATCTTACTCTCTAGATTGTTAGCCACGTCATAAATGCTAGTGCGGCAGCAACCTCACCACTTACCCCATCCTTACCGTAAACTACTAGTTGTCCTAGAATGACGATTGATGAAGTCCTTGCTGGGTCAGTTGACCACTACAGTTGGATGCTGAGTACTTCTGTACACATGATACTACCCCCAAACTCTTTTCAGGGTTCTGATCGACAACAGGTATGGTGATCGACATTTCATGTGGAGACTCGACGACGACTAGTTAGGCGGATCCCAGCGGAGGGCCTGGACCCGTGTGGTTATGGGGATCGATGTTTTTCTTTTTGCCACTAGGCATTTGGTTGTAGTCTGTACTCAGACATGTATCTTCCGTTGTTGTATTGTATTAAGGCAGTTGTATGCCGATTGTATGAGATGTTGTATCCTTGTATCTGTAATGTTGTGATATCATGTTGGAAATCCGGGGCATATTACTCCGTCATATGTCGCGGTGGGACCGATATGTGCTTCGTCCCCGGATCTGGATGGAAACATCTACATCTGGAACAGTACCGCATATCGGGCCTTACAACTTGGTATCAGAGCCATACCGATCGTAGGATCCCTTCTCTGGCCGAAGTCGAGGCTAGACAAAGACTATTTTGTAGTTACAAAGTTAGTTATCGTAGAGTAGGATTCTTTTTACTCCTTACCCATGTTCTTGTCAGGACAAGTGCCGTAAGTGTTTTACTCTCGCCTTACCCCCTTCAAAACTCTAGGATCTCGAGTGTGTGGAGTATCGGAACCGTTACAATGCCTTGCTTGCAGTGTATTGTCTCGATTCCGATCTCAGGTTGGGAAATCCTATAGTACCTTTAGTTCTTCCATCTCTGGTTTACATCCTGGTCACCCGTTGCCATCCATCCTTTTGCCCAGTTGTCGGGACCCGGGGTTAGCGTATGCAAGTACAGCTAAGACATAGTCATATGGAGAGCCGAGAACCGTACCCACTTGTCTAAGCAGACAAGGCCAAGCACAAATCGTTCTCGGAAAGCGTCGTACGTGAGGGGCATCCCATCCAGGCCGGATGATCAACTGAGATGGGTCCTCATCGTCCGCACACAAGTCTAATGATATGGGTGGTGAACTCCCATATTCACAGACAAGTCGCCTCAACCATACTATCGACTATCTCATAACTCTTACATAGACTTACTCCAGCCCGCTCACTTAGTCGGGGTCTAGGACGGGCTCGATCATACCACAAAGTGTGCACGAGACGGAGTCCCGAGCAATCGCATCGCGATGCCCCAAGCTGCGCACATCTAAGGGCCACTTGGTGTATGAAAGACCCCCAGCCAGAACACAACTAAGGTCTCGAAAACCCATACAAAGACATGCATGTTATAAACATACACGCAGCACACTACTGGAAATAGGTTCTTTACCGACCGCCATGGCGGTCGGCAAAGGGCACAAGGACGGTCGGCAAAGGCTTTGCCGACCGCAAGTCGTCGGCAAAGAATTCGGCACCGATTTGGCCGGTAGAGACCTTCTTTGCCGTCCGCATCAAATCGACGGACGGTAAAGAATGTTTCCGTCGGCCCCGTAGCTCAAGCAGACGGCAAAGTATCTGGACGGCAACGCCGTCCACTCGGTCCCGTTAGACATCTAACGGTGGGCTTTGCCGACTTCCTGCGGTCGGCAAAGATATAGCACCTCAGCCTGCTCCCATTTCTTTGCCGACTGCTTGCAGTCGGCAAAGCGACCATATGGCTAGCCGGTGCTCCCAGGTTGTACAGTCTGTTGACACGTGGCTTCTTTGCCGACTGCCTACGGATGGCCAATGCCTTTGCCGACCGCTTGCGGTCGGCAAACTATCCGTACTTTTCCATTTTTTGGATTTTTTAAATTCCAGCATTTTTATAAAACAGATACATATGTATATATACAATTGCATATCACATCATTTATATGTCTGCTAGCATCACATCATATATATCGACATATCACATACACTAGCAAAGTCCATATCACATCATAGAGTCCACAGATCACATCACAATATATGTCCATACAAGTGCACAAATCACAATGAAGCAAAAAAGACTAGCAAGTGCACATATACAAGTCCAAAGTCCGAGCACAAAGAAGCTACAAAAGTCCATCCAAGAAGCAAGGCTGCAAAATGTAATCAAAGTGATGTTAGATATGAGAAAAAACTAAAAATTGTAGTAAACTAAGTAAATAAAGATTGGTATATATGAACTACCAAAATCATGAAAAAAACTACACTAGCTAACTAAGGAGGAGGAAAATAAGATGAAGAAGGAGAAGAAAAAGTATAAGAGGAACAAAAGAAGAGAAGAAAAGGATTTGGTAAGAAGGAGAAGAAGATGAATAAGATGGACAAGATGAAGATGAAGATAAAAAAGATGAAGAAGATGTGAAGGAGATGAAGAAGATGAAAATGGAGAAGATGAGAAGGAGAAGGAGAAGGAGAAGATGAATGAGAAGGAGATGAAGAAAATGAAGAAGATGAGAAGGAGAAGGAGAAGATGAATGAGAAGGAGATGAAGAAGAAGAAAATGAAGAAGATGAGAATGATTAGGATAGCTAAGCTATTAATGTCTTTTTTGAGCTAACTAAGTTAAATATATGTCTTTTATGAGCAAAATAAAGAAATTATGGCATTTATGAGCTAACTAAGCTAACTATGTCATTGTTGAGCATAACCAAGATAAGTTAATGTCATTTTGGAGCTAACTAAGCTAACTATGTCATTTCTAGCATTTATGAAGCTAACCATGCATTGTTTAAGATAATTAATCATTTATCAATCAAATGAACCAAAAAAATAGAGAAGAACGTACCGGATTCGACATCACGGTTGAGTATCACTAGGTTGGTTTCTCGGGCTAGGATCGGGAGAAGGGTTATGCGACGCAACTGCGGAATTATGCTGTACCAAAGATCAATTGCAATATCTGGTTAGCATGACGAAACTAATTTTTAAGAGTGAGAAATAATGATCATTGAAATGAAAAGTACCGTTCCCACAGGAGTAGGGATCGTCGGCATAGGCGGAGGGGTACGACCTTGGCTCTCGAACATAGTCTGCATATTTGTTTTCGAGGAGTCAACAATATTTGTTAGTACTTAAACAAACATACACTCACGATTTGACTAATATGCACAAGTAACTTACCGCAAAGAGGTCATAGATGGCCTTGTTTGCCGCCTCATTTCGTGCCCTCTCCTCCTCTAACATCCTTCGGGTCCTCTCCTCTGCTAACGCCAGATCTTCCGCTGCCTTCCTGTCTCTCTCCGCCAATAGCTCTTGGGTTGCATGTCTCTCTTTCTCAAGAGCAGCCTACAACCACCTCATTAGAAATGTAATCATCGGTCCGCAAACAGAAGAATGTAAGATTGAAGTATGAGTCCGCATAGCTAACCTCGATGGCGAGATCAACTGGCCGCGCGCGAGTCCGTATAGCAGGAGAGGAGCTTGTTTGACGCGCCTTGATTTGAGGGAGAGTGTAAGGACAACGGATTAACCCATCACCCATGGCAATCGCGCCATGGGGCCTCCCGCCACCAGATATCATCAACACCTCCGTGTCAATAGGCTCCTTCACCGGATCATACGCCTCCCCGAACTTCTCCAATGCCACGTCCTTGTATTTCTCGAGCTTATCACGGGCAGAAATGTTGGTGTACTCTTTTGGATCGACGTCCCCTTCAGCCAAGGACTTGGCCTTCTTGTACGAGGCCCTATTGGCCATGGAATAGGCGTCGTACAACTCTGGTACCGGCTTATTATGAAAATCCGCCTACAAGACAAAGCAAAGTATTAGTACAGGACACAAACTCTCATGAAGAAGAAATTGCATAAAGAATGAAGAAAACCACATACCCATTTTTCACCATAAGCAAACAAGTTGGCACTGCCTTGATGGTGTGCCACACCAACCATCTTTGCCTGTCGAGCCTTGCCATCATTGTGGACTGCTAACCACTTCTCCGAGCACCACTCATCCACCATCACGGTCCAACAATCCATCTTGTTCGCACACCATCTCGGGGGCACCTAAGTTAGTGAAGAGAAAATTGAGCACTAGGCCTAGGAATGAAATCAAGGAATATACAACCCTTAAGAATAGGCTATACCTCCATGTACTTATCCTTCTTAAGATAAATGACTCGGCACTGTGCCTTGGTCTTCGGGATACCATGCTTGGCATAGTAGTCACGAACTGCCTGAACACGCGTCTCGTGTCTTTGGTTCTTCAATAGGCGCTTGCACTCGTTCCGAAGCACCAATTTTTCCTCCTCCTCCATGCCCTCCTCCACCTTGTAGTACGTCTGCAATTTCACGAGACAATGCTGATGAGTGCAATAACTAGAGATATTGTAAAACAAATATTGTCTAGAAGATAAATTACCCAAAAGCCATTGATCACCATGTCAGCCCTAGTTTTGCAAACGACATCATTGATGGTCGTATTGGACGGGGCCGTGGCAGCCTCGTAGTGGTCCCAAGTGACTCCTGGCTCCGGAACCCGGTTCTCACCGGGCAACTGAACCAGCCCCGGAAAATTTTGTTTTAGTAGCACACCCAGGACATGGTTGGGCTTGCGTACATTCTTGGCATGTGTCCAACCCCTACATTATGACAAGAAAAAGCCATTAGTATTTGTTGGAACATGACATCATAAGGTACAAAACGAGTAACTTCACTTACTTCTCCCCGTGAGGTGTAACCAACGTCCTCTGCTCGCGAGTTGCCGGTAGATCCGGGAGCCGTGTAGCACCACGCTGGTAGACGGTGGAAGAAGAGCTCCCCTCAGCCCCTGCTACACCCTCGCCACCCTCTGCCTCATCCCCGTGTGCTGTCACGAAGTTAGCCGCCTCTTCGGTAATGAATGCCTCGGCCATTGATGCTTCAATTCTACGTTTATTTTTACATTTTGCTCGAAGCGTCTTCTGCATTCTCTCAGTTGAATAGCACCAACGGTTTTGCACAGGCCCCCCAAATCTTGCCTCGGTCGGGAGATGCAAAATCAAATGCTGCATCGGATTAAAAAATCCCGGTGGAAAGATCTTCTCTAACTTGCAGAGCAACTCCGGTGCCATCTGTTCCATGTCTTCTAGCACGCCAGTCGATAGTTCTTTAGCACAAAGAACACGAAAGAAAAAACTCAGTTCTGCCAGTACTAGCCATTGTTCTTTGGGGATATAGCCGCGCAACATCACTGGCATTACCCGCTCAAGCCATATGTGCCAATCATGACTCTTGAGCCCAAATATTTTCAATTTTGCAGGATTCGCTCCCCTCTTCCAATTTGCTGCATACCCATCGGGGAACATCAAACGATTTTGCACCCACAAGATAATTTCCCTCATATGTCCCCTTTCAAGATTGAACCAGGCCTTTGGCTTCGACCAATTCTTCTTTCCTTTTGGATGTCGCATGTTCAGTAAGGGTCTATCACATAGAGTCTCCTGATCGACTCTAGCTTTAGGATTATCCTTTGACTTCCCATCTATGCCAAACAATGTACCAAAAATGGCCTCACCGATATTCTTTTCAGTGTGCATCACGTCAATGTTGTGTGGAAGTTCGAGGTCTTTGAAGTAGGGGAGATCCCACAAGCATGTCTTGTGAGTCCAGGCATGTTCAGAATTGTATCCCTTGAAATACCCGTGACGTTCTGGATCAAGCTCGAGAGAGTTCAACTGAGCCAGGATCTGTTCGCCTGTCATCGGAGGTGGTGCCAAGTTTTTGACAACTTTACCTTTGATGAAGTTCTTCTTATCTTTTCTAAAAGGATGTTTAGGAGGCAGAAACTGTCTATGCAAGTCAAAGCAAGAATACTTGCCACCCGCCTTCAGCCAATGAAACTGAAGATCTGCCTTGCATGTTGGGCATGGGAATCTTCCATGCACACAGAAGCCAGAGAAAAGCGCATACGCCGGCAGATCATGCATCGAGTATTGGTACCAAACATGCATTGTGAAGGTTTTTTTGCTAGCTGCATCGTATGTCTTGAACCCTTTGTCCCAAGCTTCTTGCAATTCATCCTTAAGCGGTTGCATGTACACATTCATATTCTTCCCCGGATATTTGGGCCCTGGTATTATCAACGTCAGGAAAATGTTTTTTCTTTGCATAATCTCTCCGGGGGGGAGATTGAGTGGCATGACAAATACAGGCCAACAACTATATTGAGTTGCCGTCATACCGAAAGGGTTGAACCCATCCGTGCCAAAGGCGATTCGAACATGCCTTGGCTCTTTAGCTTTTTGCCAATGTATTTTATCGAAGTGATCCCATGCTAAACCATCTGATGGGTGTGTCAACATCTGAACTCCATCTGCATCAAATTCCTTTCTTATCCCATATTTGTGCCATGTCATCTGTCTGGCTGTCTCTTCCATCATGTAAAGGCGTTGGATTCTTGGTATCATTGGCAGATACCTAAGAATATTTACGGGGATTTTGGTCTGCATCTTCTCACCTTCACCGTTGTCTACCACAATATACCTGGATGACTTGCAAATGGGACAGTAGTCTTCGTCCACATACTCCTTCCTAAATAAAGCACATCCATTCTCACAGGCATGTATCTGCTCATAGGGCATCTTAAGTACCTTGAGTATTTTGTTGGATTGGTACAGGTTTGCAGGCATAACATGACCTTTGGGTAGAAATCGCCCAAATAGAGTCATCATCGCATCGTAGCATTCTCTGCCCAAGTTGAACTGGGCCTTCAGAGCCATTACTTGTGCGATGGCATCGAGCTGACAAAGCTCAGTGTGAGCGTGAAGAGGACGTTTTGAAGACTCCAACATCTCATAAAAGGCCTTTGCAGACTCCTCCATCTCTTCTTCCTCATCCCGAGCATCGTCGAAGTCATTCACCATGTCTTCGATCCCGGTGCCATACTCGTCGGTGCGCTGACGCACCACCTCCTCTCTCGTACGTTCGGCAGACTCACCATGATATGACCACAAGGAATAATCAGGCGTAAAACCCCACTTCTGCAGGTGTTGACCCATTTTGACCTTTGTCTGCTTTGAATAGTTGTCGCACCTAGCGCAGGGGCACCAAGTTTTTATCTGGCCATTTGCAAATGCCACATTCAGAAACCCCTTGGTCTTTATCAACCAATCATCGGTCATGTCTATCTGACTAGGGTGACCACTGTACATCCACGCGCGATCACTCATCTTGCCTAGCTAGCTAGTACACACAAAATATACAATTCAGGCATATTCATCCATCTTATTACGTTGATAACATTAATAGGTATACGACATGCACCTATCCACTAATAGGTAAAGATGGGTCCTAATCCCACCCGAGTATGTGCAGATTGGGTCATTTCCCATGCTCTCCTCCCGACCCGACGCAAAATTTCGGCAGCACCTCCCTGCTGTTCTCCTGATACACGTCTCGGCAAACAACCAAGAGGATGTGTACCCAGAGAACAATAAGGAGGCACTGTCGAAACTCTGCATCGGATCTGAAGCTGAGCATGGGAAAACGAACCCAATCTACACATACCCGGGTTGTCCATGGATAACGTTGGACAATTCAAAAGAATCACACTTATAAATATGCAAATGCATGCATATTTATAATTGTAATTCTTTCGAACGGGAGACGCATATTGGTTACGTGACTTTACTTAGCTAGCTAGTGTCGTCGACACGAAGGCCAGAACATATATAACAAACTAAAGTAGGATGGGTTACCTGCTATGTCAGTGATGAGGGAGGAAGCTAAGAAGAGGTAGCCGAGGGAGGGAGCAAATGGGCGCCGGCGAGGACCTGCGAGGAGGGGGGGTCCAGGAAGGGATTGGTAAGTGGTCGGCAAGAAGGGGGGGTCTAACCTAATAATTAAACTAACAAAAACATTACAATATTTTTAATTCTAAAGATCTAATCATATTGTAATAACAGATTACTACGGTGTAGATCGACCAATCTAATCCTCGACCATTTTTTTAATTCAAGCAAAAGATAACAACCACTTAAAAATCTATCTCGATTGGAATTTCAAAAAAAGATATGACTCGATTGTAAAAGACCTAACTAGCGAACATACCCGTGTGTTGTAACGGGAGAAAATCTAAGCTATATAATTAACCAAGCACACTATGCACATAAACCACACTCAAATTCAACTCCAATAAAATTACTTTATTTTGAGAAAAAGAATGTTATGTGATTAAAAAAAATGTTGTTTACATATATTTAGTATCCATTAAGGGCCTGTTCTGAACCTCTCCAACTCTGAGCATCACAAACTCCAGATAGAAAACAGAGCCAAACGCTTTTGCTCCAGGAGCCCCCTTGTGCTGAACAAAGAGTTGGTCTATATATACTGTTAACTGAATTTCAGTGCCCTGTACGTGTAGTTGTGTACTGCTAGATAGTGTACTGCTAAGATGTTAATTAGCGTATGAACTAGTACGTGCAGTGCTAAGATTTTACCTTTGCAAAGTACTAGTACGTACCAGATTACATGATTTGAAGTGTAGTGTAGTTTGTTTTCATATTACAGATTTTAATTTGCAACATACTACAGCTTACAGTTTTCAGATTGTGAGGTGTAGTTTATTTATGAACTATAGGTCAGATATTACATGATTTTGGCTTTGCAAAATACTACTGTTGTTGCGCCATGTACCCAAGAAATGCTCTGTGTATATGTATATGTTCCTGTATAGCCAAAATCGCTGGAAATAGCTATCTTTTACGCAACTGGAAAACTATAATTCCTGTATATTTGTTGCTTCATATACCCAAGAAATGCTCTCTGCACATGTTCCTGTATAGCAAAAATCGCTGCAAATTGCTACTGGGAAAAAATTGCTTGCTGAAAAAATGTACAGCCATCACCACGTGAGTAGCAACCATGTATTGCAAATTGCTACTGGGAAAAAATTGCTACTTTTGTTCTTATACTGCTTATTTACAAGTTTTGTAAATCACGTACAGTGCAGGGGTGGAGTCGTGCGCGACGTGGACGAAGAGCAGGAGCGCGGCGAAGATGGAGGCTCGCCGTTGAGGGAAGGAGACTGCAGCAGCTGGGGCGGTGGCCGGGCTCGTCGCCGTCGCGGTTCTTGACGGCGGCGGATCTTGTTGGGCCGCCGTGAGGAGGGGAGGGGGAGGGGAAGGGATGGGGAGGGGCGGTGGTGGGGTTGGCGACGAGGGGCGGCAGGCGGCCAGGGGCGGCGGCGCTGGGGGCGGCGGCGAGGGGCGGCGGCGCTGGACGGCGCGACGTGGGGAGGTTCGTGGAGTGGAGGGAGAAAGGGGTGGACAGTTGCGTACGTGAGGGAGAGAGAGGGTGAGCCTGTTAGTTTTTTTTTTGAGAACAGCCCGTTAGGGGTTAACGGGGTTAGCCTCTTTGCCGTCCGCGTATGATTTCTTTACCGTCCGCCTACCCAAAGCATACGGCAAAGCACCTTAGCGTACGTGATGGAATGTTTACCGTCCGCTATTCTTCTCTTTGCCGCCCGCCTTTATAAAGGCGGGCGGCAAAGAATTAAAATACCGACAGTTTATTATTTGCCGTCCGTGTTTAGGTCAGCGGACGGCAAATTATCTCTTTGCCATCCGCCCCGAAGAAAAGCAGTCGGCAAAGAGCAAACAGATGGTAAAGAACCTGATTCCAGTAGTGGCACACATGCCTTGTATGAACAGCAAGTACCATTGCAATTCTCTACAAAGTGTACAATTTTATTGATAACTCTTATAGAGTGCAAACAGAGATCACAAACATGTGATCCAACATTACAACACAAACGGAAGCAAATTATGTCTGAGTACAGACAAGTTTAACAAATGGCTTAAGAAGCCTTATTTAAACACAAGCCCTCCAGGAGGGAAGCAGTCGTCTGACTAGGACTAGACTTGTTGGTCTTCAGTCGTCCAGCTCGATGAAGAAGCCACCTTCGGGGTCAGTGGCATCATCTAAAACATAGATTAAGCAAACGTGAGTACAAAGTCGTACTCAGCAAGACTTACATAGGAGCTATATTAGTCATGCACATGTATCAAGGTAAAGGGAGGTGGGGTTCACTTGCAGAAATGCCAGCTTTGACTTGGCTAATCCTGAACTACGAGTACCAGACTTTGAGGTAAGAAGCGTACACGAGTCCACTACTTTCTCCAACCAATTACACCACTATGGTGCCTTCCTCGACTTCCCCACGAGAAAGCACGCCATAGCACTCACACTTATCTTGGTGTGTTTTAGAAGTATCCAGTTCAAGTTATCTAATAATCAAGCTAAGCTTTCCAAGCAGTCCATAACCGCGGACGCGGCTATTCGAATAGTTTTGTTAACCCTGCAGGGGTGTACCGCTACACACACATGATCATCATTTACCGCCTTTGATCTTGACACCATTCAAGGGGTGCCAGCGAGGATGCTCACCACAACTGTTACCTCATAGCCGATCTAGTCCGAGAAAGCCGCCTACTTGGGTTGGTTACCACAATCGTGAACCCGGCCGGTTTACCGAAGTGGACCCAAGTGATGTGTGCGTGGTGCATAAGCCGGTCTCGGATGAGCCGTTCTCTCACTTAGCATCCAGGCCACAAGCCTACCAGAACTCCGAACTATTGCGACATCTGGACATCAAAAGGGATGAGTTAGTAAGTTGAGAGGGGTCAGTGAGCCCAATGTGTGGTTGTACTCTTCATCTTGGATCACCACACAAGAACTCAGACTTAGGGCGGTGTTCAACGAGACAACCCACCGTGTACTCCTACACAGCCTCTCATCGTTCACCTTGTATTAGGGTCGATTAACCAACACTTTTCTACCAACACCAACATGATCACTACCATCCCGACTCACATCACAGTAACAACATGGTATCATACTAAGCATGCAATAAGCGATAACATTTGCAGGGGCCACATGATATCAAACAACTCCTACATTTGCTAGGATTGTGGTTTGCTTACTACTGTGACAAAATGATAGGTCATGCAAAGGAATGGGTTCATCTATGAGGTAGAAACGAAGCATGGTGATCATCCTAAACAATGCATAAGCGAGACATGAGAGGGAAGTGGGATTTTATCGACATCATCAATGGGGGTTTGCTTGCCTTGCTGACGAGGTTCGGGTTCTGGGTCTTCAACGAAGGGGGCAGCCTCCTGCTCCGGTTCCAGCTCTACTCGACAAACAACAAGCAAAGTAGCAAAGTAAATACAATGCACAATCACATGATGAAAGGTTGGAACTTGATGTATATGCTTTGATGTGTGAAGAAATTCCATTTAAATGGAGTATATTGGAAATTGAATTGCAAATTCAAACTCCAATTTGAATTCAAACTTAACCAAGTTACATGTGACATTGTTTGATCATTTTGAACCTTCTTCAAATTTGTATGATATGCCTCTGATGTGTGGTTGAATTGTAGTATAATTCCATGGTCCAAGTTGCAAAAGCATTTGATTTTAATTTGAATTAATTTCAAATAAACCAAATGACATATGCTACTGTTCCCATTTTAAAATCAACTCAAACATAGTTGAAAGTTGAATATTTGGAAAGATAATTTTCTCCTGATCATTTTTCATATATTATTTGTCCAATTTGGAGTTAATATGAATTTTCTATGAATTTCCAAAGTTTTCTGGAAATTCATTTTCTGGAAATTCATTTAATAGATTTAATGCGCCAGGCTGACGTCAGGGGGGGGCTGACATGTGGGTCCAGGGTGTCATTGACTGGGGTAATTAATCCGCTAGGTTAAGTTAACCAGTGGCTTAATTAAGCCACTGGGCCCACTGGTCAGTGACCCAGGGGGTCATTAGGCGGGTGATTAACGGGGGGGGGGGGGGGGGGGGGTTTGGGCTAACCCACCAGCGGCTAAACGCCGGCGGCCTGGTCACGGCGGCGACTCGCCGGAATGGGCTAGGGGCCACGGGAGGCTACGGGGAGGACACCAACGGGTGCAGCAACGTCGTCCGCGTCGTCTGGAAGCAACAGGGGGTCACGGGGAGCTCGGAATCGACGGCGGCGACGACTCCGGCGGCAACAGAACGGCGGCGAGTTCGCAGTTGTCGCTGTAGTGCATGGGTTGAGTTGATTCGGGGCGCGTTCGAGTGCTGGCACACGCAGGAGTCAAACGTGTGCACTGGAGCTTCACGACGGGCACTGGAGCGAGGAGGGCGATGACCATGGCGGCGAGGTGCTCGGGTCCCCATGGCGGATCCGGCTAGAGGAAGAAATCGAAGGGGAGAAAAGAGGGGTTTTGATCCCGAGCACACCCTGAGTCTATCTGGAGCGGCGGCTTGCTCGGGGAGGCTCTGGTGCTGCCGGAATTCCAAGTCGATCCGCGGCGGCCGGCGACGAAGACGACGAAGCTAGCGAGCTCGTGGAGGCGTCTGGCTCCGATTCCTTCTGCAGGTTGATGAAGACGACGACGATGAACTCCCTGGACACCTTGGTTTGGCTCTTCGACGTCGTTGGCCGCGAGTCCGCACGGCTACGCTCCGGCTAGGTTACGGGGGCGCCGCTGTTCTTCGTGGGGAGGACGAACCAGAGGGCGAGGATGGAGGGGAAAATGATCTGGGCTTCTCCTGGACACGCGGGGCGGCGAGAAGGAGGCAGGGGCGTGGCTGTGGAGCTGCCACCGCGACGGTCGCGGCATGCCGGGAACGCAGCTATGTGCTCGTGCCCGGGGAAGACGACAGGGGAGCCCCCCTGGTGTGCTGGGCCGCTGGAAAGGTGGGCCTCGCCCCTGGGCAACAGGTAAGCTTCTCCTTTTTTTTCCTTATCTCCTTTTTTCTTTTCTGACATTTGTTCTGTTTAGCTAAATAAAATAGCTAAACATTTTATTAAATGCTGAAAATTTTTATATGGCTTCATAATAACATAGACTAGCCACTTATAAAGTTTCAACATTTTTAAAATTCAAATAATTTGAATCTTAAATCAAATAGGGGTATTTCTTTAAATCCAAGGCACTGTTTGAATATTTGAAAAATCTATGAGCATGGGATGGGTCCCACATCAATTGATATGGGATCACACTCATTTATAAGACTTTTCAAAAATCTAACATGAATTTTTGGAGAAGATTTTTATCTGGCCTTTTGAATTAATTCATCTGGGGGGGGGGGTTCCTTCTCCCATTTTGATTTTGAAATTGAATTCAAAGATTTCTTTTGAAATTTTGACATGATGCAAGAGTACTGGCTAACCCTAGCACATTACCTAACAGAGGGTTCTGACAACTCTCCCCCACTCAAAAGAATCTCGTCCCGAGATTCAGAAGTCTGCTGGAGGAAGGTGGGGTACTCGGCGTTGAGACGGTCTTCTCTTTCCCACGTAGCTTCTCCTTCAGAGTGGTGTGACCATTGCACTTTCAGAAACCTAATCTTCTGACGACGAGTGACACGCTCTGCGGAATCAAGAATACGAACGGGGTATTCTCGATAAGAAAGATCATCTTGGAGATCAAGCGTTTCATGGTCGACTTCGCGGATGGGGTCCTTGAAGCAACGCCTGAGTTGGGACACATGGAATACATCATGTACTCGGGAAAGGTGCGGAGGTAGTTCAAGTTGGTAGGCAACTTCTCCACGTTTAGCAATAATGCGGAAAGGTCCGATGTAACGTGGGGCCAACTTTCCTTTGATACCGAAACGTTGGGTTCCCTTCAGAGGAGTAACCCGAAGGTAAGCCTTCTCATCCAGATTGTAGCTCTCTTGCCTATGATGACAATCATAGTAGCTTTTCTGACGAGACTGGGCTGCTTTCAATTGATCACGAACAATGCGAACTTGCTCTTCTGCTTCCTTGATCATATCCGGTCCAAAGAATTCTCTTTCACCGGTTTCTGACCAGTTTAGTAGTGTTCGACATCGTCGTCCATATAGGAGTTCAAAAGGAGCCATGTTCAGACTAGATTGAAAACTATTGTTATAAGCAAATTCGGCGAATGGAAGAGACTTCTCCCAATTCTTTCCGAATGAGATAACACAAGCTCTGAGCATGTCTTCGAGAATTTGGTTAACCCTTTCAACTTGACCGCTAGACTGAGGATGGAAAGCCGTACTAAAGGAGAGATGAGTTCCCATAGCATTCTGAAAGCTTCCCCAAAATCTAGAGGTGAAAAGGCTACCGCGATCAGAATTGACTTCCAAAGGAACACCATGAAGGGATACAATTCTAGAGATGTACAAGTCCGCTAACTGGCTAGAATTTATAGACTCGCGAACCGGAAGGAAGTGTGCAACTTTGGAAAGTCTATCTATGACAACGAAGATGGCATCGTTTCCTTTCTGGGTTCTTGGAAAGACGGTGATGAAGTCCATACCGACTTTGTCCCATTTCCAATCGGGAATAGACAAAGGTTGCAGTGTACCAGCAGGTCTTTGATGTTCTGCCTTAATGCGACGACAAACATCACATTCGGCAACAAATTGAGCAATGTCTCTCTTCATCCTAGTCCACCAAAATCTCTGGCGTAGATCTCGGTACATTTTTGTGCTACCGGGATGAATCGAGAGGGGTGTGTCATGGGCTTCCTTGAGGATGAGTTGCCTTAGTTCCCTATTCTTAGGTACTACCAAACGATTTCCAAAGAATACCGTTCCCTTGCTATCTGTGGAGAAACATTTAGCAACTCCGCTAGCAATGTTCTCCTTGATCCGACGAACACCTCGTGCACGCCTTTGGGCAACTATAATTTGATCCTCAAGAGTTAGTTTTGCCACCAAGGTAGAAAGATAGCCATGAGGAACAATTTCAAGGTTGATCTTGCGAAAGTCCACATGAAGAAGTGGTTGATACTGTTGTAACATGGGGTTGTTACAATACGACTTACGACTTAGTGCATCAGCCATGACATTGGCTTTGCCTGGGGTGTAAGAAATTACTACGTCGTAATCTTTTATCAACTCAATCCAGCGTCTTTGCCTGAGATTAAGATCTGGCTGGGTGAAAATATATTTGAGGCTTTGGTGGTCTGAATAAATCTCGCAACGGTTACCAAGGAGGTAATGTCGCCAAGTTGTTAGGGCATGAACTACGGCAGCGAGTTCAAGGTCATGGGTAGGATAGTTCTCTTCATGTGGCCGCAATTGGCGTGAAGCATAAGCTACCACATGTCGATCTTGCAGAAGTATGCATCCTAACCCTTGCCGTGATGCGTCACAATAGATCTCGAAATCCTTTTTGGTGTCTGGAGGTGCAAGTACAGGTGCAGAAGTCAATCTTCCTTTTAGCTCTTGAAAGCTTTCCTCGCACTTGGGATTTCATAAGAATTTCTTATCTTTCTTGAGGAGTTCAGTTAGAGGCTTTGCAACTTTAGAAAAGTTCTCGACGAAGCGACGGCAATAGCTGGCTAGGCCAAGAAAACTCCTAACTTGCTTAACCGATTCAGGTGGAGTCCAGTCAAGGACGGCCTGAACTCTCCCGCGATTCACAGCAATGCCTTTTGCAGAAATCACGTGGCCTAAGTAGGTCACTTCTGGTAGCCAAAATTCACACTTGGAGAATTTAGCATACAGGCGATGCTCTCTAAGTTTCATCAATACCAGCCTTAGGTGTTCGGCATGTTCTTCTTCGTTCTTCGAGTATATAAGGATGTCATCGAGGTAAACCACGACGAACTGGTCCAAATAGTCCATGAAGATCGAATTCATCATGCGTGAGAAAGTGGCAGGGGCATTGGTTAAACCAAAGGACATGACGGTATACTCGTAAAGACCATAACGAGTAGTAAAAGCCGTTTTGGGAATGTCCTCGTTTCGGATTTTGATTTAATGATAACCTAATCTCAAATCCATCTTGGAGAAGACAGAGGATCCTGCAAGTTGATCATAAAAATCATTGATCCTGGGCAATGGGTACTTGTTCTTTATCGTCGCTAAATTTAGCGGGCGATAGTCTACGCACATCCTTTCTGTTCCATCTTTCTTCGTTACGAACAGAACGGGGCAACCCCATGGCGATGAGCTAGGGCGGATGAAGCCTTTCTCCAACAAAGCTTCCAGTTGGGTTTTAAGCTCAGCTAACTCACGTGGGGCCATTTTGTATGGGCGTCTAGAAATTGGTGCGGTTCCTGGGGCAAGATCCACTATAAACTCTACACATCTATCGGGTGGCATGCCCGGCAGCTCTTCAGGAAAGACATCCGGGAAGTCACGAACCACCGGAATATCTTCAAGTTCGGGAAGGGGAAGTACATTCAAGGAATGCACTTGGGTTCTTGTTCTGGGTGAGGTATAGTTGACTGTTTTGCCTGAAGGGTGGGTGAGTTTCACGGATTTGCCTTTGCAATCCAGGTAGGCATTCTGTCTTGATAGCCAATCCATGCCAAGGATGACATCAATGTCTGAAGACTTGAGGGCTATGAGTGAAGCAAGGAATACTAGACCCTCAATTGCAATTTGATTACCATGGCTTACTCTATTAGTTTTCCATCTTGACCCTGGAGTTTGAATAATCATTGGGGTGGACAATTCAACAAAAGATAACTCATGACGAAGTGCATAACTTTCCGACATGAATGAATGAGATGCTCCTGGGTCGAAAAGAACGGAAGTAGGAAGATAATTGACTGGGAGCGTACCAAGAATGACGTCAGTGGTGTCGTCAGTCTCTTCAGCGGCGATCTGGTTCACACGTCCACGAGTGGCGGGAGGAGCGGGTTTGGCGGTGTAGACCTTATGGGGTGGCTTGCCACGACCAATGTTGTTGTTGCCTCCGGCACGGGGTGGAGCATTCTGATTCTGGATCTGGTTCTGGGGACACTGGCGAGAGTAGTGGCCTGCCTGACCACACTTGTAACAGGCTCCAAACACAGTGCGTGGAGCTGGGTTGTTTGGTGGAGCTGGGTGGAACTGGGTTGGTGGACGAGGCGCCACATAGGATGGCCTCGGTGGGTTGTTCTGGCAAAACATGCTGTTTGGGATCCAGATCTTGCACTTCTGGGAGCCAGAACTGGATGAACTGTCGTCTCTAGGGTGTTTGCGAAAATCGTTGGGGGTGTTCATGTCCTCTGCTTTGATGGCCTTGTTGACAAGGACCTGGAATGTGGCAAAGTAATGAAGATTGAGCTCACGACGGAGTCCAGTGTTGAGGCCACGACGGAACCTCTCTTGTTTCTTGGAGTCGGTGGAGACTTCTTCGGTAGCATAACGAGCAAGTCGGTTGAACTCACGACTAAACTCGTCAACAGTCCTCCTGCCTTGGGTGAGGTTACAAAACTCCTCACGCTTGCGGTCCATGAGACCCTTGGGAATGTGGTGCTCGCGAAAGGACGTGCAGAATTCCTCCCAAGATGCAGGCGGTCCAACGGGACGCATATTCAGAAACTTCTCCCACCAAGAGCTAGCTGCACCTTCAAGGTGATAGGTGGCATAGCTGACCTTGTCGCCATTTGCAACATGGCCTGCTTGGAGCTTCCTCTCGATGCTGCGAAGCCAGTCATTGGCTTCAAGGGGCTCGGTGGATTAACTGAAAACCGAGGGATGAAGCCGGATGAAGTCGTTCAGGGACACCAACTCATTGCGCTGTTGAGTGGTGTTGCGAGCAATGACTTCCAACAGATGGTGAGAGTCTCGGCGGTTCCTCTCGACCTCCATCAGTACCTGAGCCATCGTGGGTGGGGGTGGAAGGTTGCCTTCCGCCTGGTCATTCCCACGACCTTGGTTACGACCAACCTTGCCACGGGTTCCTTGAGACATCCTGAAAGAAAAACCAAAGTCAAACAGAGTTGATTGGGAGAGCCTAAACAAGGTATTGAAGTACTGGAAGGATTACAGAGCAAAGGAAGTAATCATCTTGACAACATGGTGATAAAGCATACAAGCCATATATTCACAAGCTGTCATACAAACCATACATCGTTTTAGTACAAGAACTAAGCTAATACAAACGTGATGAAGATGATACATCCTTCAGAGGCACTCTGACTTCCTATACATTATTTATCTAAGCCTCTGGAACTTAGACACCTTGCATACAATATACTAAGATACTACTACATCATCACTAAGTAAGACCATAGGCGGTCTCACTCATCTCCATCTCCATAGTAGTCCTCATAAAAGTTACCCGCGTATCCCGGTAGCTGGAAGTGACCATCGGAAAACACGGAGGCCTGTGGACCCTGATATCCATTTGGGCAAGGATGGGGCCTAGGTCCAGCGTAGGGTGGAAGCAAAGGACCACGGGGTGGAAAAATGCCTCCAATCTCGGGCCAAGCAACTCGAGAAGGCATCTGAGTCCTCACTGGGTAGATAGCATCATGCTCAACTGATCCAACGCTCACAAAGGGTGCCAAGAGTGTCAGTGCTCGATACAGACGAACACGGGTGGCCTAAAGCTCGAAACGGAGAGCGCGTGCATCACGATCTCGATCACTAGCAAACCTAGCAGTCATCTGAAATGTGGGATCCTCTGCAGAGTGATCTGAGTAGAGTCCAGTGTAATATCCCTCTTCTCCTGGAAGTGCAGCAGGGATATAGCGGAAAGAGGTCTCTCTCAGCAAAGTGTGCTCCTCTCTCAGCAGTGTCATACATGAGTATGCAGCATCCTGCACAGCCATGTTCTCGGTAATGCCAATGCCATGTCCAAAGTGGATAGGCTGAGTGACTCCAACGTGGTGCGGATAGATCCGAACAATGCAGTGGAACTGCGTCTGGTTGAAGTCGTGAAACTGCTCCTCAACGGTGTACTCAGGGTACCACCGATATCCCACATAGGACATCATCTCGATCAACATGGCGGGATGGCCACGCACACCGAGGCACCTGGTCAAACGAACAATCTTCCGAGGGGGAAGATCTGCCATCTGAAACAGAAAGGAGTTTGCAAATGCATCAGATTATGAGATAAACCTGGAATGTCTCGGACAGCATAACGGCTGTAATTGCAAGAAAAGACAATTTCTTACAACATGGACACAACACTTACATACGATGTAATAAATCAGGGAGCATAACCACTCTAACAAACCGATCACAACTTTCCTACGGCTACAAGGAAGCAAACAACGAGATGTTCTAATCAGACAGAGGAGAGCCTAGTCCTATCTTCCCGTAGAATAAGATGAGGGTGACTCAGAACTCAGAACGAAGGGGGTAAGGAGAAAAAAGAAGCCTTACGTTATTCCCTTATATACCCAGAGTAACTATATAACTATAGCAAGCTAGACTCAACTTCGGCCAAGGCTACTAGTCCTACAGTCAGTCCTGCTCTGATACCAAGTCTGTCGGGACCCGGGGTTAGCGTATGCAAGTACAGCTAAGACATAGTCATATGGAGAGCTGAGAACCGTACCCACTTGTCTAAGCAGACAAGGCCAAGCACAGAACGTTCTCGGAAAGCATCGTACGTGAGGGGCATCCCATCCAGGCCGGATGATCAACTGAGATGGGTCCTCATCGTCCGCACACAAGTCTAATGATATGGGTGGTGAACTCCCATATTCACAGACAAGTCGCCGCAACCATACTATCGACTATCTCATAACTCTTACATAGACTTACTGCAGCCCGATCACTTAGTCGGGGTCTAGGGCGGGCTCGATCATACCACAAAGTGTGCACGAGACGGAGTCTGGAACAATCGCATCGCGATGCCCCAAGCTGCGCACATCTAAGGGCCACTTGGTGTATGAAAGACCGACAGCCAGAACACGACTAAGGTCTCGAAAACCCATACAAAGACATGCATGTTATAAACATACACGCAGCACACATGCCTTGTATGAACAACAGGTACCATTGCAATTCTCTACAAAGTGTACAATTTTATTGATAACTCTTATAGAGTGCAAACACAGATCACAAACATGTGATCCAACATTACAACACAAACGGAAGCAAATTATGTCTGAGTACAGACAAGTTTAACAAATGGCTTAAGAAGCCTTATTTAAACACAAGCCCTCCACGAGGGAACCAGTCGTCTGACTGGAACTAGACTAGTTGGTCTTCAGTCGTCCAGCTCGATGAAGAAGCCACCTTCTGGGTCAGTGGTATCATCTAAAACATAGATTAAGCAAACGTGAGTACAAAGTCGTACTCAGCAAGACTTACATAGGAGCTATACTACTCATGCACATGTATCAAGGTAAAGGGAGGTGGGGTTCACTTGCAGAAATGCCAGCTTTGACTTGGCTAATCCTGAACTACGAGTACCAGACTTTGAGGTAAGAAGCGTACACGAGTCCACTACTTTCTCCAACCAATTACACCACTATGGTGCCTTCCTCGACTTCCCCACGAGAAAGCACGCCATAGCACTCACACTTATCTTGGTGTGTTTTAGAAGTATCTGGTTCAAGTTATCTAATAATCAAGCTAAGCTTTCCATGCAGTCCATAACCGCGGACGCGGCTATTCGAATAGTTTTGTTAACCTTGCAAGGGTGTACCGCTACACACACATGATCATCATTTACCGCCTTTGATCTCGACACCATTCAAGGCGTGCCAGCGAGGATGCTCACCACAACTGTTACCTCATAGCCGATCTAGTCCGAGAAAGCCGCCTACTTGGGTTGGTTACCACAATTGTGAACCCGGCCGGTTTACCGAAGTGGACCCAAGTGATGTGTGCGTGGTGCATAAGCCGGTCTCGGATGAGCTGTTCTCTCACTTAGCATCCAGGCCACAAGCCTACCAGAACTGCGAACTATTGCGACATCTGGACATCGAAAGGGATGAGTTAGTAAGTTGAGAGGGGTCAGTGAGCCCAATGTGTGGTTGTACTCTTCATCTTGGATCACCACACAAGAACTCGGACTTAGGGCGGTGTTCAACGAGACAACCCACCATGTACTCCTACACAGCCTCTCATCGTTCACCTTGTATTAGGGTCGATTCACCAACACTTTTCTACCAACACCAACATGATCACTACCATCCCGACTCACATCACAGTAACAACATGGTATCATACTAAGCATGCAATAAGCGATAACATTTGCAGGGGCCACATGATATCAAACAACTCCTACATTTGCTAGGATTGTGGTTTGCTTACTACTGTGACAAAATGATAGGTCATGCAAAGGAATGGGTTCATCTATGCGGTAGAAACGAAGCATGGTGATCATCCTAAACAATGCATAAGCGAGACATGAGAGGGAAGTGGGATTTTATCGACATCATCAATGGGGGTTTGCTTGCCTTGCTGACGAGGTTCGGGTTCTGGGTCTTCAACGAAGGGGGCAGCCTCCTGCTCCGGTTCCACCTCTACTCGACAAACAACAAGCAAAGTAGCAAAGTAAATACAATGCACAATCACATGATGAAAGGTTGGAACTTGATGTATATGCTTTGATGTGTGAAGCAATTCCATTTAAATGGAGTATATTGGAAATTGAATTGCAAATTCAAACTCCAATTTGAATTCAAACTTAACCAAGTTACATGTGACATTGTTTGATCATTTTGAACCTTCTTCAAATTTGTATGATATGCCTCTGATGTGTGGTTGAATTGTAGTATAATTCCATGGTCCAAGTTGCAAAAGCATTTGATTTGAATTTGAATTAATTTCAAATAAACCAAATGACATATGCTACTGGTCCCATTTTAAAATCAACTCAAACATAGTTGAAAGTTGAATATTTGGAAAGATAATTTTCTCCTGATCATTTTTCATATATTATTTGTCCAATTTGGAGTTAATATGAATTTTCTATGAATTTCCAAAGTTTTCTGGAAATTCATTTTCTGGAAATTCATTTAATAGATTTAATGCGCCAGGCTGACGTCAGGGGGGGCTGACATGTGGGTCCAGGGTGTCATTGACTGGGTTAATTAATCCTCTGGGTTAAATAAACCAGTGGCTTAATTAAGCCACTGGGCCCACTGGTCAGTGACCCAGGGGGTCATTAGGCGGGTGATTAACGGGGGGGGGGGGGTTGGGCTATACGCCGGCGGCCTGGTTACGGCGGCGACTCGCCGGAATGGGCTAGGGGCCACGGGAGGCTACGGGGAGGACACCAACGGGTGCAGCAACGTCGTCCGCGTCGTCTGGTAGCAACAGGGGGTCACGGGGAGCTCGGAATCGACCGCGGCGACGACTCCGGCGGCAACAGAACGGCGGCGAGTTCGCAGTTGTCGCTGTAGTGCACGGGTTGAGTTGATTCGGGGCGCGTTCGAGTGCTGGCACACGCAGGAGTCAAACGTGTGCACTGGAGCTTCATGACGGGCACTGGAGCGAGGAGGGCGACGACCATGGCGGCGAGGTGCTCGGGTCCCCATGGAGGATCCGGCTAGAGGAAGCAATCGAAGGGGAGAAAAGAGGGGTTTTGATCCCGAGCTCACCCTGAGTCTATCTGGAGCGGCGGCTTGCTCGGGGAGGCTCTGGTGCTGCCGGAATTCCAAGTCGATACGCGGCGGCCGGCGACGAAGACGACGAAGCTAGCGAGCTCGTGGAGGCGTCTGGCTCCGATTCCTTCTGCAGGTTGATGAAGACGACGACGATGAACTCCCTGGACACCTTGGTTTGGCTCTTCGACGTCCTTGGCCGCGAGTCCGCACGGCTGCGCTTCGGCTAGGTTACGGGGGCGCCGCTGTTCTTCGTGGGGAGGACGAACCAGAGGTCAAGGATGGAGGGGAAAAATATCTGGGCTTCTGCTGGACACGCGGGGCGGCGAGAAGGAGGCAGGGGCGTGGCTGTGGAGCTGCCACCGCGACGGCCGCGGCATGCCGGGCACGCAACTGTGTGCTCGTGCCCGGGGAAGACGACAGGGGAGCCCCCCTGGTGGGCTGGGCCGGCTGGAAAGGTGGGCCTCGCCCCTGGGCAACAGGTAAGCTTCTCCTTTTTTTTCCTTTTCTCCTTTTTTCTTTTCTGACATTTGTTCTGTTTAGCTAAATAAAATAGCTAAACATTTTATTAAATGATGAAAATTTTTATATGGCTTCATAATAACATAGACTAGCCACTTATAAAGTTTCAACATTTTTAAAATTCAAATAATTTGAATCTTAAATCAAATAGGGGTATTTCTTTAAATCCAAGGCACTGTTTGAATATTTGAAAAATCTATGAGCATGGGATGGGTCCCACATCACTTGATATGTGATCACACTCATTTATAAGACTTTTCAAAAATCTAACATGAATTTTTGGAGAAGATTTTTATCTGGCCTTTTGAATTAATTCATCTGGGGGGGTTCCTTCTCCCATTTTGATTTTGAAATTGAATTCAAAGATTTCTTTTGAAATTTTGACATGATGCAAGAGTACTGGCTAACCCTAGCACATTACCTAACAGAGGGTTCTGACACCAGTGTTTTCGCGACTTGCGTCGAAATGCACTCACCTTTGATCCAGCTTTAATTTTCGTTCTTCCTTTTGACACTGACGGTTTCGTTTTCCGACGATGTCGTCTCTTTGCGGAAATTTATCTCGACAGAAGTTCGACGTCGACATGTAGCAGAGTCCCTTGTTGGTGGTGTTGAAGATCGTCGACTCTCTCTTCTTTTCCCCTTCCCTTCTCCCCCGGATCATCCTGGATCTCGGGACGAGATCCCTTGTTGGTGGTGTTGTATTGTAACAGCCCAGATTTTGCAAAAAATTAAAATTTTTGTTTTCGGGTGTGAATTGTTTGATTGTCTGATTTGTTTGCGGTGTTTGCATCCCCGATTTATTGATCGGCGATTATTTCCCCCCTCTTATCTCGTATCGGACGGAGACCGACCCTTGCCACCCTGACACTCGACCTTTGCGACACCGGGTTTCGCCCGATCATCGTCGCAAAAACCGCACGAGACCAGCCGCAGCCAACGGCACGAAAAAACCCCCGTTTAATAATTAAACGGGTTATTTTTATAGCGCGCCGGGAAGTGTTCTCAGAACGGTTCAAACGCGAGGTGAGCGCTGCCGTCACGACGCGCTGATCGCGCAGTTTGAAGTTTTACCCGAATCGGAGGTCCTGCGGACCCCCGGCGGTCAGAAACATGAGCACCGCGCGCGCGACAGAAAAACCGGGGATGTTTTTGCAAACTGCCAGCCACCTGGGCTTTATAAAGACCACCACACTCCCACCCCTTTCTAGGGTTTCCCTAGCCACAAACTTGCAGCCACCCCCTCAAGCTTAGCCCTAATTTTCGCAGTTTTACCCCAAATCTAGCAAGTCCCAGCCAGAATCATCCTGGACCGCCCGATCGGGCGATCCGACGGCCCAGGAGCCGCCACGTCGCCTCCCAGGCTTCCCCCACCTCCAGCCGTTTGAGCCCGTGGAGCCCGAGCAGGCCGCCAGCCGTGGAGCCGCTCCCGTTGCCGCGTTCTGGCCAGCGAGCCGCTGCACGCCTGCTGCAGCCGGGCCGCTGCCACGCCCTCCCTCTCCTCTCTCCCTCTCCCGCGAGCCTCCTCTCCTCCTTGATCCTTCTCCTCACCTCCCTGCTCCCTTTTCTCCCAGGAGCCGCGGGTGCCCTCCATGGCCAGGACCCCGAGTTCGCCCGTGCCGCCCTGGACCAGCCGCCGGTGCCAGATCCGAAGACCGCCGCCGCCCTTGGCCTCCTCGTCCGCCGCCCGGCCGTCCCGGCCTCCCGCATCGACGCGCCGCCGCGAGGGCCACCGCCGGCACCGCCGTCCCGTGTGGTCGGGATCGGGATCGCTCGATCCAGAGCGCCACCAACCGGTGTGGCCACGTGGGCCGGCGCAGCCCACCAGCCGACCGCAGCCCAAGCGCCCCCTCCAGCCGGCCTGGGCCTTGGCCCAGAGGTGCACCCTTTTTTTTCTTTTTTTCTTCTTTTTCTTTTATTCTTTTCTCCTGTGGTAGTGGGCCGGCCCGTGTAGCTATTTAGCGCCCCTGAGCATTGTTTAATTAGGCAGCGCCTCTGTTTCGGCCCAGTGCATGTTTTTCTATATCTCTGGGCTTTTTAATTATCTGTTAATTGTTGCGATGTGGCGGTAGCTATATCTTTTCACCGGTAGCTCCGATGGAGACGCTTTCTACATGAAAGTTGCTCCGTTTTGCGCGTAGATTAATAAAATGTACTTTGTTGCCATGTTTGACTTTGTTTACTTGTTGTTTAACTGCTAATTACAACTGCTTGCCACTGTAAACTGTAATTGCCATATCTTTTTAACCGTTGCTCTGTTTAAAATGTTCTTTATATGTAACCTGATTAGAATTGCATGTAGATTGTGTTTATGTTGTGATATCATGTTGGAAATCCGGGGCATATGACTTCGTCATATGTCGTGGTGGGACCGATATGTGCTTCGTCCCCGGATCTAGATCATATCGGGCCTTACAGTCTCTCTCAAGCAACCTTGCAATTAAGATACAAGAAGTCTCTTGTGTCCCCAACACACCTAATACAACTAGGAGTTGTATAGGTGCACTAGTTCGGCGAAGAGATGGTAAAATATGGGTGATAGGTGTGGCAAAGCAAGGTAATATAAATATGTAATAAAAAGAGCAACAAGCAAACATGTGAAAAAAGTGAGAACAAACGGTGTAACAATGGTGGAAAGAAGGCCTATGCTTCATACTTTCACTAGTGGAAACACCCAACAACATTAACATAGTCTAATCACATGATATTTCCCATAAAACATGCAATGGAGACATACTCGGAGGTCATTCCTTTGTGGTCAAGAGAGGACGAGAATTATGTAGGGCTACAAAAGCACACCTCAAAGTTCGTAGTTCTCAATCTATGGATTTCCCAATGTCACCACGGCCATCCAAAGAGAGTACCACAATCACCACAACATATCTCAAGGATAGTCAAAGACAAGCACCAAGAGACTCTCAATCTTCAATCAACACACAAAAGAGGAAATCACTCATGAAAATATTCTTCTAACCCATGTCCAATAGACCGCTGTCATCATGGTCTCGAGGATTATACTAGATAAGATCAAGTGAGTACATCAATCCAATACATAGAGGAAGGGGAAATATCATGGGATCACCCTAGATTAACATAGCCTATGATCACATCATGGGAGAGAGAATTGACCACATAGCTACTGGTAGAAACCTCAGCCCCAAGGAGGGACTACTCCCGCATCATGGAGGGAGGAAGCAACGTCGATGGAGATGAATCCGGGGGCACTTCCCCGTCCCGACAGGGTGCCGACACAGGAATTCTGGTCCCCCAAAGCTTGTTGGCGATGGCGGCGGAGATCGGAATTGCTCTGGAGAAAAGGGGTCTGGAATTAGGGTTTTCGCGATGGGAGAATAAATAGGAGCCAAAGGGGGGGCACCGGGGGGGCCACCAGGAGTCCAAGTGGCCACCCGGCGCGGCCAAGCCCTAGGCCGCGCCACCTAGCCGCCTGGGCACCAGGTGGGGACCCTATGGCCCTTTTTCGGTGAATCCAGAAGCTTCCGGAACGCTGATTTTTTATCTGATTTTTCCCGAATTTTTGGAGCACTTTTAATATGGGGGGAACCTGAAATAGAAAACAGCAGAAAACAGGAACAGGCAATGGGGTGCATTGAGTTAATAAGTTAGTCCAAATATGATCAGAAGTGTATGAAATTGTATCTAGATCATTGCAATATCACACAAAACATGCATGGAGCAAACATAAATTATAGATACGTTTGGGACATATCAGTAGGTAAGACCCCGCTGCACAATCGGCCGGGCTGGGACTTGCCATAACGCGACTTCACTCCTGACGGTTCCATGCGCAGTGCATGATTGAAATTAACCACTAACGAACGCGTTAGGGTTATTCAATACTTAAATTGGCGACATTGATCTTGTAAGCCCTGCAGCGGCCTGGACCTTTCTTGATACCGGTCGTATCCAAGCTCGTGTCGAGGGACGCGAGCTTGATTGGGATATTGTGGTATTTTCCGCTAGTGCAATTCACCGAGGCTCGATCAGTCGAGTGACTTGGGCCCTTTCAGCTTAGCATCCCTCGAAAATCTCTCTCTTACAAACAACAAGTGATGACTCGCAACAACGCAACACACACTACTATGGCCAATTGCAGGTTCGAGTCCCTGCGTGACTCTTCGAGTCCCCCAGGCACTCGGGGGCTACTGACGAGGACATGTCCCCACGACTCCTACGGATGAGGGTACCTAGTGCGTGTCAAGACAGAAGGCCCTCCAGAGGCCCCGACTGGCCTAGGATTCGCCTACCCGAAGCACCGGTGGCTGCACTGATGTAGGAGTCCACGACGTTATGGAAACCAAAACTTGACGTCCAAGACTAAAGCTAGATTAGGAAACCGCCTCTGTAAACCTAGATGGACTCCTTGCGACCCAGCCTAATATATAAAGGCTGGGAGAGGGGACGTCTAGGGCATCCAATCTCTTAGCAACACCCTCGGGGAGAGCACTCTCGATGAGACCGCCACTGTAATCGCCTCCATCATAATACATAAGAGCAGGAAGTAGGGGTTTTACCGATCTAGTGCCCTGAACCTGGGTAAATCCATGTCTCCTTTTAGCCGACGAGTTTCACCAACCTGCACCTCTCTCTACGATCTAAATCCAGGGTAGCTTACCATGGGATTTGCCGAGGCCGATCCTCATCAAGCTCATTTGAGGAGGCTCATCAGTGGAATATACAAGACAAGTTCTATAGTTTAAAAATCCCCGCATAGTTATGCATGAATGATATGAAACTCTCTATGAAGTAAAAATACTACTTTGAAGGACGAGTGTGGATCTTTCGAAAGGAATAGTGTGTTGCCCCTTCTCTCTTTTTATTTCTTTTTTCTTTCTCTCTTTTCTATTTGTTTGTATTTTTGTGGCCTCTTTTGCTCTTTCTATTTGTCTCTGATTTGTCCTCTTTGGGATCTATTAATTTTGTCCTATTTTGGGATCTTTTATTGTGTCCAACTTGGGATCTTTTCCTCACTTTAAGGGCAACACTCTATATTTTAATAGGATGTAGTAGATCACACACTTTATAAGAAGTACTCAACATAAAGAAAACTGAAAGTAAATCATGATGTATGCAAATGTATGCCTCCGCCGGTGTAGCAGGATATGCAATGATACTAGTGCGTCATGTAGAAATTATAAGGGAAAGGCCCAACTAGCATGTGGCTCTATGATCAAGAAAAAGCATGTATGACAATGAAAGATCAAGTCATGAGAAGATGGATGTTGCATGGAAATGTATATCGTAAAGGCTATGGAACTGCCTTGATAGGTAGGTATGGTGGCTGTTTTGATGAAGATATAATGAGGCTTATGATGACAGAGCGTATCATGCCAAGGGTTTGGATGCACCAGCGAAGTTTGCACCAACTCTCAAGATGAGAAAGGGCAATGTACAGTACCGAAGAGGCTAGCTAAATATGGATGTTGGAAGTGCCAACAATCAAATACTCGCATTAGTCAAAGGAACTCATTCACTTATTATCGGTAACTCTCTATCTAGTCAGGAGATTCACAAAGATACAAGTAACCCTAGGAGAAGTGTATGGGGGATTGGTTATCCTTGCGCATCCTCGACCAATGATAATGTGCGGGTACTCTATATATTACAACCCCTCCAGAGGTTACTGATCCATCTAGTAGCTAGAGTTCTCAACTATTTTTTGTAGTTTTCAAAAATAAGCACGTTGAACCAAAATACGACACCTATCACTAATAGGCTTGAGCTCACGGCACACATAAGTCCAAACATTACTCGAAAAAATACCTCAAAACTATTGCAAGTTACTACTAAACTTATAATAGCAACCTCAATTACCTACTCAAAGTAAGACACACAATCAATGAAACATGCCAACTCTCTAAAAATATAAGCATGAACTCAAGAGAGTTCCAGAAGCAACAACCTAAATAAATGCTCTTAAAGATAAACATGAAAAACAAGAGCTAAACATGAAAACAACTAGAAAAAGTAAAGAACACTCAACAAAGATAAGCATGAAAACTATGAGCATTCTAGGTGAAAGTGGAGCCTATTTCTCTCCCAAACAAGGTATGCTAGGGTCCAACTTGTTATGAACAGCAAACCAAACTAAAATAAACTAAAAAGTAAAGAATTAGACGCTCCAAGCATAGCACATAACATATGAATTGATAAAAATATGGTGTGGAGAAGGACGAACTGATGATTGGTGACAGAGAAGGGGATGCACGGGGCATCCCCAAGCTTAGACGCTTGAGTCTCCTTTAATATTTCTTGGTGGTGCATGAGTGCATCCCTAAGCTTGAGCCTTTGACACTCCCGGACCTTCTTTCATCGTCTTGCTTCGCACACTTGACAACTCCCTTCATACGAAACTCATCATAAGTTGATTAGAGTGGTTAGTACCCATAATAAAATAATCCGCCTCTGCTAAAAATAAGGATTTTCAACAAGGGCTGCTGTTTCTCAATATTGCCAAAAAGTTTTTGCAAACAAAAAGCTTGTCAGAACCCTCTGTTAGGTAATGTGCTAGGATCAATTTCACTTTGCATTCATGAAACAAATCAAAGGAAATTCAATTTCAAAATCAAAATGGGAGAAGGAACCCCCCCAGATGAATTAATTCAAAAGGCCAGATAAAAATCTTCTCCAAACATTCATGTTAGATTTTTGAAAAGTCTTATAAATGAGTGTGATCACATATCAAGTGATGTGGGACCCATCCCATACTCATGGATATTTCAAATATTCAAACAGTGCCTTGGAATTAATCAAATAACCCTATTTGAGTTAAGATTCAAATTATTTGAATTTTAAAAATGTTGAAACTGTATAAGTGGCTAGTCTATATTATTATGGGGCCACATAAAAAATTTCAGCATTTAATAAAATGCCTAGCTATTTATTTTAGCTCAGCAAAACAAATGTCAGAAAAGAAAAACAGAAAAGGAAAACAGAAAACCTTACCTGTCGCCTAGGCGAAGCCGGCCCAGCCAGCCCAGCCGGCCCAAAAGGGCACAGGGGTCTTCTTCCCCGCCCCGCGCCTCCAAGCTGCTCGGTGGAATGCCACCGAGCCAGCCGTGGACGCCACGTCGCCGCCGAGCACCTTCCAGGCCTCCCGCGCCTTCTAGCCACGTCCTGGAGACGCCTCGCCGCCGCCCCAGTCCATTCCCCCCTCCATAGCTTCCTCCTCCTCCTCCCGTGCTCCATTTCGTCGCCGCCCGAGGACCGCCGTGGAGCACGCCGCTGAGTCCACGCAGCCAGCGTCGTCCCCGAGCCATACCGCCGTGTCCAGGAGAACCGCAGCAGGCGTCTTCGTTGTTCCCCTCAAGCAATCGAGCCTGAGCGCCTCAGCAGACGACGCCAACTTCATCGAGGAGTCGCCGGACCCGCGAGCCCGCCGTCGTCGATTCTCCGCCATTGAAGCCCCCCCGAGCTTGCCGTTGCTTCCATTCGAACCGCGGTGAGCTTCTGAGTTTTTCCCCCAAGCTCCTAGCACCCCGTAGCCTCTCTAGCCGAATCCGCCATGAGAACCGAGCTCCTCGCCGCCATGGTTGAGCTAGAGCTCGCCCTCGTGCTCCTCGCGACGCCCCAGTGCGCGCGTTTGACTCGCAGGCGTTCCAGCTTTCGAACGCACGCAAGATTAGCCCAAGCCGTGCACCCTAGCCTCTTCCCCAACCTCGCCGTGGTTCTGCCGTCGCCAAAGACGTCGCCGCCAAAGTCCTCTCCCGTGGCCTCTAGCAGATTCCGGCGAGTGCGCCGCCGTGGCCAGGCCACCGGCGTTTAGCCGCCGGTGGGTTAGCCACCTAACCCCCGTGCTTAGCCCCCCCAGTGAGACTGACCAGTGGGCCCAGTGGCTTAATTAAGCCACTGGATTAGATTAACCAACCGGTTAATTAAACCCAGCCACTGACAGGTGGGATTCCCTTGTCAGCCCCCCCCTGACGTCAGCCTGGCGCAATAAATCTATTAAATGAATTTCCAGAAAATCAAATTGAATTAAAGAAATTCCATAAATTCCAGAAAATACCCCAAACTTTGGAAATTCATAGAAAATTCATATTAACTCCAAATTGGACAAATAGAAAATTATCTTTCCAAATATGCAACTTTCAACTATGTTTGAGTTGATTTTAAAATGGTACCAGTAGCATATGTCATTTTGTTTATTTGAAATTAATTCAAATTCAAATCAAATGATTTTGCAACTTGGACCATGGAATTATGCTACATTTCAACCACACATCAGAGGCATATCATACACATTTGAAGAAGGTTCAAAATGATCAAACAATGTCACATATAACTTCACTAAGTTTGAATTCAAATTGGAGTTTGAATTTGCAATTCAATTTGCAATATACTCCATTTAAATGGAATTGCTTCACACATCAAAGCATATACATCAAGTTTCAACCTTCCCTCATGTGATTGTGCATTGTATTTACTTTGCTACTTTGCTTGTTGTTTGTCGAGTAGAGGTGGAATCGGAGCAGGAGGCTGCCCCCTTCGTTGAAGACCCAGAACCCGAACCTCGTCAGCAAGGCAAGCAACCCCCATTGATCATGTTGATAAAATCCCACTTCTCTCTCATGTCTCGCTTATGCATTGTTTAGGATGATCACCATGATTCGTTTCTACCGCATAGATGAACCCATTCCTTTGCATGACCTATCATTTTGTCACAGTAGTAAGCAAACCACAATCCTAGCAAATGTAGGAGTTGGTTGATATCATGTGGCCCCTGCAAATGTTATCGCTTATTGCATGCTTAGTATGATACTATGATGTTACTGTGATGTGAGTCGGGATGGTAGTGATCATGTTGATGTTGGTAGAAAAGTGTTGGTGAATCGACCCTAATACAAGGTGAACGATGAGAGGCTGTGTAGGAGTACACGGTGGGTTGTCTCGTTGAACACCGCCCTAAGTCCGAGTTCTTGTGTGGTGATCCAAGATGAAGAGTACAACCACACATTGGGCTCACTGACCCCTCTCAACTTACTAACTCATCCCTTTCGATGTCCAGATGTCGCAATAGTTCGGAGTTCTGGTAGGCTTGTGGCCTGGATGCTAAGTGAGAGAACGGATCATCCGAGACCGGCTTATGCACCACGCACACATCACTTGGGTCCACTTCGGTAAACCGGCCGGGTTCACGATTGTGGTAACCAACCCAAGTAGGCGGCTTTCTCGGACTAGATCGGCTATGAGGTAACAGTTGTGGTGAGCATCCTCGCTGGCACCCCTTGAATGGTGTCGAGATCAAAGGCGGTAAATGATGATCATGTGTGTGTAGCGGTACACCCCTGCAGGGTTAACAAAACTATTCGAATAGCCGCGTCCGCGGTTATGGACTGCTTGGAAAGCTTAGCTTGATTATTAGATAACTTGAACTGGATACTTCTAAAACACACCAAGATAAGTGTGAGTGCTATGGCGTTCTTTCTCGTGGGGAAGTCGAGGAAGGCACCATAGTGGTGTAATTGGTTGGAGAATGTAGTGGACTCGTGTACGCTTCTTACCTCAAAGTCTGGTACTCGTAGTTCAGGATTAGCCAAGTCAAAGCTGGCATTTCTGCAAGTGAACCCCACCTCCCTCTACCTTGATATATGTGCATGAGTAGTATAGCTCCTATGTAAGTCTTGCTGAGTACGACTTTGTACTCACGTTTGCTTAATCTATGTTTTAGATGATGCCACTGACCCCGAAGGTGGCTTCTTCATCGAGCTGGACGACTGAAGACCAACTAGTCTAGTCCCAGTCAGACGACTGGTTCCCTCGTGGAGGGCTTGTGTTTAAATAAGGCTTCTTAAGCCATTTGTTAAACTTGTCTGTACTCAGACATAATTTGCTTCCATTTGTGTTGTAATTTTGGATCACATGTTTGTGATCTCTGTTTGCACTCTATAAGAGTTATCAATAAAATTGTACACTTTGTAGAGAATTGCAATGGTACCTGCTGTTCATACAAGGCATGTGTGCTGCGTGTATGTTTATAACATGCATGTCTTTGTATGGGTTTTCGAGACCTTAGTTGTGTTCTGGATGGCGTTCTTTCATACACCAAGTGGCCCTTAGATGTGCGCAGCTTGGGGCATCGCGATGCGATTGCTCGGGACTCCGTCTCGTGCACACTTTGTGGTATGATCGAGCCCGCCCTAGACCCCGACTAAGTGATCGGGCTGGAATAAGTCTATGTAAGAGTTATGAGATAGTCGATAGTATGGTTGAGGCGACTTGTCTGTGAATATGGGAGTTCACCACCCATATCATTAGACTTGTGTGTGGACGATGAGGACCCATCTCAGTTGATCATCCGGCCTGGATGGGATGCCCCTCACGTACGATGCTTTCAGAGAACGTTCTGTGCTTGGCCTTGTCTGCTTAGACAAGTGGGTACGGTTCTCGGCTCTCCATATGACTAAGTCTTTGCTGTACTTGCATATGCTATCCCCGGGTCCAGACAGACTTGGTACCAGAGTAGGACTGACTGTAGGACTAGTAGCCTTGGCCGAAGTCGAGTCTAGCTTGCTATAGTTATATAGTTACTCTGGGTATATAAGGGAACAACGTAAGGCTTCTTTTTTCTCCTTACCCCCTTTGTTCTGAATTCTGAGTCACCCTCATCTTTTCTACGGGAAGATAGGACTAGGCTCTCCTCTGTCTGATTAGAACATCTCGTTTTTTGCTTCCTTGTAGCCGTAGGAAAGTTGTGATCGGTTTGTTAGAGTGGTTATGCTTCCTGATTTATTACATCGTATGTAAGTGTTGTTTCCATGTTGTAAGAAATTGTCTTTTCTTGCAATTACAGCCGTTATGTTGTCCGAGTCATTCCAGGTTTATCTCATAATCTGATGCATTTGCAAACTCCTTCTTTCTGTTTCAGATGGCAGATCTTCCCCCTCGGCAGATTGTTCGTTTTACCAGGTGCCTCGGTGTGCGTGGCCATCCCGCCACGTTGATCGAGATGATGTCCTATGTGGGATATCGATGGTACCCTGAGTACACCGTCGAGGAGCAGTTTCATGACTTCAACCAGACGCAATTCCACTGCATTGTTCGGATCTATCCGCACCACGTTGGAGTCACCCAGCCTATCCATTTTGGACATGGCATTGGCATTACCGAGAACATGGCTGTGCAGGATGCTGCATACTCATGTATGACCCTGCTAAGAGAGGAGCACACTTTGCTGAGACAGACCTCTTTCTGCTATATCCCTGCTGCACTTCCAGGAGAAGAGGGATATTACACCGGACTCTACTCAGATCACTCTGCAGAGGATCCAGCACTTCAGGTGACTGCTAGGTTTGCTAGTGATCGAGATCGTGATGCACGCGCTCTCCATTTCGAGCTTCACGCCACTCGTGTTCGTCTATATCAAGCACTGACCCTTTTGGCACCCTTTGTGAGCGTGGGATCGGTTGAGTTTGATGCGATCTACCCAGTGAGGAATCAGATGCCTTCTCGAGTTGCTTGGCCCGAGATTGGAGGCATTTTTCCACCCCGTGGTCCTTTGCTTCCACCCTACGCTGGACCTAGGCCCCATCCTTGCCCAAATGGATATCAGGGTCCACAGGCCTCCGTGTTTTCCGATGGTCACCTCCAGCTACCGGGATACGCGGGTAACTTTTATGAGGACTACTATGGAGATGGAGATGAGTGAGACCGCCTGTGGTCTTACTTAGTGAGGATGTAGTAGTATCTTAGTATATTGTAAGCAAGGTGTCTAAGTTCCAGAGGCTTAGATAAATAATGTATAGGAAGTCAGAGTGCCTCTGAAGGATGTATCATCTTCATCACGTTTGTATTAGCTTGGTGCTTGTACTAAAATGATGTATGGTTTGTATGACAGCTTGTGAATATATGGCTTGTATGCTTTATCACCATGTTGTCAAGATGATTACTTCCTTTGCTCTGTAATCCTTCCAGTACTTCAATACCTTGATTAGACTCTTCAAATCAACTCTGTTTGACTTTGTTTTTCACCTTCAGGATGTCTCAAGGAACTCGTGGTCAGATTGGTCATAACCAAGGTCGTGGGAATGACCAGGAGGAAGGCAACCTTCCACCCCACCCACGATGGCTCAGGTTCTGATGGAGGTCGAGAGGAACTGCCGAGACTCTCACCATCTGTTGGAAGTCATTGCTCGCAACACCACTCAGCAGCGCAACGAGTTGGTGTCCCTGAACGACTTCATCCGACTTCATCCCCCGGTTTTTAGTTACTCCACCGAGCCCCTTGACGCCGATGACTGGCTTCGCAGCATCGAGAGGAAGCTCCAAGCAGGCCGTGTTGCAACTGGTGACAAGGTCAGCTATGCCACCTATCACCTCGAAGGTGCAGCTAGTTCTTGGTGGGAGAACTTTCTGAATATGCGTCCCGTTGGACCGCCTGCATCTTGGGATGAATTCTGCACGTCCTTCCGTGAGCACCACATTCCCAAGGGTCTTATGGACCGCAAGCGTGAGGAGTTCTGCAACCTCACCCAAGGCAGGAGGACTGTTGACGAGTTTAGTCGTGAGTTCAACCGACTTGCTCGTTATGCTACTGAAGAAGTCTCCACCAACTCCAAGAAACAAGAGAGGTTCCGTCGCGGACTCAACACTGGACTCCGTCGTGAGCTCAACCTTCATGACTTTGCCTCCTTCCAGGTCCTTGTCAACAAGGCCATCAAGGCCGAGGACATGAACACCCCCAACGACTTCCGCAAACACCCTAGAGATGACAGTTCATCCAGTTCCGGCTCCCAGAAGCGCAAGATCTGGATCCCAAACAGTATGTTCCGCCAGAACAACCCACCGAGGCCATCCTATGTGGCGCCTCGTCCACCAACCCAGTTCCACCCAGCTCCACCAAACAACCCAGCTCCACGCACTGTTTTCGGAGCCTGTTACAAGTGTGGTCAGGCAGTCCACTATTCTCGTGAGTGTCCCCAGAACCAGCTCCAGCATCAGAATGCTCCACCACGTGCCGGAGGCAACAACAACAATGGTCGTGGCATGCCACCCCAGAAGGTCTACACCGCCAAACCCGCTCCTCCCGCCACTCGTGGACGTGTGAACCAGATCGCCTCCGAAGAGACTGACGACACCACTGACGTCATTCTTGGTACGCTCCCAGTCAATTATGTTCCTACTTCCGTTCTTTTCGACCCAGGAGCATCTCATTCATTCATGTCGGAAAGTTATGCACTTCGTCATGAATTATCTTTTGTTGAATTGTCCACCCCAATGATTATTCAAACTCCAGGGTCAAGATGGCAAACTAATAGAGTAAGCCATGGTAATCAGATTGCAATTGAGGGTTTAGTATTCCTTGCTTCACTCATAGCCCTCAAGTCTTCAGATATTGATGTCATCCTTGGCATGGATTGGCTATCAAGACAGAATGCCTACCTGGATTGCAAAGGAAAATCCGTGAAACTCACCCACCCTTCAGGCAAAACCGTCAACTACACCTCGCCCAGAACAAGAACCCAAGTGCATTCCTTGAATGTACTTCCCCTTCCCGAACTTGAAGATATTCCTGTGGTTCGTGACTTCCCGGATGTCTTTCCTGAAGAGCTGCCGGGTATGCCACCCGACAGATGTGTAGAGTTTATAGTGGATCTTGCCCCAGGAACCGCACCCATTTCTAGACGCCCATACAAAATGGCCCCACGTGAGTTAGCTGAGCTTAAAACCCAACTGGAAGCTTTGTTGGAGAAAGGCTTCATCCGCCCTAGCTCATCGCCATGGGGTTGCCCCGTTCTGTTCGTAACGAAGAAAGATGGAACAGAAAGGATGTGCGTAGACTATCTCCCGCTAAATTTAGCGACGATAAAGAACAAGTACCCACTGCCCAGGATCAATGATCTTTATGATCAACTTGCAGGATCCTCTGTCTTCTCCAAGATGGATTTGAGATTTGGTTATCATCAAATCAAAATCCGAAACGAGGACATTCCCAAAACGGCTTTTACTACTCGTTATGGTCTTTACGAGTATACCGTCATGTCCTTTGGTTTAACCAATGCCCCCGCCACCTTCTCACGCATGATGAATTCGATCTTCATGGAGTACTTAGATAAATTTGTTGTGGTTTATCTCGATGACATTCTCATCTACTCGAAGAATGAAGAAGAACACGCCGAACACCTAAGGCTGGTATTGATGAAACTTAGAGAGCATCGCCTATATGCTAAATTCTCCAAGTTTGAATTTTGGCTACCAGAAGTGACCTACTTAGGCCACGTGATTTCTGCAAAAGGCATTGCTGTGAATCCCGATGTCGGGACCCGGGGTTAGCGTATGCAAGACTCGCTACAACACAATCATATGGAGAGCCGAGAACCGTACCCACTTGTCTAAGCAGACAAGGCCAAGCACAGAACGTTCTCGGAAAGCATCGAACGTGAGGGGCATCCCATCCAGGCCGGATGATCAACTGAAATGGGTCCTCATCGTCCGCACACAAGTCTAATGATATGGGTGATGAACTTCCATACTCATAGACAAGTCGCCTCAACCCTTACATAGACTTACTCCAGCCCGATCACTTAGTCGGGGTCTAGGGCGGGCTCGATCATACATCAAAGTGTGCACGAGACGGAGTCTCGAACAATCGCATCGCGATGCCCCAAGCTGCGCACATCTAAGGGCCACTTGGTGTATAAAAGACCGCCAGCCAGATCACAACTAAGGTCTCGAAAACCCATACAAAGACATGCATGTTATAAACATACACGCAGCACACATGCCTTGTATGAACAGCAGGTATCATTGCAATTCTCTACAAAGTATACATCTTTATTAATAACTTTTACACAGTGCACACAGAGATCGCAAGCATGTGATCCAACATTACAACAAACAAGCGGAAGCAAGTAGGTCTGAGCACAGACAAGTTTAACAAATGGCTTAGAGAAGCCTTATCTAAAAACTAGCCCTCCACGAGGGAACCAGTCGTCTGACTGGGACTACACTAGCTTGGTCTTGGTCTGAGTCTTCATTCTTCGAGCTTCAGGTAGAAGTCACCAACGGGGTCGGTGGGTTCATCTAAAACATAGATTAAGCAAACGTGAGTACAAAGTCGTACTCAGCAAGACTTACATAGGAGCTATACTACTCATGCATATGTATCAAGATAAAGGGAGGTGGGGTTCACTTGAAGAAGTGCCAGCTTTGACTTGGCTAATCCTGAACTACGAGTACCAGACTTGAGGTAAGAAGCATACACGAGTCCACTACATCTCTTCAACCAATTACACCACTATGGTTACTTCCTCGACTTCCCCACGAGAAGCACACCATAGCACTCACGCTTATCTTGCGAGTTTTAGAAGTATCCAGTCCAAGTTGTCTAATAATCGAGTACAGCTCTCCAAGTAGTCCATAACCGCGGACGTGGCTCTTCGAATAGTTTATTAACCCTGCAGGGGTGTACTGCTACACACATGAAACTATCAGTTACCGCCTTTGTACTCGACACCGTTCAAGAGGTGCCGGCGAGGATAATTCCCACAACTTTTACCTCACAGCCAACTCAAATTCAAAGGAGACGCCTATCTGGGCTGGAATCCACATCGTGAACCCGGCCGGTTTACCGATGTGGTCCTAGAAGATGTGTGCAGGGTCCCAAGCCGGTCTGAATAGCCGTTCTTCCACTTCGCAGACCGTGCACAGACCTACCAGAACTGAGAAGGGGTGAGTTAGTAGGTTGAGCGGGGGTCCATGTGCCCAACATGTGGTAGTACTCTTCGTCTTGGATCACTACACAAGAACTCGGGCTTAGGGCGGTGTTCAACGAGACAACCCACTGTGTACTCCTACACAGCCTCTCATCGTTCACCTTGTATTAGGATAGATTCACCAACACGTTTCACTTTCATCAACACCATGTTTATCACCATCCCGACTCACATCATAAGCAACCTCATTGTACCACTAAGCATGCAATAATGCAGTAACAGTTGCAGTGGCCACATGATATCAACCAACTCCTACATCTGCTAGGATTGTGGTTTGCTTACTACTGTGACAAGAAGATAGGTCATGCAAAGGATATGGGTTCAACTATGCGATAGAAACGTTATCATGGTGATCATCCTAAACAATGCATAAGTGAGACATGAGAGGGAAGTGGGATTTTATAGACATGATCAATGGGGGTTTGCTTGCCTTGCTGACGAGGTTTCGATAACGGTGTCTTCAACGAAGGGGGCAGCCTCCTGCTCCGGTTCCACCTCTACTCGACAAACAACAAACAAGGAAGCAATATAAATACAATGCACAAACACATGGTTGAAGGTTGAAACTTCATGTATATGTTTCTGATGTGTTTGGGCAATTCCGTTTAAATGGAGTATATTGCAATTGAATTGCAAATTCAAACTCCAATTTGAATTCAAACTTAGTCAAGTTATGTGCGACATTGTTTGATCATTTTGAATCATCTTCAAATGTGTATGATATGCCTCTGAAGTGTGGTTGAAATATAGTATAATTCCATGGTCCAAGTTGCAAAATCATTTGAATTGAATTTGAATTAATTTCAAACAAATCAAATGACATATGCTACTGGTCCCATTTTAAAATCAACTCCAACATAGTTGAAAGTTGCATATTTGGAAAGATAATTTTCTCCTGATCATTTTTCATATATTATTTGTCCAATTTGGAGTTAATATGAATTAGTTATGAATTTCCCAAGTTTAATCAATTTTCTGGAATTTCTGGATTAAAATAATTCTCTGGAAAATGTTTATTGCGTCAGCCATGCATCAGCATGACATCAGCAGGGGGCTGACAAGTGGGGCCAGAGTGTCAGCCTCAGTGATTTAATCTCCCGGTTTGAATTAACTTAACAGAAGCTTAATTAGGGGCAGGGCCCACCTGTTAGTCACTGTGGGTGGGTTAGCAGGGTCATTAGCACTAACTAAACTGGCCCGCCGGCGGTTAGCCGCCGGTGACCTGCAGACGCGGCGGAGGGTTGCCGGAGTGGGTTTCCGGCCACCATTTGGCACGGGAAGATCACGGGAAGGTGCGCCGTGCTCGTCCGCTTCGAGCTGTGCACACGGGGGGGGCAAGGGATGGCCGGAGAGCACGTCGGCGTCAACCCGTGCGGTGGCTGGGCTCGGTTCCGGTGGAAAAGGACGACGGGGTCACGGGGAGGTGCACGGACAGTGGGGAAAAACTCGTGAGGCTCACCAGAGCTTGATGGCGAGCACGGGGAGGCCGGAGGGTTAGAGACGGCGGCGAATTCGTCGACGACATCCACGGCGGCCGGCGGCGAACTGGAGAAGGGGTCGACGTCCACGGGGCTTCTACTCTCGATTCCGCGCGGTTGAAGACGAGGACGACGGTGCTGAAGCGGAAGGACACGACGGCGCAGCGTGGGATGCCCGGTGGTCACGGTGGCGCACGGCCGTGCTCCTGCTAGGGCTTCGGTCGTTGCGAGAACGGCGAGGAGGAGAGGGGGAGGAGGTCCAGAGAGAGGGGGAAGAAGATTGGAGGTGACCAGGGCGTCTCCGTGGCGGGTTCAGGGGGAAGGGGAAGGCCTAGACGGCTCCAGGGCGGCGAGGTGGCGCCGTGCCCGCGCTCTGCCTCCACCGAGCTACTTGGCTCGGCGGGGAGGTAGACGAGAAGCGCCCCGGGCTGGGCTGGGCCAGGCCAGTGGAGTTGGGCCGACGCCTGTGGGCGCCAGGTAAGCTCCTTCTCTCTGTTTTTCTTTTATTTCTTCTGACATTTGTTCTGTTTTGATAAAACAATTATCAAAACATTTTATAAAAATTCCCAAACAATTTTATAAATCCTAGGTGACCAGTAGCAAGTCACATAAAGAATTTGGACATTTTTGAAATTCAATTAATTTGAATTTCAATTCAAATAGGGGTAAACTTTAATTTCCAGAGCACCTTTTGAATATTAGAAAATTCCATGAGTATGGGAAAATACCCAAACCACTTTTAAAATGATCAGCATCATTTATAGGAATTTTTCAAACATTCAAATGATTTTTGGAAAAAGATTTTTATCTGGCCATTTGATTTAAATTCTCAGGGCTTTTCTTTTCCCCAATTTTGATTTTCTTTTTGAATTTTTGGCATGAATGCAAGGTACCTCTGATCCTAGCACATACCTAACTTGGGGTTGTGACAACTCGCCCCCACTCAAAAGAATCTCGTCCCGAGATTCAGAAGTCTGCGGGAGGAAGGAGGGCTACTCGGCATGGAGACGGTCTTCTCTTTCCCACGTGGCTTCTTTCTCGGAGTGGTGAGACCACTGAATTTTCAGAAACTTGATCTTCTTTCGGCGAGTGACACGCTCTGCTGAATCAAGAATACGAACAGGGTATTCTCGATAAGAAAGGTCATCTTGTAGATCAAGCGTTTCATGGTCGACTTCGCGGATGGGGTCCTTGAAGCAACGCCTGAGTTGTGACACATGGAATACATCATGTACTCGGGAAAGGTGCGGGGGTAGTTCAAGTTGGTAGGCAACTTCTCCACGTTTAGCAAAAATGCGGAAAGGTCCGATGTAACGTGGGGCCAATTTGCCTTTGATACCGAATCTTTGGGTTCCCTTCAGAGGAGTAACCCGGAGGTAAGCCTTCTCATCCAGATTGTAGCTCTCTTGACTATGATGACGATCATAGTAGCTTTTCTGACGAGACTGGGCTGCTTTCAATTGATCACAAACAATGCGAACTTGCTCTTCTGCTTCCTTGATCATATCCGGTCCAAAAAATTTTCTTTCACCGGTTTCTGACCAGTTTAGGGGTGTTCGACATCGTCGTCCATATAGGAGTTCAAAAGGAGCCATGTTCAGACTAGATTGAAAACTGTTGTTATAAGCAAATTCGGCAAATGGAAGAGATTTCTCCCAATTATTTCCGAATGAGATAACACAAGCTCTGAGCATGTCTTCCAAGATTTGATTAACCCTTTCGACTTGACCGCTAGATTGAGGGTGGAAAGCTGTACTGAAGGATAGATGAGTTCCCATAGCACGTTGGAAGCTTCCCCAAAATCTAGAGGTGAAAAGGCTACCACGATCAGAATTGATTTCCAAAGGAACACCGTGAAGAGACACAATTCTAGAGACATACAAGTCCGTTAACTGGCTAGCAGTTATAGACTCGCGAACTAGAAGGAAGTGAGAAAATTTGGAAAGTCTATCTATGACAACGAAGATGGCATCGTTTCCTTTCTGGGTTTTTGGAAAGCCGGTGATGAAGTCCATACCGACTTTGTCCCATTTCCACTCTGGAATAGGCAAAGGTTGAAGAGTGCCAGCAGTTCTTTAATGTTCGGCCTTAATGCAACGACAAACATCACATTCGGCAATGAACTTAGCAATTTCTCTCTTCATCCTAGTCCACCAAAATCTCTGGCGTAGGTCTCGGTACATCTTTGTGCTACCAGGATGAATTGAGAGGGGAGTGTCATGAGCTTCTTTGAGGATTAGCCTTCTAAGATTGTGTTTTCGTGGTACAACCAATCGAGTGCCAAAGAAAACAACACCTTGATCGTTTATGGAGAAACGTTTAGCAACTCCGCTAGCAATGTTCTTCTTGATCTCTCGAATACCACTATCACGTTTCTGGGCGGCTATGATTTTATCCTCAAGGGTTGGTTTCGCCACCAAGGTAGAAAGATAGCTATGAGGAACAATCTCAAGATTGAGCTTGCGAAATTCCTCATGAAGAAGTGGTGGATACTGTTGTAACATGAGGTTGTTACAATACGACTTACGACTTAGTGCATCAGCCATGACATTGGCTTTGCCTGGGGTGTAAGAAATTCCTAAGTCATAATATTTTATCAACTCAATCCAGCGTCTTTGCCTGAGGTTAAGATCTGGCTGGGTGAAAATGTATTTGAGGCTTTGGTGGTCGGAATAAATCTCACAACGATTACCAAGGAGGTAATGTCGCCAAGTTGTTAGGGCATGAACTACGGCAGCGAGTTCAAGGTCATGGGTAGGATAGTTCTCTTCATGTGGCCGCAACTGGCGTGAAGCATAAGCTACCACATGTCGATCTTGCAGAAGTATGCATCCTAATCCTTACCGTGATGCGTCACAATAGATTTCGAAATCCTTTTTAGTGTCTGGAGGTGCAAGTACGGGTGCAGAAGTCAATCTTCTTTTTAGCTCTTGAAAGCTTTCCTCGCACTTGGGAGTCCATAGGAATTTCTTATCTTTCTTGAGGAGTTCTGTAAGAGGCTTTGCAACTTTAGAGAAGTTCTCGACGAAGCGACGGCAATAGCTGGCTAGGCCAAGAAAACTCCTAACTTGCTTAACCGATTCAGGTGGAGTCCAGTCAAGGACGGCCTGAACTCTCTCGGGATTCACAGCAATGCCTTTTGCAGAAATCACGTGGCCTAAGTAGGTCACTTCTGGTAGCCAAAATTCACACTTGGAGAATTTAGCATACAGGCGATGCTCTCTAAGTTTCATCAATACCAGCCTTAGGTGTTCGGCATGTTCTTCTTTGTTCTTCGAGTATATAAGGATGTCATCGAGGTAAACCACGACGAACTGGTCCAAATACTCCATGAAGATCGAATTCATCATGCGTGAGAAAGTGGCGGGGGCATTGGTTAAACCGAAGGACATGACGGTGTACTCGTAAAGACCATAACGAGTAGTAAAAGCCGTTTTGGGAATGTCCTCGTTTCGGATTTTGATTTGATGATAACCTAATCTCAAATCCATCTTGGAAAAGACAGAGGATCCTGCAAGTTGATCATAAAGATCATTGATCCTGGGTAGTGGGTACTTGTCCTTTATCGTCGCTAAATTTAGCGGGCGATAGTCTACGCACATCCTTTCTGTTCCATATTTCTTCGTTACGAACAAAACGGGGCAACCCCATGGCGATGAGCTAGGGCGGATGAAGCCTTTTTCCAACAAAGCTTCCAGTTGGGTTTTAAGCTCAGCTAACTCACGTGGGGCCATTTTGTATGGGCGTCTAGAAATTGGTGCGGTTCCTGGGGCAAGATCCACTATGAACTCTACACATCTGTTGGGTGGCATGCCCGGCAGCTCTTCAGGAAAGACATCCGGGAAGTCACGAACCACCGGAACATCTTCAAGGTCGGGAAGGGGAAGCACATTCAAAGATTGTACCTGGGTTCTTGTTCTTGGTGAGGAGTAAACTATTGTCTGGCCTGAAGGATGCGTAAGTCTAACTGACTTGGCTTTACAATCAAGAAAAGCATGTTGTCTTGATAACCAATCCATACCAAGGATGACATCAATGTCTGAAGACTTGAGGGCTATGAGTGAAGCAAGGAATACTAAACCGTCAATTGCAATTTGATTACCATGGCTTACTCTATTAGTTTGCCACTTGGAACCAGGAGTTTGAATGATCATAAGGGTGAACATTTCATCAAAGGATACATCATGTCGAAGTGCATAACTTTCCGACATGAATGATTGAGAAGCTCCTGGATCGAAAAGAACAGAAGTGGGAACAAAATTGACGGGGAGTGTGCCACGAATGACGTCAGAAGTACCATCAGTTTCCTCAGCAGAGATTTGGTTCACACTTCCAAGATTTTCTGAGGTGGATGGCTTGGAAGTGGAAACCTTCGGGGGTGGTTTGGCAAGAACAGTGGGGGTTTCTTTTGGCATGGGGTGGAGCATTTTGGTTGACGGGGCACTCACGAGAGTAGTGACCAGGCTGGCCACATCTGAAGCAGGCTCCAAAGATAGTGCGGGGAGCTGGGTTGTTTGGAGGAGCTGGTGGACGAGGCGGCACAAGGGATGGCCTCGGTGGGTTGTTCTGGGGAAACAAACTGTTAGGAATCCAGATCATACGCTTCTGAGGGCGTGAACTGGAAGAAGGGGCAAGCTCAAGAGCATGCTTGCGAGACTACTCGAAAACTTCATTGCCATGCTCAGCTCTGAAGGATCTGTTGACTAAATCCTCAAAGTTGGCAAATTCGATGAGGTTGAGATCATGACGGAGGATGGGGCTAAGTCCTTTGCGGAACCTTGCCTGCTTTCTGGCATCGGTGGTGATCTCATCTTGGGCATACCGAGAAGGACGGTTGAATTCCCTCACATACTCATGAATGGACATCTCTCCTTGATTCAGATTGCAGAACTCTTCCTTCTTGCGCTCCATCAACTCATCCAGAATGTGGTACCCTCGAAAGGCAACACAGAACTCCTGCCAAGTCACTACGTGACCATCTGGCTGCATTGCAACATAGTTCTCCCACCACTGAAGAGCAGCACCTTCCAAGAAGTATACCGCGAAAACAACTCGGTCATCGGGAGCAACATGTGCATTGTCAAGCTTATGCTCGATGGAACGGAGCCAATCATCAGCTTCAAGGGGCTCAGAAGAACATCGGAATACCGGTGGCTTGAGGAGGATGAAGTCCTGAATGCTGACCACCACATTACGATGGTGGGCGGTATTCTGCTCGATGAGACCCAGAAGGCGTGTTTGATCACGTCTATTCCGCTCGGCTTCCATCATGATTTCTGCCGCAGAAGGCGATGGTAGAGGTTCATCATCATTTCGATTCCGACCACGGTCGCGATTCCGAAGAACAGCACTACGAGTTCCACCTGACATCCCGTGTGATAAAAAAATCAACAATCAGAACAGGTTGTACGATGGAGGCAAGGATAAAAGGATATGATTTCAGAAGGAGAAGACTATAATGCAAAGGCAATGATTCAAAGAAACACGGAACAAATCCGGCAGCATAATGGCTACATCGGGATGGAAAACAAGACAACCTCGAGGAGATTGGACAGAACTTCCTCAAGGAACTCAAAACACGGAGACTCTGGACAACCACAACAATCCTACGGCTATAAGGAGGCAAACAACGAGATGTTCTAGTAAGACAGAGGTGAGCCTAGTCCTATCTTCCCGTAGAATAAGATGAGGGTGACTCAGAACTCAGATCGATGAGGGTAAGGAGAAAAAGAAGCCTTACGTTGTTCCCTTATATACCCATAGTAACTATATAACTATAGAAGGCTAGACTCGACTTCGGCCAAGGCTACTAGTCCTACAGTCAGTCCTGCTCTGATACCAAGTCTGTCGGGACCCGGGGTTAGCGTATGCAAGACTCTCTACAACACAATCATATGGAGAGCCGAGAACCGTACCCACTTGTCTAAGCAGACAAGGCCAAGCACAGAACGTTCTCGGAAAGCATCGAACATGAGGGGCATCCCATCCAGGCCGGATGATCAACTGAAATGGGTCCTCATCGTCCGCACACAAGTCTAATGATATGGGTGATGAACTTCCATACTCATAGACAAGTCGCCTCAACCATACTATCGATTGTATTATAACCCTTACATAAACTTACTCCAGCCCGATCACTTAGTCGGGGTCTAGGGCGGGCTCGATCATACATCAAAGTGTGCACGAGACAGAGTCTCGAACAATCGCATCGCGATGCCCCAAGCTGCACACATCTAAGGGCCACTTGGTGTATAAAAGACCGCCAGCCAGATCACAACTAAGGTCTCGAAAACCCATACAAAGACATGCATGTTATAAACATACATGCAGCACACATGCCTTCTATGAACAGCAGGTATCATTGCAATTATCTACAAAGTATACATCTTTATTAATAACTCTTACAGAGTGCACACAGAGATCACAAGCATGTGATCCAACATTACAACAAACAAGCGGAAGCAAGTAGGTCTGAGTACAGACAAGTTTAACAAATGGCTTAGAGAAGCCTTATCTAGAAATAAGCCCTCCACGAGGGAACCAGTCGTCTGACTGGGACTACACTAGCTTGGTCTTGGTCTGAGTCTTCATTCTTCGAGCTTTAGGTAGAAGTCACAAACGGGGTCGGTCGGTTCATCTAAAACATAGATTAAGCAAACGTGAGTACAAAGTCGTACTCAGCAAGACTTACATAGGAGCTATACTACTCATGCATATCTATCAAGATAAAGGGAGGTGGGGTTCACTTGCAGAAGTGCCAGCTTTGAGTTGGCTAATCCTGAACTACGAGTACCAGACTTGAGGTAAGAAGCGTACACGAGTCCACTACATCTCTTCAACCAATTACACCACTGTGGTTACTTCCTCGACTTCCCCACGAGAAGCACACCATAGCACTCACGCTTATCTTGCGAGTTTTAGAAGTATCCAGTCCAAGTTGTCTAATAATCGAGCACAGCTCTCCAAGTAGTCCATAACCGCGGACGTGGCTCTTCGAATAGTTTATTAACCCTGCAGGGGTGTACTGCTACACACATGAAACTATCAGTTACCGCCTTTGTACTCAACACCGTTCAAGAGGTGCCGGCGAGGATAATTCCCACAACTTTTACCTCACAGCCAACTCAAATTCAAAGGAGACGCCTATCTGGGATGGAATCCACATCATGAACCCGGCCGGTTTACCGATGTGGTCCTAGAAGCTGTGTGCAGGGTCCCAAGCCGGTCTGAATAGTCGTTCTTCCACTTCGCAGACCGTGCCACAGACCTACCAGAACTCCGAACTAATGCGACTCATTGAACTGAGAAGGGGTGAGTTAGTAGGTTGAGCGGGGGTCCATGTGCCCAACATGTGGTAGTACTCTTCGTCTTGGATCACTACACAAGAACTCGGGCTTAGGGCGGTGTTCAACGAGACAACCCACTATGTACTCCTACACAGCCTCTCATCGTTCACCTTGTATTAGGATAGATTCACCAACACGTTTCACTTTCATCAACACCATGTTTATCACCATCCCGACTCACATCATAAGCAACCTCATTGTACCACTAAGCATGCAATAATGCAGTAACAGTTGCAGTGGCCACATGATATCAACCAACTCCTACATCTGCTAGGATTGTGGTTTGCTTACTACTGTGACAAGATGATAGGTCATGCAAAGGATATGGGTTCAACTATGCGATAGAAACGTTATTATGGTGATCATCCTAAACAATGCATAAGCGAGACATGAGAGGGAAGTGGGATTTTATAGACATGATCAATGGGGGTTTGCTTGCCTTGCTGACGAGGTTTCGATAACGGTGTCTTCAACGAAGGGGGTAGCCTCCTGCTCCGGTTCCACCTCTACTCGACAAACAACAAACAAGGAAGCAATATAAATACAATGCACAAACACATGGTTGAAGGTTGAAACTTGATGTATATGTTTCTGATGTGTTTGGGCAATTCCGTTTAAATGGAGTATATTGCAATTGCATTGCAAATTCAAACTCCAATTTGAATTCAAACTTAGTCAAGTTATGTGCGACATTGTTTGATCATTTTGCATCATCTTCAAATGTGTATGATATGCCTCTGAAGTGTGGTTGAAATATAGTATAATTCCATGGTCCAAGTTGCAAAATCATTTGAATTGAATTTGAATTAATTTCAAACAAATCAAATGACATATGCTACTGGTCCCATTTTAAAATCAACTCCAACATAGTTGAAAGTTGCATATTTGGAAAGATAATTTTCTCCTGATCATTTTTCATATATTATTTGTCCAATTTGGAGTTAATATGAATTAGTTATGAATTTCCCAAGTTTAATCAATTTTCTGGAATTTCTGGATTAAAATAATTCTCTGGAAAATGTTTATTGCGCCAGCCATGCATCAGCATGACATCAGCAGGGGGCTGACCAGTGGGGCCAGAGTGTCAGCCTCAGTGATTTTATCCCCCGGTTTGAATTAACTTAACAGAAGCTTAATTAGGGGCAGGGCCCACCTGTCAGTCACTGTGGGTGGGTTAGCAGGGTCATTAGCACTAACTAAACCGGCCCGCCGGCGGTTAGCCGTCGGTGACTTGCAGACGCGGTGGAGGGTTGCCGGAGTTGGTTTCCGGCCACCATTTGGCACGGGAAGATCACGGGAAGGTGCGCCGTGCTCGTCCGCTTCGAGCTGTGCACACGGGGGGGGGGGGGCAAGGGATGGCCGGAGAGCACGTCGGCGTCAACCCGTGCGGCGGCTGGGCTCGGTTCCGGTGGAAAAGGACGACGGGGTCACGGGGAGGTGCACGGACAGAGGGGAAAAACTCGTGAGGCTCACCAGAGCTTGATGGCGAGCACGGGGAGGCCGGAGGGTTAGAGACGGCGGCGAATTCGTCGACGACGTCCACGGCGGCCGGCGGCGAACTGGAGAAGGGTCGACGTCCACGGGGCTTCTACTCTCGATTCCGCGCGGTTGAAGACGAGGACGACGGTGCTGAAGCGGAAGGACACGACGGCGCAGCGTGGGATGCCCGGTGGTCACGGTGGCGCACGGCCGTGCTCCTGCTAGGGCTTCGGTCGTCGCGAGAACGACGAGGAGGAGAGGGGGAGGAGGTCCGAAGAGAGGGGGAAGAAGATTGGAGGTGACCAGGGCGTCTCCGTGGCGGGTTCAGGGGGAAGGGGAAGGCCTAGACGGCTCCAGGGCAGCGAGCTGGCGCCGTGCCCGCGCCCTGCCTCCACCGAGCTACTTGGCTCGGCGGGGAGGTAGACGAGAAGCGCCCCGGGCTGGGCTGGGCCAGGCCAGTGGAGTTGGGCCGACGCCTGTGGGCGCCAGGTAAGCTCCTTCTCTCTGTTTTTCTTTTATTTCTTCTGACATTTTTTCTGTTTTGATAAAACAATTATCAAAACATTTTATAAAAATGCCCAAACAATTTTATAAATCCTAGGTGACCAGTAGCAAGTCACATAAAGAATTTGGACATTTTTGAAATTCAATTAATTTGAATTTCAATTCAAATAGGGGTAAACTTTAATTTCCAGAGCACCTTTTGAATATTAGAAAATTCCATGAGTATGGGAAAATACCCAAACCACTTTTAAAATGATCAGCATCATTTATAGGAATTTTTCAAACATTCAAATGATTTTTGGAAAAAGATTTTTATCTGGCCATTTGATTTAAATTCTCATGGCTTTTCTTTTCCCCAATTTTGATTTTCTTTTTGAATTTTTGGCATGAATGCAAGGTACCTCTGATCCTAGCACATACCTAACTTGGGGTTGTGACACCCGAGAGAGTTCAGGCCGTCCTTGACTGGACTCCACCTGAATCGGTTAAGCAAGTTAGGAGTTTTCTTGGCCTAGCCAGCTATTGCCGACGCTTCGTCGAGAACTTTTCTAAAGTTGCAAAGCCTCTAACTGAACTCCTCAAGAAAGATAAGAAATTCTTATGGACTCCCAAGTGCGAGGAAAGCTTTCAAGAGCTAAAAAGAAGATTGACTTCTGCACCCGTACTTGCACCTCCAGACACTAAAAAGGATTTCGAGATCTATTGTGACGCATCACGGCAAGGGTTAAGATGCATACTTCTGCAAGATCGACATGTTGTAGCTTATGCTTCACGCCAGTTGCGGCCACATGAAGAGAACTATCCTACCCATGACCTTGAACTCACTGCCGTAGTTCATGCCCTAACAACTTGGCGACATTACCTCCTTGGTAATCGTTGCGAGATCTATTCCGACCACCAAAGCCTCAAATACATTTTCACCCAGCCAGATCTTAATCTCAGGCAAAGACGCTGGATTGAGTTGATAAAAGATTACGACGTAGGAATTTCTTACACCCCAGGCAAAGCCAATGTCATGGCTGATGCACTAAGTCGTAAGTCGTATTGTAACAACCTCATGTTACAACAGTATCAACCACTTCTTCATGAGGACTTTCGCAAGCTCAACCTTGAGATTATTCCTCATGGCTATCTTTCTACCTTGGTGGCGAAACCAACTCTTGAGGATCAAATCATAGTTGCCCAAAGGCGTGCACGAGGTGTTCGCCGAATCAAGGAGAACATTGTTAGCGGAGTTGCTAAATGTTTCTCCACAGATAGCAAAGGAACGGTATTCTTTGAAAATCGTTTGGTAGTACCTAAGAATAGGGAACTAAGGAAACGCATCCTCAAGGAAGCCCATGACACACCCCTCTCAATTCATCCCGGTAGCACAAAAATGTACCGAGATCTACGCCAGAGATTTTGGTGGACTAGGATGAAGAGAGACATTGCTCAATTTGTTGCCGAATGTGATGTTTGTCGTCGCATTAAGGCAGAACATCAAAGACCTGCTGGTACACTGCAACCTTTGTCTATTCCCGAGTGGAAATGGGACAAAGTCGGTATGGACTTCATCACCGGCTTTCCAAAAACCCAGAAAGGAAACAATGCCATCTTCGTTGTCATAGATAGGCTTTCCAAAGTTTCTCACTTCCTTCCGGTTCGCGAGTCTATAACTGCTAGCCAGTTAGCAGACTTGTACGTCTCTAGAATTGTATCCCTTCACGGTGTTCCTTTGGAAATCAATTCTGATCGCGGTAGCCTTTTCACCTCTAGATTTTGGGGAAGCTTTCAGAATGCTATGGGAACACATCTCTCCTTTAGTACAGCTTTCCATCCTCAGTCTAGCGGCCAAGTCGAAAGGGTTAACCAAATTCTCGAAGACATGCTCAGAGCTTGTGTTATCTCATTCGGAAAGAATTGGGAGAAGTCTCTGCCATTCGCCGAATTTTCTTATGACAATAGTTTTCAATCTAGTCTGAACATGGCTCGTTTTGAACTCCTTTATGGACGACGATGTCGAGCACCACTAAACTGGTCAGAAACCGGTGAAAGACAATTCTTTGGACCGGACATGATCAAGGAAGCAGAAGAGCAAGTTTGCATTGTTCGTGATCAATTGAAAGCAGCCCAGTCTCGTCAGAAAAGCTACTATGATCGTCATCATAGGCAAGAGAGCTACAATCCGGATGAGAAGGCTTACCTTCGGGTTACTCCTCTGAGGGGAACCCAACGTTTCGGTAATAAAGGCAAGTTGGCCCCACGTTACATCGGACCTTTCCGCATTATTTCTAAACGTGGAGAAGTTGCCTACCAACTTGAACTACCTCCGCACCTCTCCCGAGTACATGATGTATTCCATGTGTCCCAACTCAGGCGTTGCTTCAAGGACCCCATCCGCGAAGTCGACCATGAAACGCTTGATCTCCAAGATGACCTTTCTTATTGAGAATACCCCGTTCGTATTCTTGATTCCGCAGAGCGTGTCACTCGTCGTCAGAAGATTAGGTTTCTGAAAGTGCAATGGTCACACCACTCTGAAAGAGAAGCTACGTGGGAAAGAGAAGACCGTCTCAACGCCGAGTACCCCACCTTCCTCCTGCAGACTTCTGAATCTCGGGACGAGATTCTTTTGAGTGGGGGCGAGTTGTCAGAACCCTCTGTTAGGTAATGTGCTAGGATCAATTTCACTTTGCATTCATGAAAGAAATCAAAGGAAATTCAATTTCAAAATCAAAATGGGAGAAGGAACCCCCCCCAGATGAATTAATTCAAAAGGCCAGATAAAAATCTTCTCCAAAAATTCATGTTAGATTTTTGAAAAGTCTTATAAATGAGTGTGATCACATATCAAGTGATGTGGGACCCATCCCATACTCATGGATTTTTCAAATATTCAAACAGTGCCTTGGAATTAATCAAATAACCCTATTTGAGTTAAGATTCAAATTATTTGAATTTTAAAAATGTTGAAACTTTATAAGTGGCTAGTCTATATTATTATGGGGCCACATAAAAAATTTCAGCATTTAATAAAATGCCTAGCTATTTATTTTAGCTCAGAAAAACAAATGTCAGAAAAGAAAAACAAAAAACCTTACCTGTCTCCTAGGCGAAGCCGGCCCAGCCAGCCCAGCCGGCCCAAAAGGGCACAGGGGTCTTCTTCCCCGCCCCGCGCCTCCAAGCTGCTCGGTGGAATGCCATCGAGCCAGCCGTGGAGGCCACGTCGCCGCCGAGCACCTTCCAGGCCTCCCGCGCCTTCTAGCCACGTCCTGGAGACGCCTCTCCGCCGCCCCAGTCCATTCCCCCCTCCATAGCTTCCTCCTCCTCCTCCCGTGCTCGATTTCGTCGCCGCCCGAGGACCGCCGTGGAGCACGCCGCCGAGTCCACGCAGCCAACGTCGTCCCCGAGCCATACCGCCGTGTCCAGGAGAACCGCAGCAGGCGTCATCGTCGTTCCCCTCAAGCAATCGAGCCCGAGCGCCTCAGCAGACGAAGCCAACTTCATCGAGGAGTCGCCGGACCCGCGAGCCCGCCGTCGTCGATTCGCCGCCATTGAAGCCCCCCCGAGCTTGCCGTTGCTTCCGTTCGAACCGCGGTGAGCTTCTGAGTTTTTCCCCCAAGCTCCTAGCACCCCGTAGCCTATCTAGCCGAATCCTCCATGAGAACCGAGCTCCTCGCCTCCATGGTTGAGCTAGAGCTCGCCCTCGTGCTCCTCGCGACGCCCCAGTGCGCGCGTTTGACTCGCGGGCGTTCCAGCTTTCGAACGCACGCAAGATCAGCCCAAGCCGTGCACCCTAGCCTCTTCCCCAACCTCGCCGTGGTTCTCTCGCCGCCAAGGACGTCGCCGTCGTCGCTCCCGACCTCCCCGTGACCCCCTGATGCTTCCTCTCGACGTGGACGACCTCCAGGAGCACTCCGATGCCCTCCGTTTCCTCTCCCGTGGCCTCTAGCAGATTCCGGCGAGTGCGCCGTCGTGGCGAGGCCACCGGCGTTTAGCCGCCGGTGGGTTAGCCACCTAACCCCCATTCTTAGCCCCCCAAGTGAGACTGGCTAGTGGGCCCAGTGGCTTAATTAAGCCACTGGATTAGATTAACCAACCGGTTCATTAAACCCAGCCACTGACAGGTGGGACCCCCTTGTCAGCCCCCCCTGACGTCAGCCTGGCACAATAAATCTATTAAATGAATTTCCAGAAAATCAATTTGTATTAAAGAAATTCCAGAAATTCCAGAAAATACCCCAATCTTTGGAAATTCATAGAAAATTCATATTAACTCCAAATTGGACAAATAATATATGAAAAATGATCAGGAGAAAATTATGTTTCCAAATATGCAACTTTAAACTATGTTTGAGGTGATTTTAAAATGGGACCAGTAGTATATGTCATTTGGTTTATTTGAAATTAATTCAAATTCAAATCAAATGCTTTTGCAACTTTGACCATGGAATTATGCTACATTTCAACCACACATCAGAGGCATATCATACACATTTGAAGAAGGTTCAAAATGATCAAACAATGTCACATATAACTTGACTAAGTTTGAATTCAAATTGGAGTTTGAATTTGCAATTCAATTTGCAATATACTCCATTTAAATGGAATTGCTTCACACATCAAAGCATATACATCAAGTTTCAACTTTCCATCATGTGATTGTGCATTGTATTTACTTTGCTACTTTGCTTGTTGTTTGTCGAGTAGAGGTGGAACCAGAGCAGGAGGCTGCCCCCTTCGTTGAAGACCCAGAACCAGAACCTCGTCAGCAAGGCAAGCAAAACCCATTGATCATGTCGATAAAATCCCACTTCCCTCTCATGTCTCGCTTATGCATTGTTTAGGATGATCACCATGATTCGTTTCTACCGCATAGATGAACCCATTCCTTTGCATGACCTATCATTTTGTCACAGTAGTAAGCAAACCACAATCCTAGCAAATGTAGGAGTTGGTTGATATCATGTGGCCCCTGCAAATGTTATCGCTTATTGCATGCTTAGTATGATACTATGATGTTACTGTGATGTGAGTCGGGATGGTAGTGATCATGTTGATGTTGGTAGAAAAGTGTTGGTGAATCGACCCTAATACAAGGTGAACGATGAGAGGCTGTGTAGGAGTACACGATGGGTTGTCTCGTTGAACACCGCCCTAAGTCCGAGTTCTTGTGTGGTGATCCAAGATGAAGAGTACAACCACACATTGGGCTCACTGACCCCTCTAAACTTACTAACTCATCCCTTTCGATGTCCAGATGTCGCAATAGTTCGGAGTTCTGGTAGGCTTGTGGCCTGGATGCTAAGTGAGAGAACGGCTCATCCGAGACCGGCTTATGCACCGCACACACATCACTTGGGTCCACTTCGGTAAACCGCCCGGGTTCACGATTGTGGTAACCAACCCAAGTAGGCGGCTTTCTCGGACTAGATCGGCTATGAGGTAATAGTTGTGGTGAGCATCCTCGCTGGCACCCCTTGAATGGTGTCGAGATCAAAGGCGGTAAATGATGATCATGTGTGTGTAGCGGTACACCCCTGCAGGGTTAACAAAACTATTCGAATAGCCGCGTCCGCGGTTATGGACTGCTTGGAAAGCTTAGCTTGATTATTAGACAACTTGAACTGGATACTTCTAAAACACACCAAGATAAGTTGAGTGCTATGGCGTGCTTTCTCGTGGGGAAGTCGAGGAAGGCACCATAGTGGTGTAATTGGTTGGAGAATGTAGTGGACTCGTGTACGCTTCTTACCTCAAAGTCTGGTACTCGTAGTTCAGGATTAGCCAAGTCAAAGCTGGCATTTCTGCAAGTGAACCCCACCTCCCTTTACCTTGATACATGTGCATGAGTAGTATAGCTCCTATGTAAGTCTTGCTGAGTACGACTTTGTACTCACGTTTGCTTAATCTATGTTTTAGATGCTGCCACTGACCCCGAAGGTGGCTTCTTCATCGAGCTGGACGACTGAGGACCAACTAGTCTAGTCCCAGTCAGACGACTGGTTCCCTCGTGGAGGGCTTGTGTTTAAATAAGGCTTCTTAAGCCATTTGTTAAACTTTTCTGTACTCAGACATAATTTTCTTCCGTTTGTGTTGTAATGTTGGATCACATGTTTGTGATCTCTGTTTGCACTCTGTAAGAGTTATCAATAAAATTGTACACTTTGTAGAGAATTGCAATGGTACCTGCTGTTCATACAAGGCATGTGTGCTGCGTGTATGTTTATAACATGCATGTCTTTGTATGGGTTTTCGAGACCTTAGTTGTGTTCTGGCTGGCGGTCTTTCATACACCAAGTGGCCCTTAGATGTGCGGAGCTTGGGGCATCGCGATGCGATTGCTCGGGACTGCGTCTCGTGCACACTTTGTGGTATGATCGAGCCCGCCCTAGACCCCGACTAAATGATCGGGCTGGAGTAAGTCTATGTAAGAGTTATGAGATAGTCGATAGTATGGTTGAGGCGACTTGTCTGTGAATATGGGAGTTCACCACCCATATCATTAGACTTGTGTGCGGACGATGAGGACCCATCTCAGTTGATCATCCGGCCTGGATGGGATGCCCCTCACGTACGATGCTTTCCGAGAACGTTCTGTGCTTGGCCTTGTCTGCTTAGACAAGTGGGTAAGGTTCTCGGCTCTCCATATGACTATGTCTTAGCTGTACTTGCATACGCTAACCCCGGGTCCCGACAAAGCTAGCGCAAGATTGGAAAGCTAGGAAAACGCAAAATAGGGTAGAATCTGAGAAAAACAGACCAGCAGGTAGTATATAATTTTTTTGGGGTAATTATGCAACTAAAATAAAAAAAACTCAAAACAGGCCGCAGATAGTCTATTATATAGAGCATACTGTCAAAACAATTCAGATCAAAACGACGATATGGTGATTTTTCAGAAATTTTTCTATGAAGCAAACATAATCTGTTTTCTGGACAACATGTCACAACTTTTGATCTACTTGCCACCGGAGGATAAAACTTGGCACAAAGCTTGAAAATAAAGATATAATGATGTTGCTACAATAGTAACAAGCATCAATACCACCAAAACTGTAAGTAAAAACCTTTTGGGTTGCCTCCCAATAAGCGCTTTCTTTTATGCCTTTGAGCTAGGCATGAAGCAACAAGATTAAGTTGTATCAATTGATCATCATCAATATTATCAAAAAGCTCTTCAATAGTACAACCAGTATTTTTAAAAGGACTTTCAAATAAAGGCCTAGTAATAAAAATCCTAGGAACAAAAGTAAAGGTAGTAAGACCAATTGGCGTTTCATTTCTAATTCTATTTAATAGAGTTATCTCCTCCAAGGTCTTAACAGTTTCGTTACCCTTGGCAATGGGTGAATTAACTTTGGTTTTAGGAACCTTAGTTACATAAATGAACTTGGGTTCCTTCTTTGTTGGGGTTCCTACCTCTTGGTTTAGATTGAGGATAGGGTGGTTCCCAAAGCATTAATTATTTCCTCAATCTGATGAATCCTAGAAGGGTCATCATCCTTGGGTATAAGGGTCTCCAAATTTTTGTTTACTTTGCTTATGGAGCTATCAATCCTATTTAATGTCTCTTGAATCCTACGATCCACTTCATTTATCTTACCCATGCTTGATATCTCTAGCTCTATCTTGTCAAGTTTACTCATAATGTGACCTAAAGTAATATCATCTTTTGTGTCAACAACAGGTTGAACTCCAACAAGAGTTTCCACAACATTAAGAGCCTCCCAAACGGGAGCTTCCAAGAAATACCCACCTATAGTTGTGTCTAGAATGAACTGATTCCAAGAAGTAACCCCAACATAAAAGTTTCTAAGAAAGATAGTGGTGGATTGCTTCTTGGTGGCTCTAACTTGAGAATCATTAATCCTATACCAAGAATCTTTCAAACTCTCCCCACCTCTTTGTTTGAAGGTGAGGACTTCTTCCTCGGGTGCAACACCGAAGGTAAAAGAACTAGACATACTAACTACTAATTGAAGAAAACTAAGAACAAAGCAACTATTTTTTTGGTGTTTTTGGTATAAGACTCTAAAGCAAAACTACAAAGTAAACTAACCAGACTAAAAATCAAAGGTAGAAGTTAGTGTGCAACCCCCCTATATTGTAGACTGGAGTCCCCGACAACGCCGCCAGAAATTTATTTGATGGGTGTAGATAACACCTCCTCGTTGGTTACCCCAAGTGGAAGGTTATGATGTAGATAGAATCAAATTTCCCTCGATGAAGATACTAAGGTTTTTCTCCAGTAGGACTCCAAATACTGCAAGAAGGTGACAACGGCGCCAGAGATTTAGCTGGTGCGTAAGTTGACGTGGACCTGCACACAGAAAGAAATAACTTTGCTCCCAACGAGTCAAAGAGGTTGTCAATCTCTCCGACCTTGCTGTTTACAAAGGATCAAACACAGAGGGGAGTAATAATAGTGATTGAACGGAAAGGAAATAAAAGCAGTAAAGGTGAATGGTGTAAACTATGGTGGAAATATGGACCAGGGTCCCATGACTTTCACTAGTGATGTCTCTCTCCCAAAATATGATAAACAACTATGCTGGGTGAAAAGTTACCGCTGGGAAATTGACACAATTATAAACGCACCACAATGCTAATTATTCTACAAGAAAGCTAGAGGCTCAATCGTATGGGAATTACACCAAAACGAGTAGACTGTATATCCATTAGCATCTAATCACTAATCATTCACCTTGAGATATCTATCCAGAACATCTCGCTGGTAATAAGTTGCGAACGCCAACTGTCGCGGTCACACCAAAGGCATACCCTTAAGCATTGGGAATCAAGGGGTACCCTTAGTATTGTGAGAAAATAAATATAATCACCAAAGCATAAAGAGTTCGACGAAACACATGGACACATGCCACAATGTATCTGAGTCATCCGTTACTCGGAAGAAGAGATGGTCTCCGACTACTCAGTTTCTCGGAAAGCAAACAGGCTCCGAGTGATCAGTTACTTGGAAGAGGGAATCGGAGAGCTGCTCATTACTCGGAGAAAGAAGAGCAACGGGCGTGGAGCATTAAAGCCAGAGGCGTTTCTCCTTGTTAATTAGTAGTAATGAGTAGGTTGTTGCTTGTATTAACTATAGGCGTTTATACATGTAATTATGACCCATTTACCAAGGCATTGAAGGGGCTGAGGTGCACTCTATATAAGCCTCCCGTCACCCAGGAAAAGGTCAGGCGCAACACAACTTCTCATATCTTGAGCAAGAACACCCTAGTCTGCCCGGGACAGGACTAAGATTTTTATCTCTAAAGAGAGGCCTAACCTGTATAATCCTCCCTGCGTCAACGAATCTACGTACAGATTCATTTAGCTCCTATTACACCCCTATCTCTATTGTCAGGATTATATCCACGACAGTTGGCGCCCACCGTGGGGCTGAGTTGATCAACAATCGTAGAGATGGTGTCTTTTTCATCCTCCTCGTCGATCCGCGTCTCCGAGCTCGTCTGCGGCGAGATGTTTTATTTTGGATCGTTGGCCTTTGTGGCTGATGATTCTGCTTGGCTAGCAAATTCACCACTCCAGGTGCAACTGTTACCTTCGACAGGCAGCGTCCACTTCTGAGATGATGAATCGGGGGCTCTGCACCTCCAGTTGTCGGCTCAGCGTCAGGCACAAGCTCCTTTATCCATTTGCCGCAAGAAGAAACGTTCAGGTCTTCCGCGTGCTCCTCATCACAACAAGCAAGCCAGGGTGAAGCAAGTGGCGGTTATCGACTCGGTGGAGTCAGCACAGAGAGCCCTTGATGAATTGATCGCAAGAGAACGCCCATCGGCATCCCTTTTGCGTCTGTTCAATTCGGTGGAAGATGAGGGCATGGTGATGTCTGACCCAAAGGATGATGAAGAGCAAGAGGGTAGCAGCGGCGTCCCGATCACAGTTGTAGAAGTTTGCATGGCGGAAACACCTCCAGCGCAACCGTCGCCAGGCCGATTTGATGCATCTCAGAATGAAGCTAATAGCCCATCTAGGGTTGAGGGTCATGAGCCAACTTGGCGCATGTCTACCTTCCGGAGATTGGAACTCGGAGAGCCGATTCGGCAGCCCCGACCTCTCACTCGGGAGGAGCAAGAAGAGAAAGAAGCGGCAGAGTGACTGCTACGCACTCCCATTGACACCTCAACCCCGAAAGGTTGCTTCCTAGAGGCAGCCAGATTAACCAACCTTGCCGAGCGAGAGCGTCGGACTGAGTTGGAGAATACATTGGAGCGTCAAGCCCGAGAAGTCGCTCGTCTCAAGCAAAGTAGGACCAACTGGTAGTTGCGAGGGCAGGGAAGAGAGCCTTTCCGATCCATGGAGACTCCAGTGGAGAACCTCATAGCAACAACTCAGATTGCAAACTCCCTGCAGCCTAGTGGATCGGCAGCAGAAGGAGTCCAGCATTTGGCCTTTTTATTGTAGGCATCAGTAGATCAAAACGCTGCAGTCAGTCAATCACAGTAGCACGTTCATTCCCACGCTCCTCCTGCTGGAACATTGCAAGCAGTGCATACGCCTTATGGTGATTCTCTGAGAAGTAGGAACACATCCCCTCGGCACAGAAATGATCCCCGATAGGGCTATCACCACGATCAATATCGGCGTGCAGAACATCGAAGGACAGATAACTATGAGGTTCACAGGTCTGATCAAGGTGCTCCACGGAGAGATGATTTTCATCAACACCGGGCCAGACATCAAGGCAACCGATATATTGATGTCGATGACGATGCCCAGAGTCATCTGGTGCAGAGCCGAGTTGATCGTGCTAGGTCCCATCGTCAAGATCAGGCTCGCCCCTCAATGGCTACAGGGCCAGTTTGTTTCAGCGAGAGAATCCGGTCCACTCCCATTCCTCCTCCCTTCCGAATAGCACAAGGGGTGGACAAGTACCGAGGTGATGCCAAACCCCAGACATGGCTAGATGATTACAGGATAGCTGTGCAAATCGGAGGGGGAGGAGATGAGATAGCCATGATGCACCTTCCTTTGATGATGGAAGGCTCAGCTCGTACATGGTTGAACCAGCCCCCCCAGCAGTATTTGGATTTGGGAAGACCTAGAGAGAGTTTTTGTCAAGAACTTTGAAGGAACTTACAAGAGTCCTGCAGGTTTAACCGAGTTGCAATTGTGTGTATAAGGGAATACTGAGTCCACCAGGGATTACATCCAAAGGTGGATTACGCTCCACAACTCGGTAGAAGGATTCTCCAAGTTCCAAGCTATCCATGCTTTTAAGCAAGGGGTTAAGTATAGAGAGCTGAGTCTCAAACTAGCAAGGTCGCCCCATGTTACTTCACTCGGGAGACTAATGGAGATAGTGAACAAGTATGCCAATGGTGAAGAGGAGATTCGCTAGAAGACCCAGCAACACCGAGGTGGAGGAAGCAACTCGGCGCCCAACCCAAAACAGAAGACCGGAGGCAACAACAAGCGAAAAGCAGAAGACGCCCCAACGGATGCCGAATTGGTAGCGGCTGCGAATGCCTCTGGAATTCACGGCAGAGGTTAGCCAAGAAAGGTGGCAACCACGTCAAAATAAGCTGGAAAATGACGATGAGGTTTTGGATCAGCCCTGTCCTCTTCACACAACCCGAGATGCTGAATGAAAGTTAATTCTCCCAAAGCATACAACTCGGCAGTGTCGTTTGATCAGGAGGGCAGCTCAGAATGCAAAATCGGGACCTCAACGGGATAAACACACCGGCAAAAAGAAGGCAGCAAGCTCAGATCTGGATAGCGAAGGTTTCCCAAGAGAATAAGGAGTGCTGGTCATTTTTTCAGGCCGGGAATCAAAGAGAGTCGAGAAGATAAGGTTCAGAGAGGTTAATTCAGTAGCTCCATCAACTCCAAGTTACATGAAGTGGGCTGATACTCAGATCACATTTGACCAGTCGGATCACCCTCCCCATATCCCTCACCCAGGAAGACATGCCCTAATTTTTTATCCCTTAGTGGAGACAGGGAATGGAAACTTTAGACTGAGAAATGTCTTGATAGATGGAGGCAGTGGTATAAACATCCTCTATGCCAGCACCCTTAAAAGTATGAATATTGCAATGTCTAAGCTTCGTAAAAGTTATCTGGAATTTCATGGAATCATCCCGGGGAAGAAGGCACATTCACTGGGCATGATCTTTCTCAATGCGGTTTTTGGCACTCCGAGTAATTTCCGAAAGGAAAAGATCACCTTCGAGGTAGTTGATTTTCCGAGTGCATATCATGCTTTACTCGGAAGGCAAGCCTATGAAAAGTTCAAGGCCATACCGTGTTACATCTATCTGAAGTTGAAAATTCCTGGCCCACACGGCATAATCACTGTCTTAGGAGATTGCAAGGAAGCCGAGGAATTGCTGCAAAAAGGGTCGTTGATAGCTGATCAGCAAATGCTGAGGTCAAGCTGGCCGAGTACAAGAAAGTGGCCGACTCGTCTGAGTTACTTCAACCCAAGAAGACGTCTTCTTTTGATTCGGCAGGGGAAACCAAGAGGGTGCAGATTCATCCCACCGACAAGGAGAAGTTCACCAATATCGCAACCGACTTGGATCCTAAATAGGAACTCGAGCTCATCAACTTCCTCCGTGAGAATTGCGATATCTTTGCATGGAAGCTCTCCGATATGCCTGGAATTCCAAGGGGGTTGGCTGAGCAGAAATTACATGTTGATCCGAAGGCAAGACCGGTTAAGGAGTCCCTTAGGCGTTTCTCTTCCGAAAAGAGAAAGGCTATCAGACAAGAAGTAGCAAGACTGTTAGCAGGCGGATTCATTAGGCAAATTTTCCACTCCGAGTGGTTAGCAAATCCTGTAATGGTTCCGAAGAAAGATAAAACTTGGATAACTTGTGTTGATTTTCGTCACATCAATAAAGCTTGTCCAAAAGACCATTTTCCCCTTCCTCGTATTGACCAGATCATGGATTCCACATCGGGTTGCGAGAGATTATGTTTCCTCGATGCATACTCGGGTTACCATCAAATTCAATTATATGAACGAGATGAACTTAAAACAGCATTCATAACCCCATTTGGTTGTTTCTGCTACACCACAAGGCCATTCGAGCTAAAAAATATAGCAGCCACGTATCAATGCATGACGAAAAATTGTTTGATTTGGCAGATTGGTAGAAATGTTGAAGTGTATGTGGATGATATTATGATCAAATCGGAAGAGGGAAGTAATTTTTTAGCCGACCTGGCTGAAACTTTTCAGAGTCTCCGAGCCTACAATATCAAGTTAAATCCAGAAAAGTGTGCCTTCAGTGTACCTGCAGGGAAGGTACTCGGATTCATGGTTTTCGAGCGAGGAATTGAAGCTAACCCGGAAAAGATTGCAGTGATCCAAAATATGAAGCAGCCTCAGCAGCTCCGAGATATCCAGAAGCTAACCGGTTGCCTCGCAGCGCTCAGGTCTATTTATTTCCAGACTTGGAGAGAAAGCCTTACCTCTCTACCAACTGATGAAGAAGTCGCCGAATTTCGTCTGGACAGAAGAAGCTCAAGTGGCTTTTGATGAACTCAAGATACAATTGTCAACTCGGCCAGTCCTTGCAACACCTAAAGAAAAAGAACCACTCTTGTTATATATTGCAGCTACAAGCCAGGTTGTCAGCGTGGCCATAGTGGTGGAAAGAGAAGAAGAAGGGAAGGCACAAAAGGTTCAAAGACCTGTATACTTCATCTCTGAGGTCCTCACACCATCCAAGCAACTCTATTCTCATTACCAGAAGCTGGCAATGGGAATCTACTTTGCATCTCAGAAGCTTGCGCATTACTTTCAAGATCATTCCATCACAGTTGTATCTGAAGCTCCTCTCGTAGAAATCATGAACAACAGATACGCAACGGGAAGAATTGCAAAATGGAGTTTGGATTTACTTCCTTATGATATCAATTACCAACCTAAAAAAGCAATCAAGTCACATGCCCTGGTAGAGTTCTTTGCCGAGTGGACTGAGATGGAAAATCCACCACAGCCGATCCCAGAACATTGGACAATGTTTTTTGATGGATCCAAGATGTTGAATGGAGCAGGAGCAGGAGCAGTACTGGTTTCACCAAGGAAAGATGAAATGATATACGTTCTCCAAATACATTTCCCAGCAACAAATAATGAAGCCGAGTATGAAGCCCTTCTTTATGGTTTAAGGATGGCTATCTCACTCGGAATCAGGAGGCTGATGGTGTTTGGAGACTCCGACTTGGTGATAAATAAAGTGATGAAGGAATGGGACATCCGAACTCCAGAAATGACATCTTATTGTGTAGCAATGAGAAAATTGGAGAAAACAATTGATGGGTTAGAGCTCCATCACATCCCAAGGGTCCAGAATCAGGAAGCGGACGATTTAGCCAAGTTGGGATCTACTCGGAGTCAGATTCCCTCTGGAATTTATCGGGAACACTTGCACTCCCAACTGTCAAAGAAGACCCCTTTTTGGAAGCCGATCCAGACATGTTGCCAGATAAAAAGATACCAAACAAAGAAGATATACCTGCATTAGTGGATATGGTATTTGATAACAAAGTCACTTATCCTGAGTGGACACTCCCCATTCTGGCTTATTTGCAAAGACAAGAGTTACCAGAAGATGAGTTGGAGCCCAAACAGATTGTTCGCAAATCCAAGTCCTACTCGGTGAACAATGGAGTGTTATACAGAAACAGCATCACTAAGCTCCCTTAGCGATGTATTTCACAAGATGAAGGGCGTTTTATCTTGCAAGAAATCTATGCAGGAGACTGTGGACATCATGCCTCAAGTCAGACACTCATGGCAAAAGATTTCCGAGCTGGTTTCTTCTGGCCCCAAGCACTCAGCGACGCTCTGCACATTGTGGATCATTGCCAAGGATGTCAATTTTATGCAAATCAACCACACAAACTAGCCTCCGAGTTGAAAACAATCCCTCTAGCCTAGCCATTCGCAGTCTGGGGGCTTGACATGATTGGTCCACTGAAGACAGGCAAGTATGGTTTTACCCATATCTTAGTCGTTGTTGATGAGTTTACAAAATGGATAGAGGCAAAACCTATCAAAACCTTAGATTCAGCCACAGCCGTCAGTTTCATACAAGGAATTATACATCGCTTTGGAGTACCACATGACATTATCATGGACAATGGATCAAACTTCAACTCGGTTGAATTTAAGGAATTTTGTTGGGACAGCGGCATTCAAGTCAATAATGCCTCAGTAGCACATCCTCAATCCAATGGCCAGGTCAAACGAGCAAATGGCCTAATACTGAAAGGAATCAAGCCACGGCTCCTACGGGAATTGAAAGAAGCTGTTGGATATATGCTCTAGAGGCAAATAATATATGATTATTCCAATATATCTAAATAAGTTCATGACCAGTTTCATACCGTGCTGGAATTGTATCAGTGAAACAAAGATACATGTGTGGTATAGAAACAACCAGAGTTCCTAGTCAGCCTCTCATGATGACTGGTTTATCGCCAACTGATGATTGTGGTTTCACGATCATGGACAATCAAGTCAATTGACGGTAAGGTCACCTCATTGAATGAATGCCGTGATGAACATTACCCAATGCAAGCATTGCAACATGATCAAATCATAAAAGTTCAGTGTTGTAATTACAGAACGTAGTAGCCTGTTCCATTGACCGTGAGATCACGCATAATTGCTATCTTCTGAGGATGCTTTGAGTGCATTAACCGTCACACTTAAACATGGTGACCATAAAGGTGTATCTTGGGATATCCGATGGGATATGTTGAGGAGTGTTGATTCAAGAGCGGGATTTGTCAATCCATATAATGGAAAGATACTTCATGGCCAACTCGGTGAGATTGCATCCATAAAGTTGCGCAGCGTGTGACTAGGTCACAAGGATGAATATCACGGAACGAGTGAATAAGATTTGTCGGTAACAAGATAGAACTAATGCATTGGATGCAGTTGATCGAATCTTGGACTAATCTAGTATCGCATGACAAAGGTAATGGTATACAACGTGTACGGTTCAATCGGTTACTTCCGGAATGCACAGCGGTCATTATGGGCATCAATGTCCCGCTATTGATCATTGGTCGTAGCCTTTGTCTCAGTCATGACTGGAGTGTTCTCGGACCGTAGGGTAACACACTTAAGGGCTCGATGAATATCGGAGACCTTTTCGGAACTATCGGAGTTACCGGAGAAGAGAGAAAGACGTACCGGAAAAGTTCCGTGTTGGTCCGAAGGACGTTCGGAGTGAGCTGGAAGGAGTTCCAGATCATCGGGAGATGAAATAATATGTATTTTTTATTAATTAAGTGAATTAATGATTAATAATAATTTATTTCAGATTAAAAAGTGCAATGAGCCTTATTTGTGAAAGAAGCCCATTAGGGGAAGGAGGAAAAAAAAGGGAAAAGGAAAAGGAAAAAGGGGGGGCGCCATGGGCCTTGGGGCCCATGTGGGTGGTGCCCCACTTCGCCCCTCCTCCTAGCCGCACCCTCCCCCCTTGGCAAGGGATTAGTCCCACATTGCCAAGGGAAGGGGGGTTGACTCCTTCCGTCTGCCTATATAAAGATGGGCAGGGGTGCACTTCTTTAAAGACAGAAAAATTCGCAGAGAATTTAATATTACTCCGAATTGAGATCGGTTTTCACCGGTCTTCTCCCCTCTCTCGTCTCTCTCAAGCCGGGGTCCCCTTGTTTGGAACCTGTGCTGGTTTGAGGCTTCTATGCTACGCGGACGCCTTCGTGCTGTCAAAACTCCGGTTCTGGGAGGTCTACTTCCGCCACCTTCGCTGGATCGGATAACGGAGGTCGTCATCGAGTCCGTACGTGTGCGAGTACTACGAGGTGTTGCATGTGCGGCACTATCACTCCATCAGGGTGCTAACATAGCCAGGGGGCTGTGAAAGGTTTACGGCTTCATCAACCACGTTTGCGGAAACGTTTCCCACGCAACGGTCTACACCCCGAGGTATGTTTCCGCAAGTCTTTCCGTTACGGCATTACAGCTAGATAGATCTTGGGTTAAGGCGGCGCTAGTTAGAAAAATTATTGTTTTTTGCTGCGAGACCCAACAGCGGTATCATGAGCTAGATCTATGCTTCGTATTTCTGTACGGTTAGAACACATCGGGGATGTGGGCGTTGATTCTACGATTGTTACCCTCTCACGTGTACTTGTTATATCTGTGGCATTGTTTGATGAAGCGGCCCCCGACCAACCTTACGCGAGACTGGTTCCACTCTTGACATACGGCTTGTACCGTATAAAGTGGCTCTGGGGGTGTCTGTCTCTCTTACTTTAGCGGATATGGCATTTGCAACGGAGGGCCCCGTACGGGGTGTAATAGAGACAATCTATAATCAGCGTTGTGGTTCAATGTTCGTAGAAACGGTTGATCTATGAAAAGCCCTATCAGCCATGTAAAACATGCAATATACAAAATAGAGGCGTCTAACTTTATATTGCAGAGGGGGCTATTGTTGTTTGCTTGATCTTGATGTAGTGATAGCTTTGCTATGTGTTACTAGAAAGTAGTAAACGTTCATCATGATGAAACAAACTTAAATGGAGACACTGTAGACTTAGTGCCACCATCATCATACATCTTAAAACTTGCTAGTATAGGATACACGACGGTAGCATTAAATAAGTTGATCCCTTATAAAATGCCAAACATAAGTATTCTACCGATGTGTGCACCACCTGGAAGGTTCTCTTTATGATAGGCAGGCTGTGACGATCGGGTGTCATACATACATTAGAGTTCGCATGAGGTTGGGCCTGGCAAGCCTAGCATATGTCGATATGGCCTTGCTAAGCAGCATATAACACTAAGGTCAATATGGAGAGCCTAGCATATGTAGATATGGCCTCGGAATTCTAGAGATCGAAAGATCGAACATGAGTCACATATAGGATGTGATCGCACAAACTAGTTGTCTACCTTCGAAACTAATCCTTCGGCCGTTGTGATATTCGAGGACGGATAATGAATCTGGATCATGTAATCACTAAAACTTCTTAGGTATGATTGTTTTAGTGTGAGCTCATCTATAATATGATTATTATGAACTCATTGTTATGAACTAGTCTTAATTGTTTTCCTTGCAAATATTTTGTAGAAAATGAATCCAAATGAACATCGTGAATTTCTTTCCTTCATGGGTGGTGATAGACTTAAAGTAAATGGGTCAAACTTCGTTGATTGGAATCTACGCCTTAGGACTTCACTCAAGAGAGTAAACATCTTGTTCATAGTAGAAAGCCATGTGGGAGATCCTACGGATAACAATGGAGATGAACAAGAAATGATGGATTACTATGTTCGTCAACAGAAATACTTTGTGGTGAAGAATGTTATGGAACACTCCATGTCAAATGAGTTGAGCAATCTGTTTAGGGAAACTAGTGCTTATGACATGATAGACACACTAAAGTCATTGTTTATACGTCAGTTCAGAGTGGCCAGATTTGAGTTAGAAAAACAGTTTCTTTCTACAAAGATGGAAGAGCACACCTGCCTGAGAGCCCACCTAGACAAGATGCATAGGATGTATCTGAGCCTTGTGGAAGACTTTGACTATTGGACAACAAATGAATCTACCACAGAGGAGTTTGCGATAAACACGGTGCTACTTTCTCTTCCACCGAGTTATCAAGATTATGTCCATAGCTATGTCGGGAGAGGAGATAGCATGCATCTCCAGGATTTCATGACTAATCTTCTTGATGCAAAGGTTGCACCCATTGAAGGAGAAATTGTTGATGGAGAAGGTATATATTTGATATACTCGTTATAAATGTTTGTTTCCTTATACAACATTTACAGTTTAATAAGTATTTGATACTTGTTCTGTTTTATGAAAACAGGGCATGCCGTTGCATGGAAGGGAAGAGGTGCGATCCAAGATTGAAGGCAACCAAGACAGTTGATGGCAACCAAGATTTCACCAAGACATCTATCATAGAATTATACTTAGAGTATTAGATAAATCTTTTGTAATCAATCGAATATGAACACTTAGTGATATGTCTTGCATCTCGCAAGACGAAGTTATTCATGTTTTGAGACAAGTTAGTTGTTCCAGTTTGATGAATAAAGTGTTCTTATACCATGATTACAACTGAGTTTATATTGTGATAGAAGCATTTATATAACACCATAATTGTCAAGTGATATTCAATGTTTAATGATTGAGTTATTATGAATAACAAAGAAGTCAAAAGTCATAGTTAGATTAAATGCATGAGATGAATTCATAAATGATGAACATATTAGATACTTGATCTATTAACTCATGAATTTATTATAAACCAAGATGACTAATGACGGAGTTCTAGCAAAGTAGAACTTGCGCAAAACATTGTACATAAATGATGTATTAACCAAGAGCATGAATAATCATTGAAGATGCTTCGCATGATTAATTGAACACGGATTCAATTAAGATCATAAATCTGAGATTACGGAATCACAGTGAAGTTGGATATAAGAATACAAATCACCATGATGTGATCAAAGTGATGAGTATTATAGTTGACATAAATGGGAGACTTGTGGAAATAATGCCACAAATTACGATGGAAGTTTAAAGTGCTCAAGCACCTAAAACCATTCGTAGTCATGCTAAAATTTAGTATGGTCTAAATACATTCCCCTTACGCTAATGCTATTTTGAATGAACAAAGTTGTTATAATTTATTAAGTTAAAACACCCACTTCATGAAATAAGGAAACCATTCTGAATTTAATGAAGCTGATGACTCCATGTGATGATGGTGTTAGAAAGTTTCTAGAAGTTTTATATGATATAACTTTCTTTGTATTAGAGTTTTGAGCAATTGTAAAACACACCTTCCCAAATAGCAAAACTTGTATTGCTTGAATTGGTGAATGAGAAGATGGTTCTCAAGGAATAAACCAATGGGAGAAAAGTGAATTCTTTGACCAGGGTGATTGACCCTGCCTCCAGATAACAGAGTAACGCAACGGAAAACGTTCCTCTGCAATGACTCCATGAAAAGAGGAAATATGCTATTGATGATGATCATGGTATATAAGTTAAAGCCTTAGTTTAAAAATAAGAAGATTGTCATGAATACGTTCTGTACAGAACAATAATCATGAGTCTTCTTAATTCAAACAAAAGGGACACTGCTCATAAATTACGAAGGATTGATGGTTACCTAGGAAACAAGGAGAAATGAAATCATATTGAGTTTCATATGGGATGGCTCACATCCTATGAAATAAAGTAGTTATTTCACATTCCGAATAACCAGGAAGTTATTAAGAATGATGCAACACATAAAGGCATGATTTGGCACATAAAAGATGTTATGGCTAAATTCAATCATGATTGACTACGGAAGCCTAGTAATGCTAAATCAATATGGGTATTTCATTCACGAACACTATGAAGGGACCATAGCTTGAAATTGCATCACATTCAAGTTGTGGAATTTGAAGAGAAGTAGCAATTGGCATAACGAAAGAATGTTTCGATAAGATGGACCATAGTACCTCAAGGCAGAAACTCTCAACTTTGATTTGATCAAGTGATTTTGAAGTAATCAAAATATTGAGATGGACTGCAATTTCATGAAACTGAGTGGGAGCTTTGGAGACTTCCTGAAAACTTGGAATGCAGAGAGCATTTTCTGAGTGGAAGCTTTGGGATAAATATTATTATGTCTGACATGATTAGAATAGAAACTTAATAAAATCATACTTACAGATATATGTCGGATAAATTTGATTGGGAGCACAATTTCAATTTCATATATATACGATGATATATGTGAAAACAATCTCATATATATACGTTGATATACATGGAGATTAAGGCTAATAAGATGAAAGGATTACGAGAATCTTATATGAACGAAATACAGATGTGTCACACACTAAAATCTATAAGGATAGATTAGGACACGTGTAATGAACATCAAAAGGATTGGAATGATATCCTAAACAAGAAAAGGTTCTTGTGGCTAGGAATTATATAAAGGATGTAAAACCTTAATATCACAAAATAATGTTTTAATTGAAGAATAGGGATGCACTTTGTCTCAAGACATGTGATCCTATATGACCTTTGACATATGATTCTACCATAAAACGGAAGTTGTGAATCCAATAACAGAATGACTCAAAGGTTCTTAGAAGAAGAACAGGTTCCGATGTCACTGGTAGAAAAAGGCCCATTTGTCCTGGTTCTAGAGGGCCATTTGTCCCGGTTCCGGAACCGGGACTAAAGGGTCGTTACTAATGCCCAAAACCTTTAGTGCCGGATTTCCCACGAACCGGGATAGATGGGGCTCCACGTGGCCTCTGCGGCTTGCCCGGGCAGGAGGGCCTTTTGTCCCGGTTGGTAGCACCAACCGGGACAAAAATGCCTCCACGCGTCAGCAGTTCCGTGTCTGGGGTTTTGTCTTTTTTAGAGGGAGGGGGATGGGGGTTTTGGAGGGTTAATTTAGGGGTTTCATATATTATACTCCCTCCGATCCATAAAAAGTGTCGCTCATTTTGTACTAAGCTAGTACAAACTTTGTACTAAGTGGGCGACACTTTTTATGGATCGGAGGGAGTAGCTAATAGAGAGAGGTGTCCTCTCTTATCTCCGTTCTCGGTCGACGCTACGTACTATACGTATAGAGAGGACTCGACATGCTAGCTAGTAAGAAAATGAAGGAATTAAACCATTAAGTACAGAAGATCGTCATGAACATATACAGAAAGATGTGAGATTGTTCGAACAACAAGTTTTCGTATATCTATCCGACGCTACTGGTTACATATATACAATATAATATCTCTTACAATACCCTAACATCTGAAATCAAGTTCCATATGGTATTCTCCCTCTTTCCTGATGACGTGTTCAAGAAAGAATCCCGCCAATTCCTCTTGAATTGCTATTATGCGATCTTGTGGTAGGAGTTCTTTCTGCAGCTCCCAAAGCTAATTCGAAGAAGGGGGTCAACACATATATATGAATGAAACTCAACACAAATGATGGTAATAAAATAAAATTGTGAATATTATTGCTTACGCACATCAAAATCTTTTTTAGAGTAGCGGCCCTGCTTAGAGATCGTAGCGTTGTAGATGTACTCGCATATGTAGTATCCACAAAGATTAGTCCCTTCTTGCTGCCACAACCACTTTAGGAGAAATAGAGATCAATCAAACTGATAATCAAGCATTATATAAATGGTATTGATGAAACTAGCTAGAATCAAATTAATGGGAGATGCGCGGAACTAGCTAGTAGTACTTACTTTCGGGCGTGTAAATTTCAGCTCCTTCGGCAGTCCCGGAGATTTTTTGGTGAACGTTATCCAAACCCTGCCAGACATAGAAAAAAATTATTAACTAATATCAAGAAATGAACACAGTTGTCGAAATGTTGCGATAATGATCGATTGCACTTACTTCTTAAGCATTTCAGTGAATGATCGCATACGTCTTGGAATCTTTTCGTCTTGAGTCTAATACGGTTACTAGTCCCTCCTCAAGCATAATCTCTAGGAGAATAAAGTGGAAGCTGCGCACGCATGCATAACTCATCAATTACATTACTATAACCTCGATTAAATAAAGGAAAACCGAATATGCATAGTATAACACTCACTCGAAGTTGTAAGGAAAGATTATTTTTGTTTTGTTTTGATGTTGAAGCAACGATTGTAGCAAGTTGGCCTCGGCTTGTTTGGGATTCTTTTCCATCTCCCATTCATCAAAGAGATTTAGGTTAATGAACCCAATATTATAGATTTCTCTTTGCTTGCATTCGACGATCTTCAATCTGCATGATATAGTGAATAATATGTACATGCAATGAAAGAGCTGAGCTATATATAGAGACTTAATTAAAGAAGTAGTACTTACAGACAGTAGCAAGTGACGATTACTTTGATGGCCATTGCATTGTAAAGCTGGAATAACTCCTCAAATGGAACACACAACATGTCAATTCCAACGAGGTCGTTCTTGTCTTTCACCATAAGCAACACATTATCCAACCCAGATTTCTTGCAGGTGTCCATGTACCACTCATGGAATCTTCGCATCATCGTTGTTAGCTGTTGATCAGGTCTAACGAGAGGATACCCGTGCCGGAATTTGAGTTCGTCCACCTGGAGTGGATCAAAATGTATATCGTTTGGCAGGTAATCACCAGGATTGGTACCGGGCACCATCCCGGCCGGCAGATTTGCGACGACGATATCACTAGACACCTGCAGCGGGGGGCACGATTGTTTCGCCTGTTCGCCGAGATGGGGAATTTTTTCCCTCTTGCAATTTGTTGTTCTCTCCTTTGGTCAGTTGCAGTGCTTCCGGACCGGCGCGTTTCTTGCACTTTCTTTTTAAGAGCGCGGACATGGTTGTCATCCAGCGGAGCCGGTGCTGGTCGCTTCAGGGCATCCAAAGTGCGCTTCAATTTCACCTAATCTATCTTCTCCTCTGGAGGTGGATTTTTCTTTTTGAAAAAGGCATCCACTTCTCCTTTAGGGATCTTCACGCTTTCCTCATCGCTCCTCTCGTATGGTAACGGCTCAAGAGGCTTGAGAGATGATGGACCATATTGGTATCGCCTCCCACCACTGGTTGTACTCCTAGACGCCGGAGCGACAGCTACTATTTTCCTTTGTTGCTTAAGAGGTGCGGGAGCAGCCGGAGCGGCGGTGGCGGCTCTCTTCTTCTCTTGTTGACGAGGCGAAGGAAGAGACGGGCTGCTCGGACGCGCCGACACAGGCGGAGAAGGAGGCGAAGGAGGAGGCGGAGGAGGAGGCATGCACTGATCAGTCGCCGGAGGAGGAAGCGGAGAAGGAGGCGTGCCTTGATCTCTCGCCGGCGGAGGAGGAGGCGGGCCCTTACTCCCAGAAGGAGGAGGCAGGCCCTTACTCGCCGGAGGAGGAGGAAGAGGCGGAGGCGCCGTCCAGTTCGGAAGCTTGATGAATTCCTTCGGCCATAGACATGAAGTCCTCAGAGCATTCTGCAGGAGATTTTCCCCTTCCCCGGTAGGGTAGTCAAGCTCGATCTCCTCATATCCCTCCATTATTTCATCGACCATCACAACAGCATAGCCTTGTGGAATCGGATGAAAGTGAAAAGTTCCGTTGGGTCGAGGAGGTGCAACATGGCCGATAGCCACCGTGGGTTTGAATTGCATCAATTTCTTCTTAAGGTGGAAATCTTGAGACTCCGTGATTTCATCCACGGGGTACCTAGAAGCCGTCAAATCAGGCTGCGCAATGACCTCGGTGGAAGCCACGCTGCTTCTCCGCTGATATGGCGGGGTAGCTTCTAGGGTAGCTTCTTCAGCTCGATGCCTCTCCTCTAGCGCTTGTACTCTTGCATGCAGGTTCTGTATTTCGCTTTCCTCCTGTTTCCTCTTCCTCTCCCTGCTTTTGTAACCGCCTGCGTCGGGAAACCCATGCTTCCACGGAAGGGAGCCTGTCGTGCCTCGTATTCGTCCTGGGCGCTCAGGATTCCCGAGGGCCATTGTGAGCTCGTCGTTCTCTCTGTCGGGAACGAACGTCCATGCCTCCGTTTCGGCGATTAACTCCTGAAGCATGGTGATCGGTACTCTCAGTTGTTCGTTCGTCCAAAAGCACTTCCCTGTTTCAGGGTCCAAGGTTCCCCCAACCTCGAAGAACCAATTCCTTGCACGCTCTGGCCAGTTCAATGTCGCTGGTACGATCCCTTTGTCAAGAAGGTCCTTCTCAGCCTTGTCCCACAACAGTCGGGCTTTGTGGTAGCCACCTGACCTCGTGCGATGGTGTTTTTTCTTCTTTGCAGCATTTAGTTTGTTTATCGCTGACATCTTCTTACTCTTCTCCGATGTCTTGTGGGCCACAAATGCGGGCCACTGTTCTCTTATCTTCTCAAATTGGCCGGTGAAGGCTGGAGTCTTCTCTTTATCGACAAACGTTGTTTTTAACTCATTCTTCCACCTCCTGAATAGCTCTGCCATCTTCTTAAGAGCATGAGTCTTGACCTTTTGCTCTATAACTGGCTTTTCCGGATGCTCCTCTTCCGGTAGGGTGAAATTTGCCTTCAGCGCGGTCCAAAGATCATCTTTCTGTCTATCGGTGACAAAAGACACTTCAGGGTCTCCGGCCTTCGGCTTATTCCATTGGTGGATGGTGATCGGGATCATGTCCCTAACAAGAACCCCGCACTGAGCAGAAAATGCATCCTTGGTCCGGCTGGGTTGAATCGGTTGGCCATCTCTATTGATGCTGGTGATCGTGAACCTTTGATCCGGGCGCAACTTTTTCTTCGGGCCGCGTCTCGTTACCGAAGTTTGGCTCGATCCGGATACGAAGGGCTAGAAAAGAAGAAAGAAGAGAGTTAATATGTGTACACAGTCCAAAACAATTAATGCATCAATTAGCTAGTCAGCACAGGCTTAATTATTATATATACCTCGCCGGACTTTCCAACAACTCCTTCCTCTGTTCGCTCACAGGAGCCATCATAAGCATGTCCTTCCACCACTATTTTCCAATCACCGGAGCCTGCTTCACCCTCTTCTTCCAGACCATCGGTGTCATTCGGAAACTGGAAGACATCACATCCTTCCCGGACGATGTCGCCCACCAACAACGGTCCTTCGAAGATGATTTCCCCAAACATCTCTTCATCTTCTAAGTTTCTTTGACGATCGTCCATAGTTTCTGCAAAATATTAATTACAACATGACACTTAATATACAAACATGATATATATAGCATGGATATATTAGTGTGCCAAACATACAAGTTTTGCCGAAAAACATGGGGGCATGCGTTGACACCAGTTTTTGGCACGACAATAAATCTATATAAGATGGCGCCCTGAGCCAGACACCCGTGCAACCGATGTCAGATGGAAAACGTGACATGACGCCCGGAGCTAGACCCCCTCATGTCACGTTTGTCTAGTATCAAAGGATTCAACAAAACCATGTCTTCAACATTAGGCGAAAGTAAGAGGCGCATGATGGTACGAAGCTCTCCAAAGTTACTTTGGAACGGAGTCCCAGATAGGATAATTTGCTTTTTGATACAAAGTTCAGCAAAAGCCTTCTGATTATCGCTATTTGGAAGTCCTTTGCTGAAATTCGTACCAAAAAGCGAATTATCCTATCAGGGACTCCGTTCCAAAACAACTTTGGAGAACTTCTTACCATCATGACCCGGTTACTTCTGGCTAATGATGAAGCCATGGATTTCTTCAATACTTTCACACAAGGCAACCTCTCGACCCCTCGACCCCCTCATGTCACGTTTGTCTAGTATCAAAGGATTCAACAAAACCATGTCTTCAACATTAGGCGAAAGTAAGAGGCGCATGATGGTACGAAGCTCTCCAAAGTTATTTTGGAACGGAGTACCAGATAGGATAATTCACTTTTTGATACAAAGTTCAGAAAGAGCCTTCCGAATATCGCTATTTGGAAGTCCTTTGCTGAAATTCGTACCAAAAAGCGAATTATCCTAACAGGGACTCCGTTCCAAAACAACTTTGGTGAACTTCTTACCATCATGCCCCGGTTACTTCCGGCTAATGATGAAGCCATGGATTTCTTCAATACTTCCACACAAGGCAACCTCTACCCTAGTTCCCGACCATCGACCCCCTCGGTGACCCTCGACCCTCTACCCTAGTTCCCGACCATCGACCCCTAGGTGACCCTCGACCCTTTACCCTAGTTCCCGACCATCGACTTGGTAAATTTGGGTGGCCTCGGCGACGCTTTACAAATGGTGTTTTGGCTCTTGAGAGTCCGGTACTTCTAAAGTTATTCAAATTGCTCAAGTTTGTATACACCATTATTGCAACAATGAATACATAAATCTTTTTTTTTATTTTTCAACATTTGTAAAGTACATAAGTATTTTGCAAAATTTAACATTGGCAACATCTAGCATCATCTAGCAACAAAATTTAACATTGGCATCATCTATCAACAAAATTTAACATTAGCATCATCTAGCATCATCTAGCAACAAAATTGCATTTAACGTTGCCGCAACAATTCTGTCCCATTTCTAGGTTACAACTACAACCCTATTATTCCTTGCTCAAATGGCGTCGACGGGGAAGGAGGCAACGGCGGCGGAACAGCGAAGGGGAGAGGGGAAATCGGGTGAGGGCCTCACAGTGGTGCCCGAGGACGAGCTCAGGAGGTCAGGGAGGCGCTGGCGGTGAAGAACGACGGAGAGGCCGTGGCGAGGCCGACGGGGCAAGGCAATGCGGACGGCGGCGGGACCAGGCGTGGTGCTTCCCAGCGGCAACGGCGACGACGGGCGCGGGCGATGGCGACGGCGACGTCGGGGGCGGCGGGCGGCGTCGGGGCAGCCTGACGGCGTCGGTGTCGTCTCCGGCATCGTCGGTGGCGGCGGGCGGCGTCGGGGCAGCCTGACGGCGTCGGTGTCGTCTCCGGCGTCGTCGGGGCCGAATGGCGAGATGAGGAACCGAAAATTTACAAGTGCTACTTATATACCCACAGCAATTGTCCCGGTTCGTAGAACCAACCGGGACCAATGCCCCCCTTTCGTTCCGGTTGGTGCCACCAACCGGGACCAAAGGTCTCTAATCAGCAGCCCAAAGGGCGGGAAACAGCGACCTTTGGTCCCGGTTGGTGCCACCAACCGGAAACAAAGGTGGGCATTGGTTCCGGTTGGTACTATGAACCGGTACCAATTCCATCCTTTCGATCCGGTTGGTGCCACCAACCGGAAACAAAGGCCTTGCGCCGCGGTGCGGTGGGATGTTATGTCCCACCTCGCTAGTCGACGGAGATCCAGAGCGGTTTATAAGCGCTGCTGCGTGTACCGTCTCGAGCTCCTCTCAACTGCAGGCTTTCGGGCCTAATCTGTCACTCCTTGCCGATGGGCCTATTGGGCCTGCTGCGGGCCTGAATCCTGGCCCATGGTTGGGTTTCTAGTCGTATTCCGGCCGTTGTGGCCTAGTAGGTGGCATTTTTTTTCCTTTTTTCTCGTTTTTTTTCTTTATTTAATTTTTTTCCTTTTTTCCAGTTTTTTTCTTTTCTTTTTTGCTTTATTTAATTTATTTTGTTTCTACTTACAACAAAATATTTTATGAAAATTCTTTTTGCTTTTAATGTTTTGAACAGAAAATACTTTGATAATTTTAGTTGCATAAATTTTATATAATTTTAGTTTCAATAATACTAGAAATTCACCGCCGTTTATAAAAGCTTTTGTTTCTTAGAAAATTGGTTTATAAAAGCTTTTGTTGCTTATAAAATCTTAGAAATTCACGTCCGTGAATGTGCCTTCGGGGCGCTCGCAGACGCCGTGGTAGCGGTGGTGGATTCGACGGCGGGGCGGCATGGTGGCGGTGCCGCGGAAGGGGAAGACTTCGCGAGAAGAGAAATAGTGGAGGTTGGCTTTGCGCGTGATTTTAACCTCACCCGGGTCTGAATTCCACCAATCAGGAAGAAGTACACGGATCGCGTGTTTCTTTTAAGCGCTTGTGAGTCGTTGGATCCGGCTTGTGAGTCGTTGGATCTGGAAACCGTCCTGTACACAGTTAAGGTCTCGCGCTAGTACCGGTTTGTGCTAGCAACCGGGGCTAAAGAGGCACACGACCCCTATATATAGCCCACCTCTCGGACACTCGGTGTGTACGAATTCAAATCATTCGGATTGGCCTGCATACACCCAACGGTATATTTTATGTGCGGGCACTCACGAGCCACAGTTGGGCTGTATGCAGGCGAAACCGTGTGTTTAGTTGATATATCTAGAAATCCTTCAGTTCATCGACCAAATACAAATCATTCGGATTCCCTGCATACAACCCGACGGTGCATTTGATATGCGGGGACTCACGAGCCATAGTCGGGCTGTATGCAGGAGAACCGTGTGTTTTGTTGATCTATCTACAAAGGGATTTCATTTTTTTGAACTTATTTGAACTCCAGAATTTTTGTGTGTTCAAAATGAACCATTCAAAGCCACATCATCAATTTTCAACCCTTCCGACTTCATCTGTCTTCACTTTTTCTTCGCTTGTGTTCTTTGCTTATCGCGCTGTAATCATGGATATTCTTCATCGCTTAACAGGGTGCTTGGATCAGCCTTGACTTTGAAGGGAGGAATTTCATGAAACTTTTCATAATCTTCAGACATGTCCGTCTTGCCCACTAATCCCATGATGTCTCTTTTTCTTGAAAGAACTATGTGGCGCTTTGGCTCATAGTATGATGTATTCGCTTCCATATCTTTTCTTTTTCTCGGTTTGGTACACATGTCCTTCACATAGAAAACCTGCTCCATATCATGTCCGTAGTCAAGTTCCCATATGTCCACTATGTAACCACAATATGTATCCTTTCCCCACTTGGTTGCTTCATCAAAGCGGACACCACTTTTTTGGTTGGTGCTCTTTTGATCTTGGGCGATCGTCTAAAATGTATTCCCATTTATCTCGTATCCTTTGTAAGTCAATACAGTTGAAGATGGTCCCCTGGACAACGAGAACAGCTCATCAGAAACAGTGTTGTCACCTCTGACACGTGTTTCCAACCAATTGCCGAAAGTCCTGATGTGTTCATGTCTAATCCAGTCGTCACACTCCTCCGGGTGTTTGGAGCGCAGACTATTCTTGTGTTCATCGACATACGGGGCCACCAAGATAGAGTTCTGTAGAACTGTGTAGTGTGCTTGAGACCAAGAATGTCCGTCCCTGCATATTATTGAGTCCCTTCCAATCGTGCCTTTTCCAGTCAGTCTCCCCTCATACCGCGATTCAGGTAGACCAATCTTCTTAAGGCCAGGAATGAAGTCGACACAAAACCCAATGACATCCTCTGTTTGATGGCCCATGGAGATGCTTCCTTCTGGCCTAGCGTGGTTACAGACATATTTCTTTAGAACTCCCATGAACCTCTCAAAGGGGAACTTATTGTGTAGAAATACGGGGCCCAGAATGAAAATCTCGTCGACTAGATGAACTAGGACATGCGTCATGATATTGAAGAAGGATGGTGGGAACACCAGCTCGAAACTGACAAGGCATTGCGCCACATCACTCCTTAGCCTTGGTAGGATTTCTGGATTGATCACCTTCTGAGAGATTGCATTGAGGAATGCACATAGCTTAACAATGGCTAATCGAACGTTTTCCGGTAGAAGCCCCCTCAATGCAATCGGAAGAAGTTGTGTCATAATCACGTGGCAGTCATGAGACTTTAGGTTCTGAAACTTTTTCTCGGCCATATTTATTATTCCCTTTATATTCGACGAGAAGCCAGACGGGACCTTCATAGTGAGCAGGCATTCAAAGAAGATTTCCTTCTCTTCTTTGGTAAGAGCGTAGCTGGCAGGACCTTCATACTGCTTTGGAGGCATGCCGTCTTTTTCGTGCAAACGTTGCAAGTCCTCCCGTGCCTCCGGTGTATCTTTTGTCTTCCCATACACGCCCAAGAAGCCTAGCAGGTTCACGCAAAGGTTCTTCGTCACGTGCATCACGTCGATTGAAGAGCGGACATCTAGGTGTTTCCAGTAGGGTAGGTCCCAAAATATAGATTTCTTCTTCCACATGGGTGTGCGTCCCTCGTCATCATTCGAAACAGATAGTCCGCCGGGACCCTTTCCAAATATTACGTGTAAATCATTGACCATAGCAAGTATGTGATCACCGGTACGCATGGCGGGCTTCTTCCGGTGATCTACCTCGCCTTTGAAATGCTTGCCTTTCTTACGACATTGATGGTTGGTCGGAAGAAATCGACGATGCCCCAGGTACACATTCTTCCTGCATTTGTCCAGGTATATACTTTCGGTGTCAGCTAAACAGTGCGTGCATGCGTGGTATCCCTTGTTTTTCTGTCCTGAAAGGTTACTAAGAGCAGGCCAATCATTGATGGTTACAAACAGCAACGCATGCAGGTCAAATTCGTCCTGTTTGTGCTCATCCCACACATGTACACCGTTTACATTCCACAGCTGTAAAAGTTCTTCAACTAATGGCCTTAGGTACACATCAATGTCGTTGCCGGGTTGCTTAGGGCCTTGGATGAGAACTGGCATCATAATGAACTTCCGCTTCATGCACACCCAAGGAGGAAGGTTATACATACATAGAGTCACGGGCCAGGTGTTGTGATTGCTCCTCTGCTCCCCGAAAGGATTAATGCCATCCGCGCTTAAACCAAACCATACGTTCCTTGGGTCATCTCCAAACTCAGCCCTGTACTTTCTCTCAATTTTTCTCCACTGCGACCCATCAGCGGGGTGTCTCAAATTCCCGTCTTTCTTACGGTCTTCATTGTGCCATCGCATCAACTTGGCATGCTCTTTGTTCATGAACAGACATTTCAACCATGGTATTATAGGAGCATACCATATCACTTTGGCAGGAACCCTCTTCCTAGGGGGCTCGCCGTCAACATCACCAGGGTCATCTCGTCTGATCTTATACCGCAATGCACCGCATACCGGGCATGCGTTCAAATCCTCGTATGCACCGCGGTAGAGGATGCAGTCATTAGGGCATGCATGTATCTTCTGCACCTCCAATCCTAGAGGGCATACGACCTTCTTTGCTGCGTATGTACTGTCGGGCAATTCGTTATCCTTTGGAAGCCTCTTCCTAAATATTTTCAGTACATCCTCAAATCCCTTCTCAGGTATACCATACTTTGCCTTCCACTGCAGCAATTCCAGTACAATATCGAGCTTTGTGTTGCCATCTTCGCAATTGGGGTACAACCCTTTTTTCTGATCCTCTAACATCCGATCGAACTTCAGCTTATCCTTTTCACTTTCACACTGTCTCCTTGCATCAACAATGACCCGGCGGAGATCATCATCGGGCACATCGTCCGTTTCCTCTTGATCTTCAGCTTCCCCCGTTGCGGCATCACCGTATTCAGGGGGCACATAGTTGTCATCGTACTCTTCTTCTTCACCGTATTCCATCGTAACCCCTATTTCTCCGTGCTTGGTCCAAACATTATAGTGTGGCATGAATCCCTTATAAAGCAGGTGGGCGTGAATGGTTTTCCAGTCAGAGTAAGACTTCGTATTCCCACATATAGAGCATGGACAACACATAAAGCCATTCTGCTTGTTTGCCTCAGCCACTTAGAGAAAATCATGCACGCCCTCAATGTACTCGGAGGTGTGTCTGTCACCATACATCCATTGCCGGTTCATCTACATGCATTAAGTGTGTCAAAAACCATTACAGAACATCATGAATATATAAGTGACCAAATTAATAGAAGTTCATCATCACATTAAAACCAAAGTACATACATAGTTCTCATTGAACAACATATATATAGCTCTCCAGAGCATCTAATTAAACCATACATTGAAATTATGTAAAACATTTCAATGCAACAACAAATGCGATCATAATCGCAACCAAGGTAACAATTGATCCAACGACATAATGATACCAAGCCTCGCTATGAATGGCATATTTTCTAAACTTTCTAATCTTCAAGCGCATTGCATCCATCTTGATCTTGTGACCTTCTACGACATCCGCAATATGCAACTCCAATATCATATTCTCTTCTTCAAATCTTTTCTTCTCTTCTTCAAATCTTTTTAATTTTTCTTTTAAATACTCGTTTTCTTCTTCAACTAAATTTAACCTCTCGACAAGAGGGTCGTATGTAATATCCGATTCACATACCTCCTAGATAAATACATCTATGTCAAGTTGGTGTCGGCATAATTACCATAAACACTAAATGAAACAAATAGTTATAAAAGATAATATATACCACATCTGAATCATAGAGAGGACGAGGGCCGACGGGGGCGGATACCAAAACCATCGCGCTATATAATAACAAGAAATAATACAAGTAAGAAAATTAGAAAATTATCTATCTAATCATACAAGTAAGAATTGTTTTCTTTTATAAAGAAGATAAGAACAAGAGGCTCACCACGGTGGTGCCGGCGACGAGATCGGCGCGGGCGATCGACGGTGGTGAAGACGGGGATGGGACGTGACGGACCGCTAAATCTGGACTAATCTTAAGAAAAATGCAGCTTGGAAGTCGAGTTTGGAGAGGAGAAAGCTTAAGTAGTGTGGCTCGGGCATTTCATCGAACACCTCATGTGCATAAGAGGTTTGCTAGAGCACCACAAAGCCCTCTCCTCGCCGGCCAGGAAAAAACAGAGCAGTGGAGTGCTCTGTTCGCGGGCGAGGGGTATATATAGCGAAATCATTGGTCCTGGTTCGTTTCTGGAACCAGGACTAAAGACCACCCTTTAGTCCCAGTTCGTGTCTGGAACTGGTACCAATGGATGTGGGCCAGGAGTGAGGCCCATTCGTCCCGGTTCGTGTCTGGAACCGGGACTAATGGGTCCAGACGAACCGGGACCAATGCCCCCACGAGGCCCGGCCGCCCCCCTGGGCGCAGGAACCGGGACGTATGCCCTCATGAGTTCCGGTTCATGACTGAACCGGGACTAATGGGCTGTCCAAGCCTGAACCAAAGCCCTATTTTCTACTAGCGTGTGATTGGTTGGCAAAACACAGAACCTGAGCAAAGTCCAAGCATTCAGTATCTGAAGAGAAACTTAGGACAATACTCTAAATGATAGAAAAGATAATATACTTGAATGTAATACTGGATTACGATTGCAAGCCTTATTATGGGTCTATATGAATTAGAGATATCACCAAAAGGAATAGAAAGGAAATGTGAGCTATAATTTCACGAACCAAAACTCTACAAAATATAAATATCTACTTAAGGAAGTAGAAGGTTGAATAAAGTTTAGCGTAAGAAGTTTAGACTTCTGGCTGAGTGTATTTTTCAGCATACATGACTATGGGAGTCCTAGGGACCGAAACCATTTTGTCATCAGAGAATACTGTAAAATAAGAAGTCTCACTCTCCCGCCAAACTTATAATTCAAGCATTATTAGATAATGAAGGGTATATCAAGCAAGTTGACCAATACCTGTTGCAAAGGAACATACGAATATGAACGGGTACAGATCGTTGACGAAAACCTCTTCCATGAGCAAGCATGATCAATAAACACTTATATGATAAGATGATTATGATCGAGAAAATATATAGCTAGATTATTTGCTATCTAGTGCAAGTGGCAGACTGTTGGATATATGCTCTAGAGGCAAATAATATATGATTATTCCAATATATCTAAATAAGTTCATGACCAGTTTCATACTATGCTGGAACTGTATCAGTGAAACAATGATACAGGTGTGGTATAGAAACAACCAGAGTTCCTAGTCAGCCTCTCATGATGACTGGTTTATCGTCAACTGATGATTGTGGTTTCACGATCATGGACAATCAAGTCAATTGACGGTAAGGTCACCTCATTGAATGAATGACGTGATGAACATTACCCAATGCAAGCATTGCAACATGATCAAATCGTAAAAGTTTAGTGTTGTAATTACATAACGTAGTAGCCTGTTCCTTTGACCGTGAGATCACGCATAATTGCTATCTTCTGAGGATGCTTTGAGTGCATTAACCGTCACACTGAAACATGGTGACCATAAAGGTGTATCTTGGGCTATCCGATGGGATATGTTGAGTAGTATTGATTCAAGAGCGGGATTTGTCAATCCATATAATGGAAAGATACTTCATGGCCAACTCGGTGAGATTGCATCCATAAAGTTGTGCAGCGTCTGACTAGGTCACAAGGATGAATATCACGGAACGAGTGAATAAGATTTGTCAGTAACAAGATAGAACTAATGCATTGGATGAAGTTGATCGAATCTTGGACTAATCTAGTATCGCATGATAAAGGGAATGGTATACAACGTGTACGGTTTAATCGGTTACTTCCAGAATGCATAGGGGTCATTATGGGCATCCAGGTCCCGCTATTGATCATTGGCCGTAGCCTTTGTCTCGGTCATGACTGGAGTGTTCTCAGACCGTAGGGTAACACACTTAAGGGCTCAAGGAATATCGGAGACCTTTTCGGAACTATCAGAGTTACCGTAGAAGAGAGAAAGACGTACCGGAAAAGTTCCGTGTTGGTCCGAAGGACGTTCGGAGTGAGCTGGAAGGAGTTCTGGATCATCGGGAGATGAAATAATATGTATTATATTAATTAAGTGAATTAATAATTAATAATAATTTATTTCAGATTAAAAAGTGCAATGGGCCTTATTTGTGAAAGAAGCCCATTAGGGGAAGGAGGAAAATAAAAGGGAAAAGGAAAAGGAAAAAAAAGGGGGGGCGCCATGGGCCTTGGGGCCCATGTGGGTGGCGCCCCACTTCCCCACTCCTCCTAGCCGCACCCTCCCCCCTTGGCAAGGGATTAGTCCCACATTGCCAAGCGAAGGGGGGTTGACTTCTTCCGTCTGCCTATATAAATATGGGCAGGGGTGCACTTCTTTAGAGAAAAAAAAATCGCAAAGAATTCAATATTACTCCGAATTGAGATCGGTTTTCAACGGTCTTCTCCCCTCTCTCGTCTCTCTCAAGCCGGGGTCCCCTTGTCTAGAACCTGTGCTGGGATTGAGGCTTCTCTGCTACGCGGACGTCGTTGTGCTGCTGAAACTCTGGTTCCGGGAGGTCTACTTCCGCCACCTTCGCTGGATTGGAGAACGGAGGTCGTCATCGAGTCCGTACGTGTGTGAGTACTACGAGGTGCTGCACGTGCGGCACTATCACCCCATCAGGGTGCTAACACAGCCAGGGGGCTGTGAAAGGTTTACGGCTTCATCAACCACGTTTGCGGGAACGTTTCCCGCGCAACGGTCTACACCCCGCGGTATGTTTCCGCAAGTCTTTCCGTTACGACATTACAGCTAGATAGATCTTGGGTTAAGGGTGACGCTAGTTAGAAAAATTATTGTTTTCTGCTGCGAGACCCAACAGAAGCAGCGGGTGCCTGGGTAGACGAGCTTCCCTCAGATTTGTGGGGATTGAGAACAACACCTAACCGTTCTACTCGATCAACTCCTTTCTTCGTGGTGTATGGGTCAGAGGCAATCCCTCGGAGTGACCTCAAGCAAAACGCCCCCCGAGTAATCCAATATACCGAATCTAAGGCCGAAGCTACAAGACAAGATGGTGTTGATCTCTTGGAAGAAGAAAGAAATTTAGCTCTCACTCGTTGTGCTTTTTACCAGCAAGACCTACGCCGATATCACGATCGACACGTCCGAGATCGCTCATTCCAAGAAGGTGACATGGTGTTAAACATCAAGCAGACTTCTGATCACAAGTTAGCCCCTCCGTGGGAAGGACCCTATGTTATTTATCGGGTATTACACAATGGATCTTATCGGTTATATGATGTAGCTAAAAACATAGAAGAGCCATACGCATGGAATGCTCAGTTGTTACGTCGCTTCTATGCGTAAACGCAGTTGTAAGACTTGAAATAAATATAATGATTATATGAAAGGGTGTTTTTAACAAATCTTTGTACTTTTACCTGTTATCATCAAAAAATCAAGTTCTTGTCCGAGTTGTGCGTAGCTCGGACAAGAGCTTAGAAAATTTGTCTAAGTACCCTTCAAGTTATGGACAACTTGGGGGCCGCTTAACGCTCAAAAAATCAAGTTCTTGTCCGAGCTATGCGCAGCTCGGACAAGAGCTTAGAATTTATTTCTATGCACCCTTCAAGTTATTGATAACTTGGGGGCTTCCTAATGCTCCAAAAATCAAGTTTTTTGTCCGAGCTGTGCGCAGCTCGGACAAGAGCTTAGATTTTTTTTCAAGTACCCTTCAAGTTATTGATAACTTGGGGGCTTCTTAACGTTAAAAAAATCAAGTTTTTTGTCCGAGCTGTGCGCAACTCGGACAAGAGCTTAGAATTTTTTTCTAAGTACCTTTCAAGTTATTGATAACTTGGGGGCTGCATAACCCTCAAAAATCAAGATTTTGTCAGAGCTACGCGCAGGTCGGACGAGGGCTTAGATTTTTTTCTAAGTACCCTTCAAGTTATCAATAACTTGGGGGCTGCTTAATGCTCAAAAAATCAAGTTGTTCGCACAAGTGGATCAGCACAGAACATACTAATAAATAGCTACAGCAAAAGCATGTCTAGTGCCCAGGGCACAACACAAACGACGATGATGTTCATTACAAGACCACTAGGCATACCGAGGCAAAATTTTAAAAAAGTTTTCTATTCCAACCAATTATTCATTCATCCCTGGCTTCGTCCGACTCACTGAAGACGCTAGTAGATTCCACGAAGAAGTCCAGATCAGGCATCAGAGCAATCCGATTGGCAGTCTCAGCATAGCGGGGCAGAAATGTGGTGCAACTTTGCCCTTCCTCAGGATCACCGCCACTGATACGTCGTATCGATAATTTCTGCTCATTCCATGCATGTTTTGTGTGAAATTGCTATGATGTATATACACTTTCATACACTTTTGATCATATTTGGACTAACCTACAAACTCAATGCACCCCAGTGCCAGTTCCTATTTTCTGCTATTTTTCTATGTCAGTTTTTCCCCATATAAAAAGTGCTCCAAAAATCCGGGAAAATCAGATAAAAAATCAGCGTGACGGAAGCTTCCAGAGCCTCGAAGGAGGGCCAGGAGGACACCACTAGGTGCCCAGGCGGCCACCTAGCGCGGCCAGGGGCCTGACCGCGCCAGGGGGGTGCCTGGACCCCTGGAGGCCCCCTGGCTGCCCCCCTTCGCCTATTTAATCTCCGTCACGGGAAACCTCCGAAGACAGAACCCTGTTTTGCAAACTCGCCTATGTTCCACTGCTGTCGCGCTTCCAAGATCGGGAGTATCTTCAGGACCCTTCCCGGCACCCTGCCGGAGGGAGGATCGACCTCCGGGAGCTTCTCCTCCACCATGTACGCTTCCCAGATGTGCCGTGAGTAGTCTACCTTGGACCATGGGTCCGTGATCAGTAGCTATGTGATGTTCTCCTCCCCTCTTTGTTCTTCATGGTTTAGACCTCGTGAGCTACCTGATGTCACGAGAGTTTACTTCTCGCCCCTCTTTGGTTACCTAAAGTGGAAGGTGAGATGTAGCGTAGCGGAAATTTCCCTTAGCTAAGATGCTAAGGTTGAGTGTCGAACCAATAAGACTCCAACAGATACAAGAAGGTGGTGAAGTGAACAATGGCGCCGTTTACAACCAAGGTTGCTAACTTCACCTAGACCTGCACACACATCAAGTAACTTTTCTTCCCAACGAGTACAGAGGATTTTTCAATTCCTCCGGCCTTGTTGTTTACAAAGGATAAAATGCACGGGATAATAATGATAGTGATAGCAACTGAAAAGTAAATAAAGTAGTAAATTGATAGTGCGTGTAAACAGTGGTGGAAATATGGACCGGGGTCCTATGATGTTCACTAGTGATGTATCTCTCCCAAAAGACGATAAAATAGCTATGCGACGTAAACAAATCACATCTGGGCAATTGACAGGATAATGTGCGCAAACCAATGCTAATTATGCTATAAAGAAAGGAAGAGGCTCAAAAGCGTGGGCGGTATGCCAAGACAAGTAGACCGAAATCCATCTGCATCTACCTACTAATCATCCACCTTGAGATATCTATCCAGAACATCTCGCTGGTATTAAGTTGTGAATCCCACCCAAAGTGTAAACTCAAAGCAACGGACAACTCCATTAAAGAACTTTGCGTAAAGTAAACAATCCTTGAACCCGCAAGTACAAGCACCGTTGTTTTCCCCTTGTGGCAACAGCACATCCTCTAGACTCATGTTTCTGTCACTCAAGCTAGTCACCGGGGGGCATGAACCCACAATCATGCATAACGCTCCCTCTTGGAGTCACTACCTACTACTTGGCCAAAGCAATAAACAGCAATGGAGAACATGAAATAATTACTCTAGAACATAAATATAAAAGAGGAGAATCAAAAGTATTACTCAAACACAATCTGAACATAATCTCATAACCCATCGGATCCCAGCAAACTCAGCATACCAACAGCAGAAAATATTACATATGTGCCTCGATCATGTAGGGCAGCTCACGAGGTCTAATCCATGAAGAACAAAGAGGGGAGGGGAACATCACATAGCTACTGATCATTAACCCATGGTCCCAGGTGGACTACTCACGGTTCATCCGGGAAGCATCCATGGTGGTGGAGAAGCTCCCGGAGGTGATTCCTCCCTCCGGCAGGGTGCCGGGAAGAGGTCTTCTGGTGCTCCCGATCTTGGAAGCGCGGAGGCGGCGGAATAGTGGAGAGATCGCGAAAAAGGGTTCGCGTCACGGGGGGTTTCTCGTCACGAGGAATAAATAGGCGAAGGGGGGCAGCCAGGGGTGCCACGAGGGGTCCAGAAGGCCCCCTGGCACGGCCCCACACTGGGGCGCAGGGCGCCTGGGGCCCTAGTGGGTCCCCTGTGCCCCCCCTCGGTGATTCTGGAAGCTTCCTGTACGCTGATTTTTTATTGGATATTTCCCAAAAAAAATTAGCACTTTTTATATGGGGGAAACCTAAAAAAGAAAAACAGCAGAAAACAGGAACTGGCACTGGGGTGCACTGAGTTAATAGGTTAGTCCAAATATGATCAAAAGTGTATGGAAGTTCATCAATATCATAGAAATATCACACAAAAGAGGCATGGAGCAAGAAATAATTATAGATACGTTTTGGACGTATCACTACCCTACATGATCGAGGCACATATGTAATTCTTCTGCTGTTGCTATGCTGAGTTTGATGGGATCTAATGGATTATGAGATTATGTTCAGATTGTGATAGAGTAATATATTTGGTTTTTATCTCTTATATTTTTGTTCCTAAGTAATTCTTGCTTGTTCTCCGTTGATGTTTATTGCTTTGGCCAAGTAGTAGGTAGTGACTCCAAGAGGGAACGTTATGCTCGATTGTGGGTACATGCCCCTGATGACACGTTTGAGTGAAAAAACATGAGTCTAGGGGATGTGTTGTGGCCACAAGTGGAAAAACAACGGTGCTTGTAACCGCGGTTGCAAGGATTGTTTACTTTATGCAAAGTTCTTTCTAATGCAGTTGTCTGTTGCTTTGGGTTTACACTTTGGGTGGGGCTCGCAACTTAATACCAACGAGATGTTCTAGATAGATATCTTAGGGTTTATGATTAGTAGTAGATGCATATGGATTTCGGTCTACTTATTTTGGCGTACTGCCCATGCTTATGAGCCTCTTCCTTTCTTTTGTAGCATAGTTAGCATTGCGGTGCGTTTATAATCCTGTCAATTGCCCTTCTGTAATTTTTTTACCTCGCATAGCAGTTTTATCATCTTTTGGGAGAGAGACATCACTAGTGAACATCACGGGACCCCGGTCCATATTCTCATCACTGTTTACAAGCTCATTTATTTTCTCGCATTTACTTTCAGTTGCTATCATTATCATTTTCCTGTGTTTTTGATCTGTTGTAAACAACAAGACCAGAGAGATTGACAACCTCTCTGAACTTCGTTGGGAGCAAAGTTATTTGTGTTGTGTGCAGGTCCACGTCAATTGCGCCGTTGACACCTACTTATCATTGCCGGAGTCCTAAGGGAGACAAACCCTATCCTCTACATAGGGGAAATTTGCTGCTATCCTACATATCACCTTCCACTTGGGGTAACCAACGAAGGGCGAGAAGCCATTATCATCTCTCGCGTATTAGCCACCAACCCTTTCAAGTTTGTGAACCCTCTCGGGAAAGTGCGCCTTTGTCAGGGCCAGCGCATAATTCGCACCACTCCGTGCCGAAGACCGTTTCCAGTGTGTTAGTTGCTGAGGTGCTTCTCAAAGAATGGGGACAACCGTCTCAAGCTTCACACAATTTTCTTCACCTGGAGACAATTTTCTCTTCAGCACCAAGGTGGCACCCATAACTTTGTCAGAAAAACTCTTAGCCTTGGCACACCTCATGGTCAGCAGGCCTCGGGCTAAAGCAAATTCTGTTGTGACCGGTGTATAGTTATCCTTCTTCATCACTTCAGCAAACTCAGCCAATCGAGCTTTCTCCGCCTCTGGATCGGTGCCATACGCTACAAAGAAGCAGGTTAGAATGCCGTATTGCCAGGAAAATCAACACGATTAACAAAAGTTTCTCACAGCTTACCAGATAGGGTCTCGCTGAAAACAGAAAATCTCCTAGCACAATACTCCTTCGCTGCCTTCATAGAGTTCCGAGTTGCTTCCAGCTCGGCTTTGTGGTCTTCCTCTTCCTTCGCGCGCAGCTCGGACAACTTCTGCAGGTCAGACTGGAGTTTCGCGATGCTGGCCTCATTCTCTTTCACAGCCTCTGTTTAGTAATGCACAGACTTCTCCAAGGATCTCTTCTCTTTGGCACGCTTGTCAGCCTGATCTATTTCCTTCTTCATCTTGGCCACAAAATCGTCATTCTCCTTGACCTTGGCGTCAAATGCTTTCTTGGCCGCCTCTGCGCCAGGACACAAGAAAAGAAAGGGCATCAGAAGCAGTTTTTTTTTATTTCTTATCAGATCTGAGACAGAACATAGATTGCCATTGTCGTCAGCATGTTGTTTCTTCAGTTTGTTGTGCTCTTCAAGTAGAACCTCATACGGTTTCTTCGTGGCTGCATTATCCTCTTGCAAATTTACAAAGGAAGAACCCAGCTTGCAAGCCTCCTAGTACAGGAGTAGAATAATAATAAACCAAACGTCTCCTTACAAAAGACTCCGAATAACTTCACGAAGTTACTCGAAACCTTGGGGGCTACACCCAGTGGGTGCACTAGGAAGTGCCCCCACTGGAGGTTTAAAAAACCAAAAATCTCCTTGCAAAAGACTCCGAATAACTTTAAAAAGTTACTCGGAGCCTTGGGGGATACACCAAGTGGGTGTACTAAGAAGTGCTCCCACTGGAAGTTCATTAAACTTAAGTCTCATTTTTTTGAAGCTTTCAAACTGACGGGTAAGACACCCCCAACATTTTATTACCAGGAACACAATATTTACAAATGTACAACAAAATCTTCAAAAAAACACCTCTCAAGGTGGAAGGAAATCAATCCATCTAAGTAAAAGATCCTTAAATCTAGGCTTAATTCTATAACTAAGCAGGGTTAAATCATGAATGAAGCCAACCCTCCACTTAGCAAAGGAGGGCCTGACATGCTTGAAACATTTAGCATTCCTGATCAACCAGATGTTCCACCAGGCAGTAAACACCACTTCAGCAAAGAAAGGTTTATTGAAGGACTCCTTGGCGCTCTTGGCAATGTGAATCATGTCAGAACCATGGCTCCAATCAATTCGCAGATATGCCCATATTCTAGCACTGAAGTTGCACTGGAAAAAGAGATGATCTCTGGTCTCCAGGTGTTGGGTGTGGCAAAGCACACACTCAGGACCATCCTGGATGTTCCAGTGTCGTCTGATGAGCATGTCCTTTGTATTGAGTCGATCCATGATTACCAACCAAGCGAAAACTTTGGTCTTCAAGATGCAACAGGATTTCCAAATCCAATTTAAAAGAGGATTTGCATGTATAGGATCATGCACCAACTTGTAGAACTTCTTAGCAGTGTATTGTCCTTTGCCATTCAACCTCCATGTCCAGCAGTCCTTTATTTCGTCACCACTTTGATTTCGAAGGATTAGTTGCATCTCAGAGAGCTCCTGGAAAGCCTGTGCAGATAAAGGTAGATTGAAAAGCTCAGTGAGATCAGCAACCTCCCTGGCCTCTTTTACAGATAAAAGAGGATCCTTAGCAAAGGAAAACAATCTTTGGAACTTCTGAGCTAGACTGGCATTTGTGTTGGTGACCCAAAAATCACTCCACAACAAAATAGAGTCTCCAAGACCCACTTTAACCTGGGACACAGCCACAAAGCTATCCACCAGAATGAGCCATAGAGCTCAGTAGCATGGGGCACTCTTTCATGGTAATAAGTGTTCCATACAAGAGAGACCCAAGGCACATCCTCCTTATTGTAAAACTTATGCAGGTGCTTCATCAAAAGAGCTTGATTCTGCAGTTGCAAATTGAGGTTGCCCATACCACCCTTGTTCTTTGGTCCGCAAACAAGCTCCCAAGCAGCAAGTGACTTGCCAGAATCCTGTCCATACTTCCTCCAAAGACATTGTCTCTGGATCCTCTCCAATTGCTTGATGATACCAGCAGGAATGTGTAAAGAGAAAAGGAAGTAGATGGGCATGGAAGATATCACAGAGTTGAGTAGCTGAAGTTTGCCCCCTTGAGTTAAAAAGCAAGAGTTGGCAGTAAGTCTTCTCACCATGCAGTCCATCAAAGGGAGCAAATCCACAATTTTGGGCCTGGTAGTGCCCACAGGCAACCCCAAATATGTGAAATGAAGCTTCCCAACTTGGCAACCAAAAACATTAGCCAACTCAGCTATAGAAACCTCATCAATATTGATAGGAATCATGGATAATTTGTTGTAGTTGATATCCAGACCAGTGGACTGAGAGAAACTTTGGAGAGCCTCCTTGAGCCTAAGAACTTGTATAGCCTCAGCTGACATAACCAGGATTGTGTCATCAGCATACTGGACAATTGGAAAATCAGGGTCATGGCATGGAATAGGCAAACTAAGATGCCCTTTCCTCAGCAGATCATTGACAACAGATTGCAGAAGATCAGCAGCCAGAACAAAAAGAAGAGGGGATAAAGAATCACCTTGTCTGACCCCCCTTTTGAATTTAAACTGTCTTCCTGGGATGCCATTTAACAGAACAGAGGAAGACCCAGTGTCCAACAGTTTCTGCAACCAGATTCTCCATTTTAGTGGAAAACCTTTGTGCTTTAAAATTTCTAGGATGGCATCATGCTCAATAGAGTCAAAAGTTTTATCAAAATCAATCTTGAGAAGAATCAGCGGTCTTTTGGAATGGTGGCACTGGTGTAGGTATTCTAAAGTCTAGGTAATACAGTCCTGGATAGATCTCTCCTTGATGAATCCATATTGGTTTTTGTGAATGCACCTCCTGATGTCCTTCTGAAACCTATTAGCAGCCATCTTTGTGAGAAACTTAATACCCACACTGGTGAGGGAGATAGGTCTGAAGTCATTCACAGTCTCAGGAACATGTTTCTTGGGGATAAGAGTGATGAAAGAGCCATTTAAACCTTCTAAATCAGCATGGCCACTATGGAAATCCTCAGCCAACCTGTAAAAGTCAGTGCAAATTATGGACCAGCAAGATTTCAAAAATCTGCCATTAAAACCATCAGGTCCAGGTGATTTATCAGGTGGAATGAACTTGATTGTATCATCCATTTCTTTCATTTCAAAAGGGGCTACCAAAGCTTCCAATCCATCCACAGGAGCAAGCAGATCATTCAGATTGCAAGTCATGACAATACCCTTGGCTACTCCCATTCTATTTTCAAGGGCAGACCAAAAGGCATTAGCAAGTAGATCATGGGAGGAGCAAGTAGTTCCATAAGCTAGCTGGAGAGAGGCAATGGAATTCCTTCTATGCCTCTCAAAGGCCATTGCTTGAAAACACTTCGAGTTCTTGTAACATCCCAAAATTTTCTAAATTTTGGAATGTTAATAAATAAAGTAAATATATAATGATTGTTTGCTTGATGTGTTTGATTTTCTCTGGGATTTGAAAGTTTTTGGAGTTTATTGAATATTAAAAAAAAAGAGGGAATAAGAGGACTTTCCCTAATGTTCATAATTGGTGTTTTTGGAATTGGTTATTCAAAACAAAACCAACAAAACAAAATGAGAGAAGGTAATATGACTCCTTCAACATATTAAAAGTGTGGAAAATGTTTTAAATCATTATTCGAATTCTTCTGAATATTCAAAACATTTTCCAACTCAAGGAAATTCATTTGAGAGGATATAAAATGACTTATCCCCTTTTTAATAAAGTTGGAAAATATTTAGGATATTACTTTAAAGTTTTTAAAATTTATTATGAGTAGTATAAATAACTCTAAAATTGTTTTAGGGATTTTATAATGCTAAGAGAGTTTTTTTTTCATTAAAATGATTTATTAAATATTTTAAAAGAGTTGAAAAGGAATTCCAATGGGATATTTTTATTCTACTAAATCATTTATTGGTGTGACATTTTTTAAAATTTATATTTCATTCTTTAGAAATGGTTTGTCAATGCTTTTGACCAAATAAAAATATGTTTAATAATTTATTGGATTTTATTTGATTTACGAAAAGTACTTTATACTTCAATAAAGTATTTAGAAAAAAAATTATTTTTATTTTCCTTTTTGGAAAATGTATTCATTAAATAATTTTCTTGGATTATTTGAAGAATTTAGAAATTTATTTCATATTTTTCTGATAAGTATTTATTTTTCTACAATTGTTTGAAGTTTCGGTTTTTAAAGAAAAAGAAAATGCGTACCGAGCCACCCAATAGCCTTTTCCGCCCACGAGCGCAATTTGAGCCCGAGACGGATTTCAAAAAAAATTCGGGCTATATAAGATTTCGAAATTTTTCTTTTTCGTTTTTTCAGAAACCCTAAATCGTCCGCGCCTCGATATCCGTGCCGCCACCGACGAACCTCGATTTCCGTTCCGCACCGTCTCGATTTTCCGCGCCGACGGCGAACCTCGTTTTCCGTGCCGACGAACCTCGGTTTCCGTGCCCGGTGAAACTCGATTTCCGCGCCCGGCGAACCTCAATTTCCGTGCTCGGCGAACCTCGGTTTCCGTGCCATCGCCACATAAGCGGTACGTCAGCAAATTTGTGCTGTAGAGAAAAGGACCTGTCTGCGACAGAAACTTTTATTTTATTCACGAATAGGCCCTTTTTCACAGTTTGCACCCTATAATCTTTGTAGCCGTATCTTTTAAACCGTGTATCGGAATTAGGTGATTCTTTTTAATACACGCTCGTAGTGATTTCTACTTTATCATAGAGTAAACTTTTCACACCTTTGCACACTTTTGAATTTGAACTTATTTCAAATTAAAATTCAAATTCCGGAGGCCGTATCTTTTATACCGTTGATCCAAATCGAGTGATTCTTTTTGCGTTGGATCACTCGTTCCATGTACACAAAAATTCAAATGTTCATTGATCTGTTTAAATTCAATTTCAATTCAATTTTTCACTTTCTATGACCTGCGTTGTAGTATTCCGTTTCATGTGATTCTTTTTGTATATCAGATCACTTGAGACATGTTATCGGTAAGATTCACACACTTTTCATGTGGGGATGATATTCACCTTGAATTCATAAATGTCCACGATCACAATTCCTTACCGAGAATCTCTATCTGTTGACTCTCTCGAGTTCACTCCCACCAATCACCTTCGAGCACATCGACACCTTTGCACTTTAAAACCTTTTTGTTTTGTTGCTAAAACTTTTGTGTCTGTTTGTTGATCTTTTGCTTATCTTGTTCTGATGTGATTTCTTATTTGAGTTCCTTCCGTTGCGATAGATTTGCTCGGAGTGTGACGAGTAGAGTTGACTGGACCGCAAGAGCGAAGAACTTCACCGAATGGAAAAGGCAAGTTACACTTTGACCATACCTCAACCTATATTTTCTATTATTCATGTAGCAAATTATCACTCTATGCATGTGTAGGACTATGTATTAGTTATGATTTAAACCTAGTAGGATAGCCATATGTTCTGACCTTGTATTTCATTGTCGCCCTAGGATCGTGGATGTTATATACTGCTATTTCTTTGTAGACGGGGATTGGTTGAGTTATCATTGAGCTATGTGAGGACTAATGACTTGACTAGCAAACTTAAATAGAAATCACTTCTGGGCGGGCAGGGAAGGCATCCTGGGGCTCGTGCCTTGGATAAGGAGATACCAGGGCTAAATGCTTCCCGAATGGTTGTTTTGGTGGTGAACCGGGTGCGTCATGGCGAGTACCCTCTGAACGCAGTGGGCGCCGTCCAGGCTCAAAAAGATCGGACAAATAGTGTGACTAGTAGCTTCCATGTACAACCATTGGATATATGGGCTCTGGCTTAGATGAGTAAGTTGTGGGGAACCTGGCCCTGGTAGCTGGCTGATGTAGATATGATAGGTGTACCGGCTACCAAAGTGTGGAGGCAACCTCTTCTGAAAGACTATGTCTCAATCTTCGGGTTGAGTCAAGTGGGGAAAGTGTGCAAACCTCTGCAGAGTGTAAAAACTGATCATGACTAGCCGTGTCCATGGTTACGGACAACTTTGAGCAACTGGGCATTATTGTTGTTGGATGGTCTTGACAGATATTTCACCTTAATAAGAATTTGAGTGGGAACTTTTAATAAAGGGATGGTTGGAATTGGTGTAGCCCGATTGAACCATACTTAGGACTAGCAAGATAAACTAAAATTTGATTAGTTGTAGTATGTGAGGGGAAAATCAGCTTTCTACAAAATAAAACCATAAGCCTTTCCTTTGACTTATCCTTGCATGTAGATGTAGGTTTGTTATATACTTTTTCGTGTGACTTTCCGTACAAATCAGATGTACTAACCCGTTGTCGGGCTGTAACCTTCGGTGTTGCAGGATTGTATACGACGAGTAAGTGATGCGATGTAGGGGTTACGATGTCTATACTCAACTATGTCGGTGGAGTTGATGGACGCCACGAAGCTTATATTGTTTTCCGCTGTATTTTATTGTTAGCTAGCCTTGAGCTATGTAGGTATGCTATATTGTAATAATGGGTCTTCGATGTAATATATAAGACATGTGGTTTATTCTTGATATTACATCATGTACTGTGTGTGCTAGCTATTGATCCAGGGACTAGCACAGAATGCACAGAGACTTGGAGTCTTAGTGAATCGGGTCGTTACAGATGGTATCAGAGCTCATGTTGACTGTAGGTCGTGACCCTAGAAAATGGATAGGAAAAGCAGGAACAAAAGTATTCTATCACTCCTTGATTACTTACTCACTTCACTAGTATTTCTCATCTAGTATTAATCTTCTAAAACCCCTCATCTTGTGTTACTGTAAATACCCCTCTGAGTTGCATACTCCTGAAGACAAGACATTTGAGAAGTACATCATCAACCTCGTGGATCAATTGAAGTTATGACCACCAGAATGAGAAGATTATCCTATGAGGTTTGATAAGTTTTGACACTAAGGATTTTTAAGCTCAGCTTAGCTGAGAAGGATGAAGCTTAGAATCAGACCACCACCTTTTAGGTGAAGTTAGATGAACGAATTTCGCGTAGTATGATGAGACCATATGTCTTGCACATATGACCTTACTCTAGGTGTTGTTTGTGTGTTTTGACTTCTGTGACTGTACTGATTGTTGCTATGTGTTGTTGGTTGCAAGTAGGTGTTTTTGCCGCTTTATTGTTTGAGTGCATATGTTTGGTGTATTCTTTAGTGGTTGTCTTGTCGGTGTTATAGTTTTTCCCTAACCCTTGTCGTATGGGTTTAATAGATGGAGTATGCAGTAGGACTCGCCTTTTCTGGGGCGATGTCGAGATTGAAGGTGGAGCAATGGATTCGTAGTATGGAGGAGCACATGAAGGTAAACAAGGTAGGAAGTGATGACATGGTCCACTATGCTGTCAAGCACCTGATATAAGAGGCTGCTACCTGGTGGACAATGCATCAGGCAATTGATGAATCAAGAAGGAAGATTACTTGGAAGGAGTTCACAAGGATTTTGTTGGGGTCCTGCCTTGTCACCCCGAGGCAAAGGACGGTAAACCTTAAGAGGCCTCGTGCCTGCAAAATTTGCAGGGAAGTAGGACACTCCTATGAAGGACACCAAGATGGATGTCCCTATTGTGAGGAAATTCACTTGGGTGAAGAATGTCCCACTGCTCAAGTCACATTTCTTGTGTGTTAAGGAACTGATCATTATCCCGTTCAGTGTCACCTTTACACCATGACACAACAAGTGATTCAACAACAAAAGGAATGGATGAAAAAGTTTATCCAGGAGTTCAAGGAAGCACCTGTGAAGAAGGAAAGGAAAAATCTTAGCGAAATTCAGTGTTATCGGTGCAGGAATATGGGACATTACGCCAACATGTGTGCAGAATTAAAGGAAACACCTGTGAGGAAGAAGAAACAAAAGGACCTTAGCCAAAATGAGTGCTATCGGTGCAGGAACATGGGACACTACAACAATATGTGTCCAGAATTGAAGAGAAAGAAGAAGATGTGAACATGGGAGCAAAGACGTCGGCATATTGAAGCTTATGCTTTGCAATTGGAGAATAGAATATTCGTAGGTGTGCACTAAGTGTACGTTGTTACCTTTTTTGGTTGTTAGCTGGAGTTGTGGATCGATGCATGTTTTACTGTGGTTGAACTAGATGTTTTATGTCATGTTTGTTTTGTTAAGTTTTGTCTTGTGCCCTGTGGCCCTGATATGTATTTGATTGATGTCGTGTGTTGCCCTTTGTGCTTCTTCTATGCGAGTAGGATAAGTTTACGTTTCATTCGACCCCTCATCTATTTAGGATGCTTCAAGACTGAAGAAGACACAACAACAACAAGAATAAGTTGGCAAGTGACTCGACGATACGAAGATTTCTTCGACAATGCAAAAACTGAGGCTACCGTCATTGAAGACCTGAAGACTTGAAGACCTGGAAGATTCAAGTTTCTATCGTTAGATTGTTATGTGAGGTGTCATTTCTTGTTTTTACCGGCAGCTACACATCAAAACCTATTTATAAAACTAGTGTGATGTTTGTATGGGTATCTCTCGCTATCTCTCTCTCTCTACCTCGCTATCTACATTCTATTCCCTCTTATCCTGAAGGAGCTACTACAATGGCTACTAATGCCAAGACGAGGATGAAGATGGATACAATTTAATGCTGAGTTCAAAGTTAATCGCCTGTGCAAGGATCCTACAAAAAAAAGCACAATCTTGCTGAAGGAAGAACCTTGGAGGGAGTTGTAGCTCACTACTTCACGTTTTATAGCAGGCTACGTAAACCTGAGTGTAGTGAAGAAACGATAGATGTTTGTTTGGCTTGCAGAACCATGGATTTATCTGAACCCAGTTCATGATTAGGAGGAATTTCTGCAATGCTTGTGAGGATGACCGAGTGTTAGATTGCGAGATTCTCTAAACCATATACAAGGTAATGATTTGGGTGCGAAATGGATTGGCCCCCATGACGACTACTCTTATTATTCGCGCTTGCTATGCGGGATAGTAAATCTTGAGTGACTTACCAATAGCTGAGAGACGACGATGTTAAGCCTTAACCATAGAATGGTACGATGTGTGACCCCTGTAGAAGATTACCATGTGTGTTATACGGTGAGTATGGACCAAGACCATTTGCTGCAGGTATCCCATAGAAGTATTCTTGATGACCACCAAGAGAAATCGATAGTTTTTTAGTAGTGGCGTCTGACCTGTCAGCCATGAAGTCTCAGTACTTGGAAAACCATTCTCTTGCTGAGGAATTTGTGAAACCTCGAAGACCGAAGGTGAAATCTTTACGAAGAATGTCATCGATGGATTAAGATACTGGAAGCCCACACTGGTGATGAAGAATTCAATGCCCCAACGGAGTATGAAGATTATGTGTGAGGAGCTCGCTGAGGGAGCAAGCTATTGAAGACCATGTCGCTTTCCTTTAAGGGTGGTAGTACCCTAGACCTTCAGAGGATCAAAGGATTGTCGTGAAGACCCGAACCCTAACCTTTCTTTCTAGCCTTCTCGAATCTCGAGGACGAGATTCCTTTTAACGGTGGTAGTGTGTAACATCCCAAAATTTTCTAAATTTTGGAATGTTAATAAATAAATTAAATAGATAATGATTGTTTGCTTGATGTGTTTGATTTTCTCTAGGATTTAAAACTTTTTGGAGTTTATTGAATATTAAAAAAAAGAGGGAATAAGAGGACTTTCCCTAATATTCATAATTGGTGTTTTTGGAATTGGTTATCTAAAACAAAACCAACAAAACAAAATGAGAGAAGGCAATATGACTCCTTCAACATATTAAAAGTGTGGAAAATGTTTTAAATCATTATTGGAATTCTTCTGAATAATCAAAACATTTTCCAACTCAAGGAAATTCATTTGAGAGGATATAAAATGACTTATCCCCTTTTTAGTAAAGTTGGAAAATATTTAGAGTATTACTTTAAAGTTTTTAAATTTTATTATGAGTAGTATAAATAACTCTAAAATTGTTTTAGGGATTTTATAATGCTAAGAGAGTTTTTATTTCATTAAAATGATGTATTAAATATTTTAAAAGAGTTGAAAAGGTATTCCAATGGGATAATTTTATTTTACCAAATCATTTATTGGTGTGACATTTTTTAAAATTTATATTTCATTCTTTAGAAATGGTTTGTCAATGCTTTTGACCAAATTAAAATATTTTTAATAATTTATTGGATTTATGAAAAGTATTTTATACTTCAATAAAGTATTTAGAAAATGTTTTTATTTTTATTTTCCTTTTTGCAAAATGTATTCATTAAATAATTTTCTTGGGATTATCTGAAGAATTTAGAAATTTATTTCATATTTTTCTGATGAGTATTTATTTTTCTATAATTGTTTGAAGTTTCGGTTTTTACAGAAAAAGAAAATGCGTATCGAGCCGGCCCAATAGCCTTTTCCGGCCACGAGCGCAATTTGATCCCGAGACGGATTTCAAAAAAAAATTCAGGCTATATAAGATTTCGAAATTTTTCTTTTTCGTTTTCTTTTCAGAAACCCTAAATCGTCCGCGCCTCAATTTCCACGCCGCGCCGTCTCGATTTTCCGCGGTGCCGCCGGCGAACCACGGTTCCCGCGCCCGGTGAACCTCGATTTCTGTGCCCAGCGAACCTCGATTTCCGTGCCATCGCCGCATCAGCGGTACGTCAGCAATTTTGTCCTTAAGAGAAAAGGACCTGTCTGCGACAGAAACTTTTATTTTATTCACGAATAGGCCCCTTTTCACAGTTTGCACCCTATAATCTTCGTAGCCGTATCTTTTAAACCGTGTATCGGAATTAGGTGATTCTTTTTCCTACACGCTCGTAGTGATCTGTACTTTATCATAGAGTAAACTTTTTACACCTTTGTACACTTTTGAATTTGAATTTATTTCAAATTAAAATTCAAATTTCGGAGGCCGTATATTTTATACCGTTGATCCAAATCGAGTGATTCTTTTTGCGTTGGATCACTCGTTCCATGTACTTTCTGTTCATAGAATGTGTACACAAAAATTCAAATGTTTATTGATCTGTTTAAATTCAATTTCAATTCAATTTTGCACTTGTTATGACCTGCGTTGTAGTATTCCGTTTCACGTGATTCTTTTTGCATATCGGATCACTTGAGACATGTTATCGGTAAGATTCACACACTTTTCATGTGGGGATGACATTCACCTTGAGTTCATAAATGTCCATGATCACAATTCCTTACCGATGAATCTCTATCTGTTGACTCTCTCGAGTTCACTCCCACCAATCACCTTCGAGCACATCGACACCTTTGCACTTTAAAACCTTTTTGTTTTTTTGCTAAAACTTCTGTGTCTGTTTGTTGATCTTTTGCTTGTCTTGTTGTGAGGTGATTGCTTATTTGAGTTCCTTCCGTTGCGATAGATTTGCTCGGAGTGTGACGAGTAGAGTTGACTGGACCGCGAGAGCGAAGAACTTCACCGAATGGAAAAGGCAAGTACACTTTGACCATACCTCAACCTATATTTTCTATTATGCATGTAGCAAATTATCACTCTATGCATGTGTAGGACTATATATTAGTTATGATTTAAACCTAGTTGGATAGCCATATGTTCTGACCTTGTATTTCATTGTCGCCCTAGGATCGTGCTTGTTATATACTGCTATTGCTTTGTAGACGAGGATTGGTTGAGTTATCATTGAGTTATGTGAGGATTAATGACTTGACTAGTAAACTCAAATAGAAATCACTTCTGGGCGGGCAGGGAAGGCATCCTGGGGCTCGTGACTTGGATAAGGAGAGACCAGGGCTAAATGCTTCCCGAATGGTTGTTTTAGTGGTGAACCGGGTGCGTCATGGCGAGTACCCTCTGAACGCAGTGGGCGCCGGCTAGGCTCAAAAAGATCGGACAAAAATTGTGACTAGTAGCTTCCATGTACAACCATTGGCTATATGGGCTCCGGCTTAGATGAGTAAATTGTGGGGAACCTAGCCCTGGTAGCTAGCTGATGTAGATATGATAGGTGTACCGGCTACCAAAGGGTGGAGGCAACCTGTTCTGAAAGACTATGTCTCAATCTTCAGGTTGAGTCCAGTGGGGAAAGTGTGCAAACCTCTGTAGAGTGTAAAAACTGATCATGATTAGCCGTGTCCATGGTTACGGACAACTTTGAGCAACTGGGCATTCTTGTTGTTGGATGGTCTTGACAAATATTTCACCTTAATAAGAATTTGAGAGGGAACTTTTAATAAAGGGGTGGTTGGAATTGGTGTAGCCCGATTCAACCATACTTAGGACTAGCAAGATAAATTAAAATTTGATTAGTTTTAGTATGTGAGGGGAAAATCAGTTTTCTGCAAAATAAAACCATAAGCCTTTCCTTTGACTTATCCTTGCATGTAGATGTAGGTTTGTTATATACTTTTTCGTGTGACTTGCCGTACAAATCAGATGTACTGACCCGTTGTCGGGCTGTAACCTTCGGTGTTGCAGGATTGTATACGACGAGTAAGTGATGCGATGTAGGGGTTACGATTTCTATACTCAACTATGCCGGTGGAGTTGATGGACGCCACGAAGCTTATATTTTTTTCCGCTGTATTTTATTGTTAGCTAGCCTTGAGCTATGTAGGTATGCTATATTGTAATATTGGGTCTTCGATGTAATATATATGACATGTGGTTTATTCTTGATATTACATCGTGTACTGTGTGTGCTAGCTATTGATCCAGGGACTAGCACAGAATGCACAGAGACTTGGATTCTTAGTGAATCGGGTCGTTACAGTTCTCCTCCCCCACTTTGACATATCTCTGTGTGCATATTTTCTTCCAGTACATATGCTGCCAATGCAAGATTTTCTCCAGGTGCAACTTGACAATTCTCCTAAAATTGGATTCAGGTACAGTCAGGTTCCTGAACTCTTCTAAACAGTCAAGTAAGAAAATGACCCTGTTGCACTTGGAGATAAGCACTTTGAAGTTTGAAAAGTTTTTCTGCCAGTGTTTGAGGGCCCTTCTAAATCTCTTGAACTTGTCCACAATTCTAGCCACGGGATGAGCTTTAGAGGACAAAGCATCCCAAGAAGATTTTACACACTCCAGAAAACCAGGCATCTCCACCCAAAAGTTTTAAAATCTAAATATGTTAACTTTTGGGATGGAGGTGTTAATTGTTACCACACTAGGAACATGGTCTAAGGCAGTCTTAGCCAAAGGCATCACCTGAGTTGAAGGGTAAGATAAAATCCAATTAGAAGAGGTGAAGAACCAATCCAGCTGCTCCAATAATGGATTCTACTGCATGTTAGACCATGTAAATCTTCTGCCTTTCAGAGGAAGCTCAAGCAGACCAAGATGACCAATTATCTCATTGAAGATGAACATGTCATTGACATCTCCACCAGGCAAATTCCTATTATCTAAAGACCTGATGAAATTAAAATCTCCAAGTAAAAGCCAATTGGCATCAAAGGGGATAGATAGGTGGTAGAGCCAATCCACAAAAATGTCTCTCCACTGCTGCTCACAAGGGCCATAGACATTCACCAAAGTCCAAGATTCTGCATTATGAGAGGAAGTGAAATGAATCATCATCCCAAAAGCTTTGGTGTCAACCAACTGCCCATCAAAGATAGCTGAATTCCAAATGGTCAGAATTCCCCCAGAGGCTCCTCTCGAAGGAACCACAGCAAATTGATCAAATCTCCTGGGGCAAAAAGATTTAATAAAGTTGTGGTCGACAGTCTCACATTTGGTTTCCTGAAGGCAGATAACTGCACACTGACTATGCTCAATTTTCTCCCGCACTGCACTTTGTCGAGCTGTTGAATTTAGGCCACGAACATTCCAACAAAGCACTTTCCAATCTCTAGTAGTTGTATAATTCGTGGGAAATAGAAGGAAAGGAAAGCAGGATAACTATAAACATTACAATTATCAACCAGTAGCAGGAATAGCACCACGGGCCAAAATAAAGCTTCCCAGAAACAGTATCACAAGTGGCCAATTTAAAGGCTTGCCAAACCCAGAAAACAAAATGGGAGCTAAACATCATCATCATCCTCCCGAGATGCCGATGATGGAGCTGTCATAAGCTTCTCCTTTGTCAGTAGAGCTGGGTCGATCTGCAGGTCCGCGCCAATGGTCTGAATGACCATGATAGGAGTGGGTGGCACCACCTGTTCCTCCTGCTGAGCTGGGCCTTGGGCTTGTCCCTCAGCCTCTTCCTTCGACACCAAGTGTATGGGCTTGGCCTTGGGATTCTTTCGTTTTGGGGCCACAGGGAGTTCTGCCAAATATCCCGCCTTAAAGCCCTCCCGCTTGATTGCGCTTCTCGTGCAGCGCCTGACAGAAGTGTCAACAATGGGGGTTGCCCTCTTCCTGCGTCTTGGTGCTGTCACCTTTGTCAGTGGGGGGCTGGAGAAGGTGAGCTCCTTCGGGAGCTCCACTGCAGGCATTGGAGGTGCAAAGGTATGTGGCCCTGCATCATCAGCAATAAAAGTAATAGAAAGCTCCATGGAACTCTCATCAAAAGCCATGCTCCAAGATCTCTTGGAAAAAATTAGAGGGAGAGCCGGGCACACATTCAGGCTTCTGGGGACCTGAAGAGAGCAAAGTTCAGGCATCACCCTGGAGAAAGCCCTGCTCCACTACATCTCAGGGGACAATTCAGGCCCAGCAACAATGTTGACCATCCCCACAAACACCTGTTGTGGGGGAATAGGGGGTGGGACATAGGGAACCAAGGCAAAAATGGGCTCCTCCTCAGCTGGCTGCTGTAGCAAATGATCCTCATCATCTGGAATGTTGACAACTTCCAAAACCAGTTGCTCCACCGATTCAGAGAGGTCAGGATGGTCCAGCACCATGGATTGCTGGTCTTGATCAGGGGCGTCTTGTTGGTCCTGTTTCTCCGACTGTTGGTCTGCAACATCACCCGGACTGCATTTCCCCAACCCGGAGGGTCATTGGGGGCTGGAACATTGTCAGGTGTTGGTGCAGGGACGTCGTTCCAGCCAATAGCCGGATATTGGGGAAGCACCCATGGGATGTTATCTGGAACAAGCTCCCCAGGTAGAGGATGCGGGTTGCCATTGAGCGGCATGGGATCCTCATCCTGCGGCATTTGATTTGCCCAGTCTGCTCCCGAAATGTAGCAGGCAGTCGTCCAATTAACCATGTTTCCTCCCCACTCAGCGTAATCACCGAAGACCACATCCCTTGGAACAAGCTCAGTGGAAGGGAAAGACGCATGCACAATCGAGCGCACCAAATATGGATCTTCAGAGTTCCAAGAATGAAATTTACCAAAAGTATTGATGGCCTCTGACAGATTCTTGGTGTTGCGGTAGTCAAGAGGTACTCCAACCAGCATGAGCCAACCCGTATGGAAATCATCCGCACCACGGAAGCCTTCACCTTGGTCGTGGTTGTAGAAATGCACGAATCTATCACCGCCAAGATCGAAGGAGGATGCTGTGTGAGAGTGTATGCAACAGCCGCATCCCGAACTTGGAAAAGCCCCACTACCAGAAACCATGGCTGCACCGAGAGCACCATGACGCCGTGGGCCTGGAGGAAATCTGCCACGTCCTCACGGGCTGGCCCCAAAGCTTCAGGAGGTGGTGGTGGAATGATCTCTGCCACCATGAAGTCCTCGTGGCACCGCTCTGGCCTCGCACCCGCTGTGACAAAGGTGCGCGGCAGGCGATTGGCCCCACCATCCACGATTAGGTGGCCAACGGGGAGATAGCGATGGGGGTCGAGCTCATAAACCGCCATGGATGCCGAGCTTGGGATGCAGCAAGAGCAAGGTGGAGCGGCGAGATCGATTGGAGGCGGTGAAGCGCAAGCGACAGGTGGGGTTTTCTCCTCAGAGATGCTTGGGCAGGGGAGGGAGGTGGCGCGAGTCCCAATATTAGAGGAAGATTCTGGTGTGTACTCAATGGGATGTTGCATGTGAATCGGCCTACAGACGCGTCCCTCTCTACGTGCAATCGCATCGCATTCCCGTCTACAGTGGCCCACGCGGTTGCATGCCATACAGAGCCATTTTGATGGGAAAGACGATGAAAAGTGGCCCTGAATTTTGCAGATAGAGCAGGTCATGATCCGGGCCACCATGTCATCCACCATAGCTTCGAACGCATTCGTAGTAGCCACGCCCTGCGTTGTAGAGGAGGAAACCTGCACCGAATCTTTTTGTTTCTCCTGTAGGGAAACTCCAGATATGGATATGTGTTGTTTGCCCACGAGAGGCGAGGCACAATGGTTTAAAGATGGCAGGAGTGTCCGTTGCACCTTATCAGGTAAAGAATCCTTATCACATGCGGAAGATCCGGGTTTGTCCATGGAAAGCGGAACTATTCCAAATTGAATCACCGGCTTTGCCACCGTCCGGTGAACAACCAGTGGCGGCGACGGCGGAGGACATTCGTCCGAGAGCAGATCATAACCAGCTTCAACCAAATCTTTACGAGCTTCTGGATGAACACGAAATTATAGCTCTTGAAGGCCTCATAGTCAATTATAGTAGCAAAACGTAGGGTTTTGGACTTAGATGGCCCAACTTTCATCGCCGACTTTTTTGGATCCGCACGTAATGCATTCATCCTCACCTGCGCACGTTTCTTGGATGGACTAACCAGTGTCCATTCCTCCTTGCATTGTTTCTGCCAGAGCTTGAACTCATAGATCCATTGAGGCCCTCCATAATTCCAAAGATAAAAATAACAAATAAACTTTGGAGAGACAAACTTCCTGCGCTTGGTAAGCAGAACACCAACATGTTTGTTAGCAACCGTGAAAGTGAAAACACGATCACGTAGAGAAGAAACCTTGAGTGCATCACATCGACCGCCCGTGATGGACTCGAGAGCAGCCGCCGCGGAATCTTCATCCAGCTTGAAAGATGTGCGACCAAAGGCCACAACCTTGGTGAAATGGCCCGAATGCACGGTGGGATGCACCGTAGAGAAAAAACTGCGTCGAACCTCCTCAGAGAACTCCTTCCCAGGAGCCATATTGAAACCCATTTGGAGGGCTGCATAGACCGCCATGAGATGGCTGCCAATGCAAAGAGGAGGAGACGCCGGAGACGATGATCGGAGCCAAAAGTTGATGAAGAGGCCCGATCAACGAAGATCTTCGATGAGGTGACTAGGGTTTAGTGGTGGCGACGTGGGGGTGGGAGAGCGCCATCTTCTGTCAATTCTGCAAAACTTCCTTCGGAAAAATTAAGTCTATTACAAAAGACTCTGAATAACTTCAAAAATTTACCCGGAGCCTTGGGGGCTACACCCACTGGGTACACTAAGAAGTGCCCCCAGTGTAATTTTCAAATTCCTAAAATAACAGCAACTCAGATAGAAAGCCATTCGGACACCCACTGGGTAGAAATCTTACATAAGTACTTACGTGCATGTTCGACTTCACCAACTCGGCCTCGGAAGCTAACTCGCGTAAGTGAAGCTCAAATTGAGAATCTTTCACCAAAGATTCCTTCAGGCCACTAATTATAGCATGCTCAACTGGAGCGCCGACTGGGATTGAAGTTGAGGAAGCTGGAGAATCCCCTTGAGCAGCTGGTGGAGTAGTAGGTGTTTTCTCAGCAACCTTCTCAACAGGAGCCTCGCACGCAGCGGGAGGAGCAGACGAATTACCGGTGGCAGGATGACCTGATCCAACTGGTACCTCTTCTCCAAGAATAACCACCTCAGGAAGAGTCACCTCAAGGGAAGTCGGCTCAATCACGGTCCGAGTTGGGCTTACAGCAGAATCAACGTCCATGTCTACTAAAGAAAAGTGAAGTCAATAGACATAGTCAAAAAATGTGAAGTTGCAAGTAGTAAGAGCATCAAAAGACATGATTAAGAATCCCTACTTCCAGTTGTAGCATCCTCAGGAATGGCGTCCATAACAGGAAAATCGGTCACTCCGCAGGTGCTAATATCCTCATAGGTCTCTGCACTTGGATCCTCAACCCCAGGAAGTGACTCGGAACCACTCGGATGGACACTGCAAAAACGAAATGGTTAAAAAGATTGAAGAACTGATGAAATACCGAGTTATGAAGAATATGACAGTATTACTTGCGGGCAGTTTTCAAAGTACGCCTCGGGGGAGCCACGACAACTTTGGCTGGACTACAACCATCTCCCTTGGTTTTTCCAGCCGCATCATCCCCCGAAGGGTTAACTTCCCTGCCACCAAGGGTGACAAGTTTCTTCTTATTCAAAGGTGCAACCCTCCCATGGCTGGAACCCAGCGCCTGAAGCTTGCTTCTACCCTCATCACCACTCGGAGGAGGAGGCCTCTTGCGAGTCCGATTAAGACCCTCTCGCGCCGAGTCGCGGTCCTTGTTGCTCTTTGATCGCATCTCGGACGTCACTTGAGCACGAGACGCCTTAGACTCCAGTTCTTCTCCAACCTCAACTGCAACTCCCGCACCAGTATTTCTATCTTCATCCTCCTCAGCAGGATGCTGGGGAGCCAGAGGAATGGGGGAATGAAATCGGGAAACATCCTAACATAGAAATATAAAAGATCTGAGTCATAAGCAAGCAGACAAAAGGAACCCAAAGATACACATGAAATAAGAAAACCTACCAAGGTAGGAGGATTCTCGCTGCGAAGTGGTCTCACTCGGCCTACCGGCTGCAGACCGTGAGTCACTGATAACCCTCAACTGTAGGGGATCGAGATAGTCTTCGCGGGTAAGATAACCCAATTTATTGATTCGACACTTGGGGACACAAAGAATACATACAGGCTTTAACAATTGAGTTGTGAATTCAACCGCACTTGAAATAAACACTCGCTTGTACAAAGGTATTAGTAGCAACTGTGATACGGTGGTAATAGTGATGGTGATAATAGTGGTGATAGTGGTAGTGGAACAGCAAAAGTAAAACAACAAAAGTAAAAAACTAGTAACCAGCAGGAATGAAAACACTCTATGTTAGGGAGATGGATGGTTGGGCGCTGCTTGGATGAGAACGAACATGTAATAGATTCTAACACGGGCAAGGCTCACAGAAAAGAAAGGATCATCTAGGCAAATATCAAACATCAGGCATGTATCCCAAAGTAGTTGTACGTGCTTGCAATAAGAACTTTGCACAACATCTTTTGTCCTACCCTCCCGCTACAAACGGGGCCAAAAGGAACTTAGGGAGATTAAGGTATTCCTGTCAAAGAGCACCGGAACAAAGCATTAACACTTCATGGATACACGAAATCCTCAAATTATAGTCCATCCCCTTTGGTGTCCCAAGCTGTCACCATTGGGATCGCCGGTTCCGGACCATAATAGGTGCATACAACTCATAGATAGGATCAAGAACACCACAAACTCAAGAAACAAAAGGGTGATCAGATCTGAAATCATGGCACTCGGGCCCAAAGTGGCAAGCATTAAGAGCAACAAGTTGTAACAGAGATGATAAACACCAAGTAGATGATAGGCAACATGCCCCAACAATCTGATTGAACTATTACATGATATAACTCATCCAATCCCTACCACCCCCTTTGCCTACAGCAGGGAATTACTCACACATGGATGGAGAAGTCATGGAGGGATGATGGAGTGGTGATGGCGATGATTTCCCCTCACCGGAGGCCAAAGCAGCCTCCATATTAGCTCTCACGGAGAAGAATAGAGGGATGTGGCGGCTCCGCGACGTAGATTGGAAAAGCGACTTCTGTTTCGGGGTTTCTGCGTCGGGAGAATAAATAGGGGCCAAGGTAGGTCACCAGGGGGTGTGGGACCCAGCCAGGAGGGCAGGTGGCGCGGCCAGGGGCTGGGCCGCGCCAGGCACCCTCCTGGCTGCCCTGTGGCCCCCCTTTGGATCCTCGGAAGCTTCCGGAACGCAATTTTTTTTTATTTTCTTGGGATTTTTCCACCGTACCTAAATATCCAGAAACCTGCATAAAAGAAAACAGCACTGGTAGCTCTGCTGAAAACAGCGTCAGTCCGGGTTAGTTTCGTTCAAATCATGCAAGAATGAAGCCAAAAAAATAGCAAAAGTGTTTGGAAAATTAGATACGTTTGAGACGTATCAACTCCCCCAAGCTTAGCTATTACTTGTCCTCAAGCAATTCAGTTCAATGAACTGGACGCGACAAAGAAAACTTTGACAAACTCGTTTGCGTCAGCAGATGTATATAAGCATGCACTACGAAAGATTTTAGCAAGTTTTGACACCATGCTACAAGGAAAATGCACGAAGTAATCCTTCTTTCATGTAATCAGTCACAAACAAACAAAAAGTAAATAATATGCTGCTGAAAATCAATCTAAGATCACAATGCACATAGCATGAACATATCAGAGTGGTATCTCGCTAGCCTCCATGAGCGAAGCAAAACATAAATGCAGAAACTCCTCCAGAGTTTTAAAGGAGACTAGAACTCAGAACTCAAAGTAAGAAACATCACAAGCATGCAGAAGACAATGTAATACTTTGGGACAATGCATGTTACACTAAGAATGACAATTATGCTCTCATAGTTGGTGCTTTGGAAAATTGAAGGTGGAGACTCTCGAACCGTGGCTTTTGATGGCCCGTGAAAGGAAGCAAAGACTAAACATGTGCCAGAGCTCTTGGTTTTGAAAACAGAGATAAAACTCTTTTGATAAGTGCAACTTTCCTATCAACGGTGAACGGTAAAGGTCTCTTAATATCCCCCATGCCAACTATATTAATGCTTTTTGCTTACACATGTTCCCTTATCCATAAATCCTTTGATGGTCTACGGAACCTTTTATTTTGCCTCAAGGATGGAAGGAGGATATTGTTCCATCTATCATAAGCATCATTTGGTCCATTTGATTCCATCATCAAGTATGGGGGAGGTGTAAATCTCATATATATTTCTTTTTTATTGACTAGTTAAAACTTCCGTCAAAATATTTTTTGCATGAAAGATATAGATTTCCCCTCACTGCACCATGAGCTTGTACGGTTACAAAGGAGAGGATTTTGAATAAATTTCGGGATGGCACAAGAAAGTCTAAGTTAGTAGTGGCCGGTAAATACCAAATATAGGTAGGTATGGTGGACTCAAATGGAACAACTGGTTTGAAAAGGAGTTTGGAAGAACAAGCAGAATTCCGCTTGGTGCTGGAGGATGGCTAGCAAAAGACAGGGAAGCGACCAAATAGAGAGCATAACAGCCATAATCATGCAGAACGACAAAGCAACATTGAACCGTTCATGAAAGTGATATAACTCACCCTGAAGTAAAAAGATCATCAAGGAAGAACAGACTTTTTAGTCTTAACATGCTTGAACATGTGCCAAGTCAATCCAAGAATCCCCCGGAGGGAAATACCACTTCAATATGCCACACCATGAACAATGCAATTGTCGGGACCCGGGGTTAGCGTATGTAATTCCAGTCACGATACAATCACATGGAGAGCCGAGAACCGTACCCACTTGTCTAAGCAGACAAGGCCAAGCACAGAACGTTCTCGGTAAGCATCGAACGTGAGGGGCATCCCATTCAGGCCGGATGATCAACTGAGATGGGTCCTCAACGTCCGCTCACAAGTCTAATTGCTTATGGGTGGTGAATCCCATACTCATAGACAAGTCGCCTCAACCATGTTATCGATTGGATCCTAACTCTTACATAGACTTACTCCAGCCCGATCACTTAGTCGGGGTCTAGGGCGGGATCAATCATACAACAAAGTGTGCACGTGACAGAGTCACGAACAATCGCATCGCGATGCCCCAAGCTGCGCACATCTAAGGGCCACTTGGTGTATAAAAGACCGCCAGCCAGATCACAACTAAGGTCTCGAAAACCCATACTAAGACATGCATGTTATACACATACACGCAGCACACATGCCTAGTATGAACAGCAGGTATCATCACATAACTCTACAAAGTACTCTTTATTGATATACACATAGAGCATACAAAGATCACATGTCTGTGATCAACATTACATCATACAACGGAAGCAAATTAGGTCTGAGTACAGACAAGTTTAACAAATGGCTTAGAGAAGCCTTGTACAACAAACATGCCCTTCCACGAGGGACCAGACTGCTATCTGGGACTATACTACCAAGGTCAACGTCAAGCTTCACGAAGATGACTCCATCAGGGTCCGGGTTCTCAGCTAAAACATAGAATAAGCAAACGTGAGTACAAAGTCGTACTCAGCAAGACTTACATCAGAACTATACTACTCATGCTCAAGTATCAAGGTAAAGGAGGTGGGGTTCAACATGCAGAAGTGCCAGCTTTGACTTGGCTAATCCTGTACTACGAGTACCAGACTTTGAGGTAAGAAGCGTACACGAGTCCACTACATCTCCAAACAATACACCACTATGGTTACTTCCTCGACTTCCCCACGAAGAAGAACACCATAGCACTCACGCTTATCTTGCGGATTTTATAAGTATCCATTCAAGTTGTCTATGATCAAGTAGAGGTTTCCAAGTAGTCCATAACCGCGGACACGGCTATTCGAATAGTTCATTTACCCTGCAGGGGTGTACATCTTCACATGCGTGTCATCACTTATCGCCTCGTTCTTGGCATCCTTCAAGCGGATGTCGGACGTGGATGAAACCAAGGCACTAACCTCACATCACCTTCTCTAATCTAGGAGTCGACTACCTGAGTTTGGCACCGCTCGAGAGTCCGGCCGGTTCCACGAAACGTACTCAGATAATGTAAGGGACCGAGACGCCACCTCTGCCAGATGGTTTCACTGCCTCACAAGTCCACCACATATCTAGGATGATGCAACCTTTCTTCATTCTTTTTCTATGCACATGCCAAATGGAAAGCCCGAATCTATTGTGACTCTTGGACCGGATCGGGTACGTAAAGAGGCCAAACGGGGCTCCCATAAAACCCTACATGTGGTCATAATCTTTGTCTTGGATCACAAAACAGGAACTCGGGGCCTAGGGCAGTGTTCAACGAGACAACCCACTGTGTACTCCTACACAGTCTTTCATCGTTCACCTTTGCTTAGGGTGGATTCACGAACACGTTTCACTTTCATCAACATCACTGTGTTCATTCCATCCCGACTCACAATCAAAACATCCTCATTGTATCACTAAGCAGCAAAAGAAGTAACAGTTGCAGGGGCCACATGATATCATACAACTCATATGTCAGCTAGGATTGTGGTCTGCTTAATACTGTGGCAAAATGATAGGTCATGCATCGGAATGGGTTCAACTATGCGAAAGAACGTGTCTCGGTGATCTCCTAGACATGCATAAGCGAGACTGAGAGGGAAATAGGATTTTATAGACATGATCAATGGGGTTTGCTTGCCTTGCTGACGAGGTTCGATAACGGGGTCTTCAACGAAGGGGGTGGCCTCCGATTCCAGTTGCACGTCTATCGAGCAAACAATCAAACAAGGTATAAAATTATTTGCAATGCATCAAACACATGATCAATATTGAAATGGTGATGTTCTTGGTCACAATGTGTTTACAATTCCATTTAAAATAAGTCAAATGCAAAGTCATTTGCAAATGTGCTTCAAATTTGAATTTGAATTAAAGTCATATGGATGTTTTGCACTGTTCACCCAATTTTAATTGGTCATATGGATTTTTCTGATATTTTTAGACATATTATTTGCTATATTTGGAGTTCATATGAATTAGTTATGAATTTCCCAAGTTTAATTCATTTTCTGGATTTTTCTGGATTATTTTAAATCAATTCTAAGTTCTGGAATTTCTTTACTGCGTCAGCATTGCGTGGGTATGACGTCAGGGGGGGGGGGCTGACCAGTGGGTCCACCCTGTCAGCCTCTGCGGGTGTTAAACCGGTTTGATTTAACTTAACAGAGAGTTAAGGGGGGGGGGCTGGCCCACATGTCATAGGGTTAGGGTTAAGATTAGCTGGGTGATTAGGGTTAACTTAACCCAACTCGCCGACGGCTCAACGCCGGCGACGTCAAGCACGGCGGCGCGGCACTGGGTGGCGATTTTGGCCACCAAATCGGGCGCTGCTTGCACGAGAAGAAGCCCCGTGCTCGTCCGCATCACGCTGTGCCACCAGGGGGTCTCGGGGAGGGCTGAAACGACGCCGACGACGACGAGGTGCGGCGGCCGGCCACTGGTGAGGTGGAGGTGGGGCTACGGTGCATGGGAGAGAGCGCGGAATGGGGGAAAACGACGAGGGGCTCACCCCGGACGCAACGGCGTCGACGGCGAGAGCTTTGAGGGCGTGACGACAACAAATTTGCTGACGAGGTCCACGGCGGCCGGCGGCTTGTTGGTGAAGAAGGCGACGAGTACGGAGCTCCTCGGCTCGATTGGCTACACGGGAAGACGAAGTCGGCGACGCCGGTGACGATGGACAAGGTGGCGAGGGCGGAGGGGGCTTCTGGCCACGACTGGGCGGCGGCGTGCTCCGGCTGGGCTTCGGGGTGGCGCTGAAATCGCGAAGAGGAGAGGGGGAGGAGGTCCAGGGAGAGGGGGAAGAGGAGCGGGGCGTGCACGGGGTCTCCACGGCGAGGGAAAGAGGCACAGGGGGCCTTGGAGCCTTCTCGGCGTCGCGGTGGCGCCGCGGCGTGCTCCCAGGCCGCCACCGAGCTGCTTCGGCGTCGGTGGGGAAGACGACAGGCGGCCGCTGCGGGCTGGGCCGAGGTGCTGGGCCAGACAGGCTTGAGTTGGGCCGAAGCCACGGGTGTTCTCTTTTTTCCAATTCTTCTATGTTTTAATTTTCTGCCCTTTTGTTTTGCCCTGGTAAAAATACCAAAGCATTTTATAAAAATGCCCAATTACTTTTATAAATACTAGGTGACCAGTAGCTAGTCACATATGGAATTTGGGCATTTTTGAAATTCAATATATTTTGAATTTCAATTCAAATAGGGTTATTTTAATTTCCAAATCCACTGTTTGAATATTAGAAAATTCCATGTGCATGGGATTGATCCCAAACCACTTTTAAAATGATCAGCAACATTTATAGGAATTTTCCAAAGATTCAAATGATTTTTGGAAAAATATTTTTATTTGGCCAATTGAATTAAAATTTCTAGGGCTTTTCTTTCCCCATTTTGAATTTCTTCTTGAATTTTTGCATGATGCAAAGGGCACAAACAAACCTAGTACTTACCCTAGTTGGGGGTTCTGACAACTCGCCCCCACTCAAAAGAATCTCGTCCCGAGATTCAGAAGTCGTCGGGAGGAAGGTGGGGTACTCGGCACGGAGGCGGTCTTCTCTTTCCCAGGTTGCTTCTTTCTCGGAGTGATGTGACCATTGAACTTTAAGGAACTTGATCTTCTTTTGGCGAGTGACACGCTCTGCTGAATCAAGAATACGAACAGGGTATTCCCGATAAGAAAGGTCATCTTGGAGATCAAGCGTTTCATGGTCGACTTCGCGGATGGGGTCCTTGAAGCAACGCCTGAGTTGTGACACATGGAATACATCATGTACTCGGAAAAGGTGCGGAGGTAGTTCAAGTTGGTAGGCAACTTCTCCACGTTTAGCGAGAATGCAGAAAGGTCCGATGTAACGTGGGGCCAACTTGCCTTTGATACCGAATCTTTGGGTTCCCTTCAGAGGAGTAACCCTAAGGTAAGCCTTCTCATCAATATTGTAGCTCTCCTTTCTATGATGACGATCATAGTAGCTCTTTTGACGAGACTGAGCGGCTTTCAAACGATCACGAACAATGCGAACTTGCTCTTCTGCTTCCTTGATCATATCCGGTCCAAAGAGTTGTCTTTCACCGGTTTCTGACCAGTTAAGGGGTGTTCGACATCGTCGTCCGTAGAGGAATTCAAAGGGAGCCATGTTCAGACTAGATTGATAGCTATTGTTATAAGCAAATTCGGCGAATGGAAGAGATTTCTCCCAATTCTTTCCGAAAGAGATAACACAAGCTCTGAGCATGTCTTCCAAGATTTGATTAACCCTTTCAACTTGACCGCTAGACTGAGGGTGGAAAGCTGTACTAAAGGATAGATGAGTTCCCATAGCATTTTGAAAACTTTCCCAAAATCTAGAGGTGAAAAGGCTACCACGATCAGAATTGATCACCAACGGAACACCGTGAAGAGACACTATTCTAGAGACGTACAAGTCCGCTAACTGGCTAGCAGTTATAGACTCGCGAACAGGAAGAAAGTGAGCAACTTTGGAAAGTCGATCAATGACAACGAAGATGGCATCATTTCCTTTCTGGGTTTTTGGAAAGCCGGTGATGAAGTCCATACCGACCTTGTCCCATTTCCACTCGGGAATAGACAATGGCTGAAGAGTACCAGCAGGTCTTTGGTGTTCTGCCTTAATGCGACGACAAACATCACATTCGGCAACAAATTGTGGAATGTCTCTCTTCATCCGGTTCCACCAAAATCTCTGGCGTAGATCTCGGTACATTTTTGTGCTACCGGGATGAATTGAGAGGGGAGTGTCATGAGCTTCCTTAAGGATCAGCTTCTTTAGGACTTCATTTTCAAGAACTACTAAACGATTTTCAAAGAATATCGTTCCTTGATCATTTGCAGAGAAACATTTAGCAACTCCGCTAACAATGTTCTGCTTGATCTCTTGAATACTACTATCTTGTTTCTGGGCGGCTATGATTTGATCCTCAAGGGTTGGTTTCGCCACCAAGTTGAAAAAAGATCCACAAGGAACATTCTCGAGATTGAGCTTTCGAAATTCCTCATGAAGAAGTGGTTGATACTGCTGTAACATGAGGTTGTTACAGTACGACTTACGACTTAGTGCATCAGCCATGACATTGGCCTTGCCTGGGGTGTAAGAAATTCCTAAGTCATAATATTTTATCAACTCTATCCAGCGTCTTTGCCTGAGATTAAGATCTGGCTGGGTGAATATGTATTTGAGGCTTTGGTGGTCGGAATATATCTCACAACGATTACCAAGGAGGTAATGTCGCCAAGTCTTCAGAGCATGAACTACGGCAGCGAGTTCAAGATCATGGGTAGGATAGTTCTCTTCATGTGGCCGCAACTGGCGTGAAGTATAAGCTACCACATGTCTATCTTGCATAAGTATGCATCCTAACCCTTGCCGTGAAGCATCACAATAGATCTCGAAATCCCTTTTGGTGTCTGGAGGTGCAAGTACGGGTGCAGAAGTCAATCTTCTTTTTAGCTCTTGAAAGCTTTCCTCGCACTTGGGGGTCCATTGGAATTTCTTATCTTTCTTGAGGAGTTCAGTAAGAGGCTTTGCAACTTTAGAAAATTTCTCGACGAAGCGGCGGCAATAGCTTGCTAAGCCAAGAAAAGTTCTAACTTGGTTAACCGATTCAGGTGGAGTCCATTCAAGGACGGCCTGAACTCTCTCGGGATTGACTGCAACACCTTTCGCAGAAATCACGTGGCCTAAGTAGGTCACTTCTGGTAGCCAAAATTCACACTTGGAGAACTTGGCATAAAGGCGGTGCTCTCTAAGTTTCATCAATACCAGCCTTAGGTGTTGGGCATGATCTTCTTCGTTCTTCGAGTAGATTAGAATATCATCGAGATAAACCACAACAAATTTATCTAGGTACTCCATGAAGATCGAATTCATCAAGCGTGAAAATGTGGCGGGGGCATTGGTTAAACCAAAGGACATAACGGTGTACTCGTAAAGACCATAACGAGTAGTGAAAGCCGTTTTTGGAATGTCCTCATTTCGTATTTTGATTTGATGATAGCCTAATCTCAAATCCATCTTGGAGAATACAGAGGATCCTGCAAGTTGATCATAAAGATCATTGATCCTGGGCAGTGGGTACTTGTTCTTTATCGTCGCTAGATTTAGCGGGCGATAGTCTACGCACATCCTTTCTGTTCCATCTTTCTTCGTTACGAACAGAACGGGGCAACCCCGTGGCGATGAGCTAGGGCGGATGAAGCCTTTTGCCAACGAAGCATCAAGTTGGGTTTTTAGCTCAGCTAACTCATGTGGGGCCATTCTATATGGGCGTCTCGAAATTGGGGCTGTGCCTGGTATAAGATCCACTATGAATTCTACACAACTGTCGGGTGGCATTCCCGGCAGCTCTTCAGGAAAGAAATCCGGGAAGTCATGAACCACCGGAACATCTTCAAGGTCAAGAAGGGGAAGCACATTCAAAGTATGCATCTGGATTTTAGAGCTGGGTGATGTGTAGTCAATGATCTGGCCTGAAGGATGGGTGAGTTTAACTGATTTGGCTTTACAATCAAGGAAAGCATTCTGCCTTGATAACCAATCCATTCCTAGGATGACATCAATGTCCGAAGACTTGAGGGCTATAAGTGAAGCAAGGAATACTAAACCCTCAATTGCAATTTGATTGCCATGGCTTACTCTATTAGTTTGCCACTTTGAACCAGGAGTTTGAATGATCATTGGGAAAACATTTCTTCAAAAGGAAACTCATGAAGAAGTGCATAACTCTCCGACATGAATGAATGAGAAGCTCCTGGATCAAAAAGAACGGAGGCGGGGACATGATTGACTCGGAGTGTGCCAAGAATGACATCAGAAGCAGCAGTGGTTTCCTCAACTGAGATTTGGTGTCAGAACCCCAAAGTAGGTTTGTGTTTAACCTAGCTTGCATTTTTGCATCTTGAAAAAAATTGCAAAAGAAAAGGAAATGGGGAAAAGAAAAGCCCTAAATGAATTTAAATAAAAAGGCCAGAAATAAATCTTTTTCCAAAATTCTTTTGGATGTATTGAAAAATCCTAAAAATGAGTCTGATCATTTTAAAAGTGATTTGGGATTAATCCCATGCTCATAGATTTTTCAATAATTCAAAAGGTGGCTTGGAAATTAAATAAATTGCCTATTTGAATTGAAATTCAAATAAGTTGAATTTCAAAAATTCCCAAAACTTGGGATTGGCTTCTATATAGTCACCTAGGTTTTATAAAATTGTTTGTGGATTTTTATAAATTCCCTAGCTATTTATTTTAAAGGGAAACACAAACAACAGAAAGAAAAATAAGAAAAGAAAGAAGGAAAAGACTTACCCCTCGCTCAGGGCGAAGGCCCACCTGGCCCAGCCCGGCTCCTCTCCTCTGTCGTCTTCCTCCTCTGCCAGAAGGAGAGGCAGCCGCGCCGTGCGCTGCGTGGCAGGCATGCCTCCCCCTCCACGCCACCTCCTGCTCTCCCCTCCTCTTCTCCTTCGCTCTGGAGACGCCCAGAAGGCCCCAGGCCACTCTCCCTCCCCTCGCGACCTCCCTCCTCTCCTCTGCCTCCATTTTACGAGCCGCCCCGAGAGCTCGCCGGAACGAGCCCGTGCGCCTGTGCGGCCAACGGAGACAGGCCGCCGCACCGACGTGTCCATGCGGTTCCTCGACGTCGACTTCGTCAAGCCGCGCCGCCAATTTGAGCCAAGCCACCTCCTAGTCGCCGCCCGCATCGACTTCCTCCGCCACGGCCGCCGTGCTCCTCGTCAGAAATTCGTCGCCGCCAGTGCCTCCGGGACCTCCCCGAGCTCACCTTCGTCTTCCCGGTGAGGTCCTCTTCAGAATGCCCCGTCTGGGTCTCCTCCCCGTGCTCCCAATCACCTTATCCCCGCCATGGCCGTAAGCTCGTCGCCGCGGGCCTGCTCGCCGGCGTGGCCACGGGCCCCCTGGGTGCCCCTTGTGCGCCAACAGCTGCAGGAGACCGCAGGCTAACCGCTGGTGCCCTCGCCCTCCACCCCCGTGCCCTTTTTCGTCATCCGCCATGACCAGTGGCTCCGGCCGCCGCCTCCCGACGTCGAAGCCGTGGCCTGAAGCCTCCCTGTGACACCCCGTTAGCACCGCTCGAAGCGGATGAGAACGGGCTACGCCCCAGTGCCCCTTTCCCCCTCCCCCGTGCCCTCCAGCCAACTCCGGCGAGGTCTCCGACCAGCCACCGGCCAGCCCGCGCCTAACCACGTCCCCCCTCTCTCTGGCCAGTGGGCCCAAGGCCATTAGCCTAATGACCAGCTTAAACCCCCCCCCCAGGCCTAGTGACATGTCGGGCCAAGCCTCTAATTAGATTAGTTTAAGTTAATTAACCCCTGGCTTAACCCACTGACACTGACTGGTGGGCCCCTTTTGACAGTTTGACCAGTCAAACCCCTGACGCCAGCATGATGCAGTGCTGACGCAGTAAATCTTAAATCAATTTAATTTATTCAGTAAATTCCAGAAATTGGCTGAAACTTTGAAAAATCATAGAAAATTCATTTTAACTCCAAATTCAACATATAATATATGAAAAATTATCAGGAGAAAATCCTCTATCCAAATTTCCAACTTTCAGCTATGTTAGAGTTGATCTTAAAAAGGGATCAGTAGCTTTTGCTATTTGATTTAATTGGATTTAATTCAAAATGAATTCAATTGCTATTCCAACTTCAAACTTTGAAATGCACCACACATCACTTGTACTTCAGAAGCATTTCACACACATGACCATTTGGTTTCAAATGAACAAACTTTAGAAAATGCAAGTGGACCAAATTTAAATAACATTTGGAGTTTGAATTTGAATTTCCTTTTCAAATCAACTTCAATTAAAATGTGGCAATTCAAACATAGGTCACATCAGCACATTACCATGCTATGTTTTGCATTTTGAATGTGCATTGTATTATCTTGAATGTGCTTTACTTTCAGTGCTTCGATGATTGCTTCTTCTCGGTAGAGTTGATCTCGGAGACGAGTTCAATCTCATGTCAGAAGAGTGTTACCTCGTGATCGTCAGCAAGGCAAGCAGCCCCCTCTTTGATCATGTCTATAAAATCCCAGTTCCCTCTCATTCTCGCAAATGCATGTTTAGGATGTCACCATGGTACGTTCTACCGCTAGTTGAACCCATTCCTTTGCATGACCTATCATTTTGTCACAGTAGTAAGCAAACCACAATCCTAGCAGATGTAGGAGTTGGTTGATATCATGTGTCCCCTGCAACTGTTACAGCTTATTGCATGCTTAGAGTTGTTACCTGAGGCTACTTTGATGTGAGTCGGGATGGTAGTGATCATGTGAATGATGGTGGTAATGTGTTGGTGAATCTACCCTAAACAAAGGTGAACGATGAGAGGCTGTGTAGGAGTACACAGTGGGTTGTCTCGTTGAACACTGCCTTAGGCCCGAGTTCTTGTGTTGTTATCCAAGACCAAGAGTACGACCACACATTGGGCTCACTGACCCCTCTCGGCCTAGTACCTCACCCCGGACCAGTCCAGGAGTCGCAAGTAGTTCGCCCTTTAACGATCTCAAGCAGGTGGAACCAAGGTAAGTGGTTGGTTGGCGTAGGTTGTGGGCACGTTGAATCAAGTGATCATGATCGAGTTGAGCTTGATGGCGGTCATACAACGTTTGAGTCCGCATCGGAACAATCGGCCGGATTCCGATTGTGGTCCCAACTCAAAGAGGCGACTCCCTAGGACTAGAGATGGTGCCGTGAGTGAAGTGTCGTGGCAGCATCCTCGCCGGTACTCAGTTGAAGGGTCCATCCCCAGGCGGTAACTGATGAGGCGTGTGTGTAGCAGTACACCCCTGCAGGGTTAATGAACTATTTGAATAGCCGTGTCCGCGGTTATGGACTACTTGGAGACCTTTACTTGATCATAGATAACTTGAACCGTATACTTCTAAAACACACCAAGATAAGTGTGAGTGCTATGGCGTGCTTCCTCGTGGGGAAGTCGAGGAAGGCACCATAGTGGAGTATTGGTTGGAGACTGCTGTTACTTGGACTCATGTACGTTCTTACCTCTCTCTGGTACTCGTAGTTCAGGATTAGCCAAGTCAAAGTTGGCACTTCTGCAAGTGAAATCCCACCTCCCTTTACCTTGATACATGTGCATGAATAGTATAGTTCCTATGTAAGTCTTGCTGAGTACGACTTTGTACTCACGTTTGCTTATTCTATGTTTTAGAGACGAGACCACTGACCCTGATGGTGGCCTCTACCTCGAGCTCGACGTGGACCAATGTTGTATAGTTCGAGGCAGCAGCCTGTGCCCTTTGGAGGGTCGTTGTATTTTCTTTCAGGCTTCTTAAGCCATTTGTTAAACTTGTCTTTACTAAGACATAATTTGCTTCCGTTGATGTTTGATGTAATGTTGGATCACATTCATGTGATCTCTGCTTGTAATACAACTACTATGTCTGCTTTGTTTAGCAGAAGTTATAAAGACTGAGTTCTAGAGTTCATGTTGTGATTACCTGCTGTTTACACTGGACATGTATGTTGCGTGTATGTTTATAACATGCATGTCTTAGTGTGGGGTTCGATAGCTTAGTTGTGTTCTTGCCGGCGGTATTTTATACACCAAGTGGCCCTTAGATGTGCGCAGCTTGGGGCATCGCGATGCGATTGCTCGTGACTCTGTCACGTGGCACACTTTGTTGTATGATCGAGCCCGCCCGAGATCCCGACTAAGTCTATGTAAGGGTTATGATTCAGTCGATAACATGGTTGAGGCGACTTGTCTGTGAATATGGGATTCACCACCCATATCATTAGACTTGTGTGCGGACGATGAGGACCCATCTCAGTTGATCATCCGTCCTGAATGGGATGCCCCTCACGTTCGATGCTTACCGAGAGTGATCTGTGCTTGGCCTTGTCTGCTTAGACAAGTGGGTACGGCTCTCGGCTCTCCATGTGATTGTATTATGACTGGAATTACATATGCTAACCCCGGGTCCCGACAGACTTGGTATCAGAGCAGGACTGCCTGTAGGATTATCAAACCTTTGGCCGATGTCGAGTCTAGCATTCTATAGTTATAAAGTTACTTTGGGTATAAGGGAACAACGTAAGACTTCTTTTTTCTCCTTATCCTCATCGATCTGAGTTCTGAGTCAATCTCATCTTATTCTACGTGAAGATAGGACTAGGCTCATCTATGTCTTACTAGGACATCTCGTTGATTGCTTCTTTGTAGCTGTAGGAGTGTTGTGGTCTTTCTGAACCATCATTCCATAGTGTTTCTGTGGAAGTGATGTCCGTTATTCTATAGGTTGTCTCAATTTCCATCCCGGTACAGCCGTTATGCTGTCCGTTTGTGACTTTGATGCTATTGCATTATAGTCTTCTATCTTAGCATAGAATTGTGTCCTAAATCCTATTCTGATTGTTGATTCTTATCACACAGAATGTCAGGTGCAAGTCAAGGTGTTGATCCCAGTTCCAGTTACATAGACGATGAAGAACCTCCACCACCAACCTCAACGGCAGAAATCATGTTGGAGGCTGAACGAAATCGTCGTGATCAGACACGTCTTCTCGAGCGTATTGAGAAGAACACTTCTCGTCAGCATCATAGTGTTGTCACCATCCAGGACATCATTCTCCTCAACCCGCCAGTATTCCGATGTCCTTCCGAGCCCCTTGATGCCGATGATTGGCTTCGTTCCCTCGAGCGTAAGCTTGAGACAGCCCATGTTGCTCCAGGTGATCGTGTGCTATTCGCGGCATACTTTCTGGAAGGTGCTGCTCTTCATTGGTGGGAAAACTTCGTGGCAATGCAACCAGTTGGTCACGTGGTTACTTGGCAAGAGTTCTGTGATGAATTCCGAGGATATCATATTCCGGATCAGCTGATGGAGCGCAAGAGAGAAGAATTTTGCAATCTGACCCAAGGAAAGATGACTGTTCATGAGTATAGGACTGAGTTCACTCGTCTAGCACGTTATGCCCAAGAAGAAGTATCCACCGACGCCAAGAAACAAGAAAGGTTCCGCAAGGGACTTAGCCCCGTCCTTCGTCATGACCTGAACCTTCACGAGTTCGTCAACTTCAGGGACTTGGTCGACAAATCCTTCAAGGCCGAGTATGGAAATGAGTTGTATGAAGAGTCTCGCAAGCGTGATCGTGAGTTTGCCCAATCTTCTGGCCCAGTTTCTCGGAAACGCCGTGTTTGGATTCCCTTCAGTGACGTCAGTCGTGCTGTAAGTGCTTCTAGACCCCCAACCACCATATATCGTCCACCTCAACCCAATCTTCCTCCTTGGAATTTTGTTGGAAAATCAAGTGCTCAAGTTCCTTTCATTCCACGTGGTGTTTGTTTCCAATGTGGACAATCAGGCCACAATGTTCGAGAGTGTCCCCAAAATCATGTAGCCACCACACCTAAACCAAAGCAAACCTTTCGTCGTGGTACGCCGCTACCCAAGACTTCCAATGTCAAGCCTCCTGTTTATGAACATGGTTATGTAAATCATGTATCCATTCTAGATTCCCACAAGTCAACCGATGTTGTACTCAGAACCCTTCCTGGCAATTCCACCCCAGATTCGGTTCTTTTTGACCCAGGAGCCTCTTACTCATTCATATCCCAGGACTTTGCACTATCACATGACATCTCTTTTTCGATGTTATCCACCCCCTTAGTTGTGCAAGCCCCTGGATCCAGATGGCACACCACCATGGTGAGTCATGAGAATGAAATTGCAATTGAGGGTTTAGTATTCCTTGCCTCACTTATAGCCCTCAAGTCTTCAGACATTGATGTCATCCTAGGAATGGATTGGTTATCAAGACAGAGTGTTGTCCTTGATTGTAAAGCCAAGTCAGTGAAACTAACCCATCCATCAGGCCAGACAATCAAGTACACCTCACCAAGCTCTAAAACCCAGGTGCATTCTTTAAATGTGCTTCCTCTTCCAGACCTTGAAGATATTCCGGTGGTTCGTGACTTCCCGGATGTCTTTCTAGAAGAGCTGCCAGGAATACCACCTGACAGATCTGTAGAGTTTGTGGTAGATCTTGTCCCAGGAACCGCACCAATATCCAGACGCCCATATAGAATGGCCCCACGTGAGTTAGCTGAGCTCAAAATCCAACTTGAAGCTTCGTTGGCAAAAGGCTTCATCCGCCCTAGCTCATCGCCATGGGGTTGCCCCGTTCTGTTCGTAACGAAGAAAGATGGAACAGAAAGGATGTGTGTAGACTATCGCCCGCTAAATCTAGCGACGATAAAGAACAAGTACCCACTGCCCAGGATCAATGATCTTTATGATCAACTTGCAGGATCCTCTGTCTTCTCCAAAATGGATTTTAGATTAGGCTATCATCAGATCAAAATCCGAACGAGGACATTCCCAAAACGGCTTTTACTACTCGTTATGGTCTTTACGAGTACACCGTCATGTCCTTCGGTTTAACCAATGCCCCCGCCACATTCTCGCGTTTGATGAATTCGATCTTCATGGAGTACTTAGATAAATTTGTTGTAGTTTATCTTGATGACATTCTCATCTACTCGAAGAACGAAGAAGATCACGCAGAACATCTTAGGCTGGTATTGATGAAACTTAGAGAGCAACGCCTGTATGCTAAATTCTCCAAGTGTGAATTCTGGCTACCAGAAGTGACCTACTTAGGCCACGTGATTTCTGCAAAAGGCATTGCTGTCAATCCCGAGAGAGTTCAGGACGTCCTTGACTGGACTCCACCTGAATCGGTTAAGCAAGTTCGGAGTTTTCTTGGCTTAGCAAGCTATTGTCGCCGCTTCGTCGAGAACTTTTCTAAAGTTGCAAAGCCTCTGACTGAACTCCTCAAGAAAGAGAAGAAATTCGAATGGACTCCCAAGTGCGAGGAAAGCTTTCAAGAGCTAAAAAGAAGATTGACTTCTGCACCCGTACTTGCGCCTCCAGACACCAAAAAGGATTTCGAGATCTATTGTGATGCCTCACGGCAAGGGTTAGGATGCATACTTCTGCAAGATCGACATGTGGTAGCTTATGCTTCACGCCAGTTGCGGCCACATGAAGAGAACTATCCTACCCATGATCTTGAACTCGCTGCCGTAGTTCATGCCCTGACAACTTGGCGACATTACCTCCTTGGTAATCGTTGTGAGATCTATTCCGACCAACAAAGCCTGAAATACATATTCACCCAGCCAGATCTTAATCTCAGGCAAAGACGCTGGATAGAGTTGATAAAAGATTATGACTTAGGAATTTCTTAAACCCCAGGCAAAGCCAATGTCATGGCTGATGCACTAAGTCGTAAGTCATATTGTAACAACCTCATGTTACAACAGTATCAACCACTTCTTCATGAGGAATTTCGAAAGCTCAACCTCGAGATTGTTCCTCGTGGATCTCTTTTCAACTTGGTGGCGAAACCAACCCTTGAGGATCAAATCATAGTTGCCCAAAGGCGTGCACGAGGTGTTCGCCGGATCAAGGAGAACATTGCTAGCGGAGTTGCTAAATGTTTCTCCACAGATAGTAAAGGAACGGTATTCTTTGAAAATCGTTTGGTAGTACCTAAGAATAGGGAACTAAGGCAATTTATCCTCAAAGAAGCCCATGATACACCCCTCTCCATTCATCCCGGTAGCACAAAAATGTACCGAGATCTACGCCAGAGATTTTTGTGGACTAGATGAAGAGAGAAATTGCTCAGTTCATTGCTGAATGTGATGTTTGTCGTCGCATTAAGGAAGAACATCAAAGACCTGCTGGTACTCTTAGACCTTTGCCTATCCCCGAGTGGAAGTGGGATAAAGTCAGTATGGATTTCATCACTGGCTTTCCAAAAACCCAGAAAGGAAATGATGCCATCTTCGTTGTCATTGATCGACTTTCAAAAGTTGCTCACTTCCTTCCAGTTCGAGAGTCTATAACTGCTAGCCAGTTAGCGGACTTGTATGTCTCCCGAATCGTGTCACTTCACGGTGTTCCTTTGGAAATCAATTCAGACCGTGGTAGTCTTTTCACTTCTCGATTTTGGGAAAGTTTCCAGAATGCTATGGGAACCCACCTCTCCTTTAGCACCGCTTATCACCCACAGTCCAGTGGTCAAGTAGAAAGGGTCAATCAAATTCTCGAAGACATGCTCAGAGCTTGTGTTATCTCTTTCGGAAAGAAATGGGAGAATTCTCTTCCTTTTGCCGAATTTGTGTATAACAATAGTTTCCAATCTAGCTTGGGCATGGCTCCTTTTGAATTTCTCTATGGACGGAAATGTCGAACACCCCTAAACTGGTCAGAAACCGGTGAAAGACAATTCTTTGGACCGGATTTGATTCAGGATGCAGAAGAGCAGGTTTGCATTGTTCATGAGAAATTGAAAACAGCCCAGTCTCGTCAGAAAAGCTATTATGATCGTCATCATAGGGAAGAAAGCTATAATCTGGATGAGAAGGCTTACCTTCGGGTTACTCCTCTGAAGGGTACCCATCTCTTCGGTATCAAAGGCAAGTTGGCCCCACGTTATATCGGTCCCTTTCGCATTCTCGCCAAACGTGGAGAAGTTGCCTACCAATTGGAACTACCCCCTCAACTCTCCCAGGTTCATGATGTCTTCCACGTCTCTCAACTCAGGCGTTGCTTCAAGGACCCCATCCGCGAAGTAGACCACGAAACGCTTGATCTCCAAGATAACCTTTCATATCGAGAGTACCCTGTTCGTATTCTTGATGAAGCCGAGCATAGCACCAGACGCCAGAAGATCAGAGTCCTCAAAGTGCAGTGGTCACATCATTCAGAGCAAGAAGCCACCTGGGAACGAGAGGATCGTCTACGAGCTGAGTACCCCACCCTCTTCCCGACAACTTCTGAATCTCGGGACGAGATTCTTTTGAGTGGGGCCGAGTTGTCAGAACCCCAAAGTAGGTTTGTGTTTAACCTAGCTTGCATTTTTGCATCTTGAAAAAAATTGCAAAAGAAAAGCAAATGGGGAAAAGAAAAGCCCTAAATGAATTTAAATAAAAAGGCCAGAAATAAATCTTTTTCCAAAATTCTTTTGGATGTATTGAAAAATCCTAAAAATGAGTCTGATCATTTTAAAAGTGATTTGGGATTAATCCCATGCTCATTGATTTTTCAATAATTCAAAAGTTGGCCCTGAAATTAAATAAATTGCCTATTTGAATTGAAATTCAAATAAGTTGAATTTCAAAAATTCCCAAAACTTGGGATTGACTTCTATATAGTCACCTAGGTTTTATAAAATTGTCTGGGGATTTTTATAAATGCCCTAGCTATTTATTTTAAAGGGCAACACAAACAACAGAAAGAAAATTAAGAAAAGAAAGAAGGAAAAGACTTACCCCTCGCTCAGGGCGAAGGCCCACCTGGCCCAGCCCGGCTCCTCTCCTCTGTCGTCTTCCTCCTCTGCCAGAAGGAGAGGCAGCCGCGTCGTGCGCGGCGTGGCGGGCATGCCTCCCCCTCCACGCCACCTCCTGCTCTCCCCTCCTCTTCTCCTTCGCTCTGGAGACGCCCAGAAGGCCCCAGGCCACTCTCCCTCCCCTCGCGACCTCCCTCCTCTCCTCTGCCTCCATTTTCCGAGCCGCCCCGAGAGCGCGCCGGAACGAGCCCGTCCGCCTGCGCGGCCAACGGAGACAGGCCGCCGCACCGACGTGTCCTTGCGGTTCCTCGACGTCGACTTCGTCAAGCCGCGCCGCCAATTTGAGCCAAGCCACCTCCTAGTCGCCGCCCGCATCGACTTCCTCCGCCACGGCCGCCGTGCTCCTCGTCGTAAATTCGTCGCCGCCAGTGCCTCCGGGACCTCCCCGAGCTCACCTTCGTCTTCCCGGTGAGGTCCTCTTCAGAATGCCCTGTCTGGGTCTCCTCCCCGTGCTCCCAATCACCTTATCCCCGCCATGGCCGTAAGCTCGTCGCCGCGGGCCTGCTCGCCGGCGTGGCCACGGGCCTCCCCTGGGTGCCCTGTGTGCGCCAACAGCTGCAGGAGACTGCGGGCTAACAGCTGGTGCCCTCGCCCTCCACCCCCGTGCCCTCTGTCGTCATCCGCCATGACCAGTGGCTCCGTCCGCCGCCTCCCGACGTCGAATCCGTGGCCTGAAGCCTCCCCGTGGCACCCCGTTAGCACCGCTCGAAGCGGACGAGCACGGGCTACGCCCCAGTGCACCTTTTCCCCTCCCCCGTGCCCTCCAGCCAACTCCGGCGAGGTCTCCGACCAGCCGCCGGCCAGCCCGCGCCTAACCACGTCCCCTCTCTCTCTGACCAGTGGGCCCAAGGCCATTAGCCTAATGACCAGCTTAAACCCCCCCCCCCCAGGCCCAGTGACATGTGGGGCCAAGCCTCTAATTAGATTAGTTTAAGTTAATTAACCCCTGGCTTAACCCACTGACACTGACTGGTGGGCCCCTTTTGACAGTTTGACCAGTCAAACCCCTGACGCCAGCATGATGCAGTGCTGACGCAGTAAATCTTAAATCAATTTAATTTATTCAGTAATTTCCAGAAATTGGCTGAAACTTTGAAAAATCATAGAAAATTCATTTTAACTCCAAATTCAACATATAATATATGAAAAATTATCAGGAGAAAATCCTCTATCCAAATTTCCAACTTTAAGCTATGTTGGAGTTGATCTTAAAAAGGGATCAGTAGCTTTTGCTATTTGATTTAATTGGATTTAATTCAAAATGAATTCAGTTGCTATTCCAACTTCAAACTTTGAAATGCACCACACATCACTTGTACTTCAGAAGCATTTCACACACATGACCATTTGGTTCCAAATGAACAAACTTTAGCAAATGCAAGTGGACCAAATTTAAATAACATTTGGAGTTTGAATTTGAATTTCCTTTTCTAATCAACTTCAATTAAAATGTGGCAATTCAAACATAGGTCACATCAGCACATTACCATGCTATGTTTTGCATTTTGAATGTGCATTGTATTATCTTGAATGTGCTTTACTTTCAGTGCTTCGGTGATTGCTTCTTCTCGGTAGAGTTGATCTCGGAGACGAGTTCAACCTCACGTCAGAAGAGTGTTACCTCGTGATCGTCAGCAAGGCAAGCAGCCCCCTCTTTGATCATGTCTATAAAATCCCAGTTCCCTCTCATTCTCGCAAATGCATGTTTAGGATGTCACCATGGTACGTTCTACCGCTAGTTGAACCCATTCCTTTGCATGACCTATCATTTTGTCACAGTAGTAAGCAAACCACAATCCTAGCAGATGTAGGAGTTGGTTGATATCATGTGGCCCCTGCAACTGTTACAGCTTATTGCATGCTTAGAGTTATTACCTGAGGCTACTTTGATGTGAGTCGGGATGGTAGTGATCATGTGAATGATGGTGGTAACGTGTTGGTGAATCTACCCTAAACAAAGGTGAACGATGAGAGGCTGTGTAGGAGTACACAGTGGGTTGTCTCGTTGAACACTGCCTTAGGCCCGAGTTCTTGTGTTGTTATCCAAGACCAAGAGTACGACCACACATTGGGCTCACTGACCCCTCTCGGCCTAGTACCTCACCCCGGACCAGTCCAGGAGTCGCAAGTAGTTCGCCCTTTAACGATCTCAAGCAGGTGGAACCAAGGTAAGCGGTTGGCGTAGGTTGTGGGCACGTTGAATCAAGTGATCATGATCGAGTTGAGCTTGATGGCGGTCACACAAAGTTTGAGTCCGCATCGGAACAATCGGCCGGATTCCGATTGTGGTCCCAACTCAAATAGGCGACTCCCTAGGACTAGAGATGGTGCCGTGAGTGAAGTGTCGTGGCAGCATCCTCACCGGTACTCACTTGAAGGGTCCATCCCCAGGCGGTAACTGATGAGGCGTGTGTGTAGCAGTACACCCCTGCAGGGTTAATGAACTATTCGAATAGCCGTGTCCGCGGTTATGGACTACTTGGAGACCTTTACTTGATCATAGATTACTTGAACCGGATACTTCTAAAACACACCAAGATAAGTGTGAGTGCTATGGCGTGCTTCCTCGTGGGGAAGTCGAGGAAGGAACCATAGTGGAGTATTGGTTGGAGACTGTTACTTGGACTCGTGTACGTTCTTACCTCTCTCTGGTACTCGTAGCTCAGGATTAGCCAAGTCAAAGAAGGCACTTCTGCAAGTGAAATCCCACCTCCCTTTACCTTGATACATGTGCATGAATAGTATAGTTCCTATGTAAGTCTTGCTGAGTACGACTTTGTACTCACGTTTTCTTATTCTATGTTTTAGAGAAGAGACCACTGACCCTGATGGTGGCCTCTACCTCGAGCTCGACGTGGACCAATGTCGTATAGTTCCAGGCAGCAGCCTGTGCCCTTTGGAGGGTCGTTGTATTTTCTTTCAGGCTTCTTAAGCCATTTGTTAAACTTGTCTTTACTAAGACATAATTTGCTTCCGTTGATGTTTGATGTAATGTTGGATCACATTCATGTGATCTCTGCTTGTAATACAACTACTATGTCTGCTCTGTTTAGTAGAAGTTATAAAGACTGAGTTCTAGAGTTCATGTTGTGATTACCTGCTGTTTACACTGGACATGTATGCTGCGTGTATGTTTATAACATGCATGTCTTAGTGTGGGGTTCGATAGCTTAGTTGTGTTCTTGCCGGCGGTCTTTTATACACCAAGTGGCCCTTAGATGTGCGCAGCTTGGGGCATCGCGATGCGATTGCTCGTGACTCTGTCACGTGGCACACTTTGTTGTATGATCGAGCCCGCCCGAGATCCCGACTAAGTGATCGGGCTGGAGTAAGTCTATGTAAGGGTTATGATTCAATCGATAACATGGTTGAGGCGACTTGTCTGTGAATATGGGATTCACCACCCATATCATTAGACTTGTGTGCGGACGATGAGGACCCATCTCAGTTGATCATCCGGCCTGAATGGGATGCCCCTCACGTTCGATGCTTACCGAGAGTGATCTGTGCTTGGCCTTGTCTGCTTAGACAAGTGGGTACGACTCTCGGCTCTCCATGTGATTGTATTATGACTGGAATTACATACGCTAACCCCGGGTCCCGACATTTGGTTCACACAACCACTACTTGTGACTGAAAGCTTTGCTGGGATGGTTTTGGTGGTGGATTTCTTTGGAGGCTTATGACTAGGTCGACGGGGTGCCACAAACACTGTAGGGAATTGTCGGAAGTGATGGCCTGTCAGACCACACGTGAAACACACCCTGCCTGAATTGCTGGGGATGGGGTTACTTGGTTGCACATCATCATTCCGGGGTGGAACAATGTGTTGAGGTGGATAGCATATATTCGGTGGTGGTCTCTGGAGAAGGTTTTGAGGTATGACACTGGTTGGAATACAAATTCGGCGTTTTTGAGGGGCTGAACCGGAAGAAGAAGCAAGCTCAAGAGCATGCTTGCGAGATTCCTCGAAAATTTCATTGCCATGCTCAGATCTGAAGGATCTGTTGACTAAATCCTCAAAGGTGGAAAATTCAATGAGGTTGAGATCATGACGAAGGATGGGGCTAAGTCCCTTACGGAACCTTGCCTGCTTTCTGGCATCGGTGGTGATCTCATCTTGGGCATACCGGGCAAGACGGTTGAATTCTCTCACATACTCATGGATGGACATCTCTCCTTGAGTCAGGTTGCAGAACTCTTCTTTCTTGCGCTCCATCAACTCATCTAGAAGGTGGTACCCTCGAAAGGCAACACAGAACTCCTGCCAAGTCACTAGGTGACCATCTGGCTGCATAACAACATAGTTCTCCCACCATTCAGCAGCAGCACCTTACAAAAAGTATGCCGCGAATATAACTCGATCATCGGGAGCAACATGTGCAGTATCAAGCTTACGCTCGATGGAACGGAGCCAATCATCAGCTTCAAGGGGCTCAGAAGAACATCGGAATACCGGTGGCTTGAGGAGGATGAAGTCCTGAATGCTCACAACCACATTACGATGAAGTGAGGTATTCTGCTCAATGAGCTCCAGAAGGCGTGTTTGATCACGTTGATTCTTCTCAGCTTCCATCATGATTTCCGCCGCAGAAGGCGGTGGTAGAGGTTCATCATTATTTCGATTCCGAACACGGTCTCGATTCCGACGAACAGCACTACGAGTTCCACCTGACATCCTGTGTGATAAAAATCAACAATCAGAATAGGTCGAATGATGGATTCAAGGATAACAAGACGGGCATTTAAATCAATTTAAATGCTAGTTGAACTACAACCCAACTTTCTGGACATGAACAAATCATGGATTTTGGCACACGCCTTCATCATGACAAAACATGATGATTTCCAAAAAGGCTTGATCAAAGGATGAAAGATGATCATGAAAGAAAATGGCAAAGATTAAATGTGCAAGTTTTTATCCCCAATGGGAAAAATAAAAGTGAAATTTTCTGGATATTTGTTAGTTTTGGGCTGTTACAGGACCCAGGCGACGGGGTCGCGGCCATGGGCGGGCGAGGCCGGGACTTGGAGCGCGAGGGGAAGAGGGATGGGGGTTGCTGCGCTGCTGCTGCTAGAGGAGTCCTCTGGGGCTGCTCTTATAACCACGGGAAGGGCTCGGGAAAAAGCTCGAAGTTTACAGGCCATGGACACGCGGCGGCCATGCCGTGGAGCACCTCGTATCGGCATGATCTTACAGGGGCTAAAATACGAGGGCGAGAGCACGCCGGGGTCAGGAACAGCGTGTCGATCACGATGGACATGATCAAACATGAAGAAGACGGCAAGGGCAAACAGGGCACAGTGCAAACACTTTGCAGAGCACGCCGCTTGCATGGTCACCAAGGCACCCACGTGGCCAGAGTGTGCAAATGACCAGGGACCATGTCCACTGTGTGAGGTGACTCCTCAGGAGGCTACAACACTCACTTTGCTGAGCAAACCTGGCATGGAGCCACTGAAAGTGATATAACCTAGGTCCATGCATCAGGGGCGTGTTTGGATGAGTGCGTCGCACCTAGCTCGCACCCTTCATGCAAATAAACGGATGCTTGGTTACCTTCATGCGGTCCTCAGCCTGGCCCAATTGATGCAAAAAGGCCCGCTCAGCCAGGATGAAGAGAACGCAGGGATCGAGCGTATCCGGGAGCCAGGACGAGGGGAACGCCAGCGCCGCACGTCCTCATCCTCCTCCACGTCCGCGCCGCCCCCCTGCACGCCCCCTGCGAAGCCTATCCTCCTCCTCCTCCGCGCCGCCATCCCAGCACGCCCCCCGCGCAGCCCGTCCTCCTCCTCCTTGGCGCCGCCACCCCGGCACGTCTCCCGCGCCGCACGTCCTCCTCCTCGAGCTCATCTCCGGCGCCGCCCATCCTCCTCCTCGACGTCGAGCTCATCTTCCATGTCGCCCGTCTCCGGCGTCGCCCGTCCTCCTCCTGGACGTCGAGCTCATCTCCCGTGCCGCCCGTCTCCGGAAGCGCCCGTCAGCTCGTATCCGGCGCCGCCCGTCTCCCGCCGTCCCGCACCGCCCTTCTCCGGCGAAGTCGTCGTGTCACCGCCGCGGTTTCGTGCCAAAGCACCCGCTCATGCCAGCTCGTGCAGGCATATCATGCAAATCCACCAAACATCCATCTGTGTTAATTTTTTCATCGGCTCAGCCTATTCATCTCATCCTGGTTGCCTCATACGATGCAGCGTGAAGCTGCCCAAGGAACCAAACACGCCCCAGGTGTTTGTGCTAAACTGGGGGTGGCACATCTGGTGAAATGGGATGAAACTTGTGTAATAGCAGTCTTATCCACTGTTGATTACCTCTGCCAAGTTTGCGCACAAATGGATCACTGTACATACCACTTCCTTTACAAATGCACCAACTAAGAAGAAAGTGTTTGTGCTGTGATGTGGCTAGCACACTGGTTCCCTTGGCTTGAAATTTAGCAGATCTTCATCATACACTAGGATAAGCATGTACACAAAATTTCAAATCAAATGGACAAGGCTAGCTTTCACTTCCTTGACAAAGTTGCCTGCTAGACATAAACTTTGGGAATTTATTGTGCATTACTGGCTTGGCCATTAGGGCTCAAATTTGGTACAACACCATGACATGGGCAGGGGATATGGCACAAAAAAATTTGGAGGCAATGGGCAAACATAAATAACACTTCCTTTGGAAAGTGCTATTCTGCCCTGAATTTGGAAATGGAAGCTATGCTCATAATTTGAACTATGGAACCCCATTTTTTGATAGAAATGGCCATGGGTTGGATACTAGGAGCTCCACAATTCATTTGAGCACAAATGGGGCAACCAAAATGGTAGCTCCTTTGCAAATGGGCTAAAAGGGAATTATTGGCTTTATAAAGAAAATCACAATTTCCTTTATTCAATCATAGCCAATATCTTTGGGAGAGGTCAAGAGGATAACCAATATCATCTCCTCAAGTTTACACAACCTTTAGAGATGTCTAGGTATTTTCCAGGATTTAATTCCATCGATCGGCACAAATGGAATTAAGCGGATATGAAGGACATGGCACCGGACTCGGCAATATCCTTGCATATCCCGGCTTGAGGGTCTGGGGAAGGATCTTGCCTTGCAAAGTGGCAGAGAAAATGGTTGCAAGGTCAAGGATCGTCTGGATTCTTCTGGTCATAAACCAGACTCCAGGGGAAAAAGATCGGGAGAAAAAGCTAGGAAGGATTAAGAGCACAAAAATTGATAACCTGATTTTTGGGGTGTTACAATCCTTCCCTCCTTAAAAGAATCTCGTCCTCGAGATTCGTAGGGTTAGCTCAAAATCACACCTAGTCCTCGAAAACTTTCGGGGTGGGGAAAAACGATGCACGGGTGCATCACAATCGAGATACGGACATCGCGGGATCACCTCCACTGCTAGGGGTCACCATTTTTAGAAAAGATACAAATTCACTTTTCCAAAAATGCTAACATCACCCCGATGAACAATGGCTCTCCTGCTGACATGTGGGTCCAGGGCCCATTGTCAGCCTCTTCTTCTTCTTCCTCCGGCTACCTCTACTTCTCCTGCGGTGGTGCTGCTCCGAGTGGAGCTAGGACTACACGCATCTAGCCCATAGGGCACTCGGGACCCTACGGCGGTAGTGCGCGACGTGCACGGGTCGATGCGGCGAGTGCCCTCGCATTGCGGGCTAGCACCGATGGCGGCACTGCTCGCGGATTCGCTTCGGGGACTGTGGTGGTTGAGTGGCGAGGCTCCTGGACCTCGTTAACCGTACACCGGGCTCGGGGCTATAAAAGATGACGACGCAGCTAATGGTAACACACGCCATGCGGCTCTACTACCTCTTCGGCTTGGAGGGTCTGGAGCCACGGTCCTCTGGCGAGGCCGTGTTCCTGGAGCTGCTACGGTGCCTGCTCGCTGGGCTGCTAGTTGCGCTGGTCGGCTCGTCGCTCTTGCTGTGGTTGGTCACCCGGCAGGAGCGAGCTCGCGAAAGGGAGGGCAGGGATGCGGCAGCTCGGGAGCGGGACGACGATGGCGCGACGGCTAGTGATCCTCTAGGCTTGTTCCACCTCGCTTCGGACCAGCGGAATGAGCAGGGCTGCGGCGAGGCGAGGCAGCTGGCTGCCGGATGTCACGCAGAGTGGTGACAGCAGCGCCACTGTCTCGGAGGCTTGGAGGGGTCGGAGGGGTTCTGGTAACGCGAGGGTCTCGCCTCTGGTTGCTCCTCATCGAGTGACAACCAGGCTGGACGATAATCGGGGTAGGATCAGGTTCTACAATTGTACTGGGAGGGTGACGAGGGGGTGACCCCACGACTCCTATGGATGGGCCTACCCGGTGTACCCGAAGACAGAAGGCCCACTAGTGGCACCGACGTAGGAGTCCGCGACTCATAAGGAAGGTGCAAAATTGACGTACGGTACAAGGTCAGGGTTAGGAAACCTCATCTGTAATCCAGGACGGACTCCCCGAGACCTAGCCTAGTATATAAGGGCTAGGAGGGGAGACATCGAGATCAACCAATACACAATCTGTAACCCTAGCCTTGTGCGCACTAGCCTTGGCCCTCCTGTAATCGCCATCTCCAAGCAATAATATCGAGCAGGAACGTCTCCTCCTGTTAGCCGACGAGCTATCGTCCAACCTGTGCCTCTCATGACTAACCCAGGGTCCCTGACCATGGTACTTGCCGGGGTACATCCCCATCAATTGGCGCCGTCTGTGGGAACTACATAGGTTGGAATCACGATCTCGGCGGTTCCGTCTTCAGCAAGCCACAACTCAAGAGCAAGAACCGGATGCAATCCACCCGAAGAATTCAAGATCACGGCAAACATCTCTGTCGCCCCATCGAGATCGGGCGGCCTGCAGCTGTGCCAAGACCAATACTATGGAGGCAACCGAGCTCACCTCCAGTGAAGGAGAACTCGACGACCCAAAAGAAAGGCGCGAGGACTCTACGCAGAGATCCCGATCGACGAGCTACAACACGAAGCAGAGGACTCGCCGACCACTCGACGACCCACCGCCACCTAGGCACCCGCCGCACAACAAGACACCGACTCCGAGCTCGAGATCAGCGATCGTCAAGATCATCGCCAACGAAGAAGAAATCGACGACCCAGAAGACAGGCGCGAGGATTCCACAAAGAGTCCCCACTCGACAAGTCACACTACACTGCTACGCGCTCGCCGACCACTCGACGACCGGCCGCCGTGCGGACAGCTGTCGCCCGCCAGGACAGCGACTCGGATACTCAGACCGGTGAATACTACAACCCAGATCGAAGACCCGACGAATTCGCCAACCTTATAAAGAACCAGAACCTGAGCGAGGGGATCAAAATCGACCCGCGAGTCCACGAGCACCCGGCGGATCACGCGCTGTTTTTCCGAATCTCAAGGAGGAAACGGCACGCCAGATCCAGCAAACTCATGGTCAGGAAGCAGCTAGAAGGACCCTGCACGATCCACTGCTTCGAAGACGACTGGGGATACATCAGATTGAGTCACACTCTGGGAGACTGTCGCCTGTTCAAAGAACTCACCGACAGCCTCAAGGAAGAAAAACAACGAGAAGCCAAGCGCACCCGAAGAACCGAGCAGTCGCCCACTCAAGGACAGGTGTACACGATCCAAAGAGGCAGGGTATCGCAAGCCCAACAGGACGCCTACACCCTGCAAGCCAGAGCAGCCGAGAACCTAAACACGGTCGAAGTCTGCCAGCTACACGACGCAGAAACTAGCATCACATTCTCCCAGAATGATCACCCACCTACAGTCCTAAGGCCAGGGAACGCGCCCCTGGTACTCGATGCTCAAATTGGAGAGTACGACATGGACAGAATCTTCATGGACGGAGGCAGCAGCATGAACATAATCTTCGTCAGCACCCCACAGAAGATGTTGATCCCACGATCAGTATGGAAGAGATCAAGCACCGTGTTATACAGAGTAGTCCCAGGAGAAGCGACTACTTCCCTTGGAATAATCAAGCTCGAAGTTGTCTTTGGCAGCAGACGCAATTTCGCAAGACACACCCTCGAGTTCGAAGTACTCGATTTGCAGTCGCAGTACCACGCCATACTGGGATGTCCAGCATTCGCACAATTCATGGCGATTCCGCACTACGCCTACCTCAAACTCAAGATGCCAGGATCCGCTGGCGTCATTACAGTCAACGGGAGCTTCACCAAATCAGACCAATGTGATCGCGATTTCCACAAAGTTTCCGACACCTTTGGAGCCAAGCAAGAACTCACAGAAATAGCCATGGCGACAGACAAAAGTATCTTTCCGCTAGCAAGTCGAAGCGAGTCAAAAGAGTATGGGCGAGACTTCAGGATCGACAGCGACACGGTCACCCACCAGGTGCACCCGACGGACCCAGAAAAAACAGTCCGCGTGTACGCCCACCTCCCGGAAGAGCAAGCGACTGCCCTCATCGCTTTCCTCCGTGAAGAATGGGAAATCTTTGCCTGGTGCCCAGCCGACATGCCTGGAGTACCGCGCGAGTTCGCGGAACACGCGCTGCGCATCAAGCCAAACACCAAGCCAGTGAAGCAGGCGCTACGAATATTCTTAGAACCCAAGCGCAGAGCAATCGGAGAGGAGGTCAACCGATTACTCGATGCCCAATTCATCCGAGAGACAAAGAAATCCACTTGGATCGCCAACCCTGTGCTGGTCCCCAAGAAAGACACAGACGTGCTGCGGATGTGCGTCGACTACGGGCCAGTCAACAAACACTGCCCAAAGGATCACTTTCCCCTGCCAAGAATCGATCAGATAATCGACTCGACAGCAGGATGCGATCTTCTATCGTTCCTCGACGCCTACTCAGGATACAATCAGATCAGGATGAATGAAGAAGACAAGAAGCATACATCATTCATCACCCCTTACGGCGTATTTTTCTACAGAACAATGCCCTTCGGACTCAAGAATGCCGGCGCCACATATCAGTGGATGATGCAATCCTGGTGATGAGGGGGTGACCCCACGACTCCTACGGATAAGCCTACCTGGTGTCCATGAAGGCAGAAGGCCCATGAAGATACGACCTCGGCCCACTAGTTGGCACCGACGTAGGAGTCCTCGACCCACAAGGACGGTGCGAAGACCTGCCATACGGAGCAAGCTAGGGTTAGGAAAGTTTATCTGTACACGTAGATGAACTACCTGAGACCTAGCCCGGTATATAAGGGCTAGGAGGGGCGACGCCAAAGACAATCAATCTCACCTGTAACCCTAGCCTTCAGCGCTCTGGCCTTGGCCTCCACTGTAATCGCATCTCCCCAATCAATAATATCGAGCAGGAGCGAGCCTCCCTGTTTGTCGACAAGCTATCGTCCAACCTGTGCCTCTCATGACTAACCCAGGGTCCCTGACCATGGGATTTTCCGGGGTTGATCCCCGTCAATTGGCGCCGTCTGTGGGAACCGCGCAGGTTGGGAAAGCGATCTCGGCGGCCTCACCATCACCAGCACTCATCGACTCGGCGGCTCCGGAAAGATCCAACCTGTTCGAGTCCCTCGGATTTACGGCCCACCTCCCGGCCCTCAAACCAATCTTCACCGACCTACACTCCAGCGTCAATCTGATCTTCGGAGAGTACCGGATCTACATCAACCATTGGGGTACCCTTCGCCTCATCGACGGCACCCGTGCGCCCACGGCAACATCTACAGCAACGACCATAGCAGACGCCGCCCGCACGGACGATCTATCTGGCGGCTGTAGTTACGCACCCAACTCACGGCTCCACACTACTCACGACCGCTCGAGTGAAGCCCCAGCATGGAGAAACACGACCGCACGCATCAGCAAGGAAACGGCAAGGGCACCATCACAGGTGTTCATGGCAGAAGTCGGCACATCAACGTCAGGTAACAACGGGCGAGCCGACGACCTGGGCACTCGACAAGAGACCCCAACCACCAACAGGGCGGCTGTCCCTGGCATCACCGGTCAAATGATCGTACAGCTAGGAGAACCAGGGACCATACCAAAGAAAGTCCCGGTGGATCAAGGACCAAGCAATCAAAAAAGCAGTCAGCAGCCAAGCAACAAACAGCAAGCACCTAGCCAAGGCAGCCAGCCATCGCGCAGCAGGCAGCAAACCCCGGTTGCAGCAGCAGGCGAACCAACTAAAGAAAAAATATACCTGTCCAAGGAATCGATGGCAATGGTAAAAGAAGCAGTCGCCCGCGGCGGGTTACTACCATCAGACGCCTCAAGAGACGAGCTAAGGGCATACAACAAGCTAGCGGGAGAGCTAACAAAGCAAACGAGACAGTGGCGCCTAGCCATGGAGAAGCAAGCCAAAGCGGAACCCGAAAGGAAAATCAGCCGCAGACAATCTCCCAGAAGTTACTCGCCAGGTCACGACTCCCCCATCCGCAATAGATCGAAACTCAACAACTTGCGGAAAACAGAAAGGGCGAGAGTAGTGCGGAAACTGGAAGACGACTTCAGGTCAGAGGAAGACGACGACGAAGAGGAGCCTCTCACTCCGACAGAAGCACTCATGAGCGCCCAAGACTACCTGTCCCGTGCCCAGAAAAGAAGAAAGGGCAAAATGGATCGCTACACTTCCATAGCTCTGCAGATAATGAAGGACGCTATCGACGCCTCGGTACCTAAAAAATCCAGCGCAAAGCGGCAGACTCACGAGAGGACACTGTACAGGGACCCCAGTTCGCCAGACGATGACAACTACAGTAACGACGACAGACGCAGGCGCTCCGACAAGCACAAGAAACGTGAGAGCGACGACAACGGCAGACGCCGCAGCACTCGGCGAGACGCGCGAGATGACATCACGCAGAACAGAGTCAACCGCAGCAGGCGAAGACGCGCAACATGCGAGGAGTACTCGGAGGAAGAGACTTCCGACGAGGAAATCGAGCCATGTGGAGCACTCTGCTTCACACGTGCCATACGTGAGACGCGCATGCCCAACGGGTTCAAACGGACTCCATGACACCAAAATACAACGGACTCGAGGAACCAGAAGCATGGCTCGACGACTACCTAACAGCGGTCAAATTCCAAAGAGGAACCAACGTCACGGCAATGCAATACGTACAGCTCATGCTCGAGAGCTCCGCTCGACATTGGCTGAAAAATCTCCGGCGCGGATCCATCAGCTCCTGGAGCCAATTCCGAGGAGCCTTCATAGAAAACTTCAAATCCACATACAAGTGACCAGCCTCACTCGAGGAGCTGCGGGCATGCAAACAAGGAACGAGTGAGGCCTTGCGAGCATACATCCAGCGATGGACGATACTCAAGAATTCAGCGGAAGACATCTCGGACGAAAGCGTGATTGACGCATTCAGGCGAGGTCTTCAGCGTGTCGAATGCAAGGAGCATCTCGGACATATGAAAGTCCGAACACTCGCACGGCTGCTAGAACTAGCGAACAGCTGGGCGGACGGAGAAGACTCCGTTCGTAACGAAACAGAAACCCACACTGCACGATCAGAGTACGACTACGACTACAACGGGGATAGAGGAGACGACAGAAGAAGGAAGCGACCCAGACGGAACTTCTACAACGACAGAGGACCTGACATGGTCGCCGCCGGTTTCTCAGATGACCGGAACGGCAGGCACCGCGATGATAACAGACCACAACGTCGAGACAACCCCGAAGACGAGCCCCAGGCTTAGAGGCGAGAATGGAGGACAAGGCAACCACGCGACGGCACTCGCGCATTCCGCTCTGCCAAAGAACAACTCGATGGACCGTGCTCTTTACACGGATTCAGAAACGAGCGAGGAGAACCCAAATCATCCCACACCCTCAGGAATTGTCGAAGCTTCAATGAGTTGGCCGAAGAAAAAAGCCGCTCCGCGGCCACAGCAGCACGACCACTCCCAAACATAGCAGTCGGGCCAGTCGCCCACGGTGCGCCACCAGCCCCCCTACCAACAAGACAGGTGGCCGCCATCCAGGAACGGCAAAGTTCCTGGATGGCGGCCACCACACCCTCACGGCTCCACACTACTCACGACAGCTCGAGTGAAGCCCCAGCATGGAGAAACACGACCGCACGCATCAGCAAGGAAACGGCAAGGGCACCATCACAGGTGTTCATGGCAGAAGTCGGCACATCAACGTCAGGTAACAACGGGCGAGCCGACGACCTGGGCACTCGACAAGAGACCCCAACCACCAACAGGGCGGCTGTCCCTGGCATCACCGGTCAAATGATCGTACAGCTAGGAGAACCAGGGACCATACCAAAGAAAGTCCCGGTGGATCAAGGACCAAGCAATCAAAAAAGCAGTCAGCAGCCAAGCAACAAACAGCAAGCACCTAGCCAAGGCAGCCAGCCATCGCGCAGCAGGCAGCAAACCCCGGTTGCAGCAGCAGGCGAACCAACTAAAGAAAAAATATACCTGTCCAAGGAATCGATGGCAATGGTAAAAGAAGCAGTCGCCCGCGGCGGGTTACTACCATCAGACGCCTCAAGAGACGAGCTAAGGGCATACAACAAGCTAGCGGGAGAGCTAACAAAGCAAACGAGACAGTGGCGCCTAGCCATGGAGAAGCAAGCCAAAGCGGAACCCGAAAGGAAAATCAGCCGCAGACAATCTCCCAGAAGTTACTCGCCAGGTCACGACTCCCCCATCCGCAATAGATCGAAACTCAACAACTTGCGGAAAACAAAAAGGGCGAGAGTAGTGCGGAAACTGGAAGACGACTTCAGGTCAGAGGAAGACGACGACGAAGAGGAGCCTCTCACTCCGACAGAAGCACTCATGATCGCCCAAGACTACCTGTCCCGTGCCCAGAAAAGAAGAAAGGGCAAAATGGATCGCTACACTTCCATAGCTCTGCAGATAATGAAGGACGCTATCGACGCCTCAGTACCTAAAAAATCCAGCGCAAAGCGGCAGACTCGCGAGAGGACACTGTACAGGGACCCCAGTTCGCCAGACGATGACAACTACAGTAACGACGACAGACGCAGGCGCTCCGACAAGCACAAGAAACGTGAGAGCGACGACAACGGCAGACGCCGCAGCACTCGGCGAGACGCGCGAGATGACATCACGCAGAACAGAGTCAACCGCAGCAGGCGAAGACGCGCAACATGCGAGGAGTACTCGGAGGAAGAGACTTCCGACGAGGAAATCGAGCCATGTGGAGCACTCTGCTTCACACGTGCCATACGTGAGACGCGCATGCCCAACGGGTTCAAACGGACTCCATGACACCAAAATACAACGGACTCGAGGAACCAGAAGCATGGCTCGACGACTACCTAACAGCGGTCAAATTCCAAAGAGGAACCAACGTCACGGCAATGCAATACGTACGGCTCATGCTCGAGAGCTCCGCTCGACATTGGCTGAAAAATCTCCGGCGCGGATCCATCAGCTCCTGGAGCCAATTCCGAGGAGCCTTCATAGAAAACTTCAAATCCACATACAAGTGACCAGCCTCACTCGAGGAGCTGCGGGCATGCAAACAAGGAACGAGTGAGGCCTTGCGAGCATACATCCAGCGATGGACGATACTCAAGAATTCAGCGGAAGACATCTCGGACGAAAGCGTGATTGACGCATTCAGGCGAGGTCTTCAGCGTGTCGAATGCAAGGAGCATCTCGGACATATGAAAGTCCGAACACTCGCACGGCTGCTAGAACTAGCGAACAGCTGGGCGGACGGAGAAGACTCCGTTCGTAACGAAACAGAAACCCACACTGCACGATCAGAGTACGACTACGACTACAACGGGGATAGAGGAGACGACAGAAGAAGGAAGCGACCCAGACGGAACTTCTACAACGACAGAGGACCTGACATGGTCGCCGCCGGTTTCTCAGATGACCGGAACGGCAGGCACCGCGATGATAACAGACCACAACGTCGAGACAACCCCGAAGACGAGCCCCAGGCTTAGAGGCGAGAATGGAGGACAAGGCAACCACGTGACGGCAGTCGCGCATTCCGCTCTGCCAAAGAACAACTCGATGGACCGTGCTCTTTACACGGATTCAGAAACGAGCGAGGAGAACCCAAATCATCCCACACCCTCAGGAATTGTCGAAGCTTCAATGAGTTGGCCGAAGAAAAAAGCCGCTCCGCGGCCACAGCAGCACGACCACTCGCAAACATAGCAGTCGGGCCAGTCGCCCACGGTGCGCCACCAGCCCCCCTACCAACAAGACAGGTGGCCGCCATCCAGGAACGGCAAAGGACGCCAGAAGAAGAAAACCAATACCCAGAAGCCCACGGGAGGATCTACATGATACAAGAAGGCAGACCTTCCAACAAGCAGCAGAAACAAGTCACTAGACAAGTTTTCCTGGCAACCTCCGCACACCCGGCCATCCCAGAGTACCTGCGCGGGTCGGAGACAGAAATCTCCTTCTCCCGGGACGATCACCCACCAGTCGTCCCCCAACTAGGGCATGCCGCGCTGGTACTCGAGGCCAGAATCGGAAATTACGACATGTCGCGAGTATTCATGGATGGCGGAAGCGGGATCAACATCATCTTCACCCGAACACTCGACGACATGCTCATCCAAAACAACGCACTCAAATCCTCAGGCACAACCTTCCACGGGATCGTACCAGGAAAAGCAGTCTACCCCCTCGGGAGGATAAGCCTGGAGGTAGTCTTCGGGAACGCGACGAACTTCCGCAAGGAAACACTTGACTTCGAAGTGGTCGATTGGAAGTCGCAATACCACGCAATCCTTGGGCGGTCAGCTTTCGCTCGCTTCATGGCCGTACCCCACTACGCCTACCTCAAGCTGAAGATGCCAGGCCCAAACGGGGTCATCACCATCAGCGGCAGTTTCGTCAGATCCGACCGCTGCGACAAAGAATTCCACAAGATAGCAGAAGCATCCGTAGCCCACCAAGACAACAGAACCACGGGACTCGCGGAAGAAGCGCCCCCGTAGAAGGAAAGGAACATCGCCCGAAGAAACCAAGAACTAGGAGACAAAGCTACCAGGCCCTTAGAGCCACTACATCATCGCTCTAAAAGGAACCAACCCTCTTCATATTTGTAAAGGAACAGCGGGAAAGATATTTCATAAATATTTTTCCAAAAAATTACTCGACACTAGGGGGCTCGCCAAAGCAGCCACCCCCCGACGCGTCCTCTGCAACCGCGGCAAATTAACTCGACACTCGGGGGCTCGCCAAAGCAGCCACCCCCCGACGCGTCCTCCGCAATCGCGGCAAATTAACTCGGCACTCGGGGACTCGCCAAAGCAGCCACCCCCCAACGCGTCCTCCGCAATCGCGGCAAATTAAACTCGGCACTCGGAGGCTCACCGAAGCAGCCACCCCCCCGACGCATCCTCCGCAATCGCGGAAAATTAACTCGGCACTCGGGGGCTCGCCAAAGCAGCCACCCCCCGACGTGTCCTTCGCAATCGCGGCAAATTAACTCGGCACTCGGGGGCTCGCCAAAGCAGCCACCCCCGACGCATCCTCCGCAATCGCGGCAAATTAAATCAGCACTCGGGGGCTCGCCGAAGCAGCCACCCCCCGACGCGTCCTCCGCAATCACGGCAAATTAACTCGGCACTCGGGGGCTCGCCAAAGCAGCCACCCTCCGACGCGTCCTCCGCAATCGCGGCAAATTAACTCGGCACTCGGGGGCTCGCCGAAGAAGCCACCCCCCGACGCGTCCTCCGCAATCGCGGCAAATTAACTCGGCACACGGGGGCTCGCCAAAGCAGCCACCCCCCGACGCGTCCTCCGCAATCGCGACAAATTAACTCGGCACTCGAGGGCTCGCCGAAGCAGCCACCCCCCGACGCGTCCTCCGCAATCGCGGCAAATTAACTTGGCACTTGGGGGCTCGCCAAAGCAGCCACCCCCCCAAGGCGTCCTCCGCAATCACGGCAAATTAAACTCAGCACTCGCGGGCTCGCTGAAGCAGCCACCCCCCGAGGCGCCACACGCAACTACAAATACAGACGATATATACAATCAAGAAGAAGCATATACAACGAAGGGAAGCACATAATCTTTAGGCTCCAACTTTGCCTTAATAAGTGCACCCAGATGGCGGTCGTTCTCTTCGCAAACCCACCTCACAACTTGGAGCGCATGCCTATCTACAGCCACATAGTGCTCATTCATCGGGTGATCCCTACCACTTGGAGGACCCGCCACCACCTGAGCAAAATCCACCCCTGGCCAATGACTATGGACCAAGCCCAAAGCAGCTCGGGCTCCAGCACGAATCTGGTGGTCCATCACTCGGCGCAACTCGGCAGGTTGAGAAAATATGCGATAAAGCCTCTCAAGGGATGAAGGAACTACCTCCAACGGATAGAACTCAGCATGGATACCACCCAATACCCGCTGGCAGTAACTGAGAGCTTCCGGAACTCGCTCAACTCGGCGACGAAGCAACGCAAATGCTCGAGCACGAGCCCCATCTGCCCAAAAGGGATTGCTCGCCTGCACACCAGGGTCATCAAGCCGCGGCATCTCCGACTGAACGGCCCTCTCTTCATCCCGAGTTCGCCCTGCCAGTGCTTCGAAAGTCAAGAACTACGATCAAGAACAGCGATGGCGAAAACCCACCAAACGGAACTAAGTAAACAAGCAGAGGCAAGACTCACCCCGCAGGAGGTCAGACAACTTCACCACCCACGAAGCAAGGCCCTCAACCACGGACTCGGCACGCTCACGCCGAGTATGATGAACGGCCACGGACCCCTTCAGTCCGACAACATCTCGCTCAGCGTCCTTCAGCCGCAAGCAAACAGACTCGTACGCACCTTCGCGAGCGTCATCCTTCAGTGAACTCCACGGACGAAGAAAGCCCGGAGCGGCCTACCTTAGGATGAACAAAAACAAATAAAAAACAAACAAGAAGAACAGCCAAGCAGACATTCAGATAGAAGTTGCAAAAGATCAATCGTCCCAACAGAGTCGCGAATTACAGACAAAAGTTTCCAAAAAACGGCGTAACACTACTGCACCTCCCCTTCACCTACGGCAGGAGGACCCTGAGCATCCACAACCTATTGCAAGCGACGAGACAGCCTATCGGCTCGGTCGTCCTGCTCACCAGAATATCGCGGGATGGTCTCAACCAAGGAATCATCAAAGGAAACCCCATGCCCTATAAGGACGACCAGGGCCATGGAAGAACCACTCACCACGCTCTCCGCCACCAGTTCCACCACATCTTTGCCATCAGGTCCGAACGCAGCAACCCGAGCACCCAGGCCATCGGGCACCTTCGTACCCTCCGGCATAAGGTGCTCGTACGCAAGACCCACAACATTGGAAGCCCGGGCAAAGACGTCTTCGACCACTGCAACAGCATCTGCAACAGCATCAACAGCACCTTGGAGAATCCCAAACCCCGACGCAGTAGCTTCCTTCGGTTTCGCACCTACAGCAGCTGCACCAAACAAAGAAACGTCACCAAGGGAAAACAGTGGAAACAGCAACAGCCGAACACCAAACTTACACACAAGCGAGCCCGCCAAGGCGCGAACACGTTTGCCCTCGAGTGCCTCCACCTACACACGCGCGTCCTCATCCTGGCGAAGGCGAATCAGCTCTTCATGTTGACCATGCAGCTCTGCCTCCTTGGAAGCCAAGGCAGCCTCGAGAACGGAAGCAGTCTTCTCCGCCTTTTTGGCTCGTTTCTCGGCAGTCTGGCGACGACCTGCGAGGCAAAGACAATACTCAGAAAAAAAGACGAAGCACCCAAAAGCTCAGCAGCACAAGAATAAAACTCACCCTCCATAGCAGATAAAGAATCCTGAGCAGACTCATGGGCCCGCTGCCAACGCTCAGCATCAAGAACCAAACGCTCACAGTGTTGGAAAACAGGCAGCAAGAACCAGGCAATCAGGTGTTAATTAAAGACAAGACTACAAGCAACTGCAAAAAGTTACTTCTAGCCTCGGGGGCTACTCCCATCGGGAGCACTGCCGTGCCCCCGATGATAAAACGACACAGACACGAATCATCTCACCAGCTTGGAGACATGGTCGAAGGCACGGGCTTTTTCTTCAATCGCCAGACCAGGACGGCCAAAGTACGGAGGACCAAGTTCGGTCGGCCTAGGCTCAGAAGCAGTAGTACCAGGCACCCCAGAAGAAGGTACACCAGGAACTACACCGGCAGTCGAAACAACAAGAGTCGCCGTCAGCCCAGATTGGCCAGCGGCAGCCGAGTGGCCCTCAAGATGCTTGGCTGCCGCCCCAGAACTCGTTGACCTCAACTCAGTAGCAGTTGCGCTGGTGCACGAAGCAGCCGGCGCAGGCGCATCGCTACAAAATAAAAGCAGGAATCAGTCGCAAGAACAAGGAAAAGAAAACGGGCACCAATTCAGCAGAATCTTACCCGATACACGCATCACAAGGACGCATCAACCTCCCAAGCCTGGAGCTCTTCGGAGGAGGGGCCGAAGCAACAGCCGAAGGGGAAGGCCCAGCCAAAGGAGCAGTGGAAGGGACAACATCACCTAATGCGACATGATCTTCAACATCCAAGGGGCGCGACCGCCTCACACGGAAGGGACTCGAGTCCTCACTATCTCCGGTCTCCACCAGCACAATCTCAGCATTAACAACCGGCGCAGCATTGTCAGCTGCGGAAGCGTCAGGCTCTTCTCGAATATCGGCGTACTCACAGTTCGTCCTTTTACCATTAAAAAGACGTCTCCAAAGTCCCCAATGGGGATAAATCCCCAGGAAAGCCTCACAAAGAGTGATGAAACACGCAATGTGCAAAATCCCATTGGGAGTAAGGTCATGCAACTGGAGCCGATATGAATACAGCAACACCCGAACAAAAGGATGCAGCGGAAGAGCAAACCCACGGTGGAAGAAAGCCTGGAAGCATACCCGCTCGTCCGCCGCCAGCGCTGGAGTCGACTCATCGCCAGGAAGACGGGCATCGCCCGCCACCAACATGCCATCAGCAACCAAAGAATCCAGATCTTCAGCCCCGAACGAAGACCGCTCCTACTTGCCAAACATCTTGGCTGACTCGATAGCAGCACGGGAGCGCTTGGACATAGATCTCACAGCAGCACACAGAGGAGAAAAGATGAAGACTCAGGAACGCGAAGGAAAACAGAGAAAGAGGAGGAAGGAAATGGCTGGGTAAAACCTGCAAGTCACCGGCCGCATGGTATTTAACTCAAGAGCCTGGCAAGAAGGGCCACCGGCCGACCTTCTCGCCCAGTAAAACGTGCCACGACCCCCTACAGAGGCGAAAAGCATGGAAAATCCAACCGGCGCAGTAACAACACCGCCCACTACGCGCGCAAAAAGAGGACCATGATCGCGCAACGCAAAAATTTCGGCGAGACAGCGCCAAGTCACTTCACACAATAGACCACAGCGGTCAACAAATTGCAGAAGACCACGCCAACGTCATATCACAGCAAGGCGTACTCAGTACGCCGTCAAAGCCCAGAGATTCCATCTTTCAGATCTTTTCCCCAAGGAAGAAAAAACATCTTACTCCCATCGGGAGCATACATCATAAGAGTCTCGGGTGCTCCCTCACCTAAAAGCCAACCACGTGCTCGAGTGAACACTCGCACCAATGAGAGTCTCGGGTGCTCCCTCAACCCGACGCAAGACAAACAAAGCACTCGCCAGGATCATACGGCGCTACGAGTCTCAGGTGCTCCCTCACCTCAAAGAGCCGAAAACGGCATTCGAGTGATTACTCGCAAAAAACGTCCCGACTGAGCACTCGAAACTAAGCTCCTCGAGTGAATGAGTGAACAGCTCGCTTGATGTTTTGTTCCAAGCGGGTGCAATGCTAGAAGGCTCCGCGCCTCAAAAACACACTTTCCTCGAACACGATACACTGTGCCCAGATGCCACGCAAGATTAGCGTGTAGGTAAGACCCCGCTGCGAAGTATGGCCGGGCTGGGACTTGCCAAAGAGCGATTTCACTCCCAACATTTCCCATGCGCAGAGCATGATAGAAAAGCCGGGCGGACGCGCCTTAGGCTACACACATTACTGGCTGGGACTTGCCGAAGAGTGACGTGGGTTTGATTGGGCTACTGTGGTATTTGCCCTTGTGCAATTCACCAAGGCTCGATCCGTCGACTCCTTGGGCCCTTTCAGCTTAGCATCCCTCGAAACAGGTTTTGTCATGGCCACCAGACTGCCAGCGACCCACGGATGAACCGTGCATATCAATAAATGATAAACGAATGTACTCGAGTCCCTGCGCGACTCTTCGAGTCCCCCAGGCACTCGGGGGCTACTGATGAGGGGGTGACCCCACGACTCCTACGGATAAGCCTACCTGGTGTCCATGAAGGCAGAAGGCCCATGAAGATACGACCTCGGCCCACTAGTTGGCACCGACGTAGGAGTCCTCGACCCACAAGGAAGGTGCGAAGAACTGCCGTATGGAGCAAGCTAGGGTTAGGAAAGTTTACTTGTACACGTATATGAACTCCCCGAGACCTAGCCTGGTATATAAGGGCTAGGAGGGGCGACGCCAGAGACAATCAATCTCACCTGTAACCCTAGCCTTGAGCGCTCCGGCCTTGGCCTCCACTGTAATCGCATCTCCCCAATCAATAATATCGAGCAGGAGCGGACCTCCCTGTTTGCCGACGAGCTATCGTCCAACCTGTGCCTCTCATGACTAACCCAGGGTCCCTGACCATGGGATTTGCCGGGGTTGATACCTGTCACCTGGTTAAAAGAGAAAATCGGAAGAAACGTGCAGGTCTACGTGGACGACATCGTCATCAAAACCTACAGTACAAACACGCTACTCGACGACCTGCGCGAGACCTTCGCAGCACTCAACAAGTACAGAATCAAGCTCAACCCGAAGAAGTGCGCATTTGGCGTCCCAACCGGGAAGTTGCTTGGGTACATGGTCCCTGCTCGAGGAATCGAAGCGAACCCCGAGAAAGTTCAAGCAATCGCTAGGATGCAGGAGCCAACCGACATCAAAGGCGTACATCAGCTCACCGGAAGACTCGTAGCCTTGAGTCGTTTCATCAGCAGATTGGGAGAGCGCACACTGCCATTCTACCAGTTGCTCAGAAGAGGAGAGAAATTCGAGTGGACCAAAGAAGCCCGCAAAGCATTCGCAGACGTGAAGAAGACACTCTTGACCCCACCGATCTTGGCAGTACCCAAAGAAAAAGAAAAGTTGTACCTCTATGTGGCAGCACGCAACAGCATGGTAAGCACAACACTCGTCGTCGAGCGCGCAGAAGAAGGCAAGGTCCAGAGCATACAAAGGCCAATCTACTACCTCATCATGTTCTTGACAAAACCCCAGCAGCGGTACCCGCACTACCAGAAGCTACTACTGGCCATCATCACGACCTCAAGAAAGGTGTCGCACTACTTCGACGAACACCCTATCACAATCGTGAGCAGCGCACCACTCGCGGGCATCCTCAACAACCCCGGAGCGACTGGACGACTCACCGAGTGGAACATTGAGCTCAGCCCACGGGACCTGCAGTTCAAGCACCCAACAGCAATCAAGGCCCAAGTACTCCCAGACTTTCTGGTCGAGTGGACGGAGGTCCAGACACCAGGCCCCCCGGACCTATCGAACTCATGGACAATGTTCTTCGACGGGTCAAAAAGGCAGCAAGGAGCCGTAGCAGGAGTCGTTCTGGTCTCCCCCAAAGGAATGAAGCTCAAATACGTCCTCCAGATCAACTTCAGCCACGCCTCCAACAACGAAGCCGAATACGAGGCACTGCTCTATGGCATGCGCATGGCCAAAACATGCGGAGCCACTCGCCTCGCAATCTACGGAGACTCCAAACTCGTCGTCCAGCAGGCGATGAAAGACTGCAACGCGGTATCCGACAACATGGCGGCCTATCAGGAGCTCTACAACACGCTCGAAGGAAGTTTTGACGGTTGCAAGCTCAATTATATCCCCAGAACAAACAACACAGAAGCCGACGAACTCGCAAACATCAGCTCGACTCGAGGACCAGTACCACCCGGTGTCTTCCTTGAAGGCATCAGCCAGAGATCCATCAAAGTAAAAATAGCAGCACCCGAGGCAGCTGTAGATGACGACACCACTGAGCCAGCACAGGTGGCATCAGCGAGTCCATCCGAAGGGAACAACAACCAAACGGCCGAACCTACAGATCCAACAGCACTCGAAGGACCAACATGGACAAAACCGTTCCTCCTATTCCTAATCGAAGGCACGCTACCGCAAGACGTCTCAGAAGCTCGACGCATCAGTCGTCGATCCAAGGCATTCACAGTGATCAACAGACAGTTATACAAGCGCAGAAACCAGTACGAATATAACCTACATGTCCAATCGAACTATGAGCTAGAGGTCTTTTGACTTTCGTTTGGGTCATGGCGGCCAGTGCTCCTAAGATCATAGAAGCAATGCTGCAGAAAAAGAAGATTTGTTGTAATGTACCCCCATAGGAAGCAACAATAGAAACACGTGACATATTTGCATAAATAGAGATTTTAGGCGCAATAGAAAGGAATGTTGTCACCGGGGTGGGTGAACCCTCATAGATATCAGGTGCCCACATATATAGAGTCAAAAGAGAGATTGCGTCCGCGGGAGAAGGGGTTTTCTTGGGGCTCGAGAGATTGAATAGCAGCATCACCCAGATAATCCAAAAGTGCATCGACGAAGAAGACGGCAAAGCCCTACTGCTCGAAATCCATGAGGGCACCTGCGGGCACCATGCGAGCAGTCGAGTGCTCGTGTCCAAAGCATTCCGAGCAGGTTTTTATTGGCCCGCTGCGATGAAAAACACAGAAGACATCGTGCGGCGTTGCATCGCCTGTCAAAAATTCGCTAGCAGACCGCACGCTCCAGCCTCAGAACTCAAGACCATACCACTATCATGGCCGTTCGCCACCTGGGGACTCGACATGGTAGGTCCGCTCAAGAAATCATCAAAGGGAGGACGAACTCACCTGCTAGTAGCAGTCGACAAGTTCACCAAATGGATCGAAGCAGATCCCATTGATACGGTGAGGATCTCTCACTCCTCATTGGTTACCCCAAGTGGAAGGTGAGATGTAGCGTAGCAGCAAATTTCCCCTATGTAGAGGATAGGGTTTGTCTCCCGTAGGACTCGCAGAGATACAAGTAGGTGGTAAAGTGAACAATGGCGCCGTTCACAACCGAGGTTGCTAACTTCACCTGGTCCTGCACACAGATACAGATAACTTTGCTCCCAACGAGTACAGAGGAGTTGTCAATACCTCCGGCCTTGCTGTTTACAAAGGATTAACGCAAGAGATAATAATAACGGCAACTGAAAGTAAATTGAGGGTGTAAACAATGAAATGAAGATGGACCGGGGTCACGTGATTTTCACTAGTGTTGTCTCTCTCCCAAAAGACGATAAAAGTGCTAGCGAGGTAAACAAATCACAGTTGGGAAATTGACAGGATTATGAAGGCACCGCAATGCTAACAATGCTGCAAAGAAAGGAAGGGCTCAAAAGCAAGGGCCAGTAGGCCAAGGTAATTAGACAGAAATCCATCTGCATCTACTACGAATCATACACCTTGAGATATCTATCCAGAACATCTCGCTGGTATTAAGTTGCGAATCCCACCCAAAGTGTAAACTCAAAGCAACAGACAACTGCATTAAAAGAACTTTGCGTAAAGTAAACAATCCTTGCATCCGCGGATACAAGCATCATTGTTTTATCCCTGGTGGCAACAGCACAGCCCCTAGTCTCATGTTTCTGTCACTCAAGCTAGACATCAAGGGGCTGAACTCACAATCAAGCATAACGCTCCCTCTTGGAGTTGCAATAAATCACTTGGCCAAAGTAAAATACGGCAACGGAGAACATGCAAGAATTTACTCAAGAAGAAAATATAAAAGAGAAGAACCAAATATATTACTCATCACAATCTGAACATAGTCTCATAATCCATCAGATCCCAACAAACTCAGCATAGCAACAGCAGAAAATTACAAAGGTGCCTCGATCATGTGAGGCAGCTCACGAGGTCTCGAAAGGGGAAGCACAAAGAGGGGAGAGATAGATCACCTAGCTACTGGTCACGGACCCATGGTCCAAGGGGAACTACTCACGGTACATACGGGAGGCGTCCATGGCTATGGATGGTCTCCCGGAGGGGGTAGCTTCTCCCGGCAGGGTGCCGGAGCAGCTTCTCCAGGCAGCCCCAATCTTGAAACGGCGGCGGCGGCGGTACAGAGGCGAGATCGCAAAAGAGGGATCGATATTAGGGGTTTCCGTCACGGGGGGTAAATATAGGCGAAGGGGGGCACCGAGAGGGGCCACAGGGCAGCCAGGAGGCTCCCTGGCGAGGCCTAGAGTGGGGCCGCGCCAGGGACCCTTCTGGAGTCCCTGTGGTGGCCCCCCTTCCCTCCTTTGGTGTTTCCGGAAGCTTCCGTGTCGCTGATTTTTTATCTGATTTTTCCGGATTTTTTGGAGCACTTTTAATGGCCGGAAAACCTGAAATACAAAAACATTAGAAAACAACAACTGGCAGCTGGGTGCACTGGGTTAATAGATTAGTACAAATATGCTCAAAAGTGTATGAAAGTTCAAGCAAAACATGGCAAAGTCACACAAAACATGCATGGAGCAAGCAGAAATTATAGATACGTTTGGGACGTATCACCCATCACCAGCTCCACAGCCCTCACAACAGTGAATTTTATCAAATCAATAATCTTCAGGTTCGGATTACCACACAACATCATCACGGACAACGGTACGAACTTCACAGCGGCAGAATTCCAGAACTTCTGCGAAGAACTGGGCATCAAAATCAACTACGCATCAGTCGCGCACCCGCAGTCCAACGGCCAGGTGGAAAAAGCAAATGGCCTAGTATGCAGAGGAATCAAAAAACGGATCCTTGCACCACTCGAGCAGGCCGCAGGCAACTGGGTAGAAGAACTCCCCGCAGTACTATGGAGCCTGCGCACTACCCCAAAAACCGCAACTCAGTACACACCTTTCTTGATGGTGTACGGGGCGGAGGAAGTACTACCACATGACCTCAAATTCGGGGCACCCCAGATCTCGGGGTACGAAGACGAGGAAGCAGAAGAAGCGCTGCAAGATGACAAAGACACAGCAGACGAAGCAAGAGACACAACCCTAGCAAGGTCAGAGGGGTACCAGGACAAGCTGCGCACCTACCAAAGCAGCCGCATGCGCACCAGAACCTTCAACAAAGGCGACCTTGTCCTACGGCTCATACAAGAAAAATTCCACAAGCTTGCCCCCAATGGGAAGGACCGTTCATAATTTCAGAAGTCATAGGAGGAGGCGCCTATACACTGAAGAACCCAAAGATTGACGAGGACGTGGGAAATCCATGGAACGTAGCGAAGCTACGCCTGTTCTACCCATAGTCTCCACCAGTCAGGCTCAACTGGCAGCTCATGTAACCATTCGACGCAATAAAATGATGTTACCCAAATACTACCACATCAAAGCACTCGGGGGCTCGAGTACAAACTCCCCCCGAGAGACGCTATCATCGCTCACGCAATCTTCACCCAAAGCACTCGGGGGCTCGAGTACAAAAATTCCCCCGAGAGACGTTGTCGTCGCTCACGCGATCTTTACTTAAAGCACTCGAGGGCTCGAGTACAAACTCCCTCCGAGAGACGCTATCGTCGCTGACGCGATCTTCACTTAAAGCACTCGGGGGCTCGAGTACAAACTCCCCCCGAGAGACGCTATCGTCGCTCACGCGATCTTTACTTAAAGCACTCGGGGGCTCGAGTACAAACTCCCCCCGAGACACGCTATCGTTGCTCATGCGATCTTTACTTAAAGCACTTGGGGGCTCGAGTACAAACTCCCCCCGAGAGACGTTATCGTCGCTGACACGATCTTCACTTAAAGCACTCGGGGGCTCAACTCCCCCCGAGAGACGCCATCATCGCTCGCGCGATCTTCACCTCAATAGCCCAGGGACCCAAGCACACCTCCCCCGGAGAAACACTACCATCTCCCGCGAAACCAGTAACTTAAAAATAAGGGTCCAAGCAAAAACGCCCCGATAAGCGCCACTTGCGGAAAAACGTTTGGAATCAAAGAGAAGACACGGCTACAACCAGGTGGAACACCAAGTACTTGTAAGAAATATGGATGGAGCACAGGACACACAAAATCATTTAGTCTTCACCTGATCGCCAACGATCACCTAAAGACTCGGGGATACTCCCATCGGGAGCGCTGTCGCGCACTCGATAAAAGACGGAAATTAACGGAAGAACGACAAAGGAAACAAATCTCAGCCTACGTTTGACTCTCTGACTCAAACGTAGCCTCGGGGGCTACTCCCATCGGGAGCGCTGTCACGCACCCGATAGAATCCACGGTACAAGGGCTTGATGGACTCGAAGACAATTCTCATTGAAAGAATTCACAAACAGCTCATACAACAAGGACTCGAAGACAGGTCACATTGCAAAAGACTCGAACACATTACAAGACTCGAAATACATTTGATAGAAGGCAGCTCTGATTACTCGAAGGCAATCCTCATTACATGGAGAACTAACCTAGTTACAAAAGACACAAGCAGCCGATAAAGCCTACAACATCAATCACCTAAGGAATTACGACTTCTACATGTGTGCCCATGCTGAGATGATTGGCACTAAGACAACGAGCATCATCACAGACAAATGAGGAGTCGAAGCAGCCAGCTCATGATGTGAATGACATAACAAAAGGTGAAGCTCGACTTATTTGCGGAGCACCGAAGATGATGCTCCACCAGCTTGTTCTCCTGCTCCACCAGCTTCTTCTCCAGCTCCACCCGAGCTGCCGACGAAGATGACGCCACTGCCTCCAGTTCTACAAGGTCGCCTGGCGCGCCCGCTTGGTCGGTGGCTTGACGTCGAGGTCCTCTCCAGAGCCGGAGGGCACAGCATCACCACCTGAGGAGTCGTCGGAGGAGGAAGTAGTTGAAGACGCGGGCGTAGGACTCCTCGACCTGTCGGAACCATCGCTGCGTTTCTCCTACCAGCACGGATCCATGCGATTGCCGCTCAGGTCGAAAGCGCGGATGGTGATAGTATCTTCGCCATCAAAGCGGCAACAGAGGGTATCACCATCACGCAAGTTCAAACGCCGAGCAAACGACTTCCAGCCAAAGACAAGGAAAATCAAGCGGGAACTATGGATCTCCAACTCAACATAAGAAGGAGATCGAGCGCACCCCTGAAGACGAAGCAGCAAGCCATCAAGACTTCGCTCAGAAACAAGGGCAGAAAATGCAGGAGGAAGAAGAATGCGAGCGGAGTTCCGGCCACGGACGCGAAGGAGGAAATCGTAGCACCAAAAACCCTCCTCCGAGGAAGAGGAGGAAGGCGTCGACGACGCACCACGTCGGCCGCCACGAGAGGAGCATGGAGTACGACTACTGCGGCCACGGCGAACACGGCCGCGGCCAATCATACCCGCACCACGCTTGGGCCCCATGAGAAGAGGAAGAGAAAGAGGATCAAGATGAGCAGAGGTCGAGCACTGCTGCCAGATGAAGAAGAGGCGTCTATTTATAGCACAAAACCAAGAGCAAGAAGAAGCCCAGACGACAGGAGCATTTATTCAAAGACCGAGCGTGTTGGGAGATTCGAATTCCAAGACAAAAGATGCTTTCACACGGGCGGCACTTTGCGCTGGACGCGTCAAATCTCGCGCGTTTTCAATACATGCATCGGTAACTCAACAGGCGGCTGCAGCACGCCGCCAAGACCATCATTATGACTGGTCATGAAGACATGACGGTTCGCAGACAGAGCATCTTTGACAGTCCTCCAGCAAGGAGATCGTTATCCTTACCAAGAAGAGGTAAATCAAAATGGCAGCGCAAAAAGAAAAATGCAGCCTGCAAGTACCGTTTCTACTGACTCAAATACATTTTGCAAACATATTTAACTCCCATCGGGAGCGTATCCACCTATGAGAGTTTCGGGTGCTCCCTCACCTAAAGAAAAGACGTGCTCGAGTGATTACTCGCACCAATAAGAGTTTCGGGTGCTCCCTCACGTAGAAGAAAAAACATGCTCGAGTGATTACTCTAACTCATGGGAGTTTCGGGTGCTCCCTCACCACGACGCAAGATAAGCAGACCTGCACTCGCCAGATCGTACGTGCCCAGAGTATCGGGTGCTCCCTCACCCCGAGAGCGAAGACGATACTCGAGTGATTACTCGCTAAACTCTGAGTACCCGAGCACTCGAAGACCTCCCGAGCAAAGTACTCCTCTACATTACTCCTCGCTCGAACGCTCGGCAAAGCTCCGCGAGTGACCGCTAAAACAGCTCACTTGATTGTTTATTCCAAGTGGGTGCATTATCAACTAGGCTCCGCGCCTCAATAAAAAATACATATTCCTAGAACACGATACACTGTGCCCAGATTCCACGCAAGCTTAGCGTGTAGGTAAGACCCCGCTGCGCAGATCGGTCGGGCTGGGACTTGCCGCAGAGTGATTTCACTCCCAATCTTTTCCATGCGCTTGCATGATAGAAAAATTCGGGCGGACGCGCCTAGGCTACGAACTTTACTGGCGGCAATTGATCACTGTAAGACCTGCAGCGGCATGACTTTTGCTCGACACCAGTGTTCCAAGCTCATGTCGAGGGACGTGAGTTTGATTGGGCTACTGCGGTATTTGCCACTAGTGCAATTCACCAAGGCTCGACTCGTCCACTCCTTGGGCCCTTTCAGCTTAGCATCCCTCGAAATAGGTTTTGTCATGGCCCTAGACTGCCAGCAACCCGCGATTGAACCGTGCATACACAGAAACGACGCAAGAATGGACTCGAGTCCCTGCGCGACTCTTCGAGCCCCCCAGGCACTCGGGGGCTACTGACGAGGGGGTGACCCCACGACTCCTATGGATGGGCCTACCCGGTGTACCCGAAGACAGAAGGCCCATAAAGATGCCACCTGGGCCCAGCCTTGGCCCACTAGTGGCATCGACGTAGGAGTCTACGACTCATAAGGAAGGTGCAAACTTGCCGTACGGTACAAGATCAGGGTTAGGAAACCTCCTCTGTAATCCAGGACGGACTCCCCGAGACCTAGCCTAGTATATAAGGGCTAGGAGGGGAGACGTCGAGATCAACCAATACACAATCTGTAACCCTAGCCTTGTGCGCACTAGGCTTGGCCCTCCTGTAATCGCCATCTCCAAGCAATAATATCGAGCAGGAACGTCTCCTCCTGGTAGCCGACGAGCTATCGTCCAACCTGTGCCTCTCATAACTAACCCAGGGTCCCTGACCATGGGATTTTCCGGGGTACATCCCCGTCAGAGGGTTGCAAGGCTCTTGCCGCAATAAAATTCTCAGAGTTTATCCGAGATTGCGACTGGCTCTAGGACTGGGTTCAGGGGTTGGGCAAATTGCCTCTGAATCCTGGGTCAAAGGTCTGGCAAACACAGGGCAGGCAAAGAAGGGAGGGAGATGTGTCCTTGCACTCCATCCGGGCACCGGGGTGATCGTACCCATGAGGAATGAACTCGTGTGGCCGTGTGCGTGCAACGTGCCAACAGCAAGCTCAAACCAGCATACATGCAAATACAAAAAAAACACATTAGATCAAACCACACTAAGACGTTTTAATGCCAGTGGGTATATGTACTCTGGGCTTACATATACCTGAACCAGCTCGCATTTATTAGGGACTCAGAACGAGTCCAATATTAAGGGTGTAAGTGCTCTACTGATTACAAACATCTTGGAAAACCACTGTCAGCTTTGTTAAACATTTCTGCTTAACAGGGGATAGATGCAACAAAGGCACAAACAAACACGACATACATAGAGCATTACAACATACATGCGATTCAAGCATCACATGCAACACAAGCAACAGAAATAAGCGCGACCTGACTACGCACTCTACGATGACTACTCACTTGGGACTACGGTCCCTATCCTCTGACGAGGACGGAAGACAAACTAGGCAACATCTAAAAACTAACCTAGCTCGGGCTCTCTTGGAGGACGCATGCTGAGATGCTTGCCGAAGTCAAGTAACTCGGCTAGTCGGGACTCAACTCCTGGGGCAGCGGCTGGATCTTGCTGGAGCAGACCTTGCCGATACAGCTGAAGGATGGTTCTGTTGTTGGGTTCGGTGTATACAGTGCCTAGGTTGCACTCGTCCACGGGATGGGAGGGTAGCACCACTTGAGAGGGTGTCACGACCTGAGAGGATAGCACTGGGTTTGGCAACAAGGGATCGACGGCTTGAGAGGAACCTTGGCATCCTGCGCGGTACGCGGCTCCAACTGCTTGCGTTATGCCACTATCCATGGCTTTGAACTCCCCAAGAATGCCGCCGAGCAGTAGTCCCTGGGCGGTGCTGAACTGAACCATACGAACTATTGCCGGGTCGGCATCCTTGTGGTGTCGGCGAGCTCGTAGCCAAAGCTTGACACACTCGGGAAGTAGCGGAACTCCCGCATCTCCCCGATCTGCGGAAACTTGAATCGGAGGCGACTGACAGCTTCTGCGGCAGCCGTCTGAATGGCCAACACTGCAGTGGGCATGGGCTTGCCCTCAAAGACTATGGGCTCTCCAATCTTATCGGGACCAAGGTGGATGAGCACCTTTGCACAATATCGGCAAAGGCGAGGGACTTGCTCGGATTGGAACACCTGGTAATCGGGGTTAACAACACATCCAAGGGCTTGGGAAAGCATTTCCCAAAGGAGGCGGGGAAAACCAGCATGTGTTGGGAAACGTAGTAGAAAACAAAAATTTTCGGCCTACGAATCAAGAACCCAAGATCATCCAAGAAGATTGCATACAAGGTTTTAGGTCATGGCTCACCAACCTATGTAGCGGAAGTAGAGTTGGTGTAGCTCGTGGACGTAGCGGAAGTAGATCTCGCAAGTTCTCCCACGAACAGTCCTTTGATCAATCCCACGAACAAGTCCCGCGATCTAGTCCCACGGACAAGTCCCATGAACAAGCTCCTCGAAGAAGGGTCGAAGGTACAACCCCTCCATTAGTATCCACACATCCCGTAGCAGCAATCCAGCAGCGCTCCGCCGTCCAGAGATGAACGCCACCGAGAAAAATAGAGGGAGAAAACCCTAACTGATTCCGATCTAGAACAGCGTCTAAACCGGGGTCTAAAAGTGGAGCAACGGGGTTTAGAGGAGGGAGGGTGGCGCATAGGCCTTGGGGACAAGTTGTGTGTTTCTTCCCCCACCCTTGGCTCACCTTATATAGGTGGCCAAGGGGCCTAGGGCGCAGCTCAAGGAGGTTTGGGAGTCCAACTTGGACTCCCAAGCCTTCCAAACCTATACATACCTTCCCACCGGAAACCTTCCATAATGGTATTTGGAAATCCCACCTGGAGGATCTCCCACCCCTTTTTGGTGCGCCCCCACCACCTGGCCGGCCAGGGCAGCCTAGGTGGCTTGCTCCCCAAGGCCAGGGGCGCAGGGCAGTGGGTGGTACTGCCCGGAACCTTCCGGAACCTTCTAGAAGCTTCCAGGACCTTCCGGGACCTATCGGGACTGTTTCGGGACATTCCGGACACTTTTGGAGCACTTCCAATACCTTCCGGAACCTCTAACGAATGTTCCGGAGACATCTAAATGGGTTTCGGAGCCATCCGGGCAAAGGTTATTATGTCCGGTGAACATAACATATTGTTTAAGCTGTCCACCGATCACCGAAACTATTCCGGTTGATCGTAAACTTTCCCATTACCATTTTCATATGTTCCGGAACCACCTGGGACTACTCCAGAGTGATCCGGACATATCCTTAAATACCCAAAACTACTTTTGGTGCCCTTATGAACTATTTCGTAAATCCCTGGAACTACTTCCGGTACCCGTATGAACTATTCTGCTTTGCTTCCACTAAACCTTCTACCATTCTAGTATTCTAACAGACTACTGCTCGTTAAGTGTGTGACCCAATAGGTTCGGTATAATGCGGACATGACTCAGAACATCTTCCGGACATAGGCCAACAGCCTTTCGTCAATAGCCAATAATCAACAGCGGAGCCATGGACACCCATGTTGACTCCCGCACATACACGAAGAAACTTCGAGTGAACCATTATGTTTATTCATGTACCATTCCCTTTGCTTCGTGATATATGACAAAGTTAGAGGAGAGATGTTTGGCACCCATGTGTAACAACTTCTTGAACACAAGCCACTCGTTATCCTCTTTGCTCGTTTGTCCCTTTTCTCGTTATCGTATTCCGGTATCCCTGTGACTGAATCACAATGCGTCTGGCCAGACTATAATGGATACCTTCATACCGAGTGGGCCCGAAGTGAATATCTTCTTCATCGTGAAGGAGCAAATCCCATTCTTGAACTATCACAGTCACTAGCCACACCATCTGACATACCCAGAACTTATTTTACTACTTCCCATTTACGGGAGGATTCATCTAAGAACCAAAGCATGTCTTCCTGTGTGAAGCAACTCGATACTCTCATGGTCTAAGGAATTACGTATATGATAACATTTCATGATATGACTTATAACGTTGTTACGATGTGATCTCTAAGTATATCATTCAATACTGGGGTCGGTTCAACATCATTGTTCTGCTAACAATATGTTCCCATTGCTACTGACATCCTTGTTACAAGAACAATGTCCATGATTAAGAAAACGTAATCATCAGTTAGCACATGAGCTGGTCTTAGAGGCTAAACCAGGAACTCTTGGTGTTTACATTTCCACACATGCAAGTGAGTTTTCTTCTGAATCTCACAGTCAGGGTCATTGCAATTATAGCACAGAAATATAAACATTAATTATGAACGTGGAAATATATATATAATAACATTTTATTATTGCCTCTAGGGCATATTTCCAACAGTCTCCCACTTGCACTAGAGTCAATAATATTGTCAGTGCTTGAGCACTTTACACCTATGGCATACCGGTGTAAGAGATGCTTCATTTGTGGTATAGACCTCATCTTCGGATCTGACGTTTCAGGCCCGTTTGTATCTTGCATATCTTCGCGTTTTCACGCTATCATAAAATTCACTAATTTTATCAGTTTAGCTTTGTATATGTTTGAATCATTTGGCAGGACCTTGGTTCCTTTAGAATAAGTCATGAAATCATTCGTCAATGTTCCATGAGCTTCAAGCATCTAGGAAACCATACCATGTTCATAAATGAATTTATGATTCAAAATACCCTCCTTGTTACTTCTTTAAGCAACAATATACTTAGCCTCTGTTATAGAATTCGCCACAGTATCGAACTTGACATAGTTTCTCCATACTGTGCCACCCTTACGTGTGAAACACATAATCCCAATTAAAATCGAAAATCGATCGGAGTAAGTATGAAGACTGAATTGGTGTAACTGCTTACATCAAAATTCAGCTGGTGTAACTTGTTACAACGAGCTCTTCATTATCTCCATTTTCCGAGAAACATATCTTATCTATCATAAGTTTAACTTTTCACTGTTTGTCCAATGATCAACATATTGATCACTTTGGTATCTTGCTCACAACCTTTTGGAGCACTGGACATATCTGGTTGTTTTACATATTATGGTGTACATGATTAATCCAAACACACAGGTGAGTGGAATTCAATTCACGTGTTTTTTTTTGCTTATCTGTGTTCATCAACACTGATTTCTGCAAACAACTTTTCACCACGACTTTGGCAAGAACATGTTTCTTGGCATTTCATACTAAACTACTTTAGTATCATGTCAATATGTAGTGTTGGCTTTAACATGATCAGGCACTTACTATCTTCATAGATCACTGTGCTCAATACTAATGCTATATCAGCCCAAGTTCTTCAACTGAAAACTATTTCCAACGAAGTCCTTAATCGTGTCAAGAAATTTACATCATTTCTAATCAACAATATGTCATCTACATAAGGTTTTAGAAATATTATTCAGCTCCCACTTACTTTCTTGAATATTCAAGCATCTTCGTTATTCCTGATGAAAACAAACTCTTTTCGCAATTTCATCACAACGAAAATTCCAACTCCATTATGCTAGCATCAGTCCATCACTGGATATCCAAGGCTTGCATCTATTTTAGCATCCTTTGAATCGACAAAACATTCCGGTCGTATCACGTATACGTCCTTTGTTATATTTCCTTGTAGGAAATTTGTTTTGACGTTCGTTCTACCATATCCTATAAATGAGATATGTAGTAATTGCTAGTATAACCCGAACTGACTAAAGCATTTCTACGGTCGACACTATTTCGCCGTAGTCAACTTTTGAACTTGCTAGAAAACAATTTTTCAATGAGTTGAGCTTTATGGATAAAACAATTTCATCCGAATCAATTATAGATCCATATATATATATTCTTCAGACTTTTAGTCTTTCGGAGGGTCTACCAAGTTCAAAACTTGACTTACTTCCATGGATACTATCTCGGATTATTTGGCATTTAGCCAAATCCCGGAGTCAGGGCCCATCAACGCTTCTTTGTATATCACAGGTTTATCATTGTCGAACAACAATATCTCGTTTTACATATCATGAATGTTTGTACGAGTTTTGTCTAACCTGTGTAGTTCAGCTGCGCACTTATTTGAAGATTCAACAATCTTTGACAAGTTGCACTGTCCTCCCACTCACCTTTTTGTAAGAAACTATTTTTCTTCAAAACACATTGTTCTTAACAGCAAACAGTTTTGCTTTTGTGTAGTGATAGAGGAATACCAAAACTTTTGGCATAACCTTAACAAAGTAGCACTTATCTGATTTGGGGTTTTGAGTATGTCAAACACATGCCTCATATACCCAAATTTTAAGAAAAGACAACATGGTTTTAACAGTCCATACCACATCTAATATGGTGTCATTTCAACAGATTTGATGATGCTCTTTTCAGTGTAAAAGCCGTAGTCACTAACGCATAACTTTAATAAGTATAATGGCAAATTGATAAACGTCATATCTGATCTTACCGTGTCATACATGGCTTGATTACATCTCTCGAACTGTTTACTCATAGTGGTGTTCCGGGAGACGCAAGTTATGACACTTCTTCACAACTCATCAGACGTTCGCTAAACTTGTAACTCAAATATTACTTTCTACAATCTAATTTGCAGAAGCTTTATTTTCTTGTTACAATGAATTTCTATTTCACTTTAAAATTCCTTGAACATTTCAAAGATTTCAGACGTATGTCTCAGTTGAACAGATATCCACATATCTGCTTGAACTCATGAGTGAAGATAGGGAATCCACTGCACACAACTACACTTATTGGACTACACACATCATCATGTATGATTACCAATCGTTTAGTTGCCCGTTCATGTATGGCCTATCAACGGTGTTTTAGTCACATTACTTCGAGACAAAGATCGCAAGCGTCAAGTGATTCATAATCATATGACTCGAAAGTCCATCACTTATGGAAAATCTTCATGCATGTTATGTCACTTGTGATAAATGGCAGTGCCACATCTATGTGGTATTTCTGTCAGTCTTGCGACGTTTAGCGTCAGTGTTATGGATGTTTTAATATTATTATCAAGATTCATAACATACAACCTATTCATAATGGAAGTATGGCCTTTATGTTATTCATAGCTTTGAACAACTCTCTTGCAACAAACATGATTCAAAATGATGTTTTGCAACAAGGCTAAAGTGTAGTAACAATTTACTCAACTCTAAAATGAATTATGAAGATAATCATAGAGTCAACACACGGTATAGTAAACCTTTTACCGTGTTCCCGAGCGTGTCAAAACTCATCATTAGCTAGTCATAAAGGCCATAGTATTTCTTGCATCGAGTTGCAACAATATGCAATCGATGTGATATTCCGGTGATCAACAGTTTAATCACAATATACAGAATCCATAATTAACTGCTTAATCATGATTCCCAAGAATTACATCTCTTGACCAGCAATGAATTCATCTATAACTCCGTATGACTTTCATTTCTGAGCTGGTTATTCCAGTCTTCTTTCGTTTTGCCTTTATACGTATCATAGTTCTATTTCCAATGTCACTCCTACTCACAGAAGATCACACATGATCAAGGGTGGCGCATGCCATGGACTTTCCGGCGTCTAAGTCTTACTAACACCCTATGGAACTTCCTTTCCCTTAATCCTCATCATCATATGATCATTGTTCTTCTGGATCCCACACATCAGTTTTGTTTAGAGAAAAATGAACATTTTCACTAATGCTTACAATCATACATTGTACTAGATATCTTATATCCACCATTAATTGTCTTACTACTGAAAACTTATTTTTCAGTTCCATGAATATAACATAACTATCCCAAACTTTTCGAAGTTCGGGTTTCATGATGGTGAAGACAATGCACTTAGCTGTCGTGGAATTCTAGCATTTTGGATTATGGACATAAGTCACATCATCCATAGCATCAGCGGGAGAGCATCAAAAAAATGCGATAGGACAAGCTCCTTCTCGACACTATTGAGGATAGTCCTCACAATACGGTACCAATCGTAAAGTTTTTACCAGATAAAACAGTTAATCAAAATCAATTGGGAAGGTGGTAACGCGAGCCATTATTCTACAACGATAATGCAAATACTAAGACTTTGTTCATAATTAAGTTGCACTTGTGATTAATCAATTTAATTACTTAGTGCGCTCCCACTCAGATCAATATCTCTCGTAATTGATGCTGGAGTGATTCAAGATCCAACCCAATCGTCCGCCATTGATGTGACATCACTGATGACTTAGACTGGACCGGTAGGCCAACTTGCCAATCACGCCAAAGGTGATTCTTGTTCATCTTTCGATGGGCGTGTTCCGGTAGCAAACTTTTATCCAAACCGTCAAGACAACCAAGTGTAATTGCTGTGTGTTCTTTTAACACACCCGTCTTTTATGCGTCACACCGTGTGCACCCATGTGACATGACCTGCTCCGGTGTGAAACATAGTATAGACGGTGCTACAGTTGGAAGAACACTATCAACTTGATATTGTTTTGCGAGAGATCACCCTAATAAAATACGACTACCGCGCATCAAACAAGGGTGCAACAAAGGGATAAACATCACAGGCAGTTCATAAAATTATGTGATATAGTATAGCCCTTTGCTTCGTGAAGTCTTCATTGTCTTCACGTCGTCGTGGTTGAAGTCACCGTGTCCACCAACTTTGTCCTTGGCGCCGGGAACATCACCACGGCTTCCGGCATGTGCGTCGGGGTCCACCTCCGCATCGTAGATCATCACCTTGCATCTATCTATTGCTTTGCCTCGAGCTAATAAACAGTTCTGGCACGTAGGCCATAATTAAGTGACAATCATATGACTCCAGTCATCATGCCGTACCACGACGCGCAGGTCGCGAATAAATATTACATAACATATAGCATCTCATACAAACACATTGCAAATCTTGAAGGCTATACCACATCACATGCATACTCTGCAAAACCGAGTTAGATCGCCATCTACACGGGTTGTTGCAACTTTTATCGTGGTTGTTAAGCAGGTTTACAAGGCAAACGAGAAACCCTAGATAAAACAAAACACGATACTTCTTTTGTTGCTAGTTTAACATACGGGGTGCGTGCAACAACTAATGCCACAAGCCAAACTTCGTTAAACGCGTGACCCCCGTGTGGATTTGAGTTCATAAAATCCACAAGCCCCTCCATGTTAAATCTTCTATTGCGAGATTAAGATGAGATCCAAGGAGTTTGATGTAGACCATGATCAAGGCAACCAGCATACTGAAAGCAGCATAGAGGGATCGATGGAAAACTCAATCCTTGTAGCAAAACCTCAACTTGCCATCAAGCATAGAAAAAATCACATGACAGGGAAGCAACAAGAAAATCAATGCCTCATATCACACATATGATCTAGACCTAAACATGCATCTAATCAAGGATCGCTCTGATACCACTGTTGGGAAACGTAGTAGAAAACAAAAAAATTCGGCCTACGAATCAAGAACCCAAGATCATCCAAGAAGATTGCATACAAGGTTTTAGGTCATGGCTCACCAACCTATGTAGCGGAAGTAGAGTTGGTGTAGCTCGTGGACGTAGCGGAAGTAGATCTCGCAAGTTCTCCCACGAACAGTCCTTCGATCAATCCCACGAACAAGTCCCGCGATCTAGTCCCACGGACAAGTCCCATGAACAAGCTCCTCGAAGAAGGGTCGAAGGTACAACCCCTCCATTAGTATCCACACATCCCATAGCAGCAATCCAGCAGCGCTCCGCCGTCCAGAGATGAACGCCACCGAGAAAAATAGAGGGAGAAAACCCTAACTGATTCCGATCTAGAACAGCGTCTAAACCGGGGTCTAAAAGTGGAGCAACGGGGTTTAGAGGAGGGAGGGTGGCGCATAGGCCTTGGGGACAAGTTGTGTGTTTCTTCCCCCACCCTTGGCTCACCTTATATAGGTGGCCAAGGGGCCTAGGGCGCAGCTCAAGGAGGTTTGGGAGTCCAACTTGGACTCCCAAGCCTTCCAAACCTATACATACCTTCCCACCGGAAACCTTCCATAATGGTATTTGGAAATCCCACCTGGAGGATCTCCCACCCCTTTTTGGTGCGCCCCCACCACCTGGCCGGCCAGGGCAGCCTAGGTGGCTTGCTCCCCAAGGCCAGGGGCGTAGGGCAGTGGGTGGTACTGCCCGGAACCTTCCGGAACCTTCTAGAAGCTTCCAGGACCTTCCGGGACCTATCGGGACTGTTTCGGGACATTCCGGACACTTTTGGAGCACTTCCAATACCTTCCGGAACCTCTAACGAATGTTTCGGAGACATCTAAATGGGTTTCGGAGCCATCCGGGCAAAGGTTATTATGTCCGGTGAACATAACATATTGTTTAAGCTGTCCACCGATCACCGAAACTATTCCGGTTGATCGTAAACTTTCCCATTACCATTTTCATATGTTCCGGAACCACCTGGGACTACTCCAGAGTGATCCGGACATATCCTTAAATACCCAAAACTACTTTTGGTGCCCTTATGAACTATTTCGTAAATCCCTGGAACTACTTCCGGTACCCGTATGAACTATTCTGCTTTGCTTCCACTAAACCTTCTACCATTCTAGTATTCTAACAGACTACTGCTCGTTAAGTGTGTGACCCAATAGGTTCGGTATAATGCAGACATGACTCAGAACATCTTCCGGACATAGGCCAACAGCCTTTCGTCAATAGCCAATAATCAACAGCGGAGCCATGGACACCCATGTTGACTCCCGCACATACACGAAGAAACTTCGAGTGAACCATTATGTTTATTCATGTACCATTCCCTTTGCTTCGTGATATATGACAAAGTTAGAGGAGAGATGTTTGGCACCCATGTGTAACAACTTCTTGAACACAAGCCACTCGTTATCCTCTTTGCTCGTTTGTCCCTTTTCTCGTTATCGTATTCCGGTATCCCTGTGACTGAATCACAATGCGTCTGGCCAGACTATAATGGATACCTTCATACCGAGTGGGCCCGAAGTGAATATCTTCTTCATCGTGAAGGAGCAAATCCCATTCTTGAACTATCACAGTCACTAGCCACACCATCTGACATACCCAGAACTTATTTTACTACTTCCCATTTACGGGAGGATTCATCTAAGAACCAAAGCATGTCTTCCTGTGTGAAGCAACTCGATACTCTCATGGTCTAAGGAATTACGTATATGATAACATTTCATGATATGACTTATAACGTTGTTACGATGTGATCTCTAAGTATATCATTCAATACTGGGGTCGGTTCAACATCATTGTTCTGCTAACAATATGTTCCCATTGCTACTGACATCCTTGTTACAAGAACAATGTCCATGATTAAGAAAACGTAATCATCAGTTAGCACATGAGCTGGTCTTAGAGGCTAAACCAGGAACTCTTGGTGTTTACATTTCCACACATGCAAGTGAGTTTTCTTCTGAATCTCACAGTCAGGGTCATTGCAATTATAGCACAGAAATATAAACATTAATTATGAACGTGGAAATATATATATAATAACATTTTATTATTGCCTCTAGGGCATATTTCCAACAGCATGGTTGACTGCCGAGGTCTTGCTATGAAAGGTTGGGGCTTTGAAAAAGTCGGACATGGTTTCCAGGAGGAAACTGGTTGGGGTTCTCTGGTGGTCTGGCTTACTGAGCGGGGAATGCTGCAGCAAGGAGGATGGGGTTTTATAGGCAGCAAGGCTGGGGCACACAGGCATGACAGAGATCTATCTCAGACAAAGAAAAGGATACGCCTGGCACGGCAGACAACTAGGGTTGGCTGGGGTCCAATTCAAGGGTAGCTAGGTGGTCGGTCCAATGGTTAGGCAGGCGTCAAACCCGACTACGTCAACTGTTAATATACAGTGGCCATGTCGGATTCCACGGGATAGCGCAACACTATGGGGCTCACTATCGGTCTCCCTACCGATAGGACGAATCAGGGACAAACAATAAAACCGACAAAGACGGAGCAAACAAAAAACAAAAGGCGGCAGGAAGCAAACATAGCTTGACATCTACGGGCTATCTACACGTGGATGCAGATCCACTAACTACACTAACTTAGCGCACTCGACGCCTCTCTAAGGATTTAGAAGAAAAATCACACAATGCTCCTCGTAGCAATTGGCGTAAAGCTTCTACTACTTCCTCAGGGAGAACATCAAACTCACCGCATGACCATATCCAAGGTGGCTTAGTCAACTAGTCTATGGTTGTTCGAGGAAAGATGGAACTGGCGTTTCCCAACGGAAACTAGACATAAGGGGAGATATACCACTGTTAGCAAAAAGGGTGAGGATATCTGGCTTACCTAGGGGGTTTAAAGGCTCACGGTCATTGCCCAGTGCGATAATTTCACACCGAAGACGAATGCCATGAGAGTCGGGGCATAGATGAGAGGGAAATCCTATGACATTGTCTTTTGATCAATAGTAGCCGTGCCGGTTTGGCAAAGATGGCTGAAATCCATCTGGGCTTTCTACTGAGCAAAACGCAATGAATCCAGCTAGGGGTAACCTACAGTCAGCCTGGCTGCTCTGATACCATGTTCGTGACACCCCGCCTGAATACCACTGTACACAAACGAGTGTCGCCCACACACCAGCCCAGGAATCATTCTGGTGTGCGCGCTTACAACACGTACCAAGAACATAGGCACAACTGTAAAAGGATCCATAAGCCAAAGTGGCTAGAATCAATATATTACCACCATAGATGGTTCATTACAGAGATGGGGGCAGCGGAATAATAACTGTGTACGGCAGCACGGACTTGGAGCGGCTCCAATCCACAGGGATCTGACTGGGTTACTCTTCCTAGCTCGCAAACGCTCGACTCCTCCTAGGGAAAGCGGATCCTTAGATAAACCTGGAAATCTGGCTACGCGAATAGCCAAGGATGAAAGCCATGTGAGTACGTTTGAATATACTCGCAAACAAGCAAACCAAGTAACATATACAACAGGCAAAGCAATCCATGGAATTCAAGCATGCCTTAAGTTATTAGAGTGATTTTAGTTATCATAGCAATGCAGCTTAATCAATATTAATAATCATGGAATAAGCAATATTAACATGATGAATCTAGCATGCTATTAAGAGCAAAATCAAAGCAATAACAATCAACACATGGAATAATCAATATCATCAAAATGAAATGAGCATTCTACCATGATTAAGACTAGTGCAAACAACACATGGAACACTCATGATCATCGCATGACCATGCAGCTTAACTCAGAGTCATTACCGACTCCACCTTCAAGTGAAGGGTCATCGCATGACCACTCAACGGATTAGGTGTCCTTATGTTACCACCCAATCATTCCGGTCATTGCATGACCAGCAATTCATCACCATTATTATACCGGTTTGTGTTGACCATAGTGTGACCTAGTACGAACTGTGTCCCATGACCGAGGACGCGGCTATTCGAATAGATTTTGACTCTGCAGTGTTTTTGCACGTTACCCACACTATGGAGTTCTTCCTCCACCCGGCACTCCGGAACTTGTCTCACAGGATCCTTGGAACTCGTTCCGCAATATCGGGCTAGGACTTCTCCAACGAAACCCGACTACCGCGTAACCTCCCTACGGTATCACCGACACACTGTCTTGGGTATCCCTGTGTCCTTTAGACACCGGCCAAACTCTTGGCAAACAGCCACCTTGTGGCAAACACTGTCCCAACGGGGACTCCCGGGTAAACAACTATGGATATCGAGATTATCACCACCTACCGGGCCAAGGTAGCGTGCGTGCATAATCCCCCCCCTCTTTGGTGATACTCGTAGAAGGCACTACGATAGCCCAAGCTAAGGCCTTCCCATACAGGAAAATGTGGCTGCACGAATAAAGCCCGGTTCGGTGGCACTGGTTCAACGGTTATATTATGTTCATCAAGTTTTAGCATTAGTTCTTGCAGCATAGATTGAACAAGGAAACATGGCAAGAACATAACACTACCACCAAACACGTGCAACCACTAGCATGGCATGGTATGAATCTAGTGAGCATGGATATTAAAGCATGAATAAGGTCAACACATGTAAAACAACCGGCATAAGCATTTTATATTTAACATGAACAACATGGGCATGATACTAACCGGTAAACATGGCATGATCATTTTTAGCATTATCATATCAAGTAGACATGTATAAACAACACAAGCATTATACTTACGAGTGAACATAGCATGATTAACATCAACATAAAACACAAGCATGGCGTAGCATGTCAAGTCAAATTAACAGCTCAGGGTTTAGTTCATCGTTAAAGCAACATGACAACATCACATTTTAAACACACAAGAACAACACGACACAATGCTTAGAGCATATATCAGATGGCTTGCTTGCCTTGGGGGGGGTCGATGAATACGCCGGACGGACGTGCGATCACCTTTCGAAAAAGATCTGACGGGACCGGCGGTTCTTCGGCGAAGGCTAACGACATCCGGGGGGAAAATGGTAAATCTCACAATGCAAACACATCATGAAATTTCCACCAACGGAACGGGCTCGGAAAACTGAGAACCTAGGCTTTTGAATCACCTCGATCGGAGTTATGGTCGCGAAGTTACGGGTGTTCGTTTGATAAGCAGGAAAATGGGCTTATCGGGTGAACGTCCACCACTTAACCACTTCGGCTGGAGAGAGAAAGCGCAGTTCCGAAAATATGCTTTCACTAAACCAAAAGCTCATTCCAGACACAGTAAAATGAAAATACGCTTTATCCTCCCAGAAGCATACTATGGCCTAAGCAGCAGAAAATGCGCCTTCTCCACAGGGAAGCGTATTCACGGAATACGCCTTCGTCTAAGACACGCGGGCCCGAGGCTCGTCCACTGACGCGCGGGCCCCACGCATCAGGCCTCTGTCTCCTCCTCTACTCTGATCCTCTGCCTCTAACCTCCTCTGTTCCTGGATGAAGGGCGCGGCCGGGCGGGACAGTGCGGAGGGCTCGGGAGGAGCTGGACGGGGGCGGCTCGCCGCTGGGCTCCCTCCGCCGCGGCTCAAAGAGCGGGGCCACCAGTGGCCGCGGGCGGCGTGGGGGCGGCCGGCTTTGCGGTTCCACAGCGGCCGGGCGCGACGGCTCCCACGGAGAAGCACGACGGCCGGGCGCGACGGTTCCCACGGCGGAGCGCCACGGCCGGGGCCAGTGCCAGCGCCGGGAAGGGTAGGCGCGGTGGCCGGGGCCACGGCCACTCCACGCGCTGCAGTCCTTGAGGGGGGGAGGGGCGCCGTCCTCCTCTGCTATCACGGCCGTGGAGGACCCAGGCGATGGGGTCGCGGCCATGGGCGGGCGAGGCCGGGACCTGGAGCGCGAGGGGAAGAGGGATGGGGGTTGCTGCGCTGCTGCTGCTAGAGTAGTCCTCTGGGGCTGCTCTTATAGCCACGGGAAGGGGTCGGGCAAAAGCTCGAAGTTTCCAGGCCATGCCCTGGAGCACCTCGTGTCGGCATGATCTTATAGGGGCTAAAAGACGAGGGGGAGAGCATGCCGGGGTCAGGAAAAACGTGTGGATCACGATGGACATGATCAAACACGAAGAAGACGACGTGGGCAAGGATGGCACAGTGCAAACACTTTGCAGAGCATGCCGCTTGCATGGTCACCAAGGCACCCACGTGGCCAGAGCATGCAAATGACCAGGGACCATGTCCACTGTGTGAAGTAACTCCTCAGGAGGCTACATCACTCACTTTGCAGAGCAAACATGGCATGGAGCCACTGAAAGTGACATGACCTAGTTTCATGCAGCAGGTGTTCGTGCTGAACTGGGGGAGGCACATCTGGTGAAATGGGATGAACTTGTGTCATAGCAGTCTTATACACTGTTGATTACCTCTGCCAAGTTTGCGCACAAATGGATCACTGTACATACCACTTCATTTACAAATGCACCAACTAAGCAGAAGGTGTTTGTGTTGTTGTGTGGCTAGCACACTGGTCCCCTTGGCTTGATATTTTGCACAGATTCATCACACACTAGGATAAGCATGTACACAAAATTTTAGATCAAATGGACAAGGCTAGCTTGCACTTCCTTCACAAAGTTGCCTGGTGAACAGAAACTTTGGGAATTTATTGTGCATTACTGGCTTGGCCAATAGGGCTCAAGTTTGGGAGGCAATGGGCAAACATAAATAACACTTCCTTTGGAAAGTGTTATTCTGCCCTGAATTTGGAAATGGAAGCTATGCTCATAATTTGAACTATGGAACCCCATATTTTGATAGAAATGGCCATGGGTTGGATACTAGGAGCTCCACAATTCATTTGAGCACAAATGGGGCAACCAAAATGGTAGCTCCTTTGCAAATGGGATAAAAGGGAATTATTGGCTTTATTAAGAAAATCACAATTTCCTTTATTCAATCATAGCCAATATCTTTGGGAGAGGTCAAGAGGATAACCAAGATCATCTTCACAAGTTTACACAACCTTTAGAGATGTCTAGATATTTTCCGGGATTTAATTCCATCGATTGGCACAAATGGAATTAAGCGGATATGAAGGACATGGCACCGGACTCGGCAATATCCTTGCATATCCCGGCTCGAGGGTCTGGGGAGGGATCTTGCCTTGCAAAGGGGCGGAGAAATGGGTTGCAAGGTCAAGGATCGTCTGGATTCTTCTGGTCATAAACCAGACTCCAGGGGAAAAAGATCGGGAGAAAAAGATAGGAAGGATTAAGAGCACAAAAATCGATAACCCAATTTTTGGGGTGTTACAAGAAAGGATGCGGAGGAAGAGAGAACCCACGATATACATGGGAAGGAAGTAGAACTCGTCACCCTCCCGGGGAAGAGGTTCGTCTTCCCCAGGAGCAGGAAGGCGGCAACCATGGTATCCTTGCAGCAACTCCGTTGTCACGATCGATGGAAGCCACTCCCCGGCAGACATGGTCCTGGCAGGACGGCGCTGCGAGAAGGGTGAAGTCTCAGGTGAGGCACGACCAACCAGCGAGGAGGAAGAAGGGTGATCCGGTGGCGGCGTGAACGCGAAGGAGAGAGAGAGAGGAAGAGAGGGAACCGTCAAGAGGCAAATGAACCCAGATCTATTTTTGGCCACGGGGGGAAAGCTTTTATACTCAAAGAGGGAAACCGCCACGCGTCAGATCCGCAACCCATTACGGGGGCACCGGTTTGTTTCTCCATTATCCGCCCCAATTTTTATGGAGCAGTTAATGATTATCCTAAAAGACCACCGCGGGAATCGAGGAGACAGACCTGACAATGCGTCCACTTACCTTGACGAAGAGATTCTCTGACAAGACAAGATCCACTTCATTTAAGACTCAAGCAGATTTGATTTGATGCCCGAGACTGTTCCGCTTACTTATAAAGCACGTACCTCCGCGCCAAATAATGGTTTACTCGGAAAATCTCTCTGTAGACATCTCAGACCGAGTAAGACATCACTTGGAAAATTTCCCGCGTAAGGGGAAAAGACTATCATACCTAAATGACCGAGTAAGCTGTCACTCAGAACGCTAAGGAATGCAAGCAGTGCTCTAATAACTCGAAACAGCAACAGGACGAGGAACCACCTGAAGCTAAGTAAACTAGTTATGAAGGAATCGCATTCCGAAGCGCACAAACGGAAAATCTTGTATTTATTAATTACTCGAGGAAAATTCCGAGTAGTTAACTCGCTAGTGGTCCGTCTCTGACGTAGAATGCCAGATCACTAGTATGACAAGGCGCAGGTGGTAAAGACTTGATATCCCATGTGGTATGGTCTAAGGCTCAAGTTTTGATGCCTTAGAATATCAACTTTACAAATCTGGTTTATATGGAGTTTAAGGCCTTTTACTCCAAGACACACCCTCCGGGGCCTCAGTCCACCTCTTCCGAGAGACGCTTGAGTGTCGCCAGAATTTTCCGTTAAGTTTCCCAACCCATACCCGAGGGAAAATTTCAAATATCAATAAAGTCCTTCGGGCCTCTTATTGAGTTTAACCTTCACATACCTCATGAATCCTGACGACGTCACCTACCTCAATCATCAGTGCCCAAAAGCACTTGGGGGCTACTGTCGTGGTCACACCAAAGGCATACTGTTAAGCATTGGGAATCAAGGGGTGCCCTTAGTATTGTGATCCCCTAGTAATACCCCAGAAAATAAATAAAATCACCAAAGCATAAAGAGTTCGACGAAACACGTGGACACATGCCGCAATGTATCCGAGTAATCCGTTACTCGGAAGAAGAGATGGTCTCCGAGTACTTAGTTACTCGGAAAGCGAACAGGCTCCGAGTGATCAGTTACTCGGAAGAGGGAATCGGCGAGCTGCTCATTACTCGGAGAAAGAAGAGCAACGGGCATGGAGCATTAAAGCCAGAGGCGTTTCTCCTTCTTAATTAGCTGTAATGAGTAGGCCGTTTCTTGTATTAAGTATATGCGTTTATACCTATAATTATGACTCATTTACCGGGGCATTGAAGGGGCTGAGGCGCACTCTATATAAGCCTCCCCTCACCCTGGAAAAGGCCAGGCACAACATAACCTCTCATATCTTGAGCAAGAACACCCCAGTCAGCCTAGGACAGGACTAAGGTTTTTATCTCTAAAGAGAGGCCTAACCTGTATAATCCTCCCTGCGTCAACCACTCTACGTACATATTCATTTAGCTTCTATTACACCCCTATCTCTATTTTCAGGATTATATCCACGACACCAACCAAATTGTAGGATCCAAGTAACAGACAACTGCTTTAACACTCTATGCGTACTACAAGCAATCCTTGTAACCACAGCTACAAGCACCGTTGTTTTTTCCCTGGTGGCGACAACACATCCCCTAGTCTCATGTTTCTGCCACTCAAGCTAGACATCGGGGGGGGGGGCATGAACACACAATCATGCATAACGCTCCCTCTTGGAGTTACTATCTACTACTTGGCCAAAGCAATAAAAAGCAACGGAGAACATGCAAGAACACTCAAGAACTAAAATAAAAAGGTAAACCAAATATATTACTCATCACAATCTGAACATAATCTCATAATCCATCGGATCCTAGCAAACACAGCATAACAACATAGAAATTATTACAAAAGTGCCTTGATCATGTAGGGAAGCTCAAAAGGTCTAAGAATTGAGGCACAAGATTGGAGATAATACATAACCTAGCTAATGATCAAGGAACCATGGTCCAAGGGGGACTACTCACGGCACATTCGGGAGGCGATGACGGTGATGGAGGAGCCTCGAGAGGTGAATCCTCCCTGCGTCAGGGTGCCGGGACAGGTTCTTCAGGCGATCACGAGATCAAAATGGCGGTGTCAGCGGAACAGTGGTGAAAATCGCGTAACGGGGTCCACCCAAGGGTTTTTGGAGAAAAAACGATATATAGGCCAAAGGAGGGCACCAAGGGGGCCCCACCTTTCCAAGTGACCAGGTGGCTGATACGTCCGAAACGTATCTATAATTTTTGCTTGTTCCTTGCTTATTTTGGTAATAATGCTATATGTTTTGCTACACTTTTATACCTTTTACAACATATTTGGACTAACCTACTAACTCAGTGCCCCGGTGCCAGTTTCTATCTGCTGTTGTCCATGCATTGCAGGAAAATGCAAATTATTAAAGTGCTCGAATAAATCCAGAAAAAACAGATAAAAAAAGCGCAACAGAAGACTCTAGAACACCAAAGGAGGGTGATGGCTTATCGCCCTCGTTGGCTACCCCAAGTGGAAGGTTCAGATGTAGATAGTAGAAAATTTCCCCTAACGTTAAGGATATGGTTTATGTCTCCCATAGGACTCCAAGAGCGACAAGTAGGTGGTGAAGCGAGCAACGCGTCATCTGAAAAGATAGTGCTCCCTTAACCTGGACCTGCACACGGCAACAAGTAACTTTGCTCCCAATGAGTCCAGAGAGGTTGTCAATCTCTCTGGTCTTTTTGTTTACAAATTATCAAAACACAAGCGGGAATAGTAGTGGTGATTGCAAAAAAAACGAAATAAAAGCACTAAAGAGTTAAGGTTTAAACAATGGTGGAAATATGGACCGGGATCCCATGATGTTCACTAGTTATATCTCTCTCCGAAAAGACGATAAATAACTATGTTGTGTGTACAAATTACAGATGGGCAATTGACAGAATTATAAACGTACCGCAATGCTAATTATGCTACAAGAAAGCTAGAGGCTCAATCATATGGGCAGTACGCCAAGACAGGTAGACCGTTTATTCATCAACATCTACTCATCAATCATACACCTTGAGATATCTATGAAGAACATCTCGCCGGTATTAATTTGCGAGCCCCACCCAAAGTGTAAACTCAAAGCAACATACAACTGAATTAATAAACTAGGCATAAGGTAAACAATCCTTGCAACCTCAGTTACAAGCACCATTGTTTTCTCCTTGGTGGCAACAACACATCCCCTAGCCTTATGTTTCTGTCACTCAAGCTAGACGTCGGGGGGCATGAACCCACAATCATGCAAAACACTCCATCTTGGAGTTCCAATCTACTACTTTGCCAAAGCAATAAAAAAAATGGAGAACATGCCAGAATACTCAAGAACTAAAACATAAAAGGTAACCCAAATATATTACTCATCACAATCTGAACATAATCTCATAATCCATCGGATCCCAGCAAACACAACATAGCAACATCAGAACTAATGCATAGATTCCTTGATCATGTAGGGAAGCTCACAAGGGCTAAGAATTGAGGCACAAGATTGGAGAGAAAACATCACATAGCTACTGGTCATGGACCCATGGTCCAAGGTGGACTACTCACGGCACATACGGGAAGCGCTCATGGTGGCGGAGAAGCTCCCGGAGATTAATCCTCCCTCCGACAGGGTGTCGTGATAGAGTCTTCTGGCGCTCCCGATCTCAGGATCGCGGCGGCGGCGGAACAGTGCTGAAAATCGCATAACGGGAGTCCTCCTAGGGGTTTCTACCCCGAGGGCTAAATATAGACGGAAGGAGGGCATCGGGGAGGCCTGGCCCCACTAGGCGAGTCCCTGGCGCGGCCTCCCCCTGGCCCGCGCCAGGTGTCCGCCTAGGAGGGGGGCACCCCCCTCCGACTCTACTTTGGGCTTCCGGAAGCTTCTGAACTGCTGATTTTTTATATATTTTTCTGGATTTTTTTGAGAACTTTAAATGTTGGAAAATACCAGCAATACACGGACAACTGCAGTCAGAAACTGGCACAGAGCACTGAGTTAGTAGGTTAGTCCAAATATGTTGAAAAGGGTATGAAAGTGTAGCAAAACATGTAGCAAAGTCACCCATATAAGCATGGAACAATCAGAAATTATAGATACGTTTGGGACGTATCAACATCCCCAAGCTTAATTCCTGCTCGTCCTCGAGCAATTAAATGATAACAAAGATAATTTCTGTGGTGACAGGCTACCAACACATAATTTAACTTTAAAGTACAGCAAGTAAGATATGCAATTCAAGTCAAGACAATAACAAGCAAGTGTCTATATCTATTATTGAAACTAGCAAAGTAAGAACATAAAGGTGCAAGAGCTCTTGGTGTCCGTGACTCGATTGTCTCCAAATGGTGTTCGCGTGCAAGAAGTGGGAGATGGTTTTAGAGCATAAAAATAATATATAGTTTAATTGATACCTCAATCTACTAAAACTTCATAATTTTTCTCTTTCGGAATAATATTGTGACTCGTCCCAAACCACTAGTCAGGCACAACTCAAACCGATCCTCTCTGTTTCTACTTTGAGCACTCATGCATGAATGTCCGCAAGCAAGATATGTTGGCACTTAGGATGACAAATAGAATAATGATGGGGAAGGAAGACAAAAAAGGTGTGAAAGGCTCACATCAATGAGGACAATCATAGGCGAGAGAAAGCCAAATGATAGATATGATGTGAGGAGTAGGGATTTCCATGCAACAGATGCACATGTGATCTATGGTAAACTCTCCAATGTAACTAGTGGGGGTGCATCCAACGTGCTTGCTCAAGAAGACCTAGAGCTCATTTGAGGAGGCTCATCATTGGAATATACAAGCCAAGTTCTATAGTGTAAGGATCCCCACATAGTTATGCATGAATGATATGAAAATCTCTATGTAGTACAAATATTACTTTGGAGTATGAGTGTGGATCTTTCAAAAGGAATAGTAGTTTTGCCCCCTTCTCTCTTTTTATTTCTATTTTTGTGGCCTCATTGGCTCTTTCTATTTATCTCTCATTTGTCCTCTTTGTGATCTTTTAATTTGTCCTCTTTTGGGGTATTTTATTTTTTCCTCTTTGGGATATTTTCCTCACTTTAAGGGGAACACTCTATATTTTACAAGAATATAAATAAGATCACACATTTTATAAGAAGAACTCAACAGAAAGAAAACTGAAAAACTATCATGATTTATGCAAATGTATGCTTCTGCCAGTGTAGCATGATATGCAATGATACTAGCGCGTCATGTAGCATTTATAAGGCAAGGCCCATCTAGCATGCGGCTCATCGATCAAGCAAAATCATGCATGACATGAAGATCAAGTAATGAGATGATGGATGTTGCATGTCAATGTATCTTGGAAAGGCTATGGAAATGCCTTGATCAGTAGGTATGGTGGCTGTTTTTAGTAAGGATATAATGAGGTTTATGATGACAGAGCGTATCATGCCAACGGTTTTGTGACACCCAGAAAATCAAGTCGTGTACAGTAATCATACACGCAAGGTACACGATCGATATCAGGGACTCACAGTAAGATATCACAACACAACTCTACAAATAAAATAATACAAGCTATTTAATACAAGCCAGGGGCCACAAGGGCTCAAATACAACAGCTCGAAAGAACAAAGTTAGCGAAAGAAAAAGTATCTTAGTACAGACACAGAGTACACATGATCTACCTTAAGAAGGCTTGCACAGAAACAACAATGATCGAAAAGGAGAGGCCTCCTGCCTGGGAACCTGCAAACTACTCCTGGTCAGCGGGGAATTCGACGTCGTAAAATGCATCGGGGATCTTCATGTTGCGGTGGTTGGCATCGGGGATCTCCTGCTCCTGGACTCCAACGTCGACTGCAGCGGCCGATCAGGAAAAATAAAAAGGGGGAAATAAAGCAAGGGTGAGTATCTAGCATACCCGCGAGTCTTACGTCTGCTACTAAGCATTTATGCATTTGTATCAAATGGAAAGGGGAGGCTGTATATAGTGGACCGCAAGGTAGAAATCCGAATAAGGGTAAGAAGTTAGGCCTATCGAAGACTAGCATCTTCCGATGAGTCTTGAAGCACAAGAAGAGAATATCCAACAATTTATATAAAGAAATAAGTAACAGTACGACAGAAGTTGCTGCAACATTGTATAATAGTAAGTTGTAATAATTAACAATTAACAATGCCTCCGAGTTCCCTTCCTCGACTTCCCTACGAGGAAAAAGACCTGGAACCATACAGTTTAATAGTAGTAGTTTGTAGTGGTAAGATCCAGCTTCATCATAAAGTGTCCTGTTACCGTGGACACGACTATTCGAATAGATTAAACTCCCTGCAGGGGTGCACTACTGTTCAACCTGCACGCACGGATCTCCAGGGTGGCGGGCACCTTGTTAGGGAACGCCCCACCGAAGCTATCCGACACGGCGCAGCCCATCCTAGGCTCAGCAGAGAGGTCATCCGCTGGACTATATCCTATGGGCTCAGGGGTCTAGGTCCCTCACCCTTCCACGCTTCTGCACGGTGCGAGTCTGGCCGGTGAAGCAAAAATCAAATCCAAATACATCGTCCGGACGAAGAAGACACACCACTTCACGGCAATAAGGTCGCGGTACTGCTGACATCTGAAGAGCTTTAGACAAACTACGACGCAGGGGAGCCCATAACTCCTTATCCCACGTGAAGGTAGTGCGTACAGACCAACGGGCCTCTCAAGTCATCCGCCGAACCATTTAGCATTTTAATATTATCTCCAAGACAACCGTGGTTGCTGTCTGACTAACAACACAACAGACAACGAATAGCACAAGGTCACCAGTAACGTCGGGGCCTGCCCTGTCGTCCCGTCAAAGCGACGGTTACCAACAAGGTGAACCGTCTCCTTACCTTGTCCCGCATGTGCTCTTGGTAGAGCTCGACTTTTCGTGGTATGGTAACTCTCGCGAGATAAGAGCAGGGGCCAAGCACGCCAGTAACGTCCATCGTACCCTCCTTGTCACTCCTGACGCAATACCGCTCGCGGGCACCGTTGGGTCACCAGACTAGTTACCTTTAAGGACACCAGTTGATTCGAGTGCCTACCATTAAGTGAAACAAGGAGGTATCACCCTCGATGGTACACTTAAAGAGGTGCGACAGAGACATCAGCGGAATGAACTAAATATTTAAACCTTGCATCATCCCGGTGATGCTACGCTACTGAGCCGACAAGAGTGAAATACGAGTCCATCCACTCGTAAGTCAAACTCGAAGTGACTCGGCAGAGTCTCCCCGTTGTAGGTTCCCTAGGGCGTCTACATTGATCCGTACCTGTTGCAGTTATAATATTTTGTAATCCGCGTTCACTCACCAGAGTGATCACGGACGCTATTCTAAACCTAGCTAACAATGCGCAGGGTTTACTGCTGAATATAATATAATTATTAAGCAGCATAGGATAAAGGTAGGCACATCAAGGGGCGACAATGACAGGCTATGCAATTGAATAGGTAAGCAACGTACCAGCACCAGTAACAATGCCTAGTGCAATAAAACTACGGAAAGGTAGGCAATATCTGGGGACAGAAAATGGCTCTGCTTGACTGGAAGCTCGACGGTAGGTGTACGGTCGATGATGTAGTACTCGTACTCGGCAACGGTGTCGTTGGCGGCAGCAACGGGGTCTTCCAGAGATTAAGGGTGCAAGAAACAGTAAATACACAACAATAATAGCAATACAAACGTATGACACAGCAGATACAAAGCAACGGGGCTCTAACGCAGTGTTCGGTGATTTGCTCGTAGCAGGAATTTATCCGGGGTTGACTCATCAATATCGGGGGATTACCGAACAGATGATCCGGAGGGGAAGGTTCCATGTCTGCAGTGTCGTGAATATCTGACAGACACGTGGATAGTGTATCCGTGATTGTTGATGCTTTCCTAACAACTTTTATGTTCACAACATTTCCATCCGGAAAGTTTTACCGGTACCAGGTAATTACCGACAGACGATCCGGAGGGGGAAAGTTTCGGGTTCGGTATGTTAGAGGGGGGTGGTGGGCATACGGATAGCGTATTCGGATTCGTGATATTTTTCTGATCAACTTTCATATATTAATTATTTTAATCCGACATACAGTTTAAAAGATAACTAGCGGAGTGACTCGAGTATTTGTGCGGCTAGACTTTCTATACATTATTCAAATGTTTTAGTTTTTGTTGACACATTCTATACTAAGGAAAATTTATTTCACATATATTATGTTAAAATTTTACTCTCATCTAAATATTGTGTTCGTGTATTAATGGCCAATGTCAGGAATGCTTGATTACCACCATGCAAAAAAAGCAAAGCTTGATCACCAATATTGTTCTACATATATAATTTAGGTATATATTGGTGGGTAATTAGGCACAAAATCACGTTGAAATTGATATTATAGTCGATGAAAGGAAGTGTTATGCATCAAAACACTTTCACAATACACAATGCTCCACTCATCTTATGAAATGTATTAATTGTGATGTTTTCTCGTTCAAATTGCTAAAGAATTCCCTATCCCTCAATCCAATCATCTATTGTATTTTCTTGTATCAAATTGTATCTTTAATTTAGCATATCTAAAAATTTGGTATACAATTGTATCTTTTAGTTTGGCATAACTAGAAATTAGGCACTAAATATGAAATTTTCATTCTAGGACATCTATGTTGTTTTCTTCATTCGAAACAGTCTCTTGGACACGTAGCACATTTTACTGTTTTGATGCCTTGCACGTGCTTTATATGTACATGTATTATTTGGTACTTCCCCTTCTACAACCTGTACCTCTGTATCGTGTTTCCACGGGTCTCTATTTTAGTATGGCCAACTTTTACTTATTTTAATAAATCGATTCATCAAATGCATGTTTCATATAAAGATCAAACGGAATGTTTAAATTTTCCATAACTCCCTTCATAGTTTATGGTATCCAATGAAATCACTTTGGTAATTTTGTGTCAAATTTTCAATTCCATTCCCTTTCCACGTTTAAACTACCATAAACTTGGCTATTTATGTAAGTTGTATGGTGTCATCTATTTCGTATTGTGATTTTCTGATATCAAATGGTTTTTCCTAATAAGTTTTTTGGATATATAATATGTTTTGAATTTATATTGTAAAAATAGATTTCCTCTTGGTAAGTACAAATATTGCATAGATCAGTTGTATTTACAAATCAAGCTTGTAAAGTTTAGTTTTTCATGCTCTTTTTATGTACCAACACCAGCTTGCCAAGCTGTAAAAGGAACACCAGCTTGCCACTTTCCTTGAATTTGTTTATTACGAGAAGTGATGGTTCTATTGTCGTTCCTTCAATCTGCAGTGTGTCTCGTATTGCCCTTAGTCGCTCAAGCAGCATGAACGGGCCATGTATTGGATGTAAGTTGACAACATTATTATAACATGGTTTGACTCCATAGTATGTCCTCTAGAAAATCATGGCGAGGTATGACCCTGAGTAGCAATTGAATAGGCGGGACAATTTTACTTTGTCCAAAAGTATGGAAAAAATGTGATGGAATATCAATTTTAATTTAACTTATAAATGTTCTGACTTCATTCGTTATCTATACATTCACGATAGATAAGAGATTGTAATTGTTTCCAAAAATTCAAAGTGTTTCTTAGTCGCTTTTAATTTGTAATGAATCTGAACCATTTCTATCTCACAACTTCACTATGCTAAATCGCTATCATTAATTTTCTATTGTGTTGATAATATGAAGATAGTGAAAGTTGTGTATTTTTGCGCATTTATGTGATTTTTTTAATATAAACGTTACATTTTTCTGTCAAATTCTCTTAATTCAAACAATGGAAAATTTTATCCGGTAATATGAGCTATTGAACAATGAATTTATTCTACCCTATCTACGATTTAAAAAAAATATTTGTGCTTCATTAGGTCTTATTACTACTAACTTATATTATTTAGCTTGATCGCTATTTGTGCACGCTCGGATCTCCAAGGTGACAGGCACCTTGTTAGGGAACGCCCCACCGAAGCTATCCGACACGGCGCAGCCCATCCTAGGCTCAACAGAGAGGTCATCCGCCGGACTATATCCTATGAGCTCAGGGGTCTAGGTCCCTCACCCTTCCACGCTTATGCACGGTGCGATTATGGCCGGTGAAGCAAAAATCAAATCCAAATACACCGTCCAGACGAAGAAGACACACCACTTCCTGGCAATCAGGTCGCGGTACTGCTGAAGTCTGAAGAGCTTCCAGATAAACTACGACGCATGGGAGCCCATAACTCCTTATCCCACGTCAAAGTAGTGCGTACAGACCAATGGGCCTCTCAAGTCATCCACCGAACCATTTAGAATTTTAATATTATCTCACAGACACCCGTTATCGCTGTCTGACTAACAACACAACGGACAACAAACAACAACAAGGTCCACCAGTAACGTCGGGGCCTGCCCTGTCGTCCCGTCAAAGCGCGCGGCTACCAACAAGGTGAACCGTCTCCTGACCTTGTCCCGCGAGTGCCCTTGGTAGAGCTCGACTTCTCGTGGTTTGGTAACTCTCGCGAAATAAGAGCAGGGGCCAAGCACGCCAGTAACGTCGGTCGTACCCTCCCTATCGCTCCCGACACAATACCGCTCGCGGGAACCGTTGGGTCACCCGACTAGTTACTTTTAAGGACACCAGTTGATTCGAGTGCCTACCATTAAGTGAAACCAGATGGTATCACCCTCGATGGTACACTTAAAGAGGTTCGACAGGGACATCAGCGGAATGAGCAAAGGAGGTAAACCTCGCATCATCCCGGTGATGCTACGCTACTGAGCCGACGAGAGTGAAATAGGAGTCCATCCACTCGTAAGTCAAAGTCGAAGTGACTCGGCAGAGTCTCGCCGTTGTAGGTTCCCTAGGGCGTCTGCGTTGATCCGTACCTGTTGCAGTTATAATATTTTGTAATCCGCATTCACTCACCAGAGTGATCACGACCGCTATTCTAAACCTAGCTAACAATGCGCAGGGTTTAGTGATGAATATAATATAATTATTAGGCAGCATAGGATAAAGTAAGGCACATCAAGGGGCGACAATGACAGGCTATGAAATTGAATATGTAAGAAACGTAGCAGCAGCAATAACAATGCCTAGTGCAAGAAAAGTACGTAAAGATAGGCGATATTTGGGTAAGGACAATGGCTCTGCTTGCCTGGAAGCTCGACGGTAGGGGTATGGTCGACGATGTAGTAGTCGTACTAGGCAACGGTGTCGTCGACGGCAGCAACGGGGTCTACCACAAATTAAGGGGAGAAGAAACAGTAAATACACAACAATAATAGCAATACAAAGGTATGACACAACAGATACAAAGAAACGGGGGTCTAACGCAGTGTTCGGTGATTTGCTCGGAGCAGGGATTTATCCAGGTTGATTCATCAATATCGGGGGATTACCGAACAGATGATCCTGAAGGGAAGGTTCCATGTCTGCAGTGTCGTGAATATCTGACAGACAAGTCGATAGTGTATCTGTGATCGTTGATGCTTTCCGAACAACTTTTTTGTTCAAAACATTTCCATCTGGAAAGTTTTACCGGTACCAGGTAATTATCGAACAAATGATCCGAAGGGGTAAAGTCTCGGGTTCGGTACATTAGAGAGGGTGGCGGGCATACGGTTAGCGTATTCAGATTCGTGATATTATTCTCATCAACTTTCATATATTAATTATTTTAATCGGACTTACAGTTTAAAAGATAACTAGCGGAGTGACCCGTGTATTTCCGCGGCTAGACTTTCTATACATTATTCAAATGTTTCAGTTTTTGTTGACACATTCTATACTAAGGAAAATTTATTTCATATATATTATGTTAAAATTTTACTCTCATCTAAATATTGTGTTCGTGTATTAATGGCCAATGTCAGGAATGCTTGATTACCACCTTTACAAAAAAAGCAAAGCTTGATCACCAATATTGTCGTACATATATAGTTTACGTATATATTGGTGGGTAATTAGGCACAAAATAACGTAGAAATTGATATTACAGTCGATGAAAGGAAGTGTTATGCATCGAAATTCTTTCACAATACATAATGCTCCACTCATCTTATGAAACGTATTAATTGTGATGTTTTCTCGTTCAAATAAATAAAGGATTCCCTAGCCCTCAATCCAATCATCTATTGTATTTTATTTTATCAAATTGTTTCTTTAATTTAGTGTCAGAACCCCAAAATTAGGTTTGTTCTTTTCCAAGCTTGCATTTTTGCATCTTGAAAAAAAATTGCAAAAGAAAAGGAATTGGGGAAAAGAAAAGCCCTAAATGAATTAAATAAAAAGGCCAGAAATAAATCTTTTTCCAAAAATCTTTTGGATGTTTTGAAAACTCCTAAAAATGAGTCTGATCATTTTAAAAGTGATTTGGGATTAATCCCATGCTCATAGATTTTTCAACAATTCAAATAGTGGCTTGGAAATTAAATCATTTGTCTATTTGAATTGAAATTCAAATAATTTGAATTTCAAAAATTCCCAAAACTTGGTATTGGCTTCTATATAGTCACCGAGGTTTTATAAAAATATTTGGGGATTTTATAAAATGCCCTAACTATTTATTTTTATTGGGCAAAACAGACAACAGAAAAGAAAATAAGAAAAACAGAAGGCAAAGCCTTACCTTTCGCCCACGGGCGAAGGCCCACTTACCTGGCCGGCCCAGCCCACCAGGGGGGCCTCCCCTGTCGTCTTCTTCCCCTGGCCCCGATGCTGCTCGCTGGAGCGCATGCGGTGGCCATGGCCGCCACGCCACCTCTCTGCCTGGTCTCCCCCCCTCTCTCCTCGCCGCTGGACACGCCCATAAGACCCCAGGCCTTCTTCCCCCTCTCCACGTTCATCCTCTCTCTCTCTCTCGTTGTTTCACGCACACACCCGAGAACCGCCTGAGCGCCGACGAGGTTTAGCGCGGCCACCGAGCTCCTTCCGGCGAGCCAAGGTGTCTACGAGGACCCGCAGCGACCACCAGCTCGAGCAGCAGCTCCAATTTGATTCAAGGACCAGCAGAGCGACGACTACTTCAAGAATTCGCCGCCGGCCACCGTGGACGTCTTCGACAAATTCGCCGTGTCCAGCTTCTCTCCGCCCCCCCCCCGAGCTCGTCGTCGTCTTCCACGTGAGCTCCCGCTCGTTTTCCGCCTCCTAGCTTCCTCCACCGTGTTCTGCAGTGCGAGTTCGCCGGAGCCAGTGGCCAGCCGCCGCTTCCCGTCGTCGTAGCCATGGCCCAGGGCCTCCTCGAGGTCCCCGGCATACTCCAGCAGAAGCGCACGAGCGCGAGGCACGCTCCCGTTCCTCCATCTCCCTCTCCTATGGCCGGAGCCGCCCTCCCATGGAGCGCCGCCGTGCCGGGATGCCACCGGCGTTTAGCCGCCGGTTGGTTAAACCTAAACCCACCCCTAATCACCCCCTAACCCCACTGACGAGTGGGCCCAAGGCCACTAACCCCTGGTTAGTTTAACTAACCAGGTTAATTAACCCCCCCCCCCACTGACAGCCGGACCCACGCGTCAGCAGCCCCTGACGTCACCCTGGCGTCAGGCTGACGCAGTAAGCAGAGAAATCATTTAAAAGAAATAAAGAAATTCAGTTAATTCCAGAAAATGGCTGGAACTTTGAAAAATCATAGAAAATTCATTTTAACTCCAAATTCAACATATAATATATGAAAAATGATCAGGAGAAAATCCTCTATCCAAATATCCAACTTTCAGCTATGTTGGAGTTGATCTTAAAAAGGGATCAGTAGCTTTTGCTATTTGATTTAATTGGAATTATTTCAAATTCAAATCAATTACTATTCCAATTTCAAACATTGAAATGCACCACACATCACTTGTACTTCAGAAGCATTTCACACTTATAATCATTTGGTTTCAAATGAACAAATAATAGCAAATGCAAGTTGACCAAATTTGAATAACATTTGGAGTTTGAATTCTAATTTACTTTTCAAATCAACTTCAATTAAAATGTGGAAATTCAAACATAGGTCACATCAGCACACTGCCATGCTCTGTTTTTCATATTGAATGTGCATTGTATTATTTTGATTGTGCTTTACTTCCAGTGCTTCGGTGATTGCATCTTCTCGGTAGAGTTGATCTCGGAGACGAGTTCAACCTCACGTCAGAAGAGTGTTACATCGTGATCGTCAGCAAGGCAAGCAGCCCCCTCTTTGATCATGTCTATAAAATCCCAGTTCCCTCTCATTCTCGCAAATGCATGTTTAGGATGTCACCATGATACGTTCTACCGCTAGTTGAACCCATTCCTTTGCATGACCTATCATTTTGTCACAGTAGTAAGCAAACCACAATCCTAGCAGATGTAGGAGTTGGTTGATATCATGTGGCCCCTGCAATTGTTACAGCTTATTGCATGCTTAGAGTTGTTACCTGAGGCTACTTTGATGTGAGTCGGGATGGTAGTGATCATGTGAATGATGGTGGTAACGTGTTGGTGAATCTACCCTAAACAAAGGTGAACGATGAGAGGCTGTGTAGGAGTACACAGTGGGTTGTCTCGTTGAACACTGCCTTAGGCCCGAGTTTTTGTGTTGTTATCCAAGACCAAGAGTACGACCACACATTGGGCTCACTGACCCCTCTCGGCCTAGTACCTCACCCCGGACCTGTCCAGGAGTCGCAAGTAGTTCGCCCTTTAACGATCTCAAGCAGGTGGAACCAAGGTAAGTGGTTGGCGTAGGTTGTGGGCACGTTGAATCAAGTGATCATGATCGATTTGAGCTTCATGGCGGTCACACAACGTTTGAGTCCGCATCGGAACAATCGGCCGGATTCCGACTGTGGTCCCAACTCAAATAGGCGACTCCTTAGGACTAGAGATGGTGCCGTGAGTGAAGTGTCGTGGCAGCATCCTCGCCGGTACTCACTTGAAGGGTCCATCCCCAGGCGGTAACTGATGAGGCGTGTGTGTAGCAGTACACCCCTGCAGGGTTAATGAACTATTAGAATAGCCGTGTCCGCGGTTATGGACTACTTGGAGACCTTTACTTGATCATAGATAACTTGAACCGGATACTTCTAAAACACACCAAGATAAGTGTGAGTGCTATGGCATGCTTCCTCGTGGGGAAGTCGAGGAAGGCACCATAGTGGAGTATTGGTTGGAGACTGTTACTTGGACTCGTGTACGTTCTTACCTCTCTCTGGTACTCGTAGTTCAGGATTAGCCAAGTTAAAGCTGGCAATTCTGCAAGTGAAACCCCACCTCCCTTTGCCTTGATACAATTGCATGAGTATTATAGTTCCTATGTAAGTCTTGCTGAGTACGACTTTGTACTCACATTTGCTTATTCTATGTTTTAGAGACGAGACCACTGACCCTGATGGTGGCCTCTACTTCGAGCTCGACGTGGACCAATGTCGTATAGTTCCAGGCAGCAGCCTGTGCCCTTTGGAGGGTCGTTGTACTTTTCTTTCAGGCTTCTTAAGCCATTTGTTAAACTTGTCTTTACTAAGACATAATTTTCTTCCGTTGATGTTTGATGTAATGTTGGATCACATCCATGTGATCTCTACTTGTAATACAACTACTATGTCTGCTCTGTTTAGCAGAAGTTATAAAGACTATGAGTTTGTAGAGTTCATGTTGTGATTACCTGTTGTTTACACTGGACATGTATGCTGCATGTATGATTATAACATGCATGTCTTAGTGTGGGGTTCGATAGCTTAGTTGTGTTCTTGCCGGCGGTCTTTCATACACCAAGTGGCCCTTAGATGTGCGCAGCTTGGGGCATCGCGATGCGATTGCTCGTGACTCTGTCACGTGGCACATTTTGTTGTATGATCGAGCCCGCCCGAGATCCCGACTAAGTGATCGGGCTGGAGTAAGTCTATGCAAGGGTTATGATTCAATCGATAACATGGTTGAGGCGACTTGTCTGTGAATATGGGATTCACCACCCATATCATTAGACTTGTGTGCGGACGATGAGGACCCATCTCAGTTGATCATCCGGCCTGAATGGGATGCCCCTCACGTTCGATGCTTACCGAGAACGTTCTGTGCTTGGCCTTGTCTGCTTAGACAAGTGGGTACGGTTCTCGGCTCTCCATGTGATTGTATTATGACCGGAATTACATACGCTAACCCCGGGTCCCGACAGACTTGGTATCAGAGCAGAACTGCCTGTAGGATTATCAAACCATTGGCCGATGTCGAGTCTAGCATTCTATAGTTATATAGTTACTATGGGTATAAGGGAACAACGTAAGACTTCTTTTTTCTCCTTATCCTCATCGATCTGAGTTCTGAGTCAACCTCATCTTATTCTACGGGAAGATAGGACTAGGCTCATCTATGTCTTTACTAGGACATCTCGTTGATTGCTTCTTTGTAGCTGTAGGAGTGTTGTGGTCTTTCTGAGCCATCATTCCATAGTGTTTCTGTGGAAGTGATGTCCGTTATCCTGTAGGTTGTCTCATTTTCCATCCCGGTGCAGCCGTTATGCTGTCCGTTTGTGGCTTTGATGCTATTGCATTATAGTCTTCTATCTTAGCATAGAATTGTGTCCTAAATCCTATTCTGATTGTTGATTCTTATCACACAGAATGTCAGGTGCAAATCCAGGTGTTGATCCCAGTTCTGGTTACATAGACGGTGAAGAACCTCCACCACCACCTTCAACGGCAGAAATCATGATGGAGGCTGAACAGAATCGTAGTGATCAGACACGTCTTCTCGAGCGTATTGAGCAGGACACTTCTTGTCAGCATCATAGTGTTGTTACCATCCAGGACTTCATTCTCCTCAACCCGCCCGTATTCCGATGTCCTTCCGAGCCCCTTGATGCCGATGATTGGCTTCGTTCCCTCGAACGTAAGCTTGAGACAGCCCATCTTGCTCCAGGTGATCGTGTGCTATTCGCGGCATACTTTCTGGAAGGTGCTGCTCTTCAGTGGTGGGAGAACTTCGTGGCAATGCAACTAGTTGGTCACGTGGTGACTTGGCAAGAGTTCTGCGATGAATTCCGAGGATATCATATTCCGGATCAGCTGATGGAGCGCAAGAGAGAAGAATTTTGCAATCTGAACCAAGGAAAGATGATTGTTCATGAGTATAGGACTGAGTTCACTCGTCTAGCACGTTATGCCCAAGAAGAAGTATCCACCGACGCCAAGAAACAAGAAAGGTTTCGCAAGGGACTTAGCCCCGTCCTTCGTCATGACCTGAATCTTCACGAGTTCGTCAACTTCAGGGACTTAGTCGACAAATCCTTCAAGGCCGAGTATGGAAATGAGTTGTATGAAGAGTCTCGCAAGCGTGATCGTGAGTTTGCCCAATCTTCTGGCCCAGTTTCTCGGAAACGCCGTGTTTGGATTCCCTTCAGTGACGTCAGTCATGCCGTAAGTGCTTCTAGACCCCCAACCGCCATATATCGTCCACCTCAACCCAATCTTCCTCCTTGGAATTTTGTTGGACAATCAAGTGCTCAAGTTCCTTTCATTCCACGTGGTGTTTGTTTCCAATGTGGACAATCAGGTCACAATGTTCGAGAGTGTCCCCAAAATCATGTAGCCACCACACCTAAAACAAAGCAAACCTTTCGTCGTGGTAAGCCACCACCCAAGACTTCCAATGTCAAGCCTCCTGTTTATGAACATGGTTATGTGAATCATGTATCCATTCTAGATTCTCACAAGTCAACCGATGTTGTACTCGGAACCCTTCCTGTCAATTCCACCCCAGCTTCGGTTCTGTTTGACCCAGGAGCATCTCATTCATTCATATCCCAGGACTTTGCACTGTCACATGACATCTCTTTTTCGATGTTATCCACCCCCTTAGTTGTGCAAGCCCCTGGATCCAGATGGCACACCACCATGGTGAGTCATGAGAATGAAATTGCAATTGAGGGTTTAGTATTCCTTGCCTCACTTATAGCCCTCAAGTCTTCAGACATTGATGTCATCTTAGGTATGGATGGTTATCAAGACAGAATGTTGTCCTTGATTGTAAAGCCAAGTCAGTGAAACTAACCCATCCATCAGGCCAGACAATCAAGTACACCTCACCAAGCTCTAAAACCCAGGTGCATTCTTTAAATGTGCTTCCTCTTCCAGACCTTGAAGATATTCCGGTGGTTCGTGACTTCCCGGATGTCTTTCCAGAAGAGCTGCCAGGAATACCACCTGACAGATCTGTAGAGTTTGTGGTAGATCTTATCCCAGGAACCGCACCAATTTCTAGACGCCCATACAAAATGGCCCCACGTGAGTTAGCTGAGCTTAAAACCCAACTGGAAGCTTTGTTGTAAAAAGGCTTCATCCGCCCTAGCTCATCGCCATGGGGTTGCCCCGTTCTGTTCGTAACGAAGAAAGATGGAACAGAAAGGATGTGCGTAGACTATCGCCCGCTAAATTTAGCGACGATAAAGAACAAATACCCACTGCCCAGGATCAATGATCTTTATGATCAACTTGCAGGATCCTCTGTCTTCTCCAAGATGGATTTGAGATTAGGTTATCATCAAATCAAGATCCGAAACGAGGACATTCCCAAAACGGCTTTTACTACTCGTTATGGTCTTTACGAGTACACCGTCATGTCCTTTGGTTTAACCAATGCCCCCGCCACTTTCTCACGCATGATGAATTCGATCTTCATGGAGTATTTGGACCAGTTCGTCGTGGTTTACCTCGATGACATCCTTATATACTCGAAGACCGAAGAAGAACATGCCAAACACCTAAGGCTGGTATTGATGAAACTTAGAGAGCATCGCCTGTATGCTAAATTCTCCAAGTGTGAATTCTGGCTACCAGAAGTGACCTACTTAGGCCACGTGATTTCTGCAAAAGGCATTGCTGTCAATCCCGAGAGAGTTCAGGCCGTCCTTTACTGGACTCCACCTGAATCGGTTAAGCAAGTTAGAAGTTTTCTTGGCCTAGCCAGCTATTGCCGTCGCTTCGTCGAGAACTTTTCTAAAGTTGCAAAGCCTCTAACTGAACTCCTCATGAAAGATAAGAAATTCTTATGGACTCCCAAGTGCGAGGAAAGCTTTCAAGAGCTAAAAAGAAGATTGACTTCTGCACCTGTACTTGCACCTCCAGACACCAAAAAGGATTTCGAGATCTATTGTGATGCTTCCCGGCAAGGGTTAGGATGCATACTTCTGCAAGATCGACATGTGGTAGCTTATGCTTCACGCCAGTTACGGCCACATGAAGAGAACTATCCTACCCATGATCTTGAACTCGATGCCGTAGTTCATGCCCTAACGACTTGGCGACATTACCTCCTTGGTAATCGTTGTGAGATCTATTCCGACCACCAAAGCCTCAAATACATTTTCACCCAGCCAGATCTTAATCTCAGGAAAAGACGCTGGATAGAGTTGATAAAAGATTATGACTTAGGAATTTCTTACACCCCAGGCAAAGCCAATGTCATGGCTGATGCACTAAGTCGTAAGTCGTATTGTAACAACCTCATGTTACAACATTATCAACCACTTCTTCATGAGGAATTTCGCAAGCTCAATCTTGAGATTGTTCCTCGTGGATCTCTTTTCAACTTGGTGGCGAAACCAACCCTTGAGGATCAAATCATAGTTGCTCAAAGGCGTGCACGAGGTGTTCGCCGGATCAAGGAGAACATTGCTAGCGGAGTTGCTAAATGTTTCTCCACAGATAGTAAAGGAACGGTATTCTTTGAAAATCGTTTGGTAGTACCTAAGAATAGGGAACTAAGGCAACTCATCCTCAAAGAAGCCCATGATACACCCCTCTCGATTCATCCCGGTAGCACAAAAATGTACCGAGATCTACGCCAGAGATTTTGGTGGACTAGGATGAAGAGAGAAATTGCTCAGTTCATTGCGGAATGTGATGTTTGTCGTCGCGTTAAGGCAGAACATCAAAGACCTGCTGGTACTCTTAGACCTTTGCCTATCCCCGAGTGGAAGTGGGATAAAGTCAGTATGGATTTCATCACTGGCTTTCCAAAAACCCAGAAAGGAAATGATGCCATCTTCGTTGTCATTGATCGACTTTCAAAAGTTGCTCACTTCCTTCCAGTTCGAGAGTCTATAACTGCTAGCCAGTTAGCGGACTTGTATGTCTCCCGAATCGTGTCACTTCACGGTGTTCCTTTGGAAATCAATTCAGACTGTGGTAGTCTTTTCACTTCTCGATTTTGGGAAAGTTTCCAGAATGCTATGGGAACCCACCTCTCCTTTAGCACCGCTTATCACCCGCAGTCCAGTGGTCAAGTAGAAAGGGTCAATCAAATTCTCGAAGACATGCTCAGAGCTTGTGTTATCTCTTTCGGAAAGAAATGGGAGAATTATCTTCCTTTTGCCGAATTTGCGTATAACAATAGTTTTCAATCTAGTCTGGGCATGGCTCCTTTTGAATTTCTCTATGGACGGAAATGTCGAACACCGCTAAACTGGTTAGAAACCGGTGAAAGACAATTCTTTGGACCGGATTTGATTCAGGATGCAGAAGAGCAAGTTCGCATTGTTCGTGAGAAATTGAAAACAGCACAGTCTCGTCAGAAAAGCTATTATGATCGTCATCATAGGGAAGAAAGCTATAATCTGGATGAGAAGGCTTACCTTCGGGTTACTCCTCTAAAGGGTACCCATCGCTTCGGTATCAAAGGCAAGTTGGCCCCACGTTATATCGGTCCCTTTCGCATTCTCGCTAAACGTGGAGGAGTTGCCTACCAATTGGAACTACCCCCTCACCTCTCCCAGGTTCATGATGTCTTCCACGTCTCTCAACTCAGACGTTGCTTCAAGGACCCCATCCGCGAAGTAGACTACGAAACGCTTGATTTCCAAGATAACCTTTCATATCGAGAGTACCCGGTTCGTATTCTTGATGAAGCCGAGCGTAGCACCAGACGTCGGAAGATCAGATTCCTCAAAGTGCAGTGGTCACATCATTCAGAGAAGGAAGCCACCTGGGAACGAGAGGATCGTCTACGAGCTGAGTACCACACCTTCCTCCCGACAACTTCTGAATCTCGGGACAAGATTCTTTTGAGTGGGGGCGAGTTGTCAGAACCCCAAAATTAGGTTTGTGCTTTTCCAAGCTTGCATTTTTGCATCTTGAAAAATTTTTTGCAAAAGAAAAGGAATTGGGGAAAAGAAAAGCCCTAAATGAATTAAATAAAAAGGCCAGAAATAAATCTTTTTCCAAAAATCTTTTGGATGTTTTGAAAAATCCTAAAAATGAGTCTAATCATTTTAAAAGTGATTTGGGATTAATCCCATGCTCATAGATTTTTCAACAATTCAAATAGTGGCTTGGAAATTAAATCATTTGTCTATTTGAATTGAAATTAAAATAATTTGAATTTCAAAAATTCCCAAAACTTGGGATTGGCTTCTATATAGTCACCTAGGTTTTATAAAAATATTTGGGGATTTTATAAAATGCCCTAACTATTTATTTTTATTGGGCAAAACAGACAACAGAAAAGAAAATAAGAAAAACAGAAGGCAAAGCCTTACCTTTCGCCCACGGGCGAAGGCCCACTTACCTGGCCGGCCCAGCCCACCAGGGGGGCCTGCCCTGTCGTCTTCTTCCCCTGGCCCCGATGCTGCTCGCTGGAGCGCATGCGGTGGCAATGGCCGCCACGCCACCTCTCTGCCTGGTCTTCCCCCCCTCTCTCCTCGCCGCTGGACACGCCCATAAGCCCCCAGGCCTTCTTCCCCCTCTCCCAGTTCATCCTCTCTCTCTCTCTCGTTGTTTCGCGCACACACCCGAGAACCGCCTGAGCGCCGACGAGGTTTAGCGCGGCCACCGAGCTCCTTCCGGCGAGCCAAGGTGTCTACGAGGACCCCCAGCGACCACCAGCTCGAGCAGCAGCTCCAATTTGATTCAAGGACCAGCAGAGCGACGACTACTTCAAGAATTCGCCGCCGGCCATCGTGGACGTCTTCGACAAATTCGCCGTGTCCAGCTTCTCTCCGGCCCCCCCCGAGCTCGTCGTCGTCTTCCACGTGAGCTCCCGCTCGTTTTCCGCCTCCTAGCTTCCTCCACCGTGTTCTGCAGTGCGAGATCGCTGGAGCCAGTGGCCAGCCGCCGCTTCCCGTCGTCGTAGCCATGGCCCAGGGCCTCCTCGAGGTCCCCGGCATACTCCAGGAGAAGCGCACGAGCGCGAGGCACGCTCCCGTGCCTCCATCTCCCTCTCCTGTGGCCGGAGCCGCCCTCCCGTGGAGCGCCGCCGTGCCGGGATGCCACCGGCGTTTAGCCGCCGGTTGGTTAAACCTAAACCCACCCCTAATCACCCCCTAACCCCACTGATGAGTGGGCCCAAGGCCACTAACTAACCCCTGGTTAGTTTAACTAACCAGGTTAATTAACCCCCCCAATGACAGCCGGACCCACGCGTCAGCAGCCCCTGACGTCACCCTGGCGTCAGGCTGACGCAGTAAGCAGAGAAATCATTTAAAAGAAATAAAGAAATTCAGTTAATTCCAGAAAATGGCTGGAACTTTGAAAAATCATAGAAAATTCATTTTAACTCCAAATTCAACATATAATATATGAAAAATGATCAGGAGAAAATCCTCTATCCAAATATCCAACTTTCAGCTATGTTGGAGTTGATCTTAAAAAGGGATCAGTAGCTTTTTCTATTTGATTTAATTGGAATTATTTCAAATTCAAATCAATTACTATTCCAATTTCAAACATTGAAATGCACCACACATCACTTGTACTTCAGAAGCATTTCACACTTATAATCATTTGGTTTCAAATGAACAAATAATAGCAAATGCAAGTTGACCAAATTTGAATAACATTTGGAGTTTGAATTTGACTTTACTTTTCAAATCAACTTCAATTAAAATGTGGAAATGCAAACATAGGTCACATCAGCACACTGCCATGCTCTGTTTTTCATATTGAATGTGCATTGTATTATTTTGATTGTGATTTACTTCCAGTGCTTCGGTGATTGCATCTTCTCGGTAGAGTTGATCTCGGAGACGAGTTCAACCTCACGTCAGAAGAGTGTTACATCGTGATCGTCAGCAAGGCAAGCAGCCCCCCTCTTTGATCATGTCTATAAAATCCCAGTTCCCTCTCATTCTCGCAAATGCATGTTTAGGATGTCACCATGATACGTTCTACCGCTAGTTGAACCCATTCCTTTGCATGACCTATCATTTTGTCACAGTAGTAAGCAAACCACAATCCTAGCAGATGTAGGAGTTGGTTGATATCATGTGGCCCCTGCAATTGTTACAGCTTATTGCATGCTTAGAGTTGTTACCTGAGGCTACTTTGATGTGATCCGGGATGGTAGTGATCATGTGAATGATGGTGGTAACGTGTTGGTGAATCTACCCTAAACAAAGGTGAACGATGAGAGGATGTGTAGGAGTACACAGTGGGTTGTCTCGTTGAACACTGCCTTAGGCCCGAGTTCTTGTGTTGTTATCCAAGACCAAGAGTACGACCACACATTGGGCTCACTGACCCCTCTCGGCCTAGTACCTCACCCCGGACCTGTCCAGGAGTCGCAAGTAGTTCGCCCTTTAACGATCTCAAGCAGGTGGAACCAAGGTAAGTGGTTGGCGTAGGTTGTGGGCACGTTGAATCAAGTGATCATGATCGAGTTGAGCTTGATGGCGGTCACACAACGTTTGAGTCCGCATCGGAACAATCGGCCGGATTCCGACTGTGGTCCCAACTCAAATAGGCGACTCCCTAGGACTAGAGATGGTGCCGTGAGTGAAGTGTCGTGGCAGCATCCTCGCCGGTACTCACTTGAAGGGTCCATCCCCAGGCGGTAACTGATGAGGCGTGTGTGTAGCAGTACACCCCTGCAGGGTTAATGAACTATTCGAATAGCCGTGTCCGCGGTTATGGACTACTTGGAGACCTTTACTTGATCATAGATAACTTGAATCGGATACTTCTAAAACACACCAAGATAAGTGTGAGTGCTATGGCATGCTTCCTCGTGGGGAAGTCGAGGAAGGCACCATAGTGGAGTATTGGTTGGAGACTGTTACTTGGACTCGTGTACGTTCTTACCTCTCTCTGGTACTCGTAGTTCAGGATTAGCCAAGTTAAAGCTGGCACTTCTGCAAGTGAAACCCCACCTCCCTTTGCCTTGATACATGTGCATGAGTAGTATAGTTCCTATGTAAGTCTTGCTGAGTACGACTTTGTACTCACGTTTGCTTATTCTATGTTTTAGAGACGAGACCACTGACCCTGATGGTGGCCTCTACTTCGAGCTCGACGTGGACCAATGTCGTATAGTTCCAGGCAGCAGCCTGTGCCCTTTGGAGGGTCGTTGTACTTTTCTTTCAGGCTTCTTAAGCCATTTGTTAAACTTGTCTTTACTAAGACATAATTTTCTTCCGTTGATGTTTGATGTAATGTTGGATCACATCCATGTGATCTCTGCTTGTAATACAACTACTATGTCTGCTCTGTTTAGCAGAAGTTATAAAGACTATGAGTTTGTAGAGTTCATGTTGTGATTACCTGCTGTTTACACTGGACATGTATGCTGCATGTATGATTATAACATGCATGTCTTAGTGTGGGGTTCGATAGCTTAGTTGTGTTCTTGCCGGCGGTCTTTCATACACCAAGTGGCCCTTAGATGTGCGCAGCTTGGGGCATCGCGATGCGATTGCTCGTGACTCTGTCACGTGGCACATTTTGTTGTATGATCGAGCCCGCCCGAGATCCCGACTAAGTGATCGGGCTGGAGTAAGTCTATGTAAGGGTTATGATTCAATCGATAACATGGTTGAGGCGACTTGTCTGTGAATATGGGATTCACCACCCATATCATTAGACTTGTGTGCGGACGATGAGGACCCATCTCAGTTGATCATCCGGCCTGAATGGGATGCCCCTCACGTTCGATGCTTACCGAGAACGTTCTGTGCTTGGCCTTGTCTGCATAGACAATTGGGTACGGTTCTCGGCTCTCCATGTGATTGTATTATGACCGGAATTACATACGGTAACCCCGGGTCCCGACATTTAGCATATCTAAAAATTTGGTATAAAATTGTATCTTTTAATTTAGCATATCTAGAAATTAGGCACCAAATATGAAATTTTCATTCTAGGACATCTATGTTGTTTTCTTCATTCAAAACAGTCTCTTGGACACGTAGCACATTTTACTGTTTTGATGCCTTGCACGTGATTTATATGTACATGTATTATTTGGTACTTCCCCTTCTACAACCTGTACCTCCATATCGTGTTTCCACGGGTCTCTGTTTTAGTCTGGCCAACTTTTACTTATGTTAATAAATCAATTCATCAAATGCATGTTTCATATAAAGATCAAACGGAATGTTTTAAATTTCCATAACTCCCTTCATAGTTTATGGTATCCAGTGAAATCACTTTGGTAATTCTGTGTCAAATTTTCAATTCCATTCCCTTTCCACGTACAAACTAGCATAAACTTGGCTATTTATATAAGCTGTATGGTGTCATCTATTTAATATTGTGATTTTCTGATATAAAATGGTTTTTCCTAATAAGTTTTTTGGATATATAATATGTTTTGAATTTATATTGTAAAAATATATTTCATCTTAGTAATTAAAAATATTGCATAGATCAGTTGTATTTACAAATCAAGCTTGTAAAGTTTAGTTTTTCATGTTCTTTTTATGTACCAACACCAGCTTGGCAAGCTGTTAAAGGAACACCACCTTGACACTTTCCTTGAATTTGTTTATTACGAGAAGTGATGGTTCTATTGCCGTTCCTTCAATCTGCAGTGTGTCTCGTATTGCCCTTAGTCGCTCAAGCAGCATGGCCGGGCCATGTATTGGATGTACGTTGACAACATTGTTATAACATGGTTTGTCTCCATAGTATGTCCTCTAGAAAATCTTGGTGAGGTATGACCCTGAGTAGCAATTGAATACGCAGGACAATTTTACTTTGTCCAAAAGTATGAAAAAAATGTGATGGAATATCAATTTTAATTGAACTTATAAATGTTCTGACTTCATTCGTTATCTATACAGTCACGATAGATAAGAGATTGTACTTGTTTCCTAAAATTCAAAGTGTTTCTTAGTCACTTTTAATTTGTAATGAATCTGAACCATTTCTATCTCACAACTTCACTATGCTAAATCGCTATCATTAATTTTTCTATTGTGTTGATAATATGAAGATAGTGAAAGTTGTGTATTTTTTGCGCATTTATGTTAGAATTTTTAATATAAACGTTACATTTTTCTGTCAGATTCTCTTAATTCAAACAATGGAATATTTTATACGACAATATGACCAATTGAACAATGAATTTATTCTACCCTATCTACGATTTTAAAATATATTTGTGCTTCATTAGGTCTTATTACTACTAACTTATATTATTTAGCTTGATCGCTATTTGTGCACGCTCGGATCTCCAGTGTGATGGGCACATTGTTAGGGAACGACCCACTGAAGCTATCCGACACGGCGCAGCCCATCCTAGGCTCAACAGAGAGGTCATCCGCCGGACTATATCCTATGAGCTCAGGGGTCTAGGTCCCTCACCCTTCCACACTTCTGCACGGTGCAAGTCTGGCCGGTGAAGCAAAAAAGCAAATCCAAATACACCGTCCGGACGAAGAAGACACACCACTTCCTGGGAATTAGGTCGCGGTACTGCTGACGTCTGAAGAGCTTTCAGACAAACTACGACGCAGGGGAGCCCATAACTCCTTATCCCACGTGAAGGTAGTGCGTAAAGACCAATGGGCCTCTCAAGTCATCCGCCTAACCATTTAGCATTTTAGTATTATCTCACAGACAACCGTTATCGCTGTCTGAATAACAACACAACGGACAACAAACAACAACAAGGTCCACCAGTAATGTCGGGGCCTGCCCTGTCGTCTCGTCAAAGCGCGCGGTTACCAACAAGGTGAACCGTCTGCTTACCTTTTCCCGCGTGTGCTCTTGGTAGAGCTCGACTTCTCGTGGTTTGGTAACTCTCGCGAGATAAGAGCAGGGGCCAAGCACATCAGTAACGTCGGTCGTACCCTCGCTGTCGCTCCCGACGCAATACCGCTCGCGGGCACCGTTGGGTCACCCGACTAGTTACCTTTAAGGACACCAGTTAATTCGAGTGCCTACCATTAAGTGAAACCAGGAGGTATCACCCTCAATGGTACACTTAAATAGGTTCGACAGGGACATCAACGGAATGAGCTAAACAGGTAAACCTCGCATCATCCCGGTGATGCTACGCTACTGAGCCGACGAGAGTGAAATACGAGTCCATCCACTCATCAGCCAAACTCGAAGCGACTCAGCAGTCTTGCCGTTGTAGGTTCCCTAGGGCGTCTGCATTGATCCATACCTGTTGCAGTTATAATATTTTTTAATCCGCGTTCACTCACCAGAGTGATCACGGCCGCTATGCTAAACCTAGCTAACAATGCGTAGGGTTTACTGCTGAATATAATATAATTATTAGGCAACATAGGATAAAGGAAGGCACATCAAGGGGCGACAATGACAGGCTATGCAATTGAATAGGTAAGCAACGTAGCAGCAGCAGTAACAATCCCTAGTGCAAAGAAAGTACGTAAAGATAGGCAATATCTGGGGAAGGACAATGGCTCTGCTTGCCTGGAAGCTCGACGGTAGGGGTACGGTCGATGATGTAGTAGTCGTACTCGGCAACGGTGTCGTCGGCGGCAGCAACAGGGTCTACCGCAGATTAAGGGGGGAAGAAACAGTAAATACACAACAATAATAGCAATACAAAGGTATGACACAGCAAATACAAAGCAATGGGGCTCTTACGCAGTGTTCGGTGATTTTCTCAGAGCAGGAATTTATCCGGGGTTGACTCATCAATATCGAGGGATTACCGAACAGATGATCCGGAGGGGAAGGTTCCATGTCTGCAGTGTTGTGAATATCTGACAGACACGTGGATAGTGTATCTGTGCTCGTTGATGCTTTCCGAACAACTTTTTTGTTCAGAACATTTCCATCCGGGAAGTTTTACCGGTACCAGGTAATTACCGAACAAATGATCCGAAGGGGTAAAGTCTCGGGTTCGGTATGTTAGAGGGGGGTGGTGGGCATACGGTTAGCGTATTCGTATTCGTGATATTATTCTGATCAACTTTCATATATTAATAATTTTAATCCGACTTACAGTATAAAAAATAACTAGCGGAGTGACCCGCGTATTTGCGCGGCTAGACTTTCTATACATTATTCAAATGTTTCAGTTTTTGTTGACACATTCTGTACTAAGGAAAATTTATTTCACATATATTATGCTAAAATTTTACTCTCATCTAAATATTGTGTTCGTGTATTAATGGCCAATGTCAGGAATGCTTGATTACCACCTTGCAAAAAAAGCAAAGCTTGATCACCAATATTGTCCTACATATATAGTTTACATATATATAGGTGGGTAATTAGGCACAAAATCACGTTGAAATTGATATTACAGTCGATGAAAGGAAGTGTTATGCATCGAAATTCTTTCACAATACACAATGCTCCACTCATCTTATGAAATGTATTAATTGTGATGTTTTCTCGTTCAAATTAATAAAGGATTCCCTATCCCTCAATCCAATCATCTATCGTATTTTCTTGTATCAAATTGTATCTTTAATTTAGCATATCTAAAAATTTGGTATAAAATTGTATCTTTTAATTTGGCATATCTAGAAATTTGGTACTAAATATGAAATTTTCATTCTAGGACATCTATGTTGTTTTCTTCATTCGAAACAGTCTCTTGGACACGTAGCACATTTTACTGTTTTGACGCCTTGCACGTGCTTTATATGTACATGTATTATTTGGTACTTCCCCTTCTAGAACCTGTACCTCCATATCGTGTTTCCACGGGTCTCTATTTTAGTCTGGCCAACTTTTACTTATGTTAATAAATCGATTCATCAAATACATGTTTCATATAAAGATCAAACGGAATGTTTTAAATTTCCATAACTCCCTTCATAGTTTATGGTATCCAGTGAAATAACTTTGGTAATTTTTTGTCATATTTTCAATTCCATTCCCTTTCCACGTTTAAACTACCATAAACTTGGCTATTTAGGTAAGTTGTATGGTGTCATCTATTTCATACTGTGATTTTCTGATATAAAATGGTTTCATATGTGCATCAGAAATTCTATCCCAAGCCTTCTTCATATTTTCTCCATCCCTTTAATGAAAATCTAAGACCCCCAGACTCCCTCAAGGCACCAAATCCTAACATGCTTGACAAAACAGAAAGGATAACTAAAAGCAAGATAACTATTTTTTTGATTTTTGATAAAAGACACTAAAGCAAAAAACTGAAAGGTAAACTAACAAGACTAAAAAGCAAAGATAAAAGATAGTGTGCAACTCCCCTATCTTGAACAGTGGAGTCCTCGGCAACGGCGCCAGAAATTTGCTTGATACACGAGATAACTTCTCGTCCCTCGTTGGTTACCCCAAGTGGAAGATGAGATGTAGTGTAGCGGCAAATTTCCCTTAGCGAAGATGCTAAGGTTTAGAGTGTCTCCAGTAGGACTCCAATGTCGACAAGTAAGTGGTGAAGTGAACAATGGCGCCGTTTACAACCGAGGTTGCTAACTTCACCTGGACCTGCACACACACAGATAGCTTCGCTTCCCAACGAGTACATAGAAGTTTTCAATTCCTCCGGCCTTGTTGTTTACAAAGGATAAAACACACGGGATAATAATGATAGTGATAGAAACGGAAAAGTAAATAAAGTAATAAATTGATAGAGAGTGTAAAAAGTGTTGTAAATATGGACCGGGGTCCTATGATGTTCACTAGTGATGTCTCTCTCCCAAAAGACGATAAAATAGCCATGAGAGGCAAACAAATTACAGTTGGGCAATTGACAGGATTATGTGCGCAAACCAATGCTAATTATGTTATAAAGAAAGGAAGAGGCTCAAAAGCATGGGAGGTACGCCAAGACAAGTAGACCGAAATCCATCTGCATCTACCTACTAATCATCCACCTTGAGATATCTATATAGAACATCTCGCTGGTATTAAGTTGCGAATACCACCCAAAGTGTAAACTCAAAGAAACAGACAACTGCATTAAAGAACTTTGCGTAAAGTAAACAATCCTTGCACCCGCAAGTACAAGCACCGTTGTTTTCCCCCTTGTGGCAACAACACATCCCCTAGACTCATGTTTCTGTCACTCAAGCTAGTCATCGGGGGGCATGAACCCACAATCATGCATAACGCTCCCTCTTGGAGTCACTGCCTACTACTTGGCCAAAGCAATAATCAGCAATGGAGAACATGCAAGAATTACTCAAGAACATAAATATAAAAGAGGAGAATCAAATATATTACTCAAACACAATCTGAACATAATCTCATAATCCATCGGATCCCAGCAAACTCAACATAGCAACAGCAGAAAGATTACATATGTGCCTCGATCATGTAGGGCAGCTCACGAGGTCTAATCCATGAAGAACAAAGAGGGGAGGAGAACATCACATAGCTACTGATCATAGACCCATGGTCCAAGGTGGACTACTCACGGTTCATCCGGGAAGCGTCCATGGTGGTGGAGAAGCTCCCGGAGGTGGTTCCTCCCTCTGGCAGGGTTCCGGGAAGAGGTCTTATGGTGCTCCCGATCTTGGAAGTGAGGCGGCGGCGGAACAGAGGAGAGATCGCGAAAAAGGGTTCCGTCCCCGAGGGTTTCTCGTCACGGGGAATAAATAGGCGAAGGCGGGCAGCCAGAGGTGGGCCAGGGGCTCCAGGCGCCCCCCTCGCGCGACCAGGGGTTGGGTCGCGTCCTCTGGCCGCCTGGGCCCCCCTCAGCCCCCACGTTGGCTCTTCTGGAAGGTTCCCGTACGCTGATTTTTCCTATATTTTTTCCGGATTTTTTCTGGTACTTTAAATAAGGGGGAAACCTGAAATAGAAAAACAGCAGAAAACAGGAACTGGCATTGGGGTGCACTGAGTTAATAGGTTAGTCGAAATATGATCAAAAGTGTATGGAAGTTCATCAATATCATAGCAATATCACACAAAAGAGGCATGGAGCAAGCAGAAATTATAGATACGTTTTGGACATATCAACACCCAAAAGGATGTGGGGCGCGGCCCGGCCCCTGGCCGCGCCACCTGCCCTCTTGGGTGGGTCCCACACCCCCTGGTGCCCTACCTTGGCCCTATTTATTCCCTAGACGAGGAAACTCCAGAAGGAGAGTCGCTTTTCCAATCGACGTCGTGGATCCGCCGCAAACCTCTGTTCTTCTCCGGGAGAGCTAATCTGGAGGCTACTTTGGCCTCCGGTGAGGGGAAATCATCGACATCGTCATCACCATCGCCTCTCCATCACCCCTCCATGACTTCTCCTCTCATGTGTGAGTAATTCCCTGATGTAGGCAAAGGGAATGGTAGGGATTGGATGAGTTAGATCATGTAATAGCTCATCAGATTGTTGGGGGCATGTTGCCTATCATCTACTTGGTGTTTATCATCTCTGTTACAAATTGTTGCTCCTAATGCTTGCCACTTTGGGCCCGAGTGCCATGATTTCATATCTGATCACCCTTTGTTTTCTTGAGTTTTTGGGTGTTCTTTATCCTATCTATGAGTTGTATGCACCTATTATAGTCCAGAACCGGCGATCCCAATGGTGACAGCTTTGGACACCAAAGGTGATGGACTATAATTTGAGGATTCCGTGTATCCATGAAGTGTTAATGCTTTGTTCCGGTGCTCTTTGACAGGAGTACCTTAATCTCCCTAAGTTCCTTTTGGCCCCGTTCATAGCGGGAGGGTAGGACAAAAGATTTTGTGCAAAGTTCTTATTGCAAGCACGTACAACTACCTTGGGATACATGGTTGATGTTTGATATTTTCCTAGATGATCCTTTATTTTCTGTGAGCCTTGCCTAGAAAACTAGCAGGATCTATTACATGTTTGATCTCATCCAAGAAGCGCCCAACCATCCATCTCCCTAGCCTATAGTGTTTCAATCCTGCTGGTTACTAGTTGTTTACTTTTGTTGTTTTACTTTTGCTGTTTCATCACCACCATTATCATCACCACTACCACTTCCATACTACCGTTTCTACTAATACCTTTGTGCAAGTAAGTGTTTACTTCAGGTGCGGTTGAATTGAAAAATCAATTGTCAAAGGCTGTACGTATTCTTTGGCTCCCCAAGTGTCGAATCAATAAATTGGGTTATCTTGCCCGCGAAGACTATCTCGATCCCCTACAGTTGAGGGTTATCAAGTACTGTTTTCTAGCGCTGTCGCCGGGGAGCATATCTTTATTTACAGGTCTAATTGAAATATCATACCTGCTGCAGTATCCACTATGGGTAAGAAAGGAGACCCCAAGGTTCCGATACTACCATCCCGTACAAGAAGAGGTAACACTCTTAGCACTAGTGCTAAACTTGATTCACCTTCAGTTATGAGTAAGTTTGATTCACCTCAGTTACATGCTACTTCTGCTGAGTCTGGCAATATGTTAGGCACTTTTGATGATGCTTCTACTACCTTTGAAACTACTGGTTCACTTGGTTCTTTTATTGAAGAACAGATTGCTGCTGCTGCCCGATTCTCGGGAGTTGAAATTCCTGTTACCAAAACCCCTTTTGGAAAAACTCATGATTTTACTAGCCTTAAGGAGAAACTCCTTGAGGACGATTATATTATACTTGATGATGATTTATGCAGGGAGCTTAATGAATGTGCTGATTCCGACCCTACTGCTATAAAGAAGTTGCTTGCAAAGCACTCCTTGAAGAACAAGTTTACTCTTGATCCTACTTTTTCTTCGTCTCCTATATGCATTACTGATCCTGATTATGATTTCTCTGTTGACCTTTCACTTATATCCACAGTGGAAGATGATCCCTTTTATGGCAGAGAAAATGACGATGCTATAGAGCACCTGACCAAACTCACTGAGTTGGTTAGCTTGTTTACCACTGATGAAAGGATCCGGAACTTTATGTGACCAAGCTTCTTCCTTTTTCTTTGAAAGGAGATGATAGAGCATGGTATGACGCACTACCATGTGGTTCCATTCAAAGTCCTCAAGATATGGCTATATCTTTTGTTGATAAGTATTTTCCTGCTCATATGCAACATGCTGCTTCACAAAGAATCTATAACTTTAAACAGTTGCAGGATGAACATCTTCCTAAAGCTTGGGGAGGTTTTGCAGTTTGCTCAAGGCTAGACCGGGACATGAGATCCCTAAGAATGAATTACTTGATATATTTGTTCTGGTCTAACTGATGAATCTAGATCCTATCTAGATAGTTGTGCTGGTTGTGTTTTCAGGGAAAGAACACTGGACGATGCAGAAGAATTGATGGGCAAGATTGCCAAAAACCACGAAGATTGGTCCGTCCCTGAACCACCTCCACCACTAAAGAAGAGGGGCATGCTTGTCCTAAGCCCCGAAGATATGCAAGAAGAAAAGAAGTCTATAAAAGAGAAAGGTATTAAAGTTAAAGACGTGAAGAATCTACCTCCAACTGAAAAGTTGTGTGAGACTACCACTCACCCACCTATGGTAGAGGTACACTCTCTTTTAGATTTCAATGCAAGTGACACCCCTAAAGGTAAGCCTCCTGACCAATGTTTAGATGAGCTTGATAATTTTATTATGAAGCAAAGTCACTTCAATGAAAAGATACAAGGTCAGTTGCATGATAATACTCTTGCTATCAAAAGTTTGCTTGACGTTATAGGAAGAAATATTAATGATGTTAAATGTTTTGTTAGGCATTTTCATATGGTTGAAACTCAGCTTGAACAAATTTCTAATGTGCAAAAAGATTTGCTTGGTAACAATGCCAAACAAGACAATTTGCAGGCCTATGGTATAAAGACCCGGGGTGGAACACACACCCAGGACCCTCTCTATCCAGTGGGGCATACGAAGAGGATCGAGCAAGATTCTCAAGTGCAGGAAGAAGAAATTATTAGCTCTCCAAAGAAGAAGAAGAAGAAAAAGAAACACAAGGAATCTGACAATGCCAATGATCCTATAGAAGAAGAAGAACATGCTGTTGATCCAAACAACATATCTACCTCCGATGCTGAGACTGAAGACGGTGCTGAACCTAAAAAAGATGCTGAAAAGAATGATCCACCTGAGGTTGGGGAAGAAGAAGCACCTGATAAGCGCAAGAAGTACACTAGAGAAGACTTCATCGCAAGAAGACATGGGAAGGAATGAGAACCATGGGTACAGAAATCCATGCCCTTTCCAGGTAAGTCTGTCAAAACCAAAGAAGAAGAGCACTAGATCAAGTTTTGTGAGTGGATGAAACCTCTTTTTCTTCAGATTCCTTTGACTGATGCTATTAAGTTACCTCCTTATTCAAAATATATGAAAGATATTGTTACTAATAAAAGGAAAGTTCCTAATGAGGCAATATCTACTATACTTGCTAACTGCTCTTTCAGTGGCAAGATTCCTGAGAAGCTCGGTGATCCAGGTATACCCACCATTCCTTGCTCCATAAAGAATAATTATGTTAGAACTGCTTTATGTGATCTTGGTGCAGGAGTGAGTGTTATGCCCTTTTCTCTCTACAAAGGCTTTGTTTAGAGAAACTAATCCCTACAGATATCTCCCATCAGATGGCTGACAAGTCAACGGCCATCCCGATCGGTATTTGTGAGGATGTTCCTGTTGAAGTTGCCAATTGCTTAATACTTACTGATTTTGTTGTGCTTGACATGCCCGAGGATGGGAGCATGTCCACTATTCTTGGTAGAGCTTTTCTTAACACCACAGGAGAAATTATTGATTGCAATAAAGGGAAGATTGCCTTCAACGTGAATGACAAAGAACACACAAGTATTTTCCAAAGAAGATCGACAAAAGGCATGGCCTTAACTCCATTGAGAATATCGAGACCGTGAAGATTGGAGAATGGGATTGTCCACTACATGTATACCACAAATACAAAACAATTATGATGGGGACAATGTCCATCAAAGTGAGAATGCAATGATCACTTCATAAGAGGCGAGACTTTCTGCTCTATATATCACCGGTTTGTTGGCACGACTTGATCAACCTTTCTAACTAGCATGTTTTATCTAGGTAAAAAGCCGAGATTTTATTCTCCTTGTTGTACCTAAGTTTTTGTGTTTAAAGCTTCACTTGTTCTAATGTTTTTCCCCAAGTTCATGAAAGTTTTTGCAGCTTTTTGAACTTTGGAAAATTCTCCACAGTGAAGTTGTCCGGAAAATTCCAGAAAATTCAAAATAAAAATTTCCAGGTAAAAAGCCATCGGGGAGCACCTGAGGCTGACCAGGGGGGTCCACCCCTGGCCCAGGAGGCCAGGTTGCGCGGCCCAGCCCCTGGCAGCGCCACACACCCTCCTGGGGCCCACAGGCACCCGTTGCTGGCATTTCTTCTTCCACTCTCTCTCTTTCTCCCCAAAAACTCGTGTTCTTGCTCTGGTTTCATGTTCTTGCTGTTCTTTAGCACAGAACTTCGATCTCCCTCTAGAACCACTCGTTCGAGCTGAAATTTGGAACAAATACTCCTTGGTATGTGACCCCCTCACCCCTCCAATTAGTTTTCTTGTTGGTGGCTTCATTAGTGAGTATTTAGTAGTTCTTGGTGCTATTTAGTTGAGCTTAAATGTTGTAACACCCCCAGTGCCAGTACAGTAATCACTACAGTGATTCCACTGTTAGTGATCATTACTGTCGATGATCGAGCCTTGATCACCTTTGATCATAGCTCTTTGGAATTCCAACCCTGATAAAATTTTCAAATAAGGTGGATTATAAATTCTCTCCAAGACTTGTGGATGCCAGTCGATCAACATGATCATGGTTAAGCCAAGTCAACTCCTAGCCATTTGAATATTCCCAAGTCAAGGATAATTATGAGACCAATGTTGATGGGTTATCAAAATAGTCATGGAATATAAAATGAAAATGAAATCATAGTAAACCAAAGTGATGGAATCAAATTATATAATGCCTAACAATCATTAGGCCGTGATTATATAGCAATGGTTAATTCATTAAATTGGTATATTAATATTAATAAATAAAAACAATAGCTTGAAAGTTATTAACTTGCCAGGGTAATAAAATAGGCAAGCGGAATTTTAAATGAACTAAAAATTAGGGAAACAATTTTATAAAATGGCCTATAATCAATGGGTCATTATAAAATGGAAATGAGCTTTTATTATCAAGGTTAAATAATATTAAATGAATAATAACAGTGCTTGGCAGCCCCGATTGATCCTTTAAATATTTAATCAAAATCCAAATGGTTTTATTATTGAACCCTATCTTTTGTGGTGCTGCTTTTAGGTGTAACACAATTTATGATGCAATTTTCAAATTTTAGAAAATTCCCTAACTACACAAATAAATAAAAAGAAAATAAAAAGAAAAAGAAAAAAATGGAAACATAAATAAAGAAACCGGCCCAGGCCAACTGGGCCTAGTGCCCAGCCAACCCAGGCCGGCCCACCCTAGCCCACAGCTGCCCTAGACCTAGCCCGACCGACCGAACCCCCCCACCCTTCTCTCTCTCGTTCGTCTCTCCCCAATCCCGATCCCGAATCCCTCTTCCTCCTGGGCGCGGCCGCCGCTGTCCCTGGCCGCCCGGCCGTCGCCCCTCCACACCTGCTCCGGCCAGCCTGGCCGCCGGCTCTCCCACCTCGACGCCGCCCCTCCTTCCCCCCCGGTTTCCCCACGCCCCGGCTAACCCTAGCCGCACGCCACGGCCTGACGAGCTCGCCGCCGCCATGACTCCAGCGCCTCCCGGAGGTCGCCATCGCCACCCCCTCGCCGGACTGCCCCGCCCTGCTCCCCTGCCTCCACCGCCGCTGTGCCCGCCCCCCTGTGAGCCTTCCCTCCACCTCCCCATTCCCCCTGCTTGCTGCTGCTGGGCATGGCCGCAACCCGGCGTGCGCGCCCCTCGCCGCGGTGGCCGCAACTCGCCGCGGCCGCCTCTGCCGCCCCCTACCGCGGCCCTGCGCACGGCCTCCTCCAGCCATGCCCTACCCGCCCACTGCGGCTCCCCTCGCCGCCCTGCCCGGCAGCCTCGCCGCCGTGCCTCCTGTTCGCCGGAGGGCGTGCACGAGCTTAGCCACGGGGTTAATCCCCTCCCATTTGATTAACCCGTGGGGTTGTCCCACTGAAAGTGGGCCAACCCAGTTTAGATTAGGTGTTAATCATTAATTAAGAGATAACCCCCTGTTAAAATTATGTTAGCAGAGAACCCCCCCTTGATATTAGTTTAAATAATAAGAGATTATAAAACATTAGCCCAATGACATGTGGGTCCAGTAGTTTTTAGAATAAAATTAAAGATTTAATAAAAAGGCTAGAGGTTGACATGTGGGACCCACTGGTCAGTTGACCAGTCAACCTTACAGGTGGGTCCCCTCTGTCAGGTTTGACCAGTCAACCCTCTGTGGATAATGTTGCATTTTAATAATAAAGAAAATCCAAAAAATGATTTAAATTGATTTAAAACTTCAGAAATCAATATCTTTTAATCCGTATATCGGATCGAAGAACTTTATACATCAAAATTGATCAGAAAAATACAACGAATACGGATACGCTATCCGTATGTCTACCACCCCCCTCTAACGTACCGAACATCGACATTCCCCCCTTCGGGCTGTCTGTCGATAATTCCCGGTACCGATAAAAATTGCCCGGATCAAAATACTTTGTATACGAAAGTTACTCAGAACGAATCAACGATTACAGATACGATACCCATATCCTCACCACACCCCTCTAACTTACCGAACATCGAACTGTTCCCCCCTCCGGTGGCACTGTCCGATAATTGCCCGATATCGATAAACCCTCCAGATGAATTTATTCTGAACACAAAAGTTGTTCAGAATAGATCAACTAACTCGGATACACCACCCACACGGGTGTCGGATGTCCACGACACCTCCGGCATGAACCCTTCCCCCTCCGGACACCTTGTCCGATAATCACCCGGAGCCTGTATTTCATCCCCGGATGAATTCCCGCTCCGAGCAACGTGCATCGTACTGCGTTAGAACCCCGTTTACAATTCACCTGATATGTATTGCATTTGTATTGTTATTATTGCTGTGTATTTATTGTTTCTCCCCCCTCTCTTATAATCCGGTAGTCTCGACGTCCGCTGCTGATGCCCCTGTGATCGACTACTTCGTCGACGACCGTACCTCTACCGTCGAGCTTACAGGCAAGCAGAGCCATTCTCTTCCCCAGATATCGCCTATCTTTCCGTACATTTCTTGCACTAGGCATTGTTACTGCTGCTGCTACGACTACAGTCCTATTCAATTGCATAGCCTGATTTTGTCGCCCCTTGATGTACCTTCTTTATCCTATGCTGCCTGCTATGTCTATGCATTATATTCATCAGTGAGCCCTGCGCATTGTTAGTTAGGATTAGATAGTGGGCCGTGGCCACTCAGGGGAGTGACGCGGGTACAAAATATATACAACTGCAACAGGAACGGATCAATGCAGACACCCTAGGGAACCTACAACGGCGAGACTCTGCCGAGTCGCTTCGAGTTTGACTTACGAGTGGAATGGACTCGTATTTCACTCTCGTCGGCTCAGTAGCGTAGCATCACCGGAATGATACGAGGTTTACCTCTTTAGTTCATTCCGCTGATGTCTCTGTCAAACCCCTTTAAGTGTGCCATCGAGGGTGATACCTCCTGGTTTCACTTAATGGTAGGCACTCGAATCAACTGGTGTCCTTAAAGGTAAGAGTCGGGCGACCCAACGGTGCCCGCGAGAGGTATATTGTCGGGAGCGACAGGGAGGGTACGACCGACGTTACTGGCGTGCTTGGCCCCTGCTCGTATCCCGCGAGAGTTACCAAACCACGAAAAAGTCGAGCTCTACCAAGAGCACACGCGAGACAAGGTAAGGAGACGGTTCACCTTGTTGGTAACCGCAGTGACTTGGTGGGACGACAAGGTAGGCACCGATGTACTGGTGGTCCTGACTGCTGTCGTTGACCGCGGGTCGGTTAAGTCGAGGCAACGATAATGGTTGTCACGCAGGTTAATTAAAATGCTAAATGGTTCGGCGGATGACTTGAGAGGCCCGTTGGTCTGTTCGCACTACCTACACGTGGGATTACGGTGTGGGCCCTCCGCGTCGTAGTTCGTCCGAAAGCTCTTCAGACGTCAGCAGTACTGCGGCCTGATTGCCGGGAAGTAGTGTCTTTTTGCTGCAGCAGGTGTTGTCTTATTTGCATTTTGCTTATGCTTCACCGGCCAGACTCGCACCGTGCAGGAGCGTGCAAGGGTGAGGGACCTAGACCCCTTGGCGCATAGGATATAGTCCGGCGGATGGCCTCTCTGTTGAGCCTAGGATGGGCTGCGCCGTGTCGGATAGCTTCGGTGGGGCGTTCCCTAACAAGGTTCACGCCACCCTGGAGATCCGAGCGTGCAGGTTGAACAGTAGTGCATTCCTGCAGGGAGTTTAATCTATTCGAATAGCCGTGTCCACGGTAACAGGACGCTTTATGCTGAAGCTGGATCTTACCACTAGAAACTATTACTATTAAACGGTATGGTTTCGGGTTTTCTTCCTCGCAGGGAAGTCGAGGAAGGGAACTCGGAGGCATTATTATTATTAATCATTACAACTTATATTATTCAATGTTGCAGCAACTTCTGCTTCATTGTTACTTTATTGCTTTATATAAACTGTTGGCTGATTCTCTCCTCATGCTGCAAGACATCGTCGGAAGATGCTAGTCTTCGATAGGCCTAGCTTCTTACCCTTATTCTGATTTCTATCTTGCAGTCCACTATATACAGCCTCTTCTTTCCGTTGATACAAATGCATAATGCTTAGTAGCGGACGTAAGACTCGCGGGTATACTAGATACTCACCTGCTTTATTTCCTTTACTGTTTTGCCTGATCGGCCGCTGCAGTCGACGTTGGAGCCTTGGAGTCCAGGGGCAGGAGATCCCCGATGCCGACCACCGCAACGTGAAGATCCCCGATGACCAAGACCAGGAGTAATTTGGAGGTTCCCAGGCAGGAGGCCTTGCCTTTTTGATCGTTGTTGCTATTTGTGCTAGCCTTCTGAAGGCAACCTTGTATTCTTGTGTCTGTACTCAGATACTATTGCTTCCGCTAACCTTGTGCTCTCGAGCTGTTGTACTCGAGCCCTCGTGGCCCCTGGCTTGTATTAAACAGCTTGTATTATTTTATTTGTAGAGTTGTGTTGTGATATCTCACCGTGAGTCCCTGATCTCGATCGTGTACCTTGCGTGTATGATTACTGTACACGGATTGATTTTGGGGGCGTCACAAATGTATGCGTAGAAATTTATTTTCCAAGTTTTGTTGCTAGTTTGAGCATTGGTAAAGTAAGTAGAATGTTTTGGCCAAACTAGTTTTTCTTAAACCTCCGTTTTTGTGGTTTTTCAAAAATTTCAGAAATGGATAGGATAGGAAGATGGCTTGGGAAGAAGAAACCCAAGCGCTCTAGCCGTGTTACGCGGTCCACAGCTTCACCTTCGGCTACGAGGGTGAGCTACAACGAAGAAATCATACCCTTGGAGCTGTTGGACGCATCACCCGCAAAGGCTATGGCATTTCCATGCAGAGATTTCATGGCGGATGGCGGCATACAGGAGGAGTTCGACGCCCTGTGTGCCAGAGCAGGTTTGACACGGCTTGTGACGAGCCGTGTGCCACAGTATGAGACGCTCACTGCTATCTTTATTAACAGCTTTAGATTCTATCCTGAAAGTGATGCTGTTGTATTTCAGATTTATGAAAGGTTACTAACCATGCCTATGAGTACCTTTTGTGAAGCTTTAGGTTTTCCCGACAGAGGACAGAAGAGGAGGATAAAATCTCAAACTGCTGCACTCAGGACCTTCTCGACTCTTTGTGCAACACTGAAGTGAGGAACACTAACTGTCAGAAGATCTCCAATATTTTGTTCCCTCATCTCAGGTATTTCGCGTATTATATTTCTAGAGGGGTGTTGGCTCGAGACAACACGAGAAACACTTATTTGCATGATACTGCTATCATGGCGAACGCCCTCACAGGGAATCACGAGTATCATGTGGGCACGCTGATTGCTAGACGCCTTGCTGCTAATAGCAACAAGGGGGATCTCTTTGGTGGCGGCTATGCCACACTTCTTTTGCAGTTTCTCCAAGGAGAACCGCGCCCAAATGATACAATTTTTCCTTTTGTTAGTATTAATTTGGTTGCCATGAAGAGGCACTTCTTTGTTACCCGGGCCTCTGACAGATATGCACTTGATCATATTCTGTGGTTTGACGGCGATGTGGAACGCATCATCCGTCTACCTGCACCACTTGTTTTTTATTTTTCTCGCAGGAAGGGATACCGCTTTTGAGATACCCAGTTTGATGAGATCATGGGGAGATACCAGTTTCATGACCCCACGAAGGGGGTTGTGCCAGATGAGGAGGAGCGCGTGGTGTATCCACCCGTCCAGGAGGAGATCGCCGCCCCATGGGACGGAGGGTCTTCCTCTGGTTGGGACGAGGGACCTTCCTCATGGGAGGACCCAAGGACTTCAGTGTACGCACCGTAGGGCTCATACAACCCTTGGACTTACCATTACCACGGAGCAGGAGGCTCCTCGGGACCGCAGTAGACGAGCCCAACTTAGGACAAAAGCCTAAGCTTGGGGGAGTACGTACTCTCCTCCCCTTCCATTGTATCTTCCGTTTTGTTCGCTTTGATCTTTTTGAAGTCTTTGCCTGTTCTTCTTTGTTCTTTTATTTTGCAAAAACAACAAAAAGATTTCTCTTTTATTTTTTCTTTTATTTAGCCTTTGAAAAACCCCAAAAAGATTTTCTTTCTCACTTTAGTTTTCTTTGTTTCAGAGTTCAGCTCGAGTCCGTGATGGCATTTGATTATATATTTCCTACGTTCGATTGTGCAAGTGACAAGGCAGTAATGACGAAGATCGACAGAAGGGATTCAACAAGGAAAGCCGGTATGAACTCTTTTTTTGTTTCTACTTTTGTACATATACCTGTACTTATGATTAGAGACCAGCTTGTAGTGACATAGTGCTATGTTTACAATGCTTTCCCAGTGGTTCATGCTTTCTTTGTGGTTAGTCTCAAATATCTAGAGTTCATAATGTGTTGCTTAAAATGATTGACATGCATTGCATTGCTCATGGTTTGGCATATTGAAGTGGTATTTCCCTTCAGAGAATTCTTGGATCGACTTGGCACATGTTCACGCATGTTAAGACTAAAAAGTCTGTCATGCCTTGATGACCTTTTTATTTCAGAATAGTTATATCACTTTCATGCCAATTCAATGTTGCTTTGTCGCTCTGCATGATTATGACAATTATTTCTCTCTAGTTGGTCGCTTCCCAATCTTTTGCTAGCCGTCGCTCGCACCAAGCGGATTTCTGCTTGTGCTTCCAAACTCCTTTTCAAACCAGTTATTCCACTTGAGTCCACCATATCTACCTATATGTGGTATTTAACGGCCACTCCTAACTTAGAATTTCTTGTGCCATCTCGAAATTTATTCAAAAGTTTCCCTTTTGTAACCGTACAAGCTCATGGTGCGGTAATGGAAAATCAGTATCTGTCATGCCAAAAATATTTTGACGGAAGTTTTAACTAGTCAATAAAAAAATGAGAGTTACCCTCCCCCATACTTGATGATGGAATAAAATGGACCAAATGCTGCTAATGATAGGTGGAACGATACCCTCTTTCCATCCTTGAGGAAAAATAAAAGGTTCCGTAGACCATCAAAGGATTTACGGATAAGGGAACATGTGTAAGCAAAAGGCATTAATATGGTTGGCATGGGAGATATTGAGAGACCTTTACCGTTCACCGTTGACTGGAAAGTTGCACTTCTCAAAAGGAGTTTTATCTCTGTTTTCAAAACCAAGAGCTCTGGCACACGTTTAGTCTTTGCTTCCTTTCACGGGTTTTCAACCTTGCCTTCAAAAATCCACGGTTCGAGAGTCTCACCTTCTTTCTTCAAAGCACCAACTATTGAGAGCATAATTGTCATTCTTAGTGTAACATGCATTGTCCCAAAGTACTAAATTGTCTTCTGCATGCTTGTTATATTGCTAGTCTGAAATTCTTAGTTCTAGTCTCCTTTAAAACTCCGTAGGAGTTTCTGCATTTATGTTTTGCTTCACTCATGGAGGCTAGCGACATACCACTCTAGTATGTTCATGCTATGTGCATTGTCATCTTGAATTGATTTTCAACAACATATTATTTACTTTTGTTTTTTTATGACTGATCACATGAAAGAAGGATTGCTTCGTGCATTGTCTTTGTAGCATGGTGTCAAAACTTGCCAATCTCTTTCGTAGTACATGCTTATATACATTTAATGAAGCAAAAGAGTTTGTCAAAGTTTTCTTTGTCGCGTCCAGTTCGTTGAACTGAATTGCTTGAGGGCAAGCAATAGCTAAGATTGGGGGAGTTGATACGTCTCAAACGTATCTACTTTTCCAAACACTTTTGTTATTTTTTTGGCTTCATTCTTGCATGATTTGGACGAAACTAACCCAGACTGAAGCTGTTTTCAGCAGAGCTGCCAGTGCTGTTTTATATTGTGCAGGTTTCTGGATATTTACGTACGCTGGAAAAATTCACAAAAATCATATAAAAATGAGAGTTCCCGAAGCTTTGACGAAGTCAAAGGGGGCCACAAGGCAGCCAGGGGCACCCAGAAGGCTGTGGGGCGCGGCCCAGCCCCTGGCCGCACCACCTGCCCTCCTGGGTGGGTCCCACACCCCCTGGTGCCCTACCTTGGCCCTATTTATTCCCTCGGCGAGGAAACTCCAAAAGGACAGTCGCTTTTCCAATTTACGTCGCGGAGCCGCCGCAAACCTCTGTTCTTCTCCGTGAGAGCTAATTTGGAGGCTGCTTTGTCCTCCGGTGAGGGGAAATCATCGCCATCGTCATCACCATCGCCTCTCCATCACCCCTCCATGACATCTCCTCTCATGTGTGAGTAATTCCCTGTTGTAGGCAAAGGGGATGGTAGGGATTTGAGGAGTTAGATCATGTAATATTTCATCATATTGTTGGGGGCATGTTGCCTATCATCTACTTAGTGTTTATCATCTCTGTTACAACTTGTTGCTCCTAACTCTTGCCACTTTGGGCCCGAGTGACATGATTTCAGATCTGATCACCCTTTGTTTTCTTGAGTTTGTTGGTGTTCTTGATCCTATCTATGAGTTGTATGCACCTATTATAGTCCGGAACCGGCGATCCCAATGGTGACAGCTTGGGACACCAAAGGGGATGGACTATAATTTGAGGATTCCGTGTATCCATGAAGTGTTAATTCTTTGTTCCAGTGCTCTTTGACAGGAGTACCTTAATCTCCCTAAGTTCCTTTTGGCCCCGTTTGTAGCGGGAGGGTAGGACAAAAGATGTTGTGCAAAGTTCTTATTGCAAGCACGTACAACTACCTTGGGATACATGCCTGATGTTTGATATTTGCCTAGATGATCCTTTATTTTCTGTGCGCCTTGCCCGTGTTAGAATCTATTACATGTTCGATCTCATCCAAGCAGCGCCCAATCATCCATCTCCCTAGCATACAATGTTTCAATCCTGTTGGTTATTAGTTGTTTACTTTTGTTGTTTTACTTTTGCTGTTTCATCACCATCATTATCATCACCACTACCACTTCCATACTACCGTTGCTACTAATACCTTTGTGCAAGCAAGTGTTTATTTCAGGTGCGGTTGAATTGAAAACTCAATTTTCAAAGCATGTACGTATTCTTTGGCTCCCCAAGTGTCGAATCAAGAAATTGGGTTATCTTTCCCGTGAAGACTATCTCGATCCCCTACAGTTGAGGGTTATCAAGTAGTATTTTCTGGCGCCGTCGCCGGGGTGCTTACAATTCATGAAAAGGAATAAAGCCCTGAAGCACCATCATGAGCTCACAAATTAGATATGGTGAAAGCCTATAACATGGTATAATGGGGATATGTGGAGCAGGTTATGTTAAAACTAGGATTTTCTTAACTATGGGTTCACAGAATTATGAGCATGGTTAAATGGGAAAAAACTGGAGTAGTTCATACCGACCAAGGGTATTCGGTAGGGAGACCCTATGCCACCCTACCTTTTCTTGTTGGCAGCAAAGCGCCTTTCTGGCATCCTCAAAACTAATCAAGCACCTCACCTTGGTGGTATTCATGTGGCACCGTCGGCACCACCAATTATCCATCTTTTATTTGTAGATGATAGCTTGTTGTTTTCATAGAAAACTAGCGGAGTGACCCGTGCATTTGCGCGGCTAGACTTTCTATACATTAGTCAAATGTTTCAGTTTTTGTTGACACATTCTATACTAAGGAAAATTTATTTCACATATATTATGTTAAAATTTTACTCTCATATAAATATTGTGTTCGTGTATTAATGGCCAATGTCAGGAATGCTTGATTACCACCTTGCAAAAAAAGCAAAGCTTGATCACCAATATTGTTCTACATATATAGTTTACGTATATATTGGTGGGTAATTAGGCACAAAATCACGTTAAAATTGATATTACAGTCGATGAAAGGAAGTGTTATGCATCGAAATTCTTTCACAATACACAATGCTCCACTCATCTTATGAAATGTATTAATTGTGATGTTTTCTCGTTCAAATTGCTAAAGGATTCCCTATCCCTCAATCCAATCATCTATTTTATTTTCTTGTATCAAATTGTATCTTTAATTTAGCATATCTAAAAATTTGGTATAAAATTGTATCTTTTAATTTGATATATCTAGAAATTAGGCACTAAATATGAAAATTTCATTCTAGGACATCAATGTTGCTTTCTGCATTCGGAACAGTCTCTTGGACACGTAGCACATTTTACTGTTTTGACGCCTTGCACGTGCTTTATACGTACATGTATCATTTGGTACTTCCCCTTCTACAACATGTACCTCCATATCGTGTTTCCACGGGTCTCTATTTTAGTTTGGCCAACTTTTACTTATGTTAATAAATCGATTCATCAAATGCATGTTTCATATAAAGAGCAAACATAATATTTTAAATTTCCATAACTCCCTTCATAGTTTATGGTATCCACTGAAATCACTTTGGTATTTTTTTGTCAAATTTTCAATTCCATTCCCTTTCCACGTTTAAACTACCATAAACTTGGCTATTTATGTAAGTTGTATGGTGTCATCTATTTCATACTGTGATTTTCTGATATAAAATGGTTTTTCCTAATAAGTTTTTTTGATATATAATATGTTTTGAATTTATATTGTCAAAATATATTTCCTCTTAGTAATTACAAATATTACATAGATCAGTTGTATTTACAAATCAAGCTTGTAAAGTTTAGTTTTTTATGCTCTTTTTATGTACCAACACCAGCTTGCCAAGTTGTACAAGGAACACCAGCTTGCCACTTTCCTTGAATTTTTTTATTACGAAAAGTGATGGTTCTATTGCCGTTCCTTCAATCTGCAGTGGGTCTCATATTGCCCTTAGTCGCTCAAGCAACATGGCCGGGGCATGTACTGGATGTAAGTTGACAACATTGTTCTGACATGGTTTGACTCCATAGTATGTCCTCTAGAAAATCTTGGCGAGGTATGACCCTGAGTAGCAATTGAATAGACGGGACAATTTTACTTTGTCCAAAAGTATGGAAAAATGTGATGGAATATCAATTTTAATTGAACTTATAACTGTTCTGACTTCAGTCGTTATCTATACAGTCAGAATAGATAAGGGATTGTACTTGTTTCATAAAATTCAAAGTGTTTCTTAGTCTCTTTTAATTTGTAATGAATCTGAACCATTTATATCACACAACTTCACTATGGTAAATCGCTATCATTAATTTTCTGTTGTGTTGATAATATGAAGATAGTGAAAGTTATGTATTGTCTGCGCATTTATGTGACAATTTTTAATATAAATGTTACATTTTTCTGTCAAATTCTCTTAATTCAAACAATGGAAATTTTTATCTGATAATATGAGCTATTGAACAATGAATTTATTCTACCTTGTCTACGATTTAAAAAAATATTTGTGCTTCATTAGGTCTTATTACTACTAACTTATATTATTTAGCTTGATTGCTATTTGTAAAATTAAATTTATTTTTATTTCTACAACTCATTTGGGCTACGTCAACTCATTTTTGAGTGAATATTACCATACACTCGTATATGTCTATGTGTAATTAAATTTCTCAACGGCGCCAATAGCTAGGGCTAAAAAACATCCGCTAATTATCTTGGACAAAAACACATCCAGATAATTAACTAATTTGTTTTCTCCTGCTCCTTGTGCCTTGTTTTTTATCGATAGTTGTGCCCAAAGCCAGCCACCAATTCCCCAAAAAAAACAGCCACCAATTCCCGGAAAAAAAACAGCCACCAATTGGTTGCTACCGATTGGATAGCGTGAAGGGATGAAACACATCTTCTGATTCAGGTTTTTCCATTGGCCGTATATGATTTCGATCGGTTGTTTTGTTTTGTAGCCCTCTGATTAGAAAGCTGGAAGGCTTCTTGTACATGTTTGTCGATCTGTATTTTTTACGTGACATGCCAAACAGATTGTATAGAACTATATTTGTATGTAACGCTATTTCTTCTAAATCTGAACCGTTAATATTTCAAATCAATGGTCAATATAATTTAATCTATGTGGACGTGATGCTTTATTTGTCTTTTATTTTAATTATATAATAGATAGATAGATAGATAGATGATAAAGGGGTGTGTTAGGTGTCAAACCTACTACAAAACTATTGTCAAGCTTCTAGATAAATAATTAACAATAACAAATCTTATGTTTTATTTAGGAAGGTTTGTCCGGACTTGATAAGGGCAGAAGTAAAACGTATCCTTAACGTGCAGAATGAAACTCTTAGCAAGAAGTGCTCAGAGATGCCCTCTGATGTCGTTTACTCGAAGACTAGAACATTGAAGTATATTAAAGATAGAGTGTGGAGCAAGGTTATATGTTGGATTGAAATATCTATATTTGCTACAGGCAAGGAAGTCCTGATTAAATCAGTGGCATAGGAGATACTGGTGTACACGATGTCTTGTTTTAAACTTCTTCGCATTCTATGTGGGAATCTCAATTTTTTGGGGGCAGCAAGGTAGGACAACGAAAACCCCATGGGGTTTCTTGGTACTCTATGACCCAACCAAAGAAGGATGGTGGTCTGGGTTTTCATGATATGAAGCTTTTTAATGTCGCTCTTCTTGCCCATCAAGTTTGGAGCATTCTTATCCATCCCGACTCTCTCTCTTAGCATGGATCCTCAAAGCAGCATATTTTTTGAACGTCTCAGCAGAGTTGGGCTCCCACCCTTCACAATTCTGGCGCTCTATTTTAGAAGGCATAGATGCACTTAAGTAGGGGCTAGTCAAGAGAATATGTGATGGGGAATACACGACAATTTGGTCACAAAAATGGCTACCAAGGGATTTCTCTTTACGTCCTATTGCATGCCTCTACACCAAGGCTCCTGTTAAGAACGCTGATAACTGCTACATGTGTGGTACAGACACATGACAAATCTAATATTTTTATGGAAATTTGAGTAACGCAAAGGTGGCAACTTCATTTATCAACACATGACAACTTCTGTTTTAGCTGGCAACTTCATTTTTTTGTTTCTTTTTTATTTTTAGATGGCAGTTTTAGATGTAAAAACGTTAGTGTGAAGGTGCTCCTATCCTAATGTGTGGTGGTTAGTATTTTTTCCTGTTAAAGTATGTGACCTGCTGGATAACACCACGACGATACAGTTTTTTCTATCGGTCGATAGAAGGGTGATTTATAACTACTGGGTTCCCATCCCCAACTAACTACTGGGTGTGGCAGTATGAAATAAAGGGTCATTTCTGTATTCGATCGGCCTATCAATTATTGGTACAAACCAAAAAAAACTATAGTTGTTTATCCTGCTCTGCATCTCTGCCTGACATTGCCCCTAAAATCATCAAAAACTTATCTGTCTCTTTCTGCAAGATGGATGCCAAAGACTGCACTGAGAAGATGTTGCACCAGAGCAAGAAGAAGAAAGCTGGAAGGCCTAGCAAAAAGAAAGGAGGGAATGAGGATATGGAATAAAAGGACTCCCTGATCTATGAAGATGCAGACAAAGACTACACTTTTGCTATGTTTATGCGTTATATGTATGAGAGATGGATATGGCAATGGGCCAAGTTACATGAACCTACCTGCTTTCTTTTGCTACCTGTAATAGGAACTATGTATGACTGCTATGACATATGCTTACTACCCACTGAATGTTGTGCTATTTCCAATCCTATGCATTATAGGGTGCATTTGGATCTGTTCCTGTCACTATATGGTCTCTCTTGCTCACAGATTCAGCATATACATTCATGATGAATAATAAGCAATGGAATATACTTAACTGGAATATCAGAGGCATCAATGACCCTGCTAAATGGCTTGCATTGAGAAACAAAATTACAGAGGCAGATTGTGATATTGTATGTATCCAAGAGACCAAAAGAGATAACTTTGATGGTAGATACTTGCGCAGTTTCTGTCCTAGAAAACTCAACAAATATGACTTCACTCCCTCCATTGGGGCCTCTGGTGGCATTATCACTATATGGAATGACAATTTATTTGCAGGTGAAACCCTTTTCAAGAATGATTTCTCTGTATCCATCAGATTTACAAGCAAACAAATAGGGGAATGTTGGATATTAACCAACATATATGGCCCTTGCCAAGATGATAGAAGACAAGAATTCATTCAATGGTTTCAAGACATCGACATGCCTATAGATACTAAATGGATGATTATGGGTGATTTCAACTATATCAGATATCCACACAACAGGAACATTCAAGGGGGGAACACAACTGATATGCTTAATTTTAATGAAGCCATCAACACATTGTGATTGGTTGAAATCCCACTAAAGGGCAGAGCATTCACCTGGAGTAACATGCAAGATGCACCTTTACTACAGAAACTGGATTAGATTTTTACTTCTGAATCATGGACTAATACATATCCAAGTACTTGGGCTCTTCCATTGGCCAAGCCTATATCTGACCATACACCATGTCTCATTCAGATAGGCACCTCCATTCCCAAGCCCACTATTTTCAGATTTGAGAATTTCTGGATGAACTTGGAGGGATTTGACAATTTTGTGACAGATAACTGGAACAAACAGATACACAGCAAGAACTCTGCACACAAGATTACAGTGAAATTCAAAAGGCTCAGGCAAGGTTTGAAGCAATGGGCAAGATCCAGATCATATTTCAGGACTTCTATACAAAACACTAATATGGTGATCATGTTATTTGATAAGATGGAAGAATTCAGAACACTGACTGATGCAGAATGGAATGGCAAAATGATACTGAAAGATCATCTACATAAGATGCTCAAGCTGCAAATGATATACTGGAAACAAAGGGCCACCATCAGATGGGTTAAATTTGGGGAGGCTAACTCTAAGTTCTTTCAAGCAAAAGCTACCATGAAATACAGAGTGAATCATATTAGAAGTCTATGTAGAGAAGATGGTACATCTTACTCTGATCATCACAACAAAGCTAGCATTCTCTCGCATGCCTTCAGACAAAGACTGAATTCTAACCTGCCAACATATGACAATCTATGCATCAATGAGCTCATTCCCAACAATGCAGACATGCTTCATGAACTGGAAGCAACATTTACCAAGGAGGAAATAGATAGGACTGTGAAAGATCTCCCTAATGATAAAGTCCCTGGTCCAGATGGTTTCAACACCAATTTCATCAAGAAATGTTGGCACATCATTGCTGAGGATTTCTATGCTCTCATTGATGATTTCTTCCATGGCAGAATCTCACTACAAGGCTTGAATGCATCATTTATTGCACTTATTCCCAAGACAGATGCACCTACTTCTGCTACAGACTACAGGCCCATATCATTACTGAACTTCTCTATTAAGATCATCACTAAATTACTAGCAAACAGATTGCAGAAGGTGATCCTTAGATTGGTACATCTAAATCAATATGGCTTCCTGAACAAGAGGTCTATCCAAGACTGCATTGCTTGGGCATATGAATTTCTACATCAGTGTCACAACACTAGGAAAGAACTCCTTATTGTGAAACTGGACTTTGAAAAAGCATTTGACATTGTTGAACACAAAGCAATCAAAGATATCATGAGAGCTAGAGGTTTTGGAGCTAGATGGATGATGTGGATGGATATGATATTAGATTCCGGATCATCTTCAGTGCTACTCAATGGCATACCTGGGAAACAATTCACCTGCAAAAGAGGGCTTAGGCAAGGAGATCCTCTCTCCCCACTGTTATTCGTGATGACTGCTGATATATTGCAAACGATGATGAATGAAGCCATGAATAACAATATGATCCAACACCCAATTGAGAATCACCCATGTCAGGATTTCCCTATCATTCAATATGCTGATGATACAGTGATCATCATGAAAAGCCATGAAGATGATGTTCACCAATTGAAATGTCTCCTCCAACATTACAATACCCTCACTGGTATGAGAATCAACTTGAGCAAACCCAAGATTGTTCCAGTCAACACACCACACCTCAAGATGCAGAGAATTGCTGTTATATTGGGCTGTAGCATTGGATCTTTTCCATTTCCTTACTTGGGTCTACCTATGAGGCTTAACAAACCAACTATGGAAGATTTTATGCCCATCATAAACAGAATCGACAAGAGATTATCTGGATGTTCTACTCTGCTCTCCTATGGTGAGAAATTAGTACTAATCAAATCAGTATTCACCTCCTTACCAACTTTCTACATGAGCTCACTGACTCTGCCTATGGGAATCATAGAACAAATTAACAAATACATCAGACATTGCTTTTGGAGAAAATATGGTATGGAAGACAGAGGATCTGCCCTAATTGCCTGGTCTAAAGTATGCAAACCCAAAGACAGAGGTGGTTTGGGTATATTGGATCTTGCCACATACAACAAATGTTTGCTTATGAAGCATGCACACAAATTCCTTTGTAAGTATGAATTACCATGGGTTCAACTCATATGGAACACATACTATCCCAACGGATACATTACAGACAGAACAGTGGGATCCTTTTGGTGGAAGAGCATATATAAACTCATTCCAGAATATAAGCAATTGGCAACTTGTACCATTGGTACTGGCAACACCATTCAGGTTTGGAAAGATGACTGGGGTCAAGGCACGCTACAACATGAATTTCCACACTTGTTCTCCTTCTGTCAGCAACCAGATATCAGTATATCACAATGGATGGAATATGAAGATTCTGCTGACATGTTTGTAACACCTATGTCCATTGAAGCATATCATGAATACCAACTTCTGTTTCATATACAGGACTCTATACAGATTCAAAATTGCCCTGATACTTGGAGATTCGGCTATGGTAATAACCAATGCTCTGTCAGCAAGATATACAGAGCTATGTTTCCCCAAGGATGCATACATCCCATTTACAAACATATCTGGGATAATGCATGTGTTCTAAAATACAAGATCTTCATGTGGCTAATGATTCATGACAGAATTAATACCAGAAATTTGTTGCATAGGAAATCCTTTCATGTTCCATCTATTGCATGTATTCTATGCAACATTCAAACAGAAGAAACATGCCTGCATCTCATCTGGGATTGTGACTTTGCTCAAGATTGTTGGGATTCTATCTGCCCCAATAGAAGAAGATGTATTTCGATCATAGACAACATTATGCTACTCATCGCATACCTGGACTGCCCTATTGCTAAGGAAATCATCATCATGGGGGTGTGGCACATCTGGATGCAGAGAAACAATGCAATATTTAGAAGCACAAGACAATCCATTGCCAGCTGGAGAGCTCTTCTAAAGAGAGACATGATTCTACTGGAGCATAGAATCAAAGATAGACACAAGAATTATCTTCATACATGGATAGATACAAATCTCGCATTATAATTACTTTCTTTTCTTTTCCAAGAGCTGGTATTGGCTGATTTTTTGAAGCTATGTAACATTGTACATATATCAATATAAAAGTCGTAGAACGATTGTTCTATGGTTACTTAGCTTCAAAAAAAATCTATAGAGGATCTGCTGGCTGGAAGAGCGTAAACTTCTGATATGCGATCAGAGGAAAAGGGTTGGACTACACTGTGGATTACAAAGATCCCCTAAAAAATAAGAACTTGTTTATGAAGGCTGAAAAGTATTGGTTAGAAATTGATGGATTCAAAGAATATGTGCAGCTCAATTGGAAAAGAGCCATTGCAAGAAAAAACAATGTGCACAAAATCACTGCAAAATTCAAGAGACTGAGACAAGGGCTCAAGATATGGTCTAGATCCACCCTTCATATGGTGGGGCAATTAAGGCTACTCATGAGATAATTGCATGCTTAGATGGTATTGAAGAATTTAGGAATTTATGTAATGTTGAATGGAATGGTAGAAATATTCTGAAGAAACACTTGATTCACCTGCTTAGTCTTCAAAACATTTTCTGGAAACAAAGAGCCACTATCAGGTGGGTGAAATCAGGAGAAGGCAACTCAATTTTTTTCAAAGCCAAGGCCACCATCCAATAAAAGCACAGTCATATTGAACTATTATTGATTCTGATAATATCACTCATCATTCTCATCATGATAAAGCTAATGTATTTTGGCATGCTTTTAAGGAGAGGTTAAGTAAAACTGTACCTACACATAATCCTTGATGCTGGAAGGTCTACTACATAGCTCTGTGGAGCTTTCATCTCTGGATGAGCCATTCACCAAAGATGAAATTGATAGCACCATCAAGGCACTCCGCTCTGATAATGCCCCTGGGCGGAAGGTTTCAAAAATAATTTCATTAAAGCATGCTGGCACATTATTGCTCCTGATTTATACACACTGCTGGATGATTTCTATCATGGGAAATTTGATTTGAGAGGGATCAATTCATCATATATTGCTCTGATTCCCAAACAGGATGACCCTACACATGGCAATGATTACAGGCCCATCTCACTGCTGAACTGCATTATTAAGATCATCACCAAGTTACTTGCCAACAGACTTCAGGCATTTATTCTATAGATTATGCATGGGAATCACAATGGCTTTCTCAACAACAGATCCATCCAAGATTGTTTAGTAAGGTCATATGAATTCATACACCAGTGCAATCAAACAGAAGAAGAACTCATGATCATCAAACTTGATTTTGAAAAGGCATTTGACATACTGGAGCATCATGCTATTAGAAATATATTGTATGCCAGGGGTTTTGGTCATATATGGCTCATGTGGATAGATGTGATATTGAATTCAGGGACCTCTGTTGTCCTTTTGAATGGAATTCCTGGTAAAAACTGTCAATGTAGAAGAGGAGTAAGACAAGGAGATCCATTATCAGCACTTCTCTTTGTTCTTGTTGTTGATATGATTCAATCCATACTCAATGAGGACATGCATAATAAGTTGATTAGTCACCCTATACCTCATCACACCATCAGAGACTTTCTTGTTATTGAATATGCAACTGACACTTTACTAATTATGCAAGAACGTCCGCCACAAGTGCAACATCTCAAAAAATTTCTCTCATACTACATTCAATTCACTGGTCTCAAGATTAACTTTTGCAAAACCATTATGGTGTCTGTAATGTTGATGACTCTACAATGCATGTACTTGCTGAATCACTGGGATGTGCCACTGGTAGCTTTAATCTCACATACTTAGGCTTGCCATTGAACTTGACCAGACCAAGAAACAAAGATTTATTGCCTGTCATACAAATGATTGATAGAAGATTATCAGGATGCTCTAGTTTTCTATCCTCGGGAGAAAAATTGAGACTGATCAAATTAGTATTCACCAGTTTGACTAAATTCTTCATGTGTACTATGCCTAATCCAGCTGGAATTATGGAGAAGATCCATAGATATATCAAGCACTATTTTTGTATAAAATATGGTATGGAAGACAAAGGTACCGCACTCATTGCATGACGCAAAGTTACTAGACCCAAAGAACATGGTGGATTGGGAGTTCTGGACCTCACTATCCACAAAAAATGTCTCCTTATGAAACACATGCATAAGTTCATCAATCACCAAAACCTACCTTGGGTGAATCTTATATGGTAATCATACTGTGCAAAACGATTTGGTCCAAACAGAACAGTAGTATATTTTTGGTGGAAAATATATTGAAACTGGCTGCAAATTACAAGCAATGGAACAGATGCAATACTGGTAAAGGTAACACAATTCTCCTATGGCAAGATGACTGGGGACACGACATAATTAAAGATATACATCCTGAGCTATTCTCATATGTGAGCAACCCCAGCAACCCCAATCAAACCATAGAGCATTTCTCCATGCACCAAGACATTACGGAATGTTTCAACACACCAATATCTGTTCAGGCATACCAGCAACTGGAAGTATTACAAGACTGGTTTAACTCCATTCAATTGACTACAAAGCATGACATATGGGGGATTGATCAAACAGCTACAAGTTTTTCAACTATGGAACTCTATGTGAAAAGCTTCTCCGTAGAACAGAAACACCCAATATTCAGATACTTATGGAAGAATGCAGTTATCCCGACATACAATATATTCTTCTGGTTACTTATACATGACAGAATCAATACTAGAAATTTTCTGCAAAGAAAATCATTTGAAATGACATCATACAGTTGTGTGCTTTGTAATCTTGAGACTAAAGAAACCTCTCATCATCTAATCTGGGACTGTCCTTTTGCTCTAGGATGCTGGGACTCCATAACCAATGAAAGATTCATAGGAATATCCATTTTTTATGAAATCATGAACAACATGTGTGCATTCCCCCACAAGCATTGCTATGGAAATCACCATAATGGGAGCTTAGAATATTTTGATGCAAAGAAACAACCTCATCTTCCACAACAGATCACCTTCCATCACCAACTAGAGAAGATGCCTTAGAAGGGACCTCAATCTTTTAAACCACATGATCAAAGTTAATCTTAGAGATACATTAAAGAGTTGGATAACTGATTTTTTAAATGAACACCATGTATAGAATAATTCCTAAAACTAGTGTTGGTTGTTATATTTTGTGATGTGTAACCATTTTATATGATATAATACTGTAGAACATTTTTTTACAGTCATGCCTTTCAAAAAAAAGTTGGCGAAACAATCATTAATGACTGAGAACCTGATAAAATGCTTGAAAATGAGCGCTTCGGATAATTGCCCCTTATGTGGAAATGTTGATTCACGAAAACATTCTCTAGTTGAGTGCTCAATGTCTAGGTGCGTCTGGTGTCGTGGGAAAGTCACGGTAGATGTCCTCATTGGAGAACTTAGTGTGGGACCTTTGCTGTGAGGTGAATACGAGGAGGAAGTCGGCGAGATCACAGGACGCGAGATTTACCTAGGTTTCGGCCCCTCGAAAGGTAAAGACCTACTCCTGATTTTCTACTATTGGGTGTCGACTTCTCGATTACAGGGGTGCGGAATTGCTACATATGCCTCGAGAAGATCTAAGTTGAGCTTTTATGTTTGACCCAAGGGGGTCGGCTTATATACGTGACGGGTCCCTCATTTTACACGAATCCAACTCCCATACGAGATGATGTCCTAATCTACTTTACAACATAATTTCCTTATCACACAAGGTAAGTCTATTTCCTTCTATGATCTTCGATCTTGGCGACGGCACGATCCGGCCCAAGCCGAGTCTCCTTCTGGGCCTTCATCTTGTGAGTCGGCCTGGTTCTTCTGTATGTCGGGTCATGGCGTTGTGCCATCCCCTCGACATTAGCCCCCAAGATTGACGCGATGCTTTAGCTTCATGACGATCTTTCTGACTTCTTTCATATGCCGACTTCAATAAAGCTAACTCTTGCTGATCTTTTCGGCATCAAATCTTGCTCCTCATTTATTACGGACATCGTTAAAACGATCCCCTAGACTGTGTGGTCACATTAACCAACATGTCCTTTTAATGATGTGAGGATCTAGGAGATCTTCTGTTGGGCCGCGACGCCTCGATTTTCGGCCAGTGGAGTCTTTATAAATGGACCTCTCTGATTCCCCCTCTCTTTATTCTATCCCGGCCGCAACCTCTTCTTCTTCTTCCTCTCGCTCCGCCGCCGAAGCTCTCGAGCTCCTCCGCTGTTACGTCGAGCGCATCCTTCAACTCCGGCCAAGCGGAAGAGATCTAGGATCTCGCCATTCCTGTTCATCTGGCGAGTAAGCTTTCTTTACATCTTCTCTCTTCATATTACGATTAATTTTTTCTCTAGTCGCCATTGACGTTGTTAGTTCAAGCTCAGTAGAACAATACAAATCAATGTCAGCCTCTATTGGTTCTATAGATCAGATAGACTTTATCCATAGATCGCCCCTAGGCTTGCTATTTTCAGTTCTTTAGCAACTCTGTTCAGATCTGTTTACAGATAGTTCAAAAATCGTCTCCATCCTTTGCGAGCTTCAGGATAAAATCCTAATTTTCTGTAGGCATTTTCTGGGTTTTATAGATCTAGTTGCTCTACTATTTTGTACAAATCACGTTTATGAAGAAACCAACTCGTAGTTTCAAATAACGTTGTTTTGTCAGTCATCTTATTCTACGACCGATTTATCATATTCTATAAAGCAGGTATTTTTCTTCCATCATGGTAAAGAAAACTGACGGAACCGATCCCAAAGGGAGGAAAGAGAAACTCAAAAAGCCGGCTTCCAAAACTTTGGAAGCCAGTATGATGGTTGTCATATGACCTGATTAAAGTTGAAGAAACTGGAGAAGGCTGGTATCCTTCATCCCCAGTCGGATATCAAATGGCGTGCTCCAGGAGAGGAGATCCGGTCACAGCCCCCAGGAAGGAAAAGTGATCGTCTTTGCTGATCACATAACCCGGGGATTTCGTCCCCCTGGTCTAAGTTTTTCAGGTAATTTTTGTATGCCTATGACTTACACCCCCAAGATCTAGCACCTAACTCCATACTGAACATCTGTCACTTCCAAGTTATTTGCGAAGTGTACTTTCAAACGAAGCCAACTCTGGCATTTTTGTCGAGTTCTTTCAAGGTAATAAGAAAACTGAGTATAGCGTGGTCCGCTCGTGGAGTGTGGAGGAATTTCTATCCAAAAGCGTCAGAGGAGTATATTTCCATCTTTGAAGCTATCCACGCATGTGAAGGAGTGGTAGAAATCGTTTTTCTATTCCTCTGTCAATATCCCAAAGGACGAGTATCCACTTCCCGGCTTCTGTGACAACCGGTTTGTTTATAACGAGGGCCTAAATGCTTATACAGATGATAAGCAAAGGGAAAAACTTTCTCCCTTGCTCTCTTGGATGAAGGATTTACTTTCCCATGGACTTCTGGGCACTGATTTGATCCGGTGCTGGGTCGATTGGCAGATCCAACCTCTCAGCGTGAGTGACCGGCTTTTGTGTGAATATTCGGGTATAGATGACCCTATGAGGTACGCGCGCACACCATCTGATCTAGCTGCTCTAGTGTTAGCCCGCAAGAAGTATCTCGCTGATAATAGAAAAGATATCACAATAGTCGGTATCCCCCCTTTCTGTGCTGGCAACCCGGCTCCAGAGGTATGTTGATTTACTACGTATAAAACCGACTTTTCATTATTTGGTCATTTTGATGCTCCATTTTTTGCCATACCTTTTTAGGCTAAGGACCCATGGTGGTTTACCAACTAATATCCTTCTGTCGTTGATGAAGAGATGAGCACTCAAATCCTGAGTCGCATCATAAGAAATAACTCATTTTCATTCTTGTGGAATAACTCTTCCTTATGTGCCTTTATCCATTTTAGGACGACTCAGAGGAAGAAGATGATGATTATGATGAGGATGAATATGGGGATGAAGATCCTCCTGCTAGAACCGACTCCCCCAGGGCAGAGGAAAACCGAGTTCCTGAACAAAAGGTATCATCCACTGATTTTACAAATTTTCTTTGTAAGGACATTCATCTCATATCTATATTGTTGTAGGAACAAGAGAGAAAAAGGCAGACTAGTATCTCTGATTCCGCCACCCCCTTGATGTCGGGCTTCCTAATTCTCCGTGCCGACTTCTTCAAAAAGGTTGTGCCGAGTCAAATACTATTAGGTAGCCTCGGTCTGTTAATACTGAAGAGACTTATCCCTCTTCTGGGGAGTTGTATGTACGGCTCCCTAGAAATATTCCCATCAACCGTGGGTAAGTGATGTAGACCCTTTATGATATATTTCGTATTTTTTTATTTTTTTGGCAATTTCATGTTTGTTTCTTCTTTATGAAACAAGCTAAGTGTCGTCGATATGTAACTGCAGATGCCATGGGGATGGCTAAAGAGGGGGACAAATCGAGGTTAGTGTCGTTGGTACCGGAATCGAGAGTGGGAACACACGGTAAGACACCACGATGTACCCAGGTTCGGGGCTCTCCATAGACATAACACCACTAGTCCGGTCGAGCTAGCCATATGCAATAACTCTGGCTACAATGAATGCTCCTTGAGCTATTTGAGATGAAGGAGACGAGGGCTCTAATATCTGCTCTCTCCTTGCTCTCTCTATGGTGGGTGAAGTTGCAATAAGTGCTCCGTCGTCCCTCACGCAGGAGGGGTACCCGGGGCTCTTATAGGCCGAGCCCAGGATACAAAGGTAAATGTACAAAGGGGAGGGCCCAACTGTCAGCCTCAGACAAGCTAGGGTCCTCACATCGTGTTCTCCCGGATGACCCGACGTAGACTTGCGGCTCACCATGCCGCTACTCTGTAGACCTTGCTAGTGAACAGTGAAGCTAGAGACTTAGGCCTGTCGGCCTGTTCGCGTGATCGGCGCTGGAGGAGACCGCACACCTCTGACAGTCCCGATCTTCAGGGATTGCGCATTGAATGCTCTTGTACCAGGTGTCCGACCTGTGAATCTGCTCGTATGTTGCTCTGCTTACTTCGGCCGAATGCTTCCTGGGGAGGCTGATTGCGCTCTCTCTGGTGAAATCGGCCTCCGACCTTAATAGCTCGACCCACTTCTTGCTTGATCTTGATCAGTTCGGCCTTGATTAGATCGGTGACCATCAGGTCGGTGATCTTCGTCTTGATGAATTGTTTCCCCTGGGTGACCCTACCCTGGGGACATTCCCCCGACAGTAGCCCCTGAAGCTGCGGAGGTCCCGCCGAAATCAGAGATGGCGAGGCCTGCAAAGGTTCCTTCTATACTTCTTGAATGTTGAATCTTCATTTCTGACTGATTGCTCTCAATGGGTCGATTGCTTGCTATCTCCAGATTGCTCTTTGATCTTCTGATCGATCGCTCTCAATGGGACGATTGCTTTCTATCTGTCGATTGCTCTTGAACTTCCCGACCGATCCGCCCAACGGTTAGTTTGACTGGAATGTTTACCGATCTTGCCGCTTCGAACTCGCCGAGGAATACGGGACGACGTGCCATGATTTGACATGCCATAACCGCTGCCTCGACCCACGCGCGCACATCCAGGCCCATCCGTCGGATCTTCTGTGCTCCGAACTATGCTCTATAGATATATGCGGCCACACCGCATGCCGGATCGGCACAGCGGCTCCCACTACCATCTCGCTGGGTCTTTAAATAGTCCGTGGGGTGAGAGATGCACCACGCACCCCCCACTCCATCTTCTTCCTCGCGCTGTCCTCCTATGTCTCCGCCGCCGCCGCACCGCGTGCCTCTCTGTGCTGCTTCTGCTGCCACCGGAGCTTGGGGCCGCTCCACCGAGGACCTCGCGGCCGCATTCCGCCGCCGCCACCGCCGCTGCTTCTCCTCCGCCATCATTGGTGGACGCGGATCTAGACTTCCGCCGCCGCCGCCATCTTCACCGCCGTCTTGCTCCTCCTCGCCCACCATGGAGTCCGACGCCTCCATGGGGGACGACACTGGCGTCGCCGCTTCTGAGAAGGGCTCGTGGAAGGGGTCCGTTGTTACTGAGATGCATATCGCTCTCCTCCGACGGTCGCGCAAGATCCCGGTGGACCTCGACTATCGCGTACCCGACTCCGAGCTCGCGCCCGTGCCTCAGGCCGGCGAGCGTGTCGTCTTCCTCACGCATTTCCAGCGTGGCTTCGGGATTTCGGTGAGCCACTTCTTCTGCGAGTTTCTTGACTTCTACCGCTTGCAACCGCACCATCTCGGGGCGAATGCCATCATGCTGCTCTCCGCTTTTGTGACACTGTGCGAGGGCTACCTCGGAGTTCGTCCCACCGTCGGCCTTTGGAGCCGAATCTTCTACTTCCGCAGTTTCCGAGTGGGAACTGGGGTGTTTACTGTCGACCCCAAGACCAAGAAGAAAGAAGAGGTGAAGGTGATGGCCGAGTGCGGTGCTGCTACCATATATGTTCGCAAGCCTGGACTCTATCCTCATCCCTAGCCACCGCAGTCCATCAAGAACTGGCAGATGGGGTTCTTTTATGTTTCCTCTCCGAAGAACAAAGACCTGCTCAACCTGCCCGAGTTCTCTCTGCCGCCTCTGACTGCTAAGTACCACTGGTCCGAGAAGCCAGGAGAAGGGCAAACCGACCTGGATCGCCAGATGGCCCACATTCAGGTGCTCATGGCCGACGGACTACAACCTTCCGATCTAATTGCCACTTGGCTATGCCGCCGAGTGCTCCCTCTGCAGCGCCGATGCCATCGCATCTGCGATATGAGCTGACTCCTTGACCCCACTCGGATCTCTACGCTCAACATGGGTGAAGCTGAACTTATCCGCCGACTGAACCTGCTTGCCGACCTCAAAATCGTTCCCCCGTTCAAGTTTGGAAAGAGGGGGCACGATCGCATCCGGCCCTGCCTCGTGGTATGCTTCTAGTCTTACTTCCATATTAGCTCTTTTGTTTCTTGTTGATTCTGATCGAGTGCTCCTTTCTAGGAGTTCCTTGGCTCCAAGGCTATGTAGGATGGACAAGCCGCCTCGAGCTACCACCCCGACCGTACCGAAGAGGACACCGAGGACTTGGAGATCGAAGAAGAAACGGACTCCGAAACTGAAGCTCGGACTGCCTCCTTTGAGCTCGGCCTCAACCAGCCGGGTGAGTCTGATTCCTCCATCAAACGCTTCATAGCCGAGTGGAGCAGTGATGCTGATCCCCCTGGTGACTTCGGCGCAGACTCCGAACCGGCCGAGCAAACAGTGGCCGAAGGGAAACACCCCCGAGCCACTGACGCCCCGGTACTTCCAAGGTTGCCAAGAAGAAAGGCAAGTACGGCGCACGACGCCCTGATCCAGGTCCGATTGCCCCCAAACCAAGTGGCCCTATGCTCTCTCCCACCCCTCTGAACATTGCTCGTCCGAGCTTCTCCATGTCAAAGTTTGCTGCCCAGCTACCCCGAGCCTCTGGGTATGTTACTTTGTATTTTTGATCCTATCAATCTTGTTCGACCGCTTTTCTCAATTTTCCCTTTGCTTTGCAGGGCTGCCCGATCTGTCGCTCCTGTGGCGCCTGGAGTGGCTCTGATTGCCCCCCTGCCACATCTGAAGTTCCTCCGAGGGTGACCCCCGCGGCCTCCGCTACTTCCAACTTCCTCTTGCACCTTGTCGTAAGAGAGATTCCGCCGACACCACCAAGGCCGAGCGGGTCAAGAAACAGAAAGCTGCCGCAGCCGCCAAGCAGGCGCAGCCGACTGCCCCTCTGCCGACCTCTGCCACCAATCTGACTGCCGAGGCGCAGTCGGACACTCCTGCAACCACTGCCGCTGCTCCTACCACGATCCTTATGGACCCCTCTGGTGTTGCGCACCTCGGTGTGGCTATGCCAGATCGGACTACTATTGATGGTGCTCAGCCTGAGGCTTCTTCAGCCCAGGCCACTATTCCTGTGAATCCAGCTCCTGCAGCCGGATCCGATAGTTCTATTGCTGCCCCCTCGACCCGACCTCTTCTCCACCCGCTGATCCTCAGGTCAGTTTTCCTCTTGCTACTCACATCCCTGCTGGAGCTAGCGCTGCCACACTTCCATCCTCCAGTGCCATTGTGCGCCAGCCACCGACCACGGGCCGCCAGCTTTCACGAGCCGACCGGTTCCGCAAGGCGTACACTGGCGCTTCTGATGTCTCACCGGTCCGACCTGATGCTGACTCTGCCACTCCTCCACCTCCTGGATCCGAGGACCAAGTCCCGGCCCACCTTCTGAGCCGACTGGGTGGCCTTGCCACCCACATTAGACGTTTCGATGATGGAGATCTAGGCCAAATTCTCGCCTCCGAGTATTATGCTTCTGTAAGTTTTTTCCTTTCAGTGGGGGTGCGCCTAGCGCACCCACTGGGTGTAGTCCCCGAGATTCCGGACGATTGCTTGCAATCTTCTTGGATCTTACTTCCTTTTAACTGTTGTGCCTTGTTCAGATCTGATAGACCAATTTTTCAGGCTATTTGCGACAGACGCCAAGCTGTGTTTGATGAGCTTTTGGCCGCTTATTCAGCGGGCCAAAAGTCCATTACTACTCTGAAGAAGAATGTCGAAGCTCAAGTTGCCAAGATCCAAGAACTGAAAGGTATACTTCCGCTTGCTCTTTTCTTGCTTCCGATTGGTGTTGTTTCCTTACGTGCTTTCTTGGCTTGTAGCCGCTGCCACTCGCTCCTCCGAGCTTGAGGCCGCCCAGAAGAAGATCGCCGAACTAGAGAACCAGCTCGGTGAGAAGAGTGCCCAGCTTGGAAATGCTGAGATGGAACGCGCTCGATTGGCTGGTGTTGAGGCCGAACTGCAGGCTAAAATTCAAAAGGTGACTGCCGACCTCTCTGCCATCAAGGTTGCTCATGATTCCGATATGCAGAGGCTGTCAGATGCTCGGATTGAGGTTGAGGGTCAGCTCATGAAGGAAAGGGACGCTGCTGTCAAACACGCCAAAGACATGTATGTCCGACACTAGAAAGAAATCCAAGGAGCCCAAGCCAATGTTGACCTTGCCCTTACCTGCCTCCACCGAGTAGATCTTGCTCTTGCTAGTACTTCTCTACACTTGCTGATTTTTATATTCCGACCTGATCCTACTGCTCTCCGAACTAACTTTTTATTGTTCTTGCCAGATGCCTGGCCTAACTCCACCACTGTTGCCGATGAGTCTGTTGCTGAAGCACGCCGAGTGCGAGGTGTGGTAGTTCCTGCTGATGCCGGCTGGGATGCCGAGGACTTTGTTGTTGCTCTGAATGCCCGAGTGCCCTATGTTAAAGGTTCCCTGTGCACCTACAAGACTGGTATCCAGAAGTTGAACGACAAGCTCTTCAAGGGCAGGCTGAAGCCGATTGCCTTTGAGACCAATGAGGATGTTGCTCAGAATCTCAAGGTCATGCCTTGCCAGGTGGAAAACATGCTTGATTCTGCCTTCCGATCCGGTGTGCAAGCTGCTCACTCTATCGCATAGAGTTGGTACCCTGGCATTGATCTGGAGCTGATGACTGCTCTGCGGGCCAGATCGGAAGAGTTCGTTGGTGAACTTTGGACCCGGATCTGCCATATTTCCCAAGAGCTCACAGATGGCATGGACCTCCTGGAGGTTACTCCTTATCTTGATGAGGACGGTCAGCCAACTGGAGTTGCCTCCCTCAGCGACCTTCTATATATTACCAGTGAAGACGCACCCCAGTCCCGACCTGCTCGGCGGACCAGCAGCGACGCCTCCCACTCCTCGGACTGTGCTGATGATGATGCTGATAAAGAAGGTGAAGGCTCATCCGACGGGCACTCGGCGAGTGCTGCCCAGGACCCGTCGCACACTCAGACCAAGACTACTGCTTCTTCCGCTCCAGGAGGTGCCACCAGCCCGACCCCAACTACCTCGGCTCCAACTGCTCCAGCTTCTCCAGACGCGCCGACTTCTTAAGCTCGGCCTACCTTTATTTACCTGCTTTTTCTTGACAAAAACACTAGTTAGATTCCAAGTGCGTCCGCCGAGGGCCACTTTCATGTAATGAACATCATTCGGCCAATCGTCCCTACTTGCTTATGAACTTCTTGTTCCTTAGATATATATATATATATATATATATATATATATATATATATATATATATATATATATATATGGCACTCTGCCTTTGCATTTTTTCAACTGATTGCCTTTTCTTTGCCTCTTTTCTTTCTTGGTCAATATTCCTGCCAATCATACAGCCGACCTGCGGTTTGTGGTCGGACCAGAGAATAGACTTTGAAAGAAATTTTGACAAGTACTTCTAGGTTCTCAGTTTTATTCGCAAAGGTAGGGCTGCACAGATGGGCCGATTGCAACTTGTCGACTGTTGGCCAGCCGGTCTGGTCACAATCGGTGGGTCTGCTATCGGCTAGCTTCGAATTAGATATACTTTTGGAGTATGAATTTTTCGATTGACGGTTCTGTTTGGCCACATCCACCCGACATTACAGCCGACCTGCGGTCTGCATTCGGTTCGAACTAGCTTTCACAAAACCATCGCTCGTTTTGCTCTTCCTCTTAAGTATACCCTTTTCGGGGCAACCGGCTAGTCCCCGGGTCTGCTTTCGCCGACGTTAGGACTGGGAAATGTATGCACAAAACTTTTATAACTCCTGCCGAATGCAGTCTCATGGACGCTCAGCTATTCTCATTGATAATAATTTCACAAACGGGGGAATACAACAATACTGCTCAACTGTAAAACGGACATAATAGCTCGGCGTTCCAAGGACGATCCGTTTCTTGCCCCGAAGTGTCCACATATCAGGTCGGCTTCCTGAGATCAATAAGTTAGTATGCATTGTTCTTGAGTGCTCGACTGATGATGAATGGTCCTTCCCAAAGAGAGGATAATTTGTGCTGGCCATCCGATTTTTGGATTCGGCGCAGCACAAAATCACCCTCACGAAAAGCTAGGGGACGGATCTTCTTGTTGTGGTAGTGACGCAGCTTCCGCTAGTATATTGCCGACCTGGACAAGGCCAGGAGACATGCTTCTTCTCTCAGATCAACACCGTCCTCGCGAGATTCCTTGGCTTCTGCCTCCGTGTACATGGCATGACGAGGTGAATCGAACTCAATGTCATAGGGGAGCATTGCCTCCACGTCATATACTAGGAAAAAGGGAGTGAATCCAGTTGAACAGTTCGGTGTGGTACGCAAACTCCAAAGCACTGCTGGCAGCTCGTCGAGCCATGCGCCATGTGCTCTCTCTAGTGGCTCCACCAATTTTGGCATGATTTCGGACAGAATGAGTCCATTTGCCCGCTCTGCTTGACCATTTTACTGGGGGTGAGCTACAGATGCCACATCCAACTGGATGCCCTGCTGGGAGGCAAACCGAGCTATCGCCCCTTTTGCGAAGTTTGTTCCATTGTCAGTGATGATGCTGTGTAGCACTCCATATCTGACTATAATGTCCGCCATGAACCTAACCGCTGACGGTCCATCTAGCTTCTTGATCGGCCTTGCTTCGATCCACCTAGTGAACTTGTCCACTGCTACCAGTAAGTGTGTCATGCCACCTCTTGCTGTTTTGAAAGGTCCAACCATATCCAAACCCCAAACTGCAAATGGCCATCTGATTGGAATGGTTTTGAGTGCTGAGGCTGGTAGGTGGCTCTTTGCTTTGAATCTCTGACACCCATTGCAATGCTTGACTAACTCTTCTGCCGCTGCTTTCGCAGTCGGCCAATAGAAACCATGGCGAAAAGCCTTGGAAACTATTGCTATCGCTGATCCATGGTGACCACACTCGCCTTGGTGGATGTCTCGGAGCAATTCCAGCCCCTTGTCTTCTTCCACACACCGCTGAAGGACTCCCATTGTGCTGTGGTGTACCACCTCATTGTTGATGATAGTGTATGCTCCAGATCGGCGCTGGATTTGCTGAGCTTCTTCTTCATCTTGTGGGAGTGTGCCGTCCACAAAAAAGTTTCTGATCGGCTCTTCCCATGATGGTGCAACAACGATTATCATTACAGCAACTGGTTCTGGTTCCGGCTGTTCGACTTCTGCTACTGGAAGTTTGGAGGAGGATGAGCCGATTGAATGTTGCATGACCACCTCAGTCCCCGAGCTGAAGACAACAGCCCTTGGTTCGCAATCGGCAGCCCCTGGTGCGGCCGACTGCTCCTCCAACTTTTGCTTCTTGACTAACTTCTTTGACTCAATCTCTGTCATCTTCAGGTCGGCCGGAAGAAAGATTGACTCTGATTCTGGGGAAGGCTTGATGGACGGCTTGTGGATTTTTTCCAGAGATATTCCTGGTGGAATTTCCTTTCTGGTGGATCCCAGCTTGGACAGTGCATCTGCTGCTTCATTCTCAGCTCGGGGGATATGATGGAATTCACATCCCTCAAAGAAACCAGATAACTGTTGCACAAGGAATCTATATCTTTCCATATTTTCATCTTTTGCATCCCAAGTGCCAGTGCATTGCTGCACCACCAGATCGGAATCGCCATAACACAAAATCCGCCGAATGCCGATCTCCTTGGCCAATCGGACACCGTGCACCAATTCTTCATATTCAGCCACGTTGTTTGATGCTACAAAGTGAATCTGCAGCACATACTCGATCTTGTCACCCTTTGGAGAAGTGAGAACGACGCCAGCTCCTAGTCCGGTCATCATCTTGGAGCCATCAAAGTGCATCTTCCAGAACTGAGAGTCCAGAAAGTGGGGACGTATACTGAGTTTCTGCCCAGTCAACCAATAAATCTGCCAGATCTTGATACTTTACTGCCGTTCGAGGCTCATACTTTATCCCATGTGTTGCAATTTCAATGGCCCACTTTGCCACCCGACCAGATGCGTCCCGATTTCCGATGATTTTTGCCAATGGTGCCGAACTGACAACTGTGATAGGATGCGCCTGGAAATAAGGATTTAGCTTCCTTGCCGCCATGTACACACTGTAGAACATCTTCTGATAATGGGGGTAGTTTTGCTAGGAGGTTGAGAGCACTTCAGTGACATAATACACTGGCCTCTGGACCGATTGTGCCTTGTCCTTCTCAGGACGTCGACCACCATGACAATACTGATCACCCGGTTGGTTGCTGCGATATATAATTTCATTGGCTCTTTTTCTTTGGGAGCTTCCAACACTAGTGTGGTAGAAATCATGCGCTTGAGCTGCCAGAATGCTTCGTCCTCTTGCGGAGTCCAAGTGAACTTGTCCGTTTTCTTCATCAGCTGATATAGCGGAATTTCTTTCTCTCCCAGCCGACTGAGGAATCGGCTGAGCGACGCGAAGCATCCAGTGAACTTCTGCACATCTTTGAGATTTCTAGGATTACCTATCCTCTCAATTGCTGCAATCTTCTCACGGTTGCACTCTATTCCTCTCTCGGAGACCAAAAATCCGAGTAACTTGCCGGTCGGTACGCCGAACACACATTTCTCTCGGTTGAGCTTGATCTGGTACGCTCGCAAATTTGCGAATGTTTCTCTGAGATCATCCAATAGGGTTGATCCTAGCACTGACTTGACCACAAGGTCATATATATATACATGAATGTTCTGACCTAGCTGAGGTCGGACGCATCGCTGCATAGTACGCTGATAAGTCGCGCCGCCATTTTTCAGGCCAAATGGCATGATGATGTAGCAATAAGCCCCGAACGGGGTCATAAAAGTTGTCTTAATCTGATCGTTTACATTAAGGTTAATCTGGTGATAGCCTGCTGTGGCATCCAGAAAGCACAAGAGCTGATAGCTAGCCGTAGAATCAATCACTTGATCAATACGGGGCAATGCAAAAGGATCCTTGGGGCAGGCCTTATTCAGGGAGGTGTAATCTATACACATGCGCCAAGTTCTATTCTTCAGAACTGGATTTGCTAACCAGTGTGGGTAGAACACTTCTTTGATAAATCCTGCTGCGAGAAACTTGGCTATCTCGTCGTCGATTTCTCTTCTCTTCTCCTCTGAAAAGTGCCGAAGTGGCTTCTTGATCGGCTTGGATCCAGGTCGGATGTGAAGCTTGTGCTCGGCAAGTTCCCTCGGTACACCAGGCATGTCATGTGGGGACCATGCAAAGATGTCTCGGTTCTCACGGAGGAACTCGACGAGCTCGCCTTCCTATTTGCTGCTGATCCCAGCCCCAATAATGATGCACTTTCTCGGGTCGGAGGAGTCCAGGGAAATCCTCTTGCTGTCCTTAGCTGCTTGAAATATAGTCTCATCATCCGATCTCTTGGCCTTCGTGCTCGGCATAGGTTCCTTCATCTGAGCTTGGGCCATCGCTACAACCTTGTCGAACTGGCGCCGCTCTGCATCGATGACCAGAGAATCAGCTAGCCTAGAGCTAGCAGATGAACATTCCAGTGACTTCTTGTAGTCACCGCACACAGTGATTGGACCATTCGGCCCTGGGAGCTTCATCTTCAGGTAGGGCTACATTATGTTGAACATGAACTTGCAAGCGATCCGAGCAGAAGATGGTATGGGCTGCTCAGATCGTCCACCTCGAACCAGATCGGCTCTCGGCGGAAATTCTCCTCCGACCCAAACACTACCTCCAGCCGAATGCGGCCTAATGGGGTACATGAAAGGCCGGGCACTATCCCATGAAAAACGGTCCTGCTGGGTTCCAACTCGCTCTCACTGATGCCGAGCTTGATCATTGTGTCCCTGTACAGAATGTTGATGGTGCTACCTCCATCAATGAGAGTCCTGGTAAACTTGCATGAGTACAAAGGTGGTGCCACGATTGCATCCACCACAAGTGCATAACTGCCCGGGTTGGGCATTACGCTCGGGTGGTCTTCTGGGCCCCATGCTATGAAGTTGTCCGACCAGTTCATCCTTTGAGACACTGTGGCATGGTGGCATTGACTGCCTGCTCACGGGCTCTCCGACTGCCCTTGTCATCTGATTCACTGGTGAAGATCATATATGATGCATCCTGACGCAGGAACTACGGCCGAGCATTTGCTGGTGGTGGACCTGGGGGTGGGGTGGTGGTGGGGGAAGGTTTCCTGCTCCTCCCTTTGCCAGGCGATCGACCCAGATGCACTGCCGAGTGGTGTGATATGCAGGCTTGCCCACTCCACTATGCATTTTGCAGGGCTGGTTCATCATGTCCTCAAAGGTGTACGGGGGCTTGATCTGACCTTGCGGCCTTTCTGCAGGTTTCTGCCTTCGACTGCCTCCCGCAGCCCCTTGTTCCTCTTGCTGCTGCACTACTGCTACCTGCCGATTGCCATATTGGGCATCCGGCTGCTCATCCTTCCTCTTGTTGAAGCATGTGTTGTTGTTGTTGTTTTTGTTGTTTTTGTTGGGAGTGTTGCTGAAATTGTGGTTGTTGTTGTTGTTGTTGCTGCCAAAGTTGTTGTTCCGCCACATCTCGCGCCTCTCACGCCGATTGGGACCTTTCGGCCCATTTGCTTCTGCCGACTGCTGCTTCTGGCCAGATGGTTGCCCTTGGATGAAACCACTGGGACTCAACGTGATCGGGCGCATTGCAGAATCAGATGCGGCGAATGAATTGGCTATTCTCATCAGATCGGCCAAAGATGTTATCTCCTTGCGCAGGATCTTGTGTTTCAACAAAGACTCGTACAAGCAGTCGTCAGTGAAGTACTGGATGGCTTGGATTTCATGAACTCCCTCACAAGTGTTTCTGAGCTTGATCCACCGCTGAAGGTAATCATGAAGGGGCTCGTCCTTTCCTTGTACACAGAGTGCCAGATGCCGAGGCAGACCTGTGCGCTCATACGTACCCGTGAAGTTACGAACAAACGCATCCTCAAAATCCTTCCAGCAATTGATGCTATTGCTGGGAAAACTGTTTAACCAAGACCGAGCTGAACCTTGAAGCATGAGCAGTGCATAGCGTACAGCCACATGATACATCCAAAATGCATCACTATTTTATATCGTAATTCGTCCTTATTCATTGATATATTTCACATTACGATGATGTTCTTATGTTGTTTTGACTTGTTTTACACAGTTTGCTACTTTCCGGTGCCGAAGCAGCAGACGCAGGATTCAGCGGTAAAAAGTGGACGCTGAGTTGCTGAAGAAGAACACCTCCAAATTACCTGAAAATCTACGGGGTGTTTTTTTTGGAGGATTGACAAAGACACGCAAAAGAGGGACCAGAGGGGGGCCACAGGGTGCCTGGAGCCCTAGGGCCACTCCCGGCTCCCCCCTCTGGCCTATATACTCTTCGTCATCCGAAAACCATAAAAGGAGAAGCTTTTACGGAGTTCCGCCGCCGCTCCGTGGAGGAAACCTACAGAGAAGAAAAGGGCTCTCCGGCGGGCAGGTTCCGCCGAGGAGATCACCTCCCGGAAGCGGAGATCATCGCCATCGTCATCACCATCGTCACGGGCATCATCGAGATCATCATCAACATCATCCCCAACATCATCATCATCTTCATCTTCATCCAATCTCATCTCACAATTGCAACTTGCGTTGTAACTCGTACTATCTACCCTCTCTACTCTATCGGTGTTGATTACTACTTTGTGGTGAATGCTATTGAGTTTTGTTGGAGGAATATCATTATGACCAGATTGTTTACCACCTATTTATCACCTCTGATCATGATCTCTGTTATGTCTTGTGATTAGTTACTTTAGTCCTTGAGGACATGGGAGAAGTCTTGTTGTTAGTAGTCATATGATGTTGAAATAATATGTGTTGTTTGATATTTAAGTTGTGTTGTTATTTTCCTAGTGGTGTTGTGTGAGTCGAACACTCAACACTTCGCCTTATTAAGGACCTAGGGGAATACATTGTGTATAAAGAATGCTTATGGTGGGTTGCCGGAGTGACAGAAACCTGAACCCCAGTTTGCACACTTTTGCACAAGGGAACAATGGATCCTTGATCTTATTGTTGTGGTTAGGCTTTGCCTTAATTTCTATCTTGTATTTTCGGATGCTTGCGAGTTGTTTAATCATAAGAGTGCACTTATCTTAGTCTAGAAGGCGTGCTAGCATAGATCCACCCACTCAACACTTATCAACACAAATCATGTTATCAATATGGAGTATGGCGAAAGCACGTGACTACCTCTCCATGTGTCCTCAAGAACGCTTTAGTCTTTATAAGTTCCGTTGACAGGTTTATCCTTTTCTCAAAAGGCTTAGGCCAGTTGCTGCTCCTCAGCACTATTTACTTTGCTTGGTTTTATCTTATTGTTGCTTATACCGAAAACCCCTAAAAAGTTATCTTTCAGTGCTTGCAGTTTATCCCTGGCCAAAATCACTTATCAATATCTTTCGCTCCTCATTGGGTTCAACACTCTTACTTATCGAAAACGCTGCAATAGACCCCTTACGGTTGAGGGTCATCAAGTACCGTTTTCTAGTGCCATTGTCGGGGAGCATAGAGCTACTGGTAAGTGAAGCTGGTAAGGAAATTTTTATATTGTTCTTTTTATTTTGCTGTTGCTGTTCTTTGTCCATATGGACAACCTAGCTATTGGATCGTTTCTTGCGGGGAAACGGCCCACATCTGTGGTGGTTGTTCCTCCCCCGACTGAAATTGTGCATTATAAAATACCAGCTGGTATTATCGATTATGTTTTGGCTAATCGTTATTCATGAGACAAACATCCCAGTGAACACTTGCTATATTTTTCACAACTATGTTCAATATTTAAGCTTGCAGGTGTATCAATGGAGTTTGTCATGAGGAATTTGTTCTCCATATCGCTTATAGATAAAGCTTCAGATTGGTATAAGATTCTTGATAACTCACATTTGCTTGATTGGCAAGAGCTTATGTCTCTCTTTTATACCAAGTTTTATCCTCTTCATGAAATTCATCGAGACAGAAATTATATCTATAACTTTAGGTCTCCTGACGGAGAAAGCATCGCTCAAGCTTGGGGGAGATTGAAATCCCTAATGCTTAAGTGTCCTATTCATGAGCTCCCCAAGGAAATTATATTTATGCTAGACTTTCTCGTCAGGATAAGGAGATGCTGGATGCCTCCTCTAGTGGGGTATTTCAGACGAAAAGCGTTGAAGAAAGATGGGATCTCATTGAAAGGATCCAGAAGAATACTGAAGATTGGGAAATAGATAAAGGTATTGAACCCACTATAAATTATGAGCATGATTATATAGAGAGCTATGTGAAAACTGATTACTTTAATACCTTTTGCTCTAAGATTGGTCTTGATTCCCATCTAATGATTGATTTTTGTAAGGACTTTGCCTCTCATATTGACTCTTCTAATAAGAAGAAGTATCAGCATCATAAACCCTTCAAAGAATTACCTATTGATATTCATGTTGCTGACCCTATTTTGCCTGCAGTTTTATATGAAAAGCCCCCTTTTCCCTCAAGGATAAGGGAGCACTCTTTTGTGACAGGCATAATAAATAAAAGTGAGAGAAGAATTGATGAGCCTGAGGAACAGATCAAGGTCAATCCTCAAGTTGCATTGGTTAAGGATCTTGTTACTAATGATGCTTTAGATTCCAATATAAATTTTTGTGTTGTTTCCACTAACCTTGTCACAGCCAAGAATAAAGGCCCAATTTCAGGTACTCCGGTAGTATCTGTTAAAATAGGAGATCACAATTATTATGGGCTATGCGATTTGGGGTCGAGTGCTAGTGCTATCCCATATTCACTTTATCAAGAGATCATAGGTGAGATTTCACCTTGTGAACTTGAAGAACTTGATGTTACTATCCATCTTGCAAATAGAGCAACTATCTCTCCTATCGGAATTTTGAGAGACGTTGAAGTCTTATGTGGAAAGGTAAAATATCCCACCGACTTTCTAGTCCTTGGTTCTGTAAGGGATAATTTTTGTCCTATTATTTTCGGTAGACCTTTTCTCAGAAGTTGTGGAGCTATAATAGATTGCAAGAAAAGTAAAGTTTCTGTTGAATTCAATGGTGAGCCATATGAATTTAATTTTTCTAAGTTCTCTAAGCATCCTCATGGTACTAATTTTCCTAGTAATGATAATATTATTGAAGATATTTCTTCCATTGCTATTCCTCCTAATGATCCTTTGCATCAATATATGGAGGACCACGAGAATGATTTGCATATGCAGGAGAGAAATGAGCTGGACGAAATATTCGTAAGACAACCTGCTATCCTAAAGCACAACCTTCCAGTTGAGCCTTTGGGAATTTTATCCAAACCAAAAGGAGATCCAGTGTTTGATCTTAAACCACTTCCTGATACGCTCAAATATGCTTATTTAGATGAAAAGAAAGTATATCATGTTATTGTCAATTCTAACCTTTCAGGGTATGAAGAAGAACGACTATTGGAAGTACTTCGCAAACATCGAGGTGCAATTGGCTATATCCTTGATGACCTTAAGGGGATTAGTCCATCTATTTGTGAACATACCATCAACCTTGAGCCTGATGCTAAACCAGTTGTTGATCATCAACGACGGTTGAATCCGAAGATGATGGATGTTGTAAGGACTGAGATTCTCAAGCTTCTAGCCACAGGTATTATCTAGCCTATAGCTGATAGTAAGTGGGTAAGCCCGGTTCGTTGTGTTCCAAAGAAAGGAGGAACAACTGTGGTTCCTAATGATAAGAATGAACTAATACCTCAGAGAATTATTATTGGATATAGTATGTGTATTGATTATAGGAAGATGAACAAGGCAACCAGGAAGGACCACTACCCGTTGTCGTTCATCGACCAAATGCTTGAAAGGTTATCCAAAAATACTCACTTTTGTTATCTTGACGGTTATTGTGGCTTCTCTCAAATTCATGTTAACACCGCTGATCAAGAGAAGACCACTTTTACTTGTCCCTATGGCACTTATGCTTACAGGCGTATGCCTTTTGGTTTATGTAATGCCCCTGCTACTTTCCAAAGGTGTATGTCTGCTGTATTTCATGGTTTTTGTGAAGAAATTGTGGAGGTGTTCATGGACGATTTCTCTGTCTATGGAACCTCTTTTGACCACTGTCTCCACAACTTTAATAAAGTTTTGCAGAGATGTGAGGAGACAAATTTGGTGTTTAACTGGGAGAAGTGCCACTTTATGGTCAACGAGGGAATTGTTCTTGGCCACAAGATTTCCGAGAGGGGAATTGAGGTGGACAGGGCCAAGATTGAAGCAATTGAAAGGATGCCCTATCCAAGGGACATCAAAGGTATTCATAGTGTTCTTGGTCATGCTGGTTTCTATAGAAGATTTATTAAAGACTTTTCTAAGACTTCGAGACCCCTCACTAATCTTCTCCAGAAGGATGTTCCTTTTGTTTTTGATGAAGATTGTAAGGAAGCCTTCGAAGTTCTTAAGAAAGCTTTAATAACCGCTCCTATAGTACAACCACCTGATTGGAATTTACCTTTTGAAATTATGTGTGATGCTAGTGATTTTGCTGTTGAAGCTATTTTAGGGAAAAGGGTTGATAAGAAATTGAATGTTATATATTATGCTAGCAAAACCCTTGATAGTGCTCTTATGCTACTACTGAGAAGGAATTCTTAGCAGTAGTTTTTGCTTGTGATAAGTTTAGGCAGTATATTGTTGATTCTAAGATTATTATTCATACTGACCATGCTGCCATTAAGTATCTTATGGAGAAGAAGGATGCCAAACCCAGACTCATCCGATTGGTACTCCTTCTTCAAGAATTTGATTTGTAGATTGTCGATAGGAAAGGAGCAGACAATCCGGTGGCGGATAATCTTTCAAGGATGGAAGATATACCGCATGATCCCATTCCAGTCAACGACAGTTTTCCAGATGAACAGCTAGCTGTTGTGAAAGTACAATCTCTCTCCGATCCTTGGTTTGTATATTATGATAACTTTATCGTTGCAAAGTTTTTGCCTCCAGGTTTAACATTTCATCAAAGGAAGAAGTTCTTCCACGATTTGAGGCATTACTTTTGGGATGACCCACATCTTTTCAATGAAGGTCCAGATGGGATCATGAGGAGATGCATAACAGAAAACGAGCAGAAAGACATTCTCAAACAATGTCACGATAGTCCATATGGAGGACATCATGCCGGTGAGAGGGCCGCACAATAAGGTTCTTCAATCAGGTTTTTATTGGCCTACTCTCTTTAAGGATGCTAGAAATTATGTCTTATCCTGTGATAAGTGTCAGAGAGTTGGTAATATTAGTAGAAGGAATGAGATGCCTATGAATTACTCTCTAGTGATTGAACCTTTTGATTGCTGGGGTGTTGATTTTATGGGTCCTTTTCCTCCCTCGCACAAGTACACTCACATTTTAGTTGCTGTGGATTATGTAACCAAGTGGGTAGAGGCCATCCCCACTGAAAGTGCTAATCACAAGACATCTTTGAAAATGCTCAAGGATGTAATTTATCCTAGGTTTGGAGTACCCAGGTACCTCATGACTGATGGGGGTTCACACTTTACGCATGGAGCTTTTAGAAAAGCTTTAGCCAAGTACGATGTCAATCATAGAATTGCTTCACCGTACCACCCTCAAACTAGTGGGCAAGTTGAGCTCACCAATAGAGAGATCAAGCTGATCTTACAGAAGACAGTTAATAGAAATAGAAAAGATTGGTCGTATAAGTTAGGAGATGCTCTGTGGGCGTATAGAACTGATTACAAAAACCCCATGGGCATGTCTCCCTATAAGATGGTCTATGGCAAGGCTTGCCATTTGCCATTAGAATTAGAACACAAAGCTTTCTGGGCTATTAGAGAGCTTAATGTTGACCCGAAATTAGCTGGTGAAAAGCGTCTCATGAAATTGACTTATCTAGATGAGTGGAGAAGTGAAGCTTACGAGAGCGCTAAAATGTTCAAGGAAAAGGTAAAGAAGTGGCACGATAGGAGGATGTTGAAACGTGAATTTAATTCTGGTGATAAAGTTTTGTTGTTTAGATCTCGTTTCAGGTTTTCTCCAGGTAAACTACATTCCAGGTGGGAAGGGCCATTTCATATTGAGGAAGTCTACCGCTCGGGTGCAATCAAGATTAACAATTTCGAAGGCACCAAACCTCAAGTTGTGAATGGGCTAAGACTTAAGCATTACATAGCAGGAGACCCTGTCTATGTTGATGTGGATTTGGTATACACGACAACTCATGAAGAACATGTTGCAGCCCTGTTTCAGACACCAGCAGAAGCAGAATAAGGAAAGGTATGTATTACGGTAAGGAAACATCGTGAAACCTCCATAAAAATCTCATATTATGAGTTTTTGTAAAATTAGGAAAATTTGAGGCCAAAGTGGAGCCAGAGACCAGCTCCAGGGGGCCCAGGCGCCCCCCTGGCGCAGCCTACCCCCTGGCCGCGCAGGGAGGCCTCCTGGGCACCCAGGAGTCCGTCTCCGATCCCACTTTGGCTCATTACCTTCCTTTCTATGAAGAAATTTTTGCTATATATTTGCCCGGATTGTTCCGGCAACGTATCTCGCGATTTCATGTGTTTTCTTTTCGATCTGTTTCTGCTAGAAAATCTTTCAGCTAGACCTAGGTGGCATGGCTTCCCCATGTTCCCCCAAGGACAAGTTCGTCGTCAACGTTATCAACCCTTACCTCGCTGAGGTGAAGAAGCACCCCCAGATCCTTCGTGTGGAGGATGGTGACCTCCACAAGGAGGATCTGAAGGCACCAGTCAAGGAAGGGAGTGCCGAGGAGCAGCTGAAGGAGATGGAACATGAGGTCTTCAAGTTCAAGAAGACGGTGGAGCGTGGTGTTGAAGCTAACTTCGACATCATGAATGAAATAGAAGCTTCCCACAAGAAGGAGATGAAGGAGATGTGGTCAAGTTTGGCCGCACTGGAAGAAAAATTTTATGAGCTTCAAGCACAGATCTATGATCTGCAAAACCAAAACTGTGAGTATGAACTGAAGTTTCTGCACATGGGTTTGGGTGCTGAGTGCAGGATCCTGGAGACGGGAATGTCCTTTGAGACTAGAGAACAGCTTCCATGGAAGTGCTTCGCCAAGGAGTACGTGATCAACAAGAACAAGAATGAGGAGTGAAATCTCCTTGGGTAATGGCATCCCCTTAGCTTGTCCCAAGCTTAGGGGAGTGCCCGATATCTTTATCTTTATCTTTATCTTTGTCTTTTAGAGTCAAGTAGAGTCGTGTCATGTCTAGGAAAGTTATGTTATAAAATATGTGTTTGCATTGATGTCTATCACTCCTTTTACGAGAGCTATGTATCCGTGAGTGTGGAGTTGTCTATGATGGAATATTAATGAGAAATCTATTGATTCCTTCGCTGCACTCGGTATTCTCTTCACGCAATCGACCTTATGATGATTCTTATGGGGAGTATTGATCTTATATCAGGTATGACTTTGAAAACTTTATTTAATCTTGGCAAACATAGCTTTGGTCACAACAACAAGCATGATTTTCTCAAAGTAGCGACATAGCCAAAACCTTTATGTTATTATGCTTGAAGTGTTATGTTGACAAGGAAGACAACTTGATGTGCTATGCTTATTTTAATGTTTATGCTTTATATTGCTTTGCATCTAAGTCATCATCAATTGTCTGTTCTCTCAAGCCTTTGCTAGCCAAACCTCTATACTAAGCGGAATTCTGCTTGTGCATCCATACCCTGAAACCAATATTTTCCATATGTGTCCACCATACCTTCCTATTCGTGTTATTCCACTACCACTCCTAAAGTATAGAATTTATGTGTTATTTAAATATTCAAAATCTTCTATTTTGTGCCACTGGTTTAGCTCATGAGGAAGTAGTAGTTAATTCATGATCTTCTTAATTTGGACAAGTTTTATCGCGGGATTGCATGTCTATCTTCAAATCCTTAATACGAGGAGGAATTGGCATGAGTGGGCCCAGCTCACAAAAGATAATACAAAAAACAAACCCTCCTTCACGCTTTGTTCATGAGAAATCAGAAAACTTTTGCAGTGATAAACAAAGGAGATTGCGGGGATATGATCGTCCCCGTGTGGGAGCCGTTCCTTGAAACTTTTCCAATCTGAGGAGTAAATGAGTTATCTAATAGCATTCGTTGACAAATCATGCACCTCTCAAAACTTGTTTTCATTCTGTTTGATTTAAGGATAGCACTTGAGTTTTCCCTACTTCCCTAAAGCAGGGCCTATCTTTTAGTTTTAGGTTGAGTCAGTTTTTCCTACTTCTTTCTATCCTTAAAGAGAGCAGACATTTGATGTTTCAAGGATTCATTCGTATAAAGCTGCATTAAGATCTGTCATATCGCATCCTTGTTGACATTATCATTTGATAAGTAAGTTGTTTGTTAAGCCTGGCTGAAGCAAACATCTTCCTTTGTGTTACACTTCTTTCCTAACAGCATGTTCTTTCAAAATCTTCAATTGATCTCATCAAAGTATAAAAAGAAAGAGCAAAAGTAAAAGCTATTAGTTGTTCTTTGACCAAAGGACATGTTTGCCATGATTTGATGAGTTTCCTTAGCCCTTCTCTTGATAATAATTGTAATTACTCTTTCGTAAGGGCCTTAAGAGTTGAAGATTGCTGTTGAGGGTGTTTGAGTTTGGTGAAGAAATCATGATGCTTCTTGTCCGTATTCTATTTATCGACACTTCACTCTCTAAACTTGTTGACAGGTTTACCGAGCTCAGTTTTCGCTTGGGGACAAGCTAGGTCTAAGCTTGGGGGAGTTGATACGTCCAAAATGCATCACTTTTTTATATCGTAATTCGTCCTTATTCATTGATATATTTCACATTACGATGATGTTCTTATGTTGTTTTGACTTGTTTTACACAGTTTGCAACTTTCCGGTGCCGAAGTAGCAGACGCAAGATTCAGCGGTAAAAAGTGGACGCTAAGTTGCTGAAGAAGAACACATCCAAATTACCTGAAAATCTACGGGGGGGGGGGGGGGTGTTTTTGGGAGGATTGACGAAGACAAGAAAAGGAGGGACCAGAGGGGGCCACAGGGTGCCCAGGCGGCCACCTGGCGCGGCCCCCACCCTGGCCGCGCCGGGAGGGCTCCTGGGCCACTCCCGGCTCCCCCCTCTGGCCTATTTACTCTTCATCATCCGAAAACCCTAAAAGGAGAAGCTTTTACGGAGTTCCGTCGCCGCTCCGTGGCAGAAACCTACAGAGATGAAAAGGGCTCTCCGGCAGGCAGATTCCGCCGAGGAGATCACCTCCCGGAAGGGGAGATCATTGCCATCGTCATAACACTACAAGAAATATGCTCATACATGACGTTCTCTATGTGGTCGTGGATGAATTTGTCATAAATCTATGACGATTTCAAACAAGATGGTCACAAACTGTCTGAGGGGGGTCAAATCCCTATAAAGTTATGACGATGTGAGTCAAAAAAGTCATAATCGCATAAGATGAAATCGTCGTAAACTGATGCACACAGTTTACGGAGTTATTTTTAGTCAGTTACGACAGATTCAGATCGTCATAACATTTACGATGATTATAATAATGTTGTACCTCGTTCTAACTATACTTACATGTCATTCGTGGGGTCTATTCGATCCCACCTCATCCATCTATTGAGCTTTCGTTGCTAGGTGTTACTCTTGACAAACTTTTGGCGGATCTATGATGAAATAGCTACTTGTTTTTCTATAAATGATTTCTCAGAACAATAAAAAGCAAACTATCTGGCAAATTTGGTTTAAATTTGAACCTGTTCCAACTGACTCGGCGAAATTTTGATTGCTTTATGAGAGGTGTATGAAAAATATATAACATGCAACTATTTGGTCAATTGTACATAAAATGTGGTATAATATTTTTAAAAAATGGTTTAGTACAATTTTGCGACAAATATTTGGTAGGTTCTTAAAAAAAGCCAATAATGATCACCGCTAAAACTTAGCTTTAATTAAAACAATTCTAAATTAATTATTGCTACAATAATTAATTCTGATACAAATAAATAAAAATACCTTTATAGCAGAAGGTATTTATTTAAAACATTAAAAAATGGAACAGATAATGAATTGTTATTAAGATAATAGTAATAATAGTATTAACCTTAATAAAAGTTCAATAAAAACACAAACAAATTAGGATAATTATTATATAATATTTAAATTTATTTATGAGATATAATTAAAAATTTACATTTCATTTTGAATTAAAAACTGAAAATTATATGAAGAAATAACCAAAAAAAGAACCACGCCATGTCTTTCTAGCGGAGGCCCATTTTTAGGCCCTGCGTTCAATGACACTAGCTGGCTAACCCCTGAGTAAAAAAAATCATTGGATTTATCAAAAAATCCAGAAAATGCAATAAACTATGAAATTGAATATTTGTTAAACCAAATTCATATCAAAATGATTTATATATGAATATTCATCAAAAAATATGCTTTATCCATTTAAATCAGCAAAATTCTGTCTTTTTGATGAGAGGTGTATGAAAAACATTTTACATGCGACTATTTGGTCAGTTGTACATACAATGTTATCTAATATTTTTTTAAATGGTTTGTTATAATTTTGCAACAAAGATTAGGTAGTTTTTTCATAGAAAATAACCAATAAAAATCCTAAATGCATTATGCTTGTGGAATTAATTATTATTTCAATAAATAAAAATACCTCTATAGCAGAAGGTACTTAATGAAAATACTAAAAAGGACAAAAATAATTAATTAATATTCAAATTATAGTATAGTTTGTACACGAAGTGCATCTATTTTATTTCGTAACCCTCTCAAATGTTTAGTTCATAATATATGTGTGAATGATGATGCCATGCCAAATTTTAACCATTTCTGAGTTGATTTGTCATGGTTTTTAGTTTCAGGGTTATACAGATCAAAATAAATAACTAAATTCATGAAAACTAGTAAATGAAGTCAAAAAAGTTTGAAATTTGGGGAAATGGCTTCACGCCAGTTGCGGCCACATGAAGAGAATTATCCTACCCATGACCTTGAACTCGCTGCCGTAGTTCATGCTCTAACAACTTGGCGACATTACCTCCTTGGTAATCGTTGTGAGATTTATTCCGACCACCAAAGCCTCAAATATATTTTCACCCAGCCAGATCTTAATCTCAGGCAAAGACGCTGGATTGAGTTGATAAAAGATTACGACGTAGCAATTTCTTACACCCCAGGCAAGGCCAATGTCATGGCTGATGCACTAAGTCGTAAGTCGTACTGTAACAACCTCATGTTACAGCAGTATCAACCATTTCTTCATGAGGACTTTCGCAAGCTCAACCTTGAAATTGTTCCTCATGGCTATCTTTCTACCTTGGTGGAGAAACCAACTCTTGAGGATCAAATTATAGTTGCCCAAAGGCGTGCACGAGGTGTTCGCCGGATCAAGGAGAACATTACTAGCGGAGTTGCTAAATGTTTCTCCACAGATAGCAAAGGAACGGTATTCTTTGAAAATCGTTTAGTAGTACCTAAGAATAGGGAACTAAGGCAACTCATCCTCAAGGAAGCCCATGACACACCCCTCTCAATTCATCCCGGTAGCACGAAAATGTACCGAGATCTACGCCAGAGATTTTGGTGGACTAGGATGAAGAGAGACATTGCTCAATTTGTTGCCGAATGTGATGTTTGTCGTCACATTAAGGCAGAACATCAAAGACCTGCTGGTACACTTCAACCTTTGTCCATTCCTGAGTGGAAATGGGACAAAGTCGGTATGGACTTCATCACCGGCTTTCCAAGAACCCAGAAAGGAAACAATGCCATCTTCGTTGTCATAGACAGGCTTTCCAAAGTTGCTCACTTCCTTCCGGTTCGCGAGTATATAACTGCTAGTCAGTTAGCGGACTTGTACATCTCCAGAATTGTATCACTTCATGGTGTTCCATTGGAAATCAATTCTGATCGCGGTAGCCTTTTCACCTCTAGATTTTGGGGAAGCTTCCAACGTGCTATGGGAACTCATCTCTCCTTTAGTACATCTTTCCATCCTCAGTCTAGCGGTCAAGTCGAAAGGGTTAACAAAATTCTTGAAGACATGCTCAGAGCTTGTGTTATCTCATTCGGAAAGAATTGGGAGAATTCTCTTCCATTTGCCGAATTTGCTTATAACAATAGTTTTCAATCTAGTCTGAACATGGCTCCTTTTGAACTCCTTTATGGACGACGATGTCGAACACCACTAAACTGGTCTGAAACCGGTGAAAGACAATTCTTTGGACCGCATATGATCAAGGAAGCAGAAGAGCAAGTTCGCATTGTTCGTGATCAATTGAAAGCAGCCCAGTCTCGTCAGAAAAGCTACTATGATCATCATCATAGGCAAGAGAGCTACAATCTGGATGAGAAGGCTTACCTTCGGGTTACTCCTCTGAAGGGAACCCAACGTTTCGGTATCAAAGGCAAGTTGGCCCCATGTTACATCGGACCTTTCCGCATTATTGCTAAACATGGAGAAGTTGCCTACCAACTTGAACTACCTCGGCACCTTTCCCGAGTACACGATGTATTCCATGTATCCCAACTCAGGCGTTGCTTCAAGGACCCCATCCGCGAAGTCGACCATGAAACACTTGATCTCCAAGATGACCTTTCTTATCGAGAATACCCCGTTCGTATTCTTGATTCCGCAGAGCGTGTCACTCGTCGTCAGAAGATTAGGTTTCTGAAAGTGCAATGGTCACACCACTCTGAAAGAGAAGCCACGTGGGAAAGAGAAGACCGTCTCATTGCCGAGTACCCCTCCTTCCTCCCGCAGACTTCTGAATCTCGGGACGAGATTCTTTTGAGTGGGGGCGAGTTGTCAGATCCCTCTGTTAGGTATGTGCTAGGGTTAGCTAGTACCTTTGCATCATGTAAAAATTTCAAAAAGAAATCTTGGAAATCAAATTCAAAATCCAAATGGGAGAAGGAACACCCCCTAGATGAATTAATTCAAAAGGCCAGATAAAAATCTTTTCCAAAAATTCATGTTAGAGTTTTGAAAAGTCTTATAAAGGAGTATGATCACATATCAAGTGATGTGGGACCCACCCCATGCTCATAGATTTTTCAAATATTCAAACAGTACCTTGGAATTAAAGAAATCCCCCTATTTGATTTAAAATTCAAATCATTTGAATTTTAAAAATGTTGAAAGTTTATGAGTGGCTAGTCTATATTATTATGAGGCCACATAAAAGTTTTCAGCATTTAATAAAATGGTTTGATATTTTTATCAGAGCCAAAACAAATTACAGAAAAAGAAAGGAAAGATTAAAAAGAGAGAAAAAGAAAAGGCTTACCTCTCGCCTGGGGCGAGGCCCACCTCTCCAGCCGACCCAGCCCACCCGAACTCCCCTGTCGTCTTCCACCCCGCGCTGCCAAGCAGCACGGTGGCGCGGCGTCGACGCCATGGACGCCACCTCGACGCCCAGGACGTTCCAGGCCGCCCCGTGAGTACAAAGGAATCGAGCCCGGAGCCCGCGTAGACGCCGGAATCTTCCTCGAGCTCCCGCCGGCTGCCGTGGAGGACTTCGTCGATTACGCCGCCGTTGAGTCACCCCAGACCTCGCCACCACCTCTGCTGGATTCAGGGTGAGCTTACGAGTGAAACCCCTCACTTCTCCCCCTCGATTGCTTCCTCTAGCTGGATCCGCCATGGGAACCCGAGCACCTCGCCGCCATGGTCGTCGTCCTCCTCGCTCCAGTGCTTGTCGTGAACCCCTAGTGCACGCGTTTGACTCCCGCGTGTGCCAGCACTCGAACACGCCACAAATCAGCCCGAACCATGCACCACAACGATGACTGCGACCTCGCCGTGGTTCTGCTGCCGCCGGAGTCGTCGCCGTCGTCGTTATAGAGCTTCCCGTGGACCCCCGAGGCCTCCAGAAGACGCGGACGACCTCCAGGAGCAATCCGGTGCCCTCCGTTTCCCCTCCCGTGGCCGGAATCGTGTTCCCGTGCTGCGCCGCCATGGCCAGGCCGCCGGCGTTTAGCCGCCGGCGTGTCAGTGCTAAACCCCCCCTGTTTTCACCACTTAAGTGACCCCTGGGTCACTGACCAGTGGGCCCAGTGGCTTAATTAAGCCACTGGATTAACTTAACCCACGGGTTAAGTGAACCCAGTCAATGACAGGTGGGACCCCCTTGTCAGCCCCCCCCCCCTGACGCCAGCTTGACGTCAGCCTGACGCCAGCTTGACGTCAGCCTGACGCAGTAAATCGATTAAATGAATTTCCAGAAAAGAAAAATAGTTTAATAAATCCAGAAATTCCAAAAAATACCCCAAACTTTGGAAATTCATAGAAAATTCATATTAACTCCAAATTGGACAAATAATATATGAAAAATGATCAGGAGAAAATTATCTTTCCAAATATGCAACTTTCAACTTTGTTTGAGTTGAAGTTAAAATGTGATCAGTAGCATTTGTTATTTGATTTAAATGGAATTAAATCAAATTCAATTCAAATAATTTTGCAACTTGAACCATGGCAACATGCTACATTTCACTTACACATCAGAGGCATATAATACACATTTGAAGATAATTCAAAATGATGAAACTATATCACATATAACTTGGTTAATGTTGAATTCAAATGTGGAATTTGAATTTGCATTTTAAATGCAATATATTCCACTTAAATGGAATTGCCTCACACATCAAAACTTGTACTTCAAGCATTTAACATTCAATCATGTGCTTGAGCATTGCATTCATATTGATTGCTACTTCGTGCTTTGTTTATCGAGTAGAGGTGGAACCGGAGCAAGAGGTCACCCCCTTCGCTGAAGATCCAGAACCCGAACCTCGTGAGCAAGGCAAGCAAAACCCCATTGATCATGTCGATAAAATCCCACTTCCCTCTCATGTCTCGCTTATGCATTGTTTAGGATGATCACCATGCTTCATTTCTACCGCATAGATGAACCCATTCCTTTGCATGACCTATCATTTTGTCACAGTAGTAAGCAAACCACAATCCTAGCAACTGTAGGAGTTGTTTGATATCATGTGGCCCCTGCAAATGTTATCGCTCATTGCATGCTTAGTATGATACCATGTTGTAACTGTGATGTGAGTCGGGATGGTAGTGATCATGTTGATGATGGTAGAAAAGTGTTGGTGAATCGACCTAATACAAGGTGAACGATGAGAGGCTGTGTAGGAGTACACGGTGGGTTGTCTCGTTGAACACCGCCCTAAGTCCGAGTTCTTGTGTGGTGATCCAAGATGAAGAGTACAACCACACATTGGGCTCACTGACCCCTCTCAACTTATTAACTCATCCCTTTCGATGTCCAGATGTCGCAGTAGTTCGGAGTTTTGGTAGGCTTGTGGCCTGGATGCTAAGTGAGAGAACGGCTCAACCGAGACCGGCTTATGCACCACGCACACATCGCTTGGGTCCACTTCGGTAAACCGGCCGGGTTCACGATTGTGGTAACCAACCCAAGTAGGCGGCTTTCTTGGACTAGATAGGCTATGAGGTAACGTTGTGGTGAGCATCCTCGCTGGCACCCCTTGAATGGTGTCGAGATCAAAGGCGGTAAATGATGGTCATGTGTGTGTAGCGGTACACCCTTGCAAGGTAATCAAAAGTATTCGAATAGCCGCGTCCGCGGTTATGGACTACTTGGAAAGCTTAGCCTGATTATTAGATAACTTGAACCGGATACTTCTAAAATACACCAAGATAAGTGTGAGTGCTATGGCGTGCTTTCTCGTGGGGAAGTCGAGGAAGGCACCATAGTGGTGTAATTGGTTGGTGAAAGTAGTGGACTCGTGTACGCTTCTTACCTCAAGTCTGGTACTCGTAGTTCAGGATTAGCCAAGTCAAAGCTGGCATTTCTGCAAGTGAACCCCACCTCCTTTACCTTGACACCTGTGCATGAGTAGTATAGCTCCTATGTAAGTCTTGCTGAGTACGCCTTTGTACTCACGTTTGTTTAATCTATGTTTTAGATGACGCCACTGACCCCGAAGGTGGTTCCTTCATCGAGCTGGACGACTGAACTTAAGCTAGTCTAGTCCCAGTCAGCAGACTGGTTCCCTCGTGGAGGGCTTTATGTTTGAATAAGGCTTCTTAAGCCAATTTGTTAAACTTGTCCGTACTCAGACATAATTTGCTTCCGCTTTATGTTGTAATGTTGGATCATATGTATGTGATCTCTGTGTGTACTCTATAAGAGTTATAAATAAAATGTACACTTTGTAGAGAATTGCAATGGTACCTGCTGTTCATACAAGGCATGTGTGCTGCGTGTATGTTTATAACATGCATGTCTTTGTATGGGTTTTCGAGACCTTAGTTGTGTTCTGGCTGGCGGTCTTTCATACACCAAGTGGCCCTTAGATGTGCGCAGCTTGGGGGATCGCGATGCGATTGCTCGAGACTCCGTCTCGTGCACACTTTGAGGTATGATCGAGCCCGCCCTAGATCCCGACTAAGTGATCGGGCTGGAGTAAGTCTATGTAAGAGTTTTGAGATAGTCGGTAGTATGGTTGAGGCGACTTGTCTTTGAATATGGGAGTTCACCACCCATATCATTTGACTTGTGTGCGGACGATGAGGACCCATTTCAGTTGATCATCCGGCCTGGATGGGATGCCCCTCACGTACGATGCTTTCCGAGAATGTTCAGTGCTTGGCCTTGTCTGCTTAGACAAGTGGGTGCGGTTCTCGGCTCTCCATATGACTATGTCTTAACTGTACTTGCATACGCTAACCCCGGGTCCCGACACACATGAGTTTTCCTCCGAAATTGTTATACTTTCGAAAGAGATGGTTTAGTTTGTACACGAAGTGCATTCAGTTTTTTCCTTAACCCTATCAAAATTTTCAACCATTTCCGAGTTGATCATGTAGTGGTTTTCAATTTCAGGGGTTATGTAGACCAAATAAATTATTAAATGCATGAATACTAGTAAATGGAGTAAAACATGTTTGAATTTTGGGGATATGTCTATGATTGATTTATATTAAACACACAAAAATATTTAAGAAGAAATAAATGTTGAAAAATGAAATATCTTTCTAACACATGATTTTTCCTCCGAAACCCTTATACTTCCGAAAGAGATGGTCTAGTTTATACATGAAGAGCATCCAGTTTTTTCTATAACCCTCTCAAATGTTTAGTACATGATATATGTGTGAAATGATAATATCATGCCAAGTTTCAACCATTTATGAGTTGATCATGTAGTGGATTTCAATTTCAGGGTTATGTAGATCAAAAAAATCCATTTGTTAACATATATTTAGTAGTTTCTTCACAAAAAACCCGTTTTCGATACTCAAAAAATAAAAAAATGGTTTTTTTGTGGAAATAAAATGAAAGATTCCTTAAACAACATTGTTCACTATCCCAAGGTTCACACTTGTGCACAATATGAGCACATTTCAACAAACTACGCCACGAGTGTGGCCATAACATTGGTCATTTGGCTTGAAAATCAAGCTTCTTTGTTCATGATAGCCCATTTTTGTGACTGGTTTTTTAAGAAATGTTATGTATTCCAAGTTTGTTATTTTCCTCACATGTTAGGTCACATAAACTGACACAATACCCCATTTTTTTATTTTTTTCTGCCCGTTTTAAAATACGGTCAAAACGATGGGCACGTATGTTCTTAGCTACTGGTAGAATCTTGGGAAACTCTTGAAGAATCTCTAATGAAATGGCTACTCGAGTACCTAAAAATGAATTTTGGAAAAAATATATTGAGAAAACTATGAAGCATCTATAGTTCAAATTTTACTCGGTTCCAACTAAATCGTTATAGATTTGTCTTTTTTATTAGAGGTGTATGAAAAATATTTTACATGCAACTATTGGATTAGTTATACATAAAATATGGTCTAATATTTTTGTAAAATATTTTGGTACAAACCTTTACCAAAGATTTCATAGTTTCTTCATTAACAATCCCTGTTTTTGATACTCGGAAAATTAAAAATGTTTTTCTTGTGTAGAAAATGGAAAACTATGGGTCCAAGTATCATATATATGTTATTGAGTATATTTGAATGACTCTTAGATGAAATGAATAGAAATATTGAGAATTTTTGTGGCAAAAATCAACCAGAAGCATGGAAATTACTGAGTTTTTTAATTACAAAAATAATTTTGAATAATACTGTTTTTGATTGGTTAGAAAAGTTTCCCACGGATCATGCAATGGCCACAGTTCATCTAGTTTTGATCCAACGGCCGACCCCATCCCGATAGCTAACCCTAAACCACCCCACCTCTCCACTCTCGCCCCCACCTCCCCACTCTTTCCCGCAGCCCCCCCATCTCGATCCATCCCTTTCCTGCTTTCTCGCCAGCGACGCTGCTGCTTCCACCACCATCCTCCGCCGACGGAAGGGCTGGAGTGCGTGCGGTGGGCGTGGAAGCGCATCTCCATCATCGGCGCCTACGACAGCGAGATCTTGTCGTCCGGCTCGCCCGCCGACTTCGGGCCCTCGTGCGTATCTTCCATATCATCAAGGAAATCTCCGAGGATGATCTGTCCAACCACAAGATCATGCCGGCCAGCCGCGGCTACACCCAGATCAGCAGCGACGGCATCCACAAGCAGCCGCGGCTCACCGACGTCGGCATTGCCTGCCTTCCCTACCTCGTCTACGTCGACCACTGCCACAACGAGGTCGTCCTCACCGTCCGCGGCCTCAACCTCGTCCGCAACACCGACTATAAGGTCGGTCCGGCACCTGAAATCCCGGTGAGTCCCCGATTCCAGCAGCCTAGGATTTTTCGTTTCTGTTGGAATGTGAAAGGGGACGAGTCGTTCGTTGCTTGCAGGTGTTGATGGCCAACAAGCACGGAATGCAGATGTTTGACGGCGGCTACGTGCACCACGGGCTGCTCAAGACGGCCCAGTTCGTACTGTAGAGGGAGATGAAGACGGTGTGTGAGCTGCTGCACCATCAGGGCCCGACTGCAAGCTCATCTTTGTGGGTTGTCAAGTACACCGACGTGATCCACTCGATCGTGCTACAGGTATCAGCTTCCCGCCGGTCAGACATCTACTGTTGTTTTCAGAGATTGCCTGGAAAGCCTCAGTATGAAATATGTAATATGCAGTAGCTGAATTTCTAATTAGCATCACAGAAAGTCTGAGACGAACGAATATTTAATCATTGAGGTTGAGGGCTCTCTCGGATACTCTGAAATTGGTAGATGCAAAATTTACTTCTATTTGTGCAGTACAGTTATGGCCAAACTGCTCTTAAAGCGTGCAAAATCTGTGAATAGGTCCACAAGTAAACTGTAGGTATCGTTCTTAGCTTTCCGTAGTGTTCATTTGTGTTTTTCCTGTGAGTGGTTTTGGAAACTGTGGTCGTTGCGGTGCTACTATTCTGTAACTGGTTTCAGAAATGCAGTGATCGAGTACCAGCCATATAACTGATCGAATAATTGCTACCTTGTATTTTTCCCTGCTCATATGGTGTTGCTTATCAAAACAAACTGGTTGCACACACTACATATACACCTAATCATACTTTGGATTAAGCTACTCTCCCCTCTCACAAAATTCTTCAACATAAATGTAACATGTGGCTATATTGACTTATGACTGACATGGAAAGCAACTAAGTTAACTTGTTGCCATGTGGGTGAATTCAACCCATTCTACATTTTGTTTGAGAAATAAATTAATTAAACATGATAATTTGTGTCTAGTACAAGTTGTATTTTGGGAAAAAGAAATTTGGATCATACGCTTGACCACTATTGCATCTATTTTCTCAGTTTATTTCTTTGTTTGCTCCAACACTTATAATATGAGCTCTGCTTGGACTAGTGTGTGGTCAGTATACAGAGAGAAGCAGAAAGAATCTTCTCTGTTTTGAGCAGAATAATTACTTGATGATGTGAAACGTGATGTGCATGTTGGATCAGTCACATAGGTGTGATAGATGGCAAGCGATTTATGTATGTTTTTCTACCGTGTTTTTACTTTTTTAGTTTTGATCATGCATTGCTTTATATTCTGACTTGTCTTACACTACTAGGGAAATAGCTATACATGGAAAGCTTATTAGTGGCGCATGTAGAAAGCTATGCGCCACCATCTGTTATGGGTGGCGCACTGGAAAATAATGCGCCACCCATAAGGTCTTATGGGTGGCGCATTATTTTCCAGTGCACCACCCCTAAGAGTGGGCCAGCCTGGATGACCTTATACGTGCGGCGTCTACCAATATGCGCCACCCCTAAGGACCTTATGGGTGGCGCATTTACAGAATGCGCCACCCCTAAGAGCTTAGGGGTGGCGCATTCTGTAAATGCGCCACCCATAAGTTCCTTAGGGGTGGCGCATCCGTGAAATGCGCCACCCATAAGAGCTTAGGGGTGGCGCATTTCACAGATGCGCCACCACTGACTTCCTTTATGCGCCACTAAAGGCCTAGAGCTGCCCTTATCTACTCCACCCCACCTACCACCTCTCATTCACTCCACACAATTCTCAAACTAGATCCACTCTTCTCACCCTAGAGCTATTCGGTTTTCTCCTCCTCCCCACCTCATTTCTTCCATTTATCCATCGATACTTGGCATTACATCTATTTTGTTTCATATTGAAGTAAGTGGACCTCCTCCCAAACTCTTTTGTTCCATTTATGACCCATATACTTGCCTTTATTAGCTTGGGGTTTGTTGTATATGTGAAGCTTGGGTTTGATGTATGTGTGAAGCTTATGGTGGTTTGATGTATATGTGTATCTTGGGTGGAAAATGTTTTGCCGAAATGTCGATTCATTTCCGTTTCGGCAAATTTCTAGCGCACTCTTCGCATGCTCCCATGCATTATTAGGGTAGGTCATGCCGAATTTTTCCGGAGACGACTGTGATATATAATTGTGTTGCTCTCTCCGTGCACGCAGGTGATCGACCATGGTCCGCGAGATGCTGAGCGATATCACCGTGGCTAGGTGGATGCAATGTGCGACAAACGACATGCTAAGGAATAATAGGTCGGATATAAGATGTCCGTGTCGGAGATGCAAACTGCAGTGCGTGACCGAGCCTGATTCCGGAATATTGCAAAGACACCTGAAGCGTAATGGTTTGATGGATGGCTACACACGATGGATAAGTGATGAAGCTGGTGAGGAGGAGGACGTCAATGGTGGGGCGCCAGTAAATGAGGAAGGGCAACCAGAAAACAGCGGCGGGCAAGATGACGAAGAGCATCCCGTACATGATCATGAAGAAGATGCCGAAGCGGATCATGTAGATCAAGATGCCAGACATGAAGATCAAGATGTCGGACATGATGATTCAAGCTGGGTGCGGGACCCTCATGTTCAAGAGCTGCTTGTCAAAGAGGCGTTGAACGCAAGAGGTGCAGCTAGAGAGAAAGCCAAGATGGCGCAACTCGAGAAAGACGCGATTACGAAGTTGTACGAAGGATGCAACGACGAGGATACCCGCTTGAATGTAACACTTGGGGCTATGGAGATTAAGGCAAAACACAAATGGACCGACGAAAGCTTCGATGATAACATGGCATTCTGGCACGGTCGTCTTCCGAAGGGCAACACGTGCCCAACTAGTATCGCTGAGGCCAAGAAAGTCCTTTGCCCTCTCGATCTTCCGCACGTTAAATACCACGTCTGCATAAATGATTGCATGATCTATCGGGGTGAGGACGAAGATAAAACCACATGTTCGGTGTGCGGTGTTAGTCGATACAAGAGAGGGAAGAAAGTTCCTAGAAAAGTGGTATGGTACTTTCCGATCACTCCTCGTCTGCAGAGGTATTTTGTAGATCCCGAGGAAGCAAAGCTCATGACCTGGCACGCGGATAGAAAGAAGCTAAAAGAGGATGACCCGAACCCGGATCCGGAAAAGGAGGACATGCTGAGGCACCCTTCAGCTGGTAGCCAATGGACTGCGTTGGACCTCGAATACCCAGATTTTGGGAAAGAACCAAGGAACCTCAGGATTGGTGTGAGCGCCGATGGAGTCAATCTGTTTGGCGGCCAGAGCAGCACACACAGTACCTGGCCCGTGTTTGTATGCATATACAACCTTCCCCCCTGGAAGTGCATGAAGAAAAAGTACATAACAATGTGTATGCTAGTTCAAGGGCCGAAACACCCAGGTACGGACCTCAATCTATATCTGCAGCTGTTGAAAGAGGAGCTAGAAACGTTATGGAAAGACGGAGTCAATACGTGGGACGCCGCGGCAAAAGAATATTTCCCAATGAAAGCCGCGGTGATCACGACGGTGCACGACTATCTCGGATACGGATATTTCTCAGGGCAGGTGGTCCAAGGATTATGTGCATGCGTTAGGTGCATGGATAATACAACGTACCGCCAGCTACCAAAAGATCCCGGATCTTCAAAAACCGTGTTCCAGGGGTCTCGGAGGTGGCTTCCCAAGAAACACGCGTGGAGAAAACAGGGACATCTGTTTGATGGAAGCGAGGAGCTCCGAGCACCCCCAGCTCGAAGGAGCGGCAAAGAAATCGACAACTTGCTGAAAACTTGGAAAGAGTGCCCCGCGTCGGGAAAGAAAAAAAAGAAGACTCAGTCGTTGATGAGGGTATGGAAAGCGAGGTCTGTTTTCTGGGATTTGCAATACTGGAGTCTACTCCGCAGTCCTCATAGCCTTGATCTAATGCATATCACAAAGAACGTGTGCGAGAGCTTGTTTGGCACGCTCCTCAACATGCCGGAGAAGACCAAGGACGGGCCAAAAGCAAGGAATGACTTGAAATTTATGGGCATCAGGAGGGAACTTCACCCCCCTAGTGACGACGATGATGAGCCGGAGGAGGAAGAGGATACGGAAACGCAAAACTCTCGCAAACGAAAAAGGACGACCAAGAAGAAGACCGGTATTGATCACTGCCCCCCGGCATGCTTCACTCTGTGCGAGGAGGAGATCAAGCGGTTTATCCACTGCCTCATGGGAGTAAAATTTCCAAACGGCTACGCGGGGAAGATAAGCAGATACCTAGACGAGGCGAAACAGCGTTTCAGCGGGATGAAATCTCACGACTGTTTCGTGCTGATGACGCAGATTCTCCCGGTTGCGATGCGAGGGATAATGGACGAGCACGTCCGTAAAACGTTGTTTGGCCTTTGCAACTTTTTTGACGTCATCTCCCGGAAGTCGATTTGCGCTACGCAACTCAAAAGGCTACAGGAGGAGATCGTGCTCATACTATGCGAGCTTGAGATCTATTTCCCGCCCGCGTTCTTCAACATTATGGTGCATCTGCTGATCCACGTCGTGGAGGATATCGTCCAACTCGGGCCTGCGTTTCTGCGCAACATGATGCCGTTCGAAAGGATGAATGGGCACATCAAAAAATACGTTCGTAACAGGTCCCGTCCAGATGCAAGCATAGCGAAGGGATTTCTAACCGAAGAGTGCATCTCTTTTTGCACCAATTATCTCAACACCGAGAACCCTGTTGGTCTGGCCGTCAACAAGCACTTTGGCAGGACCGATGGGTGTGGTCACCACGAGGGAAGCCGCGCAATGCATGTCAACTTTGACGGTCGAGACATCGACTTTGAAAGAGCAAGCCTAGTCGCGCTACAACACATCGAGCTGGTCGATCCTTGGATAGTAAAGCACAAGGATTTAATCAGGAAGAAGTACAGTGACCAGGGCCTGCAGATAACGGACCGAGATCCACGGCTAATCAAAGAGCACAACTCCGGTTTCATGACTTGGTTCAGGGACGAGCTTCATGCTAATCCCCCGCGAAGGAACGTTTCCGAGGACGAAAAGATGATATTCACCTTGTCACAGGGTGCCGCACACAACCTGATGACCTATCAAGCGTATGATATCAACGGCTACACATTTTACACGGAGGAAAAGGACAATAACTGCGATTACCAGAACTCAGGGGTAACGGGGATATTCTACACCGATGACGTCAAGGAAAGATTCTATGGAAGGATCGAGGACATATGGGAGCTCGACTACTGTGGAGAGAAGGTGCTAATGTTCCGTGTGAGATGGGCCAAGAGCGTCGTAAAAGAAGACCGGTACTTCACCACCATGGTTATACCCGAAGCCAAATCCAAGCCTGCGGGCGCAAACGCCACCACGAAAAATGAGCCATGGGTACTGGCTAGCCAAGTGGACCAATGCTTCTTCATTACCGACCCATCAAAGCCGAGCCGCGTTGTAGTGAGGAGAGGCAAAAGAAACATCATCGGAATGGATGGAGTTTCCAACGAGAAAGACTTTGACAAGTACGGCGACCCGAAGATGGAGGATGACTACGCCGCTCAGGATACATACACCACAACCCTACCGAAGAAAGGTCACCTCCCGTTCAAGAGGAAAAGTGAAGGCGTCCCGGGCCTAAATTATTCAACCACCACAAAGAAGGGCAAGAAGAAGATCATGAGGAAACGATAGCTAGATAGCTAGCTCCAAATTTAAGAAAATCTTTTGTAATTCATGATCACTTTGTGTATGCATGGATTTAATATGACTTTGTAATTGATGATCACAATCTTATGTTTCCAAATGCCACCACACCATGTGTTTGTGGATCTTGGTTCGGCGACGACACGGTTAAGGCATGGTACGTGGATCGATATGATCACATTAATATGTTTGAAGTGTATGAACATCGACGATACACAATCGAAGCACCATTCTCAAAAGGTCGGTTAGAGCAAGTACTCCCTCCGTTTCTTTTTACTCCGCATATAAGATTTGGTCAAAGTCAATCTTAATAAAGTTTGACCACTTTTATAGAAAAATGTACTCCATAATTATTATTTTTCAATGGTTTCACTTTAATTAAAAAATAAATAATTGTTTAAACTTTAATTAAAAAATAAATAATTGTTTAAACTTTAATTAAAAAATAAAAAAAGCTTAGGAGTGGCGCATATTGTTGAAATGCGCCACTAAGTGCTCTTAGGGGTGGCGCATTTTGCCAGAATGCGCCACCAACAGGTTTCTTATGCGTGGCGCATTCTGGCAAAATGCGCCATGCATAAGAAACCTGTTCGTGGCGCATTCTGGCAAAATGCGCCACCCGTATGCCTTAACCTCCAACTAACCCGCGCGCACAGTAACCACCATTCGCCCCCCACCTCTCACTCTCCTCTAGCCACCGCCGCCGGAGCCCTAGCCCGCCACCGGAGCCCTAGCCGCCACCGGAGCCCCTCCTCTCCGGCCGCCGCCCTCGACGACGGAGCCGCCTGCAGCCTCGACGACGGAGCCCTAGCCGCCGCCCTGACGCAGCCGCCTGCCGGAGCCGCCCCAACCCCTCCACGGCGACGCCCCTCCACCGCCAGGTACCCCTTCCTCCCCTTGCTGGATTCCGACGACGGCCGTGGTGGCCATGGCGCCGCTCCCAACCCCCACTCCCCCTGTGTATGCCCTTGTTCAAATTTTAGATGCCTAGGTCTACCTCAACTCCCCCTGTGTATGTTAATTATTGGTTGAAGAAGAGAATTGCATAGTAGTTCTAGCAGCTAGTGGTTGTCCTTTGCTTCTTGGTGTGCATGATCAAATTAGACAGGGGTAGCTGTCAAACGGATCCCAGTTTGGGTATATACTACTGGTACTCCAAACTCCAAAGTGTAAAATGGATCCCAGCTTTGGCACATACTACTAATCCAAAATGCAATGGAGGAAGTAGTAGGAAGACAAAAAAATCTCATGTGTTTCCTATAATGCAACTATAAGCAAACCAAAAATCATCTTGCGGAGGGATCCGGTGAGCTAAAACTTGTCAGTTTTCTGGACAAAATGAAGCGCTGAAAGCGAAATGGGTATCCTTTTTCACAAGTATATTTCCACACTGTTATAGTATGTGCGTGTCTTGCTGCAAAGTGCCATGGAGGTTGGAGGAAGTAAGCAGCAAGCTAAAATGCCGGAGGAAAGCATGGGAATGATCCTTAGAAACGTATCCTTAGAAATGCCGGAGGAAAGCATGCCGGAGGAAAGAACATTTGTGTCTAGGTCTACCTCAACTTTTCCATGGACATTTGAAGATAATGTGTGATTCATGTATACCCATCATCCATTTGTACATTTTCCTAGATGAGCAACCTTGTTACCATATGCCATGGTTCTCAATAGTGCTTCTTCTATCTAACTCTATTTGAATTTCATTCACCAATGAAAAAGGTTGCGTTGTTGTTATAAAATGCACATACAAGATTTTTAGAAGAGAGAAAAGGAAGACCGGCAAGCATAGCATATGTTCTTATTAATGGAACACAAGTTTTTTGTTTTGTGTGGTAGCAATGGAATAGAATTTTAGGATTCTAGAATAGCATATGTTGTAAATGATCAAGCAAAGTGACAAGTATATATATGTTGCTTGTTTAGTGCACTGTTTTTTGTTTTGTGTGGTAGCAATGCTTTTCTTATCAATATTTTTATGCACTGTTTAGTGCATTGCTAGAATATGTACTGTTCTACAATATATATATGTTGCTTGTGCCTATATGTAGGCTTTTTTTTTTGCAGGTACAAATCATTATCCCCTTTCTCCCGAAATGTTGATTAACTTCCGCTTCGGTTGAGAATGGGGCACTCTCATGTTAAGAAAAAGAGCAAAGGTCATGCCGAATTTTTCCGTGAATTCGTGCATGACCTTTGCTATTTTTCTTAACATGAGAGTATTTGCATTTATTTATTGTGCTAATTAATTAAGTAGTTGCATTTTTTAATATTATACTAGTGCAAACATGTCGACCGGAGCCGACGCCGGTCCTTCTTCTCAGCCGGGTACAAAAAGGAAGCAATTTTGGGAATACTCCCAGGAGGAGGTCGAGGAGCAGAGAGAAGAGGAAGTACCTCCGGGCGAGGAGGAGTATGAGGAGGAGATAGAGTCGGAGTCCGACTCATCGGATGATGACTTGGAGGAGGCTGGTACGACAGACGGCGAGAGGAACATCGGCGAGGATGATGGGACCGGTGGCTCCAACACAGATGGTACCCAGTCGAAGAAGAGGAATCGGAAACCGACCAAGGTCGGCATCATCAGGCAAGAGTTTACTGTTGTGACCACCGTCGGGATTCCTAAAGAGCCCGAACGTTTTTCGGAAGGGTACGGCCGTCAAGTCGCGGCGATCCTCCGCAACACCGTGCCGATCACCACGATTAACCTCAGGAGTCGTGAGAATATTCATTATTGTCAGCTTCTTATCAACAAGCTGCACGGACGATACAAGTTTCCGGAGCCGTACGATAACACCAAACTCAGAGGGAACAAAGTAAACACATGGGCCCTCAGGAAGATGTGCAAGGCCTTGTCCAGTTGGAAAACCCGGGTGAAGAGGGCAATTTTTGAAAAGAACAAAACCTGGGAGGAGCTCAAGGAGAAAGAGCCGTTGATCGACGAAGCTACCTACAACCTTTTCAAGGCTAGGTGTGAGTCCGAGCAAGCCAAGGCCGCGAGTGCAAAGGGCAAGGCCATGCGGTCGCAGGTCATAGGTAACCATCGTCTCGGAGCCGGTGGTTACAAAAGTTCCAAGCCTAAATGGGACAAGGAGGATGCCGAGTACGCCGCTGCGGGCATACCTAACCCCTTCCAGCAATAAAAAGATGATCCGTAGACCGAAATCTTTGTGAGGGCCCGGAGCTATAAGGACAAAGCAACCTCGAAAATAATTATCGATCCTAAGATTCAGGAGTTTACGACTGCCGTGGTAAGTAGTTTACCACGCGACCTTGTCGATTGAATTCTCGAGTGAAGTTCACAATTTCTTAACGTTTCACATTCTTTTTGCAGCAAGCGGAAATGAAAATCGCCTCATCGCAGGAGTCGTCGGTTAGGGCGGCCGGCCCGTGGGACAACGCCTTCAACAGGGCGTTGAACAAGGTCAAGAAGGTTGACGACGTGACGGCGAAGCCATCGTCAGCCGGCCGTGTGGTCGGCTTTGGTGCGGACCTAAATTGGTCCGAATATTATGGAAAATCGGCGAAGCAGTCCGGTTCGAGGGGGCGCAAGGCGAGAAGGACCGAAGAAGATGCCGCTTATGTTCGTGGACTGGAGGAGAAGGTGAACATGCTTCCGCAGCTTGTCCAGGACGAAGTGGCGAAGACGATGAACGCTCTCCTTCCAGATATGATGCAGTCGATCGCGAATTGGCAAGCGCGTGGTGGACAAGGGCCCATACCATTCCCCAGCATGGTCGGCAGCAACTCGGGCCCCGCGGCGCCTGCAGTCCCGACTCCGACCATAGTGGTGGCTCCCGCACCGACTCCCGGCGTATTGGTGACTCTGGCCGCCAACACCGCGGCGGCGACGCCGGACGTGATGGTAACTCCTCCGGCCAAGATCGAGCAACCGGGGCATAACAATAATGCACCCGGCGGCAGCACAAATAGGGCGACCGACGCCACGGGAGGCAGCGCGCCCTCCGTCTCTTGCATGCCCCCGTCATCGGCGGGGTCTCTTCACTAGCCGACCTCGACGCCCTCAAGGTAACTATAAGCGTCTGCAACTCAAACGAGGACTTCATCTCCTTGCAACTCAAACGAGGACTTCACCTCGATGCCCTTTTTTAGTGGAATCTCTCTGATGCTGTCAGAACCCCAATTAGGGTAAGTGCTAGGGTTTGCTTGTCCCTTTGCATCATGAAAATTTCAAAAGGAAAATAAAAAATGGGGAAGCAGAAAGCCCTGAGAAATTATTTGAAATGGCCAGATAAAAATATTTTTCCAAAAATCATTTGAATTCTTGGAAAATTCCTAGAAATGTTGCTGATCATTTTAAAAGTGGTTTGGGATCAATCCCATGCACATGGAATTTTCTAATATTCAAACAGTGGCTTGGAAATTAAATTAAACTCCAATTTGAATTTAAATTCAAATTGTTTGAATTTCAAAAATCACCAAAACTTATGAGTGGCTAGCTATTTATGTTATAAGTCCACATAAAAGTTTTCATGATTTTATAAAATGCCTTACTATTTTATTTTGGGGCAAAACCAATTACAGAAAAGGGAAAACAGAAACAAAACAAAGAAATTTAAAAAGGAAAAGCAGGCCCAACCGGCTAGGCCGCAGGTCCAACTCACTCCTCCCCGGCCCAAGCCCACGAAAACCTTGTCGTCTCCCTCAACCAGCTCGGTGGCGAGCTGGGAGGAAGCCGGCGACGCCAGCGTGACGACGTGGCCCTTCTAGGCTTCCACCTGCCCTCCGCCAGCGCCAAGAGATCGCCCAGGAGCTCCTACCTCCTTCCCCTCGCTCGCTGCTCTCTCTCTCTCGCTCTCCTCTCGCTGATTTTCTCGCCGCCAGAGAAGAACCGAGCACCACCGCAGAGCATCGTCGTGGTCCGGCGTGGCCATCGCCGTTGAGGAGCCGCGCAGAAGTGTCCCACGTCTTCCCCGTTGTCGACTCCCTCACTGAGCAGCAGATTGGAGGCCTCCTCGTCCCCGAGCCGCCGGAATCGACCTCAACACGCCGTCGGACCCGCGAAGACTCGCCGGGAAATTCTTCATCACCGAGCCCCCTCCGGCCTCCCCGTGCTCGCCATCAAGCTCTGGTGAGCTTCACGAGTTTTTTCCCCAAGACCGCGCTCGTTTTGGCACCCCGTAGCCGCCGCTCCGCCCTTCCAGTGCTCCGGCCACCGCAACCGTTGTCGCCGCCGTCACTCCGGCGCCCTTCAGTGACCCCGCTGTGGCCTGGGTGACGCGCGCTTATCCCCTGAACGCGTAGCTGGTCGCGGTGCTCGATTTGGTGCACTGCACCGCCGTCCAGGAGAGCGCCGCCGTGCTCGACGTCGCCGGCGTTGAGCCGCCGGCGAGTTGGGATTAAGATAACCCTAATCACCCAGCTAAACCCACACCGAGTCCATGACAGGTGGGCCCTGCCCTAACTTAACCCCCCTGTTATTTAAATCAAACTGGGATTTAACCCCCTGAGGCTGACAGCCTGGACCCACTGGTCAGCCCCCCCCCTGACGTCATCCCCACGCAATGCTGACGCAGTAAAGAATTTCCAGAAATAGAAAAGAATTAAAGTAATTCCAGAAATTCCAGAAAATGAATTAAACTTGGGAAATTCATAACTAATTCATATGAACTCCAAATATAGCAAATAATATGTCTAAAAATATCAGAAAAATCCAAGGATTATGAATATCGGCTCTTTTTTCATGTTTGACCATTTTAAAATGGGTGAACAGTGCAAAACATCCATATGGCTTTAATTCAAATTCAAATTTGAAGCACATTTGCAAATGACTTTGCATTTGACTTCTTTTAAATGGAATTGTAAACACATTGTGACCAAGAACATCACCATTTCAATATTGATCATGTGTTTGATGCATTGCAAATAAATTTATACCATTGTTTGATTGTTTGCTCGATAGACGTGCAACTGGAACCGGAGGCCACCCCCTTCGTTGAAGACCCCGTTATCGAACCTCGTCAGCAAGGCAAGGAAACCCCATTGATCATGTCTATAAAATCCTATTTCCCTCTCAGTCTCGCTTATGCATGTTTAGGAGATCACCGAGACACGTTCTTTCGCATAGTTGAACCCATTCCGATGCATGACCTATCATTTTGCCACAGTATTAAGCAGACCACAATCCTAGCTGACATAGGAGTTGTATGATATCATGAAGCCCCTGCAACTGTTACTGCTTTTGCTGCTTAGTGATACAATGAGGATGTTTTGATTGTGAGTCGGGATGGAATGAACACAGTGGTGTTGATGAAAGTGAAACGTGTTGGTGAATCCACCTAAGCAAAGGTGAACGATGAGAGGCTGTGTAGGAGTACACAGTGGGTTGTCTCGTTGAACACTGTCCTAGGCCCCGAGTTCCTGTTTTGTGATCCAAGACAAAGAGTATGACCACATGTAGGGTTTTATGGGAGCCCCGTTTGGCCTCTTTACGTACCCGATCCGTCCAGGAGTCACAATAGATTCGGGCTTTCCATTTGGCATGTGCATAGAAAAAAAATAAGGAAGGTTGCATCATCCTAGATATGTGGTGGACTTGTGAGGCAGTGAAACCATCTGGCAGACGTGGCGTCTCGGTCCCTTACATTATCTGAGTCCGTTTCGTGGAACCGGCCGGACTCTCGAGCGGTGCCAAACTCAGGTAGTCGACTCCTGGATTAGAGAAGGTGATGTGAGGTTAGTGCCTTGGTTTCATCCACGTCCGACATCCGCTTGAAGGATGCCCAGAACGAGGCGATAAGTGATGACACGCGTGTGAAGATGTACACCCCTGCAGGGTTAATGAACTATTCGAATAGCCGTGTCCGCAGTTATGGACTACTTGGAAACCTCTACTTGATCATAGACAACTTGAATGGATACTTATAAAATCCGCAAGATAAGCGTGAGTGCTATGGTGTGCTTCTTCGTGGGGAAGTCGAGGAAGTAACCATAGTGGTGTATTGTTGGAGATGTAGTGGACTCGTGTACGCTTCTTACCTCAAGTCTGGTACTCGTAGTACAGGATTAGCCAAGTCAAAGCTGGCACTTCTGCAAGTGAAACCCCACCTCCCTTTACCTTAATACTTGAGCATGAGTAGTTTAGTTCCGATGTAAGTCTTGCTGAGTACGATTTTGTACTCACGTTTGCTTATTCTATGTTTTAGATGAGAACCGGACCCCGATGGAGTCACTTTCGTGAAGCTCGATGTTGACCTTGGTAGTATAATCCCAGACAGCAGTCTGGTCCCTCGTGGAAGGGCATGTTTGTTTACAAGGCTTCTCTAAGCCATTTGTTAAACTTGTCTGTACTCAGACCTAAATTGCTTCCGTTGTATGATGTAATGTTGATCACCGACATGTGATCTTTGTATGCTATATGCGTATATCAATAAAGAATACCTTGTACAGTTATGTGAAGATACCTGCTGTTCATACTAGGCATGTGTGCTGCGTGTATGTTATAACATGCATGCCTTAGTATGGGTTTTCGAGACCTTAGTTGTGATCTGGCTGGCGGTCTTTTATACACCAAGTGGCCCTTAGATGTGCGCAGCTTGGGGCATCGCGATGCGATTGTTCGTGACCCTGTCACGTGCACACTTTGTTGTATGATCGAGCCCGCCCTAGACCCCGACTAAGTGATCGGGCTGGAGTAAGTGAATGTAAGAGTTAGGATCCAATCGATAACATGGTTGAGGCGACTTGTCTATGAGTATGGGATTCACCACCCATAAGCATTTAGACTTGTGAGCGGACATTGAGGACCCATCTCAGTTGATCATCCGGCCTGAATGGGATGTCCCTCACGTTCGATGCTTACCGAGAACGTTCTGTGCTTGGCCTTGTCTGCTTAGACAAGTGGGTACGGTTCTCGGCTCTCCATGTGATTGTATCGTGACTGGAATTACATACGCTAACCCCGGGTCCCGACAGACTTGGTATCAGAGCAGGACTGCCTGTAGGATTATCAAACCCTTGGTCGAAGTCGAGTCTAGCATTCTATAGTTATATAGTTACTTGGGTATATAAGGGAACAACGTAAGGCTTCTTTTTCTCCTTACCTCATCGATCTGAGTTCTGGGTCACCCTTATCTTTTCTACGGGATGATAGGACTAGGCTCATCTATGTCTTACTAGAACATCTCGCTGAATGCTTCCTTGTAGCCGTAGGACAGTTGTGGTCGTCCAGACTCATCGTTCTGTTGAGTTCCTTGAAGAAGTTCTGTCCAATTTCTTCGAGGTTGTTTCATTTTCCATCACGGTGTAGCCGTTATGCTGCCGGATTTGTTCCGTGTTTCTGTGGATCATTGCCTTCGCATTATACGCTTTTCCGCCTTCATCATATCTTGTTATCCTTGAATTCATCTTTCAACCTGTTCTGATTGTTGATTTTTATCACACAGGATGTCAGGTGGAACTCGTAGTGCTGTTCGTCGGAATCGAAATGATGATGAACCCCTACCACCGCCTTCTGCGGCGGAAATCATGATAGAAGCTGAGAAGAATCAACGTGATCAAACACGTCTTCTGGAGCTCATAGAGCAGAATACCTCACGTCATCGTAATGTGGTTGTGAGCATTCAGGACTTCATCCTCCTCAAGCCACCGGTATTCCGATGTTCTTCTGAGCCCCTTGAAGCTGATGATTGGCTCCGTTCAATCGAGCGTAAGCTTGATACTGCACATGTTGCTCCCGGTGATCGAGTTGTTTTCGCGGTATACTTCTTGGAAGGTGCTGCTGCTGAATGGTGGGAGAACTATGTTACTATGCAGCCAGTTAGTCACTTAGTGACTTGGCAGGAGTTCCGTGATGCCTTTCGAGGGTACCACCTTTTGGATGAGTTGATGGAGCGCAAGAAGGAAGAGTTCTGCAATCTCACTCAAGGAGAGATGTCCATCCATGAGTATGTGAGAGAATTCAACCATCTTGCTCGTTATGCCCAAGATGAGATCAGCACCGATGCCAGAAAGCAGGCAAGGTTCCGCAAGGGACTTAGCCCCATCCTTCCTCATGATCTCAACCTCATCGAATTTGCCACCTTTGAGGATTTAGTCAACAAATCCTTCAGAGCTGAGCATGGCAATGAAATTTTCGAGGAATCCCGCAAGCATGCTCTTGAGCTTGCTCCTTCTTTAAGTTCAGCCCCTCAGAAACGCCAAATTTGGATTCCAACCAGAGCCATACCTCAAAACCTTCTTCAGAGGCCACCACCAAATATATGCCATCCACCCCAACACATTATTCCACCCCGGAATGATGGTGTGCAACCAAGTAATCCCACTCCCAACATTTCAGACAGGGTATGCTTTAAGTGTGGTCTTCCAGGCCATTACTATCGTCAATGCCCTCAGGTCTTGATGGCACCACGTCATTCTCGACCCAAGCCTCCAAAGAAATCAACCACCAAGACCATTCCAGCAAAGCTTTTAGTCACCAGTAGTGGATGTGTGAAGCAAATCTCAGTTGAGGAAACCACTGATGCTTCTGACGTCATTCTTGGCACACTCCCAGTCAATCATGTCCCCGCCTCCGTTCTTTTCGATCCAGGAGCTTCTCATTCATTCATGTCGGAGAGTTATGCACTTCGTCATGAATTCCCTTTTGAAGAAATGTTTTCCCCAATGATCATTCAAACTCCTGGTTCAAAGTGGCAAACTAATAGAGTAAGCCATGGCAATCAAATTGCAATTGAGGGTTTAGTATTCCTTGCTTCTCTTATAGCCCTCAAGTCTTCGGAGATTGATGTCATCCTAGGAATGGATTGGTTATCAAGGCAAAATGCTTTTCTTGATTGTAAATCCAAATCAGTCAAACTCACCCATCCTTCAGGCCAGACCATTGACTACACATCACCCAGCTCTAGAACCCAGATGCATACTTTGAATGTGCTTCCCCTTCCAGACCTTGAAGATGTTCCGGTGGTTCGCGACTTCCCAGATGTCTTTCCTGAAGAGCTGCCGGGCATGCCACCCGACAGGTGTGTAGAATTCATAGTGGATCTTATACCAGGCACAACCCCAATTTCCAGACGTCCATATAGAATGGCCCCACATGAGTTAGCTGAGCTAAAAACCCAACTTGATGCTTCGTTGGCAAAAGGCTTCATCCGCCCTAGCTCATCGCCATGGGGTTGCCCCGTTCTGTTCGTAACGAAGAAAGATGGAACAGAAAGGATGTGCGTAGACTATCGCCCGCTAAATCTAGCGACGATAAAGAACAAGTACCCACTGCCCAGGATCAATGATCTTTATGATCAACTTGCAGGATCCTCTGTCTTCTCCAAGATGGATTTGAGATTAGGCTATCATCAAATCAAAATCCGAAACGAGGACATTCCAAAAACGGCTTTTACTACTCGTTATGGTCTTTACGAGTACACCGTCATGTCCTTTGGTTTAACCAATGCCCCCGCCACATTCTCACGCTTGATGAATTCGATCTTCATGGAGTACCTAGATAAATTTGTTGTGGTTTATCTCGATGATACTCTCATCTACTCGAAGAACGAAGAAGATCATGCCCAACACCTAAGGCTGGTATTGATGAAACTTAGAGAGCACCGCCTTTATGCCAAGTTCTCCAAGTGTGAATTTTGGCTACCAGAAGTGACCTACTTAGGCCACGTGATTTCTGCGAAAGGTGTTGCAGTCAATCCCGAGAGAGTTCAGGCCGTCCTTGAATGGACTCCACCTGAATCGGTTAAGCAAGTTAGGAGTTTTCTTGGCTTAGCAAGCTATTGCCGCCGCTTCGTCGAGAACTTTTCTAAAGTTGCAAAGCCTCTTACTGAACTCCTCAAGAAAGATAAGAAATTTCAATGGACCCCCAAGTGCGAGGAAAGCTTCCAAGAGCTGAAAAGAAGATTGACTTCTGCACCCGTACTTGCACCTCCAGACACCAAAAGGGATTTCGAGATCTATTGTGATGCTTCGCGGCAAGGGTTAGGATGCATACTTATGCAAGATCGACATGTGGTAGCTTATGCTTCACGCCAGTTGCGGCCACATGAAGAAAACTATCCAACCCATGATCTTGAACTGGCTGTCGTAGTTCATGCCCTGAAGACTTGGCGACATTACCTCCTTGGTAATCGTTGTGAAATTTATTCCGATCACCAAAGCCTCAAATATATTTTCACCCAGCCAGATCTTAATCTCAGGCAAAGACGCTGGATAGAGTTGATAAAAGATTATGACTTAGGAATTTCTTACACCCCAGGCAAGGCCAATGTCATGGCTGATGCACTAAGTCGTACGTCGTATTGTAACAACCTCATGTTACAACAGTATCAACCATTTCTTCATGAGGAATTTTGCAAGCTCAATCTTGAGATAGTTCCTCGTGGATCTCTTTTCAGCTTGGTGGCGAAACCAACCCTTGAGGATCAAATCATAGCTGCCCAGAAACAAGATAGTAGTATTCAAGAGATCGAGCAGAACATTGCTAGCGGAGTTTCTAAATGTTTCTCTGCAAATGATCAAGGAACGATATTCTTTGAAAATCGTTTGATAGTTCCTGAGAATGAAGACCTAAAGCAGCTGATCCTTCAGGAAGCTCATGACACTCCCCTCTCAATTCATCCCGGTAGCACAAAAATGTACCGAGATCTACGCCAGAGATTTTGGTGGACCCGGATGAAGAGAGACATTGCACAATTTTTTGCCGAATGTGATGTTTGTCGTCGCATTAAGGCAGAACACCAAAGACCTGCTGGTACTCTTCAGCCATTGTCTATTCCCGAGTGGAAATGGGACAAGGTCGGTTTGGACTTCATCACCGGCTTTCCAAAAACCCAGAAAGGAAATGATGCCATATTCGTGGTCATTGATAGACTTTCCAAAGTTGCTCACTTTCTTCCTGTTCGCGAGTCTATAACTGCTAGCCAGTTAGCGGACTTGTATGTCTCTAGAATCGTGTCTCTTCACGGTGTTCCGTTGGTGATCAATTCTGATCGTGGTAGCCTTTTCACCTCTAGATTTTGGGAAAGTTTTCAGAATGCTATGGGAACTCATCTATCCTTTAGTACAGCTTTCCATCCTCAGTCTAGCGGTCAAGTTGAAAGGGTTAATCAAATTTTGGAAGACATGCTCAGAGCTTGTGTTATCTCTTTCGGAAAGAATTGGGAGAAATCTCTTCCATTTGCCGAATTTGCTTATAACAATAGCTATCAATCTAGTCTGAACATGGCTCCCTTTGAATTCCTCTACGGACGACGATGTCGAACACCCCTTAACTGGTCAGAAACCGGTGAAAGACAACTCTTTGGACCGGATATGATCAAGGAAGCAGAAGAGCAAGTTCGCATTGTTCGTGATCGTTTGAAAGCCGCTCAGTCTCGTCAAAAGAGCTACTATGATCGTCATCATAGAGAGGAGAGCTACAATATTGATGAGAAGGCTTACCTTCGGGTTACTCCTCTGAAGGGAACCCAAAGATTCGGTATCAAAGGCAAGTTGGCCGCACGTTACATCGGACCTTTCCGCATTCTCGCTAAACGTGGAGAAGTTGCCTACCAACTTGAACTACCTCCGCACCTTTCCCGAGTACATGATGTATTCCATGTGTCACAACTCAGGCGTTGCTTCAAGGACCCCATCCGCGAAGTCGACCATGAAACGCTTGATCTCCAAGATGACCTTTCTTATCGAGAGTACCCTGTTCGTATTCTTGATTCAGCAGAACGTGTCACTCGTCGTCAGAAGATCAAGTTCCTTAAAGTTCAGTGGTCACATCACTCCGAGAAAGAAGCAACCTGGGAAAGAGAAGACCGCCTCCATGCCGAGTACCCCACCTTCCTCCCGACGACTTCTGAATCTCGGGACGAGATTCTTTTGAGTGAGGGCGAGTTGTCAGAACCCCAATTAGGGTAAGTGCTAGGGTTTGCTTGTCCCTTTGCATCATGAAAAATTCAAAAGGAAAATCAAAAATGGGGAAGCAGAAAGCCCTGAGAAATTATTTGAAATGGCTAGATAAAAATATTTTTCCAAAAATCATTTGAATTCTTGGAAAATTCCTAGAAATGTTGCTGATCATTTTAAAAGTGGTTTGGGATCAATCCCATGCACGTGGAATTTTCTAATATTCAAACAGTGGCTTGGAAATTAAATTAAACTCCAATTTGAATTTAAATTCAAATTGTTTGAATTTCAAAAATCACAAAAACTTATGAGTGGCTAGCTATTTATGTTATAAGTCCACATAAAAGTTTTCATGATTTTATAAAATGCCTTACTATTTTATTTTGGGGCAAAACCAATTACAGAAAAGGGAAAACAGAAACAAAACAAAGAAATTTAAAAAGGAAAAGCAGGCCCAACCGGCTAGGCCGCAGGTCCAACTCACTCCTCCCCGGCCCAAGCCCACGAAAACCTTGTCGTCTCCCTCAACCAGCTCGGTGGCGAGCTGGGGGGAAGCCGGCGACGCCAGCGCGACGACGTGGCCCTTCTAGGCCTCCACCTGCCCTCCGCCAGCGCCAAGAGATCGCCCAGGAGCTCCTACCTCCTTCCCCTCGCTCGCTGCTCTCTCTCTCGCTCTCCTCTCGCTGATTTTCTCGCCGCCAGAGAAGAACCGAGCACCACCGCAGAGCATCGTCGTGGTCCGGCGTGGCCATCGCCGTTGAGGAGCCGCGCAGAAGTGTCCCACGTCTTCCCCGTTGTCGACTCCCTCACTGAGCAGCGGATTGGAGGCCTCCTCGTCCCCGAGCCGCCGGAATCGACCTCAACACGCCGCCGGACCCGCGAAGACTCGCCGGGAAATTCTTCATCACCGAGCCCCCTCCGGCCTCCCCGTGCTCGCCATCAAGCTCTGGTGAGCTTCACGAGTTTTTTCCCCAAGACCGCGCTCGTTTTGGCACCCCGTAGCCGCCGCTCCGCCCTTCCAGTGCTCCGTCCACCGCAACCGTTGTCGCCGCCGTCACTCCGGCGCCCTTCAGTGACCCCGCTGTGGCCTGGGTGACGCGCGCTTATCCCCTGAACGCGTAGCTGGTCGCGGTGCTCGATTTGGTGCACTGCACCGCCGTCCAGGAGAGCGCCGCCATGCTCGACGTCGCCGGCGTTGAGCCGCCGGCGAGTTGGGATTAAGATAACCCTAATCACCCAGCTAAACCCACACCGAGTCCATGACAGGTGGGCCCTGCCCTAACTTAACCCCCCTGTTATTTAAATCAAACCGGGATTTAACCCCCTGAGGCTGACAGCCTGGACCCACTGGTCAGCCCCCCCCCTGACGTCATCCCCACGCAATGCTGACGTAGTAAAGAATTTCCAGAAATAGAAAAGAATTAAAGTAATTCCAGAAATTCCAAAAAATGAATTAAACTTGGGAAATTCATAACTAATTCATATGAACTCCAAATATAGCAAATAATATGTCTAAAAATATCAGAAAAATCCAAGGATTATGAATATGGGCTCTGTTTTCATGTTTAACCATTTTAAAATGGGTGAACAGTGCAAAACATCCATATGGCTTTAATTCAAATTCAAATTTGAAGCACATTTGCAAATGACTTTGCATTTGACTTCTTTTAAATGGAATTGTAAACACATTGTGACCAAGAACATCACCATTTCAATATTGATCATGTGTTTGATGCATTGCAAATAAATTTATACCATTGTTTGATTGTTTGCTCGATAGACGTGCAACTGGAACCGGAGGCCACCCCCTTCGTTGAAGACCCCGTTATCGAACCTCGTCAGCAAGGCAAGCAAACCCCATTGATCATGTCTATAAAATCCTATTTCCCTCTCAGTCTCGCTTATGCATGTTTAGGAGATCACCGAGACACGTTCTTTCGCATAGTTGAACCCATTCCGATGCATGACCTATCATTTTGCCACAGTATTAAGCAGACCACAATCCTAGCTGACATAGGAGTTGTATGATATCATGAAGCCCCTGCAACTGTTACTGCTTTTGCTGCTTAGTGATACAATGAGGATGTTTTGATTGTGAGTCGGGATGGAATGAACACAGTGGTGTTGATGAAAGTGAAACGTGTTGGTGAATCCACCTAAGCAAAGGTGAACGATGAGAGGCTGTGTAGGAGTACACAGTGGGTTGTCTCGTTGAACACTGTCCTAGGCCCCGAGTTCCTGTTTTGTGATCCAAGACAAAGAGTATGACCACATGTAGGGTTTTATGGGAGCCCCGTTTGGCCTCTTTACGTACCCGATCCGTCCAGGAGTCACAATAGATTCGGGCTTTCCATTTGGCATGTGCATAGAAAAAAAAATAAGGAAGGTTGCATCATCCTAGATATGTGGTGGACTTGTGAGGCAGTGAAACCATCTGGCAGAGGTGGCGTCTCGGTCCCTTACATTATCTGAGTCCGTTTCGTGGAACCGGCCGGACTCTCGAGCGGTGTCAAACTCAGGTAGTCGACTCCTGGATTAGAGAAGGTGATGTGAGGTTAGTGCCTTGGTTTCATCCACGTCCGACATCCGCTTGAAGGATGCCCAGAACGAGGCGATAAGTGATGACACGCGTGTGAAGATGTACACCCCTGCAGGGTTAATGAACTATTCGAATAGCCGTGTCCGCGGTTATGGACTACTTGGAAACCTCTACTTGATCATAGACAACTTGAATGGACACTTATAAAATCTGCAAGATAAGCGTGAGTGCTATGGTGTGCTTCTTCGTGGGGAAGTCGAGGAAGTAACCATAGTGGTGTATTGTTGGACATGTAGTGGACTCGTGTACGCTTCTTACCTCAAGTCTGGTACTCGTAGTACAGGATTAGCCAAGTCAAAGCTGGCACTTCTGCAAGTGAAACCCCACCTCCCTTTACCTTAATACTTGAGCATGAGTAGTTTAGTTCCGATGTAAGTCTTGCTGAGTACGATTTTGTACTCACGTTTGCTTATTCTATGTTTTAGATGAGAACCGGACCCCGATGGAGTCACTTTCGTGAAGCTCGATGTTGACCTTGGTAGTATAATCCCAGACAGCAGTCTGGTCCCTCGTGGAAGGGCATGTTTGTTTACAAGGCTTCTCTAAGCCATTTGTTAAACTTGTCTGTACTCAGACCTAAATTTCTTCCGTTGTATGATGTAATGTTGATCACCGACATGTGATCTTTGTATGCTATATGCGTATATCAATAAAGAATACCTTGTAGAGTTATGTGATGATACCTGCTGTTCATACTAGGCATGTGTGCTGCGTGTATGTTATAACATGCATGCCTTAGTATGGGTTTTCGAGACCTTAGTTGTGATCTGGCTGGTGGTCTTTTATACACCAAGTGGCCCTTAGATGTGCGCAGCTTGGGGCATCGCGATGCGATTGTTCGTGACCCTGTCACGTGCACACTTTGTTGTATGATCGAGCCCGCCCTAGACCCCGACTAAGTGATCGGGCTGGAGTAAGTGAATGTAAGAGTTAGGATCCAATCGATAACATGGTTGAGGCGACTTGTCTATGAGTATGGGATTCACCACCCATAAGCATTTAGACTTGTGAGCGGACGTTGAGGACCCATCTCAGTTGATCATCCGGCCTGAATGGGATGTCCCTCACGTTCGATGCTTACCGAGAACGTTCTGTGCTTGGCCTTGTCTGCTTAGACAAGTGGGTACGGTTCTCGGCTCTCCATGTGATTGTATCGTGACTGGAATTACATACGCTAACCCCTGGTCCCGACAGATGCATATATATATATATATCTTTCGCAGGAGGACACTCCATGCATTCTATTACAAGTCGTGGACGGCGAGTTGAAGGATGTTGCCAAAGGTAAAATCATTGAACCACAAAATCGAATCATGCACAATATGCCGATGGCACCGGAGATGCATAGGGTTCAAATCTCTCTCGTGATTTCGGGCTACGAGAGAGTTGAACCTCCCATTCAACCCCCCGGATACAATGAGGATGAGTCGGCAGTCCTCAGTGACTGTTTCAACCAAATATGCCTATGGCCGAAGAGCCAAATGCGTTTAATGACGGGGGAAAGGGGCACCACACCTAGGACAACACCGCTAGTCATCGTGTCGGTGCCACATGATCCCATCGGAGCACAACAAGAAGACGATGATCTTGATGATGATATCAGCGCCGACCAGTTCATCAATACTTTGTATGATGCTGATGACTTATTCATGCCTCCTGCTGAAGGAGCCTGTCAGCATGACGAGGAAGCTCGCGGTCCAGCTGATCCTGCGGCGAAGCCTGCTTGCTCCACGCGTCTCTTCGCTGCTTCTCAGGACATGTCTCCAGCAGCTTGCGCCTTCACCGAGCCTCAAGCAGATGCCACAAGATCTATTCTCAGCCCGTCCACACTCCATAAGGCGGCCACTGAGCAGATAAAGGCCGGTGACTGCTCAAAATCAGAAAAGAAGAAGGGACGGAAAAGAAAGAAGAGCATCACTTCGAGTATCCAACCTTCGATGCCGATCCGGGCTCAGGACGGGCCACCAAGACCTAAGGATCTCTCGTTTGAAATCCATGTGGCTGGTAAGGCGATGCTACCTAAGGACATGCTGGACCTTGCAACTTCGGATATGTAGAGTGTGCATCATAGTATTATGGCATTAGAGAAGATTCTTCTTCGAGAAGAGAATCCCTCGTACCCGGTTTTCATGGCCAAGGTGCCACTCAACATGGGCTTCATCAACACTATCCCCGCGGATATGATAATCCTACGGTTTTCGGAGATCTTCAATTTGTACCATCTCAAGCGGCTGGACCATAGCCTTATCCGTCTGTTCTCGCTCAGCCTTTCTATGAGTATCAGGAGAGATAAGACCCCGAGCGTCGCGATATTGGACCCCTTCTACATGCGTGAAAGCATCTTGATGGACGACGGGGACGCGGCTCTCGCGGCGGGGTACATCACAGACTTCATGCTACGGAACGCCGACAAAGATTCATTTCTTATGACCTACTCTCCCAAGTAAGTCATTCGCTCGCCTCCGTAGCATATATGCTTTCTTAGCTTTCCATTGTCCTCTTCCAACATTCCTTTTGGATTGTTTTAATTATGCAGTGAGGATCAAGACTGTGTGCTCATCTGCTTTTCACCGCAACACTCGCATGCCGTGTATTTAGACTCAGGGAGTGTGAACAAAAAAGATTACAAGTATATCATGAGAGTTTTGGATGATGCTCTCGTCGGCTACATAAAAGACGGAGGCAAGATCATGAAGCACAAGTTCAGGAAAAATCAGCCTGGCGTGAACGTGTTCAACCACGTAACGCAGTTCCCGTGCGTCAAGCAGCCGGCTGGCAGTGTGAGGGATGCGTACTACGCCCTTCATCACATGAGGGCGATTGTATAGGAACAACGCAACCTTACGCTGCCAAGTCATCTCAGAGCGTGGGCTGAAAGGAAGGCGGAAATCGCCGATGAAAATCTGAAGGAGGAGTTCTTTCACATCCAAGCGCAGATGGCGACTATCATCCGTCATGAAGTACAAATGAGGGGGTCGATCTTCCACTCCAACATTGCACCATCCAATGGGGAGATAGAAGTCCGCCTAAAGGCCCTGCGTGACACAAGGCCTTTCATGACGAAAGAAGGATGCCGCCCATTCCCCGAGCCGAGTCAAAACAATTAATTGAATGTACTCTTTGTGTAATTTGGATGTACTCTTTGTGTACTAGATGGTATGATGGATGTGACCTCTAAAGCTTTGTTTTGTGCAGGTTGAAGAGCCAACAAGTAGTGATGACGAAAGTAGCTTTCGGTTTTCAATAATTGTTGGACTCATTGTAATTTTGTGATGGAATGTAATCTTGTGAATCTTGTTGGCCTCTAAAACTTTGTAATAAAAATTATATTGCAATTCTTTTGTATCAATAATTGTTGGCCTCATTGTTATATTGTATTTTGCATTTCTGTAATATAATAAAAATATCTGTAATGCTTTTATTCTTTTATGTAATTCTTTTTTTTTATTTTCTGTAATTATTTAGTGGCGCATCTTGTTAGGATTTAGTGGCGCACTGTGAATGCGCCACCCCTAAGGCCCTTAGGCGTGGCGCATACCAGAATGCGCCACCCCTAAGAGCTTAGAGGTGGCGCATTCTGAGATGCGCCACGCCTAAGGGCCTTAGGGGTGGCGCATCCAAAATGCGCCACCTCTAAGCCCTTATTAGTGGCTTGTAGTTAGTGGCGCACTGTGAATGCGTCACTAAACTCAAAAGCAGTGCGCCACCATAAGGGTATTCCCTAGTAGTGTTATAAGATAGTGCGTATATAGAGAGGCATATATGTATCAGCCATAAGACATGGTTGTGTAAGTCTAGATACTTAGGGAGGGTATATCTTATCTAGTGCGTCACTGTATACTTTTTAGCACAGTAGAAATATTTGTATTTATCAAGTGAATAGCATAGTTGATTTGTCCTACCTTGCAGATTTTGTTTATTTGGATTTCTACATGATAGTCTCCTTATTTGCAGCCCATAGATGGATTGGTCGGCGGTGGCGTACACAATGGCATCGCTGCTGTGCCACCACGATGACCCCATCTTGCGGCAACACAGACCTATGATGCCCCTCGGCTCTGATAGATTGCTCCAACAAGCTGCAAGGTGAGACTATCTGATTCCTCTCATGCTGATGTTCTTGCATTAGTGCTAAACCCACAGGCAGGATATCCTTGCAGCAACACATGATAGTCTTTTTGCTGTGAGGTTCTTATTTTAATTTATTATTATGCGATTGTTGTGCTTCTGTTCTTAGGTTGTTGGGTCCTTGATAGATTATTTTTGGTTATATAGCTTTGTGCTGTCCTCAAAATAAATTGTATATGCTCAGTATAGTAGATTAATGAATCAGGCTGGTGAAAAATAAAATCTGCCTGTTTTGTCTCTGTATCTATTCCGTTACTTGAGCCATGTCCACATGCTAATTTGTTTTTTCTTTGTGTGTGTGTGATGTTTGTTCAAGATTTTAGATGATGCTCACCTCACGTCTGCATTAGCAATTAATTTAGCTTGGGTAAAAAAAATAACCAGCTAAGGCTAGGAGTACTACTCTATTAAAAAAGTTGTTCGGTTCTCATGAGACATGCATAAATAGGAGATAAGTGTTAATTACTTACTACTAGTTGCAGTAGTAGCTATCTTTTTTGTTGCGGGTGGCAGTAGTATCTAACTTTACTGTGGTATTTGTTGAGGTCATGCAATTTTGTCATACAAAGTTCTACCTAGATAACTCCAGGTTCCGTAGGACTGATCATAATCTGCACGAGATACCATCTTCCTATGTGTGCTGGTGACTTGTGTTGTATGTGTGTAACTGATGCGTGTGGTGTAGGTAGCATGGTAGAGTGGCTGCTTCCCTTGGTAAATATATTTTTATGGAACTTGCAATGATCATAAACATACTCCCAGCTCGAGGAACACTTCCTCTGTCGATGTGCTCTATAGGAATTGATTTATTTAATCGACATGATTGTTTGATGTTGTATATGAAATGTGGCATTTTCCTTTGGCAGATGGGAGGCCCTTTGGTCGTGGTGACCGAGGAGAGCCATGAATCCTCCCAGGAAGCCAAGGGCATGACAATGGAAGCAACATCACAAGGTAGTGCCCTTTGTAATTTATTGTAGCTAGTGCATATATTATGTGTTTTTTCTTTTATTTCATCATAGTTTGTACTTTCTCAAACAAAGTTATGATGCTCAAGCGTCAAAGTTCTAACATGTATTGTGCAGTTTGTACTGGAATGTAACATTATACTTCTATTAACTAGGTAGCTCCCCTCATGACATAACTTGAAATTTATGGATTGCTTGGATAGTTTGCATGAATGATTACATTGAGTGATTTTTTAGTTGACACTAATCTGGAATAGTCAATTGCTAGTTTGACTATTAAATGGCATCTCAAAGTAAATACTTTGTAAGTCAGAACATGTAATAACTATATTATTGTGTATGTACCATTGGTATGTTGGTACCTTGACAATATTCAACATCATTATTTTTATAGATTAGAGTAGGAGAGTAAGACTGATTTACTACTTGACAATATTCAGTAGAGATTAGAGTAGCATCAGAAGTATAAGCACTGATTTTTGTTATGTGATAAGAGTAGCAGCAGCAAATTGTATATAAGCACTAAATATTCAGTAGAGATTAGATTAGCAGCAGCAAACATTGCTTTCTAGATATCCTTGTTGATTTGGACTTTGGTTCTCTTTCCTTTAGGGTTCAACCTACCCGTGGAATTATTGTTTGCTGCTGTAAAATTACCTATTTATTGATTTCTGCTGCTGTGAGTTAATCATACTCTATTCCTTTTATTGAGCTGCTCCGCCACCTCCTCCAGTGTCTTTGCTAGGGCGCCCTATGGCAGACAGGCCGCAGACGCAAGGACCTGCTGCTACCGGTTGGTTGTTTGCCCGGACCATGTCCCCGAGCTGCTCCTACCACCGACCTCCCTCAACTTCGCCTCCTGCCCGCTGCTGCTACCGATGAGACAATTTCCATTATATGTAACATCTTCCTCCCGTCAACGCCATATGTCGCCTTCCATCTTTAAATTGTCAGTTGGTAGTTCTTTTTCTTGTCTGTTTAGCTATTGACATGTATGTTCGCCCTATCATGTATAATCAGATCTGCCATAAGCATGGGGTGATGTCGAGCTGGTTCGAAGAAGAATTTGTAACGTCCGAAGAGTACAATCTTGCTGTTATGTAATGTAATGTATTTGAGATGGTTGTGACTTGTAATGTTGGATTGTTTGTTGCTGTGTAAATTCTGAATTTGCAATATTATTGGTTTACTCCAAATATTGTGCTCGTTTGATGGTATAAAATTGATGTGAACACGGTTTGATTGTGATGTGTAACTTATATTTTCTATCTATTCTGAGTAAAATATTGATTACATATTTATTGGAAAATGGAAACCATAAGAATATTTGCTTGACAGCTAGGACCCACTTGTCATATCCTGACAATTGGGACCCATCTGACTAATGGTCCCATCTTTAGAAAAAAAAAGACAATCCAAATTTCGTGAGGCAAAAGGGCCATGGACCAAAAATAAGAAGGCTGGTTTGTTGGGCTTTGGCCCATGTAGCTGACCAAATTGATATAATATATATATATATAGACAAAAGCTTTCGTATGTGGGTAACTCTGCTACCATACCTATCACGGACGTTCGTTATGCTTTGGGATTCGGTTCCAACTGGTCCCCATTATTTCCAAAAACTAGATGATACCCCGCGCGTTGCTGCGGGAATTTTTCAGAGAAAAAATATAAGAAAAATGATTTTTTTAATATAAGAAAAATGTTTTTTGAAACATGAGAAAATTATTAAGTGTAATATAATTTGATTATAAATTCTCTTTTGAAATCAATACTGTTTAGAGCAAAAATGTAAGAAATTTGTTGAAAATCCAAAAAAGAGAGTATGATTTTTGTTTTGTCAATTTATTAGCTTGATAATATATGGTGAGAGACAATATGAGATGAAAATAATGTTGATTAGAGATAGTGGAGACATCTCCATCATTCGCTAAGGCTAAAGCAATAGAAAGCAATACTATCAATTATATGTGTGCATAGAAAAATAAAATATGAGATAACTCATAATTTGTTTTTTACATAAAAAGGTCTCTTATAAATTGTGAGGCTAAGTGCATAAAAAGTTATTATTTATTTAGGTTGCATGTGCATGCAATTAATGGAATCATGTGCATGCATAGTTAGTGGATTTTTTTGCATGGTGGACCTACTTGATGATGTGAATAGCTTGCATGTCAAAATAGATAAGTTAGCGGGGATGAACTATTTAGGTATTATAGATACATTTATTGATTTTCTATACATCCTTTTTATTTCCTCTTACAGAACATTCCTTGTTTTTTTGGTCCACTAGACCTTCCTCTAGCCTGTCTTCCTAGTTGTCACCGCTGTCAGAATTGCAGATCACGTGAACCATATGGAGCCGAAAGAGCAGACCAAACTGGTCCATCACGTTCTCTCTTCCAATCTAGTTTACCCCCTCGTTCCCTTCCCCAACCACGCACACAGCACACACTCGCTCACGGCACCAGATCGAGATCTAGTTCCTCTCCCCAGCCGCCCTCCTCGCTCACCTCCCCCGCCTCCCTACCTTCTCCAGCGCCATGGCGCACCCTCTCTCCAGCCGGCCTGCTCCCTCACCTCCTCTGGCTCCCACCTTCTCCAGCATCGTGGAGGACCACGGCCACCACGGCCGGGACGACGGGATCTATTCTGGCCAAGGGTAGGCGAGCGCGGTGAGGTGCTGCACCTGCTCGGCCCCGTCACTTGCTCCGCCCCCACGCCTCCCAACCCAGCAGATCAAGATCACCTGCTGGACAAGGTGCTGCACCGGCGTCCGTGTGTCGGCCTCCCCGGCTTCCTCCTCCACCGGCGGTCGTTGGCTTGCCTCCCCGTCTTCCTCCTGCACCGCGACCGTGGGCTGGCCAGGTGCTGCACCGACAACGGAGGGCAGGCCTCCCCGCCTTCCTCCTACCCGAGCGATCATGGGTGGCCTCTCCGGCTTCCTCCTCCATCAGCGACCGCGGGGTTGGCCTCCCCACCTTCGTCCTCCACCACCGACCGCGGGCTGGCCAACGTGGCCAAAGTGCCTCTGCTCCCCCGATCCATCGGAGAGCATGAGTAGGAGGGAGGTGGGGGATGGGGCGTGACCGGCGAATGCTCCCCCACGGTCCTCGGCATAGCCGGTGTCAGGAGTTGCAGGCCACGGAGGCCAATGCGTGACTCCCGTCTCCTCTCTCCTTTTGCGATTTTTGTTTGAGTATTGTTGTCGAACGCATGTGGCACCTTCCCGGATTTTTTTGAAGAACTGCTTGGGTATGCAGCTGGCACCATGTGTGATTCGTTTAAAAACTGTTTAGATATGCATCCCGCACCTATGGATCCCATACGAGTTGTACATGAATTTGTAGGGACACCTTTTTTGTTGAAACTGTAAAGTATATAGAGATGATCGAAACTTTTATGTGTTTCCAGAGTTGGAAATTTATTCTTCAGAATTGTTCCTTAGGAATTTATTGAATAATTTTCTCGCAGTTTCCAAAACAACAGAGGGCAACTTTTTTCTAGTGAACTATTACTTTTGTGAAAGTACCGTTCTTGTATGAAGCTCGCACCTTCTGTGATTTGTGAAAGAACTGTTCCTATATATACATCTTGCACGTTTTTTTTGTTTATGTGGAGGAGCACTGAAACACCAGATGGCACCTTTTGTTTGCGTCGAGTCTAACTCTTGGTACCAGATTATATTGTTGTTCGCACCGAGTTTTCTATCTTTTGGTACCAGCTTATATTTTTGCTGGCACCGAATCTTTCACTAATCGGTAATTATTTCACTTTTTACGAGCGCACTTGCTACTAAAATAGGATGATGTTGTCTTTTTGCTGGCACCGAATTTTCAACACTTGGTATCGATTTTCTATTTTTGCTGGTACTGAATATTTTGACACTTGGTATTGATTTCGTATATACAGGTTACTTTCCAAATAGGAGAAGTATGTTTTTTCTTACTAAATCTTTCAACATTTGAACTGACTGCATATAGATACTCTGACTATGCTAAGTGAGGGTATCATCCTAAAAATAATAGCTCTACAATTGGCCATGTAAAAAAATTCATCAACCGCAAATTGTCCTGGTAAGATTCATCATGTTTTAATTCCTTCATGAAGTCACGATACAACTACAAAATAGCGTGGAACAATGCACCAGGATGACCAGCAGCACATGTGGACATTAGATATGGACAAAAATGTGTGTAAGTATGACATACACATGGTCCAAAACTTCCTGCCGCATGCAGCAGCGTGTAAGGTGCTTTCTCTGAAAAAGTTTTCCCAAAATGTTCATGCCTACATTGAAAGCAAGGTTTCACCTTCCTCTTTAGTACTGCGAAATTCAGTAAATCTAGAAAATATAACCTTATCCATTCAAAAGTGCGGATCTCAAAGCAAAGCAACGGTGCCGATTGCAATGGTTCTAGAGTTACAACATACAGAATCCATTCTCTCTCTCATATATATATATATATAGGCTGAATTATTGGGCTTGGCCCATGTAGACCACCGAATTTGGTTGGGCTGATTTTAATTTACGACGATTTGATTTTGTCGTAACGTTGCCACGTAGGATTGCCACGTAGGATTGGGCTAGATTGCCAGTGATGATTTATGATCGTCGTAAAGGTTACGAAGATCCGGAAATCGTCGTGGAAGTTACGACGATTTCAACCAAAACGTCGTTGCTTTCAGTTTTTGACGCCTCGTTTTCGACGCTCATTTTTTCGTCGTAAGATCGTCGTAAATTAAAAACCGTGACGATGTAGCGACGAAAATATTGCGTCGTGTATTAGCATATTTCTTGTAGTGTCACCATCGTCACGTGCATCATCGAGATCATCATCAACATCATCCCCAACATCAGCACCATCTTCATCTTCATCCAATCTCATCTCACAATTGCAACTTGCATTGTAACTCGTATTATCTACCCTCTCTACTCTATCGGTGTTGATTACTACTTTGTGGTGAATGCTATTGAGTTTTGTTGGAGGAATATCGTTATGACCAGATTGTTTACCACCTATTTATCACCTCTGATCATGATCTCTTTTATGTCTTGTGAGTAGTTACTTTAGTTCTTGAGGACATGGGAGAAGTCTTGTTGTTAGTAGTCATATGATGTTGTAGTAATATGTGTTCTTTGATATTTAAGTTGTGTTGTTATTTTCCTAGTGGTGTTGTGTGTGTCGAACACTCAACACTTCGCCTTATTAAGGACCTAGGGGAATACATTGTGTATAAAGAATGCTTATGGTGGGTTGCCGGAGTGACAGAAACCCGAACCCCAGTTTGCACACTTTTTCACAAGGGAACAATGCATCCTTGATCTTATTGTTGTGGTTAGGCTTTGCCTTAATTTCTATCTTGTATTTCTGGATGCTTGCAAGTTGATTAATCATAAGAGTGCACTTATCTTAGTCTATAAGGTGTGCTAGCATAGATCCACCCACTCAACACTTATCAACACAAAGCATATTATCAATACGGAGTATGGCGAAAGCACGTGACTACCTCTCCATGTGTCCTCAAGAACGCTTTAGTCTTTATAAGTTTAGTTGTCAGGCTTATCCTTTGCTCAAAAGGATTGGGCGACTTGCTTCTCCTCAGCACTATTTACTTTGCTTGGTTTTATCTTATTGTTGCTTATACCGAAAACCCCTAAAAAGTTATCTTTCAGTGCTTGCAGTTTATCCTTGGCCAAAATCACTTATCAATACCTTTCACTCCTCGTTGGGTTCGACACTATACTTATCGAAAACGCTGCAATAGATCCCTTACGGTTGTGGGTCGTCACCATGCGCCGACCACCTCCTGCGATGCCGACTGCGGTCATATAATCGACCAGCCAATCTTCTGGCTTGACTGATCCATTGTACTTGGGGGTGTCCCTGGGAAATGTGAAACCTTTGGGGAACTGCTCTTGACGAATGCGCGGGCCAAAGCATGTTGGACCCGCCAGGACATCGTCTTCTGGTTTCTTATCCAGCTGCAACTGCTCGATTCGGTGCCTTGCATCATTGTCTGCGATTGCTCGAGGACCTAGACGCTGACTTATTGCCGGCCGGATTGATGCCGCCGGTTGCTCATTGCGCCTGCTGTTGACTGCTGGCTCATCCTTCCGACTGCCTCCTGCAGCCCCTTGATTCCTCCGACTGCGGTACAAACAGCCATGCGGCGAAGATGCCTGCCTCTGCTGTCGAGGTGGAGCGTTTGGCTAGTTTGCTCCCGCAGTTGCCCGAACTGATTTTAACGCCACTGGTCCTTGCTGCTCGGTGGCCTCCTTCTGCTTCTGGTTTGCTGTTGTTATGAGATCACGCATTCGGCGCGTCCTCTCCCGCAGCTCTTCTCCCTCCAAGTGGTCCAGCTCGGTGGCGATCTGCTCGGCAGCTCTCATGTTCTTCACAGGAGAACTGTATGAGATCTACGGAGCTGCAATGGTGGATGCTACTGGTTGCTGGGCCCCTCCCAGCTCTCTGCCGACATCTCGGCCTGCAGCTCGGAGCTCATCAATCACTAAGGGTGGGATCACGCGCTTCCTGATACACTGCGCTGCATTGTATTCCCGAACTGTTGCCTCCATACGACGCTTTTCAGCGTCGATCCGTTCTGACTGCTCTTTCAGGCCTGACTCACCTTCTCCAGCTCGGCATGAGCCACAGCTGGATCGGCATGAAGACCTACAGGAGTGGTGAGCACGTCCGGTGGGTTGCTTGGGCCTGCTGGTGCCGTGGTTGCTGCCCTCGCGGCTCGGGTCGCTGAAGTAGAGTTGTTGCGGCTAGACGCTCCCGCCATCATAACCTCCGCACGGATGTGTGCAGTCGTGCCTTCTGTTCCCACGGCATCCGGCCCGCCTGGCAATGGATCTGTCCGAATGGAATGATGACGCCGCGCGGCAGAGGCATTCCTGCCCCAATCCGCGAGGCGTTGTCGATGACGTAATCCCACGCTCCGCTCCTCATGACCAGGCCGGAGGCGAAGCGCACGCGCGATGTAGAGGATGGTCCCGTCCGGATCAGAAATCCAGTCGATGACTCGGCCTGCCCCACGGTGGGAGCCAACTGTCGTCGATTTGTAACGGAAGATGCCATGGGGATGGCCAAAGAGGGGGACAAACCTAGGTTATTGTCGCTGGTACCAGAATCGAGAGTGGGAACACACGGTGAGACACCACGATGTACCCATGTTCGGGGCTCTCCGTAGAGATAACACCCCAAGTCCTGCCGAGCTAACTATATGCAATAACTCTGGCTACAATCAATGCTCTTTGAGCTATTTGAGATGAAGGAGGCGAGGGCTCTAAGCTCTGCTCTCTATGGTCGGTGAAGTTGTAATAAGTGCTCCGTCGTCCCTCACGCAGGAGGGGTACCCGGGGCTCTTATAGGCCGAGCCCGGGGTACAAAGGTAAATGTACAAAGGGGAGGGCCCAGATGTCAGCCTCAGACAAGCTAGGGTCCTCACATCGTGTTCTCCCGGATGACCCGGTGTAGACTTGCGGCTCACCATGCCGCTACTCTGTAGACCTTGCTAGTGAACGGTGAAGCTAGAGACTTAGGCCTGTCGGCTTGTCCACGTGATCGGCGCTGGAGGAGACCGCACGCCTCTGACAGTCCCGATCTTCAGGGATTGCGCATTGAATGCTCTTGTACCAGGTGTTTAACCTGTGATTCTGCTCGGATGTTGCTCTGCTTACTTCGGCCGAATGATTCCTGGGGAGGCCGATTGCGCTCTCTCTGGGGTAATCAGCCTCCAACTTGGACATCTTGGCCCACTTCTTGCTTGATCTTGATGGGTTCGGCCTTGATTAGATCGATGACCATCAGGTCGATGATCTTCGTCTTGATGAATTGTTTCCCCTGGGTGACCCTAACCGGGGGACATTCCCTCGACACTAAGAGCAAGGCACAACCCGACTCCTTGCCAGTACAGGAGCCAATTATCGTGGAAAAGACACCTAGAGTTTCTGAAGAGAAACAGATGAAAGGTGTCACTCCTGTTGAATCAATCCCATCGTCTATGTACAAAGACGACTCCCTGAGGGATGAGGCTGGGGAACCGACTGCTTCCTCTAAGGAAATGGCCGACTCTCAAGACCCAAATCTAACTCCTGCAGCTGACAAAGTTGTGGTTGAGGAGGTTATTGTGACTGAGAGTCATGTTGCTGAGCCGGTTCCTACAGTGGGGACGAAGAGAACAGATGAGGAAAAAACAGTACACGATTCAACCTTTTATGGCGCCTCTTAAAATGTTTCTTTGGAAGATTTGTATCTTGAATCAATGAGTCATCTTGGCCAACAACGTGATTTTATCGTATGCATCAAACATCGTTATCAGGTATGTTTACAGTGATTGTATGTATTTTGTAATGCATGGGATAGCTATACTGATGTAGCCCCCAAGTGCCGAGTTGGGTACTGATGACCACCCGGAACTTGTAGTCGATTAATAGTTTCAAAAGAGTGTAGCCCCCAAGTGCCTGGTTATATACTTGTAATACCTAGGGACTTTAATCTTTCGGGTAGGCTATGGAAGCTAGCCAGTCAGGCGACTCGTCATTTGGAAGAGAAACTGTAAGATGAATCTGAGAAGCAGCAGCAAACAGAAGAAGAAGTTAGCCGGCTTCAGATGAGTTGTTGAAGAAAGAAGAGGAACTGAAAATGTTCAAGTCTCATCATGTTGATATCCAGGTTATCATGAAGCAGTCTGCTGATGATGCTGAGTCTAAGTTACAAGAAGTGGACAAAAGGTTAACTGCTCTTAAAAAGAGCGTTCACAAATTCACGATATCCGTTTTTGGTAAGTCGGTATCGTTAGTGTGAATTTTTAGATTCGTTCGTATGTGCTTGCTGACTTGGTAATTCCTGGTACAGTCAAGCAACATCCAATTCTTCAGGATGCTGCAGGCAAGAAGTTGACCTTGCTATATACACTGGTCAAACATTTGTGCGAGGTGGCTGACAAATCTATTGTTGCAGCTCAGGGTAAACATGTCACCACTCCCATGTTGACCGAGATGATGCAGTCCTTCTCAACTGTACCGGCTTGGGTGGACTTGGCAAATCTCTTGGCATGTCGTTTGGGATTGATGCGTGGTTTAGAACTTTCCAAATCTTATCATCCCGACATGATGCCGGAGCTATTGGTAGATGGTTTTCCTGAGCTCAAAGCCGACATGTCTAAGTTTACTGAAGTCGATTATGTCTACATTGTCAAAGAGACGCGCATTTTTGCGACAAAAATTGCTGATGGAGTCGAATTGCCTGTCTTTGAGCCTGGCTACGACGAGCGTAAAAAGAGGCGGAAGCTTACTCCCCCTGAGCCAGTGAAGTTTTCCGAACTCCCTCCTCCCAAGAAAAAGAGTACGGACCCGGCCACTTCCACCGAGCCGGCTTCAGGTGAGTAGGAGTACGATCTGAGGCTTGAAGATTTTACAGATGTATTTTATGAATACTACGATAACCTCGAAGACCCTGCAGGTGGTGTTGGAGTGCAACCCTGAAGATGTAGTCGGTCCAGGAGGGCGTTATTTCGTTCATGCTACTGCACCCGGGTCTACTTTATTTATCATTTTCCTTTTAGGAGTCTTCATCTGAAAACATTTGGGATGCTAGTGTTGGCTTATTGTAATATTACTTACTCTTGTGCATGATGCACACTCAAATCTTTGTGATACAGTTGAATTTCTCTGCGGCTTTTGGATGCCCATATGATATTTTTTTGTGGATGCCGTCCACTGTCTTGAAATATTTTGGTTTTCTTTCTTTAGCTAGATTAAGATATTCTGATGTATTGGGTTGTGTAATTCATGGCGACACAATCCTACTATCACCATACTTTGATGAAGTCGGTGTATCAGGGAGCTGACTCATCACATATCATTTCCCAGTGATTTCTCTAACAAGCTTAATCATGTCCAATAACCGAAGTTGGTACATATTTTGCTTGCTGAAGCATTTATCTGGTCCATATATGTGTTCATGCTAAGTCAAAAAATGGAAGAAAAATAGAGGTGTATCCCCCATGAGTCGACATGGACTATTTTGTGTGCATGCCGGGTCATAGTGGAATCGACCTGTAGCCCCCAAGTACCAACTTTTAGTTCATCTTACGATGTTTAGTAAAGTCGGTTTTTGATGGATAAGACTACGTAATATATTTGTATATAAAAAAGGAAATGAGAAAAAAGTATGTTTATGAAATGCGAGAAATGTAAAAAGATCATATAGAAGTCGGTCGTACGCGTGACTGTCTTAGCATCCTTTAGCATTACAAGTTCAGCTCAAAACCGACTCCTCGGATAGGAGGATTATGTCTGTTTTGCAGAAAAGTAATCCTGGTCACCTTATTGCGCTTAAGTCAAAACTTATCTGTAAGCAAGCATCGCATGACTTATTCTACTGTTCTCTGTTGATAGAGTCAAACTCGACAACCCCCTGATAGGGTTTGATGATGTTTACTCTATAACGGGTCACGTAGGTCATAGAAGTACGAGTTTGCATCAGCTTACAGGAAGGTAAGCCAGTTAGGCTTGATTTCATGTATATGCCGAGTCCTCGGTTGAATATTTTAAGTTAAAAGACTTCAAACCCCCAGGGTCCCTAAATACAGCAATATACACACCTGGTACCAGGGAAGAGATAATCAGTCCTTCCAGGTTTCCATGAAGTTAAATGCAAGAATGTAATGGAATGCAAAAAATTACAAAAATTAAGAGTCAGCATACAATAATTCTCTTTGATTTAACAAGTTGCCCAGGGACATTCCTGACTTATCTAAGTACAATAGTGATAGAGCTGAGCATTCCACACGGCTCTTACAAGTTTGGAATGAGCTCGTGGCCGCCGGCTCTCGCCTGTTGACTAGGTGACAGGTTTCACTGGACGGACTTTATGATTATTAAAAGAGAAGTTTCACTGTCTTACCAGTAACTTGATGACTGACCACCCTAGCCAACTCCATAAGGTACGGGTCCAAAACTTCTTGGATCTGGAGTCCTTTGATCGTAGGGGGTGACTGTGTGTTCTTCAGGTGGGTTAGGCCGCTCATTTTTTTTATTCCACTGTTGTTTGAACGTAATAATGTGTTAACATTGTTCCCAGGAATGGTTTGCCGGGAAACCCATTCTAGAATGCTTTGGGCAGGGCTCTTGTAGAGTTTTCTCGGAGTTATGCAGCCGAGTTATTTTATCTGTCCTCGCAAGGCTTCCTTGTTTCTATGAGTTGGACCTAGCGTGTCCTTCCGAATCCTCAATAATCTTGCGCTTTCCAGCGTTGTTCCATTTTTTATTTTGAATTCCTTCGTGTTTGGCTTCATCAGAGTTGACGTATCTACTGATGGCGTCTACGAGCCCCTGGAAATCCTCGGCCACTACCTTCATACAGTTCAACATACATAGCATAGGCCCGAGTCGGTCGACTGTGCCTTTGAAGTTAGTTTTAGGTTGAGCCTCCCGTGATTAGGTCTCTCGTGAAGATCGGGTGTGCTCCACGAAATTCTCACGTTCCCAGGATTTTTCCCTTTGCGACCAGGAGACTTTTTCACTCCCAGTCATCTTTTCACGGAGTTACGGCCGGCCTCCATTGGCTGCAAAGGACGCTGGTGACATGAATCGTGCATCCATCATTGTTGTTAAGTCGGCTTCATGTCTCTGAGGGTCCAGGTGCTTATTGGGAGTCGGTTCCGGACTTTGGTTAGTCAAGGTCTTGAACTTTGTTTCTCCAAGGGGATTCTCTGGAGCTTCTTCATGTTGGGCTTCTCCCAAGGGACTTGCTATTCTTGTGTAATCAACATGTTCTTCGTCTGAAAAAGAGACTTTTTCTGGGAGTTGTGAAGTATTGTCCCCTTCCATGGTCTCTACAGGAGGATAACAAGGAAAATCTGGATTATATTTTTCTATCTCAGGTCCGAGCCAGTTTTCTCCAATCAAGCGGATGGATTCGGTGTTGGAGTGTTGTCTTTTTCCATAGCATGAGTCAAGCGGATGGATTCGAATTGATCTGCGGAGTCCAGGTGGTATTGTTGATGAAAAACTTCATGTGCTACTCATGCTTTTCTATTATTGGGTGTCGACTTCTCGATTACAGGGATGCGGAATTGCTACCTATGCCTCGAGAAGATCTAAGTTGAGCTTTACTGTTTGGCCCAAGAGGGGCGGCTTATATAGGTGTCGGGTCCCTCGTTTTACATGAATCCGACTCCCATACGAGATGTAGTCCTAATCTACTTTACAACACACAAGGTAAGTCTATTTCCTTCTACGATCTTCGGTCTTGGCGACGACACGATCTGGCCCAATCCGAGTCTCCTTCTGGGCTTTCATCTTGTGAGTTGGCCTAGTTATTCTGTATGTCGGGTCATGGTGCTAGGCCATCCCCCCGACATTTGGTCTTTCTCGAATAAAAATCTACTAGAAGTTCTTACTGAGATGCGGGAACCGAACGTGAAACGGTAGTTATTTCATTGTTCATGGGATACTGTCACATGTGGATTTTACTACGACAGACGGTGACACCACTACTGGAATTCGACAGTTTGCCGTCTGCCCTAGCGGACGGCAAACACCTATATGGCGGACGACAAAGGCCTTTGTCGTCTGCCCCAGCACGGCAAAGCGCTCGTCAGATGTTTCTTCGGCAAAGATGTTCTTTGCCGTCTGCGGGAAATCGACGGACGACAAAGGCCTTTACCGTCCGCCTTTGTTGAAACAGACGGTAGCGCGAGCGTGACGGCGAAGCTTTGCCAGCCGTCTCCGTCAGGCCGTTAACCGCGGCGTTAGCCGTCCGTCGACAAACGGCAAGAGCCTTGGTAGTTTGCCGTCTGCTCATGGACAACAAAGTCCTGCCACTCGTAGCACGGCCTGGGCGGGCCCACCAGGCAGGCAGGCTGTCGGGAAAGTCTGTTGCCATCTGTCTTTGTAAACCGGACGGCAAACTCCTTGTCTCAGCCGTCTGCTGGTAGACGGCAAACTGACCAAATGGTCACCCAGCTGTTGCGAAATTGTACAGTTGGGCGACACGTGTCCCCTATGCCGACCACCTGCAGACGGCAAAGGCCTTTGCCGACTGCCTGCAGACGGCAAAGAGCCTGCATAGCCCCTTTTTATTCTGTTTCTTTTAAATCCCTACATTTGAAAAAAATATAGACATATTCTCCAATAGTAGTATAAGCACATCTCAACAGAAATATATAAGCACCCATGCATGTTCTCCAACATGTTGATTAACCAAAACTATTGAAATCTCATACTCTCATATACATACATGTCCAACCACAAAATATATGTAGTACATAGTAAACCAGCTAGTATCAAACACACAAGTGACCACATCTGTTTATAAAAGAAACTACAAGTCCAAATGCAGCACTCCATCGTCATAGCATGAATCCCTTGAAGCAAATCTGCAAAATGAAGCTAAAAATTTATAAGAAGAATAAGTAGAAGAAGAAGTAGAATGAGAAGAAGAAGAAGTAGAATGAGAAGAATAGGAAGAAGAAGAAGAAGAAGAAGAAGGAGAAGGAGAAGAAGAAGAAGGAGAAGAAGAAGAACAGAGAAGAGTTCTTCTTCTCTCTTCTCCTTGTTTTTCTTCTCTCCTCTCCTTGTTCTTGTTCTCTCTTCTTCTTCTTCTTCTTCTTCTTCTTCTTTTGTTTTCTTTAGCATTTGTGAGAAGTTAAGCTAACCTTTAGCATTTGTGAGCACATTTTGAGAATTTAAGCTAACCTTTAGCATTTGTGAGCAATTAATCAAACATTAGCATGTTTTGAGCCAATGAAGCTAACTTTAGCATATTGTGAGCAATTTAAGAAACTTTAGCATGTTTTGAGGAATTAAGCTGACTTTAGCATATTGTGAGCCAATTAAGATAGCTTTAGAATTTTGTTAGTGAATCAAGCTAACTATGCATTTTCAAACTAACTAAGCATTTATAAAGCAATTTTGTGAGCGAATCAAGCTAACTATGCATTTTCAAACTAACTAAGCATTTTCAAACTAACTAAGCATATTGTGAGAAATTTAAGAAACTTTAGCATTGTGTGTGCGAATCAAGTTAACTTTAGCATTTTGTGAGCGATTCAAGCTAACTTTAGCATCTTGTGAGCAAATCAAGCTAAGTTGACCATTTTTTGAGAAAATCAAGCTAAATATGCATTTTCAAACTAACTAAGCATTTATAAAACAAAATATACAACACAACTTACCGGAGTGTAGCCCTCAAGGATGAGGTGGCTTAGAAGCATCCGTCAGGTTGCCCGAGGTTGACGGGGGAGAAGGGTCATGGGATGAAACCCTAGAGTTATGTTGCACGAAAAGATCAACTAGCGGTTAGCACGACGCCACTCAATAGGGTATTGATGATCATCGAAAGATACTCACCGTCCCCACAGGAAAAATGATCGGCATTGATGGAGCGGCCGGACCAGTCTTCTCGCACATAGTCTGCACATTTGTTTTCCAGGAGTCAATCATATTAGTTACTAATATAAACAAACATTATAACATGCATTCTTTGGGTGAATATGAACAAGTGACTTACCACGATGAGCTCATACAAGGCCGGTTCGATGCATCGTGGCGTGCCACGGCCTCCTCAAGAGCCTTCGCTGTCCTCTCCTCCGCCAGCCGCTCTCTCTCCGCTGTCTTCTCCTCTGCCAACCGCTCCTTCTCCTCCAGTAGTCGTTGGGTGTTCTTTCGCTCTTTCACAAGAGCTTCCTGCAACCCCACTCCTCTAGTTAGCACTGTAATAATCGATGAGATAACAGAAGAATGGAAGAGTTATTATGGCTAACCTTGATGGCGAGATCGACTGGCCGCGAACGAGTCCTTATAGCAGGACAAGAGCTTGTTTGACGCGCCTTTATCTCAGGAAGAGTCTTATCGCACCTAATCAACTTATCTCCAATGGACATGGCGCCATGTCGACTTCCGCCACCAGAGATCATCACCAGCTCTGGGTCAATAGGCTTCCCACTTGGGTTATAAGCCTCCCCGTGCTTCTCCTTCGCCACCTCAGTATAAGCCTTGAGCTTACTGTAGGCGGCAATGTTGGTGAAAGTCGACGGAGTGGCGAGATCCGACTCTGAGAGCGCCTTTGCCTTCTTGTACGACGCCGTATGGGCCATACCATACATGTCGAACACCTCAGGCACCTCCGTTTTATTACGCTCCTCCTAAAATACAAAGCAGAGCATGATATTAGTAAGTTGTGGGTTCCTAAAAGACAAAGCAAAGAAGAATTTGCATGAAAATTGAAGCAAAGCACATACCCATTTATGCCCGTAACCAGCTAAGTTCAGGCTGCCTTGATGGTGTGGCACACCAACCATTTGTGCGCGCCGGTCCTTGGCATTATTGTGGACGGCCAACCAGGCATCTGAGCACCAGTAAATAAGAAAACTAATAAGTAGCCTAGATAGGAATCAAATCAAGCAAACTATAGAAGACTTAAGAAGGTTTACCGTCATGTACTGGGCCCTCGTCAGTAACTTATTGTGGCACTCCTTCTTGCTACGCTTACGCCCTTGCTTGGCGTAGTAGTCATGGACCGCCTGCACTCGCATCTCGTGCCTTCTGTTCTGTAAGATGCGCGTGGCCTCTGCAACGATCACGTCTGACGCCTCCTGCTCCTTGGACTCATCGACCTTGTAGAAGACCAACAATAGCACGAGACAACACTGATGAGTGCACCAACTAGCTATTGTGAAGTTTTTATTGTGTGAAACAGAAATTACCCAAAAGCCGTTGACCACCATGTAGGCTTTAGTGTGGCATTCGACCCCGTTGATGATCGTATCCGGCAGGGCCGAGGTAGCATAATAGTGCTCCCAAAAGAGTCCAGGCTGCGGAACCTGATCCGGTTCGGGCAACTGAATCAGCCCCGGGAAGTTCTCCCTGATGAGCACACCAAGGATGGCGTTTGGATTGCGGACACCATTGTCGTATGTCCAACCCCTGCAATATAAAAAGGAAAGCCATCACATAGACATGATTATAGAAGGTACCGAAAGAGAGTTTAAGTGCACTTACGTCTCTCCAACAGGTGTAATCAACGACCTATGGGCGGGAGTCACCGTTGGGGGCGGCAGCCGTTTACCCCCACGCTGGTACACGGTGGTACCCTCAGCCACCTCCTCCTCATCAGTAGTGTGCTGCTCCTCGACACCAGCCTCCCCCTCAGTCGTGTGCTGCTCTGACTGGTCCAGCCAGGGACTCCAAGTCGTGCAGGTGGACGTAGCCTCCTCCTCCAACTCAGGCTAGTGGACCGGAGTGTCCGAGGAGGGATCCACCCTGTGCTTTGGTGAATGAGCCGAAGGTGGCGGCAAGGAAGAAGCAGCAACAGTCTGTTTCCCTTTCCCGTGGCCACCACCTGCTTTGCCTCTCATGGTTTTCTTCCGACCTCCTCTCCCCTAGGCACCTTAGCATTAGGAGGCGAGGACATACTCTAGAGCAAAGACCTCCGTAGAGAAGAGGTGTGAGCTCAGTAGCCCGACCCCTCCCTCGTGAGCCTGAGGTCTCGCCCTCCATATCTGTCACAAACCTGCCAAGAATTAAAGTAAACTAATTAGTACAATGAGAAAAAGAAATAATAATACAAAAGTAATTACTACAATAATGAGAATATATATATATTTAATTAAAGTTGAGATGCATTCAACTAACAGTAGTCGGGAACATCTGTCTCTTCTCCGCGATCAATTGAAGGATCGTCATCACTATCACGCGTGTCGTCGATAATGACGGCCTCATCAGGTTCAACATGTCACAACCCCAAGTTAGGTATGTGCTAGGATCAAGTGCTCCTTTGCATCATGTGAAAAATTCAAAAAGAAAATCAAAATTGGGGAAAAGAAAAGCCCTGAGAAATTAAATCAAATGGCCAGATAAAAATCTTTTTCCAAAAATCATTTGAACATTTGGAAAATTCCTATAAATGGTGCTAATCATTTTAAAAATGGTTTGGGAGAAATCCCATGCTCATGGAATTTTCTAATATTCAAACAGTGCCTTGGAATTAATAAAATAACCCTATTTGAGTTAAGATTCAAATTATTTGAATTTTAAAAATGTTGAAACTTTATAAGTGGCTAGTCTATTTTATTATGAGGCCATATAAAAAATTTCAGCATTTATAAAAATACCTAGCTAATTTATTAGCTAGGTCAACCTATTTACAGAAAAAGAAAAAGAAAAAGGAAAACAGAGAAGAGAGGGAGCTTACCTGGCGCCACAGGCGTCGGCCCAACTCCCCTGGCCGGCCCAGCCCACCGGGGGCGTCTTGTCTTCTTCCTCCCCGCCGAGCCAAGCTGCTCGGTGGAGGGCAGAGCACGGCGACGACGCCACGGCGACGCCCTGGCCCTTCTGGGCCTCCCCTCCCTCTCTCTTGCGCCAAGCATCGCCGCAGAACCCCCCCCCCCCCCCCCCCCCCCCGCACCTCCAGATCACCCCAGCCCTCTCTCACCCCTCCGGCGACGAATTCCCGAGCGCCTGCCGGAGCACGCCGTCGTGCCCGACGCGGCCACCGGCCGAGATAGCCCAGACCTCCTTGTCCATCGAGCTCCCCACCGTCATCTTCATCACCGTGCAAAGGGAATCGAGGCCGGAGCCCCTGCAGCCACCGGAATCGTCGTCGCCATCTCGCCGGAGCCGCGGGAGCTCGCCGTTGATTACGTCGCCACCGCGCCTTCCCCAGCCACGCCGTCGTCACCAGCAAGTTCAGGGTGAGCCCCTGCTTCTTTCCCCTCTCCCAGCGCGTGTTTTGGTGCCCGAAATCACCATCGCCGTCGTGCTCCGTCTCCGGCCGCCGCCTCCGTTGAAGCTGTCGTCGCCGTGGAGCTCCCCTGTGACCCCCTCGTGCTCTACGGGATGCGGGCGTGCACGGGGCAGCTCCCAGTGGCCTCCCCGTGCCAAGAAGAGGCCGGAAGCGAGCTCCGGAGAGCCCTCCGCCGTCCCCAGTGGCACCGGCAGCTAGCCACCGGCCGTTTAGGCCTTAAGCACCCCCTTAACCCCCCCTAAACACACTGACAGTGGGCCCCCTAACCCCCTAATCACACTGTTAGTTTAAAACTAACCGGGTTTTAACCCCGAGTGGATGACAGGAGGGCCCCACTGGCCAGAAGCCCCCCCCACGTCATGCTGACAGCATGACGCCATAAATGAATTTCCAGTTAAATAATAAATCAGAGAAATTCCAGAAAATAGCCCAAACTTTGGAAATTCATAGAAAATTCATTTTAACTCCAATTTGGACAAATAATATATGAAAAATGATCAGGAGAAAATAACCTATCCAAATATCCAACTTTCAACTATGTTTGAGTTGAATTTAAAATGGGACCAGTAGCATATGTCATTTGATTTATTTGGGATTTATTCAAATTCAATTCAAATGATTTTGCAACTTGGACCATGGAATTATGCTATATTTCAACCACACTTCAGAGGCATATCATACACATTGAAGATGATTCAAATTGATCAAACCATGTCACATATAACTTGACTAAGTTTGAATTCAAATTGGAGTTTGAATTTTCAATTCAATTTGCAATATACTCCATTCAAATGGAATTGCTTCACACATCAAAGCATATACATCAAGTTTCAACCTTCAACCATGTGTTTGTGCATTGTATTTATATTGCTTCCTTGTTTGTTGTTTGTCGAGTAGAAGTGGAACCGGAGCAGGAGGCTTCCCCCTTCCTTGAAGACACCGTTATCGAAACCTCGTCAGCAAGGCAAGCAAACCCCCATTGATCATGTCTATAAAATCCCACTTCCCTCTCATGTCTCGCTTATGCATTGTTTAGGATGATCACCATGATAACGTTTCTACCGCATAGTTGAACCCATATCCTTTGCATGACCTATCATCTTGTCACAGAAGTAAGCAAACCACAATCCTAGCAGATGTAGGAGTTGGTTGATATCATGTGGCCCCTGCAACTGTTACTGCTTATTGCATGCTTAGTGGTACAATGAGGTTGCTTATGATGTGAGTCGGGATGATGATAAACATGGTGTTGATGAAAGTGAAATGTGTTGGTGAATCTACCCTAATACAAGGTGAACGATGAGAGGCTGTGTAGGAGTACACGGTGGGTTGTCTCGTTGAACACCGCCCTAAGCCCGAGTTCTTGTGTGGTGATCCAAGACGAAGAGTACTACCACATGTTGGGCACATGGACCCCCGCTCAACCTACTAACTCACCCCTTCTCAGTTCAATGAGTCGCATTAGTTAGGAGTTCTGATAGGTCTGTGGCACGGTCTGCGAAGTGGAAGAACGACTATTCAGACCGGCTTGGGACCCTGCACACATCTTATGGGACCACATCGGTAAACCGGCCGGGTTCACGATGTGGATTCCAGCCCAGATAGGCGTCTCCTTTGAATTTGAGTTGGCTGTGAGGTAAAAGTTGTGGGAATTATCCTCGCCGGCACCTCTTGAACGGTGTCGAGTACAAAGGCGGTAACTGATAGATTCATGTGTGTAGCAGTACACCCCTCCAGGGTTAACAAAACTATTCGAATAGCCGCGTCCGCGGTAAGGGACTACTTGGAGAGCTGTGCTCGATTATTAGACAACTTGAACTGGATACTTCTAAAACTCGCAAGATAAGCGTGAGTGCTATGGTGTGCTTCTCGTGGGGAAGTCGAGGAAGTAACCATAGTGGTGTAATTGGTTGAAGAGATGTAGTGGACTCGTGTACGCTCCTTACCTCAAGTCTGGTACTCGTAGTTCAGGACTAGCGAAGTCAAAGCTGGCACTTCTGCAAGTGAAACCCCACATCCCTTTACCTTGATACATGTGCATGAGTAGTATAGCTCCTATGTAAGTCTTGCTGAGTACGATTTTGTACTCACGTTTGCTTAATCTATGTTTTAGATGAACCCATCGACCCTGATGGTCTTCTACCTGAAGCTCGAAGAATGAAGACTCAAACCAAGACCAAGCTAGTGTAGTCCCAGTCAGACGACTGGTTCCCTCGTGGAGGGCTTGTTTTTAGATAAGGCTTCTCTAAGCCATTTGTTAAACTTGTCCGTACTCAGACCTACTTTGCTTCCGCTTGTCTGTTGTAATGTTGGATCACATGCTTGTGATCTCTGTGTGCACTCTGTAAGAGTTATTTAATAAAGATGTATACTTTGTAGAGAATTGCAATGATACCTGCTGTTCATACAAGGCATGTGTGCTACGTGTATGTTTATAACATGCATGTCTTTGTATGGGTTTTCGAGACCTTAGTTGTGATCTGGCTGGCGGTCTTTTATACACCAAGTGGCCCTTAGATGTGCGCAGCTTGGGGCATCGCGATGCGATTGTTCGAGACTCTGTCTCGTGCACACTTTGATGTATGATCGAGCCGGCCCTAGACCCCGACTAAGTGATCGGGCTGGAGTAAGTCTATGTGAGGGTTGTAATACAATCGATAGTATGGTTGAGGCGACTTGTCTATGAGTATGGGAGTTCATCACCCATATCATTTAGACTTGTGTGCGGACGATGAGGACCCATTTCAGTTGATCATCCGGCCTGGATGGGATGCCCCTCACGTACGATGCTTTCCGAGAACGTTCTGTGCTTGGCCTTGTCTGCTTAGACAAGTGGGTATGGTTCTCGGCTCTCCATATGATTGTGTTGTAGCGAGGCTTGCATACGCTAACCCCGGGTCCTGACACAGCAACACCCAACATTTGGAAGGCCTTTATGTAAACGGTCAATCATTGACATGTCATGACGAGGGGGTGACCCCACGAGACTACCCGGTGTGTATGAATACAGGAGGCCCGCTAGGAAGCCACGACAGGCCCATGACAGGCACAGCCAAGCACAGACATAGGAGTCTGCGACTAGTATGGAAGGCACGACTTGGCGTACAAGGCAAGCCTAGAACTAGGAAACTATATTTGTAACCTAGTACGGACTCCCCGAGACCTATCCTAGTATATAAAGACTGGGAGGGGAGACGTCCGGATCAATCCAATACGCATCAGTTCATCTGGTCTTGCGAGAACTCGCCTTGGGCTCCACTGTAATCGCCCCCTCACGCAATAATATTGAGTAGGAAGAGCTTCTCCTATTAGCCGACGAGTCCAACCTGTGCCTTCTCTATGAATAACCCAGAGTCCCTGACCATGGGATTTTCCGGGGATGATCCCCGTCAATTGGCACCGTCTGTGGGAACTTCACAGGTTGGAATCGCGATCTTGGCGGCCTCATCACCGACGTTCGTCAAAGCAGCGACTCCATCAGCACTCATCGACTCCACGGCCCGAGCAGACTCCGATCTATTCGGATCCCTCGGTTTCATGGCTCACCTCCCGACCTTTCGACCGACTTTCGCCGACCTGCGCACCGGTGTCAACCTGATCTTCGGAGCATACCAAATCTACATCAACCATTGGGGATTCCTCCGGCTCACGGATCGCACTCGAGCATCCGCGGAAACAGATCCCACACCAACAATCGAAGTAGCACCCTCCCACGTGGCGATTCCACGAGTCAGCCACAACTCCCAACCCAACTACTCGAGTGGTCCATGGAAGAAGCGCAACATGCGCGCAAGCAAGATGACAGTCAAGACACTGTCCCAAGTGTTCATGGCAGATGTTCACGAACCAACCGCAGATGAAAAAATCCAAGATGACGACATAACACAAAAAAAAGTGAACCGTGGAAGGCGAAGGCGAGCAACCTGCGAAGAGTACTCGGACGAGCAAGCTTCCGACGAGGACATAGAACCATGCGGAGCACTGTGCTTCACACGATTCATACGGGAAACAAGGATGTCGAAAGGTTTCAAGCTAAACTCCACAACACACAAGTACAACGGGCTAGAAGAACCAGAAGCATGGCTCGACGACTACCTAACGGCCGTCAAATTCCAGCGTGGAACCAATATCACAGCAATGCAGTACGTACAACTCATACTCGATAGCTCTGCGCGACACTGGCTGAAGAACTTACCGCGAGGATCAATAAGTTCCTGGAAGCAGTTTCGCAGCGCCTTCATCGAGAACTTCAAGTCCACCTACAAACGACCGGCATCACTCGAGGAGCTGACGGCCTGCAAACAAGGATCCAGAGAGTACCTGCGAGCATACATCCAACGATGGACCATACTCAAAAACTCAGCCGACGACATATCAGACGAAAGCGCAATCGACGCATTCAGGAGAGGCTTGCGACGCATCGACTTCAAGGAGCAACTCGGGCAGATGAAGGTCCGAACACTCGCACGGTTGCTAGAGCAAGCCAACAAATGGGCAGACGGAGAAGACTCCGTACGGAACGAATCAGAGATCCAAATAGCGCGCTCAGTACGCGACTACGACTACCACACCAGCGACAGAGGATTCGACAGAAGGATAAAGCGCTCGAGGCGTAACTTCTACGACGACAGAGGACCCGATATGGTCGCGGCCGGCTTCCCGGACGACAGAGAAGGCAGACACCGCGACGACAAAAAAATGCAACGCATGGGACAACCAAGAAGAAGCACCCCAAGTTCAGAAACGGGATTGGAGGATAAGGCAGCCACGAGATGACGCTCGAACATATCTCTCGGCCAAAGAACAACTCGATGGGCCACGCACACTATACGGGTTCAGAAACGAGCGCGGAGAGCTGAGATCAGGACACACCCTCAGAAACTGCAGACGCTTCATCGAGCTCTCAGAAGAAAAAATCCGATCTACAACAACAGTAGCACAACCTCTCGCAAGCGTAGCAGTCGGGACCATTGCCCACAACGCGCCACCAGCACCTGCAATATCAGCGAGGCAAGTAGAAGTAATCCAAGAACAGAGCACGACACCCGAGGAAGAAGAAAAGTACCCAGAAGCGCACGGCTGGATCTACATGATACAAGAAGGAAGACCGTCAAACAGGCAGCAGAAGTAGGTCACCAGACAAGTTTTCTCGTTGTCTCCTCGCACCCCGCTGTCCCAGAATACTTGCGCGGGTCCGAGACTGAAATCACCTTCTCCCGAGAAGACCACCCGCCAGCCATCCCGCGCCCAGGACACGCCGCATTAGTACTCGAAGCAAGAATCGGAAACTACGACATGTCACGACTCTTCATGGACGGCGGCAGTGGAATTAACATCATATTGACCAGAAGCCTGGAAGAAATGCTCATCCAAAACTCAGCGCTGAAAACCTCAGGCACAACGTTTCATGGAATCGTACCAGGGAAAGCAGTCTACCCCCTCGGAAAAATAAGTCTCGAGGTGGTTTTTGGCAGCACGAGCAACTTCCGCAAAGAGACACTGGATTTCGAAGTGGTCAACTGGAAATCACAGTACCATGCCATCCTAGGACGCCCAGTCTTCGCGCATTTCATGGCAGTCCCACACTACGGCTACCTCAAGCTGAAAATGCCAGGCCCGCGAGGAGTGATCACAGTCAGCGGCAGCTTGTCAAATCCGACCGCTGTGACAAAGAGTTCCACAAGATATCAGAAACCTTCGGAGCACACCAAGCCAGCGGATCCACAACACCAGAGGAGGAGGCCCTACCATACAAGCAAAAGGGAGCCGCATCAATCTACCGTTCTCAAGGCTACTAAGCCATCGATCCAAATAAAGGGGCTGTATTCCAACAACCCCGCCTCGTGTAAGAAATAAAAGGAAAAATATTGAAAATATTCTTCCAAAAAATTCTTTTTGCTCAGTGGCACTCACGGGCTCGCCGCAGCAGCCACCCCCCAAGGCGTTCTTCGCTTACGTGACTCAAAAATTGGCACTCGGGGGCTCGCCGCAGCAGCCACCCCCCGAGGCGTTCATCGCTTACACGACTCAAAAATTGGCACTCGGGGGCTCGCCGCAGCAGCCACCCCCCGAGGAGTTCTTCGCTTACGCGACTCAAAAATTAGCACTCGGGGGCTCGCCGCAGCAGCCACCCACCGAGGCGTTCTTCGCTTACGCGACTCAAAAATTGGCACTCGGGGGCTCGCCGCAACAGCCACCCCCAAGGCGTTCTTCGCTTACGCGACTCAAAAACTGGCACTCGGGGGCTCGCCGCAGCAGCCACCCCCTGTGACGTTCTTCGCTTACACGACCTAAAAATTGGCACTCGAGGGGCTCACCGCAGCAGCCACCCCCTGAAGCGTTCTTCGCTTATGCGACATCAAAACTGGCACTCGGGGGCTCCCCATAGCAACCACCCCCCGAGGCGTTCTTCGCTTACGCGACTTTAAAATTGGCACTCGGGGGCTCGCCACACCAGCCATCCCCCGAGGCATTCTTCGCTCACGCGAATCTAAAAATCGGCACTCGGGGGCTCGCCGCAGCAGCCACCCCCTGAGGCGTTCTTCGCTCACGCGACTCTAAAATTGACCCTCGAGGGCTCGCCGCAGCAGTCACCCCCCGAGGCGTTCTTCGCTTATGCAACTCTAAAATTAGTACGCGGGGACTCCTCGCCCAAAAACTTAGCACCGGACAAGACTAACCTGCACCACACAGGATCGACTTACAATGAACATAGTAAAGAAAAATGAGAGCAGCAACACACGTTGCCCAGTAAAGGAACCAGCGCCAAGTAGGGACTAATCTCCAGGCTCTGATTTCACTTTGCACAGAGCACCCAACCGACGGGCATTATCCTCGACCACCCACTTTACAACTTGACTTGCAGGTTTGTCCGCCACAGCGTAGTGGTCGTCCATCGGCTGAGCTCGACCACCAGGAGGACCTTGAGCTGCCAGCATAATGTCCACTCCCGGCCAATGACTATGGACAAAGGCAAAAGCACAGGGAGCCCCTGCATATATTTGGTGATTTACTACACGCCGAAGATCCACATGCTGAGAGAATACCCGACAAAGCTTTTCAAGAGAAGACGGGACAGGATCCAAAGGATAAAACTCTGCAAAGATCCTGCCAAACACTCTGCAACAGTACTCAAGAGCCCGCGGTACCCTCTCAACTCGCATTCGCAGAATGGAAAACACCCGAGCACGTGCCCTATCCATCCAGAAAGGATTGTTCGCCTGCACAACCGGGTCTTCCAGCCGCAACAACTCCGATTGGAAAACTTCCTCTTCCTCACGAGAACGCCCAGCAAGCACTTCGCAACGGAGAACAAAAGATCAGCCGCAAGCATAAGGAAAAGAATTCGAGCAGTCCAGCGGTTGAAGAGAGACAAACTCACCCTTCAGAAGATGGGACAACTTTATCATCCAAGCCGCCAAGATATCCAAGACGGCTTCAACACGGTCACGTTTCGAGTGATGGACAACAACAACACCCTTCAGACGAACAATCTCACGCTCGGCCTCTTTCAGCCTCAAGCAAACAGACTCGTAAGCACCCTCGCGAGCATCCTCCTTCAGCAAATTCCAAGCCCGAGAAACGCCCGGGATGGCCTATCGCAAAGAGAAACAAGTCAAAGGAAACGAGGAAACAAGCAGCACAAAAAAGCAAAGCAGGTCCATGAATTAAAAAAGATCTGCCGTCCCGCAGGAGGCACATTACAGCTGAAATTCTCAAAACAAAAACAGGTTCACCCTACTCCTCGGCTGAGGAATTGTTTGCAGCCTCCATGACCATTTGCAGCTGGCGGGCCAGCCGAGTGGCTCAATCACTCTGCTCGTCCATATAAGCAGGCAAACTATCCACCATGGAATCCTCAATGGGGACACCATGGCCCAGAAGAACAACAATAGACGTGGCAAGCCCACTCACCATGTTCTCACGAACCAAGCCCTCCAGCTGATCACCATCCGGACCGAAGGCAGCAACCAGAGAATCGAGACCCTCAGGACGCTTCTCCTCATCTGGGAACGTATGCTCATCGAGAAGCTTCAGGAGAGTTGAAGCCCGAGCACAGACATCCCCAACAGCTACTGCAGCACCCGAGACAGCATCTACAGAGCCACAGAGAGCACCCGATCCTGCAGCAGCTACCTCCACCGGCCCAATACCAGCAGAACCTGGAAAAAGGAAAAATACTAAATATCCAGCAAGTTCAGAGACAAACAAATCCCAATAAACGAAAGACAGGACGAGTCCACACACCAGTCAAAGAGCCCGCTAAGTCCTGCAGACGCCCGCACTCAGCCTTCTCGACCTGGAGAAACTGCTCCTTCGCCTGCCGCAACCGTTCGAGCTCGCTATGCTGCGCCTGCGTCTCCTTCTCTTTGGACTCCAGAGCATCCCGAAGCTCAGCAGGCTCCTTCTTCGCAGCCTCTGCCCGCTTGTCAGTACCCTTCTTGCAGCCTACGGAACAAACACCAATCAGACAAACTCAACTAGCAAAAGAAACAAAGACCAAGAATCAGGATCTCACGTCTCATAGCAGTCAAGCTCCCCTGGACCGAGTCATAAGCACATCGCCACCGATCAGTTTCAGTCAGCACGCATTCGCTCATCCGGAACAAAGGCTGAATTCAAGTAAATGCACCAGTCGAAGGATAGGAAAGAAGAAAATCAAACTCAAGACTACAACCAATCACAAATGATTGCTTGCAGCCTCGGGGGCTACTCCCAATGGAAGCACTGCCGTGCTCCCAATATGCATAAAGATCAACAAAGGGAAGCCCAAATCAAAGACTACAACCAATCACAAGTGACTGCTTGGAGCCTCGGGGGCTACTATAGAAAAACACAGAAGGACAAGAAATCACATACCTGCTCCGCCATGCGATCAAAGAACTTTGCTTTATCTTCATCAGAGAGATCCCGCCTCTCCAAGAAGTGCTCCTCAGGGATGACTGGTTTAACATCTGGAGGTAAGTCCCCTTCAGAAGTCGCAACAACCGCATCCGACCCCCCAGATGGAGCAGTCACAAAAATTCCCTCCGCGCCTGCAGTCACAGGGGTCGTCCCCGAACCCAAAGCCACAGGAGTAGCAGAACCAGCCAGCCGATCAGGTGCCACACCAGAATCAGTCGAAGGAGCACCAACAACACCAGCACTCGCAGAGGAAGCAGCCGGAGCAGGAGCAGTCCTACAAACAACTTATCTTCAGAACACCAGTCAAAGCAATGAATATCAGAAATGACAAAGTGGAAAGTTATACTAACCCAGCAGGCGCAGCGCCCAAACGCAGCAATATACCGAACTTGCGTTTCTTCGGGGCAGCTAAGGGAGGACACGGCATAGCAGGCTGCACGACCGTTGGCAAGTCATCACTGTCACCCGCCGCATCACGACCACTAGCACTCAAAGGGCGAGTGTGTTTGACAAGCAGAGGACTCAAATCCCCAAAGTCATCCACAACTGACGGTAGACCACCCGTGGACTCGACAGCAACAACACCCGAAGCGCCAGAAGCACCCCCATCACTCGCGGGCACAGGATCAGCATCGGCATCACCATGCTCATCAAGTATATCCGCATCTTCAGGCTGCGGCGGATTGTTCAACAAAGGCGTGTGACCCTACAGATTAAAGCACCATTAGCAATCAACAGAAACAAGCCAAAATAATAAATAAATAAATCAAAGACAAAAGTACCTGAGGAAGAGGCAAGTCAGCAGAGTAAGGACGAACAAGGCACTCTTCCCCAATGCTCGTGCACTTTGTGACTTGCTGCACCCGGTCCAAAAGGTCGCCACTAGAAAACTCCTCGGGCGAACACCTGGTCAAGTCATCAGACCCAGTGTACTACCACATGGGACGCACCCAATGCTGGAGCGGCTGCACGCGTCTCTTGACAAACACGGAGATAAGCTGGAGGCCAGTCAATTCATCTTTCAAAGCAATAATCTTTTGCACAAACGGCTCCACGAGAGACACCTCGCGAGCAGACAAAGGATGTGCCCACGAAGACCGCTTAACCGCCCGCGCAGCAGGATCAAAAGGGACCAGACCAAAAGGATTCCTTCAACGCACTGGTCCTTCAGATAAAACCAACTCCTCCGCCACGAAAAGACGGAGTACAACTTTTCCAGATCAAAATAGGCAGACTTCTCCTTAATGGAAATACCCACGCCCCCAATGGCATATTCAGAATTTGTCCTCTTCACATTGAAGAGACGTTTCCAGAGGCCCGAATGGGGATAGATCCCAAAAAAACCCTCACAGAGCCTAATGAAGCAGTCCATATGCAGAATCCCATTGGGAGTCAAATCATGCAGTTGCAATTGATAGGCGTAGAGCAACCCTCTGAGAAAAGGATGAATGGGAAGCACAAAACCACGAGGGAAGAAGCTCTGAAAGCATACCCGTTCATCCGGTCGGGGTGCAGGAACCTCCTCATCCCCAGGAATCCGGGCGGCACCATGCGCCACCATGCCGTCCGCCACCAACTCATCCAGATATGCAGTTCCAAAAGCAGACCGCTCCCATCTGCCAGTCATCCTCGCCGACTCCTGTGCTGCACTGCGAGGACGCTTGGACATGGATCTTAGGAAGTAAACCGCACGAAAACACAGGCAGGAGACAAAGAACGAAGAAGGAAGAAGGAAAAAGAGGGAGGAGAAGGCAATGGCTGGGTGAAAACCTAAACAAACCAGACCCCCCGGTATTTAACTAGCAGTTGGAGCAAGCAAATCGTCACCGCTCATCTTGGAACCCAGCAGACGTGTGATACGTCCAAAACGTATCTATAATTTCTGCTTGCTCCATGCCTCTTTTGTGTGATATTGCTATCATATTGATGAACTTCCATACACTTTTGATCATATTTGGACTAACCTATTAACTCAGTGCACCCCAGTGCCAGTTCCTGTTTTCTGCTGTTTTTCTATTTCAGGTTTCCCCCTTATTAAAAGTTCCAGAAAAATTCCGGAAAAAATATAGGAAAAATCAGCGTACCGGAATCTTCGCGAAGAGCCCGAGAGGGGCCAGAGGGGAGCCACGGGGGGCCCAGGCAGCCAGAGGGCACAACCCCACCCCTGGCCCACCTCTGGCTGCTCCCTTTCACCTATTTATTCCCCGTGACGAGAAACCCTCAGGGACGGAACCCCTTTTTGCGATCTCTCCTCTGTTCCGCCGACGCCGCGCTTCCAAGATCGGGAGCACCAAAAGACCTGTTCCCGGCACCCTGCCGGAGGGAGGAATCACCTCCGGGAGCTTCTCCACCACCATGGATGCTTCCCGGATGAACCGTGAGTAGTCCACCTTGGAACATGGGTCTATGATCAGTAGCTATGTGATGTTCTCCTCCCCTCATTGTTCTTCATGGATTAGACCTCTTGAGCTTCCCAACATGAACGAGGCACATATGTAATCTTTTTGTTGTTGCTATGCTGAGTTTGCTGGGATCCGATGGATTATGAGATTATGTTCAGATTGTGTTTGAGTAATATATTTGATTCTCCTCTTTTATATTTATGTTCTTGAGTAGTTCTTGCATGTTCTCCGTTGATGTTTATTTCTTTGGCCAAATAGTAGGTAGTGACTCCAAGAGGGAGCGTTATGTATGATTGTGGTTCATGCCCCCCAATGACTAGCTTGAGTAACAGAAACATTAGTCTAGGGGATGTGTTGTTGCCACAAGGGGGAAAACAACGGTGCTTGTACTTGCGGGTGCAAGGATTGTTTACTTTACGCAAAGTTCTTTAATGCACTTGTCTGTTGCTTTGAGTTTACACTTTGGGTGGGATTTGCAACTTAATACCAGCGAGATGTTCTGGATAGATATCTCAAGGTGGATGATTAGTGGGTAGATGCAGATGGATTTCGGTCTACTTGTCTTGGCGTACCGCCCGTGCTTTTGAGCCTCTTCCTTTCTTTATAGTATAATTAGTATTAGTTTGCGCACATAATCCTGTCAATTGCCCAGCTGTAATTTGTTTACCTCGCATGGCTATTTTATCGTCTTTTGGGAGAGAGACATCACTAGTGAACATCATAGGACCCCAGTCCATATTTCCACCATTGTTTAAACCTTCAATTTACTTTCAGTATTTACTTTTCAGTTGCTGTCACTATCATTATTATCCCATGCGTTTTATCCTTCGTAAACAACAAGGCCGGAGGAATTGACAACTCCTCTATACTCGTTCGGAAGCGAAGCTATCTGTGTGTGTGCAGGTCCAGGTGAAGTAAGCAACCTTGAGGTGTGAACGGCGCCATTGTTCACTTCACCACCTTCTTGTTGACGTTGGAGTCCTACTGGTTCGATACTCAACCTTAGCATTTTCGCTAAGGGAAATTTTCCGCTACGCTACATCTCACCTTCCACTTGGGGTAACCAACGAAGGACGAGAAGTTATCTCGTGTATCAAGCAAATTTCTGGCGCCGTTGCCGGGGACTCCAGTCTTCAAGATAGGGGAGTTGCACACTATCTTTTATCTTTGCTTTTTAGTCTTGTTAGTTTACCTTTTAGTTTTTGCTTTAGTGTCTTTTATCAAAAATCAAAAAAATAGTTATCTTGCTTGCTGCTACTATAGGTTCCTCTGAGAACACCAAGTTGTGTGACTTCACTAGTCACAACAACAATGACTTTATCTGCACTCCTATTGCTACACCTACTACTTCAGCACCTTCTTATGAGATTAAACCTGCTTTTCTGAACCTTGTTATGAAAGATCAATTTTCTGGTGCTAGAGATGATGCTGCTTTGCATTTTAATAATTTTATTGAGCTTTGTGATATGCAAAAGTACAAAGAAGTAGATGGTGATATTGTTAAGCTTAAGCTTTTTCCTTTCTCCTTGAGGGATGAAGCTAAAATCTGGTTTCAATCCTTGCCTAAGAATAGCATAGATTCTTGGGATAAGTGCAAGGATGCTTTTATCGGGAAGTACTATCCCCCTGCTAAGATTATCCAGTTGAGGAGCTTTATTATGAACTTTGAACAATTGGATAATGAACACGTTGCCCAAGCTTGGGAACGCATGAAATCTCTTGTTAAGAATTTCCCTACGCATGGTTGGACTACTTGGATGGTTATCGAAACTTTTATGCAGGCTTGAACTTTACCTTGCGGAACTTGCTAGATTCGGCCACGGGAGGAACCTTTATGTCAACTACACTTGGTGCTGCCACAAAACTTCTCGATGAGATGATGACCAACTATTCCCAATGGCACACCGAAAGAGCTCCAATAGGTAGGAAGGTAAGCTCTGTTGAGGAGATCTCCTCCCTAAATGAAAAAGTTGACTTGATTATGTCTCTACTTACCAAGCAATCTCCTATTGATCCTCAAAATGTTCCTTTAAATTCTTTGATTGCTCAGGATCAAGTAGATGTGAACTTTATCTCTAGAAACAACTTCAACAACAAGGCTTATAGGAGTACCTTTGGTAGCAATCCTATACCGTTCCCCTCCAACAACTATGGGAACAGCAACACTTATCCTAGCACCAAAGACTCCACTTCTGAATTAGAGGGTATGCTTAAAGACTTTATCACTACCCAAAAAGCTTTCAACAAGAGTGTAGAGGAAAAACTAGACAAACTAGATAACCTCTCGTCGAAGGTAGACAATTTAGCCCATGAAGTAGAATTGCTTAAAATTAGAACTTCTCCCCTTGAGGAGAGGAAGGTCACTCCTATGAATGCTATCCAATTGCAAATTAATGAAAACATTAGGATGATGGCTAAACTCAAAGAGAGATGGGCTAGAGAAAATGAGGAAGAAGATAGGATTAAGAGCCTTCCTACACACCATACCGTTGCTACTATCCAAGTGGTTGAGGATATCCAAACTCTTAGCACCCAATGCACCCCTAGTCCCATAGGACCTATTGATGGTGATGCTATGACCTCAACCGTAGAAGAAGAAATTCCTATGACTATAGAAGCTACCAAACAAATGAGCCTAATGGACACCACTACCACTATACTTGATACTAGTGACCTTGATTTTTATAATTGCACTCTTTCTGAAGTTATTCGTTTCCTTCACAAGATGTCTAGACACCCACACACTAGCACACTTAATATTGCCTTCACAGAGCATATCACTAATGCTCTCATCAAAGCTAGGGAGGAGAAGCTTAGGGTAGAAGCCTCCATACCTAGAAATCTAGAAGATGGTTGGGATCCTTTGATTAAAATTAAGTTGAATAACTTTTCTTGCTATGATTTATGTGATGTTGCAGCTATACCTCTGTTATGCCCAAAATAATGTATGATATATTTGAATTGAAACCTTTTGATCCTTGTTCTTTTGGTGTTCGTCTCGTCGATTCTTCCGTAAAGAAACCTTTGGGGAAGATAGATGATGTTCTATTCATTGTCAATGAAAATTATGTTCCCGTTGATTTTACTATTATGGACATTGAATGTGAACCTTCTTGTCCAATTATTTTGGGACGTCCTTTTCTTCGCACCGTGGGTGCTATTATTGATATGAAAGAAGGGATTATGAAATTCCAATTCCCTCTCAAGAAAGGGATGGAATACTTCCCTAGGAAAAAGATTAAGTTACCTTTTGAGTCAGTTACACGGGCTAGTTATTTTCTTGAAAAGACTTGATCTATTTGCATTAAGCCTAGCTAATGGCTTTAAAGAAGCGCTTTCGTGAGGCAGCCCGCAACGAATTTAGGATTTTCTTTTTGTTTTTCTTCTGTTTTTAGTGGTCTTGATGATTGTTACTACTGTAGCAACATCATTTTATCTTTACTTTTCAAGCTTTGTGCCTTTTATAGCCTCATACGACAAGGGAAGTGAAAGTTGTGACATGCTGTCCAGAAAACAGATTTTATCCTCGTGACTAGAAAAATAACAGGAAAATCCCAGTTCATGTTTTTGAGCTGAATTTTTTACACAGTCTGCTCTATACAATTACGAAACTTTCGTATGTTCTGAGTTTTTTTTATTTGAGTTGCAGAAGTATCCCTAAAAAATTCTTTACTACCTGCTGGTCTGTTTTTCACAGATTCTGTCTTGTTTTACCTTTTCTACGTTTTGCAAACCGTAAGATTGCTTTTTCTTTGCAAAAACTTTTTGGCACTCTTGAGAAACAGTAACCCTTCAAGATTATCTTTATTTCCAGTAGAGAAAATTTATTTTGTTATGGGTACTAACCTCGCTAATCAGATTATGATGAGTTATGTATGAAGGGAGTTTTCAAGTGTGCGAGGGAAGATGATGAAAGAAGATTAAGAAGTGTCAAGCGTTCAAGCTTGGGGATGCCCCCATGCATCCCCAAGAAATATTCAAGGAGACTCAAGCGTCTAAGCTTGGGGATGCCCCCGTGCATCCCCTTCTCCATCAACAATTATCAGTTCATCTCTCGTTTCACTATATTTTTATCACTTCATGCGTTATGTGCTATTCTTGGAGCGTCTCGCTCTTAGGTTTTATTTTTAGTTTTCTTTAGCTTTGCTTGCTGTTCATAACAAGTTAGAACCCATATTTCTTTGTGTGGGAGAGAAACACGCTCCACTTCCAAAATTTAGAACACAACATAGGACTTTTCATGCTTATCTTTGCTATGTGTGTTCTTTATCTTTTTCGTAGCTACTGTCATGTTTTGCTCTTAGCTGTGGCACCCCGGCTCAGAGGACCGGAACGCCCCGTGCACCAGCCCAAAGATCAATTCTTCTGGAGCACGACACTGATTGATATAGAACTGAACAGCTTTCTATTACCGAAGATAGGGGTACACGAGGTCTATTACAACGCTAGCGGAGACACAGCTTGCTCCTCAGGCTAACCTCAGCTCTACACCAAGCAGCAGCATAACTGTAGCAGCGGAATATCGTTGGAAGCGGAACGATAATGTCGATGATGAACTCCAATCCACAGGGACACTGGCTGGGACACCTCCTAGCTCGCAAAGACCGGGAACGTCGTCCTACGCATCCAAAGCATGGCCTGCAAATCTGGCATAACACGCCAGGTCAATACATTGAATGTACTTGCAAGCTCACAACAACCATGCAACAAGGAAAAACAATAACATGGCAACAGGTTAAAGTATATTAGTGAATTAAACAGGTGAGCAGCAATATCATGCAAGCATATAATCATCAAGCATATTAACAGCATTAAGACTAATGCACACACAATGGACCCCACATGATCGTCGCATGATCACGTGGCTTACCTCGGAGTCCTTACAGACTCAAGCACCGCGTCACTTCGTGACCAATCACTTCCACGGGTCGTCGCATGACCAAACGGGTCATCACATGACCATTCAATGGGTTAGGTGTGCTTCGCTACCACCCAACCAATCCACTCATCGCATGACCATCCACTTACCACAAAGTTACCACCATGCTCATGTTGATCATATGGTGTGACCTAGTACAAACTATGTCCCATGACCAAGGACTCGGCTATTCGAATAGATTTTGACTCTGCAGAGTTTGTGCACGTTACCCACACTACGTAGTTATTCCTCCATCCAGCGCCTCGGTACTTGTCCCACAGGATCCTTGGAACTCGTACCGCAGGAGTGGACTAGGACTTCTCCAACGAGACCGATATACCGAGTGTCCCTCTTACCGTATCACCGGCATCCCATTGGGTAGCCCCTATGGTTAGGTGTCCTTCGTTACCACCAGAACCACATGTGGTTAGGTGTCCTTCGTTACCACCAGAACCACTAAAACTTTGTCCCCCGTTAGGGACCGCGCGCAAAACATACTCGGGCTGTCAAGACTACCGTCGCCTGCCTAATCAGGGCAGCGCGTGCGCGTAGCCTCCCCTCTTTGGTGATACAAATAAGAGAACCTAAAGGCAGACCGAATCAAGGCCCGACCATACAGGCAAATGTGGCTGCACGGATAAGGCCGGTTCGGTGGCACCTGATCAACTTGTCACGAAGCATATGTCCAACAGAGAACACAAGTATCAGGTGCAACATGAGTATCATATCATAACAATGCATAGCATATTAACATGAAAGTTTCAGATATGATCAAACACATTTTAGATGGTGAACTTATCCGTGTTACAAATATTAAGTTATTAGCATGGCAACATTATGAATGCAGTTAAGCATAACTCAGGCATACCATGAACTAGTATAGAAATAACATGAGCAACTTAACATGGTGTTAGTATATTGTGGTTATGATGATGTAGAGTATAACATGGAAATGACATGATTAAAACATAGCATGGATGTAACATGGCAAAACATGGCATAGCAGGAGCATATCCAAGGAGAGCATGGCAATGATAACATCAATCATAGCATGGCAACATGATCACGGTCAACGATATAAGCACATCACTGCAAAGTAATATTAAAAGCACATCAAAGCTTTTCAAAGGTGCAAAGGGTATTGTGGCTTTCCTTTCACCAGAGAGGTGTGAAACACTCCCGGATCTTCAACACAAGCAGAACCCTGCAAAATATTTTGTAAAAAGCAACGGGCAAAAGGTCAAACGCCATCTTTTGTTTGACCAGCACATAACAACATAAAAACATGGCACAAAACTTATGCCAAACTTAAGAGGAGCTCGATACGAAGACAACGCAAAAAGAATCAACCTGTTTGGACTTACGGTTGCGAAGATATGGAGGAAACGGTGTCGGGGGCTGGTTTTTGAAGGAAATACGCTTTGTGCAGGCTAAAACGTATTTTCTGGCGATGAAGGGGGAAATACGCCTTCTGTGACTGAAAGCGTAATACCACCCGAAGAGAAGTGGAATACGCTTTCTAACTTGGAAAACGTAGCTCGCGGGAATGCGTCTTCAGTACAGGAAAACGTCCCGGGATTTGCTGACGTGTGAGACCCGCCTGGCAGCAGCTCCTCCTCTGTCTTCTTCTTCCTCTCGCCACGGGTCAGAGGAGGGGCCGAGGCCAGAGCCCGCGCCGTCAGGGGGAAGGAACGGCGGCCGGAACATGGTCGCCTGGCGGTTCCAGATCGCGAGCGGCGCCGTCCTCACTTGTTTCCGCGGGCCGGGGAGGGCCACAGCGAGCGGCGCACTGGCTGCAGCGGACGGCTTCCCGGGGCGCGGCGTGAGCACGGGAGAGCTCCGGCCGGTTCCTGGGTGGAGGCGAGGCCAAGGGGGTGCGGGGAGGCTTCGGTGTGGCAATGGGAGTGGCTAGGAGGGAGAGGAGGTCTCAGCCAGCTCTGATTTTTCCGAAGCCCGGCGACGGTGATGCCGACAGTGGCGGCGATGCAGGGGCTTCGGGGACGAATTGGAGAGGGGGAAGGGAGCTAGAAGAGGTGGGGAGCTGCTGGGTGTGCTTGGAAGGTCTCGGGAGCGCTCCTTTATATAGGGGGCGCCGGATGCTGAGCTCCAGACCACGACGATGGCGAGCAGCTGGGGCATGCACGTGAACGGAGGGGTTGAGGGCGACAGGACGTGGTGTCGTGGAGCTAGCATGCGCGGCAAAGCCGTGCGGCGCGGTGGGACAACAGAAAAGGACGCGCGCGCACTGTGGCTCGACGGGGACATGACCAGCATGCGCAGAGCGCGGCCAGAGCACGCCAATGGCGTGGCCACCAAGATATGGATAAGTTTCTTCGTGGCCAAGTCTGTCTAAAATGGAGTCCTTCGCACGCTTAACACAGTGATATGCTTGGCTGGTCAATTGGGGCAATGTGGTGATCTCTATCTCAACCTGAAGTTTGAAGCAGCAAACTTGGAGCAGAAGCAAAGCTCACATGGGGTGGATTTGGATAGGATCAAGATGTCTTTTGGGATGAGGATAGGAAGGACTACATTTCTGCAAAGTTTGAGATCAATTACTGTGGTATGGCTTGTACATTGCTCCCCTAGGCATGACATTTTTCATAGCTCGATTATACACTAGTATGAGTATGTACACAAAGTTGCATCTCATTTGGATCAGGCTAGCTAGCACTTCCTTTACAAATGTCCAATTGGACCAGAAATGCAATGTTGAAGCTAGCATCTCATAGGTTTGGAGGAATTGGCTGAAAATTGGTGTAGCTTGGTTATTTGGCATGTTGCACATGTGTATAAAATTTCATAGCCATTGGACACACATAGCTAGCACTTGCTTCACAATATGGCCCACTGGTCAGAAACTTAAACATGATGGTGCACACACATGGGTGATTGGATTTGGCTCATATTTGGTTTTGTGGAGTTATTTGGTGGTAGGATCATGCTCCAAAAGTTTCAGGGAAAATGACATCCCCTATCATGAACTTGCTTCACAATGCCCCCTTGCTACACCCAAACTTTGGGAATTTATTGTGGGAGTTTGGTTAATCAAATGGTAGTGGGATTTGGTGGAGATCAATGATATGACCATATGAGATTGCAAAAAAAGTTCCACCAGCAATTGATCAAGGAAAATGGCACTCCCTTCACAAAGCTCCAATCTTCCCCCACAGGTAAATGAATTTTTCTAGAGGAAAATCCACTTGGGCTATGAAATGTTTTTGGATAATTTATCTATAAGTTTGTGTATCCGGAGGTTGTATATACGGAGAACAGCAGGGAGATGCTGACGAAATACCGCGTCGGATCGGGACCAAAGCATGGGAAACCGACCCAGTCTACACATACTCTGGATGTCCATGGATAACGTTGGACAATTCGAAAGAATCACCATTATAAATATGCAAATTAATGCATATTTATAACTTTAACCCTTTTGAACGGGAGACGCATACTGGTTACGCGACTGTATGTTGAATCTATCTATAACTAGCTAGTTTCAGCAGCACGAAGACCGGAACAGAGCAAAGGGGGATCAGGAGGATAGGACATGTTCCGCTCGCCCTCGAGAGCAGGGGAGATCGTCGAACACATGGGGAGGTCGTCGAACACCAAACCCTCATAGGGAAAGTACTGCAAATTAAAAAGCAATCGATCAATACAGACATGCTGTCCCGATAATTACATCTTCTACCTCTACTTCTTTCTCCTCTTCTTCTCTTCCTCTTCCTCTTCTTCTTCTTCTTCTTCTTCTTCTTCTTCTTTATCCTATTCTATTTCTTTTCTTTTCCTTTTATATTTCTTTTTCGTTTCCTTTTCTATTTCTTCTTATCTTCCTCTTCTTCTTCTTTTTCTTTTTCTTGTCCTTTTCTATTTCTTCTTCTCTTCCTCTTCTTCTTCTTATTATTCTTCTTTATCCTTTTCTATTTCTTTTTCTTTTCCTTTTCTATTTCTTTTTCTTTTCCTATTCTATTTCTTTTTCTTTTCCTTTTCCTTTTCTATTTCTTCTTCTCTTCCTCTTCTTCTTCTTCTTCTTCTTCTTCTTCTTTATCCTATTATATTTATTTTTCTTTTGCTTTTCTATGTCTATTTCTTTTCCATTTCTAATTCTTTTAATTTTTTCTATTCTTCTTTCTACTCTTCTTTTTTCTCCACTTCTTCTTTTTCTTCTTCTTCTATTTCTCCTCTTCTTATTCTCCTTCTTCTTCTTCTTCTTCTTCTTCTTCTTATTCTTCTTCTTTTTCTTTATCCTCTTCTTATTCTAACCTACACTAACCTAACCTAACACTAACCTACAATCTAAGCAACCTAACTTAATTAACAGAAAAATGCACTAACTACAATATATACACTAACTAACTTCAATACTAAAAAATTAACACTGAGTGAGTATATTACTAAAACAGAGAAAAAAAACAACCAAAGAAATTAACAATTAAAAAACAAAAGAGAGAGGGGAGAGGCTCACCGGAGTTGGAGGCCGGCAACGTCGATGGAGGGCGGAGGTGACTTCGGGGAGGCCGGTGGCGGCAGCTTCAGAGAGGCCGGTTGCCGCGGCATTGGAGGAGGCACAGGGCAGGGCGGGGTGGGGCAGGGCACGGGACAGGGAGGCGGCTTGGGGTCGACGGCGGCGTGAGGCAGGGTGGCGGCACGCTGGACGGGAGGGGGACGGCGGCGTAGGGCAGGGCGGCGCCGCGGTTGGGTGGGGGGAGAGAAATGTGAGAGATAGGGGAGAGAGAGGGGGGGCAGGCCGTGAGGGGTTAACGGCCCCGCGGCTTAGCCGTCTGCCGACCTACGAAAATGTCACTATGCCGTCTGCCGGCAGACGGAAAAGCTGTGCGTCGTTAGCCAGGCCGCGTCTCCAGATTCAGTGGGGCCCATGGGAGGTTTGTCGTCTACCTCTAGACGGCATAGGTACGTTTTTCGTTGTAACACACTCAGATCCAGTACAGTAATTACTACAGTGATTCCACTGTTAGTGATCATTACTATTGACGATCGAGCCATGATCACCTTTGATCATAGCTCTGTTAGATTCTCACCCTGATAAAATTTTCAAATTAGAGTGGACTATAGATTTGCTCCAAGAATTTTGGGAGATTATCAACCACTTGCAAATGGTTAAACCAAGTCTCCCTTAGTCATTTGAATAATCACAGGTCAATGATAATTATGAAACCAATGATTTCGGGTTATCACAATTATTTTGAAAATTAATATAAAAATGGAAATCATAGTTAAACCAAAGTTAATGAAACATATTAAATAAAATGCCTAGCAATCTTAGGCCATGATAATATAACAATGGTTGTTTTATTAAAAATGGTATAGTAATATAAAGGAATAATAAATGAAATAAAACAATAGCTTTAGGAAACTATTAAGTTTCCATGATAATTTTAATAAACATATGAAAATTTTAAATGCACTAAAAATTATGGAAACAATTTTATAAAATACCTAATAATCAGTAGGCCATAATAAAAGTGAATTAGGGTTTTATTATAATGTTTTAATAATATAGATAAATAAAAACAGTAGCAAAGCAGTGGCTTTTAATACCTTTTAAATAAAACGAGATATCAAATGATGTTTATAAATCACAAAAACTCTTATTAATATTACATAATACATAACACTAATATTGGGGCCATACCCAAACTTTACAATTTGACAAGGTAATTAAAATAATTACAAACAGAAAAGAGAAAAAAAACTAAAAGAAAAAAAAAAGAAAAACCTAAACCCCGCCTGGGGCGAGGCCCACCCCAGGGCCCAGCCCCCTCTCCTCTCTTCTCTCTCCCCCCCCACCCAACCACCCTCACCTGCTCCCCTCCCGTGGCAGCCAGGCCATGGCCAGGGCGCCGAGGCCATGACGCCCCCCCTCTTCCCCTCACCTGCCCTCCCTCCATGTGCAGATAAGGCCCCACGCTCCCCCGTGGAAACTGGATCGAGATCCAGTTCTTCCCCCTCCCCGCTCGTCCCCCTCCCTCTCTCATGTTATTTCCCGGTTCCGTTCGTGCGCTGCTGTGGGCGCAGTGTCGTCGTCCGCGGCCACCGGCGTCTCCGGTGGGCGGGAGCACGTCCTGTGGCGCGTCTCCTTCGCCTCCTTCCTCCTTGTGCGCCAGGGAGGGCTAGGACGCCCGATGCTGCTCCAATCGCCGGCTCCCTTCGACAGGGCCGCGACGGCCGCTGTTCGTTCCCCCCTCCACCGCGAGCACTCCAGCAACCAGCCCCGCGCTACCAGGACGCCCTCGAGCTCCCTGTGAGATCCCCTACCGATTCCCCCCTCTCCCCCGCGCCTAACCGCCGTCGTAGCCCTTCTCCCCGTCGCCGCCGTGTCACCGTGTTCGTGGCTCCGGCCGCCGCATGGCACCGCCGCTCGCTCAAGGCCGACTCCCCCCCATCGTGGCCACACGCCGAGCGCCCGTGCTCCCTCGCGCCCGCCCGCCCGCGGCCGTGAACTCGCCGCGCGGTCGCGCAGCCCCGACCTCGCCGTGCTTCCTTGCCGGCGTGGGCATGGCTGCTGCTAATCCCCTATAAATATGGATTAAGACTAAGCCCCCTTATGTGTCTATGAGCAGTGGGCCCAAGGCCAAATAATTAAGCCTAAGGAAAACTGTTCGAGGTAATTGTCCATGTTAGACTTACATGTGGGCCCAAGGCCATTAGCTAGATTAAACATATCTGTTTAATTATATGGGTGTATGACACATGGGCCCCTCTAGATATTTTGGATTTAATAAAATATTTAAATGATTTAATTACATAGAGTGTATGACATGTGGGCCACCCCCACCATTTTAATTAACAAAATTGTTTTATTAAAATGGGTCACTGACATGTGGGTCCCTGTTGTCAGGGTTGACCCAGTCAAAGATTTAATTACATAGAATGTATGACATGTGGGCCACCCCCACCATTTTAATTAACAAATTGTTTTATTAAAATGGGTCACTGACATGTGGGTCCCTGTTGTCAGGGTTGACCCAGTCAAAGTTACTATTCTGGATAATGTTTGAATAAATGAATTAAATAAATTCATAAAATCTTTTTAAATGATTTAAACTTTGAAATTCAATATCTTTTAAACCATAATTCAGATTCAAAAACTTTATACATAAAAATTGATCAGAAAAATATAACGAATACGAATACGTTATCTGTATGTCTACCACCGCCCTCTAACGTACCGAGCATCGACATTCCCCCCTTCGGGTCGTCTGCCGATAATTCCCGGTACCGATAAAAGTTGCCCGGATGAAAAACTTTTGTATACGAAAGTTACTCAGAACGGATCCACGATTACGAATACGTTACTCATACCCCCACCACACCCCTCTAACATGCCGAACATCGAACCGTCCCCCTTCGGACCATCTGTCTGATGATTTGTCCGGTACTGTTAAAGTACCCGGATGAATTTATTCTGAACACGAAAGATGTTCGGAATAGATCAACTAACCCGGATACACCACCCACACGTGTGTCGGATGTCCACGACACCTCCGGCATGATATCTCCCCCCCCCTCCGGACACCTTGTCCGATAATCACCCGGAGCCGGTATTTCATCCCCGGATGAATTCCCGCTCCGAGCAACGTGCTTCGTACTGCGTTAGAACCCCGTTTACAATTCATCTGTCATGTCTTGCATTTGTATTGCTATTATCGTTATGTATTTATTGTTTCTTCCCCCCCCCTTTAATATCCGGTAGACCCCGCTGCTGCCGTCGACTACACCGATGCTGAGTACGACTACTTCGTCGACGACCGTACCCCTACCGTCGAGCTTGCAGGCAAGCAGAGCCATTCTCTTCCCCAGATATCGCCTATCTTTCCGTACATTTCTTGCACTAGGCATTGTTACTGCTACTGCTACGATTACAATCCTATTCAAATTGCATAGCCTGTTTTTGTCGCCCCTTGATGTACCTTCCTTTAATCCTATGCTGCCTATTATTATTTATGCATTATTCAGCAGTAAACCCTGCGCATTGTTAGCTAGGTTTAGAATAGAGGGTCGTGGCCACTCAGGGGAGTGACGCGGATACAAAATATATACAACTGCAACAGGTACGAATCAATGCAGACACCCTAGGGAACCTACAACGGCGAGACTCTGCCGAGTCGCTTCGAGTTTGACTTACTAGTGGAATGGACTCGTATTTCACTCTCGTCGGCTCAGTAGCGTAGCATCACCGGGATGATATGAGGTTTACCTCTTTAGTTCATTCCGCTGATGTCTCTGTCAAACCTCTTAAGTGTGCCATCGAGGGTGATTCCTCCTGGTTTCACTTAACGGTAGGGACTCGAACCAACTGGTGTCCTTAAAGGTAAGAAGTCGGGCGACCCAACGGTGCCCGCGAGAGGTATTGCGACGGGACGACAGGGAGGGTACGACCAGTGTACCGGTGTGCTTGGCCCCTGATCGTTGGCCGCGAGAGTTACCAAACTACGAAAGTCGAGCTCCCCCAGGAGCACACGCGAGACAAGGTAAGGAGACGGTTCACCTTGTTGGTAACCGTAGTGACTTGGTGGGACGACGGGGAAGGCACCGATGTACTGGTGGTCCTGGCTGCTGTCGTTGTCCGTGGGTCAGTTAAGTCGAGGCAACGATAATGATTGTCACGCAGGTTAATTAAAATGCTAAATGGTTCAGTGAATGTCTTGAGTTGGCTATATGCCATCTACGCACTACCTACCTGTGGGAACTACGAGTTATGGGCTCCTCTACTTCTTAGTGTCGTCCGAGGACTCTTCAGACGTCAGCAGTACCGCGTCCTGCGCCGGGAAGTGGTGTTGTCTTATTTGCTCGCGCGCTGGTGTCTTATTTGGATTTGCTTTAACTTCACCGGCCAGCCTCGCACCGTGCAGGAGTACGTCGGGGTTAGGGTCCAAAGCCCCGCGTACATAGGATATAGTCCGGCGGATGACCTCTCTGTTGAGTTTGAAAGATGGGCTATGAAGTGTCGGATAGCCTCGGTGGAGCGTTCCCTAACAAGGTTCCCGCCAACCTGGAGATCCATGCGTGTAGCGTAACACAAGTGCACCCCTGCAGGGAAGATTAATCTATTCAAATAGCCGTGTCCACGGTAACATGACGCTTTATGATGAAGCTGGATCTTACCAATAGAAACTATTATTAAACTGTATGGTTCCGGGTTTTCTTCCTCGCGGGGATGTCGAGGAGGTGAACTCGGAGGCATTGTTAATTATTACAACTTATTATTATACAACGTTGCAGCAACTTCTGCTTCATTGTTACTTTATGCTTTATATAAACTGTTGGCTGATTCTTACCTCATGCTGCAAGACATCGTCGGAAGATGCTAGTCTTCGATAGGCCTAGCTTCTTACCCGTGCTCTGAATTTCTGTCTTTCAGTCCACTATATACAGCCTCTTCTTTCCGTTGATACAATGCATAATGCTTAGTAGCGGACGTAAGACTCGCGAGTATACTAGATACTCACCCGCTTTATTTCCTTTACTGTTTTGCCTGATCGGCCGCTGCAGTCGACGTTGGAGTCCAGGAGCAGGAGATCCCCGATGTCGACCACCACAACATGAAGATCCCCGTTGCCTTCTACGACGTCGAGATTCCCCGTTGACCAGGAGTAGCTTGGAGTTTCCCAGGCAGGAGGCCTCGCCTTTTCGATCTGTTGTTATTTGTGCTAGCCTTCTTAAGGCAACCTTGTATTCTGGTGTCTGTAATCAGATACTATTGCTTCCGCTGACCTTGTGCTTTCGAGCTATTGTATTCGAGCCCTCGTGGCCCCTGGCTTGTATTAAACAGCTTGTATTATTTTATTTGTAGAGTTGTGTTGTGATATCTCATCGTGAGTCCCTGATCTCAATCGTGTACCTTGCGTGTATGATTACTGTACACGGCTTGATTTTGGGGGCGTCACAAGTTGGTATCAGAGCCGATTGCCTATAGGAAGCCCCTAACCACTCCTTGGTCGAAGTCGAGTCTAGTATTTGCAAAACTACCTTGCTAACTTAATGTTTGGCTTACGGGCCCACATCGATGTCACTACGTGTGATATCTTTGGTATTAGGATCTTTTTCTCCGTACCTATGCTCTGGGACTCTGCTCTTTTATCCTTGCTGGTAAAGTTTTAATAACTCCGACTTAGGTTCACGTACCTCCTTCCTCCCGGAGAGCTCTGCATCCTCGATGATCGCCTGATCCACCTGAAGATTTCGACGATTACTCTCTGATCAATTCCTGAGATCCTACATGTTCATCGCCTTTGCAATCCCATGCAACCGATAAGTCCGTGTGGATAATTGCGTCCACCTCTCGATCTGAAAGTCATAATTCCCTTGTACTTAAGCATCGAATTATTCTGATGCTTCCATCATCTGATGCCTTTGCATTCTTTCTCCTTCTGGTTGAGTGCCGATACTCACACCAGATTCTCTGCGAACCACCTGACCTTTGGTGGATTATTATCCGAATAATCTTACATGGCTTCTTCCATGTGTCAATTGGATTCATCGTGTGAAATACCCTCCATGCCCCTCGATGATTTGCGTTATCGTCGACAACCTCCCTTGTCTCCGTGCCAGTACAAATTGGTCGTGTATATCGTGCTCTGCTCTCCCTTGGGAAAGATGTACACCTGATACTTGTGTATCATCACAATTTATTTTCCATTGGTCTGTTTAACCTTTCTTGTAATGTATCTTATCTAAGCAGTGGAATTCCCTGCTTATGTAAACATTTTGGTGTGCTACATTGTCTGTACAACTAGTTACGATTGTTGATGACTTTTCGGTGACCACCGATGGACGAGAACTTTGCCAATTGGTCCGCCTTGTCTTAACGAGCAAGAAAATGGTTCTCTTCGTTCCTCGCCCTTGGCACTGATGATGTTGCTGACATAGTTGACAAATTGTTCTCGGACAAACCTTGCATCGTGCTCGCATGGAGTGTCGCCACCCTTCTTACCTTCTGTGGGCCCATAAACCACAGTTCCACAGGACCGAAACCTGACTCTTGTCCTCTACCTTGTGATATTCCGCCCGATATCAGACTCAGTGCTTGTGTCTAATGATCGGGGCCCTTTTCCCATCTTCCGTCATCGGCATCGAATACGTGCATATCCGCTTAAAACTTCTCTCGACGTACTTCCCTGAGCTTAAACTCGGAAGGACTTTGTACCCCCTACCCTTGAACAACCCCATTTGATGGATCTTGTATCGATACGAGCCCCTTAAGCTTTACCTCTTAACCTGTTCGTGAGTGCGATGAAGCCCCTGACGAAAGGATGAAAACCCATCGAGATGCACCGATGCCGTGCCGTGAAGGCCTCAACGTGAAGGATTAATTTCTTCGAGAAGGACAACAGGAACCAGGAGATTTGTTAGAAGGAGAAACCGAAACTCTACCCCTTACACTACTTTTAATTCTCGGGACGAGAATTCTTTGTAGTGGTGGAGATTTTTAACACCCTCAGATCCAGTACAGTAATTACTACAGTGATTCCACTGTTAGTGATCATTACTGTTGACGATCGAGCCATGATCACCTTTAATCATAGCTCTGTCAGATTCTCACCCTGATAAAATTTTCAAATTAGAGTGGACTATAGATTTGCTCCAAGAATTTTGGGAGATTATCAACCACTTGCAAATGGTTAAACCAAGTCTCCCTTAGTCATTTGAATAATCACTGGTCAATGATAATTATGAAACCAATGATTTGGGGTTATCACAATTATTTTGAAAATTAATATAAAAATGGAAATCATAGTTAAACCAAAGTTAATGAAACATATTAAATAAAATGCCTAGCAATCTTAGGCCATGATAATATAGCAATGGTTGTTTTATTAAAAATGGTATAGTAATATAAAGGAATAATAAATGAAATAAAACAATAGCTTTAGGAAACTATTAAGTTGCCATGATAAATTTAATAAACATATGAAAATTTTAAATGCACTAAAAATTATGGAAACAATTTTATAAAATGCCTAATAATCAGTAGGCCATAATAAAAGTGAATTAGGGTTTTATTATAATGTTTTAATAATATAGATAAATAAAAACAATAGCAAAGCAGTGGCTTTTAATACCTTTTAAATAAAACGAGATATCAAATGATGTTTATAAATCACAAAAACACTTATTAATATTACATAATACATAACACTAATATTGGGGCCATTCCCATATTTTTACAATTTGACAAGGTAATTAAAATAATTACAAACAGAAAAGAGAAAAAAAACTAAAAGAAAAAAAAAAGAAAAACCTAAACCCCGCCTGGGGCGAGGCCCACCCCAGGGCCCAGCCCCCTCTCCTCTCTTCTCTCTCCCCCCCACCCAACCACCCTCACCTGCTCCCCTCCCGTGGCAGCCAGGCCATGGCCAGGGCGCCGAGGCCATGACGCCCCCCCTCTTCCCCTCACCTGCCCTCCCTCCATGTGCAGATAAGGCCCCACGCTCCCCAGTGGAAACTGGATCGAGATCCAGTTCTTCCCCCTCCCCGCTCGTCCCCCTCCCTCTCTCATGTTATTTCTCGGTTCCGTTCGTGCGCTGCTGTGGGCGCAGTGTCGTCGTCCGCGGCCACCGGCGTCTCCGGTGGGCGGGAGCACGTCCTGTGGCGCGTCTCCTTCGCCTCCTTCCTCCTCGTGCGCCAGGGAGGGCTAGGACGCCCGATGCTGCTCCAATCGCCGGCTCCCTTCGATAGGGCCGCGACGGCCGCTGTTCGTTCCCCCCTCCACCGCGAGCACTCCAGCAACCAGCCCCGCGCTACCAGGACGCCCTCGAGCTCCCTGTGAGATCCCCTACCGATTCCCCCCTCTCCCCCGCACCTAACCGCCGTCGTAGCCCTTCTCCCCGTCGCCGCCGTGTCACCGTGTTCGTGGCTCCGGCCGCCGCATGGCACCGCCGCTCGCTCAAGGCCGACTCCCCCCCACCAAGGCCACACGACGAGCGCCCGTGCTCCCTCGCGCCCGCCCGCCTGCGGCCGTGAACTCGCCGCGCGGTCGCGCAGCCCCGGCCTCGCCGTGCTTCCTTGCCGGCGTGGGCATGGCTGCTGCTAATCCCCTATAAATATTGATTAAGAGTAAGCCCCCTTATGTGTCTATGAGCAGTGGGCCCAACGCCAACTAATTAAGCCTAAGGAAAACTGTTAGAGGTAATTGTCCATGTTAGACTTACATGTGGGCCCAAGGCCATTAGCTAGATTAAACAGATCTGTTTAATTATATGGGTGTATGACACATGGGCCCCTCTAGATATTTTGGATTTAATAAAATATTTAAATGATTTAATTACATAGAGTGTATGACATGTGGGCCACCTCCACCATTTTAATTAACAAAATTGTTTTATTAAAATGGGTCACTGACATGTGGGTCCCTGTTGTCAGGGTTGACCCAGTCAAAGATTTAATTACATAGAGTGTATGACATGTGGGCCACCCCCACCATTTTAATTAACAAAATTGTTTTATTAAAATGGGTCACTGACATGTGGGTCCCTGTTTTCAGGGTTGACCCAGTCAAAGTTACTATTCTGGATAATGTTTGAATAAATGAATTAAATAAATTCATAAAATCTTTTTAAATGATTTAAACTTTGAAATTCAATATCTTTTAAACCATAATTCAGATTCAAAAACTTTTTACATAAAAATTGATCAGAAAAATATAACGAATATGAATACGCTATCTGTATGTCTACCACCCCCCTCTAACGTACCGAGCAACGACATTCCCCCCTTCGGGTCGTCTGCCGATAATTCCCGGTACCGATAAAAGTTGTCCGGATGAAAAACTTTTGTATACGAAAGTTACTCAGAACGGATCCACGATTACGAATACGTTACTCATACCCCCACCACACCCCTCTAACATGCCGAATATCGAACCGTCCCCCTCCGGACCATCTGTCCGATGATTTGTCCGGTACTGTTAAAGTACCCGGATGAATTTATTCTGAACACGAAAGATGTTCGGAATAGATCAACTAACCCGGATACACCACCCACACGTGTGTCGGATGTCCACGACACCTTCGGCATGATATCTCCCCCCCCTCCGGACACCTTGTCCGATAATCACCCGGAGCCGGTATTTCATCCCCGGATGAATTCCCGCTCCGAGCAACGTGCTTCGTACTGCGTTAGAACCCCGTTTACAATTCATCTGTCATGTCTTGCATTTGTATTGCTATTATTTTTATGTATTTATTGTTTCTCCCCCCCCTTTAATCTCCGGTAGACCCCGCTGCTGCCGTCGACTACACCGATGCTGAGTACGACTACTTCGTCGACGACCGTACCCCTACCGTCGAGCTTGCAGGCAAGCAGAGCCATTCTCTTCCCCATATATCGCCTATCTTTCCGTACATTTCTTGCACTAGGCATTGTTACTGCTGCTGCTACGATTACAATCCTATTCAAATTGCATAGCCTGTTTTTGTCGCCCCTTGATGTACCTTCCTTTAATCCTATGTTGCTTATTATTATTTATGCATTATTCAGCAGTAAACCCTGCGCATTGTTAGCTAGGTTTAGAATAGATGGTCGTGGCCACTCAGGGGAGTGACGCGGATACAAAATATATACAACTGCAACAGGTACGAATCAATGCAGACACCCTAGGGAACCTACAACGGCGAAACTCTGCCGAGTCGCTTCGAGTTTGACTTACGAGTGGAATGGACTCGTATTTCACTCTCGTCGGCTCAGTAGCGTAGCATCCCCGGGATGATATGAGGTTTACCTCTTTAGTTCATTCCGCTGATGTCTCTGTCAAACCTCTTAAGTGTGCCATCGAGGGTGATTCCTCCTGGTTTCACTTAACGGTAGGGACTCGAACCAACTGGTGTCCTTAAAGGTAAGAAGTCGGGCGACCCAACGGTGCCCGCGAGAGGTATTGCGACGGGACGACAGGGAGGGTACGACCAGTGTACCGGTGTGCTTGGCCCCTGATCGTTGGCCGCGAGAGTTACCAAACTACGAAAGTCGAGCTCCCCCAGGAGCACACGCGAGACAAGGTAAGGAGACGGTTCACCTTGTTGGTAACCGTAGTGACTTGGTGGGACGACGGGGAAGGCACCGATGTACTGGTGGTCCTGGCTGCTGTCGTTGTCCGTGGGTCAGTTAAGTCGAGGCAACGATAATGATTGTCACGCAGGTTAATTAAAATGCTAAATGGTTCAGTGAATGTCTTGAGTTGGCTATATGCCATCTACGCACTACCTACCTGTGGGAACTACGAGTTATGGGCTCCTCTACTTCTTAGTGTCGTCCGAGGACTCTTCAGACGTCAGCAGTACCGCGTCCTGCGCCGGGAAGTGGTGTTGTCTTATTTGCTCGCGCGCTGGTGTCTTATTTGGATTTGCTTTAACTTCACCGGCCAGCCTCGCACCGTGCAGGAGTACGTCGGGGTTAGGGTCCAAAGCCCCGCGTACATAGGATATAGTCCGGCGGATGACCTCTCTGTTGAGTTTGAAAGATGGGCTATGAAGTGTCGGATAGCCTCGGTGGAGCGTTCCCTAACAAGGTTCCCGCCAACCTGGAGATCCATGCGTGTAGCGTAACACAAGTGCACCCCTGCAGGGAAGATTAATCTATTCAAATAGCCGTGTCCACGGTAACATGACGCTTTATGATGAAGCTGGATCTTACCAATAGAAACTATTATTAAACTGTATGGTTCCGGGTTTTCTTCCTCGCGGGGATGTCGAGGAGGTGAATTCGGAGGCATTGTTAATTATTACAACTTATTATTATACAACGTTGCAGCAACTTCTGCTTCATTGTAACTTTATGCTTTATATAAACTGTTGGCTGATTCTTACCTCATGCTGCAAGACATCGTCGGAAGATGCTAGTCTTCGATAGGCCTAGCTTCTTACCCGTGCTCTGAATTTCTGTCTTTCAGTCCACTATATACAGCCTCTTCTTTCCGTTGATACAATGCATAATGCTTAGTAGCGGACGTAAGACTCGCGGGTATACTAGATACTCACCCGCTTTATTTCCTTTACTGTTTTGCCTGATCGGCCGCTGTACTCGACGTTGGAGTCGAGGAGCAGGAGATCCCCGATGTCGACCACCACAACATGAAGATCCTCGTTGCCTTCTACGACGTCGAGATTCCCCGTTGACCAGGAGTAGCTTGGAGTTTCCCAGGCAGGAAGCCTCGCCTTTTCGATCTGTTGTTATTTGTGCTAGCCTTCTTAAGGCAACCTTGTATTCTTGTGTCTGTACTCAGATACTATTGCTTCCGCTGACCTTGTGCTTTCGAGCTGTTGTATTCGAGCCCTCATGGCCCCTGGCTTGTATTAAACAACTTGTATTATTTTATTTGTAGAGTTGTGTTGTGATATCTCATCGTGAGTCCCTGATCTCAATCGTGTACCTTGCGTGTATGATTACTGTACACGGCTTGATTTTGGGGGCGTCACAGTCGTCTACCTTCTAGGAGGCAGACGACATACCACTAGTTTGCCGTATGTGTTGCTTTCGCCGTCTGTATTTAGGGCAGCGGACGGCATAGCACTAGTTTGCTGTCTAACCCGACGAAAAAAAACGGCAAAGCCCCTAACACATGGCAAATTGGTGAATTCCAGTAGTGCACTGTGGACTATCTAGACTGCTCGTTAAGAAAATGATCCATGAGAATATCTTTCAGATTCACTGGGAACACATACTTTTCTTTTCAAACGAAGGGAAAAGATTTGCCTTATGTATCAATAGAGAGGGGAATAAAGAGGGAACGCATACTTTTATCAACAAGTTTTTGGCTGAAATTGAAACCACTAGTAAAAAGGAGGTAATCACAGGGGTAATGCATGCAATACTTAATGGCCTCAGATCTCTAGTTGGGTTCTGATATGTCCTAAACGTATGTATAATTTCTGCATGTTCCTTTCTTATATTGGTGATATTTCTTTGTGTTTTGCTACACTTTCATACCTTTTACAACATATTAATACTAACCTACTAACTCAGGGCCTAGTGCCAATTTCTGTCTGTTGTGGTCTGTGCATTGCAGGAAAATGTCAAATATTAAAGTGCTCAGAAAAATCCATAAAATTTAAACCTTAAAGGTCAATGGGCAACACCCCTCCAAAGAGCTCCTCGGGGGCAGTCTTCGATAACCCTTGGATCGGAGTTGACTAATATGCTATTCATTGGATCGTTTGACTATGCACTGTAATTTGTCACATGTTGTTGCTTGTTACACGTCAATGACCAATGGGGTCCTTGGCGCTTACGATGTCTGGGTAAATCTTTCATGGGTGAAAAAACATACCCGGTCGGCTCCGCACCCGCCGCGTGCAGGAAGTCCAACCAATCCCCTCGTTTCTCCCATACCACTCTCCTATCCCAGCTGCCACGACAAACCCTAGCCACGTATCCTACCTCTCCTCTCCTCACTCTCAGCCGCCTCTCCTCGCCGTACACTGCCGCCTATCGGGCACCTCCACTAGTAGAAAACAGGGCTTTGGTTCAGTCCTCTCCAGCCCATTAGTCCCGGTTGTGCCACGAACCGGGACCCATGGGGGTCATACGTCCCGGTTCGTGCGCCCGGGGGGCCGGCCGGGCCTCGTGGGACATTGGTCCCGGTTCGTATGGGGGCATATGTCACGGTTCCTGACAAGAACCGGGACCAATGGGCCTTGCTCCTAGCCCACAACCACTAGTCCCGGTTTGTGGCTCAACCCGGGATGAAAGGCTGGCCATTAGTACCGCTTCCAGCCACAAACCGGGACTAGCGATTTGGCTATATATACCCCTCGCCGGCGAGCAGAGCACTCCACTGGTGCTCTTTTTTTTCGAGGAGGGCAAGGGGAGGGCGTTCTGGTGCTCTAGCTCACCTCCAATGCACATGATGTGTTCGATGAAATGCCCGAGCCACACTACTTAAGCTTTCTCCTCTCCAAACTCGACCTCCAAGCTCCGTTTTCCTCAAGATTTGTCTAGGTTTAGCGATTTATCAGGTCTCGTACCCGTCTTCCCCACCGTCGATCGCCCACGCCAATCTCGTCGCCGGCACCACCGTGATGAGCCTCTTGTTCTTATTTTCTTTCTAAAAGAAAATAATTCTTACTTTTATGATTAGATATATACTTGTCTATGTGACATATTTATTTATCTAGGAGGTAGTTGAACCGGAAATTCCTACAGACCCTATTGTCGAGAGGTTAAATTTAGTTGAAGAAGAAAACAATAACTTGAAGGAAAAAATAAAAAGAATTGAGGAGGAGAAGATGCTATTGGAGTTGCATGTTGCGGATGTCATCAATGATAACAAGATAAAGATGGATGCAATGCGCTTGAAGATTAGAAAGATTAGAAAATATGCAATTGATACCGAGGCTTGGTATCATTATGCCGTTGGTTCAATTCTTACCTTCGTTGCGATTATGATCGCATTTGTTGTTGCATTGAAATGTTTTACATAGTCTTAATGTATGCCTTAGTTAGATGCTCTGGAGAGTTTTATGTTGTTCAATGAGAAATATGTATGTACTTTGGTTTTACTGTGATGATGAACTTCTATTAATTTGGTCACTTATCTATTCGTGATGTTCTATAATGGTTTTTGACACACTTAATTATATATAATGCACGCAGATGAACCGGCAATGGATGTACAGTGACAGACACACCTCCCAGTACATTAAGGGTGTGCATGAGTTTCTCGAACTGGTTGAGGCAAACAAGCAGAATGGTTTTATGTGTTCTCCATGCCCTACATGTGGGAATACGAAGTCTTACTCTGACCGGCAAACCATTCACGTCCACCTGCTTTATAAGGGATTCATGCCACACTATAATGTTTGGACCAAGCACGGAGAAATAGGCGTTATGATGGAAGACGGCGAAGAAGAAGAGTACGATGACAACTATGTGCCCCCTGAATATGGTGATGCTGCAACGGGGGAAGCGGACGATGTGCCCGATGAAGATCAAGAGGAACTGGACGATGTGCCCGATGATGATCTCCGCCGGGTCATTGTTGATGCAAGGAGACAGTGTGAAAGTGAAAAGGAGAAGATGATGTTCGATCGGATGTTAGAGGATCACAAAAAAGGGTTGTACCCCAATTGCGAAGAGGGCATCACAAAGCTCGGTACCGTACAGGAATTGCTGCAGTGGAAGGCAGACAATGCTGTGTCTGACAAAGGATTTGAGAAGTTATTGAAAATATTTAAGAAAAAACTTCCAAAGGATAACGAATTGCCCGACACTACATATGCAACAAAGAAGGTCGTATGCCCTCTAGGATTGGAGGTGCAGAAGATACATGCATGCCCTAATGACTGCATCCTCTACCACGGTGCGTACGAGGATTTGAATGCATGCCCGGTATGCGGTGCATTGCGGTATAAGATCAGAAGAGATGACCCTGGTGATGTTGACGGCGAGCCCCGCAGAAAGAGGGTTCCTGCAAAGGTGATGTGGTATGCTCCTATAATACCACGGTTGAAACGTCTGTTCAGAAACAAAGAGCATGCGATGTTTTTGCGATGGCACAATGAAGACCATAAGAAAGACACCCCGCTGATGGGTCACAATGGAGAAAGATTGAGAGAAAGTACCGGGATAAGTTTGGACATGACCCAAGGAACATATGGTTTGGTTTAAGCGCGGATGGCATTAATCCTTTCGAGGAGCAGAGAAGCAATCACAGCACCTGGCCCGTGACTCTATGTATGTTTAACCTTCCTCCTTGGATGTGCATGAAGCAGAAGTTCATTATGATGCCAATTCTCATCCAAGGCACTAAGCAACCCGGAAATGACATTGATGTGTACCTAAGGCCATTACTTGAAGAACTTTTACAGCTGTGGAATGGAAACGGTGTACGTGTGTGGGATGAGGACAAACAGGAGGAATTTGACCTGCATGCGTTGCTGTTTGTAACCATCAATGATTGGTCTGCTCTCAGTAACCTTTCAGGACAGACAAACAAGGGATACCATGCATGCACTCACTGTTTAGATGACACCGAAAGTATATACTTGGACAACTGCAGGAAGAATGTGTACCTGGGGCATCGTCGATTTCTTCCGACCAACCATCAATGTCGTAAGAAAGGCAAGCATTTCAAAGGCGAGGCAGATCACCGGAAGAAGCCCGCCATGCGTACCGGTGATCACGTACTTGCAATGGTCAATGATTTACACGTAATATTTGAAAGGGTCCCGGCGGACTATCTGTTCCGAATGACGACGAGGGACGCGCTCCCATGTGGAAGAAGAAATCTATATTTTGGGACCTACCCTACTTGAAATACCGCTCTTCGATCGACGTGATGCACATGATGATGAACCTTTGCGTGAACCTGCTAGGCTTCTTGGGCGTGTATGGGAATACAAAAGATACACCAGAGGCACGGGAGGACCTGCAACGTTTGCACGAAAAAGACGGCATGACTCCAAAGCAGTATGAAGGTCCTGCCAGCTACGCTCTTACCAAAGAAGAGAAGGAAATCTTCTTTGAATGCCTTCTCAGTATGAAGGTCCTGTCTGGCTTCTCGTCGAATATAAAGGGAATAATAAATATGGCCGAGAAAAAGTTTCAGAACCTAAAGTCTCATGACTGCCACGTGATTATGACACAACTGATTCCGGTTGAATTGAGGAGGCTTCTACCGGAAAACGTTCGATTAGCCATTATTAAGCTATGTGCATTCCTCAATGCAATCTCTCAGAAGGTGATTGATCCAGAAATCCTACCAAGGCTAAGGAGTGATGTGGCGCAATGTCTTGTCAGTTTCGAGCTGGTGTTCCCACCATCCTTCTTCAATATCATGACGCACGTCCTAGTTCATCTAGTCGATGAGATTTTCATTCTGGGCCCCGTATTTCTGCACAATATGTTCCCCTTTGAGAGGTTGATGGGAGTCCTAAAGAAATATGTTCATAATCGCGCTAGGCCAGAGGGAAACATCTCCATGGGCCATCAAACAGAGGATGTCATTGGGTTTTGTGTCGACTTCATTCCTGGCCTTAAGAAGATTGGTCTCCCTGAATCGCGGTATGAGGGGAGACTGACTGGAAAAGGCACGATTGGAAGGGACTCAATAATATGTAGGGACGGACATTCCTGGTCTCAAGCACACTACACAGTTCTACAAAACTCTATCTTAGTGGCCCCATATGTCGATGAACACAAGAACAGTCTGCGCTCCAAACACCCAGAGGAGTGTGATGACTGGATTGCACATGAACACATCAGGACTTTTGGCGATTGGTTGGAAACAAGTGTCAAAGCTGACAACAACGTTTGTGATGAGCTGTTCTCGTTGTCCAGGGGACCATCTTCAACTATATTGACTTACAAAGGATACGAGATAAATGGGAATACATTTTACACGATCGCCCAAGATCAAAAGAGCACCAACCAAAACAGTGGTGTCCGCTTTGATGCAGCAACCGAGAGGGGAAACGACACATATTATGGATACATAGTGGACATATGGGAACTTGACTACGTACATGACTTTAAGGTCCCTTTGTTTAAGTGCAAATGGGTCAATCTGTCAGGAGGCGGGGTACAGGTAGACCCACAGTACGGAATGACAACAGTGGATCTGAACAATCTTGGGTACACAGACGAACCATTCGTCCTAGCCAATGATGTGGCGCAGGTTTTCTATGTGAAGGACATGTCTACCAAACTAAGAAAAAGAAAAGATATGGAAGCGAATACATCATACATTGAGCCAAGCGCCACATAGTTCTTTCAGGAAAAAGAGAAATCATGGGATTGAAGGGCAAGACAGACAAGTCTGGAGATTATGAAAAGTTTCATGAAATTCCCCCCTTCAAAGTCAAGGCTGATCCAAGCACCCTGTTAAGCGATGAAGAATATCCATGGTTGCGACGCAATAAGCAAAGGACACAAGCCAAGCAAAAGTGAAGACTGATGAAGTCAGAAAGGGTTCAAATTTTAGTATGTGGTTTTGAATGATGCATATTGAATGCACAAAAAGTCTTCAGTTCAAATTAATTTAGAAAAATGAATTGCCTTTGTAACACATGAGTTTTCGTCTGAAACCCTCGTACTTTGAAAGAGATGGTCCAGTTTGTACACGAAATGCATCCAGCTTTTTCCGTAACCCTCTCAACTTTTGCACACAAGTTATGTGGGTCAAATGATGATACCATGCCAAGTTTCAACCTTTTCAGAGTTCAGTTGTAGTGCTTTCCAATTTCAGGGTCATTTAGCCCAAAATAAATCATTAAATGCATGAAAAAGAGCAAGAAGTCAGAAAGGGTTGAAATTTTAGTATGTGGCTTTGAATGATGCATATTGAATGCACAAAAAGTCTTGAGTTCAAATAAGTTTAGAAAAATGAAATGCCTTTGTAACACATGATTTTTCGTTTGAAACCCTCGTACTTCGGAAGAGATGGTCCAGTTTGTACACGAAGTGCATCCAGCTTTTATGTAACCCTCTCAACTTTTGCACACATTTTATTTGGGTTAAATGATGATACCATGTCAAGTTTTAACCTTTTCAGAGTTCAGTTGTAGTGCTTTCCAATTTCAGGGTCATTTAGCCCAAAATAAATCATTAAATGCATGAAAAAGAGAAAATGAAGTCAGAAAGGGTTGAAATTTTAGTATGTGGCTTTGAATGATGCACATTGAATGCACAAAAAATCTTGAGTTCAAAAAATTTTAGAAAAATGAAATGCCTTTGTAACACATGAGTTTTCGTCTGAAACCCTCGTACTTCGAAAGAGATGGTCTAGTTTGTACACGAAGTGCATCCAGCTTTTGCCGTAACCCTCTCAACGTTTTCACACATGTTATGTTGGTCAAATGATGATACCATGACAAGTTTCAACCTTTTCAGAGTTCAGTTGTAGTGCTTTCCAATTTCAGGGGTCATTTAGCCCAAAATAAATCATTAAATGCATGGAAAAGAGCAAATGAAGTCAGAAAGGGTTGAAATTTTAGTATGTGGCTTTGAATGATGCATATTGAATGCACAAAAAGTCTTGAGTTCAAATAAGTTTAGAAAAATGAAATGCCTTTGTAACACATGAGTTTTCGTCTGAAACCCTCGTACTTCTAAAGAGATGGTCCAGTTTGTACACAAAGTGCATCCAGCTTTTGCCGTAACCCTCTCAACTTTTTCACACATGTTATTTGGGTCAAATGATGATACCATGCCAAGTTTCATCCTTTTCAGAGTTCAGTTGTAGTGCTTTCCAATTTCAGGGTCATTTAGCCCAAAATAAATCATTAAATGCATGAAAAAGAGCAAATGAAGTCAGAAAGGGTTGAAATTTTAGTATGTGGCTTTGAATGATGCATATTGAATGCACAAAAAGTCTTGAGTTCAAATAAGTTTAGAAAAATGAAATGCCTTTGTAACACATGAGTTTTCGTCTGAAACCCTCGTATTTCGAAAGAGATGGTCCTGTTTGTAAACGAAGTGCATCCACCTTTTGCCGTAACCCTCTCAACTTTTGCACACATGTTATGTGGGTCAAATAATGATACCATGCCAAGTTTCAACCTTTTCAGAGTTCAATTGTAGTGCTTCCATTTTCAGGGTCATTTAGCCCAAAATAAATCATTAAATGCATGAAAAAGAGCAAAAGAAGTCAGAAAGGGTTGAAATTTTAGTATGTGGCTTTGAATGATGCATATTGAATGCACAAAAAGTCTTGAGTTCAAATAAGTTTAGAAAAATGAAATTCCTTTGTAACACATGAGTTTTCGTCTGAAACCCTCGTACTTCGAAAGAGATGGTCCAGTTTGTATACGAAGTGCATCTAGCTTTTGCCGTAAACCTCTCAACTTTTGCACACATGTTATGTGGGTCAAATGATGATATCATGCCAAGTTTCAACCTTTTCAGAGTTCAGTTGTAGTGCTTTCCAATTTCAGGGTCATTTAGCCCAAAATAAATCATTAAATGCATGAAAAAGAGCAAATGAAGTCAGAAAGGGTTGAAATTTTAGTATGTGGTTTTGAATGATGCATATTGAATGCACAAAAAGTCTTGAGTTCAAATAAGTTTAGAAAAATGAAATGCCTTTGTAACACATGAGTTTTCGTCTAAAACCCTCGTACTTCGAAAGAGATGGTCCTGTTTGTAAACGAAGTGCATCCACCTTTTGCCGTAACCCTCTCAACTTTTGTACACATGTTATGTGGGTCAAATGATGATACCATGCCAAGTGTCAACCTTTTCTAAATCCATCCAATCAGGAAGAAGCACACAGATCGCGTGTTTCTTTCAAGCGCTTGTGAGTCGTTGGATCAGGCTTCTGAGCTTTGGATCCACCCAATCAGGAAGAAGCACACGGATTGCGTGTTTATTTCAAGATCTTGTGAGTCATTGGATCAGGCTTGTGAGACATTGGATCAGGCTTGTCGTTGCCTATATATATATAGCCCACCTCTAGGACATGTTCGACATTCAGTTCATCGGCCGAATACAAACCATTCGAATTCTCCTGCATACGTTCGACGTTGCATTTGATATGCTTGCACTCATGAGCCACCGTCGGGCTCTATGCAGGTGAAATCGTGTGTTTTGTTGATCTTATATATATCTAGTTAGAAATCTTTCACTTCATCGACCAAATACAAATCATTCGGATTCCCTGCATACGTCCGACGGTGCATTTCATATGCTTGCACTCATGAGCCAACGTTGGGCTCTATGCAGGGGAAACCTTGTGTTTTGTTTGATTGGAAAACAAAAACCAAAAAGTATAGCAATTTCATTATAGGACGTTAACGGAAGAATACTCCACATCCTGTACACCATCAAAGCGAATTGTAGACTGTCCTCGCCTGGTTGACAGATCCAGCAAGTCTACCGACCAGGCGTGGACCGTCTGAAATACCCGTACGGGATTTTCGTCCCATACGGGTTCTCAGACGGGCCACGCCTCGTGGGAACATCTGGCAAATCTTCCAACCAACCGAGGTCCGTCTGCATTTCTTCCTGACAGAGTACAGGATACAGATGAATTCCTCCGTGTACATCATTTAGTGAACTTGTTATGCTACGATAAGTCCACGCGGACCTGTGCTTATAAACAGGTCTAACTCCACTTCGGCTAGCGAGGTGGTACTAATTTTAGTTGGTTACAGGGGTGGGACTAAATATCCCACCGCACCGCGGCAACGCAAGTTTTGTCCCGGTTGGTGGCACGAACCGGAACGAAAGGTGGCCTTTGGTTCCGGTTCGAGCCACCAACCGGAACAAAAGGTCGTCTTTGGTACCGGTTCGTGCCACCAAAAGGTACCAAAGGTCTCTCTTTCCCGCCAATTGGGCTGCTGAAAAAGACCTTTGGTACCGGTTCGTGGCACGAACCGGTACCAAAGGTTTGAATTGGTACCGGTTGGTTCCCCGAACCGGGACCAATGCTCCTGGTATATAACTGGAACTTAGGATTTTTCAATTCTCATCTCGCTATTGGCCCCCGACGACGCCGGAGTTGAAACCGACGCCGTCAGGCTGCCCAACCGCCGCTCCGCACCACCGCACCGCCCCCGGCGACGTCAATGACATCGCCGACGCCACCCCCGCTGTGAGCGTCTCGCCATCCCCCCTCTCCTCTCTTGCATTGCGCCCAAACCTGCCGCCGCGCGCGCCGCGCCATGGCCGAGAGGGGAGCTCCTCCCGTGCGCCGCCATGGCTAAGAGGGAACCGCCGGCTGCCCCTCGCCGCTCCTCGCCGCTCCGGCCGGCTGCCCCTCGCCACCCTCGCCACCGGCTGACGTCCATGGCCACGGCCATGGCGTGCGTGCCATGGATGGCTGCAGCAGTGGGGGGGGTTGAGGAGAAGAAATAAAAAAACAGGGAAAAGAAAACAGAAAAGAAATAATTTTAATTAAAAGAAAACAAAGAAAAGAAAAAAGAATAGAATTTTTTTTGTTCTCTCAATTTTTTTTTCTGTTTTATAAGTCTCAGTTTTACTAAGTTAAAATGTTCTAGTGTTGGGGGGGGGGAAGAAAGAAAAAAGATAGAAGGAAAAAGGAGAAAGAAAAAGGAGAGGGAAAAAGAAAAATAAGAAGAGGAGAAGAAGAGGGATAGAGGAAGACAAAAAAGAGGAGAAGAAGAAGGAATAGAGGAGAAGAACAAAAAATAGAAGAGGTGTCGAGGGGTCGAAGGTCGTCGAGGGGTCGAGGGTCGTCGAGGGGTAAAGGGTTTTTAAGATTATCTTCACGCTTTCCATTAGACATCAATTGCACGGGTGTCTGGCTCCGGGCGTCATGTCACGTTTTCCATCAGACATCTGTTGCACGGGTGTCTGGCTCTGGGCGCTATCTTATATAGGTTTATTGTCGTGCCAAAAACTGGTGTCAACACATGCCCCCATGTTTTTCGGCAAAACATGTATGTTTGGCACACTAATATATGCATGATTTATCATGTTTGTATATTAAGTGCCATCTTGTAATTAATATTTTGCAGAAACTATGGACGCTCATCCAAGAAACTTAGAAGAAGAAGATTTGTTGGGGTCAATCATCCGCGAAGGACCGCTGTTAGAACTGTTGTTACTGCGCGACGTCGTCCGGGAAGGAGGTGATGTCTTATCGTTTCTGAACGACACCGATGGTCTGGAAGAAGAGGGTGAAGCAGGCTCCGGTGATCGGACAATGGAGATGGAAGGACCTTATGATGGCTCCGGTAAGCGAACGGAGGAAGGAGACGACGGCTCCGGTGAGCGAACGGAGGAAGGAGTTGTTGCAAAGTCCGGCGAGCTATATATAATAATTGATGCATTAATTGTTTTGGTATGTACACATTTAACTCTCTTCTTTCTTCTTTTCTAGCCCTCCGGATCCGGATCGAGCCAAACCTCGGTGACGAGACGAGGGACGAAGAAAAAGTTACGCTCGGATGAAAGGTTCACGATCACCGGCATCAGTAAAGTTGGCCAACCGATTCAACCCAGCCGGAACAAGGAAGCATTTTTTGCTCAATGCGGGGTTCTTGTTAGGGACATGATCCTGATCACCATCCACCAATGGAATAAGCAGAAGGGCGGAGAACCTGAAGTGTATTTTGTCACCGATAGAAAGAAAGATGATCTTTGGACCGCACTGAAGGAAAATTTCACCCTACCGGAAGAGGAGCATCCGAAAAAGCCAGTTATAGAGAAAATTGTCAAGGCTCATGCTCCTAAGAGGATGGCAGATCTATTCAGGAGGTGGAAGAATGAGTTGAAAACAACGTTTGTTGACAAAGAGAAGACTCCAATATTCGAGGGCCGATTTGATAAGATAAGAGAACAGTGGCCCACAAGATATTGGAGAAGAGTAAGAAGATGTCAGCGATAAACAAGCTAAATGCTACAAAGAAGAAGCATCACAATCACACGGGGTCAGGTGGATACCTCAAAGCCTAGTCGTTGTGGGACAAGGCTGAAAAGGACCTTGTTGATAAAGGGATCGTACCGGAGACATTGAACTGGTCAGAGCGTGTAAGGAATTGGTTCTTCGGGGTTGGGGGAACCTTGCACCCGGAAACAGGGAAGTGCGTTTGGACGAACGAACAACTGGACATACCGGTACAAAAGCTTCGGGAATTATTCGCCTCATCGCGGGAAGGGACGTTCGTTCCCGACAGAGAGAACGACGAGCTCACAAAGGCCCTCGGGAATGCTGAGCACCCAGGACGAACACGAGGCACGCCAGGCTCCGTTCCGTGGAAGCATGGGTTTCCCGACGCAGGAAATTACAGAAGCAGGGAGAGGAAGATGAAACAGGAGCTCAGCGATATGTAGAAGTTGCATGCAAGAGTACAAGCACTAGAGGAGAGGCATCGAGCTGACGCAGCTTCCCTAGAAGCTGCCCCGCCATCTCAGCGTAGAAGCAGCGTGCCTTCCACCGAGCTCATTGCGCAGCCTGATTTTACGGCTCCCAGGTACCCCGTGGATGAAATCACGGAGGCTCAAGTTTTCCACCTTAAGAAACCATTGATGCAGTTCAAACCCACGGTGGCTATCGGCCATGTTGCACCTCCTCGACCCAACGGAACTTTTCACTGTCGTTCGATTCCACAAGGCTATGCTGTTGTGATGGTCGATGAAATAGTGGAGAGTTATGAGGAGATCGAGCTTGACTACCCTGCCGGCGAAGATGGAACTCTCCTAGAGAATGCTCTGAGGACTTCATGTGTATGGCACAAAGAATTCATCAAGCTTCTGAACTAGACGGCGCCTCCGCCTCCTCCTCCTCCGGCGAGTAAGGGCCCGCCTCCTCCTCCGCCTCCGTCGAGTAAGGGCCCGCCTCCTCCTCCGCCTCCTCCTCCGGCGAGTGATGAGGGCACGCCTACTTCTCTGCGTCCTCCTCCGGTGAGTGAGTAGTGCACGCCTCCTTCTCCGCCTGCGTCGGCGCGTTCGAGCAGTCCGCCTCCTCCTTCGCCTCGTCAGCAAGAGAAGAAGAGAGCCGTCGCCGCCGCTCCGGCTGCTCTGGCGCCTGATTTTAAACAACAAAGGAAAAGAGTTGACGTCGTCGCTCCGGCGTCTAGCACTACAACCAGTGGCGGGAAGCGATACAAATATGGTGCATCATCTGTCAAGCCTCTTGAGAAGTTACCATACGAGAACAGCTCGGAGGAAACCGCGAAGATCGTTCAAGCCGAAGTTGATGCCTGTTTGAAAAAGATAAAACCACCTCCGCCTCCAAAGATAGATGAGTCAAAAGCGAAGCGCACTTTGGATGCCCTGAAGCGACCAACACCGGCTCCGCTGGATGACAACTATGTCCGCACTCTGAAAAAGAGAGCGCAACAAGCGGGCCGGCTTGGAACCACTGCAACTGACAAAATGAGAGAAAAACAAATTGCAATAGGGAAAACAATTCCCCAGCTCGGTGAACAGGCGAAGAAATCGTGCCCCCCGCTGCAGGTGTCTAGCGATATCATCGTCGCAAATCTGCCGGCCGGGATGGTGCCCGGTACCAAACCTGGTGATTACCTGCCCGACGATACACATTTTGATACACTGGAGGACACATACAAATACCGGTACGGGTATCCTCTCGTCAAATCAGCTATTGAACAACTACCAACGATGATGCGAAGATTACATCAGTGGTACATGAACGCCTACAAGAATTATGAGTACGATAATATAATGGTTATGGTTAAAGACAAGCAGGACCTTGTTGGACTTGACTTGTTTCCGGTTCCATTTGAGGAGTTATTCCAGCTTTACAATCAAAGGGACATCGATAAAGTAATCATCACTTGCTACTGTCTGTAAGTACTACTTATTTATTTAAGTCTTTATATATATCTCAGCTCTTTCATTGCATGTACATATAATTCACTATATCATGTAGATTGAAGATCGTGGAATGCAAGCAAAGACAAATCTATAATATTGGGTTCATTAACCTAAACCTCTTTAATCATTTTGAGATTTCAAAATTTCCCAAACTAGCCGAGGCCAACTTGCTACAATCTTTGCTTCAATATCAAAACAAATAAAAAATAATCTGGCCTTACAACATCAAGTGAGTGTTACTGTGCATATTCAGTTTTCGTTATTTACTCGAGGTTATAGTAATGCAATTGATAAGTTATGCATGCGTGTGCAGCTTCCACTTTATTATCGTAGAGATTATGCTTGAGGAGGGAGTAGTAAGCATCTTAGACTCACGAAAAAATCCCGAGACGTATGCGGTCGTCACTGAAATGCTTAAGAAGTAAGTTCAATCGATCATTATCGCACCATTTCGACAACTTTGTTCATTTTTTATATCAGGTAATAATTATTTTTTATGTCTGGCAGGGTTTGGATACAGTTCACCAAAAAAGCTCTGGGACTGCCGAAGGATCTGAAATTTTCAAACCCGAAAGTAAGTACTACTAGCTTCCGCGCATCTCCCATTATATTGATTCTATAGTTTCATCAATACCATTTATATAATGCTTGATTATCAGTTTGATTGACCTCTATTTCTCGTAAAGTGGTTGTGGCAGGAAGAAGGGACTAATCTTTGTGGGTACTACGTTTGCGAGTACATATACAACGCGACGATCTCTAAGAATGCCGGCTACTCTAAAGAACAATTTGAAGTGCGTAAGCAATAATATTCATAATTTTATTTTATTACCATCATTTGTGTTGAGTTTCATTCATATATCTGTATTGACCCCCGTCTTCGAATTAGATTTGGGAGCTGCAGCAAGAACTCCTACCACAAGATCGCATAATAGCAATTCAAGAGGAATTGGCGGGATTCTTTATTGACCACGTCATCAAGAAAGGCGGAGAATACCATATGGAACTTGATTTCACAGGTTAATTAGGGTATTGTAAGAGAAGTTATATTGTATATGTGTAGCCAGTATCGTCGGATAGATATTCGAAAACTTGTGGTTCGAACTATATCTCGGAGAAGGAGATGTCGATCACTTCTCTCTGCATATGTTCATGAAGATCTTCTGTACTTAATGGTTTAATTCCTTCATTTGCTTACTAGCTAGCTAGCATGTCGCTCAAGTCCGCTCTATACGTATATTACGTAGCGTCGACCAAGCACGGAGATAAGAGAGGCTAATTATCTAGCTAACACAAACCCCTAAATTAACCCTACAAAACACTCAATCCCCCCCTCCCCCCATCTTAAAAAAAACCCCAGCCCTTGAAAAGCTGACGCGTGGAATCTTTTTGGTGTTACCAACCGGGACAAAAGGCCTTCCCGCCTGATCAAGCCGCATAGGCCACGTGGAGCCTCATCTGTGCCGGTTCGTGGGCAAACCGGAACTAAAGGTTTTGGGCATTAGTTACGACCCTTTAGTGCTCATCCATCCTCCCCGGTGACAACGGCGGCAATGGCGGTTGTTGTTCCGGTGAGCCCCCGTACCACCGCCCTATCTCATATCCTCCCCTGCCCCTCACCTATTTCTTTCTTCTGCAGACGAACCCCGCTCCCAGGAAGCTGCCGTGGGAGGCCCGTCCCGAGATCTTCACGCCACTCCTCCGACAATCCCCTCTGCGCCTAGATCTGACGATTCCCCGACGTCGCCGCCACCATAGCTCCGGTCCTCTCTCTGGACGTGGTGCAGGATGGCCGGCGCGCGGTGCCAGACGGCAACACGTTCACTGCAGGAGGAATGGAGGTTGGAAGAGGAGGCCTTTCCACGGCGGCGACCGGGTTTAGGTTTGCCTCTACCTCCTCCCCCTCCTCTTTCTTTCTATCTTTTCCCTTTCTACTTATTCCTCCCTTTATCTCGTGGATGAGAGCGTTGGCTGCAGGGGCACCACTAGGAGTGGATTAAGGAGCCAGCGATATGGTTTTCATTTACAATAGATTATTTGTGCTCAAGCTCTTGGTTGATCACAAATTTAGGAGCACGTTTGAAATCAAACTTCTATACATGTTTATCTACACTAGCTACACACAATTAAATATTATGTGGTAGCATGCGATGCATACAGTAAAAATTAATTAATGGTGGCCACCAATTTAGCTAGAATGATGGAAGATGTAATACGCAAACTTGAACACTCTGACAACAGGAAGCAGTGTGCCGAAACATGATAATGTGTCCACAGATCACCATATCATTTGACTGAAATCTCATAGTATAAGATGTATGAAAGCTAGAACAGAGGACAAACTTTGTACCAGGAAAAACTCCCAAGAAAATATAAGTAGTGCCCTTCAGATGCTTGCTAAAGTTAAACGTCAAAAACTATTTCACTGATAAAGCCAATAGCATGTTGTTACACAAGAAATGTGTAATTAGCAAAAAAATTACTGAACACAGATTTCAATTCAGTAGTAGATAAAACCACCCACCAGTCTCACTTTATTAATTATTTTGCTCTCGGTATCCAAAGATATATTTGCAACTTTAATTGTTGAGTGTTGACAGGCCTGTCAGATCTTCTAAGAGTTGAAATACCATACTTCTTACAGATTACACACAACATAAGCTGAAATAACCAGATCAGACCTTTAAAAGCGTTCAAAGTAATTGGCCACATAATTTGTATGTAGGGTATGCTTTTCTTGTTTACATGCGCAGTACATGCAGCTTCTTTCCTGGTGCTTCCTTATGGATTTAGGTTAGGAATTATTGATTAATTAGCTATTTCTGCTGTTTGATCCTGGCGTTGATTTTTTTTCACAGAGGTTGTCTTACCTTTGTCCTCCTCTGTAAGGTGATAGAATCAAAGGTACATTTGTTTTTATAAGAAGTTTCTATTCAGAGGTTTTCCTTTCAAAATTTACCATAATAGTTAATTTGATGATCATCAATCAAAGTGTACAAATTTCAAAACCATCGTGTTATAGTCTTGTAGATAGGAAATTGGATATGATGTGTGCCACAACTATCTAGCTTCTTAGTTCTCTTCTCATGAATTGTCTTCTTTTTATGCAGATCTTTGCTTATATTAGATATAGTTCTTCAGATGGTGAACAAATGAAGAACCATCATTTTCTATAATTTGCCATTAATAGCTGGATTCAAAATGCAGAGACTCAAGGTTTATTTACCTGAAGCTCCTATGTCAGTCGCTTCCCTTCTTCACGTGTGTGGTCAGTACTAATTTTGATTCCTTCCACTTCTATGCTTAACCCTCTTTATAACTCCAATAAGGTTCTTATTTGTTGCCTATGTGTTAGTAAAATATTTGATTACTTAGGGTTTGATTAATCTCTAGACTATATCGTGCTAGATTTTTAGCCGTAATGAAGAGCCATCCTTGATATAGTTCTCCGCGTGGGTCTTGTGGAGTGACATCATTGTGCAAGCTGATGGATAGATGCCCGGTGACAAGACCATTGGGGGAGGTGATGATGCTTTGATCATCAAAGAATACAATACATGTGCATGCTAAAAGTTTTTCTAATGTAAATCAGTTTCCTGGGTGCTTTCCCCATGGGTATTTACAAGATGTATTTATTTTTAGTTTTTTCGTTTTTGTGCACATAGGAGGTTTGGAACCAATTTCTCAAAAACAAATTCTTTTTGTCATGTTTTCTCATTGTCATCCAAGATTGAGTCACAACTTTCATGTTTGAATATAAATCTAAGAAGGTGTGTTCGTGGCCCTATCACTTATACATTTGTTTCTATTTTTGTTCTTGGTTTGTAAATGGTAGGCATTTTATCTGTGTATGCACACATGAACGACTGCATTTATCTTGCCCTCGGTCTGTAGTTACTTGCTAAATTCTGCAGGATACAAATCTGATGATTGTACATTTAGTATTCTTTGAGTGACCAAAGAAAGTATTACTTTTTTTGCAGGATATGCTATTTGATCTCGTGGCGATAGGCCGGAGCTCAAGCTTGAGGTGTAGACAGGGAAGATCAGAAAATGGAGAGACAGGATGGAGATGCTCGAGGCCGAGGGACTGCCGCGAGTTTTGAGAGTTTGAGCTGGATGAGGTGAGTTCCCTCTCGCCCTCTCTCGTTGTCTCTATTTCAATTCTTATTTGTTTGAGTATATCACTTAACTAAATGGGTGTTTATCTTATTTTGTTGGCTATAGTTGTCTGAATTTAATTCATGACATGTAGGTTTCTAAGACAATCATAATGGTACTACCCCTGCTTACTTCTCTCTCTTATATTTGTGTTTCTAAGACAATCATAATGGTACTACCCTTGCTTACTTATCTCTGTTATATTTGTGTTTCTAAGACAATCATAATGGTACTACCCTTGCTTACTTCTCTCTGATATATCTATGTGCATAATAACTGGTGTTGGCAAATCAGCAGTTAGGATGATGCAACTTATCAAAGGATTATTAAGGACAATAATTCAAGATATATTTAAGAACACATGTGGTGCTAAGGTATATAGAAAGATTTTTCCTTTAAGAATAACCCTCTGATGGCTTCTCGCCCCTCGTTGGTTACCCCAAGTGGAAGGTTTGAGATGCAGTGCAGCAGCAAGTTTCCCTCGGTGAAGATACCAAGGTTATCGAACCAGTAGGACTCAGGAGATACAAGTAGGTGGCAACGTCGGCAGAAATTGCTTCCTGACTAGGATGTTGTCGTGGACCTGCACACAACAACAAATAACTTTGCTCCCATCGAGTACAGAGGAGTTGTCAATTCCTCCGGCCTTGTCATTTACAAAGGATCAACGCAAGAGATAAAAGGTGCAAAGGAAAGTAAAAAAGCTGAAAGTAAATTGAGGGTGTGAACAATAATGTGAAGATGGACCGGGGTCCCGTGATTTTCACTAGTGATGTCTCTCTCCCAAAAGACGATAAAAGTTCTAGCGAGGTAAACAAATCACAGTTGGGCAATTGACAGGATTATGAAGGCACCCCAATGCTAACTATGCTGCAAAGAAAGGAATGACTCAAAAGCAATGGGAAGTACGCCAAGGTAAGTAGACCGAAATCCATCTGCATCTACTAAGAATCATCCACCTTGAGATATCTATCCAGAACATCTCGCTGGTATTAAGTTGTGAATCCCACCCAAAGTGTAAACTCAAAGCAACAGACAACTGCATTAAAAGAACTTTGCGTAAAGTAAACAATCCTTGCACCCGCAGGTACAAGCACCGTTATTTTATCCCTGGTGGCAACAACACATCCCCTAGTCTCATGTTTCTGTCACTCAAGCTAGACATCAAGGGACTGAACCCACAATCGAGCATAGCGCTCTCTCTTGGAGTTGCAAATAAAATACTTGGCCAAAGCAAATACCGCAATGGAGAACATGCAATATTTACTAAAGAACAAAATATAAAAGAGAAGAACCAAATATATTACTCATCACAATCTGAACATAGTCTCATAATCCATTAGATCCCAACAAACTCAGCATAGTAACAGCAGAAATTACATAGATGCCTCGATCATGTGAGGCAGCTCACGAGGACTCAAAAGTGGAAGCACAAAAGGGGGAGAGATTCATCACATAGCTACTGGTCACGGACCCATGGTCCAAGGGGTACTACTCACGGCACGTACGAGAGGCGTCCATGGCTATGGATGGTCTCCTGGAGGGGGTAGCTTCTCCCGGCAGGGTGCCGGAGCAGCTTCTGCAGGCAGCCCCGATCTTGAAACGGCGGCAGCGGCGGTATAGAGGGGAGTTCGCGAGAAAGAGATCGATATTAGGGGTTTCACCCCGAGGGGTAAACATAGGCGAAGGGGGCATCAAGGGGACCCACGAGGCAGTCAGGAGGGTCCCTGGCGCGGCCCAGGGTGGGGCCGCGCCACCTGCCCTCCTGGCTTCCTGGTGGTGGGCCCCCTTCCCTCTCTTGGTGATTCCGGAAACTTCTGTTGCGCTGATTTTTTTATATTTTTCCCGGAATTTTTGGAGCACTTTTAATGGCCGGAAAACCTGAAATACAAAAACAGCAGAAAACAGAAACTGGCAACTGGGTGCACTGAGTTAATAGGTTAGTCCAAATAGGTTCAAAAGTGTATGAAAGTTCAAGCAAAACATGGCAAAGTCACACAAAACATGCATGGAGCAAGCAGAAATTATAGATACGTCTGGGACGTATCAACATCCCCAAGATTAATTCCTGCTCGTCCTCGAGTAGGTAAATGATAACAGGCATAATTTCTGTGGTGACATGCCACACAACCAAATAAGGACTTTTAAGTAAAGCAATCAAAGCATGCAATTTAATTCAAGTCTTAACAAGCAAGAGTCTATATTAGCATTGACACAAGCAACAAAAGAAAAAAAGGTGCAAGAGCTCTCGCTGTCCGTGACTCGAATGTCTCCAAATGGTGTTTGCGTGCAAGCAAGGGATAGGGAAATACGAGAGAGAAAATAAGGTTATTGAGAACAACTATCTACAAAAGTTTCACACTTAGTCTCCTTTGGATTCTTATCTTGACTCGTCCCCAGACCACTAGCCAGGTACAAGTCAAACTGATCCACTCCCTTTCGATATTTTGAGCACTCATGCAATGGATGAGCGTGAGCAAGAAAGTTGACACCAAAAAGGCGAAACAGAAAGAAGGTGGAGGAGGAAGACAAAAAGGGTGTGAAAGGCTCACATCAATGAGGACAATCATAGGTGAGAGAAGGCCATATGATAGATATGATGTGAGGAGTAAGGATTGCCATACAACAGATGCACATGTGAGCTAAAAGCTCTCCAGGTAAACTAGTGGGGGTGCATCTAACTTGCTTGCTCAAGAAGACCTAGAGCTCGTTTGAGGAGGCTCATCATTGGAATATACAAGCCAAGTTCTATAGTGTGAAGGGTCCCCACATAGTTATATGCATGATGATGATCTCTATGGAGTACAAGGGATAGAAGATGAAGTACTAGTGTGGATCTCTCAAAAGGAATAGTAGTATGCCCCCTTCTCTCTTTTTATTTTTTTATTTTTCTCTTTTTTCTATTTTTTGTATTTTTTTGGTGGCCCCAATGGCTCTTTCTATTTAACTCTCATTTGTTCTCTTTGGGATCTTTTCATTTTGTCCTCTTTGGGATCTTTTCCTCACTTTAGGGGCAATACTCTATATTTTACAAGAATATAGGAGATCTTTCAAACTTTACAAAGGTATTCACATAAATAAAATGTAACTATCATGATGCAAATGTATACCTCTGCCAGGGTAGCAGGATATGCAATGATACTAGCACGTCATGTAGCAATGATTAGGGCAAGGCCCAACTAGCATCAACTAGCATGCGGCTCATCGATCAAGCAAGTAGCATGTATGACATGAAGATCAAGTCATGAGAAGGTGGATATTGCATGGCAATGTATCTCGGAAAGGCTATGGAAATGCCTGGTAGGTAGGTATGGTGGTTGTTTTGAGAAAAGATATAAGGAGGCTTATGATGACAGATCGTATCATGTCAAGGGTATGGATGCACCGGCGAAGTATGCACCAACTCTCGAGGTGAGAAAGGGCAATGCACGGTACCGAAGAGGCTAGAAAAAGTATAGGTGCGTGGAAGTGTCAACTTTCGAATACTCACATTAGTCCGAAGAACTCATGCACTTATTATCGGTAACTCTCAATCTAATCAGGAGGTTCACAAAGAGACAGGTACCCCGAGGAGGAGTGTATGGGGGTTTGGTTATCCTTGCGCATCCTTGACTCATAGTACGTGAGTGTACTCTAATATTCGAACCCTCCAGAGGTTAGTGATCCATCTAGTAGCTAGAGTTCTCAACATGGGTTTTTTTGGTTTTCAAAAAACATACGGATTTCCCAAAATACGACATCTATCACTAATAGGCAAGAGCTTTTGACACCATAAGTTCAAACATTACTCTAATCAATACCTTCAAACTATTAGAAGTTACTACTACAAAGAGAACAACATCTTTAACTACCTACTTTCAGTCAAGACACAGAACTCAGTGCAACAGGCAAACTCTCTAACAAGATAAAACATGCAACCTATAGAAATTTCAACCTAAGACAAAAGAAAAGCTCTAGAAAAACTAAAGCATTACAACTAAACAGAACAACAGCTAAGAAGAGAAAAAGAACAGCTCACAGCTAAAAGAATAAGCATGGAAATCCTATGAGGAGTTCTAGTTCAAGCAGAGCGTGAATCTCTCCCACATAAAAGAGTAAGCTGGGATCTAACTTGTTACTACAGCAAAGAAAGCAAAACAAACCTAGAAAAGTAAAGAGCGAGACGCTCCAATCATAGCACATAACGCATGAAGTGATAATAATATAGTGCAACGAGGGACAAACTGATGATTGTTGATGAACAAGGGGATGCATCGGGGGCATACCCAAGTTTAGACGCTTGAGTATTCTTGAATATTTATTGGGGGTGCACATGGGCATCCCCAAGCTTTAGCGTTTGACACTCCTGAATCTTCTTTCATCACCTTTCATCGCGCACTTGAAAACTCCCTTCATACATAACTCATTGTAGGCTGATTAGAGAGGTTAGTACCCTAATAAAATAATTTTCCTCTACTGCAAATAAAGATTTACAGGAAGAGCTACTGTTTCTCTTGCCTGCCCAAAAAAGTTTGCAAAGAAAAAGCAAGCTTAAGGAGTGCAAAACTGCGAAAAGAAATACCGGGGCAGAAGCTGAGAAAAACAGACCAGCAAGTAGAAAAGATTTTTTTAGGGATAATTATGCAACTCAAATAAAAAAACTCAGAACATATGGAAGTTTCTTAATTGTATAGAGCACGCTGTGTAAAAATTTTAGCTCAAAAAGATGAACTGGGATTTTTCTCTGATTTTTCTAGTCAAGAGGACAGAATCTGTTTTCTGGACAGCATGTCACAACTTTCACTTCCCTTGCCGTATGAGGCTATAAAAGGCACAAAGCTTGAAAAGTAAAGATACAATGATGTTACTACATTAGTAACAATCATCAAGACCACTAAGAACAGAACAAAAGCAAAAAGAAAAACCTAAATTCGTTGCGGGCTGCCTCCCGAAAGCGCTTCTTTAGAGCCATTAGCTAGGCTTAAAGCAGAAGATCAAGTTGCATCTATTGAACCATCATCATGATCATCAAAAAGCTCTTCAATAGTACAACTAGTCTTAATGGGTTTCTCAAATAAAGGACGAATGAAAATGCTTCTTGGAATAAAATCAAAAGGAGGGAAATCAATTGGAGTTTCATTAAAGTTAAAGATAGGTGTCTCCTCCAAAGTTTTCACCGTTTCAACTCTCTTGGCACTGGGTGTGCTAGCTTTAGCTCGGGGAACCTTGGGTACGTAAACGGGCTTAGGTTCCTTCTTTTCTGGAGTTTCATCCTTTTTGGTTTTGATTGAGGAAAAGGTAGTTCCTAAAGTTTCAATAACTTCCTCAATCTTTTCTATCCTAGAAGACTTTTCATCAAGGGATTTGATAGTCTCCAAAGTTTTGACAATTTTCTGCATGGAATTATCTAGCCTATTCAAATTCCCTTGAATCTTACGATCCAACTCATTCACCCTATCGATACTTGGCATCTCTAGCTCTATTTTTTCAAGTTATCTCATAATGTGAGCTAAAGTAATGTCCTCCTTAATACTAACAATGGGGAGACTTCCAACAAGAATTTCAATAACATTAAGGGCTTCCCAAACTGGGGCCTCTATGAAGTTCCCATTGATATCAGTGTCTAAAATAAACCTATTCCAAGAAGTACTCCCAACATAAAAATCTCTAAGCAGGATAGTAGTGGATTGCTTCTTGATGGCTCTTTTTTGAGAATCATTAATTCTATACCAAGCATCTTTCAAACTTTCACCACCTCTTTGAGTAAAGGTAAGCACTTCTGCCTCACCAAAGGCAAAAAGACCAACCATAGTGGTAACTACTGAAAAGGTAACATGTGTTTTTGGTATTTTTGATTAAGGACACAAAAGTAAAAACTGAAAGGTAAACTAACAAGACTAAAAAGCAAAGGTAAAAGATAGTGTGCAACTCCCCTATCTTGTAGACTTGAGTCCCCGGCAACGGCGCCAGAAATTTGCTTGATGGCTTCTCGCCCCTCGTTGTTTACCCCAAGTGGAAGGTTTGAGATGCAGTGCAGCAGCAAGTTTCCCTCGGTGAAGATACCAAGGTTATCGAACCAGTAGGACTCATGAGATACAAGTATGTGGCAACGTCGCCAGAAATTGCTTCCTGACTAGGGTGTTGTTGTGGACCTGCACACAGCAACAAATAACTTTGCTCCCAACGAGTAGAGAGGAGTTGTCAATTCCTCCGGCCTTGTCGTTTACCAAGGATCAACGCAAGAGATAAAAGGTGCAAAGGAAAGTAAAAAGCTGAAAGTAAATTGAGGGCGTGAACAATAATGTGAAGATGGACCGGGGTCCCGTGATTTTCACTAGTGATGTCTCTCTCCCAAAAGACGATAAAAGTGCTAGCGAGGTAAACAAATCACAGTTGGGCAACTGACAGGATTATGAAGGCACCGCAATGCTAACTATGCTGCAAAGAAAGGAAGGGCTCAAAAGCAATGGGCAGTACACCAAGGTAAGTAGACCGAAATCCATCTGCATCTACTACGAATCATCCACCTTGAGATATCTATCCAGAACATCTCGCTCGTATTAAGTTGCGAATCCCACCCAAAGTGTAAACTCAAAGCAACAGACAACTGCATTAAAAGAACTTTGCTTAAAGTAAAGAATCCTTGCACCCGCGGGTACAAGCACCGTTGTTTTATCCCTGGTGGCAACAGCACATCCCCTAGTCTCATGTTTCTGTCACTCAAGCTAGACATCAAGGGGCTGAACCCACAATCGAGCATAACGCTCTCTCTTGGAGTTGCAAATAAAATACTTGGCCAAAGCAAATACCGCAACGGAGAACATGCAAGAATTTACTAAAGAACAAAATATAAAAGAGAAGAACCAAATATATTACTCATCACAATCTGAACATACTCTCATAATCCATCAGATCCCAACAAACTCAACATAGCAACAGCAGAAATTACATAGATGCCTCGATCATGTGAGGCAGCTCACGAGGACTCGAAAGTGGAAGCACAAAAGGGGAGAGATTCATCACATAGCTACTGGACACGGACCCATGGTCCAAGGGGGACTACTCACGGCACATACGGGAGGGGTCCATGGCTATGGATGGTCTCCCGGAGGGGGTAGCTTCTCCCGGCAGGGTGCCGGAGCAGCTTCTCCAGGCAGCCCCGATCTTGAAACGGTGGGGCGGTGGTACAGAGGGGAGTTCGCGAGAAAGAGATCGATATTAGGGGTTTCCACCCCGAGGGGTAAATATAGGAGAAGGGGGGCATCGAGGGGACCCACGAGGAAGTCAGAAGGGTCCCTGGCGCGGCCCAGGGTGGGGCCGCGCCACCTGCCCTCCTGGCTGCCTGGTGGTGGCCCCCCTTCCCTCTCTTGGTGATTCTGGAAGGTTCTGTTGCGCTGATTTTTTATATATTTTTCCGGAATTTTTGGAGCACTTTTAATGGCCGGAAAACCTGAAATACAAAAACAGCAGAAAACAGAAACTGGCAACTGGGTGCACTGAGTTAATAGGTTAGTCCAAATAGGTTCAAAAGTGTATGAAAGTTCAAGCAAAACATGGCAAAGTCACACAAAACATGCATGGAGCAAGCAGAAATTATAGATACGTTTGGGACGTATCACCCTGCAATTAAGATACAAGAAGTCTCTTGTGTACCCAACACACCTAATACAATGGTAAATTGCATAGGTGCACTAGTTAGGCGAAGAGATGGTAAAATATGGGTGATAGGTGTGGCAAAGCAAGGTAATATAAATCTCTAATAAAAAGTGCAGCAAGCAAACATGTGACAAAAGTGAGCACAAACGGTGTAACAATGGTGGAAACAAGGCCTAGGCTTTATACTTTCACTAGTGGCAACTCCCAACAACATTAACATAGTCTAATCACATGATATTTCCCATAAAACATGCAATGGGGACGCACTCGGAGGACATTACTTTGTGGTCAAGAGAGGACGAGAATTATGTAGGGCTACAAAAGCACACCTCAAAGTTCGTAGTTCTCAATCTATGGATTTCCCAATGTCACCGCGGCCATCCAAAGAGAGTACCACAATCACCACAACATATCTCAAGGATAGTCAAATACAAGCACCAAGAGACTCTCAATCTTCAATCAACACACAAAAGAGGAAATCACTCATGAAAATATTCTTCTAATCCATGTCCAATAGACCGCTGTCACCCTGGTCTCTGGGATTATACTAGATAAGATCAAGTGAGTACATCAATCCAATACATAGAGGAAGGGGAAATATCATGGGATCACCCTAGATTAACATTGCCTATGATCACAACGAAGATCACATCATGGGAGAGAGAATTGACCAAATAGCTACTGGTAGAAACCTCAGCCCCGAGGAGGGACTACTCCCGTATCATGGAGGGAGGAAGAAACGTCGATGGAGATGAATCCGGGGGCACTTTCCCGTCCCGGTAGGGTGCCGACATAGGAATTCTGGTCCCCCGAAGCTTGTTGGCGATGGCGGCGGAGATTGGAATTGCTTCTGGAGAAAAGGGGTCCGGAATTAGGGTTTTTGCGACGAAAGAATAAATAGGAGCCAAAGGGGGGCACCGGGGGGGCACCAGTCGCCCACGAGGCCACACGGCGCGGCCAAGCCCTGGGCCGCGCCCACTAGCCGCCTGGGCACCAGGTGGGGCCCCTCTGGCCCTTCTTCGGTGAATCCGGAGCCTTCCGGAACGCTGATTTTTTATCTGATTTTTCTCGAATTTTTGGAGCACTTTTAATATGGGGGAAACCTGAAATAGAAAAACATCAGAAAATAGGAACTGGCACTGGGGTGCACTGAGTTAATAAGTTAGTCCAAATATGATCAAAAGTGTATGAAAGTGTATCTAGATCATAGCAATATCACACAGAACATGCATGGAGCAAGCAGAAATTATAGATACATTTGGGACATATCAACATCCCCAAGCTTAATTCCTGATCGTCCCCGAGTAGGTAAATGATAACAAGCATAATTTTTGTGGTGACATGCTAGCAACCATATAAGAACTTTCAAAGTAAAGCAATCAAGATATATGATTCAATTCAAGTCATAACATGCAAGAGTTTATATTAGCATTGAAACAAGTAACAAAATAACATTAGGTGCAAGAGCTCTCCCTGTCCGTCACTCGAATGTCTCCAAATGGTGTTTGCTTGCAAGAAGAGGGATAGGGAATACGAGAAAAAAGGTATTTTTGTGTTGAGAACTCAATCTACTAAAGTTTCACACTTGGTCTTCTTTGGAATCTTATCTTGACTCGTCGCTAGACCACTAGCCAGGTACAAGTCAATTTGATCCACTCATTTTCTATATTTTGAGCACTCATGCAATGGATGAGCGTAAGCACGAGAGTTGACACTTAGGATGGCAAAGAGAGAAATATGGTGGAGGAGGAAGAAAAAAAGGTGAGAAAGGCTCACATCAATGAGGACAATCATAGGCGAGAAGGCCAAATGATAGATATGATGTGAGGAGTAGGGATTGCCATGCAACGGATGCACATATGAGCTAAAATCTCTCCAATGGAACTAGTGGGGGTGCATCTAACTTGCTCTCTAATGAAGACCTAGAGCTCTTTTGCGGAGGCTCATCCTTGGAATATGCAAGCCAAGTTCTATAGTGTGAAGGTCCCCACATAGTTATATGCATGATCATCTCTATGGAGTACAAGGATAAGAGGGAGTACTAGTGTGGATCTTTCAAAAGGATAGTAGTGTTGTCCCTTTCTCAATTTTATTTTATTTTTCTCTTTTTTCTATTTTTTGTATTTTTTGGTGGCCTCAATGGCTCTTTCTATGTAACTCTCATTTGTCCTCTTTGGGATCTTTTATTTTTTCGACTTTGGTATCTTTTCCTCGCTTAAGGGCAACACTATAATTTACAAGAGGGTATAGAAGATCTTTCACACTTTACAAGGTACTCAAACATAAAGATGATGTAGCTATGATGTATGCCATGTATGCCTCTGCTAGTGTAGCAGGAACATGTATGACATGAAGATCAAGTCATGAAGAGGTGGATGTTGCATGGCAATATATCTCGGAAAGGCTATGGAAATGCCTTGATAGGTAGGTATGGTGGATGTTTTGAGGAAAGATATAAGGAGGTTTATGATGACAGAGCGTATCATGCCAAGGGCTTGGATGTACCGACGAAGGTCGACGCCAACTCTCAGAGTGAGAAGAAGGCAATGCACGGCACAGGAGAGGCTAGCAAATATGAGGAGGTGGAAGTGTCAACTTTAAGTACTTACATTAGTCCAAAGAACTCATGCACTTATTATCGGTAACTCTCAATCTAATAAGGAGGTTCACAAACAGACAAGTACCCCGAGGAGGAGTGTAAGGGGGTTTGGTTATCCTTGCGCATCCTCGACTCATGGTACGTGAGTGTACTCTAATATCCGATCCCTCCAAAGATTAACGATCCATCTAGTAGCTAGAGTTCTCAGCTAGTTTTGTAGGTTTTGAAAGTAAACACGGATTGCCCAAAATACGACACCTACCACTAATAGGCTAGAGCTCTTGAAACCAAAAGTTCAAACATTACTCACATCAATACCTCAAAACTATTGCAAGTTACTACTAAAATTAAAGAGCAACCTCAATTACCTACTTTCAAGAAAAAACACAACTCAGTGCAACAACCAACTCTCTTAACAAGATAAACATGAAAACTAAAGAGAGTTCCAGCAACAAACTAAAAAAAATCCAAGGCTCTTGCTAAAGAAAAACTAAAACTAAAACTAAACATGGCAGTAGCTACGAAAATATAAAGAACACACAACAGTAAAAAGATAGGCATGCAAAATCCTATGATGTGTTCTAGATTGGAGTGGAGCGTGTTTCTGTCCCACACAAAGTAAGCTGGGTCTAACTTGTTATGAACAGCAAGCAAAGCTAAAGAAAACTAAAAAGGAAACCTAAGAGCAAGACGCTTCAAGCATAGCACATAACGCATGAAGTGATAAAAACATAGTGAGACGAAGGACGACATGATGATTGTTGATGGAGAAGGGGATGCACAGGGGCATCCCCAAGCTAGACGCTTGAGTCTCCTTGAATATTTATTGGGGATGCATGGTGGCATCCCCAAGCATGAGCGCTTGAAACCGCCCCAAGATTAGACGCTTGAGTCTCCTTGAATATTTATTGGGGCCGCATGGTGGCATCCCCAAGCATGAGCGCTTGAGACTCCCAGATCTTCTTTCATCATCTTCCATCGCACACTTGGAAACTCCCTTAATACATAACTCATCATAAGCAGATTAGAGAGGTTAGTACCCTTAATAAAATATTTTTCCCCACTGGATATAAAGATATTCTTGAAGAGCTACTGTTTCTCAATATTGCCAAAAGGTTTTTGCAAAGAAAAAGCAAGCTTAAGGTTTGCAAAAGTAAGGAGAGACAAAACGTGGCATAATCTGTGAAAAATAGAACAACAGGTAGTAGAGAATTTTTTCGGGCTACTTCTGCAACTCAAATAAAAAAACTCAGAACATACGAAAGTTCCGAAATTGTATAGAGCACGCTGTGTAAAAAATTCAGCTCAAAAATATGAACTGGTGATTTGATCCGATTTTTCCCGTCACGAAGACAAAATCTGTTTTCTGGACAGCATGTCACAACTTTTGCTTCCATATGAGGCTATAACTTGGCACAAAGCTTGGAAAATAAAGATACTATGATATTGTTACAGTAGTAACAATCATCAAGACCACTACAAACAGAAGTAAAAACAAACTGAAAATAAAGATAACATGGGTTGTCTCCCTAGAGCTCTTTCTTTATAGCCATAAAGATAGGCTTAAGATTTTAATGATGCTCTCGTAGGAATAAGAGTTGAAGAACAAAAGAAAGCATCAAGAAGAAAATACCAAACACATTTAAGTCTAACATTCTTCCTATGAATAGGAATATTGCAATAGAATAATTCATTGAAGCACAAAGAAATAAGCATAGGAAGACAAAACAAGTGTGACTTCAAAACTTTCAACATAAAGAGAGGGAACTTGATATTATTGAAATATCTACGAGCATACGTTCCCCTCTCATAATAATTTTCAGTGGGATCATGAATAAACTCAACAATATAAGTATCACATAAAAAATTCTTATCATGATCCACAAGCATAGAAAATTCATTACTCTCCACATATGCAAAATCCTTCTCATTAGTAATAGTGGGAGCAAACTCAAGAAAATAGCTATCACATGAATCATTCTTATCATGATACACTTGTAAACATTTATTCTTTATAGCATAAGTGTCATCACAATAATAATCATAGATAGGAGGCAAAGTATAATCAAAATAAATTTCCTCATCAAAAATTGGGGGGCTAAAAAGATCATCTTCATAAAACGTAGCATCCCCAAGCTTATAGCTTTGCATATCATTAGGATCAAAGGTATTCAAAGAAGACATACTAATAACATTGCTACTATCATGAGTGTTGTGCAAATAGTAAAGCTCCATAGGATTTTTGATTTTCTCTTCAAACACTTCATGTCCCAACTCAAGGTAGAGCTCATAAAGCTCTCTCATAATATTTTTGTTGTTTTCCATAAAGCCTAACTAGTGAAATAAAAACAAGAAACGAAAAGATTTAATTTCAAGATCTAAAGATATATCTTCAACGCTTACCTCCCAGGTGATACGTCCAAAATGCATAACTATTTTCTATCGTAACTCGTCCTTATTCATTGATATATTTCACATTACGATGTTGTTCTTATGTTGTTTTGGCATGTTTTACACAGTTTGCAACTTTCCGGTACCAAAGCAGCGGATGCAAGGTTCAGTAGTAAAAAGTGGACGTTGAGTTGCTGAAGAAGAACACCTCCAAATTACCTGAAAATCTACGGGGGGTGTGGGAGGATTGACGAAGACACGCAAAAGAGGGAGCAGAGGGGGGCCACAGGGTGCCCAGGCGGCCACCTGGCGAGGCCCCCACCCTGGCCGCGACGGGAGGGCACCTGGAGCCCTGGGGCAACTCCCGGCTCCCCCTCTGGCCTATATACTCTTCGTCGTCCGAAAATCCTAAAAAGAGAAGCTTTTACGGAGTTCCTCCGCCGCTCCGTGGTGGAAACCTACAGAGAAGAAAAGGGCTCTCCGGCGGGCAGATTCCGCCGAGGAGATCACCTCCCGCAAAGGGAGATCATCGACATTGTCATCACCATCGTCACAGGCATCATCGATATCATCATCAACATCATCCCAAACATCAGCACCATCTTCATCTTCATCCAATCTCATCTCACAATTGCAACTTGCGTTGTAACTCGTACTATCTACCCTCTCTACTCTATCGGTGTTGATTACTACTTTGTAGTGAATGCTATTGAGTTTTGTTGGAGGAATATCATTATGACCAGATTTTTTACCACCTATTTATCACCTCTGATCATGATCTCTTTTATGTCTTGTGAGTAGTTACTTTAGTTCTTGAGGACATGGGAGAAGTCTTGTTGTTAGTAGTCATATGATGTTGAAGTAATATGTGTTGTTTGATATTTAAGTTGTGTTTTTATTTTCCTAGTGTTGTTGTGTGAGTTGAACACTCAACACTTCGCCTTATTAAGGACCTAGGGGAATACATTGTGTATAAAGAATGTTTATGGTGGGTTGCCAGAGTGACAGAAACCTGAACCCCAGTTTTCACACTTTTGCACAAGGGAACAATGGATCCTTGATCTTATTGCTGTGGTTAGGCTTTGCCTTAATTTCTATCTTGTATTTCCGGATGCTTGCAAGTTTTTTAATCATAAGAGTGCACTTATCTTAGTCTAGAAGGTGTGCTAGCATAGATCCACCCACTCAACACTTATCAACACAAAGCATGTTATCAATACGGAGTATGGCGAAATCACGTGACTACCTCTCCATGTGTCCTTAAGAACGCTTTAGTCTTTATAAGTTCAGTTGCCAGGCTTATCCTTTGCTCAAAAGGATTGGGCCACTTGCTGATCCTCAACACTATTTAATTTGCTTGCTTTTATCTTATTGTTGCTTATACCGAAAACCCCTAAAAAGTTATCTTTCAGTGCTTGCAGTTTATCCAAGATCACTTATCAATACCTTTCTCTCCTCGTTGGGTTCGACATTCTTACTTATCGAAAACGCTGCAATAGATCCCTTACGGTTGTGGGTCATCAAGTACCGTTTTCTGGCGCCGTTGCCGGGGAGCATAGCGCTACTGGTAAGTGAAGCTGGTAAGGAAATTTTTATATTGTTGTTTTTATTTTGTTGTTGCTGCTCTTTGTCCATATGGACAACCTAGCTATTGGATCGTTGCTTGCGGGGAAACGCCCCACATCTATGGGGGTTATTCCTCCCCCTACTGAAATTGTTCCTTATAAAATATCAGCTGGTATTATCGATTGTGTTTTCGCTAATCGTTATGCAGGAGACAGACATCCTAGTGAACACCTGTTATATTTTTCACAACTATGTTCACTATTTAAGCTTGCAGGTGTATCAATGGAGTTTTTCATGAGTAAATTGTTCTCCATATCGCTTATAGATAAAGCTTCATATTGGTATAAGATTCTTGATAACTCACATTTGCTTGATTGGCAAGAGCTTATGTCTCTCTTTTATACCAAGTTTTATCCTTTTCATGAAATTCATCGAGACAGAAATTATATCTATAACTTTAGGTGTCGTGACGGAGAAAGCATCGCTCAAGATTGGGGGAGATTGAAATCCCTAATGCTCAAATGTCCTATTCATGAGCTCCCCAAGGAAATTATACTTACAAATTTTTATGCTAGACTTTCTCGTCGGGATAAGGAGATGATGGATGCCTCCTCTAGTGGGGTATTTCAGACGAAAAGTGTTGAAGAAAGATGGGATATAATTGAAAGGATCCAGAAGAATACCGAAGACTGGGAAATAGATAAAGTTATTGAACCCACTATAAATTATGAGCATGATTATATAGAGAGCTATGTGAAAACTGATTACTTTAATACCTTTTGCTCTAAGATTGGTCTTGATTCCCATCTAATGATTGGTTTTTGTAAGGACTTTGCCTCTCATATTGACTCTTCTAAGAAGAAGAAGTATCGGCATCATAAAACCTTCAAACAATTACCTATTGATATTCATGTTGCTGACCCTATTTTGCCTACAGTTATATATGAAAAGCCCCCTTTTCCCGCAAGGATAAGGGAGCACTCTTTTGTGACAGGCATAATAAATAAAACTGAGAGAAGAATTGATGAGCCTGAGGATCAGATCAAGGTCAATCCTCAAGTTGCATTGGTTAAGGATCTTGTTACAAATGATGCTTTAGATTCCAATATAAATTTTTGTGTTGTTTCCACTAACCTTGTCACAGCCAAGAATAAAGGCCCAATTTCAGGTACTCCGGTAGTATCTGTTAAAATAGGAGATCACAATTATTACGGGCTATGCGATTTGGGATCGAGTGCTAGTGCTATCCCATATTCAATTTATCAAGAGATCATAGGTGAGATTTCATCTTGTGAACTTGAAGAAATTGATGTTACTATTCATCTTGCAAACGGAGCAACTATCTCTCCAATCGGAATTGTGAGAGACGTTGAAGGCTTATGCGGAAAGGTAAAATATCCTACCGACTTTCTAGTCCTTGGTTCAGTAAGGGATAATTTTTGTCCTATTATTTTCGGTAGACCTTTTCTCAGAACTTGTGGAGCTATAATAGATTGAAAGAAAGGTAAAGTTTATGTTGGATTCAATGGTGAGCCATATGAATTTAATTTTTCTAAGTTCTCTAAGCAGTCTCGTGGTACTAATTTTCCTAGTAATGATAAGATTATTGAAGATATTTCTTCCATTGCTATTCCTCCTAATGATCCTTTGCAGCAATATATGGAGGACCACGAGAATGATCTGCATATGCAAGAGAGAAATGAGTTGGACGAAATATTCTTAAGACAACCTGCCATCCTCAAGCACAACCTTCCAGTTGAGCCTTTGGGAATTTTATCGAAACCAAAAGAAGATCCAGTTTTTGTCCGAACCCCAAAATTAGGTTAGTGCTTTTCCAAGCTTGCATTTTTGCATCTTGAAAAAAAAATTGCAAAAGAAAAGGAATTGGGGAAAAGAAAAGCCCTAAATGAATTAAATAAAAAGGCCAGAAATAAATCTTTTTCCAAAAATCTTTCGGATGTTTTGAAAAATCCTAAAAATGAGTCTGATCATTTTAAAAGTGATTTGGGATTAATCCCATGCTCATAGATTTTTCAACAATTCAAATAGTGGCTTGCAAATTAAATCATTTGTCTATTTGAATTGAAATTCAAATAATTTGAATTTCAAAAATTCCCAAAACTTGGGATTGGCTTCTATATAGTCACCTAGGTTTTATAAAAATATTTGGGGATTTTATAAAATGCCTTAACTATTTATTTTTATTGGGCAAAACAGACAATAGAAAAGAAAATAAGAAAAACAGAAGGCAAAGCATTACCTTTCGCCCACGGGCGAAGGCCCACTTACCTGGCCGGCCCAGCCCACCAGGGGGGCCTCCCCTGTCGTCTTCTTCCCCTGGTCCCGATGCTGCTCGCTGGAGCGCATGCGGTGGCCATGGCCGCCACGCCACCTCTCTGCCTGGTCTTCCCCCCATCTCTCCTCGCCGCTGGACACGCCCAGAAGCCCCCAGGCCTTCTTCCCCCTCTCCCAGTTCATCCTCTCTCTCTCGTTGTTTCGCGCACACACCCGAGAACCGCCTGAGCGCCGACGAGGTTTAGCGCGGCCACCGAGCTCCTTCCGGCGAGCCAAGGTGTCTACGAGGACCCCCAGCGACCACCAGCTCGAGCAGCAGCTCCAATTTGATTCAAGGACCAGTAGAGCGACGACTACTTCAAGAATTCGCCGCCGGCCACCGTGGACGTCTTCGACAAATTCGCCGCGTCCAGCTTCTCTCCGCCCCCCCCCCCCCCCCCCGAGCTCGTCGTCGTCTTCCACGTGAGCTCCCGCTCGTTTTCCCCCTCCTAGCTTCCTCCACCGTGTTCTGCAGCGCGAGTTCGCCGGAGCCAGTGGCCAGCCGCCGCTTCCCGTCATCGCAGCCATGGCCCAGGGCCTCCTCGAGGTCCCCGGCATACTCCAGGAGAAGCGCACGAGCGCGAGGCACGCTCCCGTGCCTCCATCTCCCTCTCCTGTGGCCGGAGCCGCCCTCCCGTGGAGCGCCGCCGTGCCGGGATGCCACCGGCGTTTAGCCGCCGGTTGGTTAAACCTAAACCCAGCCCTAATCACCCCCTAACCCCACTAACGAGTGGGCCCAAGGCCACTAACTAACCCCTGGTTAGTTTAACTAACCAGGTTAATTAACCCCCCCCCCCACTGACAGCCGGACCCACGCGTCAGCAGCCCCTGACGTCACCCTGGCGTCAGGCTGACGCAGTAAACAGAGAAATCATTTAAAAGAAATAAAGAAATTCAGTTAATTCCAGAAAATGGCTGAAACTTTGAAAAATCATAGAAAATTCATTTTAACTCCAAATTCAACATATAATATATGAAAAATGATCAGGAGAAAATCCTCTATCAGAATATCCAACTTTCAGCTATGTTGGAGTTGATCTTAAAAATGGATCAGTAGCTTTTTCTATTTGATTTAATTGGAATTATTTCAAATTCAAATCAATTACTATTCCAATTTCAAACATTGAAATGCACCACACATCACTTGTACTTCAGAAGCATTTCACACTTATAATCATTTGGTTTCAAATGAACAAATAATAGCGAATGCAAGTTGAACAAATTTGAATAACATTTGGAGTTTGAATTTGAATTTACTTTTCAAATCAACTTCAATTAAAATGTGGAAATTCAAACATAGGTCACATCAGCACACTGCCATGCTCTGTTTTGCATATTGAATGTGCATTGTATTATTTTGATTGTGCTTTACTTCCAGTGCTTCGGTGATTGCATCTTCTCGGTAGAGTTGATCTCGGAGACGAGTTCAACCTCACGTCAGAAGAGTGTTACATCGTGATCGTCAGCAAGACAAGCAGCCCCCCTCTTTGATCATGTCTATAAAATCCCAGTTACCTCTCATTCTCGCAAATGCATGTTTAGGATGTCACCATGATACGTTCTACCGCTAGTTGAACCCATTCCTTTGCATGACCTATCATTTTGTCACAGTAGTAAGCAAACCACAATCCTAGCAGATGTAGGAGTTGGTTGATATCATGTGGCCCCTGCAATTGTTACAGCTTATTTCATGCTTAGAGTTGTTACCTGAGGCTACTTTGATGTGAGTCGGGATGGTAGTGATCATGTGAATGATGGTGGTAACGTGTTGGTGAATCTACCCTAAACAAAGGTGAACGATGAGAGGCTGTGTAGGAGTACACAGTGGGTTGTCTCGTTGAACACTGCCTTAGGCCCGAGTTCTTGTGTTGTTATCCAAGACCAAGAGTACGACCACACATTGGGCTCACTGACCCCTCTCGGCCAAGTACCTCACCCCGGACCTGTCCAGGAGTCGCAAGTAGTTCGCCCTTTAACGATCTCAAGCAGGTGGAACCAAGGTAAGTGGTTGGCGTAGGTTGTGGGCACGTTGAATCAAGTGATCATGATCGAGTTGAGCTTGATGGTGGTCACACAACGTTTGAGTCCGCATCGGAACAATCGGCCGGATTCCGACTGTGGTCCCAACTCAAATAGGCGACTCCCTAGGACTAGAAATGGTGTCGTGAGTGAAGTGTCGTGGCAGCATCCTCGCCGGTACTCACTTGAAGGGTCCATCCCCAGGCGGTAACTGATGAGGCGTGTGTGTAGCAGTACACCCCTGCAGGGTTAATGAACTATTCGAATAGCCGTGTCCGCGGTTATGGACTACTTGGAGACCTTTACTTGATCATAGATAACTTGAACCGGATACTTCTAAAACACACCAAGATAAGTGTGAGTGCTATGGCATGCTTCCTCGTGGGGAAGTCGAGGAAGGCACCATAGTGGAGTATTGGTTGGAGACTGTTACTTGGACTCGTGTACGTTCTTACCTCTCTCTGGTACTCGTATTTCAGGATTAGCAAAGTCAAAGCTGGCACTTCTGCAAGTGAAACCCCACCTCCCTTTGCCTTGATACATGTGCATGAGTAGTATAGTTCCTATGTAAGTCTTGCTGAGTACGACTTTGTACTCACGTTTGCTTATTCTATGTTTTAGAGACGAGACCACTGACCCTGATGATGGCCTTTACTTCGAGCTCGACGTGGACCAATGTCGTATAGTTCCAGGCAGCAACCTGTGCCCTTTGGAGGGTCGTTGTACTTTTCTTTCAGGCTTCTTAAGCCATTTGTTAAACTTGTCTTTACTAAGACATAATTTTCTTCCGTTGATGTTTGATGTAATGTTGGATCACATCCATGTGATCTCTGCTTGTAATACAACTACTATGTCTGCTCTGTTTAGCAGAAGTTATAAAGACTATGAGTTTGTAGAGTTCATGTTGTGATTACCTGCTGTTTACACTGGACATGTATGTTGCATGTATGATTATAACATGCATGTCTTAGTGTGGGGTTCGATAGCTTAGTTGTGTTCTTGCCGGCGGTCTTTCATACACCAGGTGGCCCTTAGATGTGCGCAGCTTGGGGCATCGCGATGCGATTGCTCGTGACTCTGTCACGTGGCACATTTTGTTGTATGATCGAGCCCGCCCGAGATGCCGACTAAGTGATCGGGCTGGAGTAAGTCTATGTAAGGGTTATGATTGAATCGATAACATGGTTGAGGCGACTTGTCTGTGAATATGGGATTCACCACCCATATCATTAGACTTGTGTGCGGACGATGAGGACCCATCTCAGTTGATCATCCGGCCTGAATGGGATGCCCCTCACGTTCGATGCTTACCGAGAACGTTTTGTGCTTGGCCTTGTCTGCTTAGAGAAGTGGGTACGGTTCTTGGCTCTCCATGTGATTGTATTATGACCGGAATTACATACGCTAACCCCGGGTCCCGACAGACTTGGTATCAGAGCAGAACTGCCTGTAGGATTATCAAACCATTAGCCGATGTCGACTCTAGCATTCTATAGTTATATAGTTACTATGGGTATAAGGGAACAACGTAAGACTTCTTTTTTCTCCTTATCCTCATCGATCTGAGTTCTGAGTCAACCTCATCTTATTCTACGGGAAGATAGGACTAGGCTCATCTATGTCTTTACTAGGACATCTCGTTGATTGCTTCTTTGTAGCTGTAGGAGTGTTGTGGTCTTTCTGAGCCATCATTCCATAGTGTTTCTGTGGAAGTGATGTCCATTATCCTGTAGGTTGTCTCATTTTCCATCCCGGTGCAGCCGTTATGCTGTCCGTTTGTGGCTTTGATGCTATTGCATTATAGTCTTCTATCTTAGCATATAATTGTGTCCTAAATCCTATTCTGATTGTTGATTCTTATCACACAGAATGTCAGGTGCAAATCCAGGTGTTGATCCCAGTTCTAGTTACATAGACGGTGAAGAACCTCCACCACCACCCTCAACGGCAGAAATCATGATGGAGGCTGAACAGAATCGTAGTGATCAGACACGTCTTCTCGAGCGTATTGAGCAGAACACTTCTCGTCAGCATCATAGTGTTGTTACCATCCAGGACTTCATTCTCCTCAACCCGCCCGTATTCCGATGTCCTTCCGAGCCCCTTGATGCCGATGATTGGCTTCGTTCCCTCGAACGTAAGCTTGAGACAGCCCATGTTGCTCCAGGTGATCGTGTGCTATTCGCGGCATACTTTCTGGAAGGTGCTGCTCTTCAGTGGTGGGAGAACTTCGTGGCAATGCAACCAGTTGGTCACGTGGTGACTTGGCAAGAGTTCTGCGATGAATTCTGAGGATATCATATTCCGGCTCAGCTGATGGAGCGCAAGAGAGAAGAATTTTGCAATCTGACCCAAGGAAAGATGAATGTTCATGAGTATAGGACTGAGTTCACTCGTCTAGCACGTTATGCCCAAGAAGAAGTATCCACCGACGCCAAGAAACAAGAAAGGTTCCGCAAGGGACTTAGCCCCGTCCTTCGTCATGACCTGAATCTTCACGAGTTCGTCAACTTCAGGGACTTAGTCGACAAATCCTTCAAGGCCGAGTATGGAAATGAGTTGTATGAAGAGTCTCGCAAGCGTGATCGTGAGTTTGCCCAATCTTCTGGCCCAGTTTCTCGGAAACACCGTGTTTGGATTCCCTTCAGTGACGTCAGTCATGCCGTAAGTGCTTCTAGACCCCCAACCGCCATATATCGTCCACCTCAACCCAAGCTTCCTCCTTGGAATTTTGTTGGACAATCAAGTGCTCAAGTTCCTTTCATTCCACGTGGTGTTTGTTTCCAATGTGGACAATCAGGTCACAATGTTCGAGAGTGTCCCCAAAATAATGTAGCCACCACACCTAAAACAAATAAAACCTTTCGTCGTGGTAAGCCACCACCCAAGACTTCCAATGTCAAGCCTCCTGTTTATGAACATGGTTATGTGAATCATGTATCCATTCTAGATTCTCACAAGTCAACCGATGTTGTACTCGGAACCCTTCCTGTCAATTCCACCCCAGCTTCGGTTCTGTTTGACCCAGGAGTATCTCACTCATTCATATCCCAGGACTTTGCACTGTCACATGACATCTCTTTTTCGATGTTATCCACCCCCTTAGTTGTGCAAGCCCCTGGATCCAGATGGCACCCCACCATGGTGAGTCATGAGAATGAAATTGCAATTGAGGGTTTAGTATTCCTTGCCTCACTTATAGCCCTCAATTCTTCAGACATTGATGTCATCTTAGGTATGGATTGGTTATCAAGACAGAATGCTGTCCTTGATTGTAAAGCCAAGTCAGTGAAACTAACCCATCCATCAGGCCAGACAATCAAGTACACCTCACCAAGCTCTAAAACCCAGGTGCATTCTTTAAATGTGCTTCCTCTTCCAGACCTTGAAGATATTCCGGTGGTTCGTGACTTCCCGGATGTCTTTCCAGAAGAGCTGCCAGGAATACCACCTGACAGATCTGTAGATTTTGTGGTAGATCTTATCCCAGGAACCGCACCAATTTCTAGACGCCCATACAAAATGGCCCCACGTGAGTTAGCTGAGCTTAAAACCCAACTGGAAGCTTTGTTGGAAAAAGTCTTCATCCGCCCTAGCTCATCGCCATGGGGTTGCCCCGTTCTGTTTGTAACGAAGAAAGATGGAACAGAAAGGATGTGCGTAGACTATCGCCCGCTAAATTTAGCGACGATAAAGAACAAATACCCACTGCCCAGGATCAATGATCTTTATGATCAACTTGCAGGATCCTCTGTCTTCTCCAAGATGGATTTGAGATTAGGTTATCATCAAATCAAGATCCGAAACGAGGACATTCCCAAAACGGCTTTTACTACTCGTTATGGTCTTTACGAGTACACCGTCATGTCCTTTGGTTTAACCAATGCCCCCGCCACTTTCTCACGCATGATGAATTCGATCTTCATGGAGTATTTGGACCAGTTCGTCGTGGTTTACCTCGATGACATCCTTATATACTCGAAGACCGAAGAAGAACATGCCAAACACCTAAGGCTGGTATTGATGAAACTTAGAGATCATCGCCTGTAAGCTAAATTCTCCAAGTGTGAATTCTGGCTACCAGAAGTGACCTACTTAGGCCACGTGATTTCTGCAAAAGGCATTGCTGTCAATCCCGAGAGAGTTCAGGCCGTCCTTGACTGGACTCCACCTGAATCGGTTAAGCAAGTTAGAAGTTTTCTTGGCCTAGCCAGCTATTGCCGTCGCTTCGTCGAGAACTTTTCTAAAGTTGCAAAGCCTCTAACTGAACTCCTCAAGAAAGATAAGAAATTCTTATGGACTCCCAAGTGCGAGGAAAGCTTTCAAGAGCTAAAAAGAAGATTGACTTCTGCACCTGTACTTGCACCTCCAGACACCAAAAAGGATTTCGAGATCTATTGTGATGCTTCACGGCAAGGGTTAGGATGCATACTTCTGCAAGATCGACATGTGGTAGCTTATGCTTCCCGCCAGTTACGGCCACATGAAGAGAACTATCCTACCCATGATCTTGAACTCGCTGCCGTAGTTCATTCCCTAACGACTTGGCGACATTACCTCCTTGGTAATCGTTGTGAGATCTATTCCGACCACCAAAGCCTCAAATACATTTTCACCCAGCCAGATCTTAATCTCAGGCAAAGACGCTGGATAGAGTTGATAAAAGATTATGACTTAGGAATTTCTTACACCCCTGGCAAAGCCAATGTCATGGCTGATGCACTAAGTCGTAAGTCGTATTGTAACAACCTCATGTTACAACAGTATCAACCACTTCTTCATGAGGAATTTCGCAAGCTCAATCTTGAGATTGTTCCTCGTGGATCTCTTTTCAACTTGGTGGCGAAACCAACCCTTGAGGATCAAATCATAGTTGCTCAAAGGCGTGCACGAGGTGTTCTCCGGATCAAGGAGAACATTGCTAGCGGAGTTGCTAAATGTTTCTCCACAGATAGTAAAGGAACGGTATTCTTTGAAAATCGTTTGGTAGTACCTAAGAATAGGGAACTAAGGCAACTCATCCTCAAAGAAGCCCATGATACACCCCTCTTGATTCATCCCGGTAGCACAAAAATGTACCGAGATCTACGCCAGAGATTTTGGTGGACTAGGATGAAGAGAGAAATTGCTCAGTTCATTGCTGAATGTGATGTTTGTCGTCGCGTTAAGGCAGAACATCAAAGACCTGCTGGTACTCTTAGACCTTTGCCTATCCCCGAGTGGAAGTGGGATAAAGTCAGTATGGATTTCATCACTGGCTTTCCAAAAACCCAGAAAGGAAATGATGCCATCTTCGTTGTCATTGATCGACTTTCAAAAGTTGCTCACTTCCTTCCAGTTCGAGAGTCTATAACTGCTAGCCAGTTAGCGGACTTGTATGTCTCCCGAATCGTGTCACTTCACGGTGTTCCTTTGGAAATCAATTCAGACCGTGGTAGTCTTTTCACTTCTCGATTTTGGGAAAGTTTCCAGAATGCTATGGGAACCCACCTCTCCTTTAGCACCGCTTATCACCCGCAGTCCAGTGGTCAAGTAGAAAGGGTCAATCAAATTCTCGAAGACATGCTCAGAGCTTGTGTTATCTCTTTCGGAAAGAAATGGGAGAATTCTCTTCCTTTTGCCGAATTTGCGTATAACAATAGTTTTCAATCTAGTCTGGGCATGGCTCCTTTTGAATTTCTCTATGGACGGAAATGTCGAACACCGCTAAACTGGTCAGAAACCGGTGAAAGACAATTCTTTGGACCGGATTTGATTCAGGATACAGAAGAGCAAGTTCGCATTGTTCGTGAGAAATTGAAAACAGCACAGTCTCGTCAGAAAAGCTATTATGATCGTCATCATAGGGAAGAAAGCTATAATCTGGATGAGAAGGCTTACCTTCGGGTTACTCCTCTAAAGGGTACCCATCGCTTCGGTATCAAAGGCAAGTTGGCCCCACGTTATATCGGTCCCTTTCGCATTCTCACTAAACGTGGAGGAGTTGCCTACCAATTGGAACTACCTCCTCACCTCTCCCAGGTTCATGATGTCTTCCACGTCTCTCAACTCCGGCGTTGCTTCAAGGACCCCATCCGCGAAGTAGACCACGAAACGCTTGATCTCCAAGATAACCTTTCATATCGAGAGTACCCGGTTCGCATTCTTGATGAAGCCGAGCGTAGCACCAGACGTCGGAAGATCAGATTCCTCAAAGTGCAGTGGTCACATCATTCAGAGAAGGAAGCCACCTGGGAACGAGAGGATCGTCTACGAGCTGAGTACCCCACCTTCCTCCCGACAACTTCTGAATCTCGGGACGAGATTCTTTTGAGTGTGGGCGAGTTGTCAGAACCCCAAAATTAGGTTTGTGCTTTTCCAAGCTTGCATTTTTGCATCTTGAAAATTTTTTTGCAACAGAAAAGGAATTGGGGAAAAGAAAAGCCCTAAATGAATTAAATAAAAAGGCCAGAAATAAATCTTTTTCCAAAAATCTTTTGGATGTTTTGAAAAATCCTAAAAATGAGTCTGGTCATTTTAAAAGTGATTTGGGATTAATCCCATGCTCATAGATTTTTCAACAATTCAAATAGTGGCTTGGAAATTAAATCATTTGTCTATTTGAATTGAAATTCAAATAATTTGAATTTCAAAAATTCCCAAAACTTGGGATTGGCTTCTATATAGTCACCTAGGTTTTACAAAAATATTTGGGGATTTTATAAAATGCCCTAACTATTTATTTTTATTGGGCAAAACAGACAACAGAAAAGAAAATAAGAAAAACAGAAGGCAAAGCCTTACCTTTCGCCCACGGGCGAAGGCCCACTTACCTGGCCGGCCCAGCCCACCAGGGGGGCCTCCCCTGTCGTCTTCTTCCCCTGGCCCCGATGCTGCTCGCTGGAGCGCATGCGGTGGCCATGGCCGCCACGCCACCTCTCTGCCTGGTCTTCCCCCCCTCTCTCCTCGCCGCTGGACACGCCCAGAAGCCCCCAGGCCTTCTTCCCCCTCTCCCAGTTCATCCTCTCTCTCTCTCTCGTTGTTTCGCGCACACACCCGAGAACCGCCTGAGCGCCGACGAGGTTTAGCGCGGCCACCGAGCTCCTTCCGGCGAGCCAAGGTGTCTACGAGGACACCCAGCAACCACCAGTTCGAGCAGCAGCTCCAATTTGATTCAAGGACCAGCAGAGCGACGACTACTTCAAGAATTCGCCGCCGGCCACCGTGGACGTCTTCGACAAATTCGCCGCGTCCAGCTTCTCTCCGGCCCCCCCGAGCTCGTCGTCGTCTTCCACGTGAGCTCCCGCTCGTTTTCCCCCTCCTAGCTTCCTCCACCGTGTTCTGCAGCGCGAGTTCGCCGGCGCCAGTGGCCAGCCGCCGCTTCCCGTCATCGTAGCCATGGCCCAGGGCCTCCTCGAGGTCCCCGGCATACTCCAGGAGAAGCGCACGAGCGCGAGGCACGCTCCCGTGCCTCCATCTCCCTCTCCTGTGGCCGGAGCCGCCCTCCCGTGGAGCGCCGCCGTGCCGGGATGCCACCGGCGTTTAGCCGCCGGTTGGTTAAACCTAAACCCACCCCTAATCACCCCCTAACCCCACTGACGAGTGGGCCCAAGGCCACTAACTAACCCCTGGTTAGTTTAACTAACCAGGTTAATTAACCCCCCCCACTGACAGCCGGACCCACGCGTCAGCAGCCCCTGACGTCACCCTGGCGTCAGGCTGACGCAGTAAACAGAGAAATCATTTAAAAGAAATAAAGAAATTCAGTTAATTCCAGAAAATGGCTGAAACTTTGAAAAATCATAGAAAATTCATTTTAACTCCAAATTCAACATATAATATATGAAAAATGATCAGGAGAAAATCCTCTATCCACATATCCAACTTTCAGCTATGTTGGAGTTGATCTTAAAAAGGGATCAGTAGCTTTTGCTATTTGATTTAATTGGAATTATTTCAAATTCAAATCAATTACTATTCCAATTTCAAACATTGAAATGCACCACACATCACTTGTACTTCAGAAGCATTTCACACTTATAATCATTTGGTTTCAAATGAACAAATAATAGCGAATGCAAGTTGACCAAATTTGAATAACATTTGGAGTTTGAATTTGAATTTACTTTTCAAATCAACTTCAATTAAAATGTGGAAATTCAAACATAGGTCACATCAGCACACTGCCATGCTCTGTTTTGCATATTGAATGTGCATTGTATTATTTTGATTGTGCCTTAATTCCAGTGCTTCGGTGATTGCATCTTCTCGGTAGAGTTGATCTCGGAGACGAGTTCAACCTCACGTCAGAAGAGTGTTACATCGTGATCGTCAGCAAGACAAGCAGCCCCCCTCTTTGATCATGTCTATAAAATCCCAGTTCCCTCTCATTGTCGCAAATGCATGTTTAGGATGTCACCATGATACGTTCTACCGCTAGTTGAACCCATTCCTTTGCATGACCTATCATTTTGTCACAGTAGTAAGCAAACCACAATCCTAGCAGATGTAGGAGTTGGTTGATATCATGTGGCCCCTGCAATTGTTACAGCTTATTGCATGCTTAGAGTTGTTACCTGAGGCTACTTTGATGTGAGTCGGGATGGTAGTGATCATGTGAATGATGGTGGTAACGTGTTGGTGAATCTACCCTAAACAAAGGTGAACGATGAGAGGATGTGTAGGAGTACACAGTGGGTTGTCTCGTTGAACACTGCCTTAGGCCCGAGTTCTTGTGTTGTTATCCAAGACCAAGAGTACGACCACACATTGGGCTCACTGACCCCTCTCGGCCTAGTACCTCACCCCGGACCTGTCCAGGAGTCGCAAGTAGTTCGCCCTTTAACGATCTCAAGCAGGTGGAACCAAGGTAAGTGGTTGGCGTAGGTTGTGGGCACGTTGAATCAAGTGATCATGATCGAGTTGAGCTTGATGGCGGTCACACAACGTTTGAGTCCGCATCGGAACAATCGGCCGGATTCCGACTGTGGTCCCAACTCAAATAGGCGACTCCCTAGGACTAGAGATGGTGCCGTGAGTGAAGTGTCGTGGCAGCATCCTCGCCGGTACTCACTTGAAGGGTCCATCCCCAGGCGGTAACTGATGAGGCGTGTGTGTAGCAGTACACCCCTGCAGGGTCAATGAACTATTCGAATAGCCGTGTCCGCGGTTATGGACTACTTGGAGACCTTTACTTGATCATAGATAACTTGAACCGGATACTTCTAAAACACACCAAGATAAGTGTGAGTGCTATGGCATGCTTCCTCGTGGGGAAGTCGAGGAAGGCACCATAGTGGAGTATTGGTTGGAGACTGTTACTTGGACTCGTGTACGTTCTTACCTCTCTCTGGTACTCGTAGTTCAGGATTAGCCAAGTCAAAGCTGGCACTTCTGCAAGTGAAACCCCACCTCCCTTTGCCTTGATACATGTGCATGAGTAGTATAGTTCCTATGTAAGTCTTGCTGAGTACGACTTTGTACTCACGTTTGCTTATTCTATGTTTTAGAGACGAGACCACTGACCCTGATGGTGGCCTCTACTTCGAACTCGACGTGGACCAATGTCGTATAGTTCCAGGCAGCAGCCTGTGCCCTTTGGAGGGTCGTTGTACTTTTCTTTCAGGCTTCTTAAGCCATTTGTTAAACTTGTCTTTACTAAGACATAATTTTCTTCCGTTGATGTTTGATGTAATGTTGGATCACATCCATGTGATCTCTGCTTGTAATGCAACTACTATGTCTGCTCTGTTTAGCAGAAGTTATAAAGACTATGAGTTTGTAGAGTTCATGTTGTGATTACCTGCTGTTTACACTGGACATGTATGCTGCATGTATGATTATAACATGCATGTCTTAGTGTGGGGTTCGATAGCTTAGTTGTGTTCTTGCCGGCGGTCTTTCATACACCAAGTGGCCCTTAGATGTGCGCAGCTTGGGGCATCACGATGCGATTGCTCGTGACTCTGTCACGTGGCACATTTTGTTGTATGATCGAGCCCGCCCGAGATCCCGACTAAGTGATCGGGCTGGAGTAAGTCTATGTAAGGGTTATGATTTAATCGATAACATGGTTGAGGCGACTTGTCTGTGAATATGGGATTCACCACCCATATCATTAGACTTGTGTGCGGACGATGAGGACCCATCTCAGTTGATCATCCGGCCTGAATGGGATGCCCCTCACGTTCGATGCTTACCGAGAACGTTCTGTGCTTGGCCTTGTCTGCTTAGACAAGTGGGTACGATTCTCGGCTCTCCATGTGATTGTATTATGACCGGAATTACATACGCTAACCCCGGGTACCGACAGTTTTTGATCTTAAACCTCTTCCTGATACGCTCAAATATGCTTATTTAGATGAATAGAAAGTATATCTTATTGTTATCAATTCTAACCTTTCAGGGTATGAAGAAGAGCGACTATTGGAAGTACTTCGCAAACATCGAGGTGCAATTGGCTATACCCTTGATGACCTTAGTCCATCTATTTGTCAACATACCATCAACCTTGAGGCTAATGCTAAACCAGTTGTTGATCATCAACGACAGTTGAATCCGAAAATGATGGATGTTGTAAGGACTGAGATTCTCAAGCTTCTAGCCGCAGGTATTATTTACCCTATAGCTGATAGTAAGTGGGTAAGCCCGATTCATTGTGTTCCAAAGAAAGGAGGAACAACTGTGGTTCCTAATGTTAAGAATGAACTAATACCTCAGAGAATTATTATTGGATATAGAATGTGTATTGATTACAGGAAGCTAAACAAGGCAACCATGAAGGACCACTACCCGTTGTCGTTCATCGACCAAATGCTTGAAAGGTTATCCAAAAATACTCACTTTTGTTATCTTGATGGTTATTCTGGCTTCTCTCAAATTCATGTTAACACTGCTGATCAAGAGAAGACCACTTTTAGTTGTCCCTATGGTACTTATGCTTACAGGCGTATGCATTTTGGTGTATCTAATGCCCCTGCTACTTTTCAAAGGTGTATGTCTGCTATCTTTCATGGTTTTTGTGAAGAAATTGTGGAGGTATTCATGGACGGTTTCTCCGTCTATGGAACCTCTTTTGACCATTTTCTCCACAACCTTAATAAAGTTTTGCAGAGATGTGAGGAGACAAATTTGGTGCTTAACTGGGAGAAGTGCCACTTTATGGTCAACGAGGGAATTGTTCTTGGCCACAAGATTTCCGAGAGGGGAATTGAGGTGGACAGGGCCAAGATCGAAGCAATTGAAAGGATGCCCTATCCAAGGGACATCAAAGGTATTCGTAGTTTTCTCGGTCATGCTGGTTTCTATAGAAGATTTATTAAAGACTTTTCTAAGACTTGAAGACCCCTCACTAATCTTCTCCAGAAGGATGTTCCTTTTGTTTTTGATGAAGATTGTAAGGAAGCCTTCAAAGTTCTTAAGAAAGCTTTAATAACCGCTCCTATAGTACAACCACCTGACTAGAATTTACCTTTTGAAATTATGTGTGATGCTAGTGATTTTGCTGTTGGAGTTGTTTTAGGGCAAAGGGTTGATAAGAAATTGAATGTTATATATTATGCTAGCAAAACCCTTGATAGTGCTCAAAAGAATTATGCTACTACTGAGAAGGAATTCTTAGCAGTAGTGTTTGCTTGTGATAAGTTTAGGCAGTATATTGTTGATTCTAAGATTATTATTCATATTGACCATGCTGCCATTAAGTATCTTATGGAGAAGAAGGATGCCAAACCCAGACTCATCCGATGCGTACTCCTTCTTCAAGAATTTGATTTGCATATTGTCGATAGGAAAGGAGCAGACAATCCGGTAGCGGATAATCTTTCAAGGATGGAAGATATACCGCTTGATCCCATTCCAGTCAATGACAGTTTTCCAGACAAACAACTAGCTGTTGTAAAAGTACAATCTCTCTCCGATCTTTGGTTTGCATATTATGCTAACTTTATCGTTGCAAAGTTTTTGCCTCTAGGTTTAACATTTCAGCAAAGGAAGTTCTTCCACGATTTGAGGCATTACTTTTGGGATGACCCACATCTTTTCAAAGAAGGTCCAGATGGGATCGTGAGGAGATGCATACCGGAACACGGGCAGAAAGACATTCTCAAACAATGTCACGATAGTCCATATGAAGGACATCATGCCGGTGAGAGGACCGCACATAAGGTTCTTCAATCAGGTTTTTATTGGCCTACTCTCTTTAAGGATGCTAGAAATTATGTCTTATCCTGTGATAAGTGTCAGAGAGTTCGTAATATTAGTAGAAGCAATGAGATGCCTATGAATTACTCTCTAGTGATTGAACCTTTTGATTGTTGGGGTTTCGATTTTATGGGTCCTTTTCCTCCCTCACACAAGTACACTCACATTTCAGTTGCTGTGGATTATGTAACCAAGTGGGTAGAGGCCATCCCCACTGAAAGTGCTGATTACAAGACATATTTGAAAATGCTCAAGGATGTAATTTTTCCTAGGTTTTGAGTACCCAGGTACCTCATGACTGATGGGGGTTCACACTTTACGCATGGAGCTTTTAGAAAATCTTTAGCCAAGTACGATGTCAATCATAGAATTGCTTCACCGTACCACCCTCAAACTAGTGGGCAAGTTGAGCTCGCCAATAGAGAGATCAAGTTGATCTTACATAAGACAGTTAATAGAAATAGAAAATATTGGTCGAATAAGTTAGGAGATGCTCTGTGGTCGTATAAAACTACTTACAAAAACCCCATGGGCATGTCTCCCTATAAGATGGTCTATGGCAAGGCTTGCCATTTGCCATTAGAATTAGAATACAAAGATTTCTGGGCTATTAGAGAGCTTAATGCTGACCCGAAATTAGCTGGTGAAAAGCGTCTCATGAAGTTTACTTCTCTAGATGAGTGGAGAAGTGAAGCTTATGAGAGCGCTAAAATGTTCAAGGAAAAGGTAATGAAGTGGCACGATAGGAGGATTTTGAAACGTGAATTTAATGTTGGTGATAAAGTTTTGTTGTTTAGATCCCGTTTCAGGTTTCCTCTAGGTAAACTACATTCCAGGTGGGAAGGGTCATTTCATATTGAAGAAGTCTACCGCTCGGGTGCAATCAAGATTAACAATTTCGAAGGCACCAAACCTCAAGTTGTGAATGGGAAAAGACTTAAGCATTACATAGCAGGAGACCCTGTCAATGTTGATGTGTATTTGGTATACACAACAACTCATGAAGAACATGTTGGAGCCCTGTTTCAGACACCAGCAGAAGCAGAATAAGGAAAGGTATGTATTACGGTAAGGAAACATCGCGAACCGCCATATAAATCCCGCATTATGAGTTTTTGTAAAATTAGGAAAATTTGAGGCCGCCTGGGCACCCAGGAGTCCGTCTCCGATCCCACTTTGGCTCGTTACCTTCCTTTCTGTGCATAAATTTTTGCTATATATTTGCGCGGATTGTTCCGGCAACGTATCTCGCGATTTCGTGTGTTTTCTTTTCGTGTTGTTTCTGCCAGGACTAAAAGTTGGGTAGTAGAGATGTATTCTTCTGGCTCGAGCGGATAGGACTTCTTGGGATGGCGTCTACGTCAAGTCCATAAGGATCTTAATCAAGGGAATCACATTGATTGGGCTACCGAAGAATAAATTGCCGCAAGACAAGCGGAGATGGAGCGCTCCGTGAGAGAGGAAGTCAAGACTATCACTGCCCAACAACAAGGAGGTCTAAGAAATCCCATCATGGTGGGATCTGTCCAACCTCATTATGATCTTTCTCTTAACCTTTCAGGGCCCTCCCCTTCACTTGAAGATCAACGCACGCTTTCCACCATCTCCGAGGCCTACCGCATCACCAACCAACTTTGTGAAGATTTCCGTGTACTGAAAGTGCAAGTGGAAATCCTGGAAGCTGAAAACCAATCCCTTCAACGTATAATCAGAGACCTGAAGAACCACAAGATAGAGGAGTGAAATCTCCTTGGGTAATGGCATCCCCTTAGCTTGTCCCAAGCTTGGGGGAGTGCCCGGTATCATTATCTTTATCTTTTTCTTTTAGAGTCAAGTAGAGTTGTATCATGTCTAGGGAAGTTATCTTATAAAATAGGTGTTTGCATTGAGGTCTATCACTCTTTTTTGAAGAGTTATGTATCCGTGAGTGTGGATTCGTCTTTGGCGGAATATTAATGAGAAGTCTATTGATCCCTTCGCTGCACTTGGTATTCTCTTCACGCAATCGACCTTATGATAATTCTTATGGGAAGTATTGATCTTATATCAGGTATGGCTTTGAAAACTTTATTTAATCTTGGAAAACATAGCTTTGGTCATAACAACAAGCATGATTTTATCAAAGTAGCGACATAGCCAAAACCTTTATGTTATTATGCTTGAAGTGTTATGTTGACAAGGAAGACAACTTGATGTGCTATGCTTATTTTAATGTTTATGCTTTATATTGCTTTGCATCTAAGTCATCATCAACTGTCTGTTCTCTCAAGCCTTTGCTAGCCAAACCTCTGTACTAAGCGGATTTCTGCTTGTGCATCCATACCCTGAAACCAATATTTTCCATATGAGTCCACCATACCTTCCTATTCGTGGTATTCCACTATCACTCCTAAAGAATAGAATTTATGTGTTATCTTAAATGTTCAAAATCTTCTATTTCGTGCCACTGTTTTAGCTCATGAGGAAGTAGTAGTTAATTCATGATCTTCTTAAGTTGGACAAGTTTTATCCCGGGATTGCATGTCTATCTGCAAACCCCTAATACGAGGAGGAATTGGCATGAGTGTGCCCAGCTCACAAAAGATAATACAACAAACAAACCCTCCTTCACACTTTGTTCATGAGAAATCAGAAAACTTTGGCAGTGATAAACAAAGGAGATTGCGGGGATTTGATCGTCCCCGTGTGGGAGCCGTTCCTGGAAACTCTTCCAATATGAGGAGTAATTGCGTTATCTATTAGCATTCGTTGACAAATCATGCACCTCTCAAAACTTGCTTTCATTCTGTTTGATTTAAGGATAGCACTTGAGTTTTCCCTACTTCCCTGAAGCAGGGCCTATCTTTTAGTTTTAGGTTGAGTCAGTTTTTCCTACTTCTTTATATCCTTAAAGAGAGCAGACATTTGATGTGACAAGGATTCATTCATATAAAGTTGCATTAAGATCTAGCATACCGCATCCTTGTTGACATTATCATTTGATAAGTAAGTTGTTTCTTAAGCCTGGCTGAAGCAAACATCTTCCTTTGTGTTAACATTTTCACTTCGTGCCTAACAACATGTTCTTTCAAAGCTTCAATTGTTCTCAACAAAATATAAAAAGAAAGAGAAAAAGTGAAAGCTATTAGTTGTTCTTTGACCAAAGGACATATTTGCCATGATTTGATGAGTTTCCTTAGCCCTACTCTTGATTATAACCGTTATTACTCTTTCATCAGGGCCTTATGAGTTGAAGATTGCTATTGAGGATGTTTGAGTTTGGTGAAGATATCATGATGCTTCTTGTCTGTATTCTATTTATCGAAACTTCACTCTCTAAACTTGTTGACAAGTTTACCGACCTCAGTTTTCGCTTGGGGACAAGCAAGGTCTAAGCTTGGGGGAGTTGATACGTCCAAAATGCATCACTAGTTTATATCGTAACTCGTCCTTATTCATTGATATATTACACATTATGATGATGTTCTTATGTTGGTTTGGCTTGTTTTACACAGTTTTCAACTTTCCGGTGCCGAAGCAGCAGACGCAGGATTCAGCGGTAAAAAGTGGACGCTGAGTTGATGAAGAAGAACACCTCCAAATTACCTGAAAATCTACGAGGGTGTTTTTGGGAGGATTGACAAAGACACACAAAAGAGGGACCAGAGGGGGGCCACAGGATGCCCAGGCGGCCACTTGGCGCGGCCCCCACCCTGGCTGCGCCGAGAGGGCACCTGGAGCCACTCCCGGCTCCCCCCTGTATGGCCCCTGATGCGGTACTAACTCTAACTAGTCGCTTTCGCGTCCGGTCGGAGTTAGAAGCGCATCAAACGCCACCGGCGCACGACACTCGCACTCGTGTCGCTGCCGGATTCTCGACAACAAGTATATAAGCATAACTCTACAAGAAAGGAAATACATATAGAATATAAATAGAACAGGGCATACAACGCCACTGTCTAGCAGTATAACATCACCATGAGTACATCTCATCAATACATCATTACAACAAGCGAAAACATAGTCGGGACCGGGTACGATCAAGATCCAAATTGCCCAAGAGAGGGCTACACATAAATCCACCCACGGGAACGTCTGAGCCCAACTAAAGGATCCTACTGGTCGGTGTAGTCGTACTCGTCATCATCCTCCGGGGGCACCTCCACGAAGTATCGTCCGGTGCTGGGGTCGAGGTAGTAGTCCACTGCAGCGGCCGATCAGGCAAAGTGGTAAAGGCGGAAAAGTAAACGGGGGTGAGAACATGTCATTACGGAATAACTAACGCTACAGGTAAAGGTAAGGACAAGACAGGTTGCAGCCGTTCTAGCATATATGGTGGCTACACGTTCTATCAGAATAAAGATGAGACCCAAGAAGTTACGTTGACAACGTGTCATAGGTCGGCTATCCCCCTACTTACGCAAACATAACACAACCTCGTTTCTCTCTCGGTCCCCCTGGACGAAGAAAGACAACCAAGGCACGCACACGGTTTTTCAAAATTTTATAACATGATTATCATTGATGTTATTCTATGAACAATGAGTAGGTCTCAAGTAGTCCATAACCGCGGACACGGCTTTTCGAAAAGATTTACCCTGCAGGGGTGTACCAACTGTCCATTATAGACGTCGCATGTACGCCCGGTTTCCACTGGGCTAGGTAAGCGCCTGAAACTCCGGAACGTCAGAATCCCTCTAACTAACAACGCACAACTCCGGGTGGCCCCCGGGGAGTCAACACCCAAACCTCAAGCTGGCCACGCTCTCGGATCGGACTCTTCCGTATGACGCAGGTCGGGTTACCGGTTAGTTCTCCTATGAGACCGGGTCCTAGCTGATCAGGTGGACCAACAGAGAACTATGCTCCACTGGCCCAGTTTGTTTTGTAAACAGCTGGGGTACCAACCAACACACACGCGAAGCAAATGTAAATCAGCTCGGGCCACCACTAGAATTGTAAGAAGCTAGGTAGGTAAGATAAGGGGGCCCCATAAAACCCCACACACGATTGGGCACGCTCGTCAAGAAACACAATACCCGGAACTCGGGTCCTAGGTGACTCAAATGGAACAAAGCACCGGACGGGAATAGTCCAGCCTTCCACCTTTCGTCGAATATAATTAACATCATTTAACAATAATAAACATCAACCAACTTCTTTTATAGCATGATATCCCAACCATAAAATATAGGGTAAGCAACAAGTTTTCTATCCATACTAAGCAATGGCTGAGCAGCGGTAACTTAGCAGAACAATGGTTTGCTGGGATGTGGGGATCATGGCTGTATGGGTTTTAAACATGGCATATAAGGTAGATAGGATCAAGCAATAACGTTCTAGATCTACAGCTAGGCATGAGCAGAAAGTTATAAAGTAATGACACAGATCTCCCCCTTGCCTGGTAAGGTAGTCGAAGCAGCACCCACAGTACCCTCGGGCTCGGTGTCGGAGAGCTCCACGTAAGTCTCCTCGGCGGTCTCAGGTGCTAACGTAAGGTACCGGCAGGAAAAGGCACACAAGTAAGCAACTGATGCAACTCAAACAAGGATGGCATGCTTAAGTTTTATTTACATAGTATGACCCTGTCTAGTCAAGTTTAAATGAAGGTGATTGACGACAAGTCATCACTTTCATATGCATTTTATTTACATTGTAATGGCTTTGGTCTAAGCCTTAACTTAGGTGTAGATAGCATGATAGTATGGCATGATCAACAAGCATTACAAGAATTTAAATAATATGAAAGTAATACAATGATTCCGGAGACGGAGTAGTGTCGGTGAAATTGACACTTAAGAAGGTGCAACAACTGTTTGAGGCCAGCCACTATGCATATGACAATATGATAGGGGCTGACTTGAAGAAAGAAGATGACTTGGAACAGACTTGAAAAGATCAGATGAACAACATTTAAAATGCACTGAAGTTGAAATGCTGCAGACAGACAGATCTGAGAACTTCCGTATCAGGTGATCACACCTTGTCTCAAAAGTTTCACAACACATCATGAGAACATCACTGCTGAAATCCTTGCAGAAAGGCACCCCAAAAACCTATATGATATGTCTCCATTTGAATTTGCAAAGGCAGTTGCAAATTCAACTGAAGTTCAGGGGGCTGAGTGCAAAATTGCACCACATGAATTTTGAAAAAGGTTCAGATGATGAAATCAGCATCACCAGGCAACTCCTTGTGCAAAACCACCCAAAAATCATATATGACATGGGCAATTTGAAACTTGAACCAATTTACAAAAACAAAGAAAAAGCAAGAGGGGTTTATTTGCAAAATGACCATACTTCAATTTATAGAAGGGGTCAGATGCAAAAATGGACCTCACATTGGTATTCAGTAGCTCAAGCTACCCCAAAAACATATAAGGCATGCCCATGGATGCAAAAGTTGTCCAAAAACAGATTTGAATTTGAATGCAAATTCAAATTTGAATTTAAATAGAAAAGAAATAAAAGAAAAGGAAAAGAAACAAAAAAAACAGGGAACAGCCTCCATGGGCTGATTTCGGGCGAAACCGGCCCATGCCAGCTCTCTGGCCCGCAATGGGCCCAGCCCACTCGGCCTGGCTCGCTGACCAGCGGGCCCCGGACGTCAGCCACAACATTAAATCAAAAAAAAGGGGCGCGACGGGGACTCGAACCCACGACGCAGCGCTCGCTCCACTGCTCTCTACCACTGCGCCTCGAAACGTTATCTTAACATATACACTACGCGAGCTAGGTAAGGTTCAGTATCCCGCTTCTGAACTTCAAACACCTATCGTCTCTGAACCGCGACGGCGACGCTCTAATGCGGCGAACCTCGCGTCGTGTATAGGCAAGCCCCGGCCACCCCGCCATGGAACGAATCCGAGAGGCCAGCTAGCTCTACACGACGACGCGCGCCATGGCTCCTATCTCCAACCCTACTGTTCGCTAGCCTCACCGGAACAACACTGTTGCGGCATCTCTGAACTGCATCTTCAGACATCCCGTGCCTCCAACATCCGGCGAACCGTGAGACGAGCACACGACGCCTCTGGCCATGGGATTTCTTGCAATCGCGAGAGGGGGTACCAAGATCACATGGATGCCCTGCCCCAGCCCTGGATCTCACCGGAGAGGATGCCCTGCTCGCCTGAATTTCACGGCGGATCTGACTGCAGCAACTTGCAGAGTTCAGACGCGGCACAACCCAGATCAAAACATCACGAAAAGGGGCTCCTTTGGCACCAAAGATGCGCACTGGACACTCGCAGATCACGCGTGAGGTCGTCCGAGACGCACCACGGACACGGTGATCACGACTTCCTTGCCGGCGACGAACTACGCGGCAGGACGACCTACTTCAATCGTGGATGAACTGCTACGCAAGCTACGGGTGAAGGCATGGGCGTTAGCTCACCTCGTGGGTCGCCTCGGGCGTCCCAGCCTCGCCGTAGAGGAAGAAGACGTTGACGTCGGCGTCGAGGAAGAAGACGGCCCGCGCCGAGGATCCACAGCTCGGAGACGTCTCGCTCCTCCCGGCACGATTCTGAAGGGGAAAACGCACAAACAACGGTCATCACGACGACGTGGAGCAAGGAATTGAAGAAGGACCTCGAGGCGGCGGCAAATTGGTCTGAACCTCACCAGAATAGAGCGGGAACAGGACGGAGGGGGAAGCCTCTCCCGGCGGCGGCGAGGGGGGAATCGCTGGGGAAACGGAACCCTAGGGGGGTTCGTGCAGCTCCAGGAGGCTGCTTATAAGGAGGGGCGGCCTCCAGCCACGTCGGCAGGGCGTCGACGTCGATGCCGCCCGCCAGTGTGAGAGAAGAGGGGGGAGGGGACCTCTCCACGGTGGAAAGGCGACGTGTCCCCTCCCTTGGATCTGGATCGGGCGGCCAGGGTGCCTCCCGCGAAACGCTTCGCTGGAAAGGCCCCCAGCCGGGCTGCGGGGCTGCGGGAAGATGGGCTGGGCCTCCAGCATGGCTTGGGGCAGAGGAGAGAAATGGCTTGCTGGACTCTTTTCTATTTACCAAAAACAGAAAAGGAAAAGAGGTCAATTCTAGATTAAATACAAGTGCAAAATTCACACAAAAATATGTGGAATTATCCTTGCATTACTCCTGAATTTCTAAAAATGGTTTGGGCATTTGGCAACCACAAAAGTGTGAGCTCATTTTGAATTTCAAAAGCACTTTGAACTAGAGCTTCTGCTTGTGATGAAGTCAAAAATACTTTGAGGGTTTTAAAACCCTTGCAAAGGAAAAAGAAAAGACTTTGCCAAGATTGGGATCAAGAGGAGTGAGCATGTGGCAAGGAAAAATCCATGACTGCCCATCTTGAACCACTTTGGATGCAACAGAAACCAACCCAACATGACTCCAATCCCAAAGCCAAATTAAATCACCACATGAAATGACATAAACCTCCACCATGCCAAGTTACAAGTCCAACAGAGGAAAATAAATTACATGGTGTTGATAGCTTATTACATGTGGGCTGTTACACCCCCCTCTGGCCTATATACTCTTCTTCGTCCGAAAACCCTAAAAAGAGAAGCTTTTACGGAGTTCCGCCGCCACTCCGTGGCGGAAACCTACAGAGAAGAAAAGGGCTCTCCGGCGGGCAGATTCCGCCGAGGAGATCACCTCCCGGAAGGGGAGATCATCACCATCATCACGGGCATCATCGAGATCATCATCAACATCATCCTCAACATCAGCACCATCTTCATCTTCATCCAATCTTATCTCACAATTGCAACTTGCTTTGTAACTCGTACTATCTACCCTCTCTACTCTATCGGTGTTGATTACTACTTTGTGGTGACTGCTATTGAGTTTTGTTGGAGGAATATCGTTATGACCAGATTGCTTACCACCTATTTATCATCTCTGATCATGATCTCTTTTATGTCTTGTGAGTAGTTACTTTAGTTCTTGAGGACATGGGAGAAGTCTTGTTGTTAGTAGTCATATGATGTTGAAGTAATATGTGTTGTTTGATATTTAAGTTGTGTTGTTATTTTCCTAGTGGTGTTGTATGAGTCGAACACTCAACACTTCGCCTTATTAAGGACCTAGGGGAATACATTGTGTATAAAGAATGCTTATGGTGGGTTGCCCGAGTGACAGAAACCTGAACCCCAGTTTGCACACTTTTGCACAAGGGAACAATGGATCCTTGATCTTATTGCTGTGGTTAGGCTTTGCCTTAATTTCTATCTTTTATTTGCGGATGCTTGCAAGTTGTTTAATAATAAGAGTGCACTTATCTTAGTCTACAAGGTGTGCTAGCATAGATCCACCCACTCAACACTTATCAACACAAAGCATGTTATCAATACGGAGTATCGCGAAAGCACGTGACTACCTCTCCATGTGTCCTCAAGAACGCTTTAGTCTTTATAAGTTCAGTTGCCAGTCTTATCCTTTGCTCAAAAGGATAAGGCCACTTGCTGCTCCTCAGCACTATTTACGCTGCTTGCTTTTATCTTATTGTTTCTTATAACGAAAACCCCTAAAAAGTTATCTTTCAGTGCTTGCAGTTTATCCTTGGCCAAAATCACTTATCAATACCTTTCGCTCCTCGTTGGGTTCGACACTCTTACTTATCGGAAACGCTGCAATAGATCCCTTACGTTTGTGGGTCATCACCAGGCAACGACGCCAGAAATAGCTTGATGTCTACACACGCTTCTATTCTTGTAGACTATGTTGGGCCTCCAAGCGCAGAGGTTTGTAGGACAGTAGCAATTTCCCTCAAGGGGATGACCTAAGGTTTATTGAACTTAGGGAAGTAGAGGTTGAAGATAGTCTCTCAAGCAACCCTGCAATTAAGATACAAGAAGTCTCTTGTGTCCCCAACACACCTAATACAATGGTAAATTGTATGGGTGCACTAGTTCGGCGAAGACATGGGAAAATATGGGTGATAGGTGTGGAAAAGCAAGGTAATATAAATCTGTAATAAAAAGTGCAGCAAACAAACATGTGACAAAAGTGAGAACAAACGGTGTAACAATGGTGGAAACAAGGCCTAGGCTTCGTACTTTCACTAGTAGCAACTCCCAACAACATTAACATAGTCTAATCACATGATATTTCCCATAAAACATGCAATGGAGACGCACTCAGAGGTCATTCCTTTGTGGTCAAGAGAGGACGAGAATTATGTAGGGCTACCAAAGCACACCTCAAAATTCGTAGTTCTCAATCTATGGATTTCCCAATGTCACCGTGGCCATCGAAAGAGAGTACCACAATCACCACAACATATCTCAAGGATAGTCAAAGACAAGCACCAACAGACTCTCAATCTTCAATCAACACACAAAAGAGGAAATCACTCATGAATATATTCTTCTAATCCATGTCCAATAGACCGATGTCACCCTGGTCTCGGGGATTATACTAGATAAGATCAAGTGAGTACATCAATCCAATACATAGAGGAAGGGGAAATATCATAGGATCACCCGAGATTAACATTGCCTATGATCACAACGAAGATCACATCATGGGAGAGAGAATTGACCACATAACTACTTGTAGAAACCTCAGCCCCGAGGAGGGATTACTCCCGCATCATGGAGGGAGGAAGCAACATCGATGGAGATGAATCCGGGGGCACTTCCCCGTCCCGGCAGGGTGCCGGCACAGGAATTCTAGTCCCCCAAAGCTTGTCGGCGATGGAAGCGGAGATCGGAATTTCTTCTGGAGAAAAGGGGTCCGAAATCAGGGTTTTTGCAATGGGAGAATAAATAGGAGCCAAAGGGGGGAACAGGGGGGCACCAGTCGCCCACGAGGCCACCCGGCGCGGCCAAGCTCTGGGCCGCGCCCACTGGCCGCCTGGGCACCAGGTGGGGCCCCTCTGGCCCTTCTTCGGTGAATCCGAAAGATTCCGGAACGCTGATTTTTTATCTGATTTCTCCCGAATTTTTGGAGCACTTTTAATATGGGGGAAACCTGAAATAGAAAAACAGCAGAAAACAGGAACTGGCACTGGGGTGCACTGAGTTAATAAGTTAGTCCAAATATGATCAAAAGTGTATGAAAGTGTATCTAGATCATAGCAATATTACAAGAAACATGCATGGAGCAAGCAAAAATTATAGATACGTTTGGGATGTATCAACTACTCACGGCACATCTGGGCGGAGAGCATGGTGGTGGAGGAGACTCTGGAGGTGAATCCTCCCTCCGGCAGGGTTCCGTGACAGGGTCTTCTCGTGATCGCGATCTTGGGATCGCGGCGGCGGTGGCACAATGGTGAAAATCGTGTGACGGAGCTCCTCCCGAGGGTTTTTCAAAAAGGATAAATATATAGGCGGATGGGGGTCTCCAGGGGAGGCCCCACCTTGCCAGGCGGGTCCCTGGCGCGGCCTCAACCTGGCCGCACCGCCGCCTGCCAAGGGGGTGGCCCCCTTCGGCCCTGTGATACATCCCAAACGTATTTATAATTTCTGCTTTTTCCATGCTTATATGGGTGACTTTGCTACATCTTTTATTACACATTTATACCTTTTAAACATATTTGGACTAACCTACTAACTCAGTGCCCCAGTGCCAGTTTTGTCTGTGGATTGCAGGTATTTTCCAATACTTAAAGTGCTTGGAAAAATCCAATATATATATATATATATATATAATCAATAGTTCAGAAGCTTCCGGAAGCCCGAAGGAGAGCCGGAGGGGGTGATGTCACGAGAGTTTACTTCTCGCTCCTCGTTGGTTACCCAAAGTGGAAGGTTGAGATGTAGACGGCAGCAAGTTTCCCTTAGCGAAGATGCTAAGGTTGGTTATCGACCAGTAGGACTCCAACAGATACAAGAAGGTGGTGAAGTGAACAATGGCGCCGTTTACAACCTAGGTTGCTAACTTTACCTGGACCTGCACACACAACAAATAACTTTTCTTCCCAACGAGTACAGAGGAGTTGTAAATTCCTCCGGCCTTGTTGTTTACAAAGGATAAAACGCATGGGATAATAATGATAGTGATAGCAATGGAAAAGTAAATAAAGCAGTAAATTGATTATGGGTGTAAACAGTATTGGAAATATGGACCGGGGTCCTATGATGTTCACTAGTGATGTCTCTCTCCCAAAAGACGATAAAATAGCCATGCGAGGTAAAAAAATTATAGCTGGGCAATTGACAGGATTATGTGCGAAACCAATGCTAATTATGCTACAAAGAAAGGAAGAGGCTCAAAAGCACGGGCGGTACGCCAAGACAAGTAGACCGAAATCCATCTGCATCTACCTATTAATCATCCACCTTGAGATATCTATCCAGAACATCTCGCTGGTATTAAGTTGCGAATCCCACCCAAAGTGTAAACTCAAAGCAACAGACAACTACATTAAATAACTTTGCGTAAAGTAAACAATCTTTGCACCCGCAAGTAAAAGCATCGTTTTTTCCCCCATGTGGCAACATCACATCCCCTAGACTCATGTATCTGTCACTCAACTAGTCATCAGGGGGCATGAACCCACAATCATGCATAACGCTCCCTCTTGGAGTCACTACCTACTACTTGGCCAAAGCAATAAAAAGCAACGGAGAACATGCAAGAATTACTTTAGAACATAAATATAAAAGAGGAGAATCAAATATATTACTCAAACACAATCTGAATATAATCTCATAATCCATCGGATCCCAGCAACTCAGCATAGCAACAACAGAAATATTACATATGTGCCTCGATCATGTAGGGCAGCTCACGAGGTCTAATCCATGAAGAACAAAGAGGGGAGGAGAACATCACATAGCTACTGATCATAGACCCATGGTCCAAGGTGGATTACTCACGGTACATCCGGGAATCATGCATGGTGGTGGAGAAGCTCTCGGAGGTGGTTCCTCCCTCCGGAAGGGTGCCGGGAAGAGGTCTTCTGGTGCTCCCGATCTTGGAAGCGCGGCTGCGGCGGAACAGAGGAGAGATCGCGAAAAAGGGTTATCGTCTCGGGGTTTTTGCATCACGGGGAATAAATAGGCAAAGGGGGCAGCTAGGGGGGGCACCAGGGGTCCAGGCGGCCCCCTGGCGCGGCCCCACTTTAGGGAGCGCCGGCAGGGCGCCTGGGGCCCTGGTTGGTCCCCTCTAGGCCCCCCTCGGTGATTCCCGAAGCTTCCTGTAAGCTGATTTTTTATTGGATTTTTCCCGAATTTTTGGAGCACTTTTTATATGGGGGAAACCTGAAATAGAAAAACAGCAGAAAACAGGAACTGGCACTAGGGTACACTGAGTTAATAGGTTAGTCCAAATATGATCAAAAGTGTATGAAAGTTCATCAATATCATAGCAATATCACACAAAAGAGGCATGGAGCAAGCAGAAATTATAGATACGTTTTGGACGTATCAACATACCCAAGCTTAATTCCTGCTCGTCCTCGAGTAGGTAAATGATAAAAGCATAATTTCTGTGGTGACATGCTCACAACCATATAAGAACTTTTAAGTAAAGCAATCAAGGCATGTAATCTATTATATAATTAAAACAAAAGAAAATGAGACACCACATTTGTCCACATAGGCTAAAATTATTATATCCGTTGATTCTAAATATAATGGCTGAGATCTAAAGGTTTAAAAGTTACGTACTCCCTCCGATTCAAATTAATTGACACACACTTAGTACAAGTTTGTACTAAAGTTGTACTAAGTGTGCGTCAATTAATATGGATCGGAGGGAGTACAATGTTTGGAGGTACAAGCACATTCCTTAGAAAAGAAAATAAGGACACATACACTTCTTCAATTAATTATATAACCTTATCGGCTGAGACAAGGAAACATCTTTCAATAGAGTTTGACATGGAAACCTAAAAGAAATAAACATGGAAATTATTATATCCGTTGATTCTAAATATAATGGCTGAGATCTAAAGGTTTAAAAGTTACGTACAATGTTTGGGACGTTCAAATTTTGCTACAGTATCACGTATAGAACATGAAAAACGTGTACAATAGGTACAAGCACATTCCTTAGAAAAGAAAATAAGAACACGTACACTTCTTCAATTAATTCTATAACCTTATCGGCTGAGACAAGGAAACATCTTTCAATAGAGTTTGACATGGAAACCTAAAAGAAATAAACATGGAATCCAAAATAGACAAGGAACTCAAGTAGAAGTTCAAGTTGGAGGGCCATGTCGGTTAGGCCTCCTGTGACTACGCAGGCGATTGCCGATCGCGGCGCTCCGACGGCCAAGGGTCATGGCGGCCGAGGAATCTCTCCTTCCTCGCGCCTTATGGGAGCTGGTCCTTCGCCATCCCCACGCCCCGGGGGGACGTCTTCGTCCTCGCGTCTCGCTACTCAGGCTCCGCGGTCGACCCCTCCGCCTCGGGGGAGACACGATGGGAGAAGTGAGGGTATCTCCATGCTTCCGCTGCCGGCGGCAGACATCAGATGGCAGGTCTCGTATGCTTCTGACCTTCGATCGCGGCAGGTGATGGAGTTTCAGCCAGGGGCGATGGTTCTGCGCCGTGACGCGCTTCGGTTGGTTCTTCTCAATGGGAACGGCGACACGGTGGACACGAGATATCTTAGAGAGGGTTAGTGGATTGATGATGGGGGAATCGTGCAATTCCCATGTTTCCTGGTTCGAGTTGACTGCAAAATCCGGCGATCACTGGCGGAGAGGTCTCGGAGTCAGCGGGTCAACGGTCCACGGCAAAGAGCTGCTGATGTGGCTGGTGGGCATGGAGAGGGGATCCTGGGCGCGGGGCCGCCTGGTCAGTTGACGCCCGCCATGGATGGACGACACGTGCGCAGAGATCCACCCGTCCGTCTTAAACCTCCTGAAGCTATATATCCAGACTCCCTGCGGTCTAATCCACTCCTTGACCTAGATCTCGCACTGGCCCATCTCTGGGCGGCGGAGAAAAACCCTAGATCCGCATCTCCTTCGTTTGGTTGGTGGCAAGGGAAAGTGAGAGGTGATTCGAGGTCCTTTGCTTCTGTGGTCTCATCCCCTCCTCTTCCGATCATGGCGGATCGTGGTCATCGGAGGGATGGCTTCGGATCTGGGCGTGGTGCGGGCCGATTCGGGCGTGGCAGCGGCCGCGGTCGCAGCAACAGCTGGCATCGAGGGCGTGATGGGGAGGCCAGCTCGTCCAACCCGTCGGATCTGGTGGCTTCCACTGGATCTGAATCGTGGGATGCGGCGGCGGCAGCGTACTCGCCTCAAGGAACAGGAGGGCAGATCTGGGTTGCAAAATCCACTGCCCCTCCTCCTCAGAGGCCGGCGGGGAAATCTACTTCTGCTGATCTTCACCGTGCGGCTGCCCCAGCTCCAAATCAGGTGAACTCGACCCAGTTTACTGCTGCTTGTGTGATATGCAAGGGGGTTGGTCATATGCCTGGTAGTTGTCCTCATGCTTACTGTGAGCGATGTGGTATGTTGGGTCACTTGGCTTCTGGTTGCAATACTTTTCTGCCTTGGGATTGTATAGCTCCTATGTGTGCGTTTCAATCTAGAGGGCAGGGATTTTACTATATCCATGATTCTTGTTCTACTAAACAAAAGAAAGAAAAGGTTGCATCTCATATTGTAGTTACCATTGTTGAGGGAGAGGCGTCTGGAAAACAACTTGAACGTGCGTTTGATGAATATCTCGCCACAGGGTGGAAATGTACTGCTCGCAATATTGGTCCTGGTACTTATGTGATTCGTTTCCCATCTCACAGAGATGTGGCTAAAGCTTGTTACAGTGACCGCATGACTCTAAAATCTTGTGGGGTTGTGGTTCATATTGCTCCTTGGTCGACTAGTGTTGGGGCTAAGGGAGAAATGGAAGTCGCCTGGGTTAAAATGAGCAATATTCCTACTGATAAACGTAGTGAACGCAATGTTGCTTATGTTGCTTCTCTGGTTGGTGTGCCTTTGGAAATTGACTACTCTACCCTATATCGCCCTGCTTCGGTTCGGGTGCGTCTGGGTTGCCGCAATGTGGATGAGTTACCTCCAGTTGCTGAAGGTGTTCTTGGTACTCACTTTTATGATTTCTTCTATGAGACCGATAAGGTTGTTTCTCGTGATCCAGATCGGGTGAAATCTGGTGTTTGTGTTGATGGGGATTTGGGTCAGTCCTCAGGCATAAAAAAACAGAAAATTGATACTTCTAATGAGCATGCTGAAAAAAATGAGAAAAATGTTGAGAGTTCAGTGAAACCAAATGGGAAAAATAACATGGGACCTGTTGAGGATGAAATATCTGATTCTGAATCTGAGATGTGAGGAACTATTTGCTGTTGGATACTATGGCTCGTGAGGCTGGCATATGTGAAGAGATTTCGGGTCCTATGAACTGGATTGTGCCATGTTCATTGGGCAGTCAAAAAACTGATGATGTTCAGGTAGAAGAGATTGAGGACGTGGGTGATGAACCAGAAAAACCTGTACCGATGTTGTACACGGTACAACTCCCAAGCTCTCCTGTTGATCATACGGAGGATGTTATTCCCACTCCTCCGCTTGCTTGTGAGAATATGAGATTTAGCAGGCGCAATCTTCTAAAGATGGGGGAAAACATGGTGGACAGAGCGACTGCTCTCACCAGGAAAAGAAATCTGGAAGGTACTCCCTCTCCTTCTGCTAGAAAGAATTCCTTTGATATATTATCTGATCGTGAGATGATGTTGAGAGCTGGTAATATGGGGGTGGTGATTCCTGATGATGAATTTACCATGATTGATGTGATCCGGGAAATAGAAATAAGTAGAAGACATGAGGATCATTTAAATAATTTTTCCTCTACTGAAGTTATAAAACCCATGTTCATTACGAACGAGTTGGGGGAATGTACTCCTATTAGTTCTAAATGGGGGGATGATAATGAATTTGAGCAGGCGGATAATATTGACTTGGAGAAAATCAAGAATAGCGGTGGTAGATCTAATAAGAAGAAAAAGAATAAGACGAAAGTGATTTCTATATCCAGGCCTGTTACTAGAAGTAAGGCTGGTAATGGTGTTGTTTTCCCTGTTCCTAAGGCATCTGCCCATTCCCCTAGCAGAGTTACCAGGAACAAAGGAAAGAGAAATAAAAAATATAAATGATGAATGCCTTATTCTGGAATTGCACAGGGGTGGGGAAGAAAGGAATGACTACCTGAAAGTGCAATCTTGCCCTTAATCATATTTTGATGTTGATGACAATGTACATATAAGGGACTAATAATATTTTTCAAGTATATCTCAGGTATTAGCCCCCGGATCATTGTTGCGGTGGATCATGGACCATTGATATTATCAATATCTCGGGATATAGAACCAACGAAGTTGAAGCGTAAGCATTTCCGTTTATCTTGAGTATAGGGATCCCCGCACTATTAAGAGGGGATCTGTGGGGCTGTGGTTAAGATTTGCTCAAATCACTTTAAAACATCACACCACATACTAAATCTGAAAGTTAACTATGTCCTAACTTTCGGACGTCCGACAGATTTCGGACGTCCGACAGTTCACGATTTCGGACGTCCGTCCTGTTTCGGACGTCCGACATCCCACTCGCGAGTACTTATACCGAGGTCAGAAGACCTGCAAAAACATGCCCGGACTTCCGACGTGATTCGGACGTCCGACATTTCACGAGTTCGGACGTCCGACATCCCAATCGCCTAGTACTTGTGTCGAGGTCAGTAGACCTGCAAAAACATGCCCGGACTTCCGACGTGTTTCGGACGTCCGACATATCGGACGTCCGAAACCTGTCGGACGTCCGAAACTTCGCATTACACACTATGCCCCCACATGGTCAGTTGGCCTCCCAAAGTTGGACGGATTTCCGACGGCCTTCGGACGTCCGATACCTGTGTCACTGGCTACTACCTGGCATTCATCAAGAACATTTCGGACGTCCGATATATTTCGGACGTCCGACATTTGAAGTTTCAGACGTCCGAAGTCGAACGGACGTCCGACATTTTCACTGCCAAATGCTCCAACGGCCATTTCAGCCTTTGGACTGTAAGTACTCCCTCTCCCCCTTTGGAGAGGGTTGACCACTTCACTTTACACTCACCCAAGAACACAAGTGCTCCCTCTCACTCTCTCCTCCACCAAATCTCAGATCCCGGAGAGATTCTTGAGAGTTCTTGTCGGATCTTTCAACCCGTGATAGATCCGGCCCTTTCCCATATTTCAACCAAAGCAAATCGCGTTTTGAGCAAGTCTTTAGCTTTCCCCATTGATCTTGTTACTCTTGGAGGTTGGAGACTCCTAGGCGGGTAGGAGTTCTTCGGAGAGGAATCGACCATTGTGATTACCCCCGTTGAGTTTGTGAGGGTTTGGTGACCACCTTTAAGGTCAACCGGTAGTGGTTGGGAATCACCTTCGTGGTGATATCTCAAGGGGAATAGAGTGAGCCTTCGTGGCGTTGGTGTGCCTTCGTGGTTTCACCCACTCTCTCCAAACGGTGAGTAGCTTCCCTCTAAGGAAGTGAACATCGGGATACATCGTTGTCTTCGCGTCATTCGGTTATCCCTACTCTTTTCCCTTTCACTTGCACTACCTTGTTGGTACCTTGCAGTTTATCCCTCACTTGCTTTATTATATTGTGCTTGTTGTTTACCTTATCTTATATAGGTCACCCTTGCAATTGTTAGGCACATCTTTATCTTCCGCATTATTGCCTAAAATTAATAAGTAGTGTTAAAATTTATAATATAACCTATTCACCCCCCCCCCCCCTCTAGGTCTATCTCGATCCTTTCAATTGGTATCAGAGCCTCGTGCTCTAATCTTGTGGATTAACCGCCCTAGAGCGAGATGACCAAGAACGGCAACCCCGAAGGTTCGGGTGCCGACGCGGTGGAGGTAATCGCAGTTGCTGCGGATGCCGCTCGTTTGGAAGTCGAGAGACTGACTGCCGAACGAGTAGCATCCGCAACACTTACGATTCCCCCCTCCACGGGGAATGTTTCCGTTGACCTTGAAGATCCTAAGTTGTTCACTTCAAATGATCTAGTACAAGCTCTAGAAAAACAAAAACGGGATATGGAAGCCGAATTTGCAAAGATGAAGGCTTCGGCATCGGAGACACAAACGTCAAGTGGTGCGGCTACAAGGCCCCCACAAGCGGCCCTTGTGTACCCCGGTTCCGAACTTCCCTTGCAAAGAGGTGGTCCCTACCAATGGGACTATCCTACCCCCAAGCTTGTGGAACCTAAGTATAATTTCAATGGCAATCCGCCGGTACTAACCGAGACTACTAACTTTTTGGATTGGAAAAGTCTTATGGCAGATTATCTTAGGTTCGTGTGTGAACCAATGTGGAACCTCATGGACTCCGGGAAAGGTTACTATCCTGTTGATCCAAACAACCTTACACCCAGTGAAGTGTTTGACCGACACCTCAACCTTGCGGCCATTGGGTTCTTGAAAAGAGGAATGGATGAGTTGACTTGAGCACCATTTCTTCATATCACCAATGCCAAGGAACTTTGGGATACTCTTCTCATCGCCAAGTCCGGCACCGGATCTCTTCAAATGACAAGATATGAGTCCGCCAAGAATGCATTGCACAACCTTCACATGAAGAAAGATGAGACGCCCCAACAACTCCATATGCGTCTCAAGGTTCTTTCCGCTCATGTCCATTCCTTCACTTGTGAGAAGTCCAAGGATGGATATCAAATCACCAACCGCTACCTTGTGGACAAGATGTTGAATGCCCTCATGGTATACTCACAGCAAATGGTGTGGGAATTGAGGCGAATGCCTGACTTCTTCACAATGACGCCGGATGATGTGATTGCCACTTTCTTGCAATATGAAGAACACCTGAAGGAGTCCAAGAGACTACTTGCCACATATGGTGGTCCATCCTCAAACCTTGCTCTCAAGGCCAAGCTTACTCAAGAAGATGTTGATGATGAAGAAAATGAGTATGTGTATGAAGATGATGAGGACTCCGATGGATGCCCCTCATATGATGATATGGCTCTCTTTGTTAAGAGATTCACTAAAGGGGAGTTCAAAGGAAGGTTTCAACAGAAGAAGAAAAGGCCATGCTATAACTGTGATGAGGTGGGACACTTTGCGGAGACTTGCCCCTATGAGAAGAGAGAAGACAAGCCTCGTTTCCCTAGGAAGGAAGTTGCCAAGAAGCTACCTAACCCCGTCAACAACAAGTTCAAGAAGAAGTTGGGGCGAGCTATGGTGGCTCAAGAGGAGTCCAACCCCGATGATGTCGGTGGTGTTGCCGGAGTTGCTCAAGATACTCAAAAAACATTGAAGGTCCTCAACAAGGATGGTGATGTTGTTCACTACAACTATATGAGCGACTACACCGGCAATGCTCACAAGTGCCTCATGGCCAAGTTGGTTGATGATGCTCCCTCCTCTTCAGGCAAGATCAAGGTAACGCCTTATGATGAGTTTTTCATGCTCTCTTCCGAAACACCCAATGATGAATTTCATGATGCGGAAGGAGATGATGCAAATGATGCATGTAATGATGTGTTGTTTGATAAATTGAACAAAATGATGGGCACCCTCAACGGCAAGAAGCTCATGATGTTTCAAATGCTTATGGATGTGGTGGGTAAGCACACCACAACCATCGATGAGCTTGAAACCCTCCTTACCAAGGAAAGGGAGAACTATACTCTCCTTGAGCGGAAGATTGACTTTGAGGAGGCTCGTAATGATAACTTGTGCAAAGTTGTTCAAACATCAAATGACTTAAATGACAAACATGTTGCCTCCTTGAAAAAGGCTAATGAAATTTGTAAGGAACTTGCTAATGATATGAGCAAGCTTGTCGAGATAAACACCTCTCTTTCTAAGGATGTTGAGGTACTCACCTTGTCTCTCAAGACCAAAGATGATGAACTCACCACCCTTAAGAAGAATCTTGAGACTCACAAACTTGCTCACATAAAAAAACTTACTAAGATGTCTCCTCCTACCATTGTACATGTTGATGCTTTTGCTACTAACTCTACTCTTGATCAAGCATCTCTCATTGAGGAGAACTTTGCTCTTCATGCTCAACTAAAGAAGGGTCTCTTGACTTGTGCCCAAGGTGAGAAAAACCTAAATGATGTACTAAGTCATCACAAGGAATCCTTTGCTAAGGAAGGACTTGGCTTTGATCCAAGTACTAGTGTGACAAAGGATGTCACCCTTAGCAAGGGAACAACTCCTCAAAAGGTGATCTTTGTTCGTGAAGGGCACAAGGACAAGGGAAAGAAGAAGGTTGATGAGGTTGGTGTTGTGAGTGGGAAGGCCACTAGGGGCAAGCCCACTCCCAACAAGAAAAAGGAGAAGATGCCTCCATCCTATGTGCTCCGTAAGGCAAAGGATGGAGATGTGTATGCCAAATTTATTGGACCCCGGAATGCTTTTCGTCTCTATGCCATTTGGGTTCCAAAGACCCTTGTTACTAACCTTAGAGGTCCCATTGCGAAATGGGCACCTCTAACCAAAGCCTAAACATGTGTGTAGGGTGCTTTCTCCGGTGGAGTCAAATGGGTGATGGATAGTGGATGTACAAATCATATGACCGGAGAAAGTCGTTTTCTCAAGGATTTCATGGATGCAATTCAACCTTATATGAGCATTGTCTTTGGTGGTGGTTCCAAGGGAAAGGTACTTGGGTTGGGCAAGGTGGCTATCATTAATGACATGTCACTTGCCAATGTCATGCTTGTCCAATCCCTTCAATATAATTTGCTTTCCGTTCGTCAATTAGCTTCCATTGATTATGATACACTATTTGGTCTAACAAGTGTGAAAGTCTTTAGGAGAGATACTCTCGATGTGGCCTTTGTTGGAGAGTTGGATGGCAACCTTTATACGGTTGATTTCTCGAAAGAGAGCACTTACCATGCACCTTGTCTAATGGCCAAGGCCGACAAGGGGTGGCTGTGGCATCGCCGGCTAGCCCATGTCGGCATGAGAAACTTAAAAGATCTCCTAAAGGGTGAACACGTCCTCGGACTAACAAACGTATCTTTTGAGAAAGATCGTGTGTGTAGTGCATGCATAGCCGGGAAGCAACATCAAGCAAAGCACACCCCCAAGAATGTTGTGTCAACTTCAAGGCCCTTGGAGCTCCTTCATGTAGATCTCTTCGGGCCTCCATCATGGGATAGTCTTGGTGGAAAGAAATATGGACTTGTCATTGTCGACGATTACTCAAGATACACGTGGGTGTTCTTCCTCCAGTCCAAGGACGAGACGAAGGCCACCTTCATCGACTTTGCCAAGCAAGCTCAAAGAAAATACAACATAGCTATCTTGGCAATAAGAAGTGACAATGGCTCCGAGTTCAAGAACTACACCTTGGAAGAATTCTTGAGTGATGAGGGGATTGAGCACCAATATTCCGCACCATATACCCCTCAACAAAATGGTGTAGCCGAGAGGAAGAACCGCACTCTGGTGGAGATGGCTCGGTCCATGTTGGATGAATACAAGTCTCCTTATAGCTTTTGGGCCGAAGCCATCAACACCGCATGTCATGCGTCAAACCGGCTCTTCCTTCGCAAGATATTGATGAAGACTCCATATGAACTTCTAACCGGACACAAGCCAAACGTCAAATACTTCCGTGTATTCGGTTGTAAGTGTTTCTTTCTCAATAAGAAAGATCGGTTAGCTAAGTTTCAATCCAAAACAATTGAGGGTATATTTGTTGGGTATGCTTCAAACTCTCACGCCTATAGAGTCTACAACAAATCCACCGGGTCTGTTGTGGAAACTTGTGACGTGGAGTTTGATGAATTTAACGGCTCCCATGGGGAGCAAGTTGATCTAAGTGATGTAGGTAATAATGAAGATTCCTCTCAAGATATTTTGGCTATGGGCATTGGAGATCTTGTGCCCATGGCTCAAGTGCCTAGAGATGATGAGGTTGGTGATGGGCCAAGTGTTCCCCCAACACAAGCACCTCCTCCTACCACTCAAGATTCAATTGCTCATGATGAGCCCATTATCCAAGAACAAGAACAAGACCCTCCACAACCCGATGTGGCCACACAACCACATGTTGATGATGCGGTTGAACCACAAGAAGATCATCGTGACCGCATTCACTTTGGAAAAAATGATGATAGTGATGATGGTTCCTACCTTGATGATGAACCTAATGTATATCATGAACCGGAATGGGTGGAACCTCTTGAAACTCCAACATCCATCATGCCCGTGGTGGCAAGACGTGTTGAAGTGGACAAGATTCTCACAGGTTTGGGGCAAGGTATAGTCACTCGTAGTCAATTAATGAACTTTTGCGCTCACTTCTCGTTTGTTTCTTGCATTGAACCACTTAGGGTTGAACATGCCCTTGCCGATGCGGATTGGCTCATTGCAATGCAAGATGAGCTCACTAGTTTCATCCGGAATGAAGTGTGGACTCTCGTGGAGAGGCCCTCCGGTCAAGATCATAACATCATTGGAACTAAGTGGATCTTCAAGAACAAACAAGATGAACATGGTACTATCATCCGCAACAAGGCAAGGTTAGTGGCTCAAGGGTACTCCCAAGTTGAAGTCTTGGATTTTGATGAGACCTTTGCACCCGTTGCCCGTCTTGAATCTATACGCATGTTTCTTGCTTATACCGCATTCAATGGATTCCCATTATTTCAAATGGATGTGAAGAGTGCTTTCCTTAACGGTCCGCTACAAGAGGATGTATATGTAGCACAACCACCCGGCTTTCTTGATCCTCATCACAAGGATCACGTGTATAAACTTCATAAGGCATTATATGGTCTTAAGCAAGCCCCTCGGGCTTGGTATGACCATCTTAGGAAGTTTCTACTCGAAGAAGGATTTGAGAGGGGGATCATTGATGCCACTCTTTTTACCAAGAGAACAAATGGTGAGTTGCTCATATGCCAAATCTATGTAGATGACATAATATTTGGTTCTCCTAATCCATCTTTGTGCAAGTGGTTCTCGGAAACTATGACCAAGAATTTTGAGATGTCAATGATGGGGAGCTTGAAGTATTTCCTTGGCTTTCAAATCGAGCAATTTGCCGAAGGAACCTTCATCTCCCAAACAAAGTACATTCAAGACATGCTCGTGAAGTTCGGTATGAAAGATGCCAAGCCATGCAAGACACCCATGCCAACCAAGGGTTATCTAGATCAAGTCCTTTCCGGTATTCCATTTGATGCTACTCTTTACCGTTCTATGATAGGGTCGTTGCTTTACCTTTGTGCATCTAGACCAGATATTATGCTTAGCGTAGGAATGTGTGCAAGATATCAAGCCTCTCCTATGGAGAGTCATCATTTGGCGGTTAAGCGCATTCTTAGATACCTTGTTCATACTCCGTTGTTGGGCCTTTGGTACCCCAAGGAAGCTAAGTTTGATCTCTTGGGGTACACGGATGCGGATTGGGCCGGCGACAAAGTGGATCGGAAGTCAACCTCCGGTTCATGCCAATTTCTTGGGCGCTCATTGGTAAGTTGGCACTCAAAGAAGCAAAATTGCGTCTCCCTCTCCACCGCCGAAGCCGAGTATGTTGCCGCCGCAAGTTGTGCCACTCAAATCCTATGGATGAGGCAAACTTTGAAGGATTATGGACTCATCTATAAGAAGGTACCCATCTTATGTGACAATGAAAGTGCTATCAAGATTGTCAACAACCCTTGTCAACATCCTCGCACCAAGCATATTGACATTCGTCATCACTTCATACGGGATCATATTCAAAGGGGTGATATTGTTCTTGCACATGTGGGCACCGACAAGCAACTTGCCGATATCTTCACCAAGCCATTGGATGATGCAAGGTTTTGCCAACTAAGAGGGGAACTTGGTATCTTGGAACGTTATAGCTTTACGGCTTAGGGGTATCTTGCTCTCATTCATACACATAGCTAGTAACTTGTCTAGATGTAGGCATGTATGTAGGGGGGGAAACTCAATCAATGTGTTCTCAACCCTCTACGTGATGCATAAATGAATTCACACATCAACAATCCGCATGCTCACTACTGTGAGACCATGTGTAGCGTTTAACGATGGAGTAGTGTCTTTGGACCCAAGGTACATCTTCACGGTGTCAAAGCACAATATACTCAAACATGGTGACTTCGGTCACCGCCCTTCTCATGAAAGGCTTGCTTGATCATCGCTGTGTGTCTATGCCTTTCTTGGATATATATTTATGCATATGTGATATACACTACTGTAGTCCCTCATCTCCTGCCAAAATAAAATTTTATTGCAAACTTCGGACGTCCGAAATTTTTACGGACGTCCGAAACTCCTCTGGTATCCTAGTCAGTGAACCTCACTTCCGATGTCGGAATTCCGTCCGTTTTCGGACGTCCGACACAACGGACGTCCGAAACTCGACGGACGTCCGAAAATTCCTGTAGGTCTGCCCGCTCCCAGTCACAGCCCACCTTGTCACAGCCCACATCGGACATCCGACGCTTTTCGGACGTCCGCCAAAACGGACATTCGAAACCCGACGGACGTCCGAAATTTCCCGTCCTCTCTAACCTAGCCATCTGGCCGAGGGGAGCAGTTATCTCCCACTCGGCCACCCACGTCCCAGCCTTGTCCGCCGCCGCCTCCACCCCACGTCGCCGCCGGCCGCCCCGGCCGTCTCTGGCCGTCCCTCCTCCGGATCCGCGCACCCCGGGTACTTCTCCGCCTGCTCTATCTTTCTGTCCAATTCGTTTTGCGGTTGATGCCCGGATTTGTGCCTCATTTGTGCATCTCCCCATCTAGGGTTTCGTGATGCCGCGGATGAAACGGACCGCTCACAAGGATGACGGTGCCTCTTTCTCTCGTGGTGGATCCGGGGACTCCGATGAGCGTGCCCGCCCTCGTCGCCAGGCTCGTCTTGGGAAGCAGCCCCACTATGCCGAGCCTTCGTCTGAGAGTGACCGCACTCCAAGTGGGGATGCCCTCAACTTTGAGGATGAAGTTGCTGCTACTAGTGATGAAGAGATTGATGAGGAGTTTGTTGCCGATGATCCTCCTGTGTTTGTGGTTCGCCGGGCTGCTCCCTCCTCCAAGGTCAAGCTTGGAGTTCGTCGCAAGCCTAGGGGCTCCTCCTCGGCATCTAGGGCTCATGATGATGTGGCCCCAGATGATGCCCCTCCTGAGGCCAGGGTTCACATCTCTTGTGACCCTGTCGTCTCATTTGGTCGCATCATGATTGATTACTCCAAGATGCCGCTTGAGGATTACCGGAGGCTTCGGCGTGTGAGTCAGTTTGCTGCTCTTCCAGACTGTGAGGACAACCAGTTTCAGACCAATGTTCAGGCCGACATTTTCACATCAGTTGCTCGCAAACAAGGTCTGGCCAACTCCCATGCGTGCATTCCGCTCGCCTTCATCCGGAATCACTCGTCCCGCTTTCCGGGTGTTGTGGACATTATTGACTCCATGGGTCTCACACACATATTTGGCTTTCGACGTAATTGGAGCCAGACTGCTATCCTTCAGTTTTATGCCACGTGCCTCTTTCAGAACCAGGAGGTGACCTGGATGACGGGTGAGCATCGATACACTGCCTCATTCACTCAGTTCGCAGAGGCTCTTGGTCTTCGCTCCTCTGGCCACCGCATTCATGTTGACAAGGAGAAGCCGAAGGGGATCGATGACTGTCTCTGTTTTGTCAAGTCAGGTCTCAAGGGTGATGACTGCAAGAGGAAGCCGAATGATGTCTCCATTTGGCGGCAACCCTATCACTTTCTGTATCAGTGTGTGCTCCGAACCTTGTATCCCAAGTATGGAGACAAGACTCACTGTAGCAGCACTTCCATCTCCCTGATGTGTCTCATGGCGGCGTCTCCTCGCCCGCGTCTGGATGTTCCACACTACCTCTGGCACGAGATTCGCTTGGCCAGTTTGCAGGTTCGCCGTCACTTCCCACATGCTCCGTTCATCATGGCATTGTTTGAGTCTGTTATGCCGTCCCGCCTGGAGATCACTCACGAGCACACCATGTGGAACATTCCGGAGCATATGTACTTCACCGCACCGGATGTTCAGATGTCTCGACCTATCCCGGTCCACTCCACTGTTGGTGGTGCTATGCGCCGTCAGTCGTCCGAGCAGGCTCCTATGCGCCGCATTTCACAGTTTTTGGGCAAGGCCCAAGCTGCTATGATGAGGGCCATCTCGTTCAACTGCAAGTCCAACCACACCGTGGTCACTCGCCTTGTCCAGTCCAAGAACTCCCTGAAGGCCCGTCTGCGCGCCACTGGTGAGGCCAATGTCAGTGATGATGAGCCTCTTCCCGATGCTCCTCCGGTTGACCTTGGCTTCGACTTCCCCACGGGCCCGGAGTGGGCTGACTTCTTCCCAGATGCTTCCGGGGCTAGCGGCAGTGGGACTCACTAGTCGGTCTTCGCTCGTCTTGCCCCTTTTGTGGTACTTGTTGCCAAAGGGGGAGAGACATATGCTACTCCGTTTTATTTATGATGTTTAGGCGTTGATTATGAGTCGTGTCCGTGAGATTGTTTGGTGTGTTAAAACTTTATGGATTCTATGTCTGTTGATCATGCTACCATGTTATGTCGTTTATGTGAACCTTGTGCTTGGTGTTATGCATGATATCGTCTTATGTGTCTTGGCATAAATCTTATTGGCTTATGATGTTGTGGTCATATATGGGTTATCTTGTGCTTGCAATTCACATTGTCATCTTCCTATATTGCGAGCGTCAAATGATATGATTTATGCTTGTAATCTTGCCACATAATCATGGTGATTGGACTTCCCTCAATTTGTGCATCTTTCTTAAAGACAAGAATTCTTTATGCACACATTGAGGGGGAGTTCGTAATAAAACTTGCTCCCACTAAAGCTAAAAGTGTATATCTTTGGGAGCTATATGTATGTTGTCATCAACTACCAAAAAGGGGGAGATTGAAAGTGCAATCTTGCCCTTAATCATATTTTGATGTTGATGACAATGTACATATAAGGGACTAATAATATTTGTCAAGTATATCTCAGGTATTAGCCCCCGGATCATTGTTGCGGTGGATCATGGACCATTGATATTATCAATATCTCGGGATATAGAACCAACGAAGTTGAAGCGTAAGCATTTCCGTTTATCTTGAGTATAGGGATCCCCGCACTATTAAGAGGGGATCTGTGGGGCTGTGGTTAAGATTTTCTCAAATCACTTTAAAACATCACACCACATACTAAATCTGAAAGTTAACTATGTCCTAACTTTCGGACGTCCGACAGATTTCGGACGTCCGACAGTTCACGATTTCGGACGTCCGTCCTGTTTCGGACGTCCGACATCCCACTCGTGAGTACTTATACCGAGGTCAGAAGACCTGCAAAAACATGCCCGGACTTCCGACGTGATTCGGACGTCCGACATTTCACGAGTTCGGACGTCCGACATCCCAATCGCCTAGTACTTGTGTCGAGGTCAGTAGACCTGCAAAAACATGCCCGGACTTCCGACGTGTTTCGGACGTCCGACATATCGGACGTCCGAAACCTGTCGGACGTCCGAAACTTCGCATTACACACTATGCCCCCACATGGTCAGTTGGCCTCCCAAAGTTGGACGGATTTCCGACGGCCTTCGGACGTCCGACATGTCGGACGTCCGAACCCCGCCGGACGTCCGGTACCTGTGTCACTGGCTACTACCTGGCATTCATCAAGAACATTTCGAACGTCCGATATATTTCGGACGTCCGACATTTGAAGTTTCAGACGTCCGAAGTCGAACGGATGTCCGACATTTTCACTGCCAAATGCTCCAACGGCCATTTCAGCCTTTGGACTATAAGTACTCCCTCTCCCCCTTTGGAGAGGGTTGACCACTTCACTTTACACTCACCCAAGAACACAAGTGCTCCCTCTCACTCTCTCCTCCACCAAATCTCAGATCCCGGAGAGATTCTTGAGAGTTCTTGTCGGATCTTTCAACCCGTGATAGATCCGGCCCTTCCCCATCTTTCAACCAAAGCAAATCGCGTTTTGAGCAAGTCTTGAGCTTTCCCCATTGATCTTGTTACTCTTGGAGGTTGGAGACTCCTAGCCGGGTAGGAGTTCTTCGTAGAGGAATCGACCATTGTGATTACCCCCATTGAGTTTGTGAGGGTTTGGTGACCACCTTTAAGGTCAACCGGTAGTGGTTGGGAATCACCTTCGTGGTGATATCTCAAGGGGAATAGAGTGAGCCTTCGTGGCGTTGGTGTGCCTTCGTGGTTTCACCCACTCTCTCCAAACGGTGAGTAGCTTCCCTCTAAGGAAGTGAACATCGGGATACATCGTTGTCTTCGCGTCATTCGGTTATCCCTACTCTTTTCCCTTTCACTTGCACTACCTTGTTGGTACCTTGCAGTTTATCCCTCACTTGCTTTATTATATTGTGCTTGTTGTTTACCTTATCTTATATAGGTCACCCTTGCAATTTTTAGGCACATCTTTATCTTCCGCATTATTGCCTAAAATTGATAAGTAGTGTTAAAATTTATAATATAACCTATTCACCCCCCCCCCTCTAGGTCTATCTCGATCCTTTCACTACCTGCCTCATTGATATGATTCGAGATCATTCCCTTGATATAATTTGTTTGCAAGAGACTTATAGGAAGAGATATAAAAAACAGTTTTATGAGAAGATTGGATTCTTATAATTGTTTTACATGGGATTTTATTCCTTCTGTTGGGAAATCTGGTGGTATTCTCTGTGGTATTAGGCACAATAAATTTGATATCTTATCGTGGGTTAAGAGGAAATATATTCTTCAGGTGAACTTGTTTGATGTGAACAAAAAAATTCCCTGGATCCTATGTGCGGTATATGGGGCGGCTCATGAGGAGCATAAAGCGGAGTTTCTTTTGGAACTAGCTGATACCTGTAGTCATATTTCAGTGCCTTTTATTATGGGTGGAGATTTTAATGTGTTGAGACACTCAGGGGAAAAGAATAAGAACTGGCACAATTCCCCTCATGTGGACATGTTTAATAATGTGATTAATTCGTTTAACTTGTTTGAACTCCACACTGAGGGAGGTATGTATACTTGGTCTAACAGCCAAGACCATCCTACGTTGGAGAAACTTGACAGTCTTGGTGTCAGATAATTGGGAGCACCTTTTCCCTTCGGTTACTGTTAGGAAGTTGGTGAGGGATTTATCTGATCACAATGCTCTTCTATTAGAATCTGAAAATTCTACTTCCAGTCCTATAAGGAGGGAATTTAGATTTAAGATGAGTTGGCTGAGACCCTGAATTCCTACCTCTGGTGGAGAATATCTGGAGTAAAAGGGTGAATAGTACTAACCCTGTTGATGTGCTCAATATCAAGCTTAAAAGATTTAAAAAATTCTTTAAGGGTTGGGGCTCTAAAAAATTTGGGCATGATAGAAAAAGAAAGAAGGAGTTGAGAGAGGAGCTCACTCTTCTTGAAGAAGCTGAGGACCTGGATCTTTTATCACCTGAAATGTTCGCTCGTAAAGTGGCTATTTTGGCTGAGATTAACGATCTCGTTGTTAATGAGGAGTTGTATATACTGCAGAAATCGCATGAGCGATGGCTTTTGCAGGGAGACATGAATACGGCATATTATCAGCAAATTGCGAATGGAAATAAGCGCAAACATACTATTCATTCCCTGTGTGATGGTGATGATATCATCGAGGGGACTGAAAATCTTTTAGCTCACGCAACCGATTTCTATAAAAGTCTTTTTGGGCAGGCGCCCGGGAACATGTTTCATTTGGGACCTGACGTGTGGGAGCCTAGTGAAAAACTATCAGAAGTTGATCAAAAAATCTTAGATGCCCCATTTTCTGTTGATGAGGTGAGAGCTGCCCTATTTGCGATGAAAAGCAATAGGGCTCCTGGGATAGATAATATTTCAGCTGAATTTTATCAGTGCTGTTGGGATATAGTTAGGGATGATATTATGGCGTTATTTCGCGATTTTCACAATGGTAATCTGGAGTTGCATCGTTTGAATTATGGGGTGATAACCCTGCTTCCTAAAATAAATGAGGCTCGTAAAATTCAACAGTTTAGACCTATCTGTCTTCTACGATGCCCATATAAACTCATCACCAAGGTGCTAGATAACAGAGTGGCGGCTTTTGCACATGTGATGTTTAGTGTACATCAAAATGCTTTCATCAAGCATAGGAACATCATGGATGGGGTTTTGACTCTTCATGAAATCCTACATCATACTTATATTATGAAAAAAGTTGGGATTGTGCTTAAGTTGGATTTTGAGAAGGCGTATGATAAAGTTAACTAGGCATTTCTGTTGGAATGTTTAAAAATGAGAGGTTTCAGTCCCAGATGGTGTGGATGGGTACATAATATTTTGCATGGAGGAACTGTGTGTGTAAAATTAACAACACAGTTGGCCCTTACTTTGTTAGCCATAAAGGGGTTAGGCAGGGGATCCACTGTCTCCTTTTCTATTCAATATTGCGGCGGAGTGTCTTTGTAAGATGGTTTTAACAACCCAAAAAAACAAGTTGATTGTGGGTTTAGCCCCTGATTTGGTTAACAATGGGGTAGCTATCTTGCAGTATGCGGATGCCACCGTGCATTGCTTTGATCCTGACATTGATAAAGCGTTGAATTTGAAACTGTTACTTTACATGTTCGAGCTTATGTCAGGGCTTAAGATCAATTTTCAAAAAAGTGAGATCCTATGTGTTGGAGGGGATGATAATGTCCTGCAAACCTATGCTGATATTTTTAACTGCCAAATTGGGCATTTCCCGATGAAATATTTAGGGGTCCCTGTTGGGTATTTAGCTTTGCGTAGAGCTAATTGGGACATGTTGGAAGCAAAATTTGTGGCCAAATGCGGGTCTGGCTTGGGTAGTACTGCCTCTTCTGGGGGGAGACTGGTGTTGTCGAATGCAAATTTGTCCAGTATTTCTTACTATTACATGTCTATGTTCATGCTTCCTAAAACTGTTATTAATCGCCTGGATGTGCATAGAAGGCGATTTTTCTGGCAATCCTCTAGTATCAAGAAAAGATACCATCTAGTGAGATGGGATAGGATCTGCAGATCTAAGAAACGTGGTGGTCTTGGGGTTAAGAATCTGCACAGACAGAATGTTAGCCTCTTAGTCAAATGGTGGTGGAAATTGGAGAAATATAAGGGCTTATGGCAAGAGGTGATTAATGCCAAATATTTTCATCATGATACTGTCCCTTCTGTGAAAAGTAAGTTTCAGGATTCATCATGCTGGAAAGCTATTATGCGGGTGAAGGATGTGTACATGTTAGGAAGGCGAGTTAAGCTCGTTTCGAGAAATATGGCCCGTCTCTGGCTTGATAAGTTTGATAATCAACCTCCTTTAAGAGAAACATGTGGTGATTTGTTTCAAGTCTGCACTAAACCTGAGTGCACAGTGGTGCAAGGTTTATCTGCAGATTCTACCTTGTTTTTCGTAGAAGACTTTCCCCGTTACTGGCTAGCCAATGGGAGATGGTTAAGCAAACGTTTGGGGGATAGATCTTGGGGTGGGAAATGATGAAGTTTTCTGGGGCCTTGCAAAAAAGAAAACTTTTACCACTAGATCTGTTTATGAGCTGTTAGAATCTCATTTACATGGTTGCAACTATAAGTGGATATGGGATGCACATATACCACTGAAAATTCAAATATTCATGTGGAAATTGCATCAAAATGCCATCCTTACTAGAGATGTGCTGAGGAAAAAGAATTGGCAAGGAAATACCAAATGTTCATTCTGTTTCGGATACGAATCCTTGAACCATTTGTTTTTTGAATGCCCTATTGCTAGGGTAACCTGGAGAGTGGTGGCCTCGGTGTTTGGGGTAGATTATGGTCCCAACAACATTTGGCAGTTTTTCACTTGGTGTTACTGTATTTTCCCTGATGGTGAAAAGTTTTACACTATCGGATTGACGGCGATATGCTGGCCAATTTGGAATGTCCGCAATGGCATTACATTTGAAGCTCAAAGGCTTCGATCACCGTTTAAGATCATTTTCTTAGCTTGTGCCAATATCTTGTATTGGGCAGGTCTGCAAAAGGACTCAGGGGCGGCTGCTGATCTGAAGATGGGTGCGGAGACGATCAAGATCAACGCAGTTCAGATGATGAGGCTGTGCAACAGGGCAGTGGAGGACAACTGAGTCTCATCTGAAGGTTTCTCTTCTGGTTGCTTCGATTTCCCACTTTTGGTCGCTGGTAGACTAGCTCTGGTCAATTGTGGTGATACTTGTTATCTGTTTTGTAATGATCCTGTGGTAATGAACTTAGTGGGTTAGATGGGCTATTACCTGCTGGGTTTTTGCCCCATAGCTGGGATTCGATTTTTCTGGATCTTTAGGCTGTGATTCCCAGTAGGTATGCCTGCATCTATCCCCCCCCCTCTCTCTCTCATTTTCTCAAACACTGTATTTCCGTTATTATCATAATGGAAAGGGGTGTGCCCGGCTCTAAAAAAAATAGACAAGGAACCAAACATGGTGCCGGCTACAACAGCCTAGCCGACCAACCAATATATACAAGCCAAGCCAGCCAACACATATCACACCACGACACCAAACCTAAACCACCAAACTCACATCACGCCAATAAGATTATCCCAAGCCCAAGCTACCCGACGAGCACATCACGCCAAGGAGATTATCGAAGTTAGCAGAAGACGAATTCGCTGCTACGACGAATTAGCTGCTATGACGATACGCGTTGGGACGTGCAACTCCGCGCTTGACGAAGGTATGCTCGACCACTTCACACGATGTACGCACATTAAGGCGACAAACTTCTCACCTGAATCACAGAGTTTGGTCATTGTTATTTAGTAAACTCAATTATTCAGGATTAAATATTCATAGGTACTTTGTAGTCATCTATTTTTCTATTCTTTTTGAAGGCAAATCATCAAGTTGAACGACTTGACAACAAACGGGCAAAACTGGAAGATAGAAGTGAAAGTAATGAGAATGTGGGATTCTGTCAATCCTACAACCGATGAGTTAATCAGCCTAGATATGATCTTGATGGACGAAGAGGTCTACTATTTACAAATATGTAACCGTATATTGTTCTATATTGTCAACAACAATTACTAATTACGTTTCATTCTTTATACAGGGCCAAACAATTCATGCTGTTATCTTGAAAAACTTAATAGACACTTTCAGATCAAAAATCAAAGAGCAATCTATTTATGCAATTAGCAATTTCAAGGTTGTGGAATCCACAAAGTATCGCCCAGTGAGCAATGAAAAAAAATATTTTTTGCATACAACACAAAGGTAACAGAGGTTAAAGGATCTCCAGAGGCTTTTCCAGATTTTTACTTCGAGTTCGCTACAATGGACACACTACGCGAACGGGCAGAAAAGGATATACAATGCTCAGGTATGTTATAGTTGTAACTAGAACTGTTAGCTATTAAATATTTCTGACATCCATCTAATTAATCTCCAAACATACAGATGTCATTGGTTTACTCACACAAATGAAGCCTGTGGAAACAAGAAAAACCAGAAAGAACCTAGAACCTTCATATATCCATGAAGTAGAAATCCTAATACCAAAGTAAGTACATAATGCACATGTCTCAAATTTCAACTAAACTTCCTCCATGTGGTTAGCGCTATAACTTTTTGGACTGAGCTATGTATATTGGGGTGATAAAATTAGAGTGACATTATGGGGAAAGTTTGCTTATTGTTTAAACGAGGATGTAATCGGCACTCAAACTGTCGTTATTGTGACCTCAACAATGGTGCAAAAATTCAATGGTAAGTCTAATTACATGTTTTTCGTTGTTTACAAAAATAGACTGCTAATTGCAGAGTTGCATTGTTGGTTAATTAGGATTGTGCCTAAAGTCAACCAGTGCCACAAGAATATATACAGATCTTGATACACCTGAAACACAGGAACTTCTTGACAGGTATGAAACTTTATTATTTTGAAGTTTCCAACTAATGAACAGTGAGTAACGCTTATTCAATAAGGTAAACTAACAATTATTCTCACTTAATTCATATATGTATAGGCACTCGACAGAAGATACTATACCAAAAATGATCGGGATAGATAAGAGTACTCAAGGAACATTAGAAGAACAAATGTTTTACAGGAGAAGAACATTACAAGAACTTACTAGAATGAGGCATGAAAACATGACAGATCAGGTAGTACATTAGAGTTCCAATTTATGTTATCATTATTGTTCCTGGATAATGATTCTTTGAGACCTGAAATGACAATGGAATCATATTTGACTTATTTATTCGAGCACTAATGTTCAGTTTGTGTGAAAAAAAATAGGATTTTGTGTTTACAACAATAGCTACAATAGACCAGTTACAAGAAAATGTTCAATGGTGGTACATGTCATGTGATGAATGTCAAAAACTGGCTACCAAGGAAATTGACAATTATTATTGCAAGAGTTGTGGTATATATCCAGAAAGGGTAACACCTCGGTAAGCATATTACTAATATGAACAAGAACTATCTATTATGAATGAATCTATCCAAATCTATTATATTTACTCTTCGCTAACATGAATTGTATGATACTTATCGTATTCGACTCCAAATTACTGATCGTACAACTACTACAAGTTGTACTTTATTTGACGAGGAGGCTGCAAGATTGCTTAATACATCTGCCTCTAATTTGCTGAGCTCATCCGACGGGGAATCAGAAGAAGCACCAAATATTATAGAACAACTATGTGGAAAAAGATTTATTTTTCGATCCAAGCTCAATGATAGTAACCTCACCTTTGGCACACAGAACTATGTAATTAAAAGGACATTCATGCCTGATGATAAACTCGAGATGCTCTACTTGAATGATAAAGCTGAAGAGGTAAATGTGATTTATAAAAAAATAACATATCCTCTTTAGAATTCGCTAACTATATATCTTACATATGTTGCATAGGAATTGATGGATGATGAGGTGGATACCATGTTAAAGCATGAAACAAAGAAGGAAAACATGCTTGATAGAAAGGTGGTCTCTTTTTACATAGTTCACACTTTTTTACTTTTAAATTTTTACCTGATTTTAAACATTCGTATGTATTTGCAGTCACAGAATAATAAAGTTTCAGCTACCAAATTTTCATGTGAATTGGTGTCTGTTAAAGAGGAACCATGTGATGGTGATGGAGCTACAATAAACAAACATGGGCGCCAAGAAAAGATATCATCATCGCGTGAACTCCGAAGTGACAAGAAAAGGAGGTTGAGATCTGTTGTAATATCAGATTACTCGGAAGATGAATGCCAGAAACCAAGGGAAAAAATACCCGTGGAAACAAGAAGTATTTTGCAGCAAAAGGAAAAAATACAGGACTTGGAGATGATGATGAAGTACGTGAAGCAAAGCCTAGGAGAACGAGGAAGTTATCCCAAAAATAAGTGGATTAGTAGCTTATCGGAGAAAGTTTTAGGCAACCTTTTTTTAAGAAGGATAATAATTATGTTGGAAGAGTGAATGTTATTGCACTATGTCCTTAATCCATAATTTTTTATGTTTTATTCATATATCTATCAATATAAGGAAGATAAATTAGCACTATGAAAAACATGTCATATTATAATTATTTGAAATACATGCATACATTCACTTTCTTCATTTATATGTTCTTGGTAAAAGTTCTTCTATCATGTTGCCTTTTCAGTTCAAGAAAACCATTAGAAAAGTACTAATTTCATAGTACAAGTAATATGAAAAATTTAGGAAGAAGTACAAGAGATAATTTACATTAGAAAGACACAGAACAATAACACTTACGGTGGTAGAGGTTCGGCAGGAACAACAATAGAAAAGCCTGAAGATGAAGAGTTCTATGTTGGGCATAAAAAAATCCATTGTTCCTGCCATCATAAGGAAGAATACAATTAATCAGCTGGAAGATAAAGTAAGAGAAATAAATAAATTGTTCTTCACAGTAAAACCTGCATATCCCATACAACCTTTTCAGACGGACACATATGAACAAAATTATAATTGACAAGTTATGGACTTCTTGCTAGGACATGGTAACAACAAATAAAAAAATCACTTTACAGTGATGTTTATGAAATATAAGACATAATCTGCATTCAAAACGATGCTCATCATGAGCACTTACATTTGGCATGAATACAACAAGCCATGAGGAGGGCAAAAAGACACCAGTTGCGCGTTCATGGTGCTCATGTGTTGCCCTACGTTAACCCAATATGTCTTATGAAGTATAGTTGTGGGGCCCCTTTGATACTGTACATCAAGTCCAACCAAACTCCATTAGTCTGCCTTGGCCAACAATTAATTTCTGTCATATGATGGCGCGACACCAATAACCAGACCCAGTAAAGTTATTTTGTTCAGAAAATAAATAAACTGTTATTTCATCCTCGCTCATTGGGTTGGAGATCTGAAGAAACCAAAAATATATACACCAAATTAGCTAATCATCTAATCCTCTAAAATACAAAGTGCTACCTTCCTATTATACTTCACTCATGCATCTGGCATGCTACAGAAATGTTGAACAAACAATAACAGTTCTACTAAATCAGAAGGGAAATCAATGACAAGTGAAATGGTAAATATATAATCTACATTCCCTATATAATTCATACATGAAATCAAAATTTATTTATGAGGATATATACTTAACGCTTCATTGTAAAAGAAGTTCAACATCATCATGTTATATCTGGAAAAAATTGAATACACGTACTCCCTCCGATCCATATTAATGGACTTAAATTTGTCTAGATACACATGCATCTAGTCTAAATACTTAACTAGATACATACGAATCTAGATAAAATTGAGTCCATTAATATGGATCGGAGGTAATATTTATAACACACTATAGATATATACGGCCAGGAAAGATAAGAATGGAGAAAATGAAGAGAAAACAGAAAGCGCTGCAACTCAAGTACACCCAGATGACATCGGCTAGGGTTTCACACCTTGAGAGGAGGAGGCACAATCAAATGAACAAAACGGAGAAGAGGAGTGGAGGCTCATCGTGGATCTGTTGCGAGCTGGCCGGCAACAGAGATCAAACTTCGCCGGCGACGAGATCGAATCAGCCGGCTCCCATATCCCATAAGCGGAAGTTTATGAGGCGAAAGCAGAGAGAATAGAAAGGGGATCAAGTAGGCAGTATACAGGATAATAGTCAGTGTTACACGTGTGGGTGAGGCGTGTACGTGTTATTTTATTACGTGATTAATAAATGGGCCTTAACGATGATAGTTTGGGTTATACAATCCTATGGTTTCCACATAGAAGAAGGAAGGGTTATTCTCAAAAAAAGGAAGGGTTCAGGTTTCTTTCCGTAATACAAAACGAATTCGATTTCAACTCTATCAGAAACGGATCCTACTATGCCCTGCACACGACCACGCCTTTAAATAATCACCCGTACAGCACTGCGTCAACCCTATTAGTCGGAGTAGAACAAAACTATGCATCTAAAGCGCATCGGCGAGTAGAAATTAACACATTGTTTTGCACAGAAATATAGCTCATCGAGTACACTCGCCAGTCTTCAGTTGCGAAGGTAAATTTATTCCATTCAATTCAAAAGCCAGTAAATAAAGTAACAGGTCAACCATTAAAAAATAAAATCAAAATCTGATTACACTAGGCTAGCATCATCACTAACCCTATCTGCACATGTTTCATTGCAATCTAATTTCTCTGTAGTTTCCTAACATCCAAAAAACTATCATATATTGTGACGTAATCACTCAAAACTACTTTAATAAAGTGTGTTGTTGTAAATCTTCCAAAGAAGCATCTCTTTTTCCTGAACAAAAAGTAGTAGCGTTAAAGCATCCTTCCAATAGTGTCATGACCTGCAAGTGGAAAAAACATATATAGTCAACACAAGGAAAGGTTCTAATAACCAAGTGCATGCATCTAAATACAACTTCAATTCCAAAACGATTAAAAACTCTATAAAGTTAGTCTAACTAAAACAAGTTTTACTTAAGATAAATGTAGTGAGTATTACTCAGAACCGTTACAACAATAACTTATAAAATACAAGACGAACAATAAATCACAGTTGCAATATTTGGTTTACAAACTAACAACTTTGATCTCACAAAATATTCTATGTACTGCACAAATTATATATACATATATCAATGACATTGCATTAGTGTATGAATTATCATTTAAATACCATACATATTGCTAAGAAAGTATGAAATACAGAAATGAAGGGACAATACCAGTCAGCAAAGGAAGGCCACCTTACAAAGGAAACAAGGGAAGCGATTAAAAGAAGGAAAGAGAAACTACAAGAAAAAAGGAGTAAGAGATGCAGGAATCCCCAGGTAAAAACAAATAAAGAAGGGGAAGATGATTCACGAAAGAGAAAGGGGGAAATCAAAGAAAAAAGAGATGCCAAGAGTGCAAGAAGAGATGGCATCAACAATGACCTTGAAACCATATGGAACTTTGGAAAGCCAACATACTGGTGCCAACATTGCAATGCAATGCTATGGTGTGAAGAAAGATTAAATTCTAATAAAGGAACCAAAAATCCTTCTTTCGGAATTTCCTGCAAACAAGGAAAAATTGACCTGCCAAACATAGCAGATCCTCCACCTTATCTCGCAGGACTGTTAACAGGTGAAGGAAGCGATGCAATAAACTTCAGAGAAAGTATCAGGTCATATAACTCAATGTTTTCATTCACATCAATGGGAGGAGCAGTTGACACAGAAATTAACAAAGGCAAAGGACCATATGTTTTTAGGTTGCATGGCCAGAATTACCACCATATCAGAAGTCTTCTACCTGAAGAAGGTAACAAACCTCGATTTGCCCAGCTATACATTTACCAGACAGAAAATGAGGTGCAAAGCACGATAGATGCTTCAAGATGCAACGAAAATAAATCAACGGTGGACCCTAGGATTGTGGATGAACTAAAAAAATGCTTGATGAGAACAACATCCTCGCGAAGTCTTTTAGAATGGCAAGAGATAGATTCAAAGAAGAAGACTACCATGATTACACACTTCGAATACTTGGGAAAAGAAATGGAACACACAACCTACCATCCGCATCGGAAGTTGCAGCATTGGTTGTAAGAGATCCAACAGAAGAGTGCGAAGGACGCGACATGAGTACAAAAATATGGTACCTCATAGGATATCGGAAATCCATCAAAAATTCATGTCAATGCAGTACCCTTTGTTGTTCCCATACGGAGAAGACGGCTTCAAGCTTGAAATCCCTTACACGAGAACAAAACAGGGTGAAAAAAGCAGAAAATATGCAACCATGCTGGAATACTACGCATACTATCTACAGCAGCGCCCTGACCAGGGAATGTCATTGCTAATGTCTAGACATCTATCGCTGCAATTTTGGGTGGATGTTTACACATGCATCGAGCAAAACAGACTTAACTGGATCAGGAACAATCAAGGAAATCTACGTACCGAACTTTACAATGGACTGCAGGACGCGATTGAACGAGGGGACACCAGAACGGAGTAGGTTGGAAAGAGGATAATTGTACCTTCATCTTTTACAGGAGGCAGAAGACACAAGGCTCAAAACTTACAAGATGCTTTTGCAATATGTCATTGGGCTGGATATCCAGACCTGTTTATAACATTTACATGCAATGCAAAGTGGCCTGAGATCCAATACATGCTAGATGAAGCAGGAGGAGGCCTAAAGCCAGCAGATCGCCCGAATATTGTTGACAGAGTCTTCATGATAAAACTAAAGGAGCTAATGAGAGACATCATGGTCAAGAAACACTTTGGAGAAACCATATCAAGTAAGAGCAGACGACTTTTCCTCACTAACTACACATCTCAAATTGCTTTTCTGTAGCAGACCATAGCCTTTGTATTTTTGACTAAAATGCTTCTGCAATTTAACAAAATCAAACTAAATATTGAATCAATGCAGTTATCTACACAATAGAATTTCAGAAGAGGGGACTCCCGCATGCCCACATACTGGTATTCTTGAAGGAGGAATACAAGTGCAAAGGACCATCAGAAATCAACAAGATAATAATTGCAGAGATCCCAGACAAGGATGAGGATCCGGAGGCATATGCAGCTGTTGAAAACTTCATGATGCACGGCCCTTGCGGAGAGGCAAATACAAAATCATCATGCATGATTGACAACAGATGCACGAAGCACTTCCCAAAAAGATACAATGTTGATACCACAATAGATGAGGATGGCTTTCAAGGTTATAGAAGACGAGACAATGGAAGAGAGGTAAAAAAGGGAAAAGTAGTGCTCGACAACAGATATGTCGTGCCTTACAACCAAAATCTATTGGTCAAATTCCAAGCTCACATAAATGTCGAGTGGTGTAACAGGTCCAGGTCAATCAAATATCTATTTAAATACATCCATAAAGACGATGACCAAGTAACGACCTTGCTAAAGGAAAGGGATGCCACAAATGATAATGATGAAATCAGGAAATACCTAGAGATGAGATACATATCAACAACCAAAGCATGATGGCGGATATTCCAGTTTGATCTACACTATCGTGATCCACCAGTCGAGAGACTGCCATTTCACATTGAAAATGAGCAACAAGTTATTTTCCCAGACTCGACTGACATTGAGAATATAGTAGAAAGCCAGGATTAACAAGTACTAAGTTCACTGAGTGGATGGAGGCTAACAAAATCTACGAGCAAGGAAAAGATTTAACCTATGCAGAATTTCCATCAAAATTTGTATGGAAGAGTGACACAAAAACTTGGGAGGTGCGCAAAAGGAGCTTTGCGATTGGAAGAATCTACTATGCACACCCCGCAAGTGGCGACCGGTATTATCTGAGAATGCTTCTAAACACCAAGAAAGGATGCACATCATTTCAGGATATTAAAATAGTAAACGGAGTTGTTCACCCAACATACAAATTAGCATGCCAAGCTCTAGGATTTCTTGATGACGACAGTGAGTGGATTGAATGCATTAATGAAGCATCAAGCTGGGGATCAGGGACACAATTACGACAACTATTCACAACAATATTGTGCCATTGTGAGGTGACCAGACCGAAAATGTTGTGGGATTCAACATGGGAGGCATTGTCCGAAGATATACTGTACAAAAGAAGAATTATGCTAAACTTCCCTACTCTACAACTTACTGATTCACAGAAAAAAACATATGCTTTGATCGAGATAGAGAAAATAATGAAGCAACCAGGAAAGACACTAAAGGACTATCCAGACATAGAACTACCAAATGCTACAGAACTTGAGCAACTTGGGAACAGACAGATAAACGAAGAAATAAGCTACGACATGGACGCACTAAAGAGTCAGCACCAAACCATAATAAACAATCTAAACTAGGACCAGAAAATGGCCTTTGATGCAATAATTGAATCAACTGAAAGAGGACTAGGAAAACAGATATTTGTAGAAGGCTATGGTGGCACTGGCAAAACTTATCTATGGAAGGCAATCACAACGAAACTACGATCAGATGGAAAGATAGTGCTTGCGGTAGCATCATCTGGCATTGCTGCTTTGCTGCTACAAGGTGGAAGAACAACGCACTCAAGATTCCACATTCCAATAAATATCACAGAAGAATCAACACGTGAAATAAAACAAGGTTCAGATTTGGCTGAACTGGTAAAGAAGACCTCACTAATATTGTGGGACGAGGCTCCTATGGCAAACAAACACTGCTTTGAGGCACTGGACAAAAGCCTTAGGGATATTCTAAGGTTCACAAACCAAAACAGTGATGAAAGACCTTTTGGTGGCATAACGGTTGTGCTAGGAGGCGACTTTAGACAAATACTCCCAGTTATAACGAAGGGAAAGAGAGAGCAGATAGTAAATGCCTCGATCAAAATGTCATACCTATGGAAGCACTTCCAAATATTTAGCCTAACTGAAAACATGCGTCTGAAGTGTCTGCCAGAAGATCCAATAGAGAAGAAAAATGTGGATGAATTTTCAGAATGGATATTACAAATTGGCGATGGCAAAAAAACAAATGATGAAGGAGACGATTGGGTAAAAATACCTAAAGACATAATTCTACATAAAGGAGAAGACCCCAAAGAAGAGATAGTTAAAAGCACATACCCAAACTTGCTACAGAACTATCGTGATCGTGAATTTCTTGAAGAAAGAGCAATACTATGTGCAAGGAATGATACCGTCGAGAAGATAAACGACTATATAATGAGGCAAATACAAGGTGAAGAGGTCACATACCTAAGCTTGGATACTGTATGTAAGGCATCAACTAGGTACGACGCCATGGAGAATATGTGTCCAACAGAGTTCCTTAATAAAATGACCTTCCCAGGAATTCCAAACCATGAGCTCAGACTAAAGGTAGGTTTGCCGGTAATGCTCCTACGAAACATCAATCAGGCGGCGGGTTTATGCAATGGTACAAGAATGACTATCACACAATTGGGGAACAGATACATTGAGGCACAGATAATCACAGGAACACACGTCGGCGAGAAGGTATACATACCTAAGATCATTATGTCACCAAGCGACTCAAAGTGGCCCTTCGTGATGAAAACAAGGCAATATCCTCTATCAGTATGTTTTGCCATGACCATAAATAAGAGTCAAGGTCAATCCCTAAACAAGGTGGGTCTATACTTTCCTAAGCAAGTTTTCTGCCATGGACAACTATATGTGGCGTTATCAAGAGTTACAAACAGAGAAGGATTAAAGGTGTTTATTGATGATACAGAATGCCCAAGCGAAGATATGGCAAAGAATATAGTATACAAAGAAATTTTCTAATTTTTCTGTTCTACAATGTTTGGATGAAAAGTATGACGTCCATTTGTAAAATATGGCCTCAAATACTCTATACAAAATTAATATTATAGATTGAATTACTAATTCTATTTTCAAAGTTAAATAATAGCATGCCAATATTCCATGGATACATATGTGAACAAGTGCAAAAAGTACTACAGTATCAAAAAACATAAAAATGAGACATAGGAAGACATAATGAATATAAAAACTGATGTGATAAGCCTCATTTAATTGCTAAGGAATGCTCAGTGAAAATAAAAAACAACATAAATTCACTAATCTATACAGTTAGCTTACTTTTTGCGACCCCAGCGACGACTACAGAGAATACGATGCCGCCGAGCTCCGCAAGGGCCAGAGCAAGGCGACCTCCACACCTAATTTGCGCGCGCTGGTATACTCGAGGTCCGGTGAGCCGGGCAAGGGTGCGCGGGAGGTTACCGTACATCCAGAGCACGGCGGCGTAGTAGCTCTCGTGGTAGGACATGCCGACAACGCGGACGCCGTGGAGGCGGCACGGGAGCCTGAGCGCCGCGGGCGCGTCGCTTGCCAAGGCGAACTCGAGCAGCAGAAACCTGGAAACTGTATCCAGTCAGGCAAACTGAGCAAACACCCAAAGAATGTAAATTCGTAGAAAGAAAAGCAACAAATTGAGCGCCGTAGCCTGGGAACCTGTTTCCTCATGGCCAGCATGAACATCTTCCTTCGCCACCAACAAATCTAAGGAAATGGCGTATCTACATGAAGAACCTGGTGGGGAATGAACGAAATGAGGAATCTTTTCTTTTATACATGGAGATGGGAAAGTTAAATGTAAGATGTTTTTTTTACTACAGCCGGGTAGGTGTCGTGTAGTAAAATTAGAATACCTTTGTACCAAATGGTCTGTTAAAGTAAAAAATACTTATAGAATTTATGTATTTTAATTTTCGTTTATTACTGTTATAGCAAAAAATATAACATCATCATAGTCGGTCTAACTCTAAAACTAATGTATTTTGCACTAAAATGCATTTAGATGCATACATTTATATGATAAGTAGTAATACATATCTAAAATAATATCATTTTTGTGTTCACCCTCTTAAATAAAATTGTTTAACAGTATAATACATCTAGATACATCCGTTTTAGCGACAAGTACGACTATAAGATAGTAACACTTTAATGTCATAATTCTAATGATAGTATCACTTTAATATCATGATATTTCACATTTAAATTATACAAATACAAAAAAGAATAACAAAATTATTCTGTTCAACCTATATAAAAATTGATTGGCCACTGTATATTTCATACGTGAGCTATACACAAAATTGGTTAGATTTCTGAATGACTATGCACCTAAAATATGAAATAATCTACAAGTAACAAAAAGATGTATCGTCGAAATAAAAGTTTAAAAGAAAGTTTAAAAAAGATGTCGACCAAACTACAAAAAAATAACTTAAAAGAAAAATAGTACAAAAATCATAGAAATAAAATGCATATAGTGATTATATAAAATAATTATGAACTACTCCCTCTGTAAAAAATATAAGAGTGTTTAGATCACTACTTTAGTATTCTAAATGCTTTTATATTTATTTATGGAGGGAGTACCATACAATGCTAATGTCAACACTAAACAAGTTTAGATTCCTAAACTAAATTTTCAAAGGGTACATAATTAAAATCGATTAATCTATCTAAATCTAGCCGCGCAAATGCGCGGGCACAACCGCTAGTTCAATTCAAGTCATAATAGGCAAGAGTTTATATTTAGCATTGAAACAAGCAACATAAGAACATAAAGGTGCAAGAGCTCTCGCTGTCCGTGACTCGAATGTCTCCAAATGGTGTTTGCGTGCAAGAAAGGGGATAGGGATATACGAGAAAAGGTATTTTTGTGTTGAGAACTCAATCTACTAAAGTTTCACACTTGGTCTTCTTTGGAATCTTATCTTCACTCATCCCCAGACCACTAGCCAGGTACAAGTCAAATGATCCACTCCTTTTCGACATTTTGAGCACTCATGCAATGGATGAGCGTAAGCAAGAAAGTTGACACTTAGGATGGCAAAGAGAGAATATGGTGGAGGAGGAAGACAAAAAGGTGTGAAAGGCTCACATCAATGAGGACAATCATAGGCGAGAGAGCCAAATGATAGATATGATGTGAGGAGTAGCGATTGCCATGCAACGGATGCACATATGAGCTAAGGTAAGCTCTCCAATGGAACTAGTGGGGGTGCATCCAACTTGCTTGCTCAAGAAGACCTAGAGCTCATTTGAGGAGGCTCATCATTGGACTATACAAGCCAAGTTCTATGGTGTGAAGGTCCCCACATAGTTATATGCATGAATAATAATCTCTCTGGAGTACAAGATATAAGAGGGAGTACGAGTGTGGATCTCTCAAAAGGAATAGTAGTGTGCCCCCTTCTCTCTTTTTATTTCTTTTTCTCTTTTTTTTCTATTTTTTGTATTTTTTGGTGGCCTCAATGGCTCTTTCTATTTCTCTCATGTGTCCTCTTTGGGATCTTTTAATTTGTCCACTTTGGGATCTTTTCCTCACTTTAGGGGCAACACTCTATATATTACAAAAAGTATAGAAGATCTTTCACACTTTACAAAGTACTCAAATCCTAAAGAAGATGTCACTATCATGATGTATGCAAATGTATGACTCTGCCAGTGTAGCAGGATATGCAATGATACTAGCGCGTCATGTAGCAATAATTAGGGCAAGGCCCAACTAGCATGCGGTTCAACGATCAAGCAAGTAGCATGTATGACATGAAGATCAAGTCATGAGAAGATGGATGTTGCATGGCAATATATCTCGGAAAGGCTATGGAAATTCCTTGGTAGGTAGGTATGGTGGCTATTTTGAGGAAGGATATAAGGAGGTTTATGATGACAGAGCGTATCGTGCCAAGGGTTTGGATGTACCGGCGAAGGTGGACGCCAACTCTCGGAGTGAGAAGAAAGCAATGCACGGCACAAGAGAGGCTAGCAAAATATGGGAAGGTGGAAGTGTCAACTTTCGAATACTCACATTATTCTGAAGAACCCATGCACTTATTATCGGTAACTCTCAATCTAATAAGGAGGTTCACAAAGAGACAAGTACCCCGAGGAGGAGTGTATGGGGGTTTGGTTATCCTTGCGCATCCTCGACTCATGGTACGTGAGTGTACTCTAATATTCGACCCCTCAGAAGAGTAGAGATCCATCTAGTAGCTAAAGTTCTCAACTAATTTTGTAAGTTTTGAAAATAAACACTGATTGCCCAAAATACGATATCTATCACTAATAGGCTAAAGCTCTTGACACCAAAAGTCCAAACCTTACTCAAAACAATACATCAAAACTATTGCAAGTTACTACTACAAAAGAATAGCAACCTCAATTACCTACTCCAAGTCAAGACACACAACTCAGTGCAACAGGCAAACTCTCTAAACAAGATAAACATGAAAACTCAAGAGAGTTCCAGCAACAAACTAAACAAAAGCTCTTTGAAAAGATAAACATGAAAACTAAGATCAAAACATGACAGTAGCTATGAAAAAGATAAAGAACACACACGACAAAGATAAGCATGAAAAATCCTATGTTGTGTTCTAGATTTTGGAAGTGGAGCATGTTTATCTCCCACACAAATAATGTTGGGTTCTAACTTGTGATGAAAAGCAAGAAAATCTAAAGAAAACTAAAAAGAAAACCTAAGAGCGAGACGCTCCAAGAATAGCACATAATGCATGAAGTGATAAAAATATAGTGAAACGAGAGACGAACTGATAATTGTTGATGAAGAAGGGGATGCACGGGGGCATCCCCAAGCTTAGATGCTTGAATCTCCTTGAATATTTCTTGGGGATGCATGGGGGCATACCCAAGCTTGAGCGCTTGACACTCCTGAATCTTCTTTCATGATCTTCACTCGCACACTTCAAAACTCCCTTCATACATAACTCATCATAATCTGATTAGCGAGGTTAGTACCCATAATAAAATAATTTTTATCTACTGGAAATACAGATATTCTTGAAGAGCTACTGTTTCTCAAGATTTCCAACAAGTTTTTGCAAAGAAAAATCAAGCTTAAGGTTCGCAAAGCGAAGGAAAGGCAAAACATGACAGAATCTGTGAAAAACAGACCAGTAGGTAGTAAAGAATTTTTTAGGGATACTTATGTAACTCAAATCATAAAACTCAGAACATACGAAAGTTTCGTAATTGTATAGAGCACGCTGTGTAAAAAACTCAGCTCAAAAAGATGAACTGGGATTTTTCTGTGATTTTCTAGTCACGAGGACAGAATCTGTTTTCTGGACAGCATGTCACAACTTTCACTTCCCTTGTCATGTGAGGCTATAAATGGCACAATGCTTGAAAATTAAAGATACAATGATGTTGCTACAGTAGTAACAATCATCAAGACCACTAAAAACAGAAGAAAAAAAAGGAAATCCTAAATTCGTTGCGGGCTGCCTCCCGAAAGTGCTTCTTTAAAGCCATTAGCTAGGCTTAATGATCATAAAAGTTGCTCTCATAAAAATAAGGATTTGAAGAAAAAGAGAGCATCCAGAAGAAAATATGAAGCAAATTTAAGCCTAACCCACTTCCTATGCATGGGAAACTTGTAAGAAAATAAATCGTGAAAGCACAAAATAACAAGCATAGGAAGATAAAAGAAGAAGAACTTCAAAACTTTCAACATGAAGAGAGTTGTTTTTGTAACAAAGTTTCTACAACCAATCTTTGCTCTCTCAAAATAATTTTCATTAGTATCATGAACAACATCAAGAATATAACTATCACATAAATCATGTTGTTCATGACCTACAAGCACACGTGTATAATTTTCAACACGGTTTTTAGGATGATAAGATAGATGCAACCCATCACATTGAGCCTTGATAAGAGCAAAATTCTCCGGAGTTGGAGATTTCAAAAGGATAATAGGGCAATCAAGTGTGGGTGCAACAGCAACAATTTCATGCTTAACATAAAGAACTATAGCAAGTTCATCTTTGTAAGCATCATCCATAGTGGCATCATGGCCATCAACAAAGCAAGTATCAAAATCATCAGAAAGGGATGTATCAAGTGAGTGCTCGGAATCATGGGATTCCTCATCAAAGCAATCATTAGCCTCTTCTAGGTCAGCAAACATTTTATTTTTCAAATCCTCAATATAAGAATTGGAAGTATAATTCTTGAAGCAATAAGCAAGAACTGCAAAGTTTTCAGATTTGTAAATAGTATCGTGATACTTTTTAATCAAAGAAGAAATCTCATAAGCACCTTAAAAAGCAACAAACTCTTCAATCTTTTCAGCATCAAAGTAATCATAAACACCTTTGGCATAAGAAGATAGGATCTCATTTTCATTAAACTCACACTGGAAAGGAAGGTGTTTATGCTCTATATTAGAGCAACAAGTAAAATCATAAATGTGGCATAAACACTCAGCATAGCAATAAAAAGTTTGTATTTGGTCCCATAAGTGTTTCCCTTTCTGAGATAGTCGGTGCCGCGTATAATGAGCATGCTCATCCAATGATTTTCCCTCAACCAAGTCGGTTGGGTTTTTAGCGCGAGCACAAATTGATCGAAGACGATCCAAGTGAAACATGTCCATCCTTCCATATTTGGGTGGTTCCACACCCATGGTGAAGATAGCATCAGTAGGAAGAGAAAGACAAAGAAGAAAGGTAGCAACTATTTTTTTGGTTTTTCATAAAAGACACAAAAGCAAAAACTGAAAGGTAAACTAACAAGACTAAAAAGCAAAGATAAAAGATAGTGTGCAACTCCCCTATCTTGAAGAGTGGAGTCCCCGGCAACGGCGCCAGAAATTGCTTCGATGTCACGAGAGTTTACTCCTCGCCCCTCGTTGGTTACCCAAAGTGGAAGGTTGAGATGTAGACAGCAGCAAGTTTCCCTTAGCGAAGATGCTAAGGTTGAGTATCGACCAGTAGGACTCCAACAGATACAAGAAAATGGTGAAGTGAACAATCGCGCCGTTTACAACCTAGGTTGCTGATACGTCCAAAACGTATCTATAATTTCTGCTTGCTCCATGCATGTTTTGTGTGATATTGCTATGATCTAGATACACTTTCATACATTTTTTATCATAATTGGACTAACCTATTAACTCAGTGCACCCCAGTGCCAGTTCCTGTTTTTTGCTGTTTTTCTATTTCAGTTTTCCCCCATATAAAAAATGCCAGAAAAATTCTGGGAAAAATACAGGAAAAATCAGCGTACAGGAAGCTTCCAGAAGAGCCCGGGAGGGGCCAGAGGGGGACAAGGGGGGGCTAGGCGGCCACCCGGCGCGGCCCCACCCCTGGCCGCGCCAGGGGGGCGCCTGGGGCCCCTGGCCCACCTCTGGCTGCCCCCTTTCGCCCATTTATCCCCCGTCACGGGAAAACTCCAAAAGAGGAACCCTATTCCGCGAACTCGCCTCTGTTCCGCCGCCGCCGCGCTTCCAAGATCGGGAGCACCAGAAGACCTCTTCCCGACACCCTGCCGGAGGGAGGATTGACCTCCGGGAGTCTCCTCTCCACCATGGATGCTCCCCGGATGTCCCGTGAGTAGTTTACCTTGGACCATGGGTCCGTGATCAGTAGCTATGTGATGTTCTCCTCCCCTCTTTGATCTTCATTGTTTAGACCTCGTGAGCTGCCCTACATGATCGAGGCACCTTTGTAATACTTCTGCTATTGCTATGTTGAGTTTGATCGGATCTGATGGATTATGAGATTATGTTCAGATTGTGATAGAGTAATATATTTGGCTTTTATCTCTTATATTTTTGTTCCTAAGTAATTCTTGCATGTTCTCCGTTGCTGTTTATTGCTTTGGCCAAGTAGTAGGTAGTGACTCCAAGAGGGAGCGTTGTGCTAGATTGTGGGTTCATGCCTCCCCGATGACATGCTTGAGTGACAGAAACATGAGTCTAGGGGATGTGTTGTTGCCACAAGGGGGAAAACAATGGTGCTTGTAACCGCGGTTACAAGGATTGTTTACTTTACGCAGAGTTCTTTTTAATGTAGTTGTCTGTTGCTTTGGGTTTACACTTTTGGTGGGGCTCGCAACTTAATACCAGCGAGATGTTCTGGATAGATATCTCAAGGTGGATGATTAGTAGTAGATGCAGATGGATTTCGGTCTACTTATCTTGGCGTACTGCCCGTGCTTTTGAACCTCTTCCTTTCTTTTGTAGCATAGTTAGCATTGCGGTGCGTTCATAATCTTGTCAATTGCCTTTCTGTAATTTGTTTACCTCGCATAGCAATTTTATCGTCTTTTGGGAGAGAGACATCACTAGCGAACATCACGTATCCCGGTCCATATCCTTATCATTGTTTCACTCTACATTTACTTTAACGCTTTTATTTGCTATCATTATCCCTTGCATTTTATCCTTTGTAAACAACAAGACCGGAGAGATTGACAACCTCTCTGAACTTCGGTGGGAACAAAATTATCTGTGTCTGTGTGCAAGTCCGCGTCAGTTGCGCCGCTGACACCTACTTATCATCTCTGGAGTCCTGCTGGAGACAAACCTTGGTATCTTCACCGAGGGAAAATTGCTATTGCACTACATCTCAACCTTACACTTGGGGAAACCAACGAAGCGGCGAGAAGCCCTCAGTTGCTAACTTTACCTGGACCTGCACACACATCAAATAACTTTGCTTCCCAACGAGTACAGAGGAGTTGTCAATTCCTCCAGCCTTGTTGTTTACAAAGGATAAAACGCACGGGATAATAATTATAGTGATAGCAAAGGAAAAGTAAATAAAGCAGTAAATTGATAGTGGGTGTAAACAGTATTGAAAATATGGACCGGGGTCCTATGATGTTCACTAGTGATGTCTCTCTCCAAAAAGACGATAAAATAGCCATGCGAGGTAAACAAATTACAGCTAGGCAATTGACAGGATTATGTGCGCAAACCAATGCTAATTATGCTATAAAGAAAGGAAGAGGCTCAAAAGCACGGGCGGTACGCCAAGACAAGTAGACTGAAATCCATCTGCATCTACCTACTAATCATCCACCTTGAGATATCTATCCAGAACATAACGCTGGTATTAAGTTGCGAATCCAACCCAAAGTGTAAACTCAAAGCAACACACAACTGCATTAAAGAACTTTGCGTAAAGTAAACAATCCTTGCACCCGCAAGTACAAGCACCGTTGTTTTCCCCTTGTGGCAACAGCACATCCCCTAGGCTCATGTTTCTGTCACTCAAGCTATTCATCAGGGGGCATGAACCCACAATCATTCATAACGCTCCCTCTTGGAGTCACTACCTACTACTTGGCCAAAGCAATAAACAACAATGGAGAACATTCAAGAATTACTTTAGATCATAAATATAAAAGAGGAGAATCAAATATATTACTCAAACACAATCTGAACATAATCTCATAATCCATCGGATCCCGGCAAACTCACCATAGCAACAGCAGAAATATTACATATGTTCCTCGATCATGTAGGGCAGCTCACGAGGTCTAATCCATGAAGAACAAAGAGGGGAGGAGAACATCACATAGATACTGATCATAGACCCATGGTCCAATGTGGACTACTCACGGTTCATCTGGGAAGCATCCATGGTGGTGAAGAAGCTCCCGGAGGTGGTTCCTCCCTCCGGCAGGGTGCCGGGAAGAGGTCTTCTGGTGCTCCCGATCGTGGAAGCGCGGCGACGGAGGAACAGAGGAGAGATCGCGAAAAAGGGTTCCCGTCTCGGGGTTTTTGCATCACGGGGAATAAATAGGCGAAGGGGGGGAAGCCAGGGGGGCACTAGGGGTCCAGGCGGCCCCCTGGCGCGGCCCCACCCTAGGGCGCGCCGGGAGGGCGCCTGGGGGCCTGGTGGGTCCCCTCTGGCCCCCTCGGTGATTTCCGAAGCTTCCTATACGCTGGTTTTTTATTGGATTTTTCCAGAAGTTTTTGAGCACTTTTTATATGGGGGAAACCTGAAATAGAAAAACAGCAGAAAACAGGAACTGGCACTGGGGTGCACTGAGTTCATAGGTTAGTCCAAATATGATCAAAAGTTTATGGAGGTTCATCAATATCATAGCAATATCACACAAAAGAGGCATGGAGCAAGCATAAATTATAGATACTTTTTGGACGTATCAGGAGGGTGGCCCCCCTCCCAGGCGGCCACCTAGTGCGGGCCAGGGGGAGTCCGCGCCAGGGACCCGCCTGGTGGGGCCAGGCCTCCCCCGATGCCCTCCTTCCTCCTATATTTAGCCCTCGGGGTAGAAAACCCTAGGAGGACCCCCGTTACAGGATTTTCACCACAGTTCCGCCGCCGCCGCGATCTCGAGATCGGGATCGCCAGAAGAGCCTGTTTCGGCACCCTGCCGAAGGGAGGATTGATCTTCGGGAGCTTCTCCACCACCATGAGTGCTTCCCAGATGTGTCGTGAGTAGTCCACCTTGGACCATGGGTCCAGGACCAGTAGCTATGTGATGTTTTCTCTCCAATCTTGTGCCTCAATTCTTAGCCCTTGTAAGTTTCCCTACATGATGAATGCATCTATGTATTAGTTCTGTTGTTGCTATGCTGTGTTTGCTGGGATCCGATGGATTATGAGATTATGTTTAGATTGTGATGAGTAATATATTTGGTTTACCTTTTATGTTTTAGTTCTTGAGTATTCTTGCATGTTCCCCGTTTATTTTTGTTGCTTTGGCCAATTAGTAGATTGGAACTCCAAGAGGGATCGTTATGCATGATTGTGGTCTCATGCACCCCGATGTCTAGCTTGAGTGACAGAAACATGAGACTAGGGGATGTGTTGTTGCCACTAGGGAGAAAACAATGGTGCTTGTAACTGCGGTTGCAAGGATTGTTTACATTCCGCATAGTTTATTAATGCAGTTGTCTGTTTCTTTGAGCTTACAGTTTGGGTGGGGCTCGCAACTTAATACCAGCGAGATGTTCTGGATAGATATCTAAAGGTGGATGATAGTATATCCTAATGAATAATCGGTCTACTTGTCTTGGCGTACTGGCCATACGATCGAGCCTCTAGCTTTCTTGTAGCATAATTAGCATTGTAGTGCGTTTATCATTTTGTCACTTGTCCAGCTGTAATTTGTTCACGTAGTATAGTTATTTATCGTCTGTTCGGAGAGAAATATCACTAGTGAAGATCATGGGACACCGGTCCATATTTCCACCATTGTTTACACCTCAACTCTTTACTTCTTTTATTTCCTTTTCGTTGCAATCACCACTACTATTCCCTCTTGTTTTTTATCCTTAGTAAACAACAAGACTAGAGAGATTGACAACCTCTCTAAACTCGTTGGGAGCAAGGTTATTTGTTGTCGTGTGTAGGTCCAGGTTAAGGGAGCAATATCTTTCCAGATGGTGCGTTGCTCGCTTCACCACCTACTTGTCGCTCTTGGAGTGCTACGGGAGACATAAACCCTATCCTCTAACGTTAGGGGAAATTTTCTACTATCTACATCTCAACCTTACATTTTGGGTAACCAACGAGAGGCGAGAGGCCACCAAGCTAATTTCTAGCACCGTTGCCGGGGACTCCAGTCTACAAGATAGGGGAGTTGCACACTATGTTTTACCTTTGATTTTTAGTCTTGTTAGTTTACTTTATATTTTTTTCTTCTGAGTCTTACATCAAAAACTACATAAAAATTAGTTACTTTCCTTTTACTTGCTTTTTCTGTTTAGTCAGGATGTCAATGTTTTCTATTTATAGTGCTCCTCCGGATGTTGAATTTAGAAATTTTAGACAAGAGAATGGTGAGAACCTGAAGAAGGCTTGGGATAGGATTTTCAGGATTTATAAGAAGGTTACTCCTAAGAAATCTACGAGTATCTTGCTTGACACTTTCTATCATGGGGTCTTTAAGTGGTGTAATTTTTCTCTAGATTTGCTAGCTGGAGGAAATTTTCTTAGTTGTGATGAAGCTAAAGCTCTCGATATTATAGACGGTCTATCAAGTTACTTTGTTTATGATCATGGAATTGATGCTATTATAGACAGACTTGCTGCCATTGAGAAAAAATTAGATGCTTTAGACTTGAAGGAATTGGAGAAACCTAAACCCTTCAAAGAAGAGATCTTAGAAATAGATGATGATTGGGAGCCTTTTGTTAGAATTAGCATCTCTAACCAAGACTTCCTTGTTTATTGTCATATTGGACCCATGGTTTCTACAATGCCAAAAATTGTTTCTGATTCTTTAAAGTTTGCTGGCATGGTTAATTTTCCTGCCTATCATGAACATACTAATGGAAATGATTATAAGATCCAGGGTAAGATCAAACATGTCCAAGTTCTCCTTGCTAACAGAAAAGCAATGGTTAACTTCTTCATCATGGAGTCAACCAACCAAGGAAACATAGTGCTTGGAAGAGATTTCCTCCGAGCCATGAAGGGCTTCATTGACATAGGTAAAGGACAAATACGCTTTCGTCGGAAATCCAAAGGTACGTACCGCTTCCCTAGGAAAAAGAAGAAAATGAGCTCATTTAAGAGCAAGTTAAAGTTTTTGATGATCCTATTGATAATTAATTCTTTGAACCTTGATTCTTCTTCTTGCATCATGCCTAAATCAAAGGCATAAAAGAAAGCACTTATTGGGAGATAACCTAGAATGTTTTCACTTTCTGTTTTAGTGGTATTGATGCTTGTTACTACTGTACATTATTGTATCTTTATTTTCAAGCTTTGTGCCAAGTTTAGCCTCCGATAGCAAGAAAAAACAAAAGTTGTGACATGATGTCTAGAAAACAGATTATGTCTTCTTGACGGAAAAATTCGCCTAGAATCACTAGTTCTGAATTTTTTTTTTGATAGTATGCTCTATACAATTGACTTTCTGTCATCTGTTCTAAGTTTTTTTTTGAGTTGCACAAGTGCCCCTAAAAATTATTTACTGCCTGCTGGTTTGTTTTTCCTAGATTCTGCCCTATTTTGCGTTTTCACCGTTTTGCAAATCTTAAGCTTGCTTTTTCTTTGCAAGAACTTTTTGGCAATCTTTAGAAACAGTAGCTCTTCATGAAAATATTTATTTCCAGTAGAGGAATTTTTTTTAATTATGGGTAGTAACCACTCTAATCATCTTATGATGAGTTTCATATGAAGGAAGTTTTCAAGTGTGCGAAGGTAGATGATGAAAGAAAATCCGGGGGTGTCAAGAGCTCAAGCTTGGGGATGCTCCCATGCACCCCCAAGAAATAAACAAGGAGACTCAAGCATCTAAGCTTGGGGAATGCCCCCGTGCATCCCCTTCTCCATCAACAATATTCAATTCGTCCTTCTCCATGCTATATTTTTATCACTTCGTATGTTATGTGCTATGCTTGGAGCTTCTCTCTCTTTACTTTTTAGTTTATTTAGTTTTTGTTGCTGTTCATAACAAGTTGGACCCTAGCCTTTATTGTTTGGGAGAGAAATACTCTCCACTCCACCCTAGAACATAACATAGGTTTTCATGCTTATCTTTGTTGTGTGTTCTTTATATTTTCATAGCTACTATATGCTTAGCTCTTTTTTTCATGCTTATCTTTTTAAGAGCTTTTATGTAGGTCGTTGCTTTTAGAACTCTCTTGAGTTTTGCATGCTTATCTTTTTTAGAGAGTTGGCCTATTGCACTGAGTTTTTTATCTCGACTTGAGTAGGCAATTGAGGTTGCTATGTGCGTATAGTAGTAAAAAGTAATAGTTTTGAGGTATTGATTTGAGTAATGTTTGGAATTTTGGTGTCAAGAGCTTTAGCCTATCCATGTTTATTTTCAAAAACTACAAACATGTAGTTGAGAACTATAGCTACTAGATGGATTGCTAACCTCCGGAGGGGTTGTAATATATAAAGTACCATCACGTACCATGGGTCGAGGATGCACAAGGATAACCAAACCCTCATACACTCCTCCTCGGGGTACTTGTCTCTTTGTGTACCTGTTGATTAGATAGAGAGTTACCGATAATAAGTGAATGAGTTCCTTTGACTAATGTGAGTATTCGATTATTGGCACTTCCACCATCCATATTTTGCTAGCCTCTTCGGTACCGATCATTGCCCTTTCTCATCTTGAGAGTCGGTGAAAACTTCGCCGGTGCATCCAAACATGTAACACCCTCAGTGTCAGACAAGAGTAAAACTTTTGTTAATATTAAATCTCTGTGATTAGCAAGTCTCTAATCACCCTTGATCATGCCCTTGTCAATTTCAACCAAATTGAATTGCCAAAAATTTAAGTGGAAATAAAACATTGTCCAAAAATTGTGAAGCCACTTTGGTATAATCCCTAAAAATCTGTAGGCCATGATAAACCAACATTGGGAATTTATTGAACTATAAAATATTTCCAACAAATCAAAATAGTAGCCAAAAGTTCACTTTTATGAATGGCATAATTACAACAAATGCTAAATGAATTTATTAATGGCCCAATCTTTTTTATGGTACTGTTATATAGTGCAACCCTAATTGTGGTGCATGTTCCACATTTTACAAAAATACAAAAGCATCTAAAAGTACTACAAACAGAAAAACAAAAGAGGAAGAAAAATAAAAGAACACAAACAAAAGAAAAACACCTATCTATCGCCTGGGGCAAACCCAGCCCACCCCGGCCCACTCCTCCTCTTCTTCTCCATTCTCCTGTTTATGGCCATGGCGTGTCGTGCATCCCGCGGCTGAACCGCGAGGTGCCGCCGTGGCGGCCATCTGGTGAACCCCAGCGAGGTTAAGTCCCCCCCCCGAGCCGCCCCGCCTTTTCCACAAACACTAGCCCCCTCCCATCTTCCCCATCATGCCCCCTTGCTCGGGCCCGAACTAGGTCGAGCCCACGGTCATAGCCGCGCCGCGTCCGCACGGCCACCGGACACCGGAGGACGGGCCAGTGTGTCCACGCGCCTCCTCGATGAATTCTCCCCCCCCCCCCCCCCGAGACCCCTCGAGCTCCACTGTGAGCACAGTTTTCTTCCCCTCTCCTTGCTACTCAATTTCGTGCCCGTGGGGAGCCGCTCTCACCACACCCGTGAGCATGCCGTCGTCTACCATGGATGGGAGCTAGAGCTCCCGTGCGTGCGAGCTGTTGATGTTCGCGTGCGCGCCGTGCACGCTCCCGCACGCCTGCAAGCCTGAGGCACGCCCGTGTCGTAGCTGCGCTGCTCCTTGTGCCCCCGTCGTGCCTCTGTTTGGCCGTCGTCGGAGTGCCACGCCATGCGCCCCCGTGCCCCCAGTGCGCGCGCCCTCGCCGCTTCCAGCCGTTCCCCTGGCCCGCTCCTTCGCCCCTGGCCGAGCCTCGCCGGCGGCAGGCCGCACCAGCCATGGCCGGCGTGCCCTCTGGCTTGGGGGTACAACTCTCCCTAACCCCCTATTAATTAACCCAAAAACTGAGACAAACCCCCTCCCCTTGTGTATGACCATTGGGGCCCATCTTAATTAAAATGAGTTAATTAAACTGTTAGTTGGTTAGAGAATGACATGTGGGCCCCCAGCCTGATAAGTTATTAAAAAGTTAATGTTAAATTAATTTAACCCTGAGGCAATGACATGTGGCCCCCTCGCTAATTTAATTAGAAAATAAATTTAATTAAGACTAGTCAATGACAGTAGGGTCCCACTTGTCAGTTGATTGGTCAACTGACACTATTCTGGATAAGGCTATTTAAATAATTAAACAAATTCCATAAATTCTTTTAAATGATTAAAACATAGAAAATTATTATCTTTTAAACTGCAAGTCGGATTAAAATAATTAATATAAGAAAGTTGATCAGAAAAATATCACGAATCTGAATACTCTATCTATATTCCCACCACCCCCCCTCTAACATACCGAACCTGAGACTTTCCCCCTCCGGATCGTTTGTCCGGTAATTACCTGGTACCAGTAAAACTTTCCGGATGGAAATGTTCTAACCATAAAAGTTATTCGGAATGCATCAACGATCACGGATACACTATCCACGTGTCTGTCAGATATTCACGACACTACAGACATGGAACCTTCCCCTCTGGGTCATCTGTTCGGTAATCCACCGATATTGATGAGTCAACCCCGGATAAATTCCTGCTCCGAGCAAATCACCGAACACTGCATTAGAGACATGTTGCTTTGTATCTGCTGTGTCATACCTTTGTATTGCTATTATTGTTGTGTATTTATTGTTTCTTCCCCCCTTAATCTCCGATCGACCCCGTTGCTGCCGCCGACGACACCGTTGCTGAGTACGACTACTAAATCGTCGACCGTACCTCTACCGTCGAGCTTCCAGGGAAGCAGAGCCATTTTCCTTCCCCAGATATCGCCTATATTTTTCGTACTTTTCTTGAACTAGGCATTGTTACTGCTGCTGCTACGTTGCCGACCTATTCAATTGCATATCCTATCATTGTCTCCCCTTGATGTGCCTTGATTTATACTATGCTGCCTAATAATTATATTATATTCAACCGTTAAACCCTGCGCATTGTTAGATAGGTTTAGAATAGCGGGTCGTGATAACTCTGTTGAGTGAACGCGGATTACAAAATATTATAACTACAACAGGTACGGATCAATGCAGACGCCCTAGGGAACCTACAACGGTGAGACTCTGCCGAGTCGCTTCGAGTTTGACTTACGAGTGGATGGTCTTGTATTTCACTCTCGTCGGCTCAGTAGCGTAGCATCACCGGGATGATGCAAGGTTTACCTCTTTAGTTCATTCCGCTGATGTCTCTGTCGAACCTCTTTAAGTGTACCATCGAGGGTGATACCTCCTGGTTTCACTTAATGGTAGGCACTCGAATCAACTGGTGTCCTTAAAGGTAAGTAGTTGGGTGACCAAACGGTGCCCGCGAGAGGTATTACGTCGGGAGCGATAGGGAGGGTATGACTGACGTTGCTGGCGTGCTTGGCCCCTGCTCTTATCTCGTGAGAGTTACCAAACCACTAAAATTCGAGCTCTACCAAGAGCACTCGCGAGACAAGGTAAGGAGACAGTTCACCTTGTTGGTAACCACGCGCTTTGACGGGACGACAGGGAAGACTCCGACGTTACTGGTGGACCTTGTTGCTTTTTGCTATCCGTTGTGTTGTTAGTCACACAGCGATAACGGTTGTCTGCAAGATAATATTAAAATGCTAAATGGTTCAGCAGATGACTTGAGAGGCCCGTTGGTCTGTACGCACTACCTTCACGTGGGATTAGGAGTTATGGGCTCCCATGCGTCGTAGTTTGTACGAAAGCTCTTCAGACATCAACAGTACCGCGGCCTGATTGCCGGGAAGTGGTGTGTCTTCTTCGTCCGGACGGTGTATTTGGATTTGCTTTTTGCTTCACCGGCCAGACTCGCATCGTGCAGGAGCATGGAAGGGTGAGGGACCTAGACCCCTGAGCGCATAGGATATAGTCCGGCGGATGACCTCTATGTTGAGCCTAGGATGGGCTGAGCCGTGTCGGATAGCTTCAGTGGGGCGTTCCCTAACTAGGTGCCCGCCACCCTGGAGATCCGAGCGTGCAGGCTGAATAGTAGTGCACCCCTGCAGGGAGTTTAATCTATTCGAATAGTCGTGTCCACGGTAACAGGACGCTTTATGCTGAAGCTGGATCTTACCACTACTATTAAACTGTATGGTTCCGAGTCTTCTTCCTCGCAGGGAAGTCGAGGAAGGGAACTCGGAGGCATTGTTAATTGTTAATTATAACAACTTACTATTATACAATGCTCCAGCAACTTCTGCTGCATTGTTACTTATTGCTTTATATAAACTGTTGGCTATTCTCTTCTTGTGCTTCAAGACTCGTCGGAAGATGCTAGTCTTCGATAGGCCTAGCTTCTTACCCTTATTCTGATTTCTACCTTGCAGTCCACTATATACAGCCTCCCCTTTCCATTTGATACAAATGCATAAATGCTTAGTAGCGAACGTAAGACTCGCGGGTATGCTAGATACTCACCCTTGCTTTATTTCCCCCTTTTTGTTTTGCCTGACCGGACGCTGTAGTCGACGTTGGAGTCCAGGAGTAGGAGATCCCCGATGCCGACCACCGCAACATGAAGATCTCTGATTCCTTCTACGACGTTGAGTTCCCCGTTGACCAGGAGTAGTTTGGAGGTTCCCGGGCAGGAGGCCTCACCTTTTTTATCGTTGTTATTTTTGTGCTAGCCTTCTTAAGGCAGATCATGTGTACCATGTGTCTGTACTAAGATACTTTTGCTTCTGCTAACTTTGTGCTTTCGAGATGTTGTATTCGAGCCCTCGTGTCCCCTGGCTTGTATTAAACAGATTGTATTATTTTATTTATAGAGTTTTGTTGTGATATCTTATCGTGAATCCCTGATCTTGATCGTGTACCTTGCGTGTATGATTACTGTACACGACTAGATTTTGGGGGCGTCACAAGTTGGTATCAGATCCGACTGCCTGTAGGAAGCCCCCTTCCCACTCCTTGGTCGAAGTCGAGTCTAGTCGTTGCAAAACTATTTTGCTAACTTCGTTGTGTGGCTTCCGGGCCCACAACGCAACCGGGATGGTATTAGGATCTTTTACTCCGTACCTTTACTCTGGGACTATGCTCTCTCTTCCTTTCGGGGTAAAGATTTGCTAACTCTAACTCTAGGTTCTCGTGACTGCTTCTTCCCGGAGAGCCCTCATCACAGATGATGACCTGATTCACCAGAAGATGCCGAAGATACTCTCTGATGAATTGCCGATACCCTATGTGCCCATCGCCCTTGCAATCCCGTGCCACCGATAAGTGTGTATGGATAATTACCTATACTTTTGATCATCTGTTCAATCCCAAATGCTTTTGTTGTTGAAGGTTACGTCGAAAAACTCTTTGATGTTTTGAGTATCCTTTGTGTCTATTACCTTGCAGGTTCTGTTCACAATGCGGATAATTCCTCATGCTTATCGAGGATCTGTTCATCCCCAGTTGTTCATGTGATTCTGAAATACTTTGAAATACTATCTGACTCCGTGAAACCATCCGCAGCCTTCTGCTTTTGGAGATTCTTCCTACCTACTTACCCTATGGTTAATTCCATATGTCTACTATCCTTCATTAACATCCCTCGTCTTTACCATACCGACCTTATGGAAATCATCGTGTGCGCGAATGCACGCAATCTTCAGTTGATCCCTATAAATTCATTCTTCTAACTCAGACATCATTCCGGACATGAGCTGGATATCGGTGAGTCAAACCTTCATTGATTGTCCGTCTTTTGGACATCGTAATTCCTTTGTACTCCAGCGTCGAACTATCAGATGCTTCTATCTCCGATGCTTATGCATTCTTTCTTCTTATGGTTGAGTACCGATACTCACACCAGACTCTCTGTATCCCACCTGACCTTTTGGTGGATTACTACCTACCATCCCCTTGTGTCCTAAATCATTGACGATCTTCCCTTGATACGAAATGGCTTTGGCGGACGGTATCATCTACTTCGTGTCATTAGCCTTCTGCTTTCAAACTGGTCCCCTTATTCTTGTTGTTTGTTGTGTAGATTCGTAAAATGTCCCTATAGGTTGTATCTATGCTTCAGCCGTCTGTGTGAACCCAACAACTTCTATGGTTCATACTTTACTGGTGTTTGATGTCTACGCACGCTTCTATTCTTGTAGACTATGTTGGGCCTCCAAGCGCAGAGGTTTGTAGGACATCAGCAATTTCCCTTAAGTGGATGACCTAAGGTTTATCGAACTCAGGGAAGTAGAGGTTGAAGATGGTCTCTCTCAAGCAACCCTACAATTAAGATACAAGAAGTATCTTGTGTCCCCAACACACCTAATACAACTAGGAGTTGTATAGGTGCACTAGTTCGGCGAAGAGATGGTAAAATATGGGTGATAGGTGTGGCAAAACGAAGTAATATAAATCTGTAATAAAAAGTGCAGGAAAGAAACAAGTGGTAAACGTGAGCACAAACGGTATTGCAATGGTGGAAACAAGGCCTAGGCTCATAGTCTAATCACATGATATTTCCCATAAAACATGCAATGGAGACGCACTCGGAGGTCATTCCTTTGTGGTCAAGAGAGGATGAGAATTATGTAGGGCTACAAAAGCACACCTCAAAGTTCGTAGTTCTCAATCTATGGATTTCCCAATGTCACCGCGGCCATCCAAAGAGAGTACCACAATCACCACAACATATCTAAAGGATAGTCAAAGACAAGCACCAAAAGACTCTCAATCTTCAATCCACACACAAAAGAGGAAATCACTCATGAAAATATTCTTCTAACCCATGTCCAATAGACCGCTGTCACCATGGTCTCAGGGATTATACTAGATAAGATCAAGTGAGTACATCAAATCCAATACATAGAAGAAGGGGAAACATCATGGGATCACCCTAGATTAACATAGCCAATGATCACAACAAAGATCACATCATGTGTGAGAGAGAAACCACATAGATCAAGATAGAAGCCTTAGCCCGAGGGGAACTACTCACACATGGACATGGTGAGAGGGAGAGTTGTTGATGGAGAGGTGCAGCCCGGAGGAGACGAAGGAGACGGCGAAGACGACGGCCACGGCGGCGGCGGCGCCCACGGCCACGGCCACGGCCCTTGGGGGCAGCGGCCCTTGGCCCCTTCTTCTTCCTTGGAGATGGTGGTGCTGTGGATATTGATCTCCCCCTCAAGACGGCTGCCAAGGGGGAGGAAATTTCGTGGTGTCCTTTGACCTAGGTTTCCTCTCTTTATATAGGCTCTCGGATTCCCGTCATCCAGATTACGTCTTCTGTATTTTGAGGTTTCTGGAAGCATCCGAACTCTGATTGGGCCGACTTTTAAGTCTAAATCCACCGGAAAAAATTTCGTACAACTTTGTAGTTTTAATTTTTTCCGTTTGAGGCCGTCTTTTAGCGTTTCCGAGGCGATCTTTAAAACCTGTCTGGTGGGGACAAATTTCGGGAGAGTTAGAATCCAACTCCTACAAGGATCCTTTTTGTGATTTTTCCTTTATCCAAGTAATTCCTACACATAAAGTACAAAAACAAGAACTTGTGCACTCTTGCAACCATTAATAGGTTAGTTCCAAAATATGTTATAAAAAGATATGAAAGTGTATCAAAAGCATAGCAATATCACACAAAACATGCATGGAGCAAGCAGAAATTATAGATACGTTTTGGACGTATCAGTGTTACACTAAATAAAATTTCCAACACGATAATTTCATCGAAATCGAGGAGTGAATGAAAGGTATTGCATTGAAGAAGTGGGAGTCGACCCTGAACCTTTGTGTTCATGCCCATGGATACTATGTAGAACTTATCATGAAAGCTTTTAGTAAAAGTAATTGTCCCCTTGGTGGAAATTATGCTGCACCTATGATCCTCCATTCTACCTTCGAGTATTACCCTCTGGTATCTCGAGGATATCGTGCCATTGCTCCACCTCTTAAAGAATTTTTGCAGAAGGAATACTTCTCATCGATTTTTGTCACTCCGTGGGTTCCGGGTTGTCGTCAACCGAGAACACCGCTTACCTTTTGCACCACCACCCCTTTTGTTTTGTGATATTACTATTCGATTTCATTCTCTTGAAACCTCTCGACGTAAAGTGGCGTGGTATCAGTCTTTTGCCTCTTCCAAGTGTTAATTGGAATCATTGTGAGAAATACCATCCTTGCCCTCGAGGATTTGTGTTATCACCGAAAACCTCCTTTGACTCCCTGCCAATACAAACTTGGTCATGTATTTCTTTCTCTGCTTTCCCTTGGGAATGATATACCCCTAATGCTTGTGTATAAACACAATTTCTTCTTCATTGGTTTGTTTAATCGGATAATCACTTTTTCCCTTCCATTGATCTGTTTGATCTGATGATCACATTTTCCTTTCCATTGGTTTGTTTAATATTTCTTATGAGGTAACTCGTCTGAGCAGTGATAATTCCATGCTTGTGTAAACACCTCAGTGTACCCCTCTATCAGTATAACCTGTTACTATTGCTGATAACTTTTCAGTGACCACCGATGGACAAGAACTTTGCCAATTAGTCCGCCTCGTCTTAATGAGAAGGAAAATGGTTGTCTTCGTCCGTCGCCCTTGGCACTGATGTTGTTGCCGACATAGATAACAATATGTTCTCTGACTTACCTTGCAACTTCATCGCATTGTTTGTCACCACCCTCCGTGTTCGATGTGGGCCCATAACCCACAGATCCACAGGATCGAAACCTGACTCTCTTGTACCCTTCTGTTCTCGAGGTTATTCTTCTTGATTGACCTCGTTTGCAACTCACGAGTCCTCTACCTTGTGATATTCAGTTCGATATCAGACTAAGTGCTTATGCCTGATGCTCTGGACCCTTTTTCATCCTCAGTTATCATCATGAATGCTTGCATATCCGCTTGAAAACTTCTCATTCCTTATTTTGTTTCTCTCGATGTATCTCCCTGAGTTTAACTCGTGAGATACTTTGTACCCCATTCCCTTGGACAACCTTGATTGATTAACCTTGTACCGGTCCAACACCCTTAAAATTTTCTCCTAGCCTATTCGTAAGTGCTATGAAGCCCCAAAGGAAGGATGACAATTCATCGAGATGCACTGATGCAGACCAAACGAAGACATCAACAAAATGGTTCAACCTCTTCGTGACGGACGACAAGCACCAGAAGAATCGTTAGAATACGAACCCGAAACCTTGCCCCTTAGATTACTTTTAGTTCTCGGGACGAGAATTCTTTGTAGTGGTGGAGATTTCTAACACCCTCAGTGTCAGACAACAGTAAAACTTTTGTTAATATTAAATCTCTGTGATTAGCAAGTCTCTAATCACCCTCGATCATGCCCTTGTCAATTTCAACCAAATTGAATTGCCAAAACTTTAAGTGGAAATAAAACATTGTCCAAAAATTGTGAAACCACTTTGGTATAATCCCTAAAAATCAGTAGGCCATGATAAGCCAACATTGGGAATTTGTTGAACTATAAAATAATTCCAAAAAATCAAAACACTAGCCAAAAGTCCACTTTTATCAATGGCATAATTAAAACAAATGCTAAATGAATTTATTAATGGCCCAATCTTTTTTATGGCACTGTTATATAGTGCAACCCTAATTGTGGTGCATTTTCCACATTTTACAAAAATACAAAAGCATCTAAAAGTATTACAAACAGAAAAAGAAAAGAAAAAGAATAATAAAAGAACACAAACAAAAGAAAAACACCTATCTATCGCATGGGGAAAACCCAGCCCAGCAGGCCCACCCCGGCGCACTCCTCCTCTTATTCTCCATTCTCCTGTTCATGGCCATGGCATGGCGTGCATCCCACGGCTGAGCCGCGACGTGCCGCCGTGGCGTCCATCTGGTGAACCCCGGCGAGGTTAAGTACCCTAGCCCCCTCCATCTTCCCCATCATGCCCCCTTGCTCGGGCCCGAAGTAGGTCGAGCCCGCGGTCAACGACGCGTCGTGTCCGCGCGGCCGACGGCCACCGGAGGACGGGCCAGCGTGTCCTCGCGCCTCCTCGATGACTTCTCCTTCCCCCTGCGCTTTGAATCGGACTGGGGAGCACTTTCGGCCACGAATGAAGAACCTCCCCACCGCGGATCATCACCGCTCGCCGGCATCGAAATGCCGCCCTTGCTGCTTTCCCGACTCCCACTCGAGCTCCGCAGTGAGCACCTTTTTTTCCCCTCTCCTTGCTGCTCAATTTCGTGCCCGTGGGGAGCCTCGATCATCGCACCCTTGAGCATGCCGTCATCTGCCATGGAAGGGAGCTAGAGCTCCCGTGCGGGCGGGCTGTTGATGTTCGCGTGCGCGCCGTGCGAATCCCCGAACGCCTGCACGCGTGCGGCACGCCCGTGTCGCGGCTGTGCTGCTCGTCGCGCCCCTGCTTGGCCGTCGCCGAAGCGCCACGACACGCGCCCCCGTTTCCCCCGGTGCGCGCGCCCTCATCGCTTCCAGCCGTGCCCCTGGCCCGCTCCTACGCCCCTGGCACCCTGGCTGAGCCTCGCCGGCGGCAGGACGCACCACCATGGCCGGCGTGCCCTTTGGCTCGGGGGTACAACTCTCCCTAACCCCCTGTTAATTAACCCCAAACGTGAGACAAACCCCCCTCCCCTTGTGTATGACCGGTGGGGCCCCATCTTAATTAAAATTGGTTAATTAAACTGTTAGTTGGTTAGAGAATGACATGTGGGCCCCCAGCCTGATAAGTTAATAAAAAGTTAATGTTAAATTAATTTAACCCTGAGGCAATGACATGTGCCCCCCTCACTAATTTAATTAGAAAATAAATTTAATTGAGACTAGTCTATGACAGTAGGGTCCTACTTGTCAGTTGACTGGTCAACTAACACTATTCTGGATAAAGCTATTTAAATATTAAACAAATTTCAGAAAAAAAATTAAAACTTGGAAAATTATCTATTATATAATTAAAACAAGAGACAAATAAACCGTGACATTCGTCCACATAGATTAAATTATATTACCATTGATTTGAAATATTAACGGTTCAGATTTAAAAGAAATAGCGTTACATACAAATATGGTTCTATATAATCTGTTTGGCATGTCACGTAAAAAATACAGATCTACAAACACGTACAAGAAGCCTTCCAGCTTTCCAATAAGAGGGCTACAAAAAAAAAGAGAACCGATCGAAATCATATAAGGCCAATGGAAAAACATGAATCAGAAGATGTGTTTCATCCCTTCACGCTATCCAATCGGTAGCAACCAATTGGTGGCTGTTTTTTTTCCGGGAATTGGTGGCTGTTTTTTTTGGGGGGAATTGGTGGCTGGCTTTGGGCACAACTATCGATAAAAAAAAGACACTAGGGGAGCAACTAATTAGGGAGTACTCGTTCGCAGCCCGCTCCAGCGAACAACGTCACGTGTCGCGTTCACAGCGATTCCTCAAGATTTTATTTTTTCTATTTTTGTGTACGCGTTTTTGATGTTTAAAATTGGTTTTTTGGTGGTTTTTTCGACTTTTCCGGTTTTCACACGTTTTTTCTATACCTTTTGGTGAAAAAAATTAAATTTTTTTTAGAAAAAAGAGGCACGACCTTACCGCCGCGGGAGGCATGAGTCGTGCCTCGTGCCTCCGAAAAAGGCACTCGTGCCTCCTTTTTTGAGGCACTCGTGCCTCAAGAAACAGAAAAAACAAAAAACGTGAAAAGGCACTAACGTGCATTTTTTGAGGCACTCTTGCCTCCTTTTTTGATGCACTCGTGCCTCTAAACACAGGAAAAACAGAAAAACGTGAAAAGACACTCGTGCCTCCTTTTTTGAGGCACTCGTGCCTCTTTTTTTAGGCGCTCGTGCCTCCTTTTTTTAGGTGCTCGTGGCTCCTTTTTTGAGGCACTCATGCCTCTAAAAAACAGGAAAAACGGAAAAGCACCAGATCGCGACACTTCGCGCGCGCGCGAAGAAAACACGATCTTAAACTAGTGATTTCGGACACAAGGAGCAGAAGAAAACAAATTAGTTAATTATCTAGATGTGTTTTTGTCCAAGATAATTAGCGGATGTTTTTTAGCCCGCAAGATATGTTTGGGCTAGCTATTGGCGCCGTTGAGAAATTTAATTACACATAGACATATACGAGTGCATGGTAATATTCACTCAAAAATGAGTTGACGTAGCCCAAATGAGTTGTAGAAATAAAAATAAATTTAATTTTCCAAATAGCAATCAAGCTAAATAATATAAGTTAGTAGTAATAAGACCTAATGAAGCACAAATATTTTTTTAGATCGTAGATAGGGTAGAATAAGTTCATTGTTCAATAGCTCATATTATCGGATAAAATTTTCCATTGTTTGAATTATGAGAATTTGACAGAAAAATGTAACATTTATATTAAAAATTGTCGCATAAATGCACAGACAATACACAACTTTCACTATCTTCATATTATCAACACAATAGAAAATTAATGATAGCGATTTAGCATACTGAAGTTGTGAGATATAAATGGTTCAGATTCATTACAAATTAAAAGCGACTAAGAAACACTTCGAATTTTATGAAACAAGTACAATCTCTTATCTATCGTGACTGAAGTCAGAACATTTATAACTTCAATTAAAATTGATATTCCATCACATTGTTTCCATACTTTTGGACAAAGTAAAATTGTCCCGCCTATTCAATTGCTACTCAGGGTCATACCTCGCCAAGATTTTCTAGAGGACATACTATGGAGTCAAACCATGTCAGAACAATGTTGTCAACTTACATCCAGTACATGCCCCGACCATGTTGCTTGAGCGACTAAGGGCAATACGAGACCCACTGCAGATTGAAGGAACGGCAATAGAACCATCACTTTTCGTAATAAACAAATTCAAGGAAAGTGGCAAGCTGGTGTTCCTTTTACAGCTTGGCAAGCTGGTGTTGGTACATAAAAAGAGCATGAAAAACTAAACTTTACAAGCTTGATGTGTAAATACAACTGATCTATGTAATATTTGTAATAACCAAGAGGAAATATATTTTACAATATAAATTCAAAACATATTATATATCCAAAAAACTTATTAGGAAAAACCATTTTATATCGGAAAATCACAATACGAAATAGATGACACCATACAACTTACATAAATAGCCAAGTTTATGGTAGTTTAAACGTGGAAAGAGCATGGAATTGAAAATTTGACACAAAATTACCAAAGTGATTTCACTGGATACCATAAACTATGAAGGGAGTTATGGAAATTTAAAATATTCTGTTTGATCTTTATATGAAACATGCATTTGATGAATCGATTTATTAACATAAGTAAAAGTTGGCCAGACTAAAATAGAGACCCGTGGAAACACGATATGGAGGTACAGGTTGTAGAAGGGGAAGTACCAAATAATACATGTACGTATAAAGCACGTGCAAGGCGTCAAAACAGTAAAATGTGCTACGTGTCCATGAGACTGATCCAAATGAAGAAAACAACATAGATGTCTTAGAATGAAATTTTCATATTTAGTGCCTAATTTCTAGATATGCCAAATTAAAAGATACAATTTTATACCAAATTTTTAGATATGCTAAATTAAAGATACAATTTGATACAAGAAAATACAATATATGATTGGATTGAGAGATAGGGAATCCTTTAGCAATTTGAACGAGAAAACATCAAAATTAATACATTTCATAAGATGAGTGGAGCATTGTGTATTGTGAAAGAATTTCGATGCATAGCACTTCCTTTCATCGACTGTAATATCAATTTCAACGTGATTTTGTGCCTAATTACCCACCAATATATACGTAAACTATATATGTAGAACAATATTGGTGATCAAGCTTTGCTTTTTTTTGCAAGGTGGTAATCAAGCATTCCTGACATTGGCCATTAATACACGAACACAATATTTAGATGAGAGTAAAATTTTAACATAATATATGTGAAATAAATTTTCCTTAGTATAGAATGTGTCAACAAAAACTGAAACATTTGAATAATGTATAGAAAGTCTAGCCGCGCAAATGCGCGGGTCACTCCGCTAGTTTTCCATGAAAACAACAAGCTATAACTGTAGCAACTGTTGGAGATATGCTCTAGAGGCAAATAATAAAGAGTTTTATTATCGTATCTCATTAGTTCATAATGAGTTTATACCGTGCTATAACTGTATAAATCGTAAACATTGGTACACGTGTGGTATGTAAACAAACCAAGTCCCTAGTAGCCTATATTCAACTACTCAATTGGTCAACTGATGATCAAGGGTTTCCTTATCATTTGGCATTTATGTCCATTGAAAATGGGGTCATATCATTAGGTGAATCATGTGATGGATACACACCAAACATAAGTATTGCAACACGATCAAGTCATAACGTTCATCGTGCGATTATTATGAGATGTAGTAACCTGATCCTTAGGCCATAAGATCATATCTAACCACTATCATCGGAGGCTGACTTGATTTCATGAGCCGTCACACCGTAACATGTGATCATAAAGGTGCCACTCATGTATTCCGAAGGGATATGTTGAGGCGTATGTATCGAGATCAGGATTTGTCCATGCGCGTGACGGCTAGATACTCTGGGCCCACTCGGTGAAATTACATCCATAAAGCTGCAGCTTGCGACTAGGTCAAGAGGATAGAATATCATGGGAGCGATTTAAGAAGCACTTGTCAGTAACGAGATTGAACTAGGTATGATGATACCTTACATCGGTGTACCGCGACAAATCCCATGGTTTGGTACCTTGAGTTTCGTGGAGGGAGAGAGGTGTGTCATTGGTGATCTCGTCGGCTAACGGGACACATGATTTTGCCCAGGTTCAGGGCCCTCGTACAATAAAACCCCTACACCTGCTCGATTGATTATATATATGGGAAAAGTGTTACAATGGTGGTTTCGACGAGATTTATCTAGCCAACGGGGTGATGTGCGAGATGATGATAATGGTTTCTCGCCCTTCGTTGGTTACCCCAAGTGGAAGGTGAGATGTAGGATAGCAACAAATTTCCCCTATGTAGAGGATAGGGTTTGTCTCCAGTAGGGCTCCGGCAATGATAAGTAGGTTGCAAGGAAACAATGGCACCGAATAAGGCAAACGTTGCTTCCTTGACCTGGACCTGCACACACACGAGTAACTTTGCTCCCAACGAAGTTCAGAGAGGTTTTCAATCTCTCCGGTCTTGTTGTTTACAAAGGATCAAAACACAAGGGATAATGATAATGATAGCAACTGAAAGTAAAAGCAGAAAAGTAAATGTGCGTGTAAACAGTGATGAGAACATGGAACGAGGTCTCGTGATGTTCACTAGTGATGTCTCTCTCCCAAAAGACGATAAACACTACTAGAGAAAAGCCTATACATGGAAATCTTATTAGTGGCGCATCTTCAGTGTAATGCGCCACTAGGTTATAATGGGTGGTGCACTGGTTAAAAATGTGCCACCTCTAAGATCGGAGGTGGCGCATATTGCAAAATGCGCCACCCATAAGAGTGGGCCAGTCCTGGATCCTCTTATATGCGCCACCCCTAAGAACCTTATAGGTGGCGCATATTGCTGATGCGCCACCCCTAAGAGATTATGGGTGGCGCGTACCGGAAATGCGCCACCCCTAAGATCTTATGGGTGGCGCATATAGAAAATGTGCCACCCCTAAGCTCTTAGGGGTGGCGCATTTCCTGTATGCGCCACCACTGACATGCAATATGCGCCACCCCTAAGTATGGAGCTACCCTTATCTACTCCGCCCCACCTACCACCTCTCATTCACTCCACACACTTCTCAAACTAGATCTACTCTTCTCATCTAGATCTACTCGGTTTTGTCCTCCTCCCCACCTCATTTATTCCATTTATCCATCCATACTTGGCTTAAAATCTACTTTGTTTCATATTAAAGTAAGTGGGCCTCCTCCCCAACTCTTTTCTTCCATTTATCACCCATAATTGTCTTTATTAGCTTAGGGTTTCATGTATATGTGAATCTTGAGTTTGATGTATATGTGAAGTATATATGTGAAGCTTGTGGTGGTTTGAGGTATATGTGAAAGCTTGAGGTGGTTTGATGTATATGTGAAAGCTTGAGGTGGTTTGATGTATATGTGAAGCTTATGGTGGTTTGATGTATATGTGAAGTGTATATGTGAAGCTTATGGTGGTTTGATATATATGTGAATCTTGAGTTGCCAATGTTTTGCCGAAATGTTGATTCATTTCCGTTTCGGCAAATTTCTGGCGCAGTCTCTGCATGCTCCCATGCATTATTAGGGAAGGTCATGCCAAATTTTTCCGGCGACGACCGTGATATATAATTGTGTTGCCCTCTCTGTGCACGCAGGCAATCATGGTCCGCGAGATGCTGAGCGATATCACCGTGACTAGGTGGATGCAATGTGCGATAAAAGACATGCTACGGAATAATAGGACGGATATAAGATGTCCGTGTCGGAGATGAAAACTGCAGTGCGTGACAGAGCCTGATTCCGGAATATTGGAAAGACACCTGAGGCGTAATGGTTTGATGGATGGCTACACACGATGGATAGGTGATGAAGCTGGTGAGGAGGAGGACGTCAATGCGCCAGTAAATGAGGAAGGGCAACCAGAAAACAACGGCGGGCGAGAAGACGAAGATCATCCCGTGCATGATCATGAAGAAAATGTTGAAGCAGATCTTGAAGATCAAGATGCCGGACATGAGGATTCAAGCTGGGTGCGGGACCCTCATATTCAAGAGCTGCTTGTCAAAGAGACGGTGAACGCAAGAGGTGCGGCTAGAGAGAAGGCCAAGATGGCGCAACTCGAGAAATACGCGGTTACGAAGTTGTACGAAGGATGCAATGACGGGGATACCCGCTTGAATGCAACACTTGGGGCTATGGAGATGAAGGCAAAACTGAAGGGTTCGTTGCATAGAAAACAAAATTTTTCCTACGATTGCAACTGCCAAGATCACATCTAGGTGATAACTTGTAACGGTTTGAGAAGGACTCACCCTCGAAGATCAAAAAGCTTTAACGAGAACTATTCTCGTGGGTGATGTAGTCGAACACTCGCCGACCTCAAGGTCGTGATGAAGACTTGACGCCACGAACGGGCAGCGTCTCCGTAGTCGGTCACACGTACAGATCAGTGACGACCTCCGCCCCTTGCTCCAGTTGGGCAGCGGAAGTAGTGGATCCTCGGGAACTCCAGCAGCTCTACAACATAGTGGTGGTGGTGGTAGAGAAGATCTTGACCAGGGCTTCGCCTAAGCACCGTACTCGTGAAACTGGATCAGCTAGCAAGGGGAGGAAGATGCCAACCAAAGGGCATATGAGAGATGGAGGAATGAGTGTGTAGAGGGGTCTCCACCCATCTATATATAGGAGGGGGAGGCAGCCCCCAAGGGGTAGCACGCCCCAAGAGGTGCCCCCACCTCTCCCCTCATCATGTGGGTGGACTCTCCACTCACAAAAACAAAGGGTCACACATTATTCCCATAACTTCCATAATTCTCCACTCAAAATTCCAAGAGTTTTATCACATTAAAACACTTTTACTTATCTTGTTTAATGTCACTCAAATTAATGAACACTTCATTCAATGAGTACTTCATTGATGAACACTTCATTCAATGAACACATTAACAATTATCCCCTTGCACTATTTTGATATACCGAAACTATTCCAGCAGTTTTATCAAAACAGTCCATGTGTTGTCCAGTATATTCTCTGGCGTTCCGTATCCACTCAAACGCGTCAACGAATCCTTAATTGTGTCACCCTACGGTTCGTGAATAAAATGGACATGACAGAGACTCTTCTCCGATCAATAATCATCAGAGGGATCTGGAGATCCATGATGACTCCCACTTACTCAACGATGAACTAGTGATCGTGTGAACCATTACTCGGTAACCAATTCCTTTTGTCTCCCGATATTTTACTTGTCCGAGATCCGATCATTTGGTATCATCCATACCTAGTTCGATCTCGTTACCGACAAGTACTCTTTACTCGTTCCGTGATATAACATCCTCGTGAGCCAGTCACGTGCTTGCAAGCGATGTCAATGTGATATCACCGAGAGGGCCCAGAGTATATCTCTCCGTCATCTGGATGGACAAATCCCACTCTTGATCCACGAGCCTCAACTAACACTTTCCAAGTACCCAACGACACCTTTATAATCACCCTGTTACGGTGTGACGTTTGATGGAATCAAAGTACTCTTCCGGTGTCAGTGATTGACGTGATCTCATGGTCTAAGGATTAGAGTTACTTCGTGAAAGTTTGATACAACAATAGAAACTTGATGACATGATCGTATTGCTATAACTACTATGGGTGTATGTTCATCACATCATTCTCCAATGACATGACCTTGTTATTAACAACATCCAATGTTCATGACCAGGAAACCTTGATCATCCGTTAATCAACAAGCTAGTATAAAGAGAGGCATTACTAGGAACCTTTTCTCTGTTTATTAAACACACATGTATTAACGTTTCCGGTTAACACAATTATAGCATGAAAATAAACATTTATCATAAACATGGAATAAGATAATAACCACTTTATTATTGCCTCTCGGGCATATTCCCTTCAAAAACACAAATGGACCGATTAAAGCTTCGATGATAACATGGCATTCTGGCACGATCGTCTTCCGAAGGGCAACACGTTCCCAACTAGTATCGCTGAGGCCAAGAATGTCATTTGCCCTCTCGATCTTCCGCACGTTGAATACCACGTATGCATAAATGATTGCATGATCTATCGGGGTGAGTACGAAGATAAAACCACATGTTCGATGTGCGGTGTTAGTCGATACAAGAGAGGGAAGAAAGTTCCTAGAAAAGTGGTATGGTACTTTCCGATCACTCCTCGTCTGCAGAGGTATTTCGTAGATCCCGAGGAAGCAAAGCTCATGACCTGGCACGCAGATAGAAAGAAGCTAAAAGAGGATGACCCGAACCCAGATCCGGAAAAGGGGGACATGCTGCGGCACCCTTCAGATGGTAGCCAATGGAATGCGTGGACCTCGAATACCCAGATTTTGGGAAAGAACCAAGGAACCTCGGGATTGGTGTGAGTGCCGATGGAGTCAATCCGTTTGGCGGCCAGAGCAGCACACACAGTACTTGGCCCGTGTTTGTATGCATATACAACCTTCCCCCCTGGAAGTGCATGAAGAAAAATTACATAACAATATGTATGCTAGTTCAAGGGCCGAAACAACCAGGTACGGACCTCAATCTATATCTGCAGCTGTTGAAAGAGGAGCTAGAAACGGTATGGAAAGACGGAGTAAATACGTGGGACGCCGCGGCAAAAGAATATTTCCCAATGAAAGCCACGGTGATCACGACGGTGCACGACTATCTCGGATACGGATATTTCTCAGGGTAGGTGGTCCAAGGATTATGTGCATGCATTAGGTGCATGGATAATACAACGTACCGCGAGCTACCAAAAATCCCGGATCTTCAAAAACCGTGTTCCAGGGTTCTCGGAGGTGGCTTCCCAAGAAACACGCGTGGAGAAAACAGGGACATCTGTTCGATGGAAGCGAGGAGCTCCGAGCACCCCCAGCTCGAGGGAGCGGCAAAGAAATCGACAACTTGCTAAAAACTTGGAAAGTGTGCCCCTCGCCGGGAAATAAAAAAAAGAATACTCAGCCGTTGATGAAGGTATGGAAAGCGAGGTCTGTTTTCTGGGATTTGGAATACTGGAGTCTCCTCCGCAGTCCTCATAGCCTTGATCTCATGCATATCACAAAGAACGTGTGCGAGAGCTTGTTTGGCACGCTGCTCACTATGCCGGAGAAGACCAAGGACGGGCCAAAATCAGGAATGACTTGGAAATTTATGGGCATCAAGAGGGAACTTCACCCCCCTAGTGACGACGAAGATGAGCCGGAGGAGGAAGAGGATACGGAAATGCAAAACTCTCGCAAACGAAAAAGGGCGACCAAGAAGAAGACCGGTATTGATCACTGACCCCCGTCATGCTTCACTCTATGCGAGGAGGAGATCAAGCGATTTATCCATTGCCTCATAGGAGTAAAATTTCCGAACGGCTACGCGGGGAAGATAAGCAGATACCTAGACGAGGCGAAGCAGCGTTTGAGCGGGATGAAATCTCACGACTGTGTCGTGCTGATGACGAAGATTCTCCCGGTTTAGATCCAAGGGATATTGGACGAGCACGTCCGTAAAACGTTGTTTGGCCTTTGCAACTTTTTTGACGTCATCTATCGGAAGTCGATTTGCGCTACGCAACTCAAAAGGCTACAGGACGAGATCGTGCTCATACTATGTGAGCTTGAGATATATTTCCCGCCCGCGTTCTTCGACATTATGGTGCATCTGCTGATCCATGTCGTGGAGGATATCGTCCAACTTGGGCCTGTGTTTTTGCGCAGCATGATGCCGTTCGAAAGGATGAATGGACACATCAAAAAATACGTTCGTAACAGGTCCCGTCCAGATGGAAGCATAGAGAAGGGCTTTCTAACTGAAGAGTGCATCTCTTTTTGCACGAATTATCTCAACACCGAGAACCCTATTGCTCTGCCCGTCAACTAGCACTTTGGTAGGATTGATGGGTATGGTCACCAGGAGGGAAGCCGCACAATGCATGTCAGCTTTGAGGGTTGAGACATCGACTTTGAAAGAGCAAGCCTAGTCGCGCTACAACACATCCAGCTGGTCGATCCTTGGATAATAAAGCACAAGGATGTAATAAGGAAGAAGTACAGTGACCAGGGCCTGCAATTACCAGAACTCAGGGGTAACGGGGATATTCTACATCGATGACGTCAAGCATATGATATCAATGGCTACACATTCTACACGGAGGAAAAGGACAATAACTGTGATTACCAGAACTCAGGGGTAATGGGGATATTCTACACCGATGACGTCAAGGAAAGATTCTACTGAAGGATCAAGGACATATGGGAGCTCGGCTACTGTGGAGAGAAGGTGCCGATGTTTCGTGTGAGATGGGCCAAGAGCGTCGTAAAACAAGACCGGTACTTCACCACCATGGTTATACCCGAAGCCAAATCCAAGTCCGCGGGCGCAAACGTCACCGCGAAAAATGAGCCATGGGTACTGGCTAGCCAAGTGGAATAATGCTTCTTCATTACCGACCCACAAAAGCCTAGCCACTTTATAGTGAGGAGAGGCAAAAGAAACATCATCGGAATGGATGGAGTCGCCAACGAGCAAGACTTTGACAAGTACGGCGACCCGAAGATGGAAGATGACTACGCCGCTTAGGATACATACACCGCAACCCTACCGAAGAAAGGTCTCCCGTTCAAGAGTAAAAGTGAAGCCGTCCCGGCCCTAAATTATTCAACCACGACAAAGAAAGGCAAGAAGAAGATCGTGAGGAAACGCTAACTAGATAGTTAGCTCCAAATTTAAGAAAAATATTTTGTAATTCATGATCACTTTGTGTATGCATGGATTTAATCTGCAGTTCCTAATTTATCAAAGTATTTGGTTGCCCACGAGATCATATATATCACGCTAAAAAACAAGTGTATGAGGTACTTACAAATCATCCTTGTTTATCTCAAAAAATGAGTACAAAATACTAGTACAATTGCATATAGCAAAATGGAAATTGAAAAAAAAATAAGGACCAAAAAATATGGCAGAATGGAAATTGCAATAATAAGTAGGCAAAATAAAAATCCCTTATGGGTGGCGCATTTTTGCAAAATGCGCCACCAAGTGGTTCCTTATGCGTGGCGCATTCTAGCAAAATGTGCCACGCATAAGAAACCACTTGATGGCGCATTTTGGCAAAATGCGCCACCCCTAAGCCTTAACCTCTCCATCACCCACTCCCCTTGCCCATTCCCACACCCATTCCCCACCATCTCTCCCATGGCACTCTCCTCGCCGTCGACAGCCACCGGAGCCGCCCCCCGTCGTTCCATCCCCCCTCTCCATCCACCGCCCTCGCCACCACCGGAGCTGCCATCGGAGTCGCCCCCGCGCCCCCCATCCATGGTCTCCCCTTCCATCGGACCCGACCCCGTGACCTAGGCGACACCGGAGTCGCCCTCTCGACGCCGGAGCCTCCACCAGAGCCGCCCCCTCAACGCCACCGGAGCCCCCGCCCAGAACCCTAGCCGCCCACAACACTCAGTTGATCGCCCCTCCCCCGCCCGCAGCACTGCTCCATCCCTTTCTCTTCCTTGGAATTCTTTCTCCTTTATGTTTTGTTTGCAATTAGAATTGAACTTTGCATGAATAAGAATTAGAACTTGCTTATCAATGATGATAGCAGTTGATCAACGATGATGATGATGATGAATTAGAACTTTTTTATGGATGATGATGATAGAAAAGAAGCTTAGGGAGTACTGTAAAAACTGTAGGGCCATCAGTTCATAAATTCTCTGCTATTGCTAAGTTGGCGCTAAATGATTCAGACATGGAAGGAGAAAGCTAGTACAGTACAGTACAGTAGCAAGATGCTTTTTTCCCTCTTTCTTTTTCTTTTAAATTTGCCCAGCCTCCTCCTTTCTAGAGACAAATCAGTTTGGAACTTACAACAAATCAGTTTAAAATTTGTTCTTAACAGAATTAAACAAGAGAGGAGGAAAACCAGTAGGTAAGCATTTGTTCTTATGAACATAATGATGAAACCAGCACCTTACTAACTAATAAAATTAATTATGTTGCCATATGGGAAAATGGGTGTGGCAAGGTGTTTACAATGGAACACAAGTTTTTTGTTTTGTGTGGTAGCAATGGAATAGAATTTTAGGCTTCTAGCTAGCTATATGCCTCTCTATTTTAGGAACAAAAGTTGGTGTCTTTTAACAGTTTGCAAAATGCCTAGTTAGGGAGCTTGCAGGATGTTTTAGCAAAGATAGATATATGTTCATTTGTGAAGTGACTAGTTAGGTAGCTTGTTGTTTTTAAATGATGTTTTCAGTGCATTGGCAAGATGCTTTTCTTATCAATATTTTTATGCACTGTTTAGTGCGTTGCTGTTGAAGATGTTTTTTTGTTTTCTCTTAATTTACCTATATATATATGATGTTTGAATATCTACTGTTTGAATATCTATTTTAGTGCATTGTTCTACACTATATATGTGCTGGTTGTGCCTACATGTAGGCATTTTTTGTGCAGGTACAAATCATTATCCCCTTTCTCCCGAAATGTTGATTAACTTCCGTTTCGGTTGAGAATGGGGCACTCTCATGTTAAGAAAAATAGCAAAGGTCATGCCGAATTTTTTCGTGAATTCGTGCATGACCTTTTCGATTTTTTTTAACATGAGAGTAGTTGCATTTATTTATTGTGATAATTAATTAAGTAGTTGCATTTCTCAATATTGTACTAGTGCAAACATGTCGACCGGAGCCGACGTCGGTCCTTCTTCTCAGCCGGGAAAAAAAGGAAGCAATTTTGTGAATACTCCCAGGAAGAGGTTGAGGAGCAGAGAGAAGAGGAAGTACCTCCGGGAAAGGAGGAGTATGAGGAGGTGATAGAGTCAGAGTCCGACTCATCGGAGGAGGATGACATGGAGGAGGAGGGTACAGAAGGGGAGAGGAACACCGCCGACGAGGATGATCATGCCGGTGGCTCAAACACAGATGGTAGCCAGTCGAGGAAGCGGAATCGAAAACCAACCAAGGTCGGCACCATCAGGCAAGAGTTTACCGTTGTGACCTCCATTGGGATTCCTACCGAGCCCCAACGTTTCTCTGAAGGGTACAACCGTCAAGTCGCGGTGATCCTCCGGAACACCGTCCCGGTCACCACAATAAACCTAAAGAGTCGTGACAACACTCATTATTGTCAGCTCCTTCTCAACAAGTTGCACAGACGATACAAGTTCCCGGACCCGTACGACAACAAAAACCTCAAAGGGAACAAGGTAAACAAATGGGTCCTCAGGAGGATGAGCAAAGCCCTGTCCAGTTGGAAAACCCGGGTGAAGGAGGCAATTATGGAGCACGGCAAATCCTGGGAGGATCTCAAGGAGAAAGAGCCGATGATCGACGAAGCTACCTATGACCTTTTCAAGGCTAGGTGTGAGTCCGAGGACGCCAAGGCCGCGAGTGCAAAGGGAAAGGCGATGCGGGCGCAGGTCATAGGTAACCACCATCTCGGAGCCGGCGGTTACAGACATTCCAAGCCTAAATGGGACAAGGAGGATTCTGAGTATGCCGCTGCGGGCCTACCTAACCCCTTTGAGAAATACAAAGCTGATCCACAGACTGAATTCTTTGTGAGGGCCCAGAGCCATAAGGACAAAGAAACCTCGAACATAGTTCTTGATCCTAAGGTTCAGGAGTTTACGGCTGCCGTGGTAAGGAGTTCACCACGTGACTTCCTTGTCGATTGACTTCTAGTTCATGAAGTTCAGCTTCTTAGTGTTTCACATTCTTTGTGCAGGAAGATGAATTCGCCGCGGCCTCATCGCAGGGGTCGTCTATTAAGCCGGCAGGCCCGTGGGACACCTCTTTTAATAGGGCGATGAACAAGGTCAAGAAGTTTGAGAACGTGTCGGCGAAGCCATCGTCAGCCGGCCGTGTGGTCAGCTTTGGTGCGGACCTAAATTGGTCCGAATATTCTGGGAAACCGGCAGAGCAGTCGGGTTCGAGGGGGCGCAAGGCGAGAAGGACCGAAGAAGACGCCTCTTATGTTCGTGGACTGGAGGAGAAAGTGAACATGCTTCCGCAGCTTGTCCAGAACGAAGTGGCGAAGACGATGAGCGCCCTCCTTACTGATATGATGCAATCACTCGCGAATTGGCAAGCGCGTGGTGGACAAGGGCCCATACCGGTCTCGAGCATGGTCGGCAGCAACTCGGGCACCGCGGCGGACGCAGTCCTGACTCCAGCTCCCGCACCGACTCCGGCCGCCAACACCGCGACGCCGGCGCCGAACGTGATGGTGACTCCTCCAACCACGATCGAGCAACCGGGGCATAATAATAATGCACCCGTCGGTAGCGAAAAAAGGACGACCGACGCCACGGGAGGCAGCGCACCCTCTGTCTCTTGCATGCCCGCCGTCGTTGGTGGGGTCTCTTCATTGGCCGACCTCGACGCCCTCAAGGTAACTATAAGCGTCTACAACACAAACGAGGACCTCATCTCCTTGCCTTTTATTACTAGCATCTCTCTGATCCCTAAATGCATATGTCTCTTTCATAGGAGGACACTCCATGCATTCTACTACAAGTCGTGGAAGGCGAGTTGAAGGATGTTGCCAAAGGTAAAATCCTTCAACCCCAAAATCGAGTGATGCACAATAGGCCGATGGCACCGGAGATGCATAGGGTTCAAATCTCTCTCGTGATTTCGGGCTACGAGAGAGTGGAACCTCCCAATCAACCCCCCGGATACGATGAGGACGAGTCGACAGTCCTCAATGATTGTTTCGGCCAAATATGCCTTTGGACGAAGACGCAAATGCGTTTGATGAAGGGGGAAGGGGCACCACACCAAGGACAACGCCAGTAGTCGTCGTGCCGGCGCCACATGATCCCATCGGCGCACAACAAGAAGAAGACGATCTTGATTATGATATCAACGTCGACCAGTTCATCAATACTTTGTATGATGCTGATGACTTATTCATGCCTCCTGCTGAAGGAGCCTATCAGCATGACGAGGAAGCTCGCGGTCCAGCTGATCCTGCGGCGAAGCCTGCTTGCTCTACGCGTCTCTTCGCTAATTCTCAGGAGATGTCTCCAGCAGCTTGCGCCTTCACCGAGCCTCAAGCAGATGCCACAATGAGATGTATTCTCAGCCCGTCCACACTCCATAAGGCGGCCACTGAGCAGATAAAGGCCGGTGACTGCTCGAAATCATAAAAGAAGAAGGGACGGAAAAGAAAGAAGGCCGCTTCGAGCAGCCAACCTCCGATGCCGATCAGGGCTTAGGACGGGCCACCAAGACCCAAGGATCTCTCGTTTGAAATCCATGTGGCGGTTAGGGCGATGCTACCTAATGACATGCTCGACCTTGCAACTTCGGATATGCAGAGTGTGCATCATAGTGTTATGGCATTAGAGAAGAGGCTTCTTCAAGAGAAGAATCCCCCGTACCCAGCTTTCATGGCCAAGGTGCCACTCAACATGGGCTTCATCAACAATGTCCCTGCGGATATGATAATCCTGCGGTTCTCAGAGATCTTCAATTTGTTTCATCTCAAGCGGCTGGACCATAGCCGTATCCGTCTGTTCTCGCTTAGCTTTTCTATGAGTATCAGGAGAGATAAGACCCCGAGCGTTGCGATGTTGGATCCCTTCTACATGCGTGAAAGCATCTTGATGTACGATGGGGACGCGACTCTTGTGGCGGGGTACATCAGAGAATTCATGCTACAAAACGCCGACAAGGATTCATTTCTGATGACCTACTCACCCAAGTAAGTCATTCGCTCTCCGCCGTAGCATATATGCTTTCTTAGCTTTCTTCCATTGTCCTCTTCCAACATTCCTTTTGGATTATTTTAATTATGTAGTGAGGATCAAGACTGCGTGCTCATCTGCTTTTCACCACAACACTCACATGCCGTGTATTTAGACTCGAGGAGTGTGAAGAAGAAAGACTAAAACTATATCATGAGAGTTTTGGATGATGCTCTCGCCGGCTACAAAGATGCCGGAGGCAAGATTGTGAAGCACAAGTACATGAAGAATCAGCCTGGCGTGGGCGTGTTCAACCGCGTAACGCAGTTCCCGCGCATCAAGCAGCCGGATGGCAGTGTGAGGGATGCGTACTATGCCCTCCATCACATGCGGGCGATTGTACAGGAAGAGCGCAACCTTACGCTGCCAAGTCATCTGAAAGCGTGGGCCGAAAGGAAGGCGGCAATCGCCGATGCAAATCTTAGGCAGGAGTTCTTTCACATCCAAGGGGAGATGGCGACTATCATCCGTCATGAAGTACAGATGAAGGGGTCGATCTTCCACTGCAACATTGCACCATCCAATGGGGAGAAAGAAGCCCGCCTAAAGGCCTTGCGTGACACAAGGCCTTTCATGACGAAAGAAGGATGCCGCCCATTCCCTGAGCCGGGTCACAAGTGATGACGATCGATGTGAATTTCATGCTACATTGTTTAATGCTTAGCGTTGTTAGTTCCGAACAATATTGATTATTTGTGTTCTAAATAACTTTATCTCTATTGCACAAACACTTTTCCATCTTTGTATAAATGTATCATGCATCATTTTGGCTATGCTACTAGTTTAGTTGAACAGTTCTTATTAAAGTTGTATTGTGTGTATGTATCTTCCTATATGCTTAAACGATAAAAGTGGTCATTGATGCCATTGTCATTCACACTCACTTGTTTGCTGCAACAGATCGATCAAAATGATCGACATTATCAAGATGGAGTGAAGAAAACAATACTCGAAGATTAGTTTTAGGGTTTTCTTTTATTTCATTTGTAATAACTTGTATTCGATACTTGTAAACAATACTCGAAAACATGTAATGCATTCTCTAGTTCTGTAATGCTTCTATTTATGTAATAATTTATGTGATTCCATTTATGTAATTGTTTCTGTATTTTGTTTTCTTTTTCTGTAAATTGATTTTTATGTTTTCTGTAATAAATATTTGGTGGCGCATCTTCTGTACAGTTAGTGGCGCATCTGCAATGCGCCACCCCTAAGGAACCTTATGGGTGGCGCATTATGAAAATGTTCCACCCATATGGTCTTAGGGGTGGCGCATTTCGAAATGCGCCACCCATAAGGGTCTTAGGGGTGGTGCATCCAGAATGCGCCACCCCTAAGCCCTTATTAGTGGCTTGTCCTTAGTGGCGCATCCATAATGCGCCACTAAAGGCTAAAAAAGGGCGCCACCATAAGCCATTTCTCTAGTAGTGAAAACTCTATGCGAGGTAAACAAATTACAGACGGGTAATTGACAAGATTATAAACGCACTGCAATGCTAACTATGATACAAAAGAAAGGAAGAGGCTCAAAAGCATGGGCAGTACGCCAAAATAAGTAGACCGAAATCCAGCTGCATCTACTACTAATCATCCACCTTGAGATATCTATCGAGAACATCTCGCTGGTATTAAGTTGCGAGCCCCACCCAAAGTGTAAACCAGAAGCAACATACAACTGCATTAAAAAGAACTTTGCGTAAAGTAAGCAATCCTTGCAACCTCGGTTACAAGCACCGTTGTTTTCCCCCTTGTGGCAACAGCACATCCCCTAGACTCATGTTTCTGTCACTCAAGCGTGTCATCAGATGACATGAACCCACAATCGAGCATAACGTTCCCTCTTGGACTTACTACCTACTACTTGGCCAAAGCAATAAACAACAACGGAGAACATGCAAGAATTACTTAGGAACAAAAATATAAAATATAAGAACCAAATATGTTACTCTATCACAATCTGAGCATAATCTCATAATCCATCAGATCCCATCAAACTCAGCATAGCAACAACAAAAATATTACATATGTACCTTGATCATGTAGGGCATCTCACGAGGTCTAAACCATGAAGAACAAACAGGGGAGGAGAACATCACATAGATACTGATCACGGACCCATGGTCCAAAGGAAACTACTCACGGCACATCCGTGAAGCGTCCATGGTGGAGGGGAAGCTCCCGGAGGTCGATCCTCCCACCGGCAGGGTGCCGGGAAGAAGTCTGTTGGCGCTCCCGATCTTGGAAGCGCGGCGTCGGCGGAACAGAGGCGAGATCACGAAAAAGGGTTCTCTTCTCGGAAGTTTCACATCACGGGGAATATATAGGCGAAGGGGGGTAGCGAAGGGAGCCACCAGGAGTCCAGGCGCCCCCTTGGCGCGGCCAAGCCCTAGGCCACGCCAGGTGGCCGCCTGGGCACCTGGTGGTGGCCCCCGGCCCTCCTTCGGGGTTCTGGAAGCTTCCGATGCGTTGATTTTTTATCCGATTTTTCCTGAATTTTTGCAGCACTTTTAATATGGGGGAAACCTGGAACAAAAAAATAGCAGAAAACAGAAACTGGCATTGGGGTGCACTGATTTAATAGGTTAGTACAAATATGATCAAAAGTGTATGAAAGTGTATCTAGATCATAGCAATATCACAGAAAACATGCATGGAGCAACCAGAAATTATCGATACGTTTGGCACTTATCAACATCCCCAAGCTTAATTCCTGCTCGTCCTCGAGTAGGTAAATGATAACAAGCATAATTTCTGTGGTGACATGCTAGCAACTATATAAGAACTTTGAAAAGTAAAGCAATCAAGGTATGTGATTAAATTCAAGTCATAACAAGCAAGAGTCTATATTAGCAATGAAACAAGTAACAAAAGAACATTAGGTGCAAGAGCTCTCGCTGTCCGTGACTCGAATGTCTCCAAATGGTGTTTGCGTGCAAGAAGGGGGATAGGGAATACGAGAAAAAAGTATTTTTTTGTTGAATACTCAATCTACTAAAGTTTCACGCTTGGTCTTCTTTGGAATCTTATCTTGACTCGTCCCCAGACCACTAGCCAGGTACAAGTCAATTTGATCCACTCATTTTCAATATTTTGAGCACTCATGCAATGGATGAGCGTAAGCACGAGAGTTGACACTTAGGATGGAAAAGAGAGAAATATGGTGGAGGAGGAAGAGAAAAAAAGGTGATAAAGGCTCACATCAATGAGGACAATCATATGCGAGAGAAGGCCAAATGATAGATATGATGTGAGGAGTAGGGATTGCCATGCAACGGATGCACATATGAGCTAAGAAAAGCTCTCCAATGGGACTAGTGGGGGTGCATCTAACTTGCTCTCTCATGAAGACCTAGAGCTCTTTTGAGGAGGCTCATTCTTGGAATATGCAAGCCAAGTTCTATAGTGTGAAGGGTCCGCACATAGCTATATGCATAAAGGATCATATCTATGGAGCAAAAGATGTAGAGAGAGTACGAGCGTGGATCTTTCAAAAGGAATAGTAGTGTTTCCCCTTTCTCTCTTTTTTATTTTTTTCTCTTTTTTCTATTTTTTCTATTTTTTGGTGGCCTTTCCTCACTTAAGGGAAACACTCTATTTTACAAGAAGGTATAGAAGATCTTCACACTTTACAAGGTAATCAAACATAAATAAGATGTAGCTATCATGATGTATGAAAATGTATGCCTTTGCCGGTGTAGCAGGAACATGTATGATATGAAGATCAAGTAATGAAGAGGTGGATGTTGCATGCAATATATCTCGGAAGGGCTATGAAAATGCCTTGATAGGTAGGTATGGTGGCTGTTTTGAGGAAAGATATAGGGAGGTTTATGATGACGAAGTGTATCATGCCAAGGGTTTTGATGCACCGGCGAAGGTGGACGCCAACTCTCGGAGTGAGAAGAGGGCAATGCACGGTACTGAAGAGGCAAGCAAATATGGGAAGGTGGAAGTGTCAAATTTCAATACTTAAATTAGTCCGAAGAACTCATGCACTTATTAACGGTAACTCTGAATCTAATAAGGTGGTTCAAAAAGAGACAAGTACCCCGAGGAGGAGTGTATGGGGGATTGGTTATCCTTGCGCATCCTCGACTCATGGTACGTGAGTGTACTCTAATATCTGATCCCTCAAAAGATTAGCGATCCAGCTAGAGTTCTCAACTAGTTTTTTGTATGTTTTGAAAATAAACATGGATTTCCCAAAATACGACACCTATCACTAATAGTGTAGAGCTCTTGACACCAAAAGTTCAAACATTACTCACAACAATACGTCAAAACGATTGCAAGTTACTACTACAATTAAATAGAAACCTTAATTACCTACTTCAAGACAAGACACAACTCAGTGCAACAACCAACTCTCTTAACAAGATAAACATGAAAACTAAAGAGAGTTCCAGCAACAAACTAAACAAAAGCCAAAGCTCTTGCTAAAGAAAAAAAAGGTGAGAAAGGATCACATCAATGAGGACAATCATAGGCGAGGAGGCCAAATGATAGATATGATGTGAGGAGTAGGGATTGCCATGCAACGGATGCACATATGAGCTAAAAAGCTCTCCAATGGAACCAGTGGGGGTGCATCTAACTTGCTCGCTCATGAAGACCTAGATCTCTTTTGAGGAGGCTCATCCTTGGAATATGCAAGCCAAGTTCTATAGTGTGAAGGTCCCCACATAGCTATATGCATGAATGATCATCTCTATGGAGTACAAGAATAAGAGGGAGTACTAGTGTGGATCTTTCAAAAGGCTAGTAGTGTTGCCCCTTTCTCTCTTTTTATTTCTTTTTCTATTTTTTCTATTTTTTGTAAAAATTTTATGGCCTCAATGGCTCTTTCTATTTAACTCTCATTTGTCCTCTTTGGGATCTTTTATTTTGTCCACTTTGGGATCTATTCCTCACTTAAGGGCAACACTCTAATTTACAAGAGAGTATAGAAGATCTTTCACACTTTACAAGGTACTCAAAACATAAAGAAGATGTAGCTATCATGATGTATGCAATGTATGCCTCTGCAAGTGTAGCAGGAAAATGTATGACATGAAGATCAAGTCATGAAGAGGTGGATGTTGCATGGAAATATATCTCGGAAAGGCTATGGAAATGCCTTGATAGGTAGGTATGGTGGCTGTTTTGAGGAAGGATATAAGGAGGTTTATGATGACAGAGCGTATCATTCCAAGGGTTTGGAAGTACCGGCGAAGGTGGACGCCAACTCTCGGAGTGAGAAGAAAGCAATGCACGACACAGGACAGGCTAGCAAATATGAGGAGGTGGAAGTGTCAACTTTCAATACTTACATTAGTCCGAAGAAATCATGCAATTATTATCGGTAACTCTCAATCTAATAAGGAGGTTCACAGAGAGACAAGTACCCCGAGGAGGAGTGTATGGGGGTTTGGTTATCCTTGCGCATCCTCGACACATGGTACGTGAGTGTGCTCTAATATCCAATCCCTCCAAAGATTAGCGATCCATCTAGTAGCTAGAGTTCTCAACTAGTTTTGTAGCTTTTCAAAAATAAACATGAATTGCCCAAAATACGACACCTATCACTAATAGGCTAGAGCTCTTGACACCAAAAGTTCAAACATTACTCACATGAATACCTCAAAACTATTGCAAGTTACTACAAAAATTAAATAACAACCTCAATTACCTACTTTCAAGACAAGACACAACTCAGTGCAACAACCAACTCTCTTAACAAGATAAATATGAAAACTAAAGAGAGTACCAGCAACAAACTAAACAAAAGCTAAGGCTCTTGCTAAAGACAAACTAAGACTAAAACTAAACATGGCAGTAGCTACGAAAAGATAAAGAACACGCAACAGCAAAAAGATAAGCATGAAAAATCCTATGATGTGTTCTAGATTGGAGTGGAGCGCGTTTCTATCCCACACAAAGTAAGATGGGGTCTAACTTTTTTTGAACAGCAAGCAAAGCTAAAGAAAACTAAAAAGTAAACCTAAGAGCGAGACGCTCCAAGCATAGCACATAACGCATGAAGTGATAAAAATATAGTGAGACGAAGGACGAACTGATGATTGTTGATGTAGAAGGGGATGCACGGGGGCATCCCCAAACTTAGATGCTTTAGTCTCCTTGAATATTTATTGGGGATGCATGGGGGCATCCCCAATCTTGAGCGCTTGACACTCCCGGATCTTCTTTCATCATCTTCCATCGCACACTTGAAAACTCCCTTCATACATAACTCATCATAAGCTGATTAAAGAGGTTAGTAGCCTTAATAAAATAATTTTTCCCCACTGGATATAAAGATATTCATGAAGAGATACCATTTCTCAAGATTGCCAAAAGTTTTTTGCAAAGAAAAATCAAGCTTAAGGTTTGCAAAAGTAAGGAGAGACAAAACGTGGAAAAATCTGTGAAAAACAGAACAACAGGTAGTAGAGAATTTTTTCGGGTACTTCTGCAACTCAAATCAAAAAACTCAGAACATACGAAATTTTAAAAATTGTATAGAGCATGCTGTGTAAAAAATTCAGCTCAAAAAGATGAACTGGTGATTTGATCCAATTTTTCCGTCAAGAAGACAAAATCTGTTTTCTGGACAGCATGTCACAACTTTTGCTTCCCTTATCATAAGAGGCTATAACTTGGCACAAACCTTGAAAATAAAGATACAATGATGTTTCTACAGTATTAACAATCATCAAGACCACTAAAAACAGAAGTAAAAACATCTTGGGTTGCCTCCCAACAAGCGCTTTCTTTTACGCCTTTAAGCTAGGCATGAAGATCATAAAACATGCTCTCATAAGAATAAGAATTTGAAGCAAAAGAGAGAATTAAGAAGAAAATATGAAAAACATTTAAGCCTAACCCACTTCCTATGCATAGGCATCTTGTAAGAAAATAAATCAAAGAAGAACAAAGTGACATGCATAGGAAGGTGGAACAAGAACAACATCAAAACTTTCAACATAAAGAGACGAGTTTTAGTAATATGGAAGTTTTTATAACCAAGCTTTCCTCTCTCAAAATAGTTTTTAGTAGCATCATGAACAACATCAAGAATATAACTATCACATAAATCATATTGTTCATGACCTACAAGCACACGTGAATAGTTTTCAACACGGTCTTTAGGAGCGTAGGATAAATGCATCTCATCACATTGAGCCTTAATAAGAGCACAGTTCTCCGGAATATGAGTTGGAGATTTCAAAAGGATAATAGGACAATCAAGTGTGGGTGAAATAGCAACAATTTCATGCTTAACGTAAGGAACTATAGCAAGTTCATCTTCGTAAGCATCATCCATAGTGGTATCTTGGCCATCAACAAAGCAAGTATTAAGTTCATCAGAAAGGGAAGTATCAAGTGAGTCCTCAGAATCATGGGATTCCTCATCAAAGAAAGCATTAGCCTCTTCTTCGGCAGCAAACATTTTATTTTTTAAATCCTCAATACAAGTATTGGAAGTATAATTCTCGAAGCAATACGCAAGAACTGCAAAGTTTTTGGACTTGTGAATAGTATCATGATACTTTTCAATCAAAGAAGCAATCTCATAAGCACCTTTAAAAGCAAAAAACTCTTCAATCTTTTCAACATCAAAGTAATCATAAACACCTTTAGCATAAGAAGATAAGATCTCATTTTCATTAAACTCACATTGGAAAGGAAGGTGTTTATGATCTATATTAGAACAACAAGTAAAATCATAAATGTGGCACAAAAGTTTAGCATGGCAATAAGAAACATGTATTTGATCCCATAAGTGTTTCCCTTTCTGAGATAGGCGGTGCCGCGTATAATGAGCATGCTCATCCAATGATTTTCCCTCAACCAAGTTGGTTGGTTTTTTAGCACGAGCACAAATTGATCGAAGATGATCCAAGTGAAACATGTGAAACATGTCCATCCTACCATATTTGGCTATTTCAGCACCCATGGTGAGGATAGCATCACAAGGCAAAGAAAGACAAAGGCAAAAGGTAGAAAGTATTTTTTTGGTTTTTCATAATACACAAAGATAAAAACTTAAAGGTAAACTAACAAGACTAAAAAGTAAAGGTAAAAGGTAGTGGGAAACTCCCCTATCTTAGCACTCAGAGTCCCCAGCAACGATGCCAGAAATTTGCTTGATGTGCGAGATGATGATAATTGTTTCTCGCCCTTCGTTGGTTACCCCAAGTGGAAGGTGAGATGTAGGATAGCAGAAAATTTCCCCTATGTAGAGGATAGGGTTTGTCTCCAGTAGGACTCCAGCAATGATAAGTAGGTGGCAAGGAAACAATGGCACCGAATAAGACAAAAGTTGCTTCCTTGACCTGGACCTGCACACACACGAGTAACTTTTCTCCCAACGAAGTTCAAAGAGGTTTTCAATCTCTCCGGTCTTGTTGTTTCCAAAGGATCAAAACACAAGGGATATGATAATGATAGCAACTGAAAGTAAAAGAAGAAAAGTAAATGAGCGTGTAAACAGTGATGAGAACATGGACCGGCGTCCCGTGATGTTCACTAGTGATGTCTCTCTCCCAAAATATGATAAAACTGCTATGCGAGGTAAAAAAATTATAGACGGGCAATTGACAGGATTATATATGCACCGCAATGCTAACTATGCTACAAAAGAAAGGAAGAGGCTCAAAAGCATGGGTGTGACGCCCCCAAAATCAGGTCGTGTACAGTAATCATACACGCAAGGTACACGATCGAGATCAGGGACTCATGGTGAGATATCACAACACAACTCTACAAACAAAATAATACAAGCTGTTTAATACAAGCCAGGGGCCACGAGGGCTCGAATACAACAGCTCAAAAGAACAAAGTTAGCGGAAGCAATAGTATCTGAGTACAGACACAAGGATACAAGGTTGCCTTAAGAAGGCTAGCACAAAAACAACACTCGATCGAAAAGGCGAGACCTCCTGCCTGGGAACCTCCAAACTACTCCTAGTCAAAGGGGAACTCGACGTCGTAGAAGGCATCGGGGATCTTCACATTGCGGTGGTCGACATCGGTAATCTCCTGCTCCTAGACTCCAAGGCTCCAACGTCGACTGCAGCGGCCGATCAGGCAAAACAATAAAAGGGGAAAATAAAGCAGGTGAGTATCTAGCATACCCGCGTGTCTTACGTCCGCTACTAAGCATTTATGCATTGTATCAAATGGAAAGGGGAGGCTATATATAGTGGACTGGAAGATAGAAATCAGAATAAGGGTAAGAAGCTAGGCCTATCGAAGACTAGCATCTTCCGACGAGTCTTGAAGCATGAGGTAAGAATCAACCAACAATTTAATACAACAGTAATGAAAGTAACAATGCAGCAGAAGTTGCTGTAGCATTGTATAATAATAAGTTGTAATTATTAATAATATCAATTCCTCTGAGATCCCCTCCTCGACTTCCCTGCGAGGAAAAGAAACCGGAACCAACAGTTTAATAGTAATAGTTTGTAGTGGTAGGATCTGGCTTCAGCATAAAGTGTCCTGTTACCGTGGACACGGCTATTCGAATAGATCAAACTCCCTGCAGGGGTGCACTACTGTTCAGCCTGCACGCTCGGATCTCCAGGGTGGCGTACACCTTGTTAGGGAATGCCCCACCGAGGCTATCCGACACGCCGAGGCCCATCCTACGACTCATCAGAGAGGTCCCCGTCGGTCTAAAGTCCTAAGCGCAAGGGGGTCTTGGACCGTCGCCCCTCACCCTCCGGGTCGTTGTGTATAGGGTGAATTCCATGCAACTCCTCTGGGGTGCGGATCCGACCGTGCCACAATGCTGAAATGGACGTCTTTCAGAGCTTTCGAATGAGACCACAACACGGAGGGCCCACACCGTTATCCCACGTGAAGGTAGTGCGTACAAGCCTTTGCGACCTCTCAAGTCATCCACCTGAACTGTTAGTCATTTTATTATTATCTGTCGGGACAACCGTTATCGTTGCCCCTTTCTGAGTGATTGAGGACAACGACAGCAGTCAGGACCACCAGTAACATCGGTGCCTGCCCTGATGTCCCACCAACTCGTGCGGTTACCAACAAGGTGAACCGTTGTAACACCCTCAGATCCAGTACAGTAATCACTACAGTGATTCCACTGTTAGTGATCATTACTGTTGATGATCAAGCCTTGAACACCTTTGATCACAGCTTATTGAAATTCCAACCCTGATAAAATTTTCAAATAAATGTGGATTGTAAATCTGGCTCCAAGGATTGTGGATGCCAGTCAATCAACATGATCATGTTTAAACCAAGTCACCCTTAGTCATTTGAATAATCACAAGTCTATGTTGATTGTGAACCAATCTTGTGGTGTCATCAAAAAGTATTTTGAAAGTTAATACAAAAATGAAACCATAGTTAAACCAAATGATGGAATCTATTTATAAGGTGCCTAGCAATCATTAAGCCATGTTACTATGGTACTGGTTATCTTAATTAAAATGGTATAGTAATATTAGGGAATAATAAATGGAATACAATAATAGCTTGGACCATTTATTAAATTGCCATGGAAATAAAATAAACAAATGGGAATTTTAAATACACTAAACATTATGGAAACAATTTTATAAAATGCCTAATAGATCAGTAGGCTTTATTAAAAGTGATTTGGGATTTTATTACCATGTTTAAAAATGTTAAACAAATAAAAACAGTAGCAAAATTAGCTCCATTTAATATTTTGTGCATTGAATAAAATCTAGATGAATTTTATGGTGGGCTAAACTTTTTGTGGCATCATGTAAAAGTGTAACACTAATATAGGTGCAATTATAACATTTTACAAAAATCAAAACCTAGCTAAAATAAATTAAAATAGAAAAGAAATAGAACAAAATAGAAAAGGAAACAAAAAAAACTAGAAAACCCTAAAACCCGCCTAGGGCGCAGGCCCACCCGGGCCCAGCCCCCTCTCTCTCCCTCTCTCTCTCTCACGGGATCTCTTCCCCACCCCAACCACCCCCACCTGCCCCTACCCCCGCATGTCGACGCCATGGCCACTGTGGCTACGCCGCCGGCCCCCTCCCCTACCTGCCCCCCCTCCCTCACCTGCTCCCCCCCCTCTGGATAAGGGCGCCCCTGACCTCCCCCACTTGGAACCCTGGATCGAATGTTTCCCCTTCCTCTCCCCCTCGCACGCCTTCTCCCCTCCTCCTAGTTCTGCATGCCCGAGCCCGCCGTCGCCGCCGCTGTGAACCTTCGCGGCCATCGTGCCCCCCCCCCCCCGCCTCAACCATGTTGTCCAGAAGCTTCTCCATCGTCGACATCGTCCGCACGCGCGAGGAATTGGATGGAGAAGCCTCAATAGCCATGGAATCATCGTTGTCTCCATATGCATCTGCCGAGCTCTGCCGAGCAAGTCCGGTCGCCTCACGCCTCCCCGAGCCGTTGCCTCCCTCTACACGCTCCCCGGTGAGCCATTGCATCGCCGCCAACTCCTCTCACCCCTCCCCTCTCGCTCTAGATAGCCCACCATGGGAGCCTTACTCCGGCCGACGCCATGGCCGATGGATACGTCGACGCCGTCCTCCTCTGGACCTCCCTAAGCCATGCGCGGGCTTGCCTTCCTCCCGCGAATCCGACGCGATGTTTAATTTGGTTGTCGTTGCCCCATATCACCAGTTCGCTCCGAAGCCCGAACACGACCGCGGCGCCGCCCGTTGCCGGCATTGATTCCGGCGAGCCCCACCCACAATTTTTGCACCATCGGACGCGCCTCGTTGCGCAGGTCAGGTACGATCAAGCCACGCGCCAAATGGGCCACTGCGGAGGGCACATCGCCATCGCCGCCGTCGGCACGGCTTCGCCGGCGTGCGGGCGCGCGGTTAGCCGTGATGACGTGGCCTTCATTAGGAGCTAATGATCCTCCCCTGTGACACTGATTCTTGGGCCCAAGGCCATTAGCTTAAGATTAATTGGGGTGGATTAAATATGTTAGACTTACATATGGGCCCCATGCCCCTTTAACTTAATTAAACTGGTTAATTAACCTCTGTGTCTATGACACCTGGGCCCCAGTTGTCAGTATTTAAAATTATTGATTTATAAAATGTGTGAGTCAATGACATGTGGGACCCCACTGTTATTAAATTTAATTATGTGTATTATTAATACTGTGAGGCTGACATGTGGGACCCCATGTCAGGTTTGACCAGTCAACAGAACTGGTGGATAATGTTGCTATTTAAATAATAAAAGAAATTCAGAAAATGTTATAAAATCATTTAAATCTTAGAAAATCAATATCTTTTAAACCGTAACTCAGATCAAAAAAATTTATACATCAAAATTGATCAGAAAAATATAACGAATACGAATACGCTATCCGTATGTCTACCACCCCCCTCTAACGTGCCAAACATCGACATTCCCCCCCTTCGGGCCGTCTGTCGATAATTCCCGGTACCGATAAAAATTGCCCGGATCAAAATACTTTGTATACGAAAGTTACTCTGAACGGATCAACGATTACAGATACGATACCCATATCCTCACCACACCCCTCTAACATACGGATCGTCGAACCGTTTCCTCCCCCCCTCTGGTACCGTCAGTCCGATGATTGACCGATACCGATAAACTTTCCGGATGAATTTGTTCTGAACATGAAAGTTGTTCGGAATAGATCAACTAACCCGGATACACCACCCACACATGTGTCGGATGTCCACGACACCTCCGGCATGATATCTTCCCCCCTCCGGACACCTTGTCCGATAATCAACCGCAGCCGGTAGTTCATCCTCAGATGAATTCCCGCTCCGAGTATCGTGCATCGTACTGCGATAGAACCCCGCTTAAAATTCATCTGTTATGTCTTGCATTTGTATTGCTATTATTGTTGTGTATTTATTGTTTCTTCCCCCCTTAATCTCCGGTAAACCCCACTGCTGCCGTCGACTACACCGATGTTGAGTACGACTACTTCGTCGACGACCGTACCGCTACTGTCGAGCTTGCAGGCAAGCAGAGCCATTCTCTTCCCCAGATATCGCCTATCTTTCCGTACATTTCTTGCACTAGGCATTGTTACTGCTACTGCTATGATTACAATCCTATTCAATTGCATAGCCTGTTTTTGTCGCCCCTTGATGTGCCTTCCTTTAATCCTATGCTGCCTATTATTACTTATGCATTATTCAGCAGTAAACCCTACGCATTGTTAGCTAGGATTAGATAGCGGGCCGTGTCCACTCAGGGGAGTGACGCGGGAACGATATATTACAACTACAACAGGTACGGATCAATGCAGACACCCTAGGGATCCTACAACGGCGAGACTCTGCCGAGTCGCGTCGAGTTTGGCTTACGAGTGGAATGGACTCATATTTCACTCTCGTCGGCTCAGTAGCGTAGCATCACCGGGATGATACGAGGTTTACCTCTTTAGTTCATTCCGCTGATGTCTCAGTCGAGCCAGCTCAAGTGTACCATCGAGGGTGATTCCTCCTGGTTTCACTTAATGGTAGGGGCTCGAACCAACTGGTGTCCTTCAGGTAAGAAGTCGGGCGACCCAACGGTGCCCGCGAGAGGTATTGCGACGAGACGACAGGGAGGGTATGACCAGTGTACCGGTGTGCTTGGCCCCTGGTCGTTGGCCGCGAGAGTTACCAAACTACGAAAGTCGAGCTCCTCCCGGAGCACACGCGAGACAAGGTAAGGAGACGGTTCACCTTGTTGGTAACCGCAGTGACTTGGTGGGACGACGGGGCAGGCACCGATGTACTGGTGGTCCTGGCTGCTGTCGTTGTCCGCGGGTCAGTTAAGTCGAGGCAATGATAACGGTTGTCACGCGGGTTAATAAAATGCTAAATGGTTCAGTGAATGTCTTGAGTTGGCTATATGCCATGTACGCACTACCTACCCGTGGGAACTACGAGTTATGGGCTCCTCTGCTTCTTAGTGTCGTCCGAGGACTCTTCAGATGTCAGCAGTACTGCGGGCTGATTGTCGGGAAGTGGTGTTGTCTTATTTGCTCGCGCGGTGATGTCTTATTTGGATTTGCTTCAACTTCACCGGCCAACCACGCACCGTGCAGGAGTACGTTCGGGTTGGGGTCCAAGGCTCGGCGTACTTAGGATTTAGACCGGCGGATGACCTCTCTGTTGAGTTTGAAAGATGTGCTATGAAGTGTCGGATAGCCTCGGTGGAGCGTTCCCTAACAAGGTTCCCTCCACCCTGGAGATCCGTGCGTGTAGCGTAACACAAGTGCACCCCTGCACGGAAGATTAATCTATTCGGATAGTCGTGTCCACGGTAACAGGACGCTTTATGCTGAAGCTGGATCTTACCACTAGAAACTATTATTAAACTGTATGGTTCCGGGTTCTCTTCCTTGCGGGGATGTCGAGGAGGTGGACTCGGAGGCATTGTTAATCATTACAACTTATTATTATTCAATGTTGCAGCAACTTGTGCTTCATTGTTACTTTATTGCTTTATATAAACTGTTGGCTGATTCTTACCTCATGCTGCAAGACATCGTCGGAAGATGCTAGTCTTCGATAGGCCTAGCTTCTTACCCTTGTTCTGTATTTCTGTCTTTCAGTCCACTATATACAGCCTCTTCTTTCCGTTGATACAACGCATAATGCTTAGTAGCGGACGTAAGACTCGCGGGTATACTAGATACTCACCTGCTTTATTTCCTTTACTGTTTTTCCTGATCGTCCGCTACAGTCGACGTTGGAGTCCAGGAGTAGGAGATCCCCGATGTCGGCCACCGCAACGTGAAGATCCCTGATGCCTTCTACGACGTCGAGTTCCCTGTTGACCAGGAGTAGCTTGAAGTTCCCAGGCAGGAGGCCTCGCCTTTTCGATCTGTTGCTATTTTTGCTAGCCTTCTTAAGGCAACCTTGTATTCTTGTGTCTGTACTCAGATACTATTGCTTCCGCTGACTTTGTGCTCTCGAGCTGTTGTATTCGAGCCCTCGTGGCCACTGGCTTGTATTAAACAGCTTGTATTATTTTATTTGTAGAGTTGTGTTGTGATATCTCATCGTGAGTCCCTAATCTCGATCGTGTACCTTGCATGTATGATTACTGTACACGGCTTGATTTTGGGGGCGTCACAACCGTCTCCTTACCTTGTCTCGCATTTGCTCCGAAGAGCTCGACTTTCGTACAACAGGATATCTGTCGGCCACGAACAGTACCAGGCCCGCCGCACACCAGTGGAATACACCTGACCTGTCATTCCGCTAAGATACCCCGCGCGGGCACCGTTGGGTCACCCGACTCCTTACCTGTAAGGACACCAGTAGATTCGGGTGCCTACCATCAAGTGAAACCAGGATGAATCACCCTTGATGGTACACTTGAAGAGGTTCGACAGAGACATCAGCGGAATGAACTAAAGAGGAATATTCTCGTATCACCCCGGTTGTGCCGAGACACCAGCGGAATGAACTAAAGAGGAATACCCTCGTATCATCCAAGTGATGCTACGCTACTGAGTCGATGAGAGTGAAATACGAGTTCGTCCACGCGTAAGTCAAACTCGAAGCGACTCTGCAGAGTCTCGCCGTTGTAGGTTCCCTAGGGCGTCTGCATTGATCCGTACCTGTTGCAGTTATAATATTTTGTAATCCGCATTCACTCACCAGAGTGATCACGGCCCGCTATTCTAAACCAAGCTAACAATGCGCAGGGTTCACTGCTGAATATTATATATATTTATAAGGAAGCATAGGAGAAGGAAAGTTACATCAAGGGGCGACAAAAATAGGTTATGCAATTGAATAGGATTGTAACGTAGCAGCAGTAGAATATGCCTAGTGGAAGAAATGTACGGAAAGATAGGTGATATCTGGGGAAGAAAAATGGCTCTGCTTGCCTGGAAGATCGACGGTAGAGGTACGGTCATCGTCGAAGTAGTCGTACTCGACAACGGGGTTGTCTGCGGCAGTGTCGAGGTCTACCGGAGAATAAAGGGGGGAGAAACAATAAATACACTGAAATAATAGCAATACAAAAGCAAGACATGGCAATGGAATTGTACACGATGTTCTAACGCAGTGTTAAGTGTTTCAGGCGGAGTGGGAATTTATCCGGGGTTGACTCATCAGTACCGGTTGACTACCGGACCGATGATCCGGAGGGGGAAGGTTCCATGTCTGCAGTGTTAGAGACATCTAACAGACATGTGGATAGTGTATTAGTGCTCGTTGATCCAGTCAGAACAACTTTCATGTTCAGAATATTTTCATCCGGGAAGTTTTTCCGGTTCCGGTCGTCTAACAAACAGATGAACCGGAGGGGAAATGGTCCATGTTCGGTACGTTAGAGGGGAGTGGTGGGGGTATGGATAGCGTATTTGTATTCGTTATATTTTTCTGATCAACTTTGATATATAAATTATTTTCATCCGATTTACGGTTTAAAAGATATTAATTTTTCTAAGTTTTATTCAATTTAAATCAATTTTTATTGAATTTATTTTAATATTAAAATTCACCTTATCCAGAATAGTATCCTGACCAGTGGGTCGGTCAGTGACACATGTTAATAATTCAATTTAATTAAAATAATTTACAGTGGGGTGGCCCACATGTCATTGACCTAAATTATAAAGATTGTTCAATCTAGTTTAAGTAGAGATGGACCCCACATGTCATACACTCGTTTTAACAACTACATTAAATTAAACTAATTAATAGATGGGGCCTAGGTGTCATACACATTGTGACTTAATTAAACAATTTTCTTTTAATCAAAAGGGCAGGGACCCACATGTCAAGCTCACAAGGGGTTATTAGATTAATTATCACGGGGGGTTACTCAAATTGCGGATTAGCACTAATTGGGGTTTGCCCCTAATCTAACTAGGCCGACCCCACATGGCACTGGCACATGCCACTGGATGGTCATGCCGGCGATGAGGGGTACACCGGCGTCTGCTCCGGCGAGCAGGGGAGGGTGCGGGGTGGGAGGGCGCAAGGGCGCGCAGGCGGGGAGGGGGCGTGTGGGCGCGCGGCCGCAGCCGAGCAAGCACGACGCCGATGGAGGCCGACCTTGGTCGGCCATGGCTGTGGTGGTCGTAGCCATGGCGAGGACGGCGGTGGACGGGAAGGGGCGTGGCGCGGGTGCGGGAAAAAGAGAAAGGAGGCGAGCAGCTCACTGGGGGGAGCAGGGCTGGCCGGGGGGCGCGGCATTGCCGGACGCAGGGGGGTCGAGGGCGGCGTGATCGACGGGGCGGCCGTTCGGGAGCAGAGGCGGGGGGAACTCTAGGGCGGCGAGCGGGGGTCTTCCTCCTCGCGTTCGTGGCGCAGAGGCACTCCTGGCCGGCGGCGAAGCAGCCCGGCCCGAAGAAACGCGGCGAGGTCCGAGACCGTGGAGAAGAGGGGGGAGCTCTGGGAGAGGGGGAGATCGAACCGAGGGGAGAGGGGAGTGAGATCTGGGTTCGCAGGGGGTGGCACGGGGTCCTTATCCATCGGGGTGGGTGGGGGCAGTGAGCTCGGGCTTCCCTGCCCATGGCGCTGTGCGGGCAAGGGGGGCAGGTGGGGTCGGGGGAACAGGGGGAAGGAGAGAGAGAGAGGGGGGTTGGGCCCGGGGTGGGCCTCGTCCCCGGCGTAGTATAGGGTTTCTTTTGTTTTCCTTTTGTATTCTTTTGTTATTTTTGTTTTCTGTTTGTTCTGTTTGTAATTAGTTTAAAGTTTTTTACATTTTTCCACAACATAAAATTTGTTCCAGAATTATTGTTGCATCATAGTTAAGTGCCACAAAAAGTTTGGGCATTAATAAAAATCTTTTAGTATTTTGTTTTATTTAAAAGGCATTAAATGTCACTCTTTAACCACTGGAATTATTTGTTTATAATTTTTAAACATGGTAATAAAATCCCATTTCACTTTTAATATAGCCTACTGTTATTTAGGCATTTTATAAAATTGGTTTCACAATTTTTTGTTCATTTAAAATTTGCACGTGTTTATTTTATTCCATGGCAATTTAATAGTTTCCTAAAGCTATTATTTTATTTCATTTATTATTCCTTAATATTACTATACCATTTTAATAAAATAACCATTGCTATATAATCATGGCCTAATGATTGTTAGGCATTTTATAATTTGATTCCATCATTTTGGTTTACTATGATTTCATTTCCATTTTAAAATCCATGACAATTTTGATATGCCAACTCTAGGGTTTTCATGATTATCCTTGGCTTGTTATTACCCTAATGACTAAGGTTAAAATGGTTTAGGTATTTGCAAGATGGTTATCATCCACCCAAAATTCCTTGGAGCAATTCTATAGTCCACACAAATTTGAAAATTTTATCAGGATGGGAATCTGACAGAGCTACGATCAAGGTGATCATGGCTGGATTAGCAACAGTGATGACCATTAACAGGAGAATCACTGTAGTGATTACTGTACTGGATCTGGGGGTGTTACAATGGGCAGTACGCCAAAATAAGTAGACCGAAATCCAACTGCGTCTACTACTAATAATACACCTTGAGATATCTACCAGAACATCTCGCTGGTATTAAGTTGCGAGCCCCACCCATATTGTCAACCCAAAGCAACAGACAACTGCATTAAAAAGCACTTTGCATAAAGTAAACAATCCTTGCAACCGCGGTTACAAGCACCGTTCTTTTCCCCCTTGTGGCAACACCACATCCCCTAGACTCATGTTTCTGTCACTCAAGCGTGTCATCAGGGGGCATGAACCCACAATCAAGCATAACGTTCCCTCTTGGAGTTACTACCTACTACTTGGCCAATGCAATAAAAAACAACGGAGAACATGCAAGAATTACTTAGGAACAAAAATATAAAATATAAGAACCAAATATATTACTCTATCACAATCTGAACGTAATCTCATAATCCATAAGATCCCATCAAACTCAGCATAGCAACAGCAGAAAGATTACATATGTGCCTCGATCATGTAGGGCAGCTCACGAGGTCTAAACCATGACGAACAAAGAGGGGAGGAGAACATCACATAGCTACTGATCACGGACCCATGGTCCAAAGGAAACTACCCACGGCACATCCAGGAAGCGTCCATGGTGGAGGGGAAGCTCCTTGAGGTCGATCCTCCCTCCGGCAGGGTACCGGGATGAAGTCTGTTGGCGCTCTCGATCTTGGAAGCGCGGCGGTGACGGAACAGAGGCGATATCGCAAAATGGGTTCTCTTCTCGGAAGTTTCACGTCACGGGGAATATATAGGTGAAGGGGGGAAGCCAGGGGGCACCAGGAGTCCAGGCGCCCCCCTGGCGCGGCCAAGCTCTTGGCCGCGCCAGGTGGCCGCCTGGGCACCTGGTGGTGGCCCCCCGGCCCTCCTTCGGGGTTCTGGAAGCTTCCGATGCACTGATTTTTTATCCGATGTTCCCGAATTTTTGGTGCACTTTTAATATGGGGGAAACCTGGAACAAAAAAACAACAGAAAACAGAAACTAGCACTGGGGTGCACTGAGTTAATATGTTTGTCCAAATATGATCAAAAGTATATGAAAGTGTATCTAGATCATAGCAATATCACACAAAACATGCATGGAGCAAGCAGAAATTATCGATACGTTTGGGACGTATCAGGGGGTTGCAAGATGAGACTGGATATCCCTAGACGTCCCCCTCCCAGCCTTTATATACAAGGCTAGGTCTTGAGGAGTCCATCTAGGGTTACATGAGGATTCCTATTCTAGATTGTCTTGTGCGCCAAGTCTTGGACTCCACGTCGGTGCAGTCGAGATGCCTTGGGTGGGCCCAATGGGATGAAGTTGGCCCTGCCGAGGCTTCTAGTAGCCCATCGGTCTTGACACACACCCGGTACCCTAATGGTCGGGACCTGCGGGGTATTCCCTCATCAATACCGACGATCAGATCTCGGACATGTCAAGTATCTAAGTGACAAAGGGAATAGGATTCGACGTTTAAGGTTCAAGCGATAAAGTTAATTCATTGAAGCACGAGGGGCATCATGAGTTTCCAGATCCTGATGTCGGTCATATATCGCAGAAGTGTCTCAGTAAGGTCTAGTGTTTTCCCAAACCGCAGGGTGGCACTCTTAAAGCTATACAACGCTTAGTCTTAGGGATAGATTCGAGATCATCGGGATCATTAGAGAAATAAGAGAGAACTCCATAATTGTTTCAAAGAGGTTTCGGAAAAATTTATGGGGTCACTGAATTGTTCGGACACTTAAATAATGTGTTTTGATATTTAATTAAATGGATCAAATATAAAAATATATATTTAAAATTGTTTTATATAGGCTAACCCTATTGGGCCACCAGATTGGGCCCACTAGGAGGTGGCACCTTATCCCCAAGGGAAAGGAGGGCAATGGCATATGTGGGTGGCGCCCTCCCGTCCCAATCACTAGATGGGGCAGCCAAGGAGGGGAGAGGCACACCCTAGGGAGGTGGCACCTCCCCCCACACCTATATATAAAAAGGAGGAGGGAGCCCCCTCCTCCCACCACCTCATTCATTCCCCCCAAGGGATCCTCTCTCACTCTCTCACCCTGATGTGTGGTTTCGTAATATTGGGACAAACATACATGGATTGAGAGATCTCCATCATGCGCACGCTGTCGTTGAGGATGGCAATGGGTATGATATGGGTACGGTAGAGAAATACCATAACATTACCCATATAGTTCATGGGTATAAACTTCTGCCCATACCCTTACCCGCGGGGACAAAACACTACCCATACCCAAACCGTTGGGTACTCGTACCCATTGGGTCAATCAAATAGTATTCAAATTGTTGGAGTTTACATTCATTGGTAGAACATTGACATCTTTTATCTCAACTCAATAGAAGGTAGATAAATACATGGCAATTATCTATGTACGATATAGGTACACATTTGATAAATCAAGTAGTATAAGGTATATGTACCTATTTGGTAGATCAAATAGTACACATATATACATGAGTAGGGTATGGGTATACCGACGGGTACAAAGCTATAACCATGCCCTACCCACGAATTGATGGGTAGGGTATGGGTACCACCCATGGGTGTAGAGCTATGAGGTGCTGCCTTTTGTGGCACTTGACATCACCAGTGCGTCTACATGACCTTGAGGTCGGCGTGGACATATGATGGTTGTAGATAACACCTCCTTGTTGGTTACCCCAAGTGGAAGGTCATGATATAGATAACAACAAATTTCCCTCAGTAAAGATGCCGAGATTATCAATCCAGTTGGATTCCAGAGATGACAAGTAGGTGGCAACGACGTCAGAAATATGGCGCGTAAGTTTATGGTTGTCGTGGACCTGCACACAAGACACATATAACTTTGCTCCCAGCGAGTACAGAGAGGTTGTCAATCTCTTCGGCCTTGTTGTTTACAAAGGGTCGAACGCAAAGGTTAATAATGATAATGCAATGGAAAGGAAAAGTACAGCAGCAAATAAAAGCGGTGGAACTTATGATGAGGCTATGGACCAGGGTACCATGGTGCTCACTAGTAGTGTCTCTCTCACAAAAGATAGTAAACATTTATGTTGGGTGAACAAATTACAGCTGGGCAATTGACAGAATTATAAACGCATTGCAATGCTAATTAGGCTACAAGAGAGTAATAGGCTCAATCGTATGGGCATTACACCAAGACAAGTAAATCGTTTATTCATCAACATCTACTTACTAATCATCCACCTTGAAATGTCTATCCAGAACATCTCTCTCGTATTAAGTGGCGAGCTATAACTAATGCTATAAACTCAAAGCAATAGACAATTGTATTAACACTCTATGCGTCATGTAAGCAATCCTTATGACACACAGTCATAAGCACCACTTTTTTTATCCCTAATGGCAACAACATATTCCCTAGTCCCATTTTATTGTTACTCAAGAAGGACATCACGAGGCATGAACCCATCATCTAGCATAACGCTCCCTTTTGGAGTTACAATCTACTACTTGGCCAAAGTAACAAACAATAACGGAGAACATGCAGGAATACTCAAGAACATAAATACAAAGGAGAACCAAATATATTAGTTCACAATCTGAACATAATATCAAAATCCATCGAATCCCAGCAAACACAACATAACAATGTAGGAATTATAACAAAGATGCCTTGATCATGTTAATCAACTCACAAGGTCTAAGCAATGGAGCACAAGATTGGATAGAATACATCTACTAGTTTGCTGCCACAGACGCATGGTCCAAGATGGGACTACTCACGGATCATCCCAGAGGAAATCATGGTGATGGAGGGGCCTGGAGATCAATCCTGCCTCCGACAGGGTGTCGGGGCAGGAACTTCTGCTGATCCCGATCTCGAAATCGCGGTGGCGGTGGAATAGTAGGGTAGATCGCGAAACGGGGTCCTCCTCGAGGGTTTCTATAACGGAGGGTAAATATAGCCCAAAGGGGAGCACCAAAGGTGACCCCACCTGGCCAGGCGGCCAGGGGGCGCGGCCAACCCCTGGTCGCGCCAGGTGGTCGCCTGGCCAGGGGGTGCCCCCCCTACGGCTGTCCTTCGGGCTTCTGGAGTCTTTCGTTAAAATAGATATTTCGGATTTTTTCTAGATTTTTCTGAGTAGTTTGATTTTTTAACTATTTTTTTTCATTGCATGGACAAAACCATACAGAAACTGGCACTAGACACTAGGTTAATAGGATAGTCCCTAATATGTTGTAAATGATATAAAAGTGCATCAAAACATATAGCAATATCAACAAAAGAACATGGTATGAGCAAACATTATAGATACATTTGGGACGTATCAACTTACGTCTTCATTAACAACATTTGAATGGGAACGTAATCATGTCTTCGGCCTTCAAGGATCGAGTGACACCTGTAGTCGTGAGGTCTACCCGACATCGAGGTTGGCTACATACGACTACACCAACCTCGTTTACATGAGAATGTTCCCTCTTAGCGGTCTATAGAAGGGTATGCCATTGAATCCTCTCCGTTACAACATTACTCCTTAATAGATCTTGGGCATTGGCGTACGCTAGTGCCCCATCAGCAACAACTTTTGAAGCAATCTTACAAAACATATTACATAAGCTGATAGGGAAGAGTTGATATTCTGGTAATATTAGCAGAATAATATTCTGCTAACACATCTTCACTGCATCAAAATGCTAAGGGGACCGCACTACTGACTTAAAAGCCCTGCAGCTCGGGTAAAAACGAAACTCATCACCATTTTCGCTATAACTTTATAACCATTTATTGGGTTTGAGCGTATGATACACCGATGGATTCGTATGGAAATGGAGCATCTTTCGTATCTTGAACACTTCCCCCGATTCTTCACGGATTAATAGAACTTTTGAAAACGATGCGGCGGCCCACTTTCAGAGCGGAAGTATTTTGGCGATTTCTCTCAACCGTTTATCGGAATGATGCAAATGATACACAGCTAGAAATATATCGATCAGGCGCTCCATCCATATGTAGAACACTTTGTCTAATTCGCTACGGTTTGAGAGAAATTTTGCTGCAACCAAAACGCATGTACTCTGTTTTTGGCCGGCGGATCTTGTAAAGAGTAGAACTTTTTAACCGTTTGTCGGAACGATGCGTATGATACACCTTTGCATTCTTATGGAGTAGGAGAACAATCCATATTTTAAACACTTTTCGAGATTCCTCGTGATTTTAAAGTAATTTGAGAAACGGTGTGGCTGCCCTCGTGTGTGGTAGCGGACGTTTTGATGTAAAAAAATTTATTCGCTTGTCCGATCAATGCAATTGATACACCATTGGATAGTTGTTGTCGAGGCGCTCCATTTGTTTGTAGAACATATCCTCTAATTCCTTACGGTTTAAGAGCAACGTCGATTTTAGTAAATCGGGAACTCGTTTTCGGAGGAAACGAAATCAGCGAAGTGCACTACATCCGCTGGGAAACCGCACCGCATTTGTCGATAGTAGAGAACTGCACGCGTTTATTTCTTTATTTGTACCGTCGCAGTTCCCTTCGGGGAAAGCGACCGCGGAAACAAAGGAAGTGAACTGTGCGAAATTGTTTTATACATATTTTTATACATATGAATCACGAGTAAACAACATGCGTGAACTTCATTAGACATGTGACCACGCTACATCGAGCGAAAAAGAGAATTGCATTTTTTTTTCTTCAGAATATTTATGAACCATAGTGCTTTTTCTTTTTCTTCAAAATCTTTATGAGCCATAGTGAACCGCAGAGGAAGGTAAGCGAACAATACTGCTTGGACATGAACAACATTTTTTTATTCATTTGTCCAAACATACTTTTCGCATCATGAACCGCATTTTTTAGTTACTGTCTTTTTACAGCAAAGCGAGTACAGTTCACTTCTGGGGGAGAGAAATCGATGCGCATTGTATTTTTTTTCTTTTTCTAATTTTATTTTTATCAACGAGTATGCACTGCAATAACAAGGTAGCTTGGTGCTCTGAACTGCAAGAAATCAGAGGAAAATGCAATAGGATAAAATTCAATTATTTTAGCCAAGAGGTGTGACTGGACGCTGCAAAAATTGGCGAGTACAGAGGATTAGGGGCACCAAAGTATTGAAACCTGAACTGGAAATAGGACAATGTAGCAGAACATTGCATCTACCATCACATGAGCACCAGCGCAAACTATGTTTCAAAGTACTAATTAAGAAGGAAACAAAAAGAACAATTCTGGCCGATCGCGGCCACAATGGCTGCAGACCTGACCCATTCCTTCAGGGCGACCAACCTAGACAACGACTGCAAAGGAGTGAACTGTACGCTTTGAAAAAATGAACCACATCACAGGTCATCAGCATCACATGGCGAGCAGCAAAGCCCCTCCCGCGTCGGCCGGTCATTGCACGCCTCCAAGTGATGGGTGTCTCGACATCCATCCATGTTGAAAACTGAACTGCAAGGAAAGATTACTGAACTTCAAAGCGAGTCACGCACATGTCCGGCGAGCTTCATAGAAAATTTATCAAACTGAATTAGAGACTTTACCTCATTTCAAACTTCAAGCCACGGTCAGGGGCTGGCGCGGTCGAGCCATTGATGCTCGATCTGATCAACACGGGGAGCCGGCGAACTTCCCACGATGGCTACAGGTACCACATGATCCACCACACCGGAGTCATCAAACTGGCGGCGTGGTCGGGCGGCTAGGAAACGACGCCATTCAACTCCCTCTCGCCGCCGGCCTGGATCTGCCTCGGGGGAGGTGTGCTGGTGCAATTGTCGGCGCGGGTCTACCGTCGTGAGGGGTGGACGGGGCCGGCGACGGGCGGTGCGCCACGATGGCCCGGGGAAGGCAGCGCGCTCCGGCAGACGGGGTGGCACGAGGTGTAGCCCGGGGTGGATGGCGGCGCTTCGGTGGAGGGGGAGACTGCAGGTGCACTCCGGCGGACGGAGGCAGCTGGCGGCGCTGGATCTGGTGAGGGATGCCTCGCCGAGGACGGTGTCGGTCGGATCCCGGCGGTGGTGATCTCGCCTGGGGTCGGCGATTGAAAGGGGTGGGGGGAGCTGGCCGTGGGAGGTAGGTGGGGATGCAGGTCGGAGGGCACCAGCGATTGGAGGGGTGGGGCGCGCCGGCCGTGGGTATGGAGAGATTTGTTGGGGACGGGGGCTGGCTTGAGGGGGGAGGAGACGTGGGATGAGAGAGGAAGTGGTGGGGGTTGGGTGGGGTGTGGTAATTTTTCTAAATCAAGGTGGGGTGGGGATGGTTTACATCCGAGCTATTCTGCAACCGGTTCCTGAATAAGCTATTCGGGAACCCTTTCTAACTGAGCGAAAACACGTAAGCTAACTGCGCGTCGCACACTAGTTAACTGCCTGGCGGAACTTATTTCGGTGTAGTTTTTTGGATAGTATTTTGGCCTTAACTTTTGAACCATTTACCGAAATAACGCAAATGATATACCGTTGGATAGCTATTGAATAGCAGAAACGTTTTCATGTTGATCATTTTCTTAAAATCTTTACGCTTTTTAAACAAAATTCAAAAAACTAATATATCACCAAACAAATTTTCAAAGTTTTTGTGAAAGAATTTTTTGATTATTTTATCAGAATGATGTGTATGATACACCGTTGGAAAGCTACCAATTATCCCGTACGGTTTGGTTAGAACACTTTTTTAGATTATTTACAGTTTAAGAGCAGTTTTGAAAAAACTAACGTCATTTTTGAACTTTTTTCTCTGAACTACTACAGTACACGTTAACTACTCGGGCGGAACAGTTAACTGCGCTATACTGAGCAAGCTAACTGCCAGACTAAAAAATGTTTTTTCTATTTTTTTTCTATTTTCTTCCGGGTGAAGCTAACTGCCATGACCGAAGAAACTAACTGCTAAGACTTTTCAGCAGTTAGCACCAAGTCAACTACTGGGAGTGATTTTTTTCTCTTTTGCCCGACTTAAGCTAACTGCGGCGGGACTAAAAGAGCTAACTGCCAAGACCAGAATAACTAACTGACGGGATATTTCGGCAATTAGCACAAAGTTAACTACCGATATTGATTTTTTTTCCTTTTTATTCTTTCTTCACCCGGTGAAGCCAACTGCCAAGGCCAAGTTAATTACCGAAGCGATGTTATTTTTTTAATTTTTTATTCGTAAACCCTAACTTAACGGCAAAGTTAACCGGACCTAACTGCTACAAATTTCAAAGTTAACTGATATAAATTTTAAAAATAAAATTTCAAATTTTGCATAGCTAACTACATGCATATTTCATTGAAAAAACACACTACATCCAAAAGCTAGCCCTTTTACTTTTTTTAGTACAAAAAACTTCAAAAAATTTTAACTCCCATCTAGTTCATAAAGAAACAATATTTGTCACAGTAGAATTTGGCTCAAAAAACTTATAGTAGCAAATGTGCAGTTAGCAGGCTAGGGCGCCGCCGCTCCCTTGACGCTGCTTGCTGGCGGCCGTGGGTGGCCTGGATGGTAGTTGGTCCATGGTGTATCTAACCGGGTCTTGCTCCAGCTGGATCCATCCGTGGGTGGTTGCCTGGTTGGGCAAGCTTCAATTAGCGATTGGCCAATCTTCAATTAGCTATTATCCACACCAAGAATAATTAGCAGCAAGTAGTGGAAGCAGTCAGCTGCTGCAATTAAGCAGAAGCAGCAGCTGTATTGTGCTTAGGCTGCCGCTGCTTGGGAGAGGAATTGAGACCAGACAGGGGTGAAGGCGCGAACGGCGAGGAGGCGTGCAGCGGAGGGTTGGGCGGCTGGGCACGGAGCACTACCACCTACTTTTCCTTGTACAGGGGAGCGGCGGCGGCGCCTCGACCTCTGACACCTGCCGCCCTCATTCCCGAGCTCCTCTCAAGATCCAATCGGCGATGCAGCCATGCAGACCAGCCGGCGCAGGTCAGCTCCAGTGACACATGGAGAGATCCTCTCCCACCCAGCCCCCACGACGGCGCAGATCCGGGCTGCACCCGCAGTCGCACCTTCGCCCATCAGCGTGGATCCGGCCAAGGAGGATCTGGCGACCATGGATGCGCGGCTCGATTGAAGGTTGTTCATCAGCAGGCGACTTCGATAGGTTGACAACGTGGCCAGCGAGCCCTCCTGGGCTGCTGGTGCTGGAGGATGTCGCCAGAGTGACAACAGTGACGAGCGGTAGCGCGTCCAGGCAAGGTAGTCGTGCGGCGGCGGTGGGGTGCGGTAGCGCGGCCAGCGAAGGTGGTTGTGGGGCGGCGGCGGGATTGGAGGGTGGCGGCGAGAATGTGGTTTCATCGGGGGTTGGATGCTAGTAGCTACAGGTAGGTTGGGGGTGGGGGCGCGCATAGCTACAGGAAGAAGGGTGGGGTTCCTAAATAAGCATACTTACGAACTCTTAAGGCTTTGTTCGGTTACCTAGGTTTAATTCCACTAGAGGTTTGGAGGGGATTTGCAGGTATTTTGACTTGTAAGGGAATTAATCCCCCTCAAACCCTGCCAAACCTCTGCAAATTTGTTGCAACCGAACAGAGCCAATATATATAGCCTATCTATTCTGTTAATATTAGCAGAATAACTATTCTGTTAACACTTCCGCACTGTATTGAAACACTAACGGGACCGCAATGTTGACTTAAAAGCGATGCAGCTCGGATAAAAGCGAACTGCATCACCGTTTTCGCTGTAACTATTTAACCGTTTAGCGTAATCGAGCGTAGGATACACCGTTAGATTCGTATGGAAATAGAGCAACTTTCGTATGTTGAACACTTCCCCCGATTTTTCACGGATTAAGAGCAGTTTTGAAAATGGTGTGGCGGCCCACTTTTACAGCGGGAGTATTTTCGCGATTTCTCTCAAACCGTTTATCGGAATGATGCAAATGATACTCGGTTTGAAAAATATCGATTAGGCACTTCATCCATATGTATAGAACTTTGTCTAATTTGCTACGGTTTGAGAGAATTTTTTCTGCAACTAAAACGCACAAACTCTGTTTTTCGCCGGTGGATCTTGTAGAGAGTAGAACTTTTTAACCGCTCGTCCGATCGATGTGTATGATACACCGTTGGATTCATATGGAGTAGGAGAATAATCCATATAATTAACACTTTTTGATATTATTTTCGGTTTTAAAGTAATTTTAAAAACGGTGTGGACGCACTTATGTGGGCAGCGGGGCGTTTTTGCGTTAAATATTTTGATGCGCTCGCCCGATCGATGCAATTGATACACCGTTGGAAAGGTATCGTCGAGGCGCTCCATTTATATATAAAACACTTTGTCTAATTCCTTACGGTTTAAAAGTTACATGGATTTTACTAAAAACGCGAAACTCTGTTTTTTTCGACACAGAATCGACGAAGTGAACTGCAGGTGAATGCATCCAACAAGCAAGCGCACTGCATTATCGCCAAGCTGAAACACACATGTTTTTCGCGGATCCAAATCGGCCAAGTGAACTGCATCAGCCGGGAAACCACACCGCATTCATCGACAGAGAGCACTGCACGCGTCTTCTGATTCTTTTATCCGAACTTCGCAGTTTGATTTGTGGAACGTGAACCACGGGCAAAAGCGAAGTGAACTGCACGAGTTTTTTTATCTTTTTCGTACCATAAATATACATGATGAACTATGAGGGTACCGTATCCCGGAAACTTCGCTAGACGGGTGTTTGCACTGCTTCAGGATGAAAACCACACTGCATCAAAGGTAACCAAATTGCACAATTTTTTGTCGTTTTCTATCCTTTTTTATGCATGAGAGTGGACTGTAGAGATGGAAGTAAGTGAACTACAACAATACCGAAAAGTGAACCACGTTTTTTTACAACCACGGTTTAGGCACAAGTGAATCGCATAAACACTGAAGCCTAAAACATACAGCCCTACCTTTCAAGATGAAATTACATTTTCACTGCAGTTTATGAACACAAAAAAAAACTCCAAACCGCACTGCACTTCTGGAATGTGTACTACAAACTGAACTACCCTCGCATCGGTGAGGATGAGGAGAAAAACAGTGGGCGAGAAGCCGGGGCGCCGATCCGTTGGGTGGCGCACTGCTCCTGGCTGCGGTCCGATCCGAGTAGTAGAGTTCTGCCCCACCTACCCCCTCGTCCGTGGCGGCCGCATGTCCCGTGGTTATTGTTGGGTCCACGAGCTTTGAAGGCGGACGGCTAGCCAGGGGGGCGTCGGAGCTTGGGTGGCGCGAGGTGGTGGAGCAGAGGGACACGATGGGCGTCGAGTAGTAGGGGACACGGTGGGAGGGAGGTTGGGCTGGTGTCGATCCAGCGACGGGCGGTGCATGGGCCATGGCTGAGCCGGATCCGGCGACGGCGCACCGGGCCGTGGCTGGACGGATCCGCCGTGGCCGTCGCCGGCCAGATCACCGTGGACGGATCCGTCGCTGTGGAGTGGGGGCTGGGCGGCGCGGCGCGTGGCGCGAGGGGTGCATGGGCTAGGCGGTGGCGCGATGGGTGGAGGGGCTTGCCGGCGGCGGTGGGGCGATGGGTGCAGGGGCCGGCCGACGGCGGTGGCGCGCTAGGCGGGATCTAGGCCGGCGGCGGTGGATGTGGTTGGTGGGGGACGTGGGGTGTGGTGGGGAAGGAGGAAGGAGGTGGACGACGGGGGTTGGGGCGGACGTGGGGTGGTTCTTTTTAGGGGGGAGCAGGATGGGTGGGTGGTAATGGTCGGGTCGGTAGGCTTGGGTTAGTTTTACGGTTCGGTTCGCTGCATTTTAGGTGTTAACAGAATAAGCGATATTGTTAACATCATAAGGTCTTAAGGGTGTTAACAAAATAGACCCACCCTATATATATATACATGCGAGCTATTCGGGTACCAGTAACAGAATATTATTCTGTTACAAATTTAGAACTGACAAAAGCACGGGTTTGAACTGACGCACACAAAGGTCGGTACTGTGTACCGCTCTAGTTCAAAAAACAATTTACGAATATTTATTTATTGGAATGGGGCGTATAATATACTTTTGGAAAGCTATGGAAAGTGCCATTCCAGTAAATATAGAACTTTTTTGCAAAATCCTCATGGTTTTTTAGCACTTTTCAAAATACATTTTTTTCAAATTCAAAAACGTGAATGGTATTTTTGACGCCATTTTTAAATGGTTTGTCGGAATTGAGAAAATGAGATGGCGTGGAAAGCTTATGAAATTCCGCTACTTTTACTTATAGAAAGTTTTTTCTAATTTTATACGGTTTAAAAGTAATTTGAAAAACGGAAAAATTCTATGCGAATGGTATTTTCCCTGTTTTTTGTAGACCGTTTATCGTATTGACGCAACTGATATGGCTTTGGAAAGCGATGGAAAATGCGAAAAAATTTGGTATACAATTTTTTTTTTCTAATTCCTTACGATTTTAAAACAAATTTGAATACAATCAAATCTAGTTTTGAATACGATTTTTTAACCAGTTTGTCGAAATAGGGCAAATAATATACCGTTGGAAAGATAGCAAAAAATATGACACCGTTCATGTTGAAAGTTTTCTCAAATTCTCAAAGGTTTAAGAGTAAATACCGTTGGAAAGAATGCAAGAAAACAAATACTGTTGTGTTTCCGTTAGAAAAAACAGAGTACGCGAACTGTGTGATCTACGGGTTTGAACTGATGAGTTTTGACAGTCCGAACTTTACTCTGTTTTTTCGATATTGTTTTAATCGTAACTTTTCAACCGTTTCTCAGAATTAAGTAAATAATATACCATTAGAACCTATTGGAAAAAACCCTAATTTTTGTGTTGAAAATTTTATGAAATTTAATACGATTAAAGAACATTTTTTAACACGATGAAATACGTATTGAACAAAGTGTGTATCATTGTCGTACTGATGGTGCATTCATGTTTAAATTGATTGTCCCACTGGCGTTAGCTCGATTCCAAGCGTTGCGTGGTGTCGCGTGTGAAGAAGAGTTCGAGATTTAACTTTTATGTTTGGTCTTAGTTTGAACTGTTGCACTCATGAGCGTTAGGTCTTACCCGTACTAGCGAATCATCCATATTTGTACTGATTTCCCCCCATCCAAGTTAGGTGTTAGGTGTACTGTCGGCACAGATGTGCTTGTACTGATTGTATGGTATATTGGTGAAGTCATAGGCCCCATTTTCTATATTTTTTTTCATGGGGGAAGCACAAGTGAACGAGCAACGCACCGCGTGTCATAGTCGTACTGATAGTGTGACGGAGTTTGATCTGATTGCCCCCATCCATGTTAGGTCATAGCCGTACTGATGACTCAACTGTGTTTGTATTAATGGTGCAACCGTATTTTATTGATGGTGAAACATTGTGCTGAACTCATTATCTCAAAATGTGTTAATGCGGAAACTAGACCTTTTGGGGGGATCTAAATGAATTAACCAGAACCACACTCCGTGTAATAGTCGTATTGAAGGTAAAGTCGTGTTTGAACTGATTGCCCCCATCCGCGCTAGTTCATAGCCATACTGACGGCGCAATTGTGTTCGTATTTACGGTGCGGCCGTGTCTAAACTGATGGTGCAACCATGTTTAAATTGATTATCCCCATCTACGTTAGCTCATAGTCGTACTGACGACTTAGTCGTGTTTGTACTAATTTCCCGGCCCATCAGCGTTAGGTCATATTTGTATTGATGAGGCAAATGTGTTTGAACTGGTTGCCCCATCCGCGTTAGGTCGTAGTCATACCAATGGCACAACCGTGTTTGTATTGCCAGTGCAATCGTGTTTGAAATGATTGCCCCCATCCATGTTCATGTAGAGGCGAGCCCGAGACTTGACTTGTGTGTGTGTTGGGGGGGGGGAGGGGTAAAAAATAACCAGAATCGCACTGCCTGTTATAGTTGTACCAATGATGCAACCATGCTTAAATGGATCTCCCCCATCCACATTAGGTCATAGCCATACTGATGACTCAGCAGTGTTTGTATTGACAGTGCAGTTGTGTACGAACTGATTGCCCCCAACCACGTTCATGTGAAGGCGAGGACTTGTGGGGGGGGGGGGTCTAAAAAAATAACCAGTTCTACATCGCGTGTAATAGTTGTATTGATGATGCTGTCATGTTTGAACTAATTGTCCCCATCTGCGTTAGGTTATAGTCGTACTGACAGTGCAACCGTGTTTATATTGACGATGCGGTTGTGTTTGAATAGATTGCCCCTAACCGCGTTCATGCGATGGAGAGTCCAAGACTTCACTTGTGGGGATCTAAACAAAATAACTGGAACCACATTGGTTGTTATAGTTGGACTAATACGGCTTACCGCGATATCACATGTGGAAGCGAGTCCGAATGGGTGGAGACATAGCCCCTATTATATAACTTTATGAAGGGAGAACAAAATAACCAAAATAGACAAAAAAAAGTAGAGAGAGCTTCTTCATTTGAACTTTTTATTTTTTATTTTTTATTTTTCAACTTATATGCTAGCAATACTTGAACTATCCCATATATTTTTAGGCGCAACTTTCTATCATTATTTTTTAACTGAATTGTCTATTCACTATTGATGCCATTGTCGTTTTTTTTTCTTTCATGAACAACAGAAATTTTAGTATGTGAACTATCCACTAGTAGAACACACCTGGGAGAGAGAAGTAATAGATGTACTTATCTAAACAGTATTTAAAGCGCTAAGTGCCGTCGTAGGGATGGTTCGACCTCCACCCCTCCCTGGTACGCTCCAACGATGCAGTTAGCAGCTTTGTTTCCGGTCCTCGTACGTACCACGGAAAAGATCAAAGATCGAACTGCTTCCCACCCCCCGAAAACACGCACGATCTCCACTTCTCCCGTAACCTGCGAGTCGACGAAAACCCCTTGAATAGTAGAGATGGCGCAGCCCCGCAACGACACGCCGCCCTGATCAGCACCCACCCCGCGGCGGCAAGGGGTCTCGTCAAACTCTTCTTGCTTTCACTTTTCTTGTCAAACTCTTCGTGCTTTGTTTGCACGCTCGCAGAAGGAGGTGGCGATGGAGAAGACGCCAGAGGAGATTACTTGGGTTATCGCCGCTGCTGCCCTCGATCTATTGCCGGCGCCACGCGATAGGGACAAAAGATGGATAGTACGCCGCGCGGAGCAGGTTCAAGACGTCGTCCTTAAACTTGAGGCAGTGAAGGTGCAGCACGCGATGAAGAGGACGACGGACGAGCAGGAGGCGACGTTGAGGTACATCGACTTTGTGATTTTGTGCAGTAAGGTACAGCGCAGGCGTTCGTGCTGGCGCCTGGAAGCCGCGACCTACGCGTATGCCAAGAAGGGCGTCTGTCCGCTCCGCCTCAGCGTCGACCATGTCGAGCGAACAGTCAAGACCATCGTCGTCCATTCTACTACCGCTCGACTGAGATAGATGCCACCTGACAGGCCCCGTGTTCAGGTCTTTCAAGCCCGTAGCCACGGTCGTGCACCGCGCATGGCATGCTCCGAGAAGACAAGGACGTATAGCAGTACCAGTTAGTAGGCGCGACCCTTGTATAGTAACCTTCATTATCTCCTCTGTCTCTCTCTCTATATATATATATCTCGTTTTACAACATCTTGGGTTGCTAGGACATAGAGGTGGGGCACGTTGGTGTGTGGTCCTATCTACAGATCCAAGTGAGGATCAAACTAATTTGGGAAACTGGGTCTAAACCATCTTGTTATCCATTGATTTCAGAGGAACCTCATCGTATGTATTGTATGTGTAGAGGTATATAGGGTTTTTATATTTTGGGAATTTCTAGCAAGAATGGCAGAATGGTAAACTCAGGCGCAGCTGCAGACACATATTGTCATGCAGGACCGATAGTAGACGCGTATTACAGTAACTTAATTCTGATAGGAGAAACAGTGGGTAAAACTCCGGCACGCATCTCAATTGTACATGCATTGGATACTCACCGTCAGATAACTGAACTGATATGCTTCAGTGTTCAACTTCAGAGAACAGCAGGACTGGCAGTTAGCCGCTGCTGCCATTTGTGCACAGAATCGAGGAAGCTGGATTACTCTATCATATCATTGATATCCTCTTCGACTACTACCACCACCCCACCCGCTGCTATGCATGAACCGAAGGTAACAATCAAATTCCTCACCCAAACCCCCCCCCCCCCCCCCCAAACAATTCCCATGTTCGTTTTATCCATTATTTTTTTGGGAGGGATGCTTGGTTATTTGGAATGTCTTTTAAACAGTATTCAGATTTTCAATAGCTTACCCCATATATATCTTATCATAGTTGTTTCCTTCTCGACAACAAATTTCTTCTCATGCCATCATACACACCCCAGTTGGTGCAAGTAGACGAGAAGGATCAGATTATTCAAGGTGGGTTGCTGCTTTCATGTGATGAGTACGGCCCTCTAGATTGGCTTATATATATGCAATAATTTAAGTTGCTGCTAAGATGCTTCAAGAAATGAATATAAGAGATTAGCAAGTGGGCATACATGTGGTGCTTTGATATGTCCAGCTTGTGATGTCTATGAATAACTTTCTATGATTTTCCCTAATCAAACCTCATTAATGCAGGTCTATTGTTTGTTTATTAGATTATTATTTTTCGCTCTCTACTGTTTCTTGTAAAAAATATTTTCAGGTTTTTTGTTTTAAATTTTGATACTGATATCATCATGTGTTAGTATGAAGGTATAATTATTGAATTAATGCACTAGACAGTTACTCCAAATGTCCGAACTGATGGAGAGAGACTATGCAATATATTTATATTTCAACACTTCCCCTCACGTCTAGGCTATTTTAGTCCTTAGCGTGGGTTAGATGCAGGCCGCAGGATCTTTTTTTAATACTGCGTTGGCAGAGTCTTGAACTCAAGATCTCTTGGCTCGAATACGAATTGATGCACCAGTCAGTTACTCCAAAAGTCTGAACTGATGGAAAGGGAGTATGCAATATATTTATATTTCAACTAGGAAAATGCCCGTGCGTTGCTACGGGACAAGAAATTGCAACATGCCCACATGTATATATCTAATTAATTGTTTCATAATGTATAATTTTCTTGTCGTGCGTTGCTAAAATAAGTTTATGTATATATAAGCTAGACTATACATAGGATTTTATACTTATGGGTCCTAGGTTAATTGTTTATTCTCAAGATTGTAATCACTGAAGTGCCTCTAATTCTTAATCTGCTTAACCGCTGAACATAACTCATTGTCTAATTTGCATGAATAAGAAAATTCATGTACATAAAAAAACACGTTTATGGTTGAGTGCATCCGTATTGTATTTTAGACATTGCGTAGTTGCAGAGGTCGGATGTAATTAATATCTCTTCGATATTAATATATTTTTCTTTTCTAAAAAAAGGGTCTCATTCAGGTTCAGGAACAAGCGGCATAACCAGTGATAGAAGGTAGAAGCTCGTATACATACCTTAAAACTCATGGTACATGGGATATGACCGCTACGCGTGCTGTGTTGCGGATTGGACCCTGATTCGTTGTCCAGGGGGATAGGAAAACCGATAAGGACCGCGTCAGCTAGATGGGATGGGAGGCGGCGGCAGCGTTCAGGAGTACCACGATTGTTATGGCGACAAGAGATGGCATCCATGCGGCGATCAGCGTTGTTCAGGCGACATCGGCGCGACAACAAGGATCAGGGAGATGGCGTCCAACTAACGACGGAGGCCTGATCCACCTGGAGGCGCGTACGCGAGCTCGCAATTGTGCCTTCATGGGCAGATCCACTATTGCCCAAGAGCTCCCTCGACTACGGTATATGGTGTTTGTAGCTGCCGCCAATCATCCTAATATTGCTCGCCGATGGCAAGAAAAACTTTATGTAGTATGTTTTCCGTAGTAGAGGTAGAGATGTGAAATGAGTGTAAGGAATGTTGATTAATAGTGTTTATTAACATTCCTTGTGGAAACCGATCTTGCGTGATACAAAAAGGAAATATGGTACAAAAGGAAACTATTGATATATATGTGGTACAAATCTCTACCTCTACCCGTTAATTGCATGAATGAAAAGAAAGAGTGTAAAAGGAAACTACCTCAACGTGGTGTATATAAATGGAAACGGATCACGGTGCTATAATTGCATGATGTTAGGAAAGAGTGGTAAAAGGCAACTGATGCAACGTCTTGTATAGAAACGAAAATGGTTCACGGTGCAAATGCCCAGGATGTTGACGGTGGGTGGTCCCATTATTGTTAGGCTGGCTTTTTTTTTTGAGGGAACACAATACAACGCAGACACTCACATACACTCACCCCTATGAACGCACACACGCACACCCTACCCCTATGAGCATCTTCGCAATACTGAGCCGGCACATCATCTTGAGATTAACGAAGTCACCACCTCGTCTTCGACGGGAACGTTTCCTCCCACTGAAAGCGCATCACCGGAAAGCTTGAAATATATTCAGGAAAATGCGAGCACCAATATCAAATCTGGGATTTGAACTCTGGTGGGCTGGGGATACAACCATCCACCTAGCCAACTCAACCACAGGTTGATTCGCTAGTGTTAGGCTGGCTGGTGGGGCTTAGATGGTTGACGAAAATATTGGCAAAACGCATAGAAAGGACCGTGAGGAACCGTTACGTTCTTTTTAGATAGTAGAGAAATAATTTGCAGAATCATGATGAAATGAAGATTAGTGTGAATAGGAATGAAGTGACAACAGCAGTCAAATAGTGTGAAGAGAAGTTCAGTGGAAACATCAAGTGGACAATAGAAGAAATCTGTCGAGTGATATGAGTATTTTGAAAATGACTTTCCTGCTAATACTAAATATATGAGCTATTGTGTTGTGGATGTCAAGGAAGACAAAAACGTGCACTTTTGTTATGTTGATAGATTGCATTCATCTTATATATTAGCTCTAGCTTTTGTATAGTTGCTATGTAAAGATAAGTGCGAAGCCGATAGTTATTTCATGTAGTGGTGAGGGATGATGTATTTATTTCATACACACCACTTGGACTTTTGACTACCTCTTCCTTCACCTTGAACTCTTCAGCTTTGACAACAAATACATACTTGATATTTGTAAGATTTTTTTACTTCATGTCTACAATTGTATAAAAAGTTATGTGTATGGAACGAGGAAATATGTTGATGCTAGATCTGAAAGATTGTATGCAATGTAAAAGAAAACGAATCAGCAAGATGTCAATATGCATCAAAGTCGATTATATATTATTTGATGCACTAATTGTAGAGAAAATGTATGATTACATTATATTTGATGTATGTCGTAATGGTATGTGCAAGATTGTTCGACTGCGAAATGAATACATTTTCTTGCTGTTCCTGTTGAAAGAGATGGGTGTAATGCTCTAGCTCGACGCACATATGAAGATAAATATCTATATGAGAGTGTAAATTTGTGTGAAGTTAAGGTGTGTTGTACAAAATGAAAACTTCGAAAAGAGATCCCACAATCGAAACAACAAGGATTGCATAGAATTGAAGGAGCTTTCTGTAGTAAGTTATGGATGCATCTCGAAGCTTTTAAAGGTGAGGATAGACATGGACCATGGCAACATTTTTGTCGTTACCACATGGCAGAATGCATGCAATATTGTTTCGTGGCAACGCACGCGCATTAAACTAGTTGGGTAGTAATATATGAACACCCCAGGTAATTATACATGAACTCAGAACATAAATTTTATTGAGCACTTGAAACACAGAACATGCGAGGTGGAAAGCTGTGAATTTGATCAAACTTTATTTATCTGAAGTACAACTTGTAGCGCTCTTCAGCAATACAAAAATATGTATACCAGCAACTCATGCAGCGACAGGGGCTCGTTGGAGGTGAGACACCCGCATGATCACACACAGGCCACACCTGAACGATGTATGACCATGGCCACGAAAGCACGAACACGACACACACGCGCGCGTTGTGAGCACCTCAATGGAAGCGTGCATCTACAAGGGCACATGGCTGCCCGGAGAAGGTAAAGCCCGCCGGCGGCAGTGGAGCACAGGGGGTTGGGGAGCAGTTTGGAGGCGGGGAATCGATGAGGTGGCGGTAGGAAATCGGCACTGCAGCTGCAACATATTCAGACATGTCAATTGTTAAATATAATATGAGAGTTCAGATCGAACTAGTGATAGTATGTCCCAGTTTCTGTCATCATTTCAGTCACGGTTTCCTCTCGTACAAGTCCAAAATAATTAAGCTTCAGCTTCTTATAGTTTGTAGTAAGCAACAAATTATTTGTGAGTGAATCATGCACAAGAATTAAAGTGGATACCATGGATGGAGCGTGTTTAAACTTTTAACATTCATTTTATTAAATTTTTATTTTAAGCGTGTTTAAAACTTTTAACATTCATTTTTTGTTCGCTCAAATAGGTGATGGCATAATTCACAAACTGTGGCACATCACATTTAAGGAAACAAAATAAGAATCTTTGAAGCACTAGGGGATAAACCATTGCGCAGGAGCTCATGTGTGCATTCATTGGAAAAAATAGACTGAATATCTCCAAGCCTTGAAGCTGAAGAAATGAATAGTACAAAATACTATCCAAATTTTTTATTTCTTCACGAAACCAAAATTCTGAACTTGCCATACAACACTCTTCGAACTTGCCATATGACACTCTTTATTGTGTAATTCAGCAGTAGCAAAAAACAACAACTAGAAGTATACAATTGTTTTACAACACTCAAAAGTGCACAGCATCACATCAACTCCTTCATGTAGTCTCATGGGTTTTCCTCCTAGAGATAACACGGTGGTTACACACAAACATCTGCATATGGTAAGAAAAAAAACTGAAGCTTTAGTACACAATCTCACAGAACAAATGAATAATCATCTGGAACACACCTTGTACCACTAATGAACTCTTGCATCCAGCCATGGCAATTTTTCATTTTTTTTTATGTGTCCACCATGGTTGCCTTGATGAGCTCACAATCTATTGGTTTGGCCGGCTCCAATATTGTATCATTAGTTTAAGAAACTAGTTACCTTGGGATGCAGAATCGTTAGTTGCCTTCTTTTTTAGCACCATATTGAAACAAATCATAATTGTACCTTAGTTGCAAAAGTCTTGATACTTTGCTTGAACACGGAGAATCAGGGGTGTAAGAGTTTCATAAAACATAATCATGGTAAGATCCTACATGGAACAAAATGCATCAGTGGATAAGTGCAATTGGCATGTGGCAGAACTGGACTAAATTCAAATAAGAATCTGAACTGAACTAGAATAAAATAACTACCCACCCAAAACAGTTTATGCAAAAATATTTTGCTTTCTATTTTATGAATACATTCAGGGAAGAGAGTATTAGCTTATCTATCGCTCAATAGAATAGATGACTGAAACAACATTCTTTCTGTCTCTCTCCATCTAATAAGATGCTCAAATTAATTTGAGTCGCAGCAAGGGGCAGCTAGAACAGAGCACAAACACGCAAGAACTAGCACTCAACTCGCCATGACATTTTAACACACATATAGAGTGCACGGGCAAGAACTGATGCTACAACATCACTAGTACTAGGACACTAGCATGCAACAGGAAGAAGGAATTAGTTACACTTGTTCTGCATATCTTTACGATAAAGAAAAACAGAGCAAAAAATTCTTTGGAGTCTCGAGTTGCATACTGCTGACCGCCCGCGCGTATCCACAACGGTTGTGTCTTGTTGCCGACCACACAGCTAGAAACATGCCACCGCCGCGTCCACAACTGCAGGTTGATGGTGCATGCTGTCTGCCAACACTCTACTGCTGGAGGTGAGGAGCGGCTCGGCCGACGGCGTATCAAGGAGAGATGGCGGTCACGCGGGGAGGCTGTGATGCGGGCGTCCCTGAACTGGTGTAATTTTTCTTGCCGAGTGAACTACCATACAATATAAAGTCGAACTCTCTCTAACACACATCAAAATATTTTTTCTGGGGGTTCTGTGTGAACTAATGTCAGAATACATAGCGAAATGATAATAATGTATTGATTTTCATATAGGAAACATGTTCTTCTCCAGATGAACTGGTTTTCTAACACATATCGAATTGTTTCCATGTTTCTCTATGAACCGAGGATAGAATAAATAGTGATTTCTCGATGGGTTTGTTGCTAACAAATTACAAAGGAACTAAATACATACTTACAGAAACATTTTTTTCAGATGCATATTTGTTTTTATGGAAATCATAGTGAAAGACATACAAGGGAATGAGAGACAACTAAATACTTTTTAGGTTACTTGCCTTCTAATTGCTAACCTACTCAGAATAGTTTGTTTGTTGCTCTCTTGAATCCTGTTAATAAACCACTAAAATATTTTAGGAAATGGTCAGAGAAATACTCCTAGAATCACAAACACATTGTAGGGCACAAGTCTGAACTGATGTGAATTTTCATTGCCAAACTGTTGTTAAATCACAACGGAGTGAACTACCATATAATATATAGTCGAACTAACACACATCAAAAACTATTTTTTACGGGGTTTCAGTATGAACTAATGACAGAATACACAGCATACTGATAATAATGTATTGATTTTTCATATAGGAAACATGTTCTTCTCCAGATGAACTGGTTTTTCTAACAAACATCAAACTTTCCAATGCTTCTCAGGAAAACTAAACACTATGTTTTGTATGTCTAAAAAGGGGAAAATAGCTATGTTATACCAAATACAAAAAAATGGATTTCTGATAAGCATTTAAGAATAGTAATGATAAGCGCCACACGTTCGGGCGGCTCCCTCCCACCCGAACGACGCCTCCCCCGTCCGTTGACGTGCACGAATCTCGGCGCGCGGGTGGTTGCGACGTCATCAGTTCCCAGTCATTCGGACCAGCCGCCGTCCGCCCGAACGACGGCAACCGCGGCGTCCCCACGTCTCCTTCCAACTTCACCTTACTCGCGCGCAGTTGCCTACGGCATTCATTCCAATTGCCTCCGTTTTGAACTCGAGAGGAGGTTGGAGAAGGAGGAGGTGATTTCGAGGCGATTGCGTCGCGAATCTCGCCGCCGGCGGTGAAGGCGAGTTCCAGCGCCACCGCATTGGAGGGGAGGACAAAGGCAAGTACTCGCAGCGCCCTCTTCTTCTACTTCCTCTCCCGCTCTTTGCTCTGTTTCACGGCGGACCGCCTCCGTTCGTCTTCGTGCTCGTCCCTAGGCGGCGGAGCCGATGCGGATTTCGCCGTTATCGAGCGGTTCAGTGCGCTAGGGTTGGCGTGGAGCACTGCATTTCCACTAGGTTTAGGAATCTCATATATCCCTCGCTTGTTTTAGTTGCCCTAGTTTTGCTCTGTTCCACGGCGGACCGCCGCCGTTTGTCGCCGTGCTCGTCGCTAGACGGCGGAGCCGATGCGGATTTCGTAGTCATCGCGCGGTTCAGTGCGCTAGGGTTGGCGTGGAGCACTGCATTGCCTCTCTGTTCTATCCTGTCATATGCCATGCAATATGGTCATTTTTTACCCCCCAATTTCAGTACGGATGACGCCTGTTGACTTGGTGATGAGCATTTCGTTTCATTGCCCCAAAATTGCCATGTAAAATGCCACAATCAAAGTGTTATGCAACCCTGATTTTGCATGGTTCACTGCTTTAAGTACTATTGCTATTAATGAAAATTGCCATGTTCTAGTCATAATATTTTTTTCTGACTGGTATTATGCCTTTCAATTGCCATGTACCAAAAGTCCATTCTAATTGTAGTTCTGTGTCCCAAAATTGCCATGCCTTTTTACCCCCAATTTTGCATACATGATGCTTACTGCTGTTGATATTTCCCATTTCCAGGAATTGCCATGTACCAAAGTCCATTCTAATTGTAGTTATGTGTCCCAAAATTGCCATGCCTTTTTACCCCCAATTTTGCATACATGATGCTTACTGCTGTTGATATTTCCATTTCCAGGAATTGCCATGTACAAAAGTCCATTCTAATTGTAGTTATGTGTCCCAAAATTGCCATGCCTTTTTACCCCCATTTTTGCATACATGATGCTTACTTCTGTTGATATTACCATTTCCAGGAATTTCCATGTATAGGCATTTTTAAACTATGTCTTATGTCCCTATATTTCCATGTAAAATGCCACATTCAATGCGTTCTGCAACTCTGAAAATTGCCATGTCCAATGACTTTCATAATTTGTTAAACGCTGAAATTGCCATGCTATAGGCCATGCATTCTTTTGCTTTTTATGAAAATTGCCATGTTGACATTACCATTTCCAGGAATCGCCATGTACAGGCCTTTTTTAACTATGTTCTATGTCCCTAAATTGCCATGTAAAATGCCACATTCAATGTGTTCTGCAAATCTGAAATTGCATGTCCAAATGTCTTTTCATAATTTTGTTTTAATGAAAGTGCCATGCTATAGGCCTTGTATTCTTTGCTATTTATGAAAATTGCCATGTTGTAGGGCATGGAATATTGCCATTTCCCCCTGCCTCACATTCTTCAATATTATGAAAATTGCCATGTTTGTGTGCCATGTAATATTTTGCCATGCCCCCTGCTTTCCATTTTCTTAGTACCTGAGCATACTGGCATATCTCCATGTGTATGCGCAACATTATCAACTAATAATCTATGTCCAAATTGCCATGTCCAGAATCATGTTTTTATAGTAAGAGAACCTTTTCACAATTGCCATCCTCATGTTTGTCTATCCTTTAAATTGTGTAATTATCCAGAATCATGCTGCGATCACACGACTCCGACACCGATGATTTCATGGATGCTGATGTCGCTGCTGGGCGGAAGACTAATAAGGTGGTGCCTTGTTTACCTTTATCGTCTCATACCTCATTGCATTCTGTCTTAAATGTTTCCTTTCTTCCTGTTATTGATTGGAAGATTTAATGTGTTGGTCTTTTTCGCAGAAACCACCCCACAACAGGGCTTCACAGAAGATGTTCACAGATGTGGCTAAGGCGTTTGATGACAACCAGAGGAACGCGGTCGTCGACATGGGAATGAGGTCCATGCTGGATGTACAATGTTCAACCTTGGTGAATCCGGTGTGTGATTGGCTTGGTAGCATCTACGAACCCAAGTCAAGGGAATTCATAATTCCCGGCCGGGGGAGGTTGCCACTGGATGAAGATTCCGTGTTCGATACGCTAGGTGTTCCAAGGGGACACATTCTTGTACCTTACAAGGTTGACAACGTTGTGCAAGAGCGCCTTTTCCCGGATATGTTCCCTGACCATGAAGCTATTCCACTGACCAGCACTCTCGCAACTTCGCTTGATGCAACGCGAAGTAGTGGTGATGTTTTCAAGAGAAAATGTCTAATGCTTCTCATCTCGACAGTCTTTGCACCCACCACTTCGACGCGCCCAAGCAACATGTGTTTCCCCATATTGGTAGGTGACTTCCTCTTTTGTAACTATCATTTTTTGCATTGCTTTTTTCTGTTTTTTAAGTGTTTTTTATGTTGATGGTGTATGGCAATTTCAGCATATACTACATGGCAGTTTCAGTACTGTATACATGGCAATTTCAACACTTAGTGCATGGCAATTTTCTAACTCATGCAATTTTGCAACCTACACATTTGATGCATGGCAACTATAGAACATGCTCCAGGGCATTTTTTTGTCTTCACATGAATACATAGCTGCTAGTAACTTGCTAGATTGTTATTGCATCCCATGTTGTATGGCAATTTTACGTTCTCCATTTTTTTGCAGTAAAAATATATACACGTTTCCAATCATTGTTCAATTTATTTTGTCAATCAGGACAAATTATCTGATGTCAAGAACATGAACTGGTGCAAATTTATCGCCGACTTCATTCATGATGCCTTCGCCAAGAAAATGTACCAGAAAGGAAGTCGTCTTTACCTGATGGCAAGTTTACTTGTTGACTGTTTTCATTTCTGTGTTTTGTCCCTGTAATTGCATTTTGCCAAATTTTTCACTTTTCTAAAACATGTGTTCTCTCTGGTGTAGCTTATGTATGTTGACAAGCTTGACTTCTCAAAAGTTAAATTTGGTAATACCGGACCTCCCCGCCTTGTAAAATTTACTGTAGCTGCTTGGAACAATGAGCAAGTCAAAGCAGTACTTACTGCTGACAGGAACACCCACATGTCTTATGGGAAATTGCAGGCCAGTTTTCTTAGCTTTTATGGATGCTATACGAGTGTTTTAATTTTTTTTTGGCACACTTCTCTGACATGTTATTTTTCCTCTTTTTTTTATGTTGGTTGCAGGTAATGGCCAAGCATGCTATTGACTATAGTTTCTTTGGTGGTACTCACGGTTTCTCCAAATGGATGGACGTGCACACAAACACATCTTGCTCCTTGCAGGTAATATGATCTTTTCGACATTTTCTCCATGTGAAAGAATTTTATTGCACGCTTTTTGCGTTACACTCATGTTGCATGGTAATTATAGTTCATTTCAGATGGTAATTTTAATTATGCATAGATGGCAATTTCTGGTTCCTACTACAATACATGGCAATTTCAGAGAATACCTTACGCGTGCTTGCAACCTGACCACACACGCCATTACTAATATTGCTACTTAATGAGTTACATTTTCCCCAATTTCACCCGTATTTTTTGTTGTTCTTTTCTCATATTCAACATGTTCCTTCATCATCTCTCGCAAGTAGAATAGGGAAAATGTGGAGCATCTCATTGGGCGGTTTGCATCCGGAATGTCTGGCCTTATGGGCAATATGGTGCAAGGTTGGACTTCATTGTCCGACAGAGATGGCGTTGAAGCTGCAAGGCAGTTTACTGCTGCTGTTGGCGAACGTACATACCGGCCAACTAGTTGTCACTCACGTCAAGACTACAACATCTCTCAGGAGTTTCCTGACTCACAGGAAGATCTTCATGGTTTCGATATCGATATCCCCAACCCTTTTCATGACCCTGACCCCCCCCCCAAGGTTCGGATCACAACCGCAACGAGGCAAACCCCGATGTCCCTGGTCCAAGCGACAAGAGGGCAAGAGATCATGATCACGTTGAGCAGCCAATCGTTGCCAAGAAGCAAAAGCTAGACCCTGTTGCTGCCAGAAGGAGGTTTGTTCTTCTTGTTTTCAGTAATTCATTATTAAGCAGCTATTATTTTTCTCGATAGCAACTCATTTTTCTAAATGTTCACCGTTTTTTTTGGTTTTGTGTTTTTCTAGCGAGGTGACTGCTAGCGGGGCGAAGAAAACAGCTGACGCAACTTGCAGGTCGTCTGAACGTCTGAAAAAGGCGTCGGTTGTCGCTAATGGTGCTCGTATGGCGACACGATCTTCTCCTCGGGCAGCAACGTCCAACACGGGTGACCCTGTTGATCGTCAAGAGAATTTGAAGGTGGCGAAGAGGTAACATTTTTTCATCTTATGAGCTTGCACCCTTTGTTCAAACACATGGCAATTCTTATACCACTTCCATTGCAGTTTTGTCTAACAAACATGGCAATTACATTTCGTAACCACCATGGTAATTCTTGTTTTAAATCATTTTGCCAGCTAAAACATGTCAAACATGGCAATTCTTGTTATACTCCCCTGGCAATTTCAATATGGCAACCATGGCAAAAATACTGTAGCAAGCATGACAAATTTGCTTCCACGTTACATTTCCAATCACGGTTATGTTTCATTTGCAGATCAAAGAAGCCAGACACTGCTGCTGCTGTAAAACAGAAGAACATCCCACTCAAGAAGATGCCCAAAAAGACTGTGCCAACAACAATTCCAAACAAGCAAGCTGATGCTGACGGAGTCCTACGGGCCAGCAACGTAGATGCTTCTAGCTCTGCTGCTGTTGACGGCCCCACCAATGATTCTGCCAAACATTTAACAGCCGGCTTGGCAGGCGGATCTGGAAGCGATGACTCTGTTTCTGGATTGACGAAGGAGGTTGTGCCAGTTCTGCTGTCAATGCGAGATGCTTTTGCCGCAGCAACCACAACTGATGTACAGAGAGAAACAGGGACTATTGAGAAGACGAAGACGTCAGAGGCCACAGTGCCACCTGTCGCCACTGACCCTGTCATTCCTAAGACGAAGTTGCCAACTGATGCCGCGCCAACTGTCAATCAACTCAAGAAGTTGCCACACGGAGACGCGCCGGAACGCAACAAAACTGATGCTGCCAAGAACAAGTTGCCAAGTGATGTCGCGCCACCAGCCAATGACCCAAAGAAGTTGCCACATGCAGGCGTGCCACCTGCCAATGACCCAAAGAAGTTGCCACACGCAGGTGCTTCGGCACCTTTCAAAACCGATGTTGTATACATACGTGCTTCGACCCTGTTTGACGAGACACTGCCTGTTGCGAGCATTGCCCACACGGAGGAAGCCGATGGTTTTCATGTGCGGAAGAGGAGTACAGGCACCGTTCATGCCGCCCCGGGTGCAGTAGTAGCTGACAAGAATTCCGGCGTCACCTCTCAGGGTGCTAAAAATGCTGTCACTGCCAGGAGAAGCCCACGGAAACACGCTCCAACAACTTCCACCGCGCCAGGAGTTTCAAAAAAACCTGTTGTCCATTCAACAGTTTTACCCACTATTGGGCAGGCTAAAGAGTTTCATTCTGCGCAAGGAGATAAAGTTTCAGACGAAGCTGCCAATGTATCCACCAAGCCCGACGATGTGCCCGACGACCAGACTGCAACCGGCCCTATTTTGCTGACAAAAAAGATTCCAATTGAGGTTGGTGTGCCGTATGAGCCATCTGATTCCTTGACGCAGAAGCTTACAGAACAGAAAAAGTCCCGTGACAGCCGTGTTAATCCTCCTCCGGTCACTGCCCAAACAAGCGAACATGACAATGACATGTATGTGCACTTATCTCCGTTGGATTCCGCAAAAGATCTAACAAGAAATAAGAGAGATGTTAGAGAGAGGCATCCCATGGCTTTTTCTCCACCAAGCTTCGATCTTGGTTTTGATAGTACTCCAGTTGAAGAACCTATCGATGCCATCCCCATCTCCTTTGCTCATCATCAGACCGAGGAAGTTTTGATGGCCCAACCTAATGTGGAAGGTAGAAAGGCTGTCAAATTTGCAGAGCCTTTAGTGCAAGGTATTTCTCCCTCATTTCTGCATGGCAATTCTTTTATCATTGTGTTGGCACTTTCTCTTGCACTAACACGGCAATTTCAGTGTTTTCAACAAGATATATCTTAGTATCTCATAAAGAAAAACTTAAGCAATTTCTGACATGAAAAGTTCATTTCATTCTAGACTTGGCAATTTTTAATCACCCTTGTAATGGCAATACAAGTAACTTACATATGGCAATTTTAGTTATTTTCACATGGCAACTTCAGTAATTCACACATGGCAACTTTAGTGAACTACACATGGCAACTTTTACTACTTGGCACATGGAAGCTTGTCAACAAAATTTCTTCATGCAAACCACTGCCTTCTCACAACATATGTTCTTACCATTTTCACAGAAACACCATTGGAGGTTTCCACTTCAATGGAAGAGCAGCTTCGGAAGATGGATGAAGAAGCTTTGAAAAGGCAATCACTAAACAAGCAAGCGGCCTCAGGGTCATCTGATGTCATTAGCAGTGCAACACCTGGTTCCGTGAAGCGATCGAGAGTGGTTCAAGCTCCAGCAGTGCTAGATTACGATCTCACGGTCAAGGTTACAAAGGAGATGCAGACTTTCTATGACATTGTCAAGCGTTTTGGAGAAGCGAGATCTCAGAACAAACACATGCGGGCTATCAGAGAGTAATACCTTTTTCCAGCCATTTCCTTTCTCAATCTTTCATTGTTTTCTTTTTCTGCCGCACTACATGTGCTTTATATACATGTTTTTCAAACTAGTTCTTGCTTGGACAGAACGAAGATCATAGAGTGTTCAGCAACGTACGTACTTGTGGGAGAGCTAGCTGATGCTATGAAGCCAACTGGCAGATTGCAGACAAATTTGGTAGCATGTGGCATAGATTATATCAACAAGTGCATGGAAATAGATGTTGACAAGATCATCATGCCGTACGTGGTTACAACGAATATTTGGGTCAGTGATTACTTCAGCAAAGTTCTTAGGAGCCATTTCGCGCAGTCAGGCGATTTCAAATTGACGCTCAAGAAATACTTGAGTCCCCTTTTCCCCATTAGTGCATTTTTACATCCATTTATTGCAAGCAATTGCAGCTTTCTTTTCTGGATGGCAACATCAACACAACTCACATGGCAATTTTTGATCATCCTGCATGGCAACATCATCAAACCTCACATGGCAATTTTAGCCTTACACACTAGGCAATTTTATATTAGTTTGGCAATTTCAAATGCATATAGATGGCAACTTCTAATTTATTCAACATTTTGTTACAAATGGTGTAGCTTCTTCACTTTTCATCCTAATACTTTTTATACCTCGCAGATCATGTTTGCAATGTACCAGGAGCTGACCCCCGAAGACCCAAAGGATAAAAGTGGTCATTTCTACACCATTTGCTTAAATCTGAAGAGCCAACGTTTTGAGGTGTTGGATTCTGCGCGCGGCGATGACGATGCGACTCTTCACTCTCACTACGAGTATTTAATTGACAGAGTGAAGGAAACATGGGCTCAGCACTATGGAACATCAAGGGTCCAGATCAGCCACTGCCCAACACAGTACATTAAGAGCACGCAGCAAGAAAATACGTAAGTCACCATATTCGTATAGTTGTCACTGGTACAACCTTTTTATGTTGTGTTTTTCTCATGAGCTTGTTTGTTTCTGACATGTTTTCATTGCTATTTTTTGTTCTGTTTTTGTTCGTGCAGCCGTGATTGCGGCTTCTTCATGTTCGAGTATCTTGCACATTGGGTGGGACGCAAGGTCCCCGTTGTCACATCAGAATATGTGTCTGCTCTCAGGAAGGTCCTAACTTTCAACTGGGTGACAAACACGGATTTCAACAAGGGAGCTGGAGCCAGGGAGTTCATTGAGGATGCTGTGAAATCGGTTGGGAAGAAGTATAAGTGAAGCCATCATTGGATCTCTATGCGACCTTGTCGTACCTTACATTCCCATGCGGTTGAATGTAAGGTATGCTCTTGTCACTCGTCGCAGAACTTGTGTTTTTCACTTTGACAGAAGACTACCTTTTTATTAGGCATCGATGAATTGTGTTGTTTCAGTTTGTAAATTTGTGTCATCGTGATGTACTCACTTAATTACCATCTGCTGTCGTTATGTACATTATGTGTGCTGAACCAAGTCCACTTTGCTTTTGTCACTTTTTTCCTTACATTTGAATTACATTATAGTACTACTGACAACTTATTTTGAATTTTTGCCATTTCCAACCTACCTTTGGAATGGAAAAGAATACACTTAGTAACCAGCACTTGGCAATTTTAAGTCATTCTGGTTGGCAACATCATCCCAACTCACATGGCATTTTCTAGTCATTCTGCACGGCAACATCATCACAACTCACATGACAAGTTTTAAGCATTCTACTTGGCAACATCATCACATCTCACATGGCAATATTAGCCAAACACACTAGGCAATTTTAGTAGGCCATGTCATATCCCACCTTTATAGTTTCCATAAAACTGATAACTAGCAAATTCATACGGCAAACTCATTTATAGCAATCAACTAGAGATGGCATTTCAAGTTTAAACGACAAATCAACATACGAAAACAGTAAGTAGTATGTAAAACACAATCCTACAATCTCAATGGCATTACATTTGTTTTTTCATTCATCATTGCTGTTCATTTCCTGATGTACTAGCTGCCGTCTTCTTTGTCTTTTTTGGCTTGGGCTTCTTGTGATTTGCTTGGATTTCCAGCCCGAATTTGTACCTTATTTCTTTTGGACGGCCTTTTGTGGTTGATTGCGGCGGGTTTCTAACTTGTGCTTGAGTGTTTGATGCCCCCGAACCAATGTCCGAACTGGCTGGGGACGGACCTGTCGATGCAGCAGCAGAAGCAGATGCAGCAAGCGGGTTCTTGTGAATCGCTGCCTCAAGCTTTCTGTTCCTAATCGCCTCAAGTTCCCTCTTCAAAGCCTTGGTGTGTCTTTCTACATCCTTGCTCATTTCGTCACAGTTGCAAGCTTCGTCTGCTATTTCCGAGAAATTCTTTGTCATGACAACACGGCGTATCGCCGGCATACTCCCTTCTGGCCTTTCATCGTGCACTGCAAGGACTGCTTGTGTGGCACGCGGAGCAAATGCATCATCAGCGTCCCACGTCCACCTTCGGTGTATGAAATGTCGTGGCAAGTGCACCACCGAATTGACATCCATGACTCTCAATATGTGGCAGCACACTATGCCGTCTCTCTCAAATTTGCAGCACTGGCAGTAGTACTCCCCCAAAGGTATGTCTGCTTTGACATAGTAAGTCCATCTCTTGTCTTGTGCTCTTTCTTGTGACGAGTCCACCACGTAATTCTGCCCTCTTCTCTGTTCTTCATATTCCTGTTCAGGGTTGTAGGGGATAACTGACACTTTGTATATGAATTCATCGATCCTGACCGCGGTGTACAACGTTGATTTTTTTAGTTCTTGCTGAAACCTGTATATTTGGCACGAACGACATGAGTTTAGTTTAGTTTTACAATACATATTGACATGTTATTTTCATATCAATTTCTGCGTTAACGATCGGTACATTAAACCCTACTGTAATCTGCAATCCATATTATATTAATCACACATGGCAATTTGCATTGAACACACATGGCAATTTGCATTGAACACACATGGCAATTTGCATTGAACACACATGGCAATTTCATTTGAACACACATGGCAATTTGCATTGAACACACATGGCAATTTGCATTGAACAAACATAGCAATTTCACAAGTACCCCCAGCATTGAGCACACATGGCAATTTGCAATAAACAATCATGTCAACCACCAGTACAACAGGATGTCAATTTATATCAACCCACCATGACAATTTAATACATAGCAGCAAGGCACCAAAATTAATAACCACAAATCTTTCTTAATTTTGCAGTACTTACTTGTAAAAGAGCTTTCGAGTGTAAATCTTGCTCATTTGCCTCTCCATTGGTTTGTACGTTGTCATCTTTTGAACTTTCAGTGTTGTATTCGCCTCCTCTTGTAGCTCCTTCCCAAGTATCTTCTCTTGTATTGCATTGTACTGTTTTGCAAACATCAAGAGGGAGCTCCCCGGGCTTACGTACCTCTTCAGCACAGCGTTGAAACCCTCGCTCCGCTGTGTTGTTTGTAGGAATGGAAAGAAACACTGCATGAAATACGCGGGCGACCAAAATGTGCGTTTCTCCCATAGGTTTTGAAGCGTCTCATTCTCTTGCATGTTGTATTTTTCTATCATCTGCAACCAGCTCCTCTCAAACTCCTCCGGGTTCAAACTGTGGTCCACGCATAACTCGAAGGTTTGGTGCAACTCTGGGTTTGCGGCGAACACCGTCCCAAGTGTTTCTTCTGCCTTGTTGAATATATGCCACCTGCAGTGTCTATGGATTGCCAGCGGGAAAATGGCATCAATTGCACCCCTCATTTCAAAGTCTTGGTCAGTAATAATGTTCATTGGAGCTAGGTCGTCCATACAGTCTAGGAAAGTAGTGAACAACCACTTGTAACTTTCGAGTTTTTCATCCCTTACAAATCCACATCCAAACTGCAAAGACTGATTGTGATTGTTGATTCCAATGAACGGAGCGCAAGGCATTTTGTACATGTTTGTCAAGTAGGTCGCGTCAAACGATATGCAATCGCGATAGTGCTTGTACGCTCTGCGGGCCTTGTCATCGATCCAGTACATGCTCCTGACACGGTCCTCATCGTCAAGGGCAATCCTGTAAAAGAAATCTGGATCCTCTTTTTCTTTCTCTTTGAAGTACACCAACGTTTGTCCTACATCTGTTAGTTTCAGTTCTCTTCGGAATTTGGCTTTCAGGTTGGTGACATCTTCGATTATGTACGGCAGACTGCCTAGCTTCGCACCGCTATTGCGAATCAAGGCGAGAATATGCACAATTTTTGCTGTAGGGACATTGCACTCGAACAGCATCCGTACGAAACCTTCCTCATGTTTGGTGAACCCACGATGTGCACTCAAGAACTTCACGAGCTCAAACTTCTTTATCAATTCATGGTTATGCTCGTCTTCGTACTCCATGACCACGAACCACGCGCCTTTCTTGAGCAGCCTCATTCTTGCCTCACAATCATTTTTCTTGACGACGCCCCTTTTGCATTCTGCAGCAACTTTGCCATCGTCTTTTGCGGTACCTTTCTTATTTGATCTTGCCTTGTGGCATCTGAGTTCACCCCTGGAGACTTCCCCTGTTTGCACTTTGCGCCGGTACTCTATGTTCACCGCAAATCCATTCTCCATTGCGTAGCTTTGGTAATATTGCTGAGCAGCCTCAAACGTTTCAAACTTCATTCCAACAGTTGGCGGAGGAATGGCCTCAATACTTGCTTGCTGAACTTCTTGGTCACCCGCTGCTTCTTGATGATCCTGTGTTTCCATGGCAGGCTCCTCTTCTTCGTCCACTAAAACTTCTGTACTGCCATCTGCCACTGCTGTGTCATCCCCGTCCATTGAATTGCACTCCAATGTCACGGATGCAGAAGAAGGTTGATGATGTACTTGTTGCGAATGCTGCGACTTGTTGGACATTGCTTGAACCTGGTTGTCGCCGCCCCTCACCATGTTGGAATGCCCTTCAGGCCCTGCAAGTAAGTTTGATGATTACACGTTGTTCAACATTCTATTTTTTGCAATCGGCAGTTTTACTGAATTACAGGTGGTAGTTATATACACGCACACACGGCAACTGTAGTTTCACACACATGGCAAGTGTATCACATATGCCAAGTGCAGTCTATGACTATACTATTAAGAAACATGGAAATTTCAACTGCACAAGAGAGTTTCATATCAATAGTGTTGGCAATTCCATTCAGTTGCACATGGCAATTTTAGTACTCCCCAGATGGCATTTTATGTTTATCACAGATGGCAAAGGTACTAATTAGTAGATTACAAGACATGGAAATTTTCAATGTATATGTCAGTTTTCACATAAGTTGTTGTAGCAATCCAATACACCTACACATGGCATTTCAACAATCCACAGATGACATTTTCTCTCTAACACAGATGGCAAGATTAGTATTTTTCTATATTACAAGACACGATCAGTTCTAATAACATGCGACAGTTTCACATAATTAGAGGCGGCAATTCCATTTACATACGCATTACAATTCTAGATCAACATAGATGGCATTTTCTTTGCATCACATACGGCAACTATAGTTTGACAACACATATGCCATTTCTTATTTGTACAACTCAAAAAATACGCCATTTCTTCAGTGTGATTGAGTAACATTTTTTTCCTGTTGTTTTTTGGCTTATGGCATGCCAACTACTTCCCTACTTGTACGTTCACATTACGGTTTGGGCATGAGAAAAGTTCTTCATGGCCCATTTTATCATCTTACCCATTGAAGATCTTGCCTCCGCACCCCTCAGCATCGAGCTACTTATTTCACCAGAGTCTGTACAAAAAAGGTATTTTCGATATGTTTCAACTATCATCGCACGTATATGTTTTCAATTACACTTTTCTAGTAGTAAGACTGTGAAATTTTCAGTGATTTAAACATTAACAAAGACTTAAGTAGTTTCAAATGTAAGGAAAATTTCATTACATTTTGACCTTGCAATTTTAATCACCTTGTCATGGCAACTTCAGTACTTGACACATGGCAATTTCAGTGAATTTCACATAGCAAATTCAGTAATTGACACATGGCAATTTTACTAAACTTCACATGGCAATTTCAGTTACATAAATATGACACCTACTGATTGAAACCACAGATGGCAATTATATTTTTTTTACAAAATAGAAAACATGCAAGCGTGTCTCAAAGTTTACACTTACCAACATTTTGTCCATCGCTGTATGGCCTTTGGTTATTGTCAATTTGACAACTTGCTTGCCAAGGAAGTGTGCCCAATGAAGCATTTTCAAAGGGTACTGCCTGCATGGTTTGTAGTAGCGGCAACAAAGGCCCCGAACCCATTAAACATGCATAGTCTTGTGGATCCCATTCTTCCGGGGCTGACTCCCTACGCAGCCACTCGTCTGCCTCATCCCCAGAATCCATGTTCTTTTTTCTGCATTGTAAACAATCAACAAGTAGCTAGTTGGCAACAGCACAAGAAGTTGGATGGCAACAACATAAGGTGTTAGATGGCAACAATTTTAGTAGTTGGTCTCACATGAACAAATTTTATTCAGGGGATATCTAGATAGTTGTTTTTTTGGCTTCTATCATATGGAGTTTTGGATGGCAACAATATAAGTAGTTGGATGGCAATTATTTAGTGGATTTTCCTTCCTTACAACAAATAAGCAATTGCTTGTTAAATTTTCCAATGGAATGAATGACAACAATTGGATGGATGGCAACAATACAAGGAGCTGTTTGGCAACATCAGAAGTATTTGAATGGCAACAGTACAAGGGGTTGGATGGCAACAACTACACCAGTTCTTGGATGTCAATCCGCCTCCAAGAACAAATTACCAAGATTTCCAAGCTTTTCTACGGGGTGGCAACAAGAACTAATCTAGGATGGCAAGTACGACTGCCGTACCTCGGTTCTTCGGCGTATCCATCGGCGGCGTAGCCCTTCTCCTCTCGGCAGCGAGGGATGGATCTGCGCGGCGGCGGAGAAGAAATTGCCGCCGCAGTGGATGTGAGATCGCTGGCGCGCGGGCGTTGGAGTAGGGGAGGGGGCGACGGCGAGGCTCGAGCTGGGAGGAGGCGGGCGAGGGTCGTTTGGGCAGTGGCGCTGGTCGTCCGAACGAAATCGTTCGGGCCGAGGGAGGCTGGCCCGAACGTTCGGCAGTTATCGCCGTCCTTTAAGAAAGCACATGTGGAGCATCAATGTTTGCACAAAAGTAGCATGAAATTGAATGGAGCAAAAGCATGCCACAAGTGAAAATATGTAGCAGCAGTACCTAAAGATCCTCCTCTCAACGTTTTTGTACAGGATGCATCTTCCCTGTGAGTTCAGATATTGGAGACCACTCTGTTCAATTAGCGACAATTGCACACATGCTCACATGCCATAAGAGATACGGGATCAGAAGGGAAGGAGCAAACCTTTCTTTCTCTGTTTTCCCTTCTCACTCCACCTCCAATTTAGTTCCTGACTCGCTTCACCCCCTTCCAAGTTCCAAGATGATGGAGGTCAAACTAGGATAAGTTCTCAGCAAGGAACCGCCAGTGCAGTTCAGCGGAGGAGGAGATGGTGTCTATTTTATTTGGAAGGGAGGAAGGGATGCTGGATCGATTCAGTCAAGAACGGCTCTGCTCCATGGGGCAGAAGAGCTCGCGGCGGCTGGGAGTTGGAGGCGTGTGGGCATCTAGGTGTGGAGGCGCACGGCGGCTTCCGGTGGTGGAGGTGCGCCGGCGTCCGTGGGTGGAGGCGCGCCGTTTCCCCTAACACGGCAGTGCTTGAAGCCCTCGGAGCGGATGAACAGGGTGACGAGCGCCACGCGGACGAGCCCATGGCCTGCAGCGACCAGGGATTGTGGCGCGCGGTGGAGCAGGACGGCGGCGCAGTGGTGCGGCGGCTACTGGCGAAGGGCATGGATCCGACGCACGGGGAGGAGGTAGGGCGGTGGGAAGTGGGGAGGCGGCGGCTGCTGACCGGGGATCCAGCGAAGACGCATCGCGGGGCCTCCGGCGGAAGAAGCCAAGTTAGAGGGGGAGTCTGTCGACGGGATCGAGACGGAGGAGGTTGGAAGTTCGGAGCGGCTTTTGTCGGGACCGAGCGAGACGGGGAGGTGGGAGAGAGCAATCGGCACCCGTCCTCCGTTGCACGTTAAAAAATGTTTGAAAAAATTCAAAAAAAATTAGTGTATTAACACAACATCAATGTACATATGTTGTTTTAAAATTTCAGCTCTAAAGTCTTAATAAATTTTAATAAACTAAAAAGACAAATCTGACTACAAATAGTGACACTATTTTAGTCAGATTTGTCTTTTTAGTTTCTCAAAAAAATTTAGGACTTTGGAGCTAAAATTTTGGGACAACATACATTGATGTTGTGTCAATACACTAAATTTTTTATTTTATTTTTTCTAACATTTTTTAATGTGCAACGGAGGAAGGGTGCATCGATAGCACCAATTGACCGGGTGCACCAGATACGTTCTCGGAGGTGGGAAACTGTTTGGGGTGGGTCGACTAGTACCGGTTCGCGGGGAGGTTGGCCATCGATCGGACCTTTACACGAGCTGATGTAATAGAATAATATTCTATTACATGTACCATCGATTGGACTTTTATAGGAGCTAATATAATAGAATAACTAGAAAATACCCTGCGCGTTGTTGCGGGAATCGATTGCAATAAATTTTGAATAATTGGACTTTATGTAACATGAGAAGTTGAATTAATAATATAAATAAACTAAAAGTAAAAAAATGCATGTTATGTGTTATATTTTATTATTATATCATTAAAAATATCTATTGAATATAAGTGCAATAATATAGTGGAAAAGATTTTCAAGCATGTGTTTTTAGGGGTGATTTTCATGCATGTTGAGTGAAGCTTTGATGAGGTGGCATGTGTGGTGAGACGAATGTGTGCATTAGATTAACTAATAATAAAAAGCTTATTCTCATGCATATTGAGGTGGACCTTTGATGAGGTGGCATGTGTCCATGGTAAGAGAATTGGTGTAGTGGGGAGCAACTTCTTAATAATGTTAGATATCTATTTATTATATACTTAAAACGATAGAAAATGAACGATTATGATTTGTGCTCTTAAAACTAAGGAGGTGTTTGTTTCGGGATTTTTTGCCTGTAACCTGTTTACACCGTAAACGAAAAACGTTTCGGATGTTTGGTACAATCTCGTAGTAATCGTTTTACTCTGTAAACAGATTCGGTCTAGCCATCCATCGATACAACCCATCTCCCACCGGCAACGGTTCCTTTACCGTGGCCTCGTTCGCCCCCATTCTCGAGCGATCCTCCTCTTCCAGTGATGCCGCCGTCGTCCTCACTTCCGGTCCAGCACCACCACCTGTTGGGAAACGTAGTAGAAAAAAAAAATTTCGGCCTACGAATCAAGAACCCAAGATCATCCAAGAAGATTACATACAAGGTTTTTAGGTCATGGCTCACCAACCGATGTAGCGGAAGTAGAGTTGGTGAAGCTCGTGGACGTAGTGGAAGTAGATCTCGCAAGTTCTCCCACGAACAGTCCCTCGATCAATCCCACGAACAAGTCCCGCGATCTAGTCCCACAGACAAGTCCCATGAACAAGCTCCTCGAAGAAGGGTCGAAGGTACGACTCCTCCATTAGTATCCACACATCCCGTAGCAGCAATCCAGCAGCGCTCCGCCGTCCAGAGATGAACGCCACTGAGAAAACTAGAGGGAGAAAACCCTAACGGATTCCGATCTAGAACAGCGTCTAAATCGGGGTCTAAAAGTGGAGCAACGGGGTTTAGAGGAGGGAGGGTGGCGCATAGGCCTTGGGGACAAGTTGTGCTGCGCCCCCCACCCCTCCCCCACATTATATAGGTGGCCAAGAGGCCCTTGGGGCGCAATAAGGGGGGTGGGGAGTCCAACTTGGACTCCCAAACCTCCCAAACCTTCCCATCGGAAACCTGCCATATTGGAGAGTTGGACTTTCCACCTGGACGGGGATTCCTTCCCCTTGGTGCGCCCCCACCCCTTGGCCGGCCAGGGCAGCCTAGGTGGCTTGCCCCCCAAGGCTAGGGGCGCAGGGGAGTGGTTGGTACTTCCCGGAACCTTCTGGAACCTTCCATGACCTTCTAGAAGCTTCCAGGACCTTCCGGGACATACCGGGACCGTTTCGGGACATTTCGGACTCTTCTGGAGCACTTCCAGGACCTTCCGAGACCGTTCTCGGACGTTCCGGAGCCATCCGGATAGTTGCCAAGACCATCCGAGTTACAGTTTAAGCCACCGGATGACCGCGAAGGTTGTCGGGACGCCCAGCGATTATCCGGAAACTATTCCGGTTGATCCAGGACTTCCCCAGTACCATTCTCATATGTTCCGGAACCACCTGGGACTACTCCAGAGTGATCCGGACATAACATTAAATACCCAGAACTACTTCTGGTGCCCTTATGAACAATTCCATAAATCTCCGGAATTACTTCCGGTACCCGTATGAACTATTCTGCTTTGCTTCCACTAAACCTTCTACCATACTAGTATTCTAACAGACTACTTCTCGTTAAGTGTGTGACCCAATAGGTTCGGTATAATGCGGACATGACTCAGAACATCTTCCGGACATAGGTCAACAGCCTTTTTTCAATAGCCAATAATCAACAGCGGAGCCATGGACACCCATGTTGACTCCCGCACATACACGAAGAAACTTCGAGTGAACCATTATGTTTAGTCATGTACCATTCCCTTTGCTTCGCGATATATGACAAAGTTAGAGGAGAGAAGTTTGGCACCCATGTGCAACAACTTTTGAACACAATCCACTCGTTATCCTCTTTGCTCGTTTGTCCCTTTTCTCGTTATCGTATTCCGGTATCCCCGTGACTGAATCACAATGCGTCTGGCCAGACTATAATGGATACCGTCATACCGAGTGGGCCCTAAGTGAATATCTTCTTCATCGTGAAGGAGCAAATCCCATTCTTGAACTATCACAGTCACTAGCCACACCATCTGACATACCCAGAACTTATTTTACTACTTCCCATTTACGGGAGGATTCATCTAAGAACCAAAGCATGTCTTCCTGTGTGAAGCAACTCGATACTCTCATGGTCTAAGGAATTACGTATATGATAACATTTCATGATATGACTTATAACGTAGTTACGATGTGATCTCTAAGTATATCATTCAATACTGGGGTCGGTTCAACATCATTGTTCTGCTAACAATATGTTCCCATTGCTACTGACATCCTTGTTACAAGAACAATGTCCATGATTAAGAAAACGTAATCATCAGTTAGCACATGAGCTGGTCTTAGAGGCTAAACCAGGAACTCTTGGTGTTTACATTTCCACACATGCAAATGAGTTTTCTTCTGAATCTCACAGTCAGGGTCATTGCAATTATAGCACAGAAATATAAACATTAATTACGAACGTGGAAATATATATAATAACATTTTATTATTGCCTCTAGGGCATATTTCCAACAGTCTCCCACTTGCACTAGAGTCAATAATATTATCAGTGCTTGAGCACTTTACACCTATGGCATACCGGTGTAAAACATGCTTCATTTGTGGTATAGACTTCATCATCGGATCTGACGTTTCAGGCCCGTTTGTATCTTGCATATGTTCGCGTTTTCACGCTATCATAAAATTCACTAATTTTATCAGTTTAGCTTTGTATATGTTTGAATCATTTGGTAGGACCTTGGTTCCTTAGAATAAGTCATGAAATCATTCATCAATGTTCCATGAGTTTCAAGCATCTAGGAAACCATACCATGTTCATAAATGAACTGATGATTCAAAATACCCTCCCTTGTTACTTCTTTAAGCAACAATGTACTTAGCCTCTGTTATAGAATTCGCCACAGTATCTAACTTAACACAGTTCCATCATACTGTGCCACCCTTACGTGTGAAACACATAATCCCAATTAAAATCGAAAATCGATCGGAGTAAGTATGAAGACTGAATTGGTGTAACTGTTTACATCAAAATTCAGCTGGTGTAACTTGTTACAACGAGCTCTTCATTATCTCCATTTTCCGAGAAACATATCTTATCTATCATAAGTTTAACTTTTCACTGTTTGTCCAATGATAAACATATTGATCACTTTGGTATCTTGCTCATAACCTTTTGAAGCACTGGACATATCTGGTCGTTTTACATATTATGGTGTACATGATTAATCCAAACACACGGGTGAGTGGAATTCAATTCACGTGTTTTTGCTTATCTGTGTTCATCAACACCGATTTATGCAAACAACTTTTCACCACGATTTCGGCAAGAACATGTTTCTTGGCATTTCATACTAAACTACTTTAGTATCATGTCAATATGTAGTGTTGGCTTTAGCATGATCAGGCACTTACTATCTTCATAGATCACTATGCTCAATACTAATGCTATATCAGCCCAAGTTCTTCAACTGAAAACTATTTCCAATGAAGTCCTTATTCGTGTCAAGAAATTTATATCATTTCTAATCAACAATATGTCATCTACATAAGGTTTTAGAAATATTATTCAGCTCCCACTTACTTTCTTGAATATTCAAGCATCTTCGTTATTCCTGATGAAAACAAACTCTTTTGGCAATTTCATCACAACGAAAATTCCAACTCCATTATGCTAGCTCCAGTCCATCACTGGATATCCAAGGCTTGCATCTATTTTAGCATCCTTTGAATCGACAAAACATTCCGGTCGTATCACGTATACGTCCTTTGTTATATTTCCATGTAGGAACTTTGTTTTGACGTTCATTCTACCATATACTATAAATGAGATATGTAGTAATTGCTAGTATAACCCGAACTGACTAAAGCATTTCTACGGTCGACACTATTTCGCCGTAGTCAACCTTTGAACTTGCTAGAAAACAATTTTTCCAACGAGTTGAGCTTTATGGATAAAACAATTTCATCCGAACCAATTATAGATCCATATATATATTCTTCAGACTTTTAGTCTTTCCGAGGGTCTACCAAGTTCAAAACTTGACTTACTTCCATGGATACTATCTCAGATTATTTGGTATTTAGCCAAATCCCGGAGTCAGGGCCCATCAACGCTTCTTTGTATATCACAGGTTTATCATTGTCGAACAACAATATCTCGTTTTACATATCATGAATGTTTGTACGATTTTTGTCTAACCTGTGTGGTTCAGCTGCGCACTCCTCTGAAGATTCAACAATCTTTGACAAGTTGCATTGTCCTCCCACTCACTCTTTTGTAAGAAACTATTTTTCTTCAAAACACATTGTTCTTAACAGCAAACAGTTTTGCTTTTGTGTAGTGATAGAGGAATACCAAAACTTTTGGCATAACCTTAACAAAGTAGCACTTATCTGATTTGGGGTTTTTGAGTATGTCAAACATATGCCTCATATACCCAAATTTTAAGAAAAGACAACATGGTTTTAACAGTCCATACCACATCTAATATGGTGTCATTTCAACAGGTTTGATGGTGCTCTTTTCAGTGTAAAAGCCGTAGTCACTAACGCATAACTTTAATAAGTATAATGGCAAATTGATAAACGTCATGTTTGATCTTACCGTGTCATACATGGCTTGATTACATCTCTCGAACATCTTACTCATAGTGATGTTCCGGGAGACGGAAGTTATGACACTCTTCACAACTCATCAGACGTTCGCTAAACTTGTAACTCAAATATTACTTTCTACAATCTAATTTGCAGAAGCTTTATTTTCTCGTTACAATGAATTTCTATTTCACTCTAAAATTCCTTGAACATTTCAAAGATTTCAGACGTATGTCTCTATTGAACAGATATCCACATATGTACTTCAACTCATGAGTGAAGATAGGGAATCCACTGCACACAACTACACTTATTAGACTACACACATCATCATGTATGATTATCAATGGTTTAGTTGCCCGTTCATGTATGACCTATCAACGGTGTTTTAGTCACATTACTTCGAGACAAAGATCGCAAGCGTCAAGTGATTTCATAATCATATGACTCGAAAGTCCATCACTTATGGAAATTCTACATGCATTTTATGTCACTTGTGATAAACGGCAGTGCCACATCTATGTGGTATTTCTGTCAGTCTTGCGACGTTTAGCGTCAGTGTTATGGATGTTTAGCATTATTATCAAGATTCATAACATACAACCTATTCACAATAGAAGTATGTCCTTTATGTTATTCATAGCTTTGAACAACTCTCTTGCAATAAACATGATTCAAAAATGATGTTTTGCAACAAGGCTAAAGTGTAGTAACAATTTACTCAACTCTAAAATGAATTATGAAGATAATCATAGAGTCAACACACGGTATAGTAAACCTTTTACCGTGTTCCCGAGCGTGTCAAAACTCATCATTAGCTAGTCATAAAGGCCATAGTATTTCTTGCATCGAGTTGCAACAATATGCAATCGATGTGATATTCCGGTGATCAACAGTTTAATCACAATATTCAGAATCCACAATTAATTGTTTAATCATGATTCCCAAGAATTACATCTCTTGACCAGCAATGAATTCATCTATAACTCCGTATGACTATCATTTCTGAGCTGGCTATTCCAGTCTTCTTTTGTTTTGCCTTTATACGTATCATAGTTCTATTTCCAATGTCACTCCTACTCACAGAAGCTCACATATGATCAAGGATGGCGCAGGCCATGGACTTTCCGGCGTGTAAGTCTTACTAACACCATATGGAACTTCCTTTCCCTTAATCCACATCATCATATGATAGGTGTTCTTCTGGATCCCACACTTATCAGTTTTGTTTGAGCATAATGAACATTGTCACTAACGCTTACAATCAGACATTGTACTAGATATCTTATATCCTACATCAATTGTCGTATCACTGAAAACAATTTTTCAGTTCCATGAATATAACATAACTATCCCAAACGTTTCAAAGTTCGGGTTTCATGGTGATTACGACAATACACTTAGCTGTGGTGGAATTCTAGCCTTTTGGATTATGTACATAAGTCACATCATCCATTGCATTAGCGGGAGAGCATCGAAAATTAGCGATAGCACATGGTCCTTCTCGGCACTATTGAGGATAGTCCTCACAATACGGTACCAATCGTAAAGTTTTTACCAGATAATACAGTTAATCAAAATCAATTGGGAAGGTGGTAACGCGAGCCATTATTCTACAACGATAATGCAAATACTAAGACTTTGTTCATAATTAAGTTGCACTTGTGATTAATCAATTTAATTACTAAGTGCGCTCCCACTCAGATCAATATCTCTCGTAATTGATGCTGGAGTGATTCAAGATCCGACCCAATCGTCCGCCATTGATGTGACATCACTGATGACTTAGATTGGACCGGTAGGCCAACTTGCCAATCACAACACATGTGATTCTTGTTCATCTTTCGACGGGCGTGTTTCGGTAGCAAACTTTTATCCAAACCGTCAAGACAACCAAGTGTAATGCGCTGTGTGTTCTTTTAACACACCCGCCTTTTATGCGTCACACACGTGTGCACCCATGTGACATGACCTGCTCCGATGTGAAACATAGTATAGACGGTGCTACAGTTGGAAGAACACTATCAACTTGATATTGTTTTGCGAGAGATCACCCTAATAAAATACGACTACCGCGCATCAAACAAGGGTGCAACAAAGGGATAAACATCACAAGCAGTTCATAAAATTATGTGATATAGTATAGCCCTTTGCTTCGTGAAGTCTTCATTGTCTTCACGTCGTCGTGGTTGAAGTCACCGTGTCCACCAACTTTGTCCTTGGCGCCGGGAACATCACCACGGCTTCCGGCATGTGCGTCGGGGTCCACCTCCGCATCGTAGATCATCACCTTTGCATCTATCTATTGCTTTGCCTCGAGCTAATAAACAGTTCTGGCACGCAGGCCATAATTAAGTGACAATCATATGACTCCAGTCATCATGCCGTACCACGACACGCAGGTCGCGAATAAATATTACATAACATATAGCATCTCATACAAACACATTGCAAATCTTGAAGGCTATACCACATCACATGCATACTCTGCAAAAACGAGTTAGATCGCCATCTACACGGGTTGTTGCAACTTTTATCGTGGTTGTTAAGCAGGTTTACAAGGCAAACGAGAAACCCTAGACAAAACAAAACACGATACTTCTTTTGCTGCTAGTTTAACATACGGGGTGCGTGTAGCAACTAATGCCACAAGCCAAACTTCGTTCAACGCGTGACCCCCGTGTGGATTTGAGTTCATAAAATCCACAAGCCCCTCCATGTTAAATCTTCTATTGCGAGATTAAGATGAGATCCAAGGAGTTTGATGTAGACCATGATCAAGGCAACCAGCATACTGAAAGCAGCATAGAGGGATCGATGGAAAACTCAATCCTTGTAGCAAAACCTCAACTTGCCATCAAGCATAGAAAAAATCACATGATAGGGAAGCAACAAGAAAATCAATGCCTCATATCACACATATGATCTACCTAAACATGCATCTAATCAAGGATCGCTCTGATACCACTGTTGGGAAATGTAGTAGAAAACAAAAAATTTCGGCCTACGAATCAAGAACCCAAGATCATCCAAGAAGATTGCATACAAGGTTTTTAGGTCATGGCTCACCAACCGATGTAGCGGAAGTAGAGTTGGTGAAGCTCGTGGACGTAGTGGAAGTAGATCTCGCAAGTTCTCCCACGAACAGTCCCTCGATCAATCCCACGAACAAGTCCCGCGATCTAGTCCCACGGACAAGTCCCATGAACAAGCTCCTCGAAGAAGGGTCGAAGGTACGAACCCTCCATTAGTATCCACACATCCCGTAGCAGCAATCCAGCAGCTCTCTGCCGTCCAGAGATGAACGCCACTGAGAAAACTAGAGGGAGAAAACCCTAACGGATTCCGATCTAGAACAGCGTCTAAATCGGGGTCTAAAAGTGGAGCAACGGGGTTTAGAGGAGGGAGGGTGGCGCATAGGCCTTGGGGACAAGTTGTGCTGTGCCCCCACCCCTCCCCCACATTATATAGGTGGCCAAGAGGCCCTTGGGGCGCAATAAGGGGGGTGGGGAGTCCACCTTGGACTCCCAAACCTCCCAAACCTTCCCACCGGAAACCTGCCATATTGGAGAGTTGGACTTTCCACCTGGAGGGGGATTCCTTCCCCTTGGTGCGCCCCCACCCCTTGGACGGCCAGGGCAGCCTAGGTGGCTTGCCCCCCAAGGCTACGGGCGCAGGGGAGTGGGTGGTACTTCCCGGAACCTTCTTGAACCTTCCATGACCTTCTAGAAGCTTCCAGGACCTTCCGGGACATACCGGGACCGTTTCGGGACATTCCGGACACTTCTGGAGCACTTCCAGGACCTTCCGAGACCGTTCTCGGACGTTCCGGAGCCATTCGGATAGTTGCCAAGACCATCCGAGTTACAGTTTAAGCCTCCGGATGACCGCGAAGGTTGTCGGGACGCCCAGCGATTATCCGGAAACTATTCCGGTTGATCCAGGACTTCCCCAGTACCATTCTCATATGTTCCGGAACCACCTGGGACTACTCCAGAGTGATCCGAACATAACCTTAAATACCCAGAACTACTTCTGGTGCCCTTATGAACAATTCCATAAATCTCCGGAACTACTTCCGGTACCCGTATGAACTATTCTGCTTTGCTTCCACTAAACCTTCTACCATACTAGTATTCTAACAGACTACTGCTCGTTAAGTGTGTGACCCAATAGGTTCGGTATAATGCGGACATGACTCAGAACATCTTCCGGACATAGGTCAACAGCCTTTTGTCAATAGCCAATAATCAACAGCGGAGCCATGGACACCCATGTTGACTCCCGCACATACACGAAGAAACTTCGAGTGAACCATTATGTTTAGTCATGTACCATTCCCTTTGCTTCGCGATATATGACAAGGTTAGAGGAGAGAAGTTTGGCACCCATGTGTAACAACTTTTGAACACAAGCCACTCGTTATCCTCTTTGCTCGTTTGTCCCTTTTCTCGTTATCGTATTCCGGTATCCCCGTGACTGAATCACAATGCGTCTGGCCAGACTATAATGGATACCGTCATACCGAGTGGGCCCGAAGTGAGTATCTTCTTCATCGTGAAGGAGCAAATCTCATTCTTGAACTATCACAGTCACTAGCCACACCATCTGACATACCCAGAACTTATTTTACTACTTCCCATTTACGGGAGGATTCATCTAAGAACCAAAGCATGTCTTCCTGTGTGAAGCAACTCGATACTCTCATGGTCTAAGGAATTACGTATATGATAACATTTCATGATATGACTTATAACGTAGTTACGATGTGATCTCTAAGTATATCATTCAATACTGGGGTCGGTTCAACATCATTGTTCTGCTAACAATATGTTTCCATTGCTACTGACATCCTTGTTACAAGAACAATGTCCATGATTAAGAAAACGTAATCATCAGTTAGCACATGAGCTGGTCTTAGAGGCTAAACCAGGAACTCTTGGTGTTTACATTTCCACACATGCAAATGAGTTTTCTTCTGAATCTCACAGTCAGGGTCATTGCAATTATAGCACAGAAATATAAACATTAATTACGAACGTGGAAATATATATAATAACATTTTATTATTGCCTCTAGGGCATATTTCCAACACCACCGTCGTTACTTCTGATCAAGCGTCGTCGCCGCCTTCCTCACATCCGATACAGCGCCGCCGCCGGCGTTACTTACGGTCCAGCGCCGCCGTAGCTGCCCTCACTTCTGGCCAGTGTCGCCGCCTCCTTGATCCACTTCCCGTCTCGCCTCCCCTCGCTACTCTTCTCTTCCTCGATCTGCCCATCCTGGCGGTGGTCGGCGGCACTTGAGATTAGGGACAGGCGGCGACACGTATGTTCAGGGCAGCGGTGGCGCACAAGGTCAGAGCGTACGATGCTTGCTTTCAAGGAGAGCTGGTGCAACCAAGGCCAAGAAAAAGCAGTTCATCGACGGGAAAGATGCATTCCTGGGAACGAACCAAACAAACTTGGAAAAAACTCATTACCATTCCTAAAACATTGTAATATGATTACGTTACCATTACCATTACCATTTATGTAGCCAAACACCTCCTAAATGTATCAACGGCGAGATATGATTCATAGTTTTTTTTGGTGTATAGGCAACCCATACTTTGGTCTCATGTAGACAACTTTGAAGTGCATGTTTTGGTTTCCTAAACTAATAAGTATGCGTCAACGTTGAAGATTAGGGAAGGAAAAAACGTGTTGGTTTCCTAAACTAAGACGTATCAGCGATGAAGATTAGGTTTAAATGCGATATTAGTAAAAAAAAGTACTCCTTCGATCTATATTACTTTTTTTAAAATGCATGTATCTTAATGCATTTTAATGATAGATACATCAATTTTAGGACAAGTAATATGGATCGGAGGAAGTACGGTAGTTTAAAAGAATGGTTGTGATTTGTCAAAAGTAAATACTATATGTGTCTCCTTATCCCATACATTTTCATCCACCTAGAATAAAACGATAGACTTAGATTTGCCAAGAATAGCTACGTATAAATGTCTCCTTAGTCCTTACCTCATACGTTTCCGTCCAGTCTCACAATATTGGAACGTCAGGCACTTCCTAATCTATATATACCTAATAATAAAGGAAGGTGCGTTTCTTTTCTTATTTTCGTCCGTCACACCTATTTTACGAAAATGTACCTGTAATTTCTGAAAATTAACCCGCACTTCAATAATTAGTAAAAGAAAACGTCTCGCTGCTCCACTTGGGCCGTCCAGGGCTGCACTTTGAAGGATATACGGCCCATCTGTGGCTGGCGCATCACCGTAGCAGCATAATAAATAACGCTACCCGGTCATATTTGGGCCTTGGCCTTTTCACCATTTACTTGGCCATCGATGTTAACAAAAACTATTATATAATAAAAATTTAGAATATTAACAGTTTATGTGTGAAAAATTTATTACATTTAATTGCGCCAACATTTTAGCGCATTTTTAAAGTGTGAAATATTTAATAAATACTTTCATGATTTTTTAAAATAATATATATATGATTTTTTAAATATTATTTTTTGTTCAAATTTTTTCTAAAAGTGATGGAAAACAAAAAAATATTTTTCTCTACAGGAACATTTTAAAAATACTATTTTTAGTGCAAATATCTTATAAAAGTAAAGCAAATAAAAAATTAAAAAGAAATTAAAATGTTCGAGCAGAGCAAATATTTTTAAGTGCGAGCATTTATATGAATTTTACAAAATTTAAGTGCGAATAGTTTTCAAAAAATTTGACTACCAACTTTCTAAACAAATTAACATATAAAAGGTTTTTTTCATGCGAAAAAATGAAAGAAAGAAAAGTAAATAATAAAAAAATAAAAATAGAAAATAAAAAATGCAGTTCACACTTTGAAAAATAGTTTGCACTTAGAAAAAACACAATTCAATAAAAATTCAGACTATAAAAAGTTTATGTTTGAAAAATTTAACACATTTAAGTGCGCCAATATTTTGAAGCATATTTAAAGTGTGAACTATCGAATAAATGCGTTCATTATGTTTTTACATTATATATATATATGAATATTTTTAAATAATATTTTTTAAGGCAAATATCTTATAAAAGTGATGCAAAAGAAAATTAAAAAAATGAAAATTTTTCGAGGAGAGCAATTATTTTTAGGTGCGAGCTTTTTTAAAAAAAATACAAAATTTGAGTGCAATAGTATTAATTTCTTTTTGCTACGAACTTTAAAAAAAAGTTAATGTACAAAACGTTTATTTTTTCTGCGTAAAAATGAAATATAGAAAAAGAAAAGAAACAAAACAAAACAAAACAAAAAAGGAAATTTAAAAAATAGATGAGAGTGAGTGCGAGCTACTGCGCTAATGGACCTGCTCGATGTGTTGTAATATCCACCCAATCATCCGATACGTATTGAATTTAGATCGGGATTCATTATTTCACAATGCAAACGATGGAGATTTTGATTTTTGAATTTTAATCGCCGAACCACTCCAAATTTAGGGTTTATCATAATCTTTACATAAAAAAATCACCCGTTACAACGCACGGGCATGTTTGCTAGTCTGTACGGAAGAGACAATCCGATTCATACACTAGAGCCAATTTCATTTGTGCAGGTTGATGGATTAAGAGCTAGAGTACATGCATATGGGTCAATTTGGCACATAAATTCTGATGATGGATTAAGAGTTTGCAATGAAAGTAGAACTGAGAATAAATATGGCTGTGCATCGAAATAGTAGCTAGAGATATTTTAAAAACTAATAATTTTATAAACGTATATACACATGCAAAGGTGTAAGCAAAATCGCCAATCACAATCTAGCTAAGTATACCATACACGTCTACAATGTTATAGGAGAGACACATTCAAATATCGTCCAACAAATTATTAAAAAATAAAAGTAAAACAAATATTTCAGTTTAAAATGACACTGATGCATATGTGCAGCTGATCACGGCCGAGAAGAATACGAGTTATTTTTTTGTAAAATAAATAGTAGATATACTTTTTATGATTCGGATAAAAGAAATTGACTTGCTTTTACTTATAAAGTTAAATTTTTTGGCATTGATACTGCATTTCATAAAAATATTTTCTTTCAAAGCATGGTTGTGTTTTCTGGACTTCACATCTCATCTGTCATATATCATCAATACTATGGCAGAAAAAAAATCGCATTTAGCCACTATTGAAGATAAGGAGGGAGAAAGCAAGCAATATTGTGGGCACCATACAAATAACAAAATATGATGAGTATGAGCAAGAGTATATTTTACTGATATTACTATTACTGAGAATGGAAAACCATAATTAGAGTAAGATGAGAAGGCATCAAAGAAAATTGATCAAGTGTGATATAACATTAATAAATAAAATATAATATGATGGTGGAAAATGAGAGGTGAATGATAATTAGAGTAAGATTTAAAGGATAAAACGATTCATTAAGTATTAGATTTTCTTTGACACCCCCTCAATATACTTTTGAAGAAATATAAAGGGATTAGGAGGGGAATAGGGAAGCTCAAAAATAGTTTGAGAGACAATACTTCTACATTATGCTAAATATAACACGATGTAAAAAAAACATATAACGCTATGTTTTTTATTTTTCACCATCACACATCAAAGTCTTTGCCAATAAGTTAATATAAAATAGGAGAAATATATGTTCCAAAGTGTAATAATGTTTTCTAAAGATGTAAATGTTGACTATTTCTTTATATTAATATTAATGCAGCCACAAATAACATAAAATAATATCGATATAAAAAAACAACATAGTAAAATAACATATGAAAAATCTAGCCGCGCAAATGCACAGGAGACTAGGCTAGTTCTATTACATGTACCATCGATCGGACCCTTATAGGAGCTGATGTTATAGAATAATATTCTATTACATGTAATAGAATATAATTTACATATATATATATATATTAATTTTTATTTCACTAATATGGATTACACTAATATGGGTTAGGTGTGCACGGTGGAGTATGTGTGTGTATGCTTTTTATCTTCAATAGTGTTTTTACTATTCACTATTGGGTACACTATTCAATGCACTATTTGAAATAGTATTTTACTATTCCCACTAATATTTAATTTTTTGCTAATATTTGCGCGATAATTATGATATAATGCAGGATCTTATTAAGGCTGGCGAGGCCAACAACACGAACGACTGTGTACGCCTATGTGTAAAGTCCTACTCGGTACTCACCATATTTTTCATTATGTTGTTTCAGACGTAGCTAATTACGTTCACTTGATGGTTTTATATGCAAATTTATGGGGTAAATTCCTATCGTCTTCCCAGGCAGTTCCACCCGAAGGAACACTTCTCTACAGCCACAAGGTTCTCATTCAAACGCCACACTAGGCTAAACAGAGAACTACCGGCAGAGGTTTCTCCTATAGGATCCTTAGCATAAGAATTCATCCCATAAATTCATAAATAAAAGGACCAAGTGAGACAAGGAACTACATAATTTACATATGGTTTTCCCTTTCGGGAGGCCCCAAAGGGATTACACAAACTAGGAAATTACCTTAATATTAGCTTCGGTAGAGATCTTACAATGTTGATATTATGGTGGCTATCTTACAAGAGAGGAAGTAGTGCTACTACTACGAAATGAGTGCTCTTGGCTAGCTCTTCTCAGCTCTGGTGCTCGTACTCTGAGTGTTTTTCCGTGTCTTTCTTCTGAGTCCAGCGTCTCCTTTTATAGCCGCGGGAGATGTGTCTGAGAGTCTTCTCCTCTTTATTTAAAATGGTGCACTTCCTCCTTACGTGTCCACTAGATAAGTATGCCTTCACAAACGTGTCCGACAGGATGATGGCTTCTCTTCTTTTCAAGAAATCTTTCACATGGTTGCTTTGTGGAAAGCTTTCACGTGGGCTTTGTTTGTTGGTGAATAATTCGCTAGCCTCCAGTTTCTTCAATCACATGAGTAACACCATGCACATATGGCACTTACTCACATTGTTGTCTTCACCGTCGGCTTGATTGTATTCTTGCCTTCTTCTTGGCTCAAATATCTGACTTTTATTTGATGCATAATTGCACTCCAATGCCTGCTCTTCAACTCATGGCTGCATGCACACATGAGAATGTGCTTGGCTGCAATGCCTGCTGCTGATATTTTTTTTGGAGGGGTCCACCCTGCCCATTTATTTGATATTCCATATCAAATATTAAGACTTATGTAGACTTATATCATAATTTAAAAATATTACTTATATCATAATTTAAAAATATTCAGTTATCAATATTCGGGTTGGGGGTATATGTCCTCCGCGCCCGAATAATTGATAGCAATATCAATCTAAATTAGGAATATTTGCAGGTGGCTGTTTATGGTTTCTATTCAGGTAGTTGCCCATGTCCTGCAATATCCATTTGATCAGCTTCTGGGATATTGAAGTCAAATTCCGAGTCACATTCTTTTTTAATTTCTTCAAATTTGTTGTCCATTTCCATCTGTATTTCATTTAATATTTCTTCTTTTAATTCATTTTCATTATTTTTGAAAATCCTTCAAACCTTTTGTCCAATTCTTGGTCTATGTATTCGCTATCCAAAGGGTCAATTCCCTTTAGAAGGCATTCTTTATATGTATGATATTTTGGGGAACATTCTTCTTTGATATTCTTTGAACCTGATGGTTCTGCTTTTGCGGCTTTCGGTGTTGGTGGGTTTGATATATTATCATTGGTCCTTCTCCTTTGAATATATTCTTTGTCCTTTGGGTCTATATAGTAATTTTCTCCTATTATTTTTCTTGCCCACATTAATGCTTCATTTATATTATCATATTTCTTGAATGTGACATCTTCGCCTTTCTTTCTTGCATCTATTTTTTCAATCATAACATCTTCCCAGGTCATATATATTCCTGGTTTATTTCCGTCAAATAGGATGTATAGTGCTTCATCCTTTTGACCTTCAAATTTCTTTGGGACTTCAATTTTTGCTGATTTTGGTAAAACTTGATTCATCTTGTTAAAATATTCAGCAAGGCTATTGAGGATTGATAGGAAATATCCCTTTTCGTCTCTTTTTGCGGAATATGGATACCAGAAGTTATAAACTATGCATCTCTGGATATCATCAACCCGGATATAACTCTTCGGCTTGAAATTGAATGTATTTGCCGGGAATATTTTTAGTTTATTCTCATCTCCAAAGATGAAGCATTCATTCCCAGTTGGAAGTAGTCCTCTCTTCATTTCTGTAAAATTGATGCACGAGAAAATATGTCAGGCAAAGTATTATCCTTTCCCTTAATATGCTCAAAATTTACTCTATATCCATTTCCAGCTATGGTATCTTCAAATAATACCCATCTACTAGTCGAGCTTTTCTTACTATTAATTTGATTATAATATCTACATATTGCTTCACAATCAGCTCGTACTGTAAATTCTTTAAATCCGAGGTATAATCTGAAAGCATTTATTGCATTGACTACTGCAAGAATTTCTCTATCAAAATTATTTACCGTCTTTAATTTATAACTTCCTGAAGCGTATCTACAGATCTTTTCTTCTGCCTTAGGGGAAAATTTATTTGGTTTCTGTTTTAATATAGCACCCCATCCTACCTTAGATGCATCGGTTTCAATAAGAAAATAATTGTCTTCTAAAGGGAATTCCAAAGGCTTTAAATTCTTGACCTTTTCTTTAATGGCCTTTACTAATTTTATATCCTCAGAGTTAAAGTATCTTTGACCATTCTTTCTTAATTTAGCATATAGAGGTCCTGCTAACTTCGCTAAATTATCTATATAATTTCTTGCATAGTTTACAATTCCTAAAAATTGTTGTAAAACCTTTTTATCACTCATATTGTCAGGAAACTGTAAAATTTTCTTTGCAATATGTTCTTGTAAATATATTTTCCCTTCTCCTATTTCATGCCCAAGGAAATTGATTTTCTCTTTGCAAATTTCCATCTTCTTCTTTGATAGTATTAGCCCATTTTGCTCTACCTTTCTAAAGAAAACTTCAAGATGAGCTATATGTTCTTTGTATGATTTTGAGAATACTAACAAATCATCAACTATACCAATTTGTATATTCTCTAGTCTTTGTACAATTTTGTCTATATATTTTTTGGATTTAATATCTCTATACCAATTTGGCGAGAATGATTGTAATCCTATACATTCTGTATGTGTATTTTCTATATGATATTCTTCTATGGTCTCACTAAGTTCTTCTTCTTTGCAGAATTCCGGGGAATCTGTGCAATATTCCTCTTCTAAATTAGATATTTCTACATTTTGTGTAGATTTTCTTTGCTTTTGTACCTCTGATATGTATGGGAGATTATCTTGAAATGGGATAAATGTAACCCCCTCTTCATGTATAATTGTGGTTTGTACAGATTGTTGTAAAAATCTTAATCCTATTATCATGTCATCATTTATTACTGACAAATCTCTTATTGTAATTTCATCTATGATATATTTTGTGGCATTTATATAGGCTTCAATATTATATGCTAGTTGGTTATGGATTTTCTTTATTCCTGACATATCTGTGGATACTTCGGCTATCTTGTCGTCTATAGTTTTGACTATTTCAGGACATCTCACAAAGTATTTGTCATGAATGATATTCTTTGTGCAACCAGTATCTAGTAGTGCTAATATTTTATAAGAAATATTTGGCTTTAGTACTATTCTGACTGGGATTCTTATCCCTAGAACTTCTTTGAATGGTAATCGCACAATATATTTGTTTCCAAAACTAGTTATAGCATCTTTTAATTGTATTAGCTTATCTCCTTTTTTATCTCTTACTGTGACCATTTGTTCCTTCATTTCTGTGCTTCCAGTAGCCATATTTTCATGTTCTTCATTACCTTTTTCTTTCAGATTTTCTTCTAGCTTATCTTTTAATATTTCTAACTCCTCTTCTAGTTTATTTATTCTATTTTCTAGGTTTCTAACTCTTCTATTTAATATATATTCATCTGGTTCTAATTCTATTTCCTGTCTCCAACCTTGATTTTTGCCTTTAAGCAAGAGGCACAAGCTTGCTTTAAACATAGGTTACATGTGGACCTATTCTCTTGGCTTGGGTAATATATGCAATTATTATAATCACATTTTCCTCTAATCCAGTCATGCTCACAATCTACTTGGTTCATCATTTCAATTTCGAGGCCTTCTAATTCATCTATTAGATCTATCTCATCACTGCTTGATTCTTCTTCTAAAACTTCATTTTCTATTTCATCTGTCTCTATGATTGAATATATTGACTCATCATCTTTTATTTCATCATCACATACTAGAATATTTTCGTTGACGCTGTCTATAATTAATACTCTCTCTTGCTCTTCATATTTACTAGAGTACCTTTTTTGATCCTTATTTGGACAAGTTTTACTCAGATGGTCAGGTGAGCTGCATATAAAACACCTACAAGTTTTATCATAAGATTTTCTAGGATATATCTTCTTACATTTCTCTTATGTAAGAAAGGGGCTCTATTATCAGACTTTCTTAGGATTATATCTTCTTACATTTCTCTTATGTAAGTGAGGGAGCACCTGAGACTCTTAGCACCGTATGGTCTTGGCGATCGTATGTTTGTCTTACGTCGGGTTGAGGGTGCACCCGAGACTCTCTTAAGTGCGAGTGGTCACTCGAGCACATGGCTGGCTTTTAGGTGAGGGAGCACCCGGGACTCTTATGATGTACTCTCCCGATGGGAGTAAGATGTTTTTTCTTCATCGCGAAAAAGATCTGAGAGATGGAATCTCAAGGCCTTGATGTCGTGCTTAGTACGCCTTGGTATGATATGAAGTTGGCGTGGTCTTCTGCAATTTTTTGACCGCCGCGGTCTGTCGTTGGAAATGACTTGGCGCTGTCCTGCCGAAATTTTCGCATCGCGCGATCACGGACCTCTTTTTGCGTGCGTAGTGGCGGTGTTGTTATTGCGCCGGTTGGATTTTCCATACTTTTCTCCTCTGTATGGGGTCGTGCCACGTTTTACTGGGCAAAAAAGGTTGCATGGTGGCCCTTCTTGCTAGGCTCTTTGAGTTAAATACCATGTGGCTGGGTAAATTCTATGTTTTACCCAGCCAACGCCTTCCTCCTCTTTCTCTGCTTCCTTCGTGTTCCTGAGCCTTCGTCTTTTCTCTTCTGCGTGCTGCTGTGAGATCTATGTCCAAGCGCCCCCGTGCGGCTGTCGAGTCGGCCAAGATGTCCGGCAAGTGGGAGCGGTCCACGTTCGGGGCTGGAGATCTGGATGCGCTGGTTGCTAATGGCATGGTGGTGGCGGGCGAAGTCCGTCTTCCTGGTGATGAGTCGATTCCAGCGCCGGCGGCGGACGAGCGGGTATGCTTCCAGGCTTTCTTCCACCGTGGGTTTTCTCTTCCGCTGCATCCTTTTGTTCGGGGCTTGCTGTATTCCTATCGACTCCAATTGCATGACCTGACTCCCAATGGGATTTTTCACATTGCGTGTAGAAAGGACGAACTCTGAGTACGCCGTGGGCCGAGTGGGTATCTCCATTGGGGATAAACATTCATATTTTGACTTGGAGAAGATCGATTCCGTTAATGGCTGGCGAAGAGGCTGGTTTTATCTAAAGGATCGCTTCGTTGCTGATCAGCAATTTGGTCTTGCTTCTTTCAATCCAGGTACGCGGGTGGTCAGACAACCTTCGTGGTCTCATTCTTTGACCGAGGTGGAGTCGTCCGAGCTGACTCCGTTTTTGGAGAGGATTTCTGTGTTGAAGGATAACTTGACTGGTGGTCAGCTTATCTCTGTTTTTGTGGGGAGGCGAGTTCAACCATTGCAGCGTCGAGCTCGCCCTATGTGGCAGTACGAGGGACTCGATGACTCGACGAGATGCTCGCCTGAAGAGCTAGAACATGATGCCTTGCTGGCTCGTATCCAGCATGTGACCAAGTGCTCGAGTATTTCCGAGATGCGCCTTGTCCTTCCATATGCTTCTGATCATTCTCCGCCACCGGATGGTGCCCGTGTTCATTCATTTGTTTGGACGAGTACCTAGTTTTGTTTTGTTGTTGACAATGCTTGCCTTGCAGGGCCATGCTCCGGTGCCGCGTAATCCTCCGCAGCCGGTAGACGCGGACATTCGTGAAGAGCCTGATGCTTCCGCAACTGATAATGCTGCGCCGGCTCTTGATGCTGAGATTGTGCCAGTGGAGACTGGAGATAGTGAGAACTCGTGTCCCTTTCGTGTGAAGCGGTCGCGCCCCTTGGATGCTGAAGATCATTCTGCGTTAGGTGATGATGTCCCGCCTGCTGTTCCTTTTGCTGGGCCTTCCCCTTCGGCTGCTGCTCCGGCCCCTCCTCCCAAGAGGGTCAGGCTTGGCAGGCTGGGGCGTCTTCGTGCTGCGCGTGTCAGGTAAGAGTCTGCTGGATTTGTGCCCGTTCCTTTTTCCTTGTTCTTGCGTCTGACAATGCTTATTTTGTAGTGTTGTGCCTGCTCCGGCTGCTTCGTGTACCAGCGCAGCTGCTACTGATCTGAAGTCGACGAGTTCTGGGGCGGCAGCCAAACATCTCGAGGACCTCTCGGTTGCCGCTGGTCAATCTGGGCCGACGGCGACTCCTGCCGTTTCGGCTACGGTTGTAGTTCCTCGTGTGCCTTCTTCTAAGGCGCCTGGTGCTGTTGCTCCTGAGCCCAAGCCGATTGAACATGGGTCTCCGTATTTTGGCCGTCTTGATCTGGCGATTGAAGACAAGGCCCGTGTTTTCGACCATGTCTCCAAGCTGGTAAGATGATTCGTGCCTGTGTTACTTTATCATCGGGGGCACGACAGTGCTCCCGATGGGAGTAGCCCCCGAGGCTAGAAGTAACTATTTGCAGTTGCTTGTAGTCTTGTCTTTTCCTGACACTTGATTGCCTGGTATTTGTAGCCTGTTTTCCAACACTGTGAGCGTTTGATGATTGATGCTGAGCGTTGGCAACGGGCCCATGATTCTGCCCAGGATGCCTTTTCTGCTATGGATGGTGAGTTTTTTGTTTTTGCGCTGCTGAGCTTTGGGCGCTTCGTCTTCTGTTCTGAGTGTTGTCTTGCCTTGTAGATCGTCGCCGAGTAGCCGAGAAGGCGGAAAAGATGGTTTCCATTCTCAAGGCCGCCTTGGCTTCCAAGGAGGCGGAGTTGCACGGTCAACATGAGGAGCTGGTTCGCCTTCGCCAGGCTGAGGACGCGCGTGCGCGGGTGGAAGCAGTCGAGGGCAGACGTCTTCGTTCTTTGGCGGACTCGCTTGTGTGTAAGTTTTGGTATTCAACCATTGCTGTTTCTACTGTCTTCCCGTGATGACGTTTCTTTGCTTGGTACAGCTGCTGTAGGTGCGAAGCCGATGGGGGCTGCTACGTCGGGGTCTGGGATTCTCCAAGGTGCTGTCGATGCTGTTGCAGATGCTATTGCAGTGGTCGAGGACGTCTGCGTCCGGGCTTCCAATCTTGTGGGTCTTGCGCACGAGCACCTTATGCCGGAGGGTACGAAGGTGCCTGATGGCCTGGGTGCTCGGGTTGCTGCGTTCGGGCCGTATGGGAAACGTATGGTGGAACTGGTGGCGAAGAGCGTGGTGAGTGGTTCTTCCACGGCCCTTGTCGTCCTTATAGGGCATGGGGTTTCCTTTGATGATTCCTTGGTTGAGACCATCCCGGACTATTCTGATGAGCAGGATGACCGAGCCGATAGGCTGGCTCGTTGCCTGCAACAAGTTGTAGATGCTCAGGGTCCCCCTGTCGTAGGTGAGGGGGAGGCACAGTAGTGTTGCGCCGCTTTGAAACTTTATCTGTAATTCGTGACTCCGTTGTGATGGTTGATCTTTTTCTACTTTTATCTGAGTGACTGCTTGGCTGTTCCTCTTGCTGTTTTTGATTTGTTTTGTTCATCCTGCGGTAGGCCACTCAGGGCGTTCTTCGTCCGTGGAGTTCGCTGAAGGATGACGCTCGCGAGGGTGCGTACGAGTCCGTTTGCTTGCGGCTGAAGGACGCTGAGCGGGAGATTGTCCGACTGAAGGGATCCGTGGCCGTTAAGCGTACTCGGCGCGAGCGTGCCGAGTCCGTGGTTGAGGGCCTTGCTTCGTGGGTGGTGAAGTTGTCCGACCTCCTGCGGGGTGAGTCTTGCCTCTGCTTGGTTGCTTGATTCCGCTTAGTGGGTTTTGCCGTCTCTGTCTTGATCGTAGATCTTGACTTTCAAAGTGCTGGCAGGGCGAACTCGGGATGAAGAGAGGGCCGTTCAGTCGGAGATGTCGCGGCTTGATGATCCTAGTGTGCAGGCGGGCAATCCCTTTTGGGTAGATGGGGCTCGTGCTCGAGCGTTTGCTTTGCTTCGTCTCTGCGTTGAGCGGGTACCGGATGCTCTCAAATACTGCCAGCGGGTATTGGGTGGTATCCATGCTGAGTTCTATCCGTTGGAGGTGGTTCCTTCGTCCCTTGAGAAGCTCTGTCGCATATTTTCTCAGCCTGCCGAGTTACGTCGAGTGATGGATCATCAGATTCGTTCTGGAGCCCGAGATGCTTTGGGTTTGGTCCATAGTCATTGGCCGGGGGTGGATTTTTCTCATTTGGTGGAGGGTCCTCCAGGTGGTAGGGATCATCTGATGAATGAGCACTACGTGGTTGTAGATAGGCATGCGCACCAGGTTGTGAGGCGAGTTTGCGAAGAGAACAACCGCCATCTGGGTGCACTTATTAAGGAAAAGTTGGAGCCTAAGGATTAGGTGCTTCCCTTTGTTGTATATGCTTCTTCTTGGTTGTACATATTCTATGCTGTCTTGGAGGGTCGTCTGCGTTTGTAGTTGCGGGAGGCGCCTCGGGGGGTGGCTGCTTCGGCGAGCCCCCGGGTGCCAAGTTAATGTGCCGCGGTTGCGGAGGACGCCTCGGAGGGTGGCTGCTTCGGCGAGCCCCCGAGTGCCAAGTTAATGTGCCGCGATTGCGGAGGACGCCTCGGGGGGTGGCTGCTTCGGCGATCCCCCGAGTGCCAAGTTAATGTGCCGCGATTGCGGAGGACGCCTCGGGGGGTGGCTGCTTCGGCGAGCCCCCGAGTGCCAAGTTAATGTGCCGCAATTGCGGAGGACGCCTCGGGGGTTGGCTGCTTCGGCGAGCCCCCTAGTGCCAAGAAATTTTGGGGAAAAATATCTATGTAATATCTTTCCCGCTGTCTCTTACAAAGAGTAGGAGGGCTCTGCTGAGGACAGGTTCCTTTTGCTTAGAGCGATGATGTAGTGGCCTTAAGGGCCTGGTAGCTTTGTCTCCCAGTGCCGGGTTTCTTCGGGCGATGTTCCTTTCCTTCTACGGGAGCATTTCTTCTGCGAGTCCCGTGGTCCTGCTGCCTTGGTGGGCTACGAATGCTTCTGCTATCTTGTGGAATTCTTTGTCGCAGCGGTTGGATCTGACGAAAATGTCGCTGATTGTAATGACCCCGTGCGGGCCAGGCATCTTCAGCTTGAGGTAGGCGTAATGGGGTACGACCATGAAGCGAGTGAAAGCTGGTCGCCCGAGGATTGCGTGGTATTGCGACTTCCAGTCGACCACTTCAAAGTCAAGTGTTTCCTTGCGGAAGTTTGTCGCGTTCCCAAAGACTACCTCCAGGCTTATCCTTCCGAGGGGGTAGACTGCTTTTCCTGGTACGATCCCGTGGAAGGTTGTGCCTGAGGACTTCAGTGCGTTGTTTTGGATGAGCATGTCATCGAGTGTTCGGGTGAAGACGATGTTGATCCCGCTGCCGCCGTCCATGAATGCTCGCGACATGTAGTAATTTCCGATTCTGGCCTTGAGTACTAGCGCGGCGTGCCCTGGTTGGGGAACGACTGGCGGGTGGTCGTCCCGGGAGAAGGAGATTTCTGTCTCCGACCCGCGCAGGTACTCTGGGACGGCTGGGTGTGCGGAGGTTGCCAGGAAGACTTGTCTGGTGACTTGTTTCTGTTGTCTGTTGGAAGGTCTGCCTTCTTGTATCATGTAGATCCTCCCGTGGGCTTCTGGGTACTGGTTTTCTTCTTTTGGTGTCCTTTGCCGTTCCTAGATGGCGGCCACCTGTCTTGTTGGCAGAGGGGGGGGCCTGGTGGCGCATCTTGGGCGACTGGCCCAACTGCTATGCTTGCGAGTGGTCGTGCTGTCGCGGCCGCGGAGCGGTTTTTCTCCTCGGCAAACTCATTGAAGCTTCTGCAATTCCTGAGGCTGTGGGATGATCTGAGCTCTCCTCGCTCGTTTCTGAATCCATGTATAGAGCACGGTCCGTCGAGTTGTTCTTTGGCAGAGCGGAATGCGCGAGTGCCGTCGCGTGGTTGGGGCTCGTCTTCTGGGTTGTCTCTGAGCCTGGGGCTCGTCTTCTGGGTTGTCTCGTCGCTGTGGTCTGTTGTCATCACGGTGCCTGCCGTTCCTATCGTCCGAGAAACCGGCGGCGACCATGTCAGGTCCTCTGTCGTTGTAGAAGTTCCGTCTGGGTCGCTTCCTTCTTCTGTCGCCTCCTCTATCTCCGATGTAGTCGTAGTCGTACTCTGATCGTGCAGTGTGGGTTTCTGTTTCATTACGAACGGAGTCTTCTCCGTCCGCCCAGCAGTTGGCTAGTTCTAACAGCCGTGCGAGTGTTCGGACTTTCATCTGTCCGAGCTGCTCCTTGAATTCAACGCGCTGAAGACCTCGCCTGAATGCGTCGATCGCACTTTCGTCCGAGATGTCTTCCGCTGAATTCTTGAGTATCGTCCATCGCTGGATGTATGCTCGTAGGGCCTCCCTCATTCCTTGTTTGCATGCCCGCAGCTCCTCGAGTGAGGCTGGCCGCTTGTATGTGGATTTGAAGTTTTCTATGAAGGCTCCTCGGAACTGGCTCCAGGAGCTGATGGATCCGCGCCGAAGATTTTTCAGCCAATGTCGAGCGGAGCTCTCGAGCATGAGCTGCACGTACTGCATTGCCGTGACGTTGGTTCCTCTTTGAAACTTGACTGCTGTTAGGTAGTGAAAGCTCAAGAATGATCAGAGGGGGAGGGGGTGAATGATCACTTCTAAAAATTCTAAGGAACTTAGAAGGAATTCTTGCAAACTGCGAAGGACTAAAGGCATCTTGAAGGAAATACAGTATCGAAGGTAATGCATGGCTCGAGTGGATTGGGAGCGAAGGAAAACATCAAAGACAAACAGGCAACGAGTAAAAACTTAATGTAAATGCTAGAAGGAAAACAAGCCTGACACGACGATGTTTGGTAAACTAGTTCGCACTCTGCAAAGTGCTACGTCTGGTTGGAGGGACTGGTGATTGAACACCTGGAGCAAAAATCTCTCCGTCCTATTCTCCACTGCAACAAACTCCTCAAGCTTGTCCAGTTTTCACTTGTGGTAGATGATTCAGGACATCTTCGAGACCTTTACAAACTTCCTTCAGCAGCGACAATTACTCTTCGACTGCTTGACAGGCGATGCCTAACCGTCTAGGAGACTTGCAGTTCTCCAAGATAAAAAGATCGGCTAATCTCGACCTAAGTCTCTGTGAATTGCTCAACTCAGCTCAGACTTGGGTTTTTGGTTTTCTCTCAATGGATCTCTCTTGGGATGCTCACATACTTCTGTCTTAGAATCTTCAGTGGAGCAGCCAACCCGAAATGGCGGGTAGGTGCGGTGTATTTATAGTTGGCGATCCCGATGGGTAAAATGACTGAAGTGACCCGATGCGACCGCTTGGCGCGTGTTCACAACGGTCGGAATCCAATCACTGCGCAACTTTACTTGAGGAACAAGTAAGCTGACTTACCGAACGAGTTCTCTCTCGAAGGCACGAAGTGCGATGACTTTGCCTTCGAGCTATTCACTCGACTTAGTAAGATTTCTCTCGGTAGGCTTTCGTGGGTTTAGGTTGAGCAGAGAAAATTCACTTCGACTAAGATCTCAACTAGCAAACCCCTCTTGATAGTGCGGTTTTTCCTACGACTCAAGAAAATAAAGAGAAACTAGTAAAGAGACTAAGTCTTCGACCAGCTTCAGCTTTCTCCTCGTTGCGCTTTTACTCGGGAGAGTCATCTTCTTCGAAGACATTTTTAGGGGTCGTCTTCCTTCAAAGGTTTCGGTAGAAGACTGCAGCTCCGCTGCAGTGAGTTGTCCTTCGACCTTCTACTTGCAAACTCCATTCTTTCGGAACCTAAGTATCTGTTTATACTCGAAAACAATATTAGTTCCACTTCTGCTTTGTCGAACAATGTCCAAAACCTTCGGGGGAAAAACTTGCTCTTACAATCTCCCCATTTTTGGACGATTGTTGACAAAACATGCATCGATAAATAATTTGAAAGTTTTGAGTTTTCGATGATAAACCAGTGCTAAGATCGATGAAATACTCCCCCTTGATGTATGCACGGAAGATAGAAATTTCCTGTGAAGTGCATATTTGACAAGTAGAGTCGAGGGAAAAACATCAATAATCTTAGCGAGTGAAATTGCATTCCAGATAACATCCAATGAGAAATATGCAATCTCCTCGAATGACCTGTGAACTTATATGAAAGATAACTTCCTGCAAAAAGGTTAAGTATCGCAAGCAGCAGATAGATATCTTACGAAATGGTAGCAGTTCACAGACCTACTTAGAGTTAGTTACAACCAGATCGAATATGAATCGAAAGTTTGTTGAAACTACTCAGAAACCTCAAAGCCAAAAATTTCTTCGATGCCACTACATCTCCCACTTTTTGTCACAACGTACAAAAAGTCGAGAGAATAGGGTCGAAAGAAATCCCTACTCGCTTTGGCGTCTCCGGCGACGTCGAGAAGATTCAGCAAGCGTTGGAGCACGACGAATGGGGCGAGCGCCGGGAGGAGTGATCTTCTTGCGGAAGGAGTGTTGATCTCCAGAAGATTCCAGCTGCGATTCCGGCGGGGTCGTGGGGCTTCGAGGATGTGGAGTGTAAACTCTCGGTTGGCGACGAGGGGCTTCATCTGGCTCGGATTCGGAGGAGAAGGTGTTCACAGTAATGTAATAATAGTCATCGACACTGAGCACATCTCTGTTCTTCGGCAGCCGAGGGATATTGGGATCCGGGCGATCTACTCGATCATCATTAGTCCAATTCCTGTTAAGATGGGGAGGATATTCTTCGAAGCCGCATCGTTGAAGTTGACCGAGGGAATTGAATTTCCGCAGTCCTTTCCAATCACGGCGAAGGCATTCACGCAGCATCTGATTGTTGTTCATTGTAATATTGCGCAAATGATTTATCTCGTCCATCAGTGCTTGATTCTGAATGAAATCTTGGTCGATGTGATGTTGAAGCATTTGCTGGGACTGAAGAGAAACTTCCATGTGATGCACAGGCTTGATAAATTTCGAGCGAACATTACGCTCAGTTAAGTGGGCGCGGATGCCAGTGTGCTCAGCATATTGATCGTTGGGTCGAGCAACAATCTGCAATACTTCCCTAATAGATGGAGTGAAAATCTTCGGGAAAATGGACATGGGGAATGGCACGTCCCGAGAGTAATTGCAGATAGCCATCAGCCATGGTGCATACGGCTTGTGGGAATTGTGATCATCAGCACAAGACACCAAAGTTCTGATGAAGTAGTCTTCAAAATCGAAAGGATGACCGTGGACTAACTTCAACAGAGCAAGTTGCACATCATTGGGAATGGGAGAATCATCGTGCACATCGAGCATTGGCATCAAGGTCTTCGAAAGAATATAAAACCATGCCTTTGCTTAAAAAACTAAGTGTCTTGGCTTCGGCTCAGCTGGGTAGGGATCTCCTACGACATCTGGATTCATGAGTGTAGAGAATTCAGCAGGAGTTGGAGCAGGTAAGTCATGAAGCTTGTGTGGTAATCCTTCGAACCGAGGTAAATTGATGATGGCCAGAAATTGGTCGACAGTCATATGGAATACTTGGCCTTGGATCATATAATCAAATTTCCACGTCTTCGAGTTCTCGGGATCACCAGTGACATAGAGCGTTGCATAAAATTGCTTGATAAGCTCGGGATTGTAGCCACAATCGAGAGCAAACATCTTGTGAGCATGAAGACCATCAATTGTTTCGGCAACATTCTCGAAACATGAAGTGGAGTACACCGAAGGCATATCAAGGTATTGATGTTGGAAAACTCTCGCCTTGTTGTACATCACACGAGTATAATATATGGCTTGCTCTTGGGTCCAAAACCGAAGAGAATATGCACTTCTGGGCTTCTCGTAGGGATTTGTACCGAAGAAAAATGGCTTGTGTTCACGCCTTTTGAAGATGGGGCCTCCTCGAGGAACATCTGAGCGGAACAGGGGCAGCATTTCTCTCGGATGAGCAGAGTGGAGCAACTCATCTACAGGAAAAACTTCGGCAGCATTGTCCGGCATCTGGTAAACAGGCTCAGAAGGACGAGGAATTTATGGAACGCTTACAATATCCTGAGCTGGGATTGCTGCAGGAGCATTTTCCTCGTCCTACGCTTCGACGGCAACTCCTTCGTCGGTATTAGAATTTTGCGCGGCCTCTTCAGTCTCCATGGCCTCCAAATCTTCGTCCAGTTGTGCGAAAGCATCAACCATTTCTTCGTTCGAGGAACTTGATGAGGAGGAGGAAGAATTGTCACTAGAACCGGCATCTCCAGAACTATGTCCTTCGATAGCATCTTGACGAGAAGAAACTGTTGTGATATCAACATCAGCATCTTCTCCTTCATGCAGAGTTTGTGCAGAGGAATAATCTTTCTGAGCAGAGGAGATGGGGGCTTGAGTTTCTTGCTCGACCTGAGCAGGTTGCTCGGTATCTTCTTGTGCTTGGGTCTCGGTGGCTGGGATAGTCGATGGAATGATGTGAGGTGGTGATTGTGGGTTTGGAGGTGGTGACGAGGCTTTTGATGGTGATGGTTGACGAGGTGGAGGTGTTTGTTGTCGAGGTGGAGGAGTGGCTTGACGAGGGGGTGGAGTTTTCTCACGAGGAGGAGTGGGTTGCTTGGTGGGGGTTGGTACAGTTTCCTGTCGTGCTGTTGCAGCAACGAACTCGGTTGGCTTGGACTTCTTGGCATTATTCTCGATCTCTAGCGTCCCACGCTCAGAGGTTGGGGCAGCAGACTTTCTCTTTCGAGATTGTCTTGAGAGCAGGGCATCATTGTGCTCTTTGCATACAGCAGACACAATTTGTCGAACCTTTTCATATACTACAGTCAAGTTTTCCTTCTGTGCCCTTCTGGATGCTTCAGCGGTGGTAATCTTGGATTTGAAAAACTTTCGGGACTCAATGTCCTTGGTTTCTTCTTGAAGTTGCCTGGTGTAAAATCTTACTTGTTCCTTATCCTTTCGATCCTGGGTGAGGTATCCTTCCCATCGAATCATGTATCGAGCAACATGCTCTTGGATCTCAGCGGGAACATCATCCTCGGCAGTGACCTTGCTCGGTGCGGTAGCCATCTTCCAGAGGATGTGTGAAATATTTGCAGCATCCCAAGGATCATGGGCAGCAGAATCTCCTTCGTTGGAGCTCTCTTCATCGACACGAGGGCCGGAACCAACAGGTGCAGCAGGGGCAGGTGCAGGAGCTGGTGCGGCTCGAGGAGCTGGAACAGCCAGAGCCTTCTTCCTGGCCTCTTTGGCTTTCTTTTCGGCCTCCTTGGTGTCCTTGGCAGCAGCAATGGGTTTTGGTACGGCACTGGGGGCCGCAGCTTTATCCTTCGAGGCACTCGGGGCCTCAACGTTTTTCTTCACAGCACTAGCAGCTCCATCCTTTTCCTTCGTGACTGTGGGAGTCACAATTTTCTCGGTGGCACTGGGGGCCACGACTTTTTCCTTCGGAGTACTAGGGGTAGTGCCTTCAGTAATTTGTCGTCGATATTTTTCACTGACCAGATGTAAAATTCCCAGCTGTTTGGCAACCTGAGCCTTTTTATGCTCGGGTTGACTGTGAAAATTCAGGAGCTTGGAATTTTTCAAGTCTTTTTCTTCTTGATCTTTTTGCTTTGCCAGCCTTTCTCTTCGTTGAACAAGAGTTTCATCATCCTCAGCAACTTGAGCTTGCTTTCCCTTCGGTTTGGCCGAAGGTTTTGCCCTGCGAGCTTGAATTGGTGGAGCAGAGGAGATTGGCAGATCAGTGACCAAGTTGGTCATGTCAATTGTTGCTCGAGGAGCCTGAACAGCTGGCTCCTGGATCCTGATGCGTTTACTGCTCGGCATTTTCTTCTAAGGAATGTCCTCGACATCAACCTCAGTGCCAGGGTCTTGATCATCTGAATTTGCTTCTTCTTCGGAGCTTGCTTCTGGTGGCGAGACAATTACCACCTTTTTCTTTCGCTTGGCTGATTTCTTTCCTGCCTTCGTTTTGGCACTTGGGCCAACTTCCTCGGCACCCTCAGCAGCAGCAGACTCCTTTCTTGCTTTGGCTTCTTTTCTCTTCTGTGCTCGTGCTTCCCGAGCATCAACCAGCTCTTGAAAATCAGCAGGTGTTTTGAGAGCAGTTGGGTGAGCATCAGCTGGAGGAGGTGGTCGATTATCTTTCGTCCATTTGGGCCTTAAAGATTTGACATCCGACCAAGGGTTTTTCATAGCAAACAACCTCTACCAGCGAGGAATAAGAGACTTGTACTCATACCAACGAAGAGCTTGAAGCCTTCTAATCTCTTGCAGATGGTTTTCTCTTGTTAGTTCATCTTCAGATCCTTCAGGTGTTCTTAAATTCTTTTCGATAATCACATCCTCTGATAATCCTTCGGAGTTGTTGGTGATTCTTGTTCGGCCTCCCACACGCTTGGGAGCTCTGACATTTCCTTCGTTCCCAGACATTTTCCTGCGAAATAGATAGGTACGAGGGAATACAGGAAAGCTGTGAACAAGTACCAGTGGTTTTTGAGGAAAATCATTTTGAAAGCAGTAAACATATCGATGAGCTTGTCTTGCAGCAAGTTTTTCAAGCAAGTGCTAGGCTAGATTTTCATCAAGTGTAAATCTATCGAAGAACTTGAATGAAACAAGTGCACAAGTGCAAATCCATCGATACGCTACTGAGGAAATTGCCTAAGTGAGAGAATCCGATGTATTTCTTACCTAGCTCAGATGGGAAATCGACAGAAAACGCTAGAAACAGATTTCCCAAGTTTCAATTATCCAGACGGATCAAATAGACCTAATAAAATGAGAGAAAATCAAGAACAAATCTGGATACGATGAACATATGAGATTGGAATCGTGTCCAGAGCCACACATACCCTAACTTGGCAATGTGCGGCGACTACGGCGAAGCAGATGAAGTTCCTCGTCGACGGGAAGGTCTCCGGCGGCTTCCTTCCGGCAGCAAAGCGGCGAGGGAGTCGACGGCGATGAGCAGCACGACGGCGCGCGAGAAAGAACTTCGGGAGCGGAGAGATGAAGTCGAGGGAATTTCGAGTGCTGTGACGGTGGGGTGGATGAGTATTTATAGGGGAGGGGTCTGACATAACTGTCAGATCTGATCCAACGGCGCAGATTCCGCGTCTCTCCGCATTCAACAGAAGGATTTTGTGGCGGTAATCGCGGGAAATCCCAACGAACCGAAAGAAAGTTGCTCCACGTCCGAGACCAAACTCATCGAACATTGAGTATAAAAGCAGATAAACGTTCGATAGATTTTCCTTCGGAATCAATGACATTCGAAGGGTATCTTGATCGAGTACAAATTTACATATTCACGAGAGAAAAACACTGTAAGAGCAAAGTTTTGCCCCCGTGTGTTTTGGATATTGTTGGACAAGACAGTAGAGGAACTAACAATGTTTTCTAGTGTAAACAGCTGTATAGGTTCCTGAAGGACAAGCTAGGTGATAAAGCTTCAGGGAAGGTTTTCATGTTATCGAAGCATTACCCTTGAGCGAAGCTTAATCATGAAGGATGACCCCCAAAAATGAAGTGTCCTGAAGCTCAACTCATTGAAGGAAATGAAGATGACGGCGCAAGACTTAGATGTTTTTGTGTAGTTCTTTTTCGGTTCTTTGAGTCATAGGACAAACCGTACTATCAAGAGGGGTATTTAGTTTGTGGACACCGAAGTCATTGAAAAAGTACTCAGATCAATCCAAACCAAGTGAGAAGCCTGAGCGAAGAAATCTCATGTGCACTGAGTTAAGTTTCAGGAGCAAAGACTTCGTTCTTTGGCTTCTGAAGAAGAACTAAGTCCGTGAGTCAGCTTTACTTGCTCCTCAAGTAAAGTTGCGCAGTAATGACAAATCCGACCGTTGTGGACACGTGTCAAGCTGTCACCTCAGGTCAATTTGGTCATTCCGCACCTCGGGATCGCCAACTATAAATACGCCGCCCCCTCCTCATTTTGCGGGTGGCTGCTCTGAGAATATTCCGAGAGAGATTGAAGAGAGTAACCCCAAACCGCCACCGAAGCAAAACTCAAACCCAGAATACTGAAGCCTAAGTCCCATTGATCTGAGTAGATTCGAGATGACTTAGGTGAAAGCTTACTAGCCTTTTTATCTTGGAGAACTGCAATTCTCCTAGACGGTTAGAGTGTTGTTCTTCAGAGAGCGAAGAGTAATTGTCGCCTCGAAGTCCAGTTTGTCAAAGGTTTCGGTGATTTCCTCAATAATCAATCACGAGTAAAGAACTGACCAAGCTCAAGGAGTTTGGTGCAGTGGAGCAACGGACGGAGAGAGATTTTCTCCAGGTGTTCAATCACCAGTCCCTCCAACCAGACGTAGCGCTTTGCAGAGCGTGAACTGGTCGAACAAACATCACTGAGTCCCAGTTCGTTTTACTTTTAGCATTTACCTTCAGTATCGCTTTTGCTTCACTGTTATGCTTCAATGTGTTTTGATTCGCTGCATTTAGTTTCGTTTCCAGTTTTACTTCACTATTCCGCACTGCTTATGCTTCACTTCAATAGTTTCAGTAGAAAATTTTGAAGTGATCATTCACCCCCTCCCCCTCTGATCACATACTTGGACTTTCAAGCACAGATGGGGTTGGGATAGAATAGAGGGAAAACAGGGTCCGATGCTAATCAATCCGAGGGAAAAACAGCGATAAAACTCGGAGAGATAAGTGTATAGGACAACACCAAACGTACAAAAAACAAACGAAAAAGAAACAAGATGGAAAATTAACGTAAGTAAACAACATAGAAAGAAAACATATAATACATAGTACCGATAGCTATGATCTTACTGCACATTGCGTGAGTCCAAAATGTTTAGCTCACACCTTAGTGCATAGAACCTTTTCTCATCCAAGGGCTTTGTAAAGATATCGGCCAATTGATCTTCGGTGCGAACATGGCTGATTACAATATCTTCTCGCTGAACGTGATCTCGAAGAAAATGATGACGAATATCAATATGCTTCGTTCGAGAGTGTTGCACTGGATTATGGGCAATTTTGATAGCACTCTCGTTATCACATAGCATTGGAATTTTCTTCAAAATAATACCATAATCTTTCAGCGTTTGCTTGAGCCACAGAATCTGAGTGCAGCATGAACCGGCAACAATATACTCGGCTTCAGCCGTAGAAATAGATACGCAATTCTGTTTCTTCGAAGCCCAACAGACAAGAGATCTACCAAGAAAATAACATGTGCCTGAGCTAGATTTCCTGTCGACTCGATTACCAGCCCAATCAGAATCAGAATATCCAACGAGATCAAACTGGGCACCCTTGGGATACCAAAGTCCCAAAGTTGGTGTATGAGCCAGATATCGAAGAATTCGCTTGACAGCAATATGATGTGATTCTTTCGGATTTGCCTGAAAACGAGCACACATACAAACTGATAGCATAATGTCAGGTCTAGATGCACAAAGGTAAAGAAGCGAACCGATCATTGAGCGATATTTCTTCTAATCGAAAGGTTTGCCCTTCTCATCTGCATCTAGATGAACATTCGTAGGCATTGGAGTCTTGATAGTTCTGCAACTGACAAGATCAAACTTCTTCAGGCAATCTCTGAGATATTTCTCTTGAGAGTTGAAAGTCCCATTCTTCTATTGACGGATTTGAAGCCCGAGAAAGAACTTCAATTCACCCATCATAGACATTTCATATTTCTTCGACATCATACGAGCAAATTCTTCGCTAATATCAGGGTTAGTACAACCAAAAATAATATCATCGACATAAATTTGACACAAAAAAAGATCATTTTTGTATGCACGAGTAAAAAGAGTCGGATCAGTTGTTCCTGGTTTGAAGCCCTTCTTTAGAAGAAAATCCTTCAGTGTTTCATACCAAGCACGAGGTTCTTGCTTTAACCCATATAGGGCCTTGTGCAACCTGTACGCCTTATCAGGATTCTTCGGGTGTTCAAAACCTTGTGGCTGCATAACATATACTTCTTCTTCAATTTCACCGTTAAGAAATGCACTTTTGACATCCATTTGATATAGCAGAATACCATTGTAATTGGCAAAAGCAAGCATGAAACGAATGGATTCAAGTCGAGCAACTGGAGCATAGGTCTCACCGAAATCAATACCTTCGATTCGAGTGTAACCTTGTGCAACCAGTCGAGCTTTATTCCTTACCACAATGCCATCTTCATCTTGCTTGTTGCGAAAAATCCATTTCGTACCAATGATATTATGCTTCTTGGGATCAGGTCTATCGACAAGAGACTAGACTTTATTTCTCTCAAACTGATTAAGTTTTTCGAGCATTGCAGTCATCTAGTCTGAGTCCTTCATGGCTTCATCGAATTTCGATGGTTCTAGCATGGATACAAATGAAAAATTTCCACAGAAGTTAGCTAATCGAGTACGAGAGCGAGTGGTAGGACGACCTGGTAAACGAATTTCTTTGAGAATTGAGTCGACGTCCACTCTTCTTCGAACACGAGGTAAAACTCCTTCATCATCATGCGGATCCGGTTGATCTTCGTGATCAGCTTGGCCTTCAGGATCAGCTTGTCCTTCGGGATCAGTTCCTTCGGGTTCAGCTTCTCCTTCGGGTTGAGCATTTTCTTCGTTTACGCATTCTCCTTCGACCTGTTCATCATTTGCTTCAGGATGTTGATCTCCAGCGCCCCGGGCTATGTGTGGGAACATTGGACCATCATCATCCCTGTTGGCTTGATGTGCATTTCCTTCGACAGGCCGAATATCTCCAATAGCCATGTACCTGATAACTTCATCCAAAGGTGGTTCATCCAGGGTAAGAGGTAATTGCTCTTTTTGAGAGCCGTTAGTTTCATCAAATCGAATATTTACAGTTTCTACAACTTTGCTAAGATGTGAGTTGTAAACTCTGTAAGTGTGAGAATTTGAACCATAACCTAGGAGAAAACCTTCGTGTGCCTTTGGGGCAAACTTGGAGCTGTGATTCATATCTCTGATATAACATGGAGCACCAAAAACCCTGAGATATGAAACATTCGGCTTTTTACCAGTGATGAGTTCATGTGAAGTTTTCTTCAGAAATTTGTGCAGATAAACCTTGTTGATGATATGACATGCAATGTTATTTGCTTTGGCCCAGAACCTGATAGGAGTCTTGTATTCAGTAAGCATAGTTCTGGCCATTTCAATAAGTGTTCGATTATTTCTGTCGACCACACCATTTTGTTGCGGTGTATAAGCAGCCGAGAATTCATGAGTAAAGCCATATTCATCAAGAAATTCTTTGATATGAGTGTTTTTGAATTCTGTACCATTATCACTTCTGATATGCTTGAGAGATAATTCATATTCAGTCTGAGCTCTCTTTGCGAAGGTTTTGAAAATCTCAACAACCTTGCTCTTGTCATCTAGAAAGAAAACCCAAGTATATCGAGAGAAATCATCAACAATAACCAGACCATACTTGTTACCTCCAAGACTAGCATAATTTTGAGGACCGAATAAATCCATATGAAGTAATTCAAGAGGACGAGTAGTAGTCATTATAGTTTTTGCTGAGTGATGTTTCTTGGCAATCTTTCCTGCTTCAAAGGCACTGCATAGACGATCTTTATCGAATTTCACATTTTCAATTCCAACGATGTTTTTCTTCGAGATAAGAGTTTGAAGATTTTTCATTCCTGCATGACCAAGTCTTCGGTGCCATAACCAACCAGAAGTGGCTTTGGCCATTAAACATGTGGACACAACAGGTCCCGAAGAAAAATCAACGATATAAAGATCACCCTTGCGATATCCTTCGAACACGAAGGAGTAATCTTCCTGTGAAAAGACAACACAACGAGACGAAGAAAACAGTACAAGCATACCCATAGCACAAAGTTTTGAGATAGACATAAGATTATATCCTAGAGATTGATCAAGCATAACCTTATCAATATGCTTATATTTTGATATAGCAACCTTACCCAAACCAAGTACTTTTCCTTTGTTGTTGTCACCGAAGGTAATGTATCTCTGTGAAGATTCAGAAAGTTTGTCTTCGGTGAACAAATCTTTGTCTCCGGTCATATGATTTGTACATCCACTATCCATGACCCATTTGGATCCACCGGAGACATAGCCCTGCAGAAGAATTAGTTCTTCTTAACCACCCACAAACGAGCAGGTGACTTAGAAGGCATGGAAGAGCTAGATGGGGCAGCAATATTATATCGAACATGATTACACTGTCGACCAGGACCATCAAGCACACCATAAATATAATTCCTCGACGAGGGGTTAGGGTAATGATGGGTAATAGCAATTTTGGTGTTATTGTTACGATGACGATAAACATTTCTATCGACACGGTAGTATTCCTTCTGGGGAACATTTGAAGCAGGCACCAAGGGTTCATTTCAATCCTCGAGAGAATAGTAGTGATTCGGTGGTACCGAGGATTTTCCCTGCATAGAATGGTTAGGGGGCAGTTTTTCTACGAGAGATTTGCGAACCCAAATCTATCGCTTATAGAAACCATTCTTTGGAGGAGTACCAACGAATTCATCCGACACCTTTCCTTCCTGATCTTTGATAAGCTTGTAGTCAGAATCAAGTGATTCATCAACGATAGCCTTATCAATTTTGCAACTGAAACCTGAAAGGTTAGCAATATGAATGGGCTTTTCTTTCGCAAGAACCTAGACAGTTTTAGGATATTGCTCGGGTTCCCAGTAGGTTCCATCAGGGTTGATTTTCCTTCCGAAGCCAACTCCTTCGTTTCATGGATTCCTGTGAAGGAGAGCCTTTCGAAGGATATCACATAGGTACTGGTGTCCCTGCACACTTTTGAACATGCCTGTTTCAAATAAATTCTTCAACCTGAGGAGTTCCTCGGTAATGGTTTCCTCGTTTGAGGGGTTAGCATCATCAATAACAATAGGTTGCTTTCCTTTCGATCTCTCAGAAATAGACTCAATTTTACTTCGTTCCAAACAAGTTAAGCAAGGTGAAGTAGATTCATTTTTAGCTTCTGAGCCTTGTTGAGCCATGAGCGTGAGATTGACACTTTCCAACTCTTCATTAGCCTCTCTCAGTTTCTCGAGAGCCATTTTCCTTTGAAGAAATTCATAGGTTAGCTTCTCGTAGTCCACTGAGAGAAGATCATGACGAGAGGAAATTTCATCATACTTTTCCTTCAGAGCAACATGCTCGTTTGTCAAAGTTTGACCTTTCTCAATCTCATCGATCAACAAAGTCTCAGATTTTTGAATAGTTTCACTTAGAAAATCTAGTTCATCTTGTTGGATAGAAGCAATTTTGGCAAGTTTAGCATAGCTTATCCTAGAGTTACTTTCATAAGCAGATCCATCAAAAGTATCGTAGGAATTCTTAGATGAGGATACCTTAGCCTTGGCCATGAAGCAGTAAGCTGGAGATTCATCTTCACTGCTTTTGTTGGAGAAGAATGAACTTGAATTCTTGCTCGAAGAAAATGCTAGTCCAGCAACACCATCAGATTCAGAACCAGAGCCAGAACCAGATCTTGATTTTGATTCAGCTTCTTAACCGGATGCTTCATCTTCAGAGTTCATCTCTTTACCCAAATAGGCTTTGGCACGGTGTGAATTCTTTCGTCGAGAGGAATGAGATTTCAAGGAAGAACTCTCTCGATGCTTGTGATACTTCTTCTTCTTCTTGTCATCATCAGAACCATCTTTCTTGTCTTTTCTGGACTTTGAATCATATCTCTTTGAATCATAGTTGTTGCTCGATCCGTGTGACTTGCTCGAAGAGCTGCTGTGAGAATGCTTTGATCTATGTTCAATTTCCCGGAGAGGACAATCAGCAATGAAGTGACCTGGCTTCTTGCACTTGTAGCAACAATTATCTTTCGCTGACGAGTTTCTGGATGATGATCGATGCTGTGATGAATTGCTCGAATGTCTTGAAGAGTAGTTTTTCTTCGGTGAAGAGGAGTTCCTTCTCTGAAAGCGGTTGAATCTTATCATTATCAGTGCCAGATCTTTTCCAATATTCTCGGGGTCATCAGAAGCACCACTAGATTCAGAACTTGCTTCAGGAGAGGAGTGACGTGAAGCTCTGGCCTTTAGTGCATGTGATTTTCTTCGAGTCCCATTAACATCTCGTTTTTCATCTTCTTCCATCTCGAAAGTGTTGAGTCTCTCAAGAATATCAGCGGCAACTAGATCCTTGAAATCAGTCCTTTACTTAATCATCTGCACAATGTGATCGAAGGAATCATCAAGGGAACGGAGTAAAGTTCTGACAATGATCCGATTGGTAATGTCTTCGGCAAAGAGGGAAATCAGTTCATTTGACAGCGCAATGAGTCTGCTGTATATGGAGCTAACTTTTTCTCCCTCGTGCCTCTTGAAACGATAGAACTTGCTTCGAAGGGTGTCGATACGAGCATCTTTCTGAGTAGAGACACCTTCACTAATCTGCTCGAGATAATCCCAAACACCTTTGGCCGAAGAGATATTCTTGACCTCATGATATTTCTCTGGAATCAGATGATTTGTAATGAAAACACAGACTTTAGCATCAAGCTCTATCTTCTTTGCCTCTTCGGGAGTGATAGCATTTTTGTCTTTGACAGTTACACCATTCTTGACAACTTCCCAAGCGGCAGAGTTGATAGCCATGATATGTCTCTTCATTTTGTCCTTCCAATAGGGATAGTCCTTCCCATTGAAGATAGGAATCGGTTCCCTCGAGCGAACAGCTGAAAACGGCATTCTTGACAACACTCCAGGTGGTTAGACCAAAATACGCAGAGCGTAGGGAGTGCCTAGCTCTGATACCAATTGAAAGCTCAAGAATGATCAGAGGGGAAGGGGGTGAATGATCACTTCTAAAAATTCTAAGGAACTTAGAAGGAATTCTTGCAAACTGCGAAGGACTAAAGGCATCTCGAAGGAAATACAGTATCAAAGGTAATGCATGGCTCGAGTGTATTGGGAGCGAAGGAAAACATCGAAGACAAACAGGCAACGAGTAAAACTTAATGTAAATGCTAGAAGGAAAACGAGCCTGACACGACGATGTTTGGTATACCAGTTCACACTCTGCAAAGTGCTACGTCTGGTTGGAGGGACTGGTGATTGAACACCTGGAGCAAAACTCTCTCCGTCCTATTCTCCACTGCAACAAACTCCTCGAGCTTGTCCAGTTTTCACTCGTGGTAGATGATTCAGGACATCTCCGAGACCTTTACAAACTTCCTTCAACAGAGACAATTACTCTTCGACTGCTTGACAGGCGACGCCTAACCGTCTAGGAGACTTGCAGTTCTCGAAGATAAAAAGATCGGCTAATCTCGACCTAAGTCTCTGTGAATTGCTCAACTCAGCTCAGACTTGGGTTTTTCGTTTTCTCTCGATGGATCTCTCTTGGGATGCTCACAGACTTCTGTCTTAGAATCTTCAGTGGAGCAGCCAACCCTAAATGGCGGGTAGGTGCGGGGTATTTATAGTTGGCGATCCCGATGGGTAAAATGACTGAAGTGACCCGATGCGACCGCTTGACGTGTGTCCACAACGGTCGGAATCCAATCACTGCGCAACTTTACTTGAGGAACAAGTAAGCTGACTTACCGAACGAGTTCTCTCTCGAAGGCACGAAGTGCGATGACTTTGCCTTCTAGCTATTCACTCGACTCAGTAAGATTTCTCTCGGTAGGCTTTCGTGGGTTTAGGTTGAGCAGAGCAAATTCACTTCGACTAAGATCTCAACTAGAAAACCCCTCTTGATAGTGCGGTTTTTCCTACGACTCAAGAAAATAAAGAGAAACTAGTAAAGAGACTAAGTCTTTGACCAGCTTCAGCTTTCTCCTCGTTGCGCTTTTACTCGAGAGAGTCATCTTCTTCGAAGACATTTTTAGGGGTCGTCTTCCTTCAAAGGTTTCGGTAGAAGACTGCAGCTCCGCTGCAGTGAGTTGTCCTTCGACCTTCTACTTGCAAACTCCATTCTTTCGGAACCTAAGTATCTGTTTATACTCGAAAACAATATTAGTTCCACTTCTGCTTTGTCCAACAATGTCCAAAACCTTCGGGGGCAAAACTTGCTCTTACAGGTAGTCGTCGAGCCATGCCTCCGGTTCCTCGAGTCCATTGTATTTTAGTGTCGTGGAGTTCAATTTGAACCCGTTTGGCATACGCGTCTCACGTATGGCACGTGTGAAGCAGAGTGCTCCACATGGCTCGATTTCCTCATTGGAAGCCTCTTCATTCGAGTACTCCTCGCGTGCTGCACGTCTTCGCCTGCTGCGGTTGACTCTGTTCTGCGTAATGTCGTCTCGCGCATCTCGCCGAGTGCTGCGGCGCCTGTTGTTGTAGTCGTTGTCTTGTTTCTTGTACTTGTCGGGGCGCCTGCGCCTATCGTCATTACTGTCGTCGTCGTCGTCTGGTGAACTGGGGTCCCTGTCCGGTGTCCGCTCGCGAGTATGCCATTTTTCGCTGGATTTCTTAGGTACCGAGGCATCGATGGAGTCCTTCATTATCTGCAAAGCTATGGAAGTGTAGCGATCCGTCTTTCCCTTTCTTCTTTTCTGGGCACGGGACAGGTAGTCCTGGGCGCTTATGAGTGCTTCTGCCGGAGTGAGGGGCTCTTCTTCGTCGTCGTCCTCCTCTGATCTGAAGTCATCTTCCAGTTTCTGCACTACTCTTGCCCTTTCTGTCTTCCGCAGGTTGTTGAGTTTCGATCTGTTGCGGGTGGGGGAGTCGTGGCCTGGCGAGTCACTTCCGGGAGATTGTCTGCGACTTCTTTTCCTTTCGGGTTCTGCTTTTTCTTGCTTCTCCATGGCTAGGCGCCACTGTCTCGTCTGCTGTGTTAACTCACCCGCTAACTTGCTGTATGCCCTTAGCTCGTCTCTTGAGGCATCTGATGGTAGTAACCTGCCGCGGGCGACTGCTTCCTTTACCATTGCCATTGATTCCTTGGACAAGTATATTTTTTCTTTTGGTGGTTCGCCCGCCGCTGCAACCGGGGTTTGCTGCCTGCTGCGTGATGGCTGGCTGCCTTGGTCGGGTGCTTGCTGTTTGCTGCTTAGCGGCTGACAGCTTTTTTGATTGCTGGGTCCTTGTTCCACCGGGACTTTCTTTGGTATGGTCCCCGGTTATCCTAGCTGTACGACCATCTGACTGGTGTTGCCGGGACCTGCCGCCCTGTTGGTGGTTGGGGTGTCTTGACGAGTGCCCGGGTCGTCGATTCGCCCGTTGTTACCTGACGCTGATGCGCCAACTTCTGCCATGAACACCTGCGATGGTGTCCTTGCCGTCTCCTTGCTGATGCGTGCGATCGTGCTTCTCCATGCTGGGGCTTCACTCGAGCGGTCGTGAGTGGCGTGGAGCCGTGAGTTGGGTGGGTAGCTACAACAACCAGATAGGTTGGCCGTGCGAGCGGAGTCTGCTACGGTCATTGCTGCAGGTGTTTCCGTGGGCGCACGGGTGCCGTCGATGAGGCGAAGGGTACCCCAATGGTTGATGTCGATCTCATACGCTCCGAAGATCAGATTGACGCCGGAGTGTAGATTGTTGAAGACTGGCTTGAGGGCCGGGAGGTGGGCCGTGAATCTGAGGGACTCGAACAGGTTGGATCTTGCCGGAGCCGTCGAGTCGATGAGTGCTGATGATGATGAGGCCGCCGAGATCGCGTTCCCAACCTGCGCGGTTCCCACAGACGGCGCCAATTGACGGGGATCAACCCCGAAAAATCCCATGGTCAGGGACCCTGGGTTAGTCATGAGATGCACAGGTTGGACGATAGCTCGTCGGCAAACAGGAAGGCTCGCTCCTGCTCGATATTATTGATGGGGGAGATGCGATTACAGTGGAGGCCAAGGCTGGAGCGCTCAAGGCTAGGGTTACAGGTGATATTAGATGTCTCTAGCGTCGCCCTTCCTAGCCCTTATATACCGGGCTAGGTCTCGGGGAGTTCATCTACGTTTACAGGTAAGCTTTCCTAACCGTAGCTTGCTCCCTACGGCTGGTCTTCGCACCTTCCTTATGAGTCGCGGACTCCTACGCTGGTGCCAACTAGCGGGCCGAGGCTGTATCTTAATGGGCCTTCTGTCTTCATGGACACCAGGTACGCTTATCCGTAGGAGTCGTGGGGTCACCCCCTCATCACCAGAATTTAAAGGGGAGCGGCATCAACATCTGCCCAGCCCACGTTCTTCTTCTCCAACCGGCACGGGGAGTGGGGGTGATCGTGGTTGCGCCCGTTGGGATCGTTGTGATCGTGGCCTTAATGCTTTCTTGAACCGTGTGGATAGAGGAGCAGGACGCGCGGCGTTTCGATTGCGTCTAGAGATCGTGGCCCTGTATTTTTCGGGGGCGGCTCTTAACGAAGCAACTGAAGAGATTGCAGGCGAACCGCACCACTTTTCATAACCAAACTGCACCATCAAAATAGATCGAGCCGTTCTTGGTTTCTCTATATGACTTGTGGGCCGATAAGGTAGAATTTTTTATTTATGTATAACGTGTGTCACTGGCTCGTGGGCCCGGAGGGAGTCATTAACCCCCCTGCCTCCTCTGCTTCTCTCTGCCCCCTCCTCATTCTCCCCCTCGCCCCCGCACGGAAAAAACCCCGCTCGTTCTCTCGGCGGAGAGGGACGACGCCCGCAGCCGCCGCCGTTCACCGCCGTCTGCTGCGCCGTTTCCCTGCTGTTCCGCCGCTCGTCACATTGTCCCACGGTTAGTCCCTATCGTCTAGTGGCTCCATAGCTATTCTCTCCTCTCCGTCGATTTCGTCGCCGGAAATCGTCATCGCGTCCCCGATTTGTTTCTAGGGTTAGTTTTTGGAGCGACCAGCTTCTCTTGCTTTTTTAACTATCGTTTTCCAGTCTCGAATCGCAACATGCGTTTGTTTTTAAGAGAAGGTTGTGGTATTAGCGGCTTTGAAATCCTAGCAATGTCCACCTAGGGTTTTTTTATCTGTATGTGCTCAGGTTTGCTTTTCTAGGGTTTGATTATTATCTGTTGTTGTTTGCAGATTTAGCATGGCTTCTCCTACTAGAAGAAGTCCAAGGTTTGGAGGAAAATGTATGTGAACTGCTTTCTCATATCCTTTGTTCTTTTTTTGTCACTATGCTTCAGGCTGATTCTTTTATCTTTTTGTTTTTTGGTAGATAATACTGGTTCTTCATCACCCATTGATGTCTCACCAATCAGCGCGGCCGCCCCATCTGGTAATTTACAATGTCTCCTTGTAGATGGCTTCTCGCCCCTCGTTGGTTACCCCAAGTGGAAGGTTTGAGATGCAGTGCAGCAGCAAGTTTCCCTCGGTGAAGATACCAAGGTTATCGAACCAGTAGGACTCAGGAGATACAAGTAGGTGGCAACGTCGCCAGAAATTGCTTCCTGACTAGGGTGTTGTCGTGGACCTGCACACAGCAACAAATAACTTTGCTCCCAACGAGTACAGAGGAGTTGTCTATTCCTCCGTCCTTGTCGTTTACAAAGGATCAACGCAAGAGATAAAAGGTGCAAAGGAAAGTAAAAAGCTGAAAGTAAATTGAGGGTGTGAACAATAATGTGAAGATGGACCGGGGTCCCGTGATTTTCACTAGTGATGTCTCTCTCCCAAAATACGATAAAAGTGCCAGCGAGGTAAACAAATCACAGTTGGGCAATTGACAGGATTATGAAGGCACCGCAATGCTAACTATGCTGCAAAGAAAGGAAGGGCTCAAAAGCAATCGGCAGTACGCCAAGGTAAGTAGACCAAAATCCATCTGCATCTACTACGAATCATCCACCTTGAGATATCTATCCAGAAAATCTCGCTGGTATTAAGTTGCGAATCCCACCCAAAGTGTAAACTCAAAGCAACAGACAACTGCATTAAAAGAACTTTGCGTAAAGTAAACAATCCTTGCACCCGCAGGTACAAGCTCCATTGTTTTATCCCTGGTGGCAAAAACACATCCCCTAGTCTCATGTTTCTGTCACTCAAGCTAGACATCAAGGGGTTGAACCCACAATCGAGCATAACGCTCTCTCTTGGAGTTGCAAATAAAATACTTGGCCAAAGAAAATACCGCAACGGAGAACATGCAAGAATTTACTAAAGAACAAAATATAAAAGAGAAGAACCAAATATATTACTCATCACAATCTGAACATAGTCTCATAATCCATCAGATCCCAACAAACTCAGCATAGCAACAGCAGAAATTACATAGATGCCTCGATCATTGGAGGCAGCTCACGAGGACTCGAAAGTGGAAGCACAAAAGGGGGAGAGATTCATCACATAGCTACTGGTCACGGACCCATTGTCCAAGGGGGACTACTCACGGCACATACGGGAGGCGTCCATGGCAATGGATGGTCTCCCGGAGGGGCTAGCTTCTCCCGGCAGGGTGCCGGAGCAGCTTCTCCAGGCAGCCGCGATCTTGAAACGGCGGCGGCGGCGGTACAAAGGGGAGTTCGTGAGAAAGAGATCGATATTAGGGGTTTCCACCCCGAGGGATAAATATAGGCGAAGGGGGTCATCGAGGGGACCCACGAGGCAGTCAGGAGGGTCCCTGGCGCGGCGCAGGATGGGGCCGCGCCACCTGCCCTCCTGGCTGCCTGGTGGTGGCCCCCTTCCCTCTCTTGGTGATTCTGGAAGCTTCTGTTGCGCTGATTTTTTATATATTTTTCCCGGAATTTTCGAGCACTTTTAATAGCCGGAAAACCTGAAATACAAAAACAGCAGAAAACAGAAACTGGCAACTGGGTGCACTGAGTTAATAGGTTAGTCCAAATAGGTTCAAAAGTGTATGAAAGTTCAAGCAAAACATGGCAAAGTCACACAAAACATGCATGGAGCAAGCAGAAATTATAGATACGTTTGGGACGTATCAACATCCCCAAGCTTAATTCCTGCTCGTCCTCGAGTAGGTAAATGATAACAAGCATAATTTCTGTGGTGGCATGCCACACAACCAAATAAGGTCTTTTAAGTAAAGCAATCAAAGCATGCAATTCGATTGAAGTCTTAACAAGCAAGAGTCTATATTAGCATTGAAACAAGCAACATAAGAACATAAAGGTGCAAGAGCTCTCGCTGTCCGTGACTCGAATGTCTCCAGATGGTGTTTGCGTGCAAGCAGGGGACTGGGAAAAAGAGAGAAAAAAGGTTGTTGAGAACAACTATCTACTAAAGTTTCACACTTAGTCTCCTTTGGATTCTTATCTTGACTCGTCCCCAGACCACTAGCCAGGTGCAAGTCAAAATGATCCACTCCCTTTCGATATTTTGAGCACTCATGCAATGGATGAGCGTGAGCAAGAAAGTTGACACCTAAAAGGCGAAACAGAAAGAAGGTGGAGGAGGAAGAGAAAAAGGTGTGAAAGGCTCACATCAATGAGGAAAATCATAGGCGAGAGAAGGCCATATGATAGATATAATGTGAGGAGTAGGGATTGCCATGCAACAAATGCACATGTGAGCTAAAAGCTCTCCAAGGGAGCTAGTGGGGGTGCATCTAACTTGCTTGCTCATGAAGACCTAGAGCTCTTTTGAGGAGGCTCATCATTGGAATATACAAGCCAAGTTCTATAGTGTGAAGGTTCCCCACATAGCTATATGCATGATGATGATCTCTATGGAGTACAAGGGATAGAAGATGAATTACTAGTGTGGATCTCTCAAAAGGAATAGTAATATGCCCCCTTCTCTCTTTTTATTTTTTTCTTTTTCTCTTTTTTTTAATTTTTGGTTGCCTCAATGGCTTTTTATATTTAACTCTCATTTGTCCTCTTTGGGATCTTTTGATTCTGTCCTCTTTGGGATCTTTTCCTCACTTTAGGGGCAATACTCTATATTTTACAAGAATATAGGAGATCTTTCACACTTTACAAAGGTACTCACATAAAGAAAATGTAACTATCATGATGAAAATGTATGCCTCTGCCAGGGTAGCAGGATATGCGATGATACTAGCGCGTCATGTAGCAATGATTAGGGCAAGGCCCAACAGCATGCGGCTCATCGATCAAGCAAGTAGCATGTATGACATGAAGATCAAGTCATGAGAAGGTGGATGTTGCATGGCAATGTATCTCGGAAAGGCTATGCAAATGCCTTGTAGGTAGGCTTGGTGGCTGTTTTGAGGAAAGATATAAGGAGGCTTATGATGACAGAGCGTATGATGCCAAGGGTTTGATGCACCGGCGAAGTATGCGCCAACTCTCGAGGTGAGAAAGGGCAATACACGGTACCGAAGAGGCTAGAAAAAGTATAGGTGGGTGGAAGTGTCAACTTTCGAATACTCACATTAGTCCGAAGAACTCATGCACTTATTATCGGTAACTCTCAATCTAATCAGGAGGTTCACAAAGAGACAGGTACCCCGAGGAGGAGTGTATGGGGGTTTGGTTATCCTTGCGCATCCTCGACTCATGGTACGTGAGTGTACTCTAATATTCGAACCCTCCAGAGGTTAGTGATCCATCTAGTAGATAGAGTTCTCAACAGCGTTTTTTTTGGTTTTCGAAAAACACACGGACTGCCCAAAATACGACATCTATCACTAATAGGCAAGAGCTCTTGACACCATAAGTTCAAACATTACTCTAGTCAATACCTCAAAACTATTGCAAGTTACTACTACAAAGAGAACAACAACTTTAACTACCTACTTTCAGTCAAGACACAGAACTCAGTGCAACAGGCAAACTCTCTAACAAGATAAAACATGCAACCTATAGAAAGTTCAACCTAAGACAAAAGAAAAGCTCTACAAAAACTAAAGCACTACAACTAAACAGAACAACATCTAAGAAGAGAAAAAGAACAACTCACAGCTAAAAGAATAAGCATGCAAATCCTATGAGGAGTTCTAGTTCAAGCGGAGCGTGTAATTCTCCCACACAAAAGAGTAAGTTGGGGTTTAACTTGTTACTACAACAAAGAAAGCAAAACAAACCTAGAAAAGTAAAGAGCGAGACGCTCCAATCATAGCACATAACGCATGAAGTGATAAAAATATAGAGCAAGGAGGGACAAACTGATGATTGTTGATGAAGAAGGGGATGCATCAGGGGCATCCCCAAGCTTAGACGCTTGAGTCTTCTTGAATATTTATTGGGGGTGCACATGGGCATCCCCAAGGTTGAGCGTTTGACACTCCTGAATCTTCTTTCATCACCTTCCATCGCGCACTTGAAAACTCCCTTCATACATAACTCATTGTAGGCTGATTAGAGAGGTTAGTACCCTAATAAAATAATTTTCCTCTACTGCAAATAAAGATAATCTTGAAGAGCTACTGTTTCTCAAGATTGCCAAAAAGTTTTTGCAAAGAAAAAGCAAGGTTAAGGTTTGAAAAAGTAAAGAGAGACAAAACATGGCAGAATCTGTGAAAAACAGACCAGCAGGTAGAAAAGAATTTTTTAGGGATACTTCTGCAACTCAAATCAAAAAACTCAGAACATACGGAAGTTTTGTAATTGTATAGAGCACGCTGTGTAAAAAATTTCAGCTAAAAAAGATGAACTAGGATTTTTTTCCTTGATTTTTCTAGTCACGAGGACAGAATCTGTTTTCTGGACAGCATGTCACAACTTTCACTTCCCTTGCCGTATGAGGCTATGAAAGGCACAAAGCTTGAAAAGTAAAGATACAATGATGTTGCTACAGTAGTAACAATCATCAAGACCACTAAGACCAGAACAAAAGCAAAAATAAAAACCTAAATTCGTTGCGGGCTGCCTCCCGAAAGCGCTTCTTTAGAGCCATTAGCTAGGCTTAAAGCAGAAGATCAAGTCTTTTCATGAGAATAACTAGCCTGTGTGACGGACTCAAAAGGTAACTTAATATTTTTCCTAGGGAAATGTTCCATCCCTTTCTTTAGAGGGAATTGGATTTTGATACTTCCCTCTTTCATGTCAATGATAGAACCAACTGTGCGAAGAAAAGGACGTCCCAAAATAATTGGACAAGAGGGCTCACACTCAATGTCCATAATAGTGAAATCAATGGGAACATAATTGTCATTGACAATGATAAGAACATCGTCGATCTTCCCCAAAGGTTTCTTTACGGAAGAATCAACAAGACGAACACCAAAAGAACAAAGATCAAAAGGTTTCAATTCAAGCATATCATACATTCTTTTGGGCATAACAGAGGCACTTGCTCCAACATCACAAAGAGCATAACAAGAGAAGTTATTAAATTTAATTTTTATCATAGGATCCCAACCATCTTCTATCTTCCTAGGTATGGAGGCTTCTAGTCTAAGCTTCTCTTCCCTAACTTTCATTAGAGCATTGGTGATATGCTCTGTGAAGGCAAGATTGAGTGTGCTAGTGTGGGGGTCTCTAGACATCTTGTGTAGGAAACCAATAACTTCTGGTAAAGTGCAGTTGTCAAAGTCTAAGTCACTACTATCTACCAAGGAAGTAGTGATATCATTTAAGCTCACTTGTTTGAAAGCCTCTATGTTCATAGAGGTTTCCTCTTCTAAGGTTGAGGTGGTAGCATCACCATTGATAGGTCCAGTGGGACTAGGGGTGTGATGGGCGCTAGCAGCTTGGACATCCTCAACTACTTGGATAGTGGCTACTGTGTGGTAGGTAGGAAGGCTCTTAATTCTCTCTTCTTCCTTGGGTACAACTTCGGGTTTAGCTGCCATTTGGTTTATCAAGGTAGATTGGGTATGATACATGTTTGAAACATAAGTCTCGATGGCAGTGAGTCTAGTTTGGAGACTGGAAATGTTACCGTTCAGGCTCTCAAGTTGTTTGCTAATGTTTTGCAGGATAGAGGAGTGCTCATCTAATTGTCTAGAAAAGGCCTTGCTTTGTTCAAACTGAGTGTGCATATAGATTTTGGTGGCCTTTTCTATTTCTACAAGTTTCTCATAGCTGGGCAGGTCTTTTTCCCTATAGTTCTGGCTGTAGGAGTTGCTGGTGGTAGGATAAGTGTTTTTCCCATAGTTGTTGGATGGGAAAGGCCTAGGATTGTTGCTACCAAAGTTAATCCTATAAGCATTATTGTTGAAGTTGTTTCTAGAGACAAAATTAACATCTACTTGCTCCTGAGCAACAAAAGAATTTAAAGGAACATCTTGAGGATCAATAGAAGGTTTCTTGGTAAGTAGAGACATGATAAGGTCAACCTTTTCATTTAAAGGGGAGATCTCCTCGACAGAGTTTACCTTCTTACCGGTTGGAGATCTCTCGGTGTGCCATTGCGAGTAGTTCAACATCATCTCATCTAGTAGCTTTGTGGCAGAACCAAGCGTGGTTGACATAAAAGTTCCTCCCGCGGCCGAATCTAACAGGTTCCGTGAGGTGAAGTTCAAGCCTGCATAAAAAGTCTGGATAACCATCCAGGTAGTCAGTCCATGTGTGGGGCAGTTCTTGACAAGCGTCTTCATACGTTCCCAAGCCTGGGCAACGTGTTCGTTATCCAATTGCCTGAAATTCATAATGTTACTCCACAATTGAATAATTTTAGCAGGGGGATAGTACTTCCCTATAAAAGCATCTTTGCATTTGCTCCTAGAATCGATACTGTTCTTGGGCAAAGATTGTAGCCACTCCTTGGCTCTTCCTCTCAAAGAGAAAGGAAAAAGCTTCAGCTTGACGATGTCTCCATCCACTTCCTTGTACTTCTGCATGTCGCAAAGCTCGATAAAGTTGTTTAGGTGCAAGGCAGCATCTTCTCCTACTCCTGAGAATTGATCTTTCATAACAAGGTTAAGCAGAGCAGGTTTAATCTCATAAGAAGGTGCTGAAGTGGCAGGTGGAGCAATAGGAGTGCAGATAAAGTCACTGTTGTTGTGACTAGTGAAGTCACACAACTTAGTGTTTTCATTGTAACCCATAGTAGCAACAGGTATTTTTGGTATGTTTGATTAAGGACACAAAAGTAAAAATTAAAAGGTAAACTAACAAGACTAAAAAGCAAAGGTAAAAGATAGTGTGCAACTCCCCTATATTGTAGACTTGAGTCCCCGGCAACGGCGCCAGAAATTTGCTTGATGGCTTCTCGCCCCTCATTGGTTACCCTAAGTGAAAGGTTTGAGATGCAGTGCAACAGCAAGTTTCCCTCGGAGAAGATCCCAAGATTATCGAACCAGTAGGACTCAGGAGATACATGTAGGTGGCAACGTCGCCAGAAATTTCTTCCTGACAAGGGTGTTTTCGTGGACCTGCACACAGCAACAAATAACTTTTCTCCCAACGAGTACAGAGGAGTTTTCAATTCCTCCGGCCTTGTCGTTTACAAAGGATCAACGCAAGAGATAAAAGGTGCAAAGGAAAGTAAAAAGCTGAAAGTAAATTGAGGGTGTGAACAATAATGTGAAGATGGATCGGGGTCCCGTGATTTTCACTAGTGATGTCTCTCTCCCAAAAGACGATAAAAGTGCTAGTGAGGTAAACAAATCACAGTTGGGCAATTGACAGGATTATGAAGGCACCGCAATGCTAACTATGCTGCAAAGAAAGGAAGGGCTCAAAATCAATGGGCAGGTACAAGCAGGTACAAGCACCGTTGTTTTATCCCTGGTGGCAAAAGCACATCCCCTGGTCTCATGTTTCTGTCACTCAAGCTAGACATCAAGGTGCTGAACCCACAATCGAGCATAACGCTCTCTCTTGGAGTTACAAATAAAATACTTGGCCAAAGCAAATACCGCAACGGAGAACATGCAAGAATTTACTAAAGAACAAAATATAAAAGAGAAGAACCAAATATATTACTCATCACAATCTGAACATAGTTTCATAATCCATCAGATCCCAACAAACTCAGCATAGCAACATCAGAAATTACATAGATGCCTCGGTCATGTGAGGCAGCTCACAAGGACTCGAAAGTGGAAGCACAAAAGGGGGAGAGATTCATCACATAGCTACTGGTCACGGACCCATGGTCCAAGGGGGAATACTCACGGCACATACGGGAGGCGTCCATGGCTATGGATGGTATCCCGGAGGGGGTAGCTTCTCCCGGCAGGGTGCCGGAGCAGCTTCTCCAGGAAGCCCCGATCTTGAAACGGCGGCGGCGGCGGTACAGAGGGGAGTTCGAGAGAAAGAGATCGATATTAGGGGTTTCCACCCCGAGGGGTAAATATAGTCGAAGGGGGGCATCGAGGGGACCCACGAGGCAGTCAGGAGGGTCCCTAGTGCGGCCCAGGGTGGGGCCGCGCCACCTGCCCTCCTGTCTGCCTAGTGGTGGCCCCCCTTCCCTCTCTTGGTGATTCCGGAAGCTTCTGTTGCGCTGATTTTTTATATATTTTTCCCGGAATTTTTGGAGCACTTTTAATAGCCGGAAAACCTGAAATACAAAAACTGGCAACATGGTGCACTGAGTTAATAGGTTAGTCCAAATAGGTTCAAAAGTGTATGAAAGTTCAAGCAAAACATGGCAAAGTCACACAAAACATGCAAGGAGCAAGCAAAATTATAGATACGTTTGGGACGTATCACTTTCCCCTGTCGTCATAAGGTTGTTAGGAAAATCGCACCTCGTGTCAACTTTTTGCTCACCAGGAAGAAGTGATAAAATCTTATAGCACCTTCCTTTTGTTATGGGAGAACTGCATGTATTTTTATTTATCTCGTATATGAAAGTGTTCTTCATTTTTAGATTTTGTTTGTTAATAGCTCATTTTTCGGTATGCAATAGTGCACTGCATTATATATTTTACTTACAAACCTACATGTTTAGAAAAGTTTGTGAAATTGATATGAACTGCAACTAGTTAATTGTTTTAATTTTCTTGTCTTGGAATGAAATGCATTAAGTTTTTTCTTTTTTTATATGCTAATGAACTGCATCAAGTTATTGTGTCTCCATAAATCTCTTATATTTTTTTGGTAAAAGTGCACTGCATTTATGTACATTGCCTTTTTTGCCATATATGTGTGACCCAATTTATATGAGCTTTATTTACTTTAGTTTTTCCTCTCACACACATACTTTCTTGTACCTACAGTTTTATGTCCTGGTGGGTCTGGTGGTGGGGGTGTTAACTATTTGATTACCCGTTATTTCACAGCCGATGTTGTCGGGGACGGGACATCCGGTCTACTTGAAATTAGCGAAACTCAGTCGCAATCTGTTGATGGCACATAACCAGTTACTCAGGATTGGATGGTGCCCGATCAGATTGCAGCCGACAACGAGAGGAAAAGGCAGAAAGCGATTGAGCTTGGTAATCGTTTTGAGAAGGAGCACAAGGCGAAGCAGGATCAGAAGGCGAAGCGAGTAATGTTTGATGAGGGCAAGGAGATAGGAAGAAGGATTGCAGACTCAAATAAGTCTGCTAAGTTTGCCCCTTCAAAGAATACTGTGAAGAGAAAACTCAACACTGTTGCAGAGGAAGGCTTAATCTCTCCACGACGCAGTCCCCGGGTTGAGTACTCAAAGAGGCCCAATTACGCCGAGGTTCAAAGAAATCGGCCAAGTGCTGACGATTACTCTGGTGTTGATTTTGATGGCCCATCCAAGCGTGCACTTGGAAAGGCAGCTGCAGAAATGCTTGACAATGAGTCTGGTGAGGAGGATTACGACGGGGAGGATATTGATGCTACGAAGGTATGTTGCTGTTTGTCACTCTTTTTGCTGATGTTTTTATTGCTGCTTTTAAGTTGTCTCCTTTTCACACGAGCCACTGATGTGAACTGCATTAGCTTTTGAGTTGTTTCAGTGCGAGTCTTATGAGTCGTACTATATGCGCGGAGAGCACTACATTGTATAAATGAAACCTAGCAGTTTTACACTACGTTTTAATGTAGTATATATGCAACGCACCGCATTTTTGTATATGAGTTTGTTTAAGGGGAGGTTGGGGGGGGACCCCCCCCCCCATATTTGGTTTAACAAAAATTAGAATTTTAAACGTGAAGACGAGATCCCACTAACACACACTTAGTTGCGCTCATTTTTTCATTTTTATTTTGTTGATCTAAGTGCACTGCACTATTTTTTTACATGTTGTGAACCGCATTGTAGAAATGGAGGCAAATTTTTACTATATCTAGATCATTGATTTTTTTATAACTGCATTACATACTTTTGTTCCATATTAGCTTATGTATGAAGAAGAGAGCTGCATTTTAATACCACATTCTCATATCATCTTGTTTTATATAGAAGAGAACTGCATTTTTTAACAACTCACTGCTAACTCATTTTCTTTTTGTTACATAAGAGAACTGCATTCTCAAGATAACATTCAGATGCTAATGTGAATTGCATCTTTATTTCTTTTTTTGTAGATTGCCAATAGTACCAAAAGGAAGAAGTCCGAAGACGATGCTACGGGGGAATGGAGATTCAACAAGACTGTTTGGCTGTCTATTCCAAATGTATGTAAAGCCATTGATTTGTTGAAGGAGGCACACCGAATTTTGGTTCAGCTAGCAGGTTTCGGCATTGTCTTCAATCTGAAAGTGAAGAAGAATGTGTCTCGTGTGCTTATGTGCAAATTGATGGGAAAGATCAACCACGAGACGATGAAACTGGACTGTGGGCCAAACAAGGTTCTGGAAATAAATCGTGAGGCCGTTCATCACATTTTCAAGTTCCCGATGGGTACTCGCACCGCTCCCAGGCCTGCCGAAAGCGGCCATGATTATTCTCTGGCTACTCTGAAGGACGAGCTTGGTTTTAACCGCTCTCGTAGAATAGATGTGAAAGACCTGCTTACACTACTCGGCAACTTCGTTAACGATCCTGCGAAGGTTGATATGGTTGTGAAGGTTTTCTTTCTCATTGTTTTTCAGAGTTTGCTTTGCCCCAGCCCTGCAACTCGGTTGTCCAGGGTAGCTGCCATGGTTGAAAACCTGAACTTTGATTCCATGGCTCAGATGGACTTTTGCTAGCTAGTTGTTGATGAGCTGTAGGCTGCAGTGTACAAGTGGAATTCTGAAGGGAGCAAGCAGAACTGTGCTAAGGGTTGCACCATCGTGCCCCTGTTCATGTACCTCGATAGCTTGAATCTTCGCAATGTATCTGTTATGCATACACGCACGCCACGTGCTGCAATTCTGTCCCATCAGAAGTTGAAGAAGATTCACAACGCTGACATGATTGTAAGGGGAAAGATTTATCTGGATACCTACAAGTTTGGTAAGTTGCATGTATGTTCACAATTTTCAGTTTCTTTATGTTTTGTCATTATCTCCTTTTTCGTTTTTTTGACATGCTAAATGTGAACCTCTTACTTTCTTACATGTGCACTGCTTTCTTTTTTGTGTTATTTTTGTTCAGTGGAAGGCGATAGGGGACATTGTGTACAAGCGGACCGCAACCGCTGAACTGCATCCCAGCTTTTGTGAGCCTCTTGCTAGGGGTTCTCCCATTCGGCGGGTTGATGGTGTTGCTAGGGGTTCTCCACTTAGGCAGGTTCATGGCGCTGCTAGGGGGTCTGCTGGAGGTTCTCACGACGAGGCTCATGATGATCGCAATATTTTCGTCCAGGTTGACGAGCTTCTTGACAGGGTTATCAATTTAACTTCTGGTCTCTCAACATCTGGCGCTAGGATGAGGAATATTGCTGGACTGTTTACTCCTGGCAAAGGACCTTCCGAAGCAGAAATCGATGCCGCTCACAAATTTGATTGTGGGCAGCTTCAATTCCTTAATTTGTCAGTTTCGAATGTCAGGTCGGCATTTTTTCAGTTCAAGCATTCCCAGGATGTCAAGTGCGCTAGGTACGAGCAGGAAGCTGAGGCACTTCTGAAGGAAATGGACAGGCGGGAAAATGTTGTTAGGGCTTCCTTATCTGATCGCGGTGCTGTTGATGTATGCTTCTTTATGTCATATGTGAACTACTTTTGTATCAATATTTTTTTGTTTTTAATATTCTTTTATGTCATATGCGCCATTGACATTTGTTTTTTCATGGCTTTTTATTATTGCAGTGCGGAGGAGAGTCTTCTAACGCAAACGCGCAGCCCGATAATGTCCCGCACGACCAACATGCTTTTGATTCAGATATCGCGTCTGATAGGCAACAACCCCCCGTTGTTGATGCTGCTAAAGACAATCCTGTCGACGAAGGCGTCATAGACAAGGTTTGAATTTTTTTGTACCTTTTCTACTGTACATTTTCATTTTGTTTTAATGTTTCTGTAGTGTCCAAATCAAAGATTCATATGTGGACTAGCAGCGGCAGTGAACTGCAGTTTATTCTTTTACGTAGTGTCTAAAAACAAAGAAGTACAACTGCACAAGCAGTGGTAGTGAACTGTAGTTTATTGTTTTGCAGTTTAAAAAACAAAGAATTATACATGCACCAGCAGCGTCAGCGAACTGCATTTTCCTGAAAAAACATGTAACAAAGAAGGAGTAGCGTTTTTTTCCAGCAGTGAACTATAAATAATATGTTTATAGAACTGCATTTTGTTTTTTTAGGACCGCGAAACAATTGTTGAAACTCATGGGAAGGAAGAAGACGGTGGCGCTGACAAGGTTGATGAGGCTTACATGTCCAGAGAGATGGAAGGAGACGCTGGTCTGGTGAGCACAGAGAACTGCATTCATGTTATTATTTTTTTATATTTGACGCGTGCTGCATTTTGTTTTTTTCGCTTAGTGAACTGCATCAGCATCATTTGTTTAATGTTTTGTTTTAATTCATCAGGACCGTGTGTTAAATGATGAAATCCAAGGGAGCGCACTACAGAGGCTGACAATGTAGAAGCGAGAGAAGGAGGGGATGCCAATGTGGAGGTTGACAAGGCAGATTTCAGAGAAGCACGCGAGGGCTCTGCCGAGGCTGAAAAGGCAGAAGAAAGAGAAGGAAGGGAGGATTATGTTGTTGTTGATAATGCATAAAGGGTTGAAGGAAGGGAGGATGTAGCTGATGCTGACAAGGATGAAGAGAGAGAAAGATATCCTTGCGCTACAGCCGAAATTGCAGAAGAGAGCGAAGGAGCTAGAGCTGTAGATGATGCTTCGGGCACAGCTGCCGGCATTGATCGTGTTGCTTCGCCATTTGTTTTGTTGTCTGGCAATAGTATTCCCGAGATTTTTCATGTTGCCCCTCGCGCCACTGAGCAGCCTCAAGGCAATCTGGACGAACAACCAAGTAGTGTGCAGAACATGAGCATTCTGGACGATGACAACGCTGGCCTGGATAACTTGACTCTCAGCGAAGATGTCTCCGTGAAGGTGCAGAATGTGGACTCCGAAACCGAAGGTAAGTGAACTGCATTATTTTTTGTTCTAGTCTGGCTAAACCAACGGTTTTTATGCTCTATCATCTGACATCGGGGTTTTTCTATGTTTCTTAGATGAGGAATTACCTGTTGTCACTTCGTCCAGTATTGATCCAGCTCTTCTGAGGAGATACAACGAGTTATTTAACGTTGTTACGAGGGCTAGGGGGGATAAGAATAAAAAGTATGTTCTTTCTTTTTGTCCTTATATCTGGTTGCTTTATTTTTGTTTTTATTTTTGTAAGGTACATGCAGCTTATTACCTTTTTGCTGCGATTTTTCTTATATTCCTGAAGGGATTTAGTTGCATTCAAGGACGAGTTTGATGATATTACTGTTGGTCATGTTGGCGAATCGTTTTGGTCATACGGAATGCTGAGCACTCGTCTTGCAAATATTGGTGTATCTATTTTAGCTGAGAGGTTCAAAGGATCACAAACTATGATTGTCCTGTATAACCTATGTGTAAGCGTTTTCATTAATTATATCACACGCCTCCGCTCGCCTATGTTTATTGTGCTTATTTTCAGCAGCCACATTAACTTTCTTGGTTTTGTATTTTTGACAGAATTCAATTTGGAACGGCAGTTCCACAAACAGGGCTTTGAAAAAGATGTTTTCTTGAAGCGCAGAGGAACGTGTGGACAAGAAAATTTTGGTATTGCATCATTTTGCTATTTCCAGTCATTTTTAGATGTAGTTTCTTTTTTTCCTTGTTCTCATCCGGTTTGTTCTATTCACTTTTTTAATTAGATTATGTTCGCAACATTTGATCCTCCTCCTGCATCAATGAAGGATGCGATTGGCCACTACTTCTTGGTTACTTTGAACTTGTCTGCAAAGCGATTTGAGTTTCTTGACTCAATAAACGGCCCTGAAAGTGAACCTGGAAGCACTGTATTTAGGAAAATGGTTAAGAACATCAAAAAAGTCTGGAAAGACGGAAGCGCAAGATGTGATGAGCCATTGAAACCTCCCACGCTCGACGGCCTTGTGTTGAGTCATGTCAACGTTCCACAGAAGGGAAACGGTTCGCACTTGTTCTTCTATCTTTTTTCTTCTTTGTATATTTTTGTGTGTATAGCGTTCTGCATTGCTTTACTGAACCCATAAGCATTTCTCCCATTTGAGCGAACTACATTAACAATGTGTCATTAGTTGTTCCTCCTTGCTATTGGGGGTTTCTTTTTGTATAGTGAGATTCATTGCTTTACAATATTAGTATCACTTTTTCCTTTTGAGAGAACTGCATTACAACCATTGTGTTATAAGTTGTTTCTATGTTCATTTGTTTCTTTTGTATATCGAGCTGAACTGCTTTACTAAATTAGTACCACATTTCCCCCTACTTTCTTTAGAACTGCATCAGCAGCATTGCGTTGTTAGATGTTATCTGTTTTTTGGCTTCTCGGATAGCGAACTGCATTGGTTTTACTAGTATCAGAAGAAATTCGTTCTTGAGTGAACTGCATTTATTAATGTGTTTCTTTTTTTTTCTACAGGCATGATTGTATATTTTTCATGTTCCAATTCATGCAGAGCTGGGATGGTGAAGCTGTTGCTAAGTTTGTAGAGAGCACATTGGCTACATCCGGAAGACAATGCTCTACAGTTGGCTGACATCTTCGTATTGCTGTCTAGACTTGCCATCCCTTTTAAATTTTAAAGTAGGTTATTACTCTTTTTTTTCGTCCGCACAACGTTTTTCATATTAAGAGAACTTCATTTAGCACAGAAACGGGGGGGGAGGCCCACTTGTTTTGTTAATTATTTTAGTATAATAAGGACTGCATGCGCATTATCATAATCATTTATATATGGACTGCATGCACGTAACAGCTTGTATCGTTTTGTACATGAAAGTCCACTGCATTAAGTTTCATGTTTTTTCTTCATAGGAAAAGTGCATTGCATTACACAATGCCTGTTAGTATGTTGCATTATGCCCTTTTTTGTTATTGAAATTAACGATTCTTTTGCATTTTTTTATTGTTCATTTTTTCTCGCAGGCTTTGATGAAGGCGCGTACCAAGGTGGAATTTCATTGTTTGAAACTCAGTTCCACACTCCAACTATTAATAATTATGTTATTGAAGAACCCACTGTCAAGCATGCAAAGGAACCTGTGTGTAAGAGGACGAGGAGCGCACAATCTCTTGTGAACCCTGTGAAGAATGCACCCAGTAAGAGGTCCAGGAGGGCAGTCAGCCCTCCGAATGTCGAAAGTACTGATGAGGACTTTATGACTCCGCCACCAGTTCGCAAGAGGACGAGGAGTGCAGCTCTGGAACGTCCAAATGAAAGTGAGGCAGTTACTCTATCCAACAAGAGGGCTGTGCAGAAGCCATCAAAATATAGAACTCCGGTACAAAAGTTGCAGCCTGCGAGGTTCAGCTATCTCGTGGAAGCGAGGAAACTTTTGGAACTTGTGTCGAGCCCTGCGTTCAGGAAGAAACACAGCTAGTTAGTTCTTTTTTCTATAGTTTTCTACTTTGCTTATAGATGTAGCTATCTTGTTTATTTTTGTTGTTGTGTGCCTTTATTTGCGTTCCTAACCCTATCCCCACTCGCTGTGTTGTTTTTGTTGAGAAAGTCCGCGCTGTTCATGTACAGGAATCCTATCGAAGTATACAGTGTGTCTGTTGACTACGTGTTCCTAACTTTGTACAAAGGCATTTTCATGGACTCGGAGTTGATGGACCATATCATTAGTCATTGGAATATTGACCAGCGAATGAATGTGCTTTACCGATCTGGTGAACGCGTTCTTCTTTCCCCTCTATTTATCACGGTATTTCTCCTTCCTCCTTTTTTTTATTTTTCTGCTGTAGGTGAACTGCATTGCCAGCGTATAATACAAAGATGTTGCGCTTTAGGTGTGAACTGCATTGCCACTGTATAATAAAAGATAGCTTGTTTGAATAATTTTATTCAAAGCCCAGGAATGTGTTTGAAGTGCATACATTTTTGTTGTTTTCAAAAATCGATGAATGTAATTATGTAGGGGGAACTGCATACATAACTTTTTTTACAAAGAAGTGTGTTTTGTTTTCATTTAGACCCAGACCGAACTGCATTACTATGATACAAAGATGTTTTCGTGCTACAAGGGTGAACTGCAGTTTTCTAGTATATAATAAAAGGTAGAAATATAGCGAAGTGCATACATTTTTTGTCGTTTCTCGGAACTTATTAATGAACTTCATACGGAACTCTTTTTTTTCACTTATCCCAGACCGAACTGCATTAATATTTTTTTGTGTTCTTAATTGTTTCCTTTTTAGTTTTTTTGCCTAGTGAACTGCATTTGTTTTTCTTACATTAGAAGATCCTTTTTTATTTTCCTAGACGAACTGCATTAATGCATTTTTTATGAATTAAGTGTGTGCTTCAAATGAATGATCACGCGAAGAGAGATGAACACGGAAACGTCGTGTTTCCCTTTGTGCACACCAAGTTCAATGTTGAAGATGCAACAAGGCAGTTCAAAGCATATGTTCGCGATGATGAGAACCTTCTTAATTGTAAATTAGTAAGTTCTCGGATTTTCTGGTTTTCAGCTCGCTGTTCTTATGTTTTTGCGTCATTTTTTTTTGGGTAATCCTGTCCCCCACTCAAACTGAGAAACACCTTTGTTGAAAACCAATTCAGATCCTGTTACCACGGATGAAAGACCAGCACTACTCTTTATACACGATGAACAGGCACCGTGAGACCCTCGATATCCATGACACTAGGAGATATGGAGGACCGTTTGATCAAACGACGAGGTGGCATAAGTCTGACTACCACAGTGACCGCACTGAAATTGTAAAATGTTCGCTTTATTCATCTTTGTATATTTGTTTCACATGTATACGAGCCGAATGACAGTTTTCGTGACGTGTACTTGTTGCGTGCATTGTCTATGTCGTATTTCAACAGATGATCAGGATGACCACTTTGATGAAGAAGGTTTACGGAGAAAAGGAATACAAGAAGAAGGATTCGGTAGACTGGGTCAAAGTTTCAAAGAAAGCTAGCTTTTTGGGCACCCCTGCACAGGGCCCCAATGAGTGCGCCTTTTTTGTTCTGAAGATGGCTCAGTTGTATGACGGCAGAAGCTTTGTTGTGAAGTTTGGAAAGCGCAATGTAAGCATCTTTTTATTCTCGCATCTAATGTAATCCTTCATATTTTCCTCTTCCTGTCTGCAGCAGTATCACCTTTTTTGCAGATGATGTTTTTGTCATAACCAATTTGCTATTTCGTTTTATCTTGTTGCTCTTTGATCGCACGAAGCTGATATCGCGGATTGGAAGGCTGAGTTCCTGTTCCAGATTCTGTTCCACCCCGATAACATGGTCGTACTGAGCGAGTTTCCTGAGGAGCTAAAAATATGTGCAAGTATCTTAGTCTCCCTGCCAAACCTGACTCGCAGGAGCAGGATGAGGCATAGAACAACAACAGACCCGTTTGATGTGTTTTAGAAACTTCATTGTAAATAGTTTTGTCGCTCCTTTTTTAGAAACATATTCACTAGGATGTGTTCCTTTTTTGTACATCTATGTAATATAACGGAGAACGCAACTCTGTTTGACTATGTATATAATGGAGTTTCATCTAATTTTTATCTTGTAAGCGGAAACTATCCTTACATGAGTGTAAACATATGTATCCGCACTACATATTTTTATGGGAGGGTGTGTTTTGCTGGTGGGTTGGGGGGTTGGGGGTTGGGGGGGGGGGACCCCCCCATACTTGGTTAACAGAATTGGAATATACAAATGTGGAGACCATATCCATCTCACACACACTTATTACATATGAATATCGATATAATATATAACATTTTTTGCAAAGTGCACTGCATTGCGCAAAAGAGGGCCTTCAACGGGTTATAGTGTTGATAATCAAAAAGTTTTGGAAAATAGTATTTTCTTGGAACATAGAACTGCATGTGTGCGCTAATCAAGAGCTCCATTTTTAATTTTTTTGCAATAAGAAAACTGCACAGGTTACATGCTGCACACTGCATTGTTTGCGGTAAGCGCACTGCAATGTACACATGAAGAAGCCCAGTCTCTACTACATGTAGAGTATCGTTTATTTTCATAACCACATTATTTACTGTTTTTTCTCCATATGAGCTTCTGCAAACAGTAGAGAACTGCATTTTTTTTAACATCACACTGCCATCCCAGCTTCTGCACACATAAGAGAACTGCATTTTTATAACATCTATTATTGTTCTGAAACAGAATAGAAATGCATGTTTAAAATGACATTCCTATCTCATCTGCATATCATTTTCTATAGAGAACTGCATTTGCTTAATCGCACCAGCAGAGCATTGAATACAAAGTATATCTGTTTTTGTGCTATATATATTAAATTGGACTTCAACATTATATCTCGAAGTCTATTTTTTGCTGTCCACTAAATTCAAGTTATCTCTATTATATGCTACATAAATGGATGAAGTTGATATATGTAAAAAGGCTACGATGTATGTCTGCTAAGCTATGTCTTGTTCCTGCTGCTTCTTCTCAAAGCGTGCACTGCAATTGGTTCAATGTTTGTCTATCCATTTGTTTTCTTCTTGTTGAACGTGTTATTCCTTGTAACGCGCCCGTGCGGCTGCGATGCTTGCCTATGCCCTGTTTTCTTAATGCCCTTCCCCTTCGATGTTGATGCTGGTCCTTCGCTGTCTTCATCTTCTTCTTCTGATTCGTCCTTTCCCTCTTCCTCATCATCATCTTCTTCCTCATCTTCTTCATCATCTTCTTCCTCATCATTATCTTCTTCCTCATCTTCTTCATCTTTTGCTTCTTCTCTCTTTGGGAAGTTCTTGCATTATGCTTCTCTCTCTTTTTGCAGATGCTGCACAGTCTTCTCTTTGTCAAATCTTCTTGTTGGTCATCTTAGTCATATGGGGTGGCATTTTTGGCCTTGATTTTTTCTAGCCTCTGCTTGCATGTCCTCGAGTTGTCCCCCACAATCTTTTCGCATGATTTGCACATCCTCACTCCCAGTGGCTCCCTTCGCTGTCCAGCTCATGCTCAGGCTTGTTCTTCTTTTCAGAACCTATATCCTTTGTGATACGTCCCAAACGTATCTATAATTTATGCTTGCTCCATGCATGTTTTGTGTGATATTGCTATGCTTTTGATACACTTTCATATATTTTTATAACATATTTTGGAACTAACCTATTAATGGTTGCAAGAGTGCACAAGCTCTTGTTTTTCTACTTTATGTGCAAGAATTACTTGGATAAAGGAAAAATCACAAAAAGAAGCCTTGTAAGAGCTGGACTCTAACTTTCCCGAAATCTGTCCCCACCAGACAGGTTTTAAAGATCGCCTCGCAAACCCTAGAATACGGCCTCAAACGGAAAAACTTAAAACTACAAACTTGTAGGGAATTATTTTCCAGTGGATCTAGACATAAAATTTGGCCCAATCGGAGTTCGGATTATCCCTCCAGGCCCGAAATACCGAAGACGTAATCTGGATGACGGGAATCTGAGAGAGGAAACCTAGGTCAAAGGGCACCACGAAATTTTGTCCCCCTTGGCAGCCGTTTTGAGGGGGAGATCAATCTCCACAACAGCACTATCTCCAAGGAAGAAGAAGAGGGCCAAGGGCCGCTTCCCCCAAGGGCCATGGCCACCGCCGTGGCCACCGCCGTTGCCGTCTCCTTCATCTCCTTCGGGCTGCACCTCTCCATCAACAACTCTCTCTCTCTCACCATGTCCATGTGTGAGTAGTTCCCCTCGGGGCTAAGGCTTGTATCTTTCTCTATGTGGTTTCTCTCTCTCTCCCATGATGTGATCTTTGTTGTGATCATAGGCTATGTTAATCTAGGGTGATCCATGATGTTTCCCCTTCTTCTATGTATTGGATTTGATGTACTCACTTGATTCCTATCTAGTATAATCTCCGAGACCATGGTTACAGCGGTCTAATGGACATGGGTTAGAAGAATATTTTCCTGAGTGATTTCCTCTTTTGTGTGTGGATTGAAGATTGAGAGTTTCTTGCTGCTTGTCTTTGACTATCCTTTAGATATGTTGTGGTGATTGTGGTACTCTCTTTGTATGGACGCGGTGACATTGGGAAATCCATAGATGGGAACTACGAACTCTGAGGTGTGCTTTTTTAGCCCTACACAATTCTCGTCCTCTCTTGACCACAAAGGAATGACCTCCGAGTACGTCTCCATTGCATGTTTTATGGGAAATATCATGTGATTAGAGTATGTTAATGTTGTTGGGAGTTGACACTAGTGAAAGTATGAAGCCTAGGCCTTGTTTCCACCATTGCAGTACCGTTCGCTCTCACGTTTACTACTTGTTTTCTTGCTGCACTTTTTATTACAGATTTATATTACTTTGTTTTGCTACACCTATCACCCATATTTTACCATCTCTTCGCCGAACTAGTGCACCTATACAACTCCTAGTTGTATTAGGTGTGTTGGGGACACAAGAGACTTCTTGTATCTTAATTGCAGGGTTGCTTGAGAGAGACCATCTTCAACCACTACTTCCATGAGTTCGATAAACCTTAGGTCATCCATTTGAGGGAAATTGCTGCTGTGCTACAAACCTCTGCGCTTGGAGGCCCAACATAGTCTACAAGAATAGAAGCGTGCGTACACATCAAGCTATTTCTAGAGCCGTTGCCGGGGAAGTAAGCGTTGAAGGTATATCTTTAGATCTTGCAATTAAATCTTTTCGTTTCTTGTTTTTATTTTCACTAGTTAGGCTTTATGGAAAACAATATTTTTATGAGAGAGCCTTATGAGCTCTATCTTGAGTTAGGACATGAAGTGTTTGAGGAGGAGATCAAAAAGCCCATGGAGCTTTATTATTTGAACAACACTCATGATAGTAGTAATGTTATTAGCATGTCTTCTTTGAATACTTTTGATACTAATGATATGCAAAAACATAAGCTTGGGGATGCTACGTTTTATGAAGATGATCTTTTTAGCCCCCCAAGTTTTGATGAGGAAATTTATTTTGATTATACTTTGTGTCCTATCTATGATGATTATTGTGATGACACTTATGCTATAAAGAATAATTTTTTACAAGTGCATCATGATAAGAATTATTCATGTGATAGCTATTTTGTTGAGTTTGCTCGCACTATTACTAATGAGAAGGATTTTGCTTATGTGGAGAGTAACAAGTTTTCTATGCTTGTGGGTCATGATAAGAATTTTTTATGTGATACTTATATTTTTGAGTTTATTCATGATCCCACTGGAAATTATTATGAGAGGGGAACATATGCTTATAGATATTTCAATAATATCAAGTTCCCTCTCTTTATGTTGAAAGTTTTGAAGTTGCACTTGTTTTGCCTTCCCATGCTAATATATTTATGCTTCAATGAGTTTTTCCTCTACAAGATCCCTTTGCATAGGAAGCATGTTAGAATTAAATGTGTTTGTTATTTTCTTCTTGATGCTCTCTTTTGTTCTTCAACTCTTATTCCTTATTCCTATGAGAGCATCATTAAAATCTTAAGCCTATCTTTATGGCTATAAAGAAAGAGCTCTAGGGAGACAACACTTGTTATCTTTAGTTTGAGTTTTTACTTTCAGTTTTTAGTGGTCTTGATGATTTTTACTACTGTAGAAACATCATTGTATCTTTATTTTCAATCTTTGTGCCAAGTCTAGCCTCTGATTGCAAGAAAGTTCAAAAGTTGTGACATGCTGTCCAGAAAACAGATTCTGTCCTTGGACGGAAAAATCAGCCTAAAATCACCAGATCATCTTTTTGATCTGAATTTTTTTGACAGCGTGCTCCATACAATTGACTTTCGAGCGTCTGTTCTGAGTTTTTTATTCGAGTTGCGGAAGTATCCCTAAAAAATTCTTTACTACCTGCTGTTCTATTTTTCACAGATTCTGCCACGTTTTGTCTCTCCTAACTTTTGCAAACCTTAAGCTTGCTTTTTCTTTGCAAAAACTTTTTGGAAATCTTGAGAAACAGTAGCTCTTCAAGAATATCCTTATTTCCAGTAGAGAAAAAATTATTTTATTAGGGGTACTAACCTCGCTAATCAGATTATGATGAGTTATGTATGAAGGGAGTTTTCAAGTGTGCGAAGGAAGATGATGAAAGAAGATTCCGGAGTGTCAAGCGCTCAAGCTTGGGGATGCACCCATGCATCCCCAATAAATATTCAAGGAGACTCAAGCGTCTAAGCTTGGGGATGCCCCCGTGCATCCCCTTCTCCATCAACAATCATCAGTTCGTCCTTCGTCTCACTATATTTTTATCACTTCATGCGTTATGTGCTATGCTTGGAGCGTCTTGCTCTTAGGTTTTATTTTTAGTTTTATTTAGCTTTGCTTGCTGTTCATAACAAGTTAGATCCCATCTTACTTTGTGTGGGATAGAAACACGTTCCACTTTCAAAATCTAGAACACATCATAGGATTCTTCATGCCTATCTTTTTGCTGTTGTGTGTTCTTTATCTTTTCGTAGCTACTGCCATGTCTAGTTTTAGTCTTAGTTTGTCTTCAGCAAGAGCCTTGGCTTTTGTTTAGTTTGTTGCTGGAACTCTCTTTAGTTTTCATGTTTATCTTGTTAAGAGAGTTGGTTGTTGCACTGAGTTGCGTCTTGTCTTGAGAGTAGGTAATTCAGGTTGCTATTTCATTTTAGTAGTAACTTGCAATAGTTTTCAGGTATTGATGTGAGTAATGTTTTAACTTTTGGTGTCAAGAGCTCTAGCCTATTAGTGATAGGTGTCGTATTTTGGGAAATCCGTGTTTATTTTCAAAACCTACAAAACTAGTTGAGAACTCTAGCTACTAGATGGATCACTACTCTTCTGAGGGGTCGGATATTAGAGTACACTCACGTACCATGAGTCGAGGATGCGCAAGGATAACCAAACCCCCATACACTCCTCCTCGGGGTACTTGTCTCTTTGTGAACCTCCTTATTAGATTGAGAGTTACCGATAATAAGTGCATGAGTTCTTCGGACTAATGTAAGTACTGAAAGTTGACACTTCCACCTCCTCATATTTGCTAGCCTCTCCTGTGCCGTGCATTGCCTTCTTCTCACTCCGAGAGTTGGCGTCCACCTTCGCCGGTACATCTAAAACCCTTGGCATGATACGCTCTGTCATCATAAACCTCCTTATATCTTTCCTCAAAACACCCACCATACCTACCTATCAAGGCATTTCCATAGCCTTTCCGAGATACATTGCCATGCAACATCCACCTCTTCATGACTTGATCTTCATGTCATACATGTTCCTGCTATACTGGCAGCGGCATACATTGCATACATCATGATAGCTACATCTTCTTAATGATTTGAGTACCTTGTAAAGTGTGAAAGATCTTTTATACCCTCTTGTAAATTAGAGTGTTGCCCTAAAGTGAGGGAAAGATCCCAAAGAGGACAAAATCAAAAGATCCCAAAGAGGACAAATGAGAGTTAAATAGAAAGAGTCATTGAGGCCACCAAAAAAATACAAAAAATAGAAAAACGAGAAAAATAAAAATAAAAAGAGAGAATGGGGCACACTACTATTCCTTTTGAGAGATCCACACTAGTACTTCATCCTTTATCCCTTGTACCCCATAGAGATCATCATCATGCATATAGCCATGTGGGAACCTTCACACTATAGAACTTGGCTTGTATATTCCAAATGATGAGCCTCCTCAAAAGAGCTCTAGGTCTTCATGAGCAAGCACGTTAGATGCACCCCCACTAGTTCCCTTGGAGAGCTTTTAGCTCACATGTGCATCCGTTGCATGGAAATCCCTACTCCTCACATCATATCTATCATATGGCCTTCTCTCGCCTATGATTGTCCTCATTGATGTGAACCTTTCACACCTTTTTCTCTTCCTCCTCCACCTTCTTTCTGTTTCGCCTTTTAGGTGTCAACTTTCTTGCTCACGCTCATCCATTGCATAAGTGCTCAAAATATCTAAAGGGAGTGGATCAGTTTGACTTGTACCTGGCTAGTGGTCTGGAGACGAGTCAAGATAAGAATCCAAAGGAGACTAAGTGTGAAACTTTAGTAGATAGTTGTTCTCAACAACCTTTTTTCTCTCTTTTTCCCAGTCCCCTGCTTGCACGCAAACACCATCCGGAGACATTCGAGTCACGGACAGCGAGAGCTCTTGCACCTTTATGTTCTTATGTTGCTTGTTTCAATGCTAATATAGACTCTTGCTTGTTAAGTGTAAGTGCATCAAGTGCCCTCCCCTTGAGGTTTTGGAGTTTGATGAAAAAACGGTTAAGGGACTGATGTGTTTGTGAGTATACACAGGAGAACAGTCCCTAAGGAGGTGTTTAACCACCAATGTAGACCCCCCAAAATGTTAAGGAACATTGGAGAAATCGGTGTGTTCCCTGAAGAATGAAGTTGCGCGAAATCCTGAGGAAACAGGATCCTGAAGCGTTCGGTTGAAGCTGAAGCTGAGGACGATCCTGAGGACGTTCGCGCTGAAGACGAAGTTGAAGCGTAGTCTTTGCTAAGACTTTTTATACTTCTTGAGTCATAGGAAAACACTGCACTGTTGGAGGGGTTGAAGAAAACGAGTTTCAAAGGTCTGAGGAAGTGCTCAGTTAGGAATCCTGAAGAAAAACCCTGAGGAAATCTCCTGCAGTAGAAGTTCAGTCCTCGGGTGTCTGAGACATTGTTCTTCAGGACACTGAGGTAACTAACTTCGGTTGAGGAGTCTGAAGATCGCCAGTGCGATTCTTCTGAAAATCGTGAGGAGAGAGAATACTTTGACCGTGCCATGTGTTGCGTGGTGAGATGCTAGAACCTGTCTAGCAACGGTCATTTCCGAGGGCATGAGAGTAATTGCATGCATGGGCATTTATGTCCTTTCACCTCGGGTTGCTCCGTGGCTATAAATAGCCAACCCCAGCCCTAGTTGTGGGTTGGTTGCTCCGAGAGAAAAACTAACACTTGTCATTTGAGAGCAACCCACCTCTGAGGAAACTGAAGAATCTATGTGAGGAAAACCACCAGCCTGAGTAGTTGAGCATTTCTGAGGAAGTCGGTTTGAGTGATCCGAAGCTTTTTACTCTTGAAGACTGTGATCTTCCAGCCGGTGTAGAAGTCTTCAGTCTGAGGAAGTCAAGATGCAATTGTGACTTCCCGGAGTGACTGAGTCTGTGAAGGTTTCGGGAGTCTACCTTGAAGACTCACATGAGTTATTGGACGGAGTCTGAGGACTTTAGTTCAAGGAGAACAAGGTGAAGACTATTTCTTCTGAGTTGAATCTCAGCCTCTCCAACCAGACGTAGAGTTGTCACAGCAACTTGAACTGGTCTACCAAACCAATGTCTTCAATCTCTGGTGCTATCTCTTCAACCTATTAAGCTTCAGTATTTGCTATGTTGACTTCCTTTGCTTCAGCTCTCCCTCTGCTCTTTGTCTTCATACTATGTATCTGAAGAAATTCTGCTTATCTGAATTGATTTATTTCTGTTGCATCATGATGAGCTGCCCTAATGATTATATACTGTGAAATTTTATTTCTTCATCATTTTGGTTACTTCTTCAGCTTCATGATTGCTTCAGTCCTGAAGAAAACCAAAATCTGGTAGTAAAATTGAAAATCTCCCATTCACCCCCCTCTGGTCGATATATTGCACTTTCAATTGGTATCAGAGCAAGGTACTCCCTTGTTCTGTGTGATTCGGTTTAACCACCTGGAGTTTTAGTTATGTCGACCTCAGGTACAATGAGCGTTGCCTCAAACTGCCCCATCTTCGATGGGATGGACTATCCATACTGGAAGAACAAGATGAGGATGCATCTTGAAGCCATTGACAAGGATCTGTGGGATATTGTTGATCAAGGCATTCCTGAAGCAAATCTGATGACTGCTCCTGAAGTTGTCAAGAAGAACTGGCAGCTTGATGCAAAAGCTCGAAGCATCATTGGTGGTCATCTCAACAAGGCTCAGTTCAATCGTATCAGTGGTCTGGATACTGCAAAGAAGATATGGACAAGACTGTCTAAAGTCAATGAAGGAGTCTCTGCTCAACGAGAGTCACGGGTTGATACACTCCGAAGTCTCTTCAACAGGTTCAAGAGGCTGGAAAATGAACATGTGCAACAAACCTTTGACAGACTCACTGACATATCCAATGAACTTCAAGCACTGGGTGCCGCTGATATCACAGATCATGAAGTTGTGAAGAAACTACTGAGGTCACTGGATGACTCATTTGAGTTCCTATCGCTGATGATTCAAGAAAGGCCTGACTTCAAGACTCTGGATCGAGCGGATATTCTCGAGCGCCTCAATGCTCATGAACTGAAGCTCTCTGAAAATTGAGATTTGTACATCTCCACGCCTAAGGTCCGCGCGCTAAAAGCTAGAGCACGAAGAGTGTCCTCTGATGAAGAGTCTGAGGCTGATACTGATGATCCTGAAATCCTTAGCTGGGAACTTGCTCTCCTCACCAGAAAGTTCCAAAGATTCACGAAGAAGAATCGCTTTGGAAATTCCTCAAGATCTTCCTCAAGAAAAAGCAAAGATGATGACTCTGTCGAAGCAAGAAAGAGAGTCTGCCACAAGTGCAAGAAACCTGGGCATTACATCGCTGAGTGTCCTCTATGGGAAAAGGAAGCTAGACTGAAGAAGAAGAAGAAAGGGAAAGATGACAGTTCTGATGAAAAGACAAAGAAGAAATCCTCAAGATCCTCAAGGTCTGCTGGATACAGAAATAGCAATTCCCGTAAGGCTCGCGCATATCTCGGCAAAGAATTAGACTCTGAAGAATCTGATTCCAACCCTGATGCTGAGGAAGAAGAATCTGAGGGTGTGGCCGGTCTGGCTCTTGCCACGTCGCTTGTCTCCAAGTCAATCTTCAGCACTGAGTAATCCGGTCTATCACATGTTGATGAAGAAGCCGAAGACACAACCCCTGCCTTCTTCTTCATGGCCAAGTCCTCCAAGGTAAAGACTGAATGGGTGATGGACAGTGGATGCACAAATCACATGACTGGTAATAGAAGCCTTCTTATGGAATCATCACTGAGTCCTTCTTCAAAGAAAACCATCACCTTCGCTAATAAAGGTAAAAGTAAGGTCTTGGGTCTCGGTAGAGTGGCTATCTCTCGAGACCAACACATTGATAAAGTCATGCTTGTTGAATCCCTCGGATACAACTTAATGTATGTATCTATGCTGTGTGATCTTGATCTCGCTGTTCTCTTCGGAAAACATGGTTGTATTGTCTTCATGGTTAGCGATAACTCCGTTGTCTTCAGTGGGGTTAGGAAAGGTGACCTGTATATTGTAGATTTCTCTGAAGGTCCTCAGGTCGCTGCATGCCTCATGGAAAGAGCCTCAGAGTGCTGGCTATGGCATCGAAGACTCGGCCACGCTGGAATGAGAAATCTTCAGAAGCTGGTACTGAAGAAACATGTCCTCGGGATTGAGGAAGTCAGATTCTCAAAGGACAGGCTCTGTGGTGCTTGCGAAGCTGGAAAGATGACCAAGGCCAAGCACCCAGCGAAGACCATCATGACTACTACGAGACCGCTGGAATTGCTTCACATGGATCTATTCGGTCCTCCAAAGTATTCAAGCTTTGGGGGTAATATGTATGGTCTTGTTATTGTTGATGACTTCTCACGATACACTTGGGTGCATTTTCTTCTCTATAAGTCAGAAACCCCAGGAATCCTTAAGCGCTTGCCCAACGAGTCATGAACAACTACAACCTGAAGATCAAGCACATTCGAAGCGACAATGGCACTGAGTTCAAGAACTTTGGTGTGGAAGAATTCCTCGATGACATGGGAATCACTCATGAATTCTCTGCGCCCTACACTCCTCAGCAAAATGGAGTTGTTGAGAGGAAGAACCGAACCCTCATCGAGATGGCTCGCACGATGCTGGCTGAGTACAATACTCCACTCAGTGGTGGGCGGAAGCAATCAACACTGCATGCCACATCGTCAATCGTGTGTATCTTCACAAGTTCTTCAATAAAACATCATACGAGTTAATGGTCGGTAAGAAACCCAATGTAAGTTACTTCAAAGTATTCGGTGCACCTTGCTGGATTCGTGATCCTCATCATCAGTCCAAATTTGCACCCAAAGCATGTGAGGGTTTCATTCTTGGTTATGGTATCAACTCGCACACCTACAGCGTCTTCAATATTAGTCATTATAAAATTGTTGACACTGTAGACGTGCGATTTGATGAATCTGATGGCTCCCAAAGAGAGCACCTGCCACATGATTTAGGTGAAGCACCACCTGAAGAACAGATCAAGAAGATGGGTGCTGGTGACATCATTCCTGTGGATCATCCTGAAGAAATCCACATACCTCCTGCTCCTGAAGAACATCCAAATCCTGATGCAAATAATCCTGATGACGATCCTGATCCTGAGGCTCCTGATACCCCTGAAGCTCCTGAAGCACCTGAAGCTGATGCAAAAGAATCCGACAGCAGTAACGAAGATGCGCCTCAAGATCATCCTCCTTGACTTCCTCGCGTGGCAAATGAAGTCCAAGTGGACAGAATCCTTGCTGACGTCAACCTACCAGGTCCTCTTACTCGTGCAAGAGCTAATCGTATAGCTAACTTTTGTGGGAATTTCTCGTTTGTATCAATTTCAGAGCCCACCAAAGTCACCGAGGCATTCCAAGAAGCGGAATGGATTCAGGCGATGCAAGACGAACTTCTTCAGTTTAAACTGAATGATGTTTGGGAACTAGTCAAATGTCCTGATCCTCGAGTTCACAATGTCATCGGCACGAAGTGGATCTACCGCAACAAACTCGATGAAGATGGACAAGTCATCAGAAACAAAGCTCGTCTCGTAGCTCAAGGATATACTCAAGTCGAGGGGATCGACTTCGGTGAAACCTTCGCTCCTGTTGCTAGACTTGAGTCCATTCGTATTATGCTTGCATTTGCTAACCATCATAATATCAAGTTATATCAAATGGATGTGAAAAGTGCTTTCCTCAATGGTAATATTGAGGAAGAAGTATATGTTGCTCAACCTCCAGGTTTTGAAGACGCAAAGAAGCCTGATATGGTGTACAGATTGAAGAAAGCCCTCTATGGACTAAAGCAAGCCCCTCGGGCTTGGTATGACACACTAAGGGACTTCCTCATCAGCAAGGGCTTCAAATCTGGTTCCCTCGATCCAACTCTTTTCACAAAACGATATGATGATGCATTATTCATATGTCAAATTTATGTTGATGACATAATATTTGGATGCACTAATAAGAAATACAGTGAAGAATTTGCATTCTTGATGAGTGAACAGTATTAGATGTCGATGATGGGCGAACTGAAGTTCTTCTTAGGGCTCCAAATTTGTCAACAACGCAATGGCATCTTCATCTCTCAGGAGAAGTACCTCAAGGAGTGCATGAGGAAATTCGGGATGCAAGACTGCAAGGGCATCAAGACACCGATGCCCACAAATGGACAACTTGGCCCTGATGAAAATGGCAAGGACTACGATCAAAAGGTATACCGCTCCATGATAGGTTCTCTGCTATATCTATGTGCATCTAGGCCTGATATAATGTTGAGCGTTTGCATGTGTGCCCGATTCCAAGCGGCACCAAAGGAATCGCATCACCAAGCGGTGAAACGAATTCTTCGATATTTGGCTCACACCCCGTCGCTAGGCTTATGGTATCCAAAAGGCACACAACTGGATCTCGTTGGGTACTCAGACTCAAATTATGCTGGAGATAGAGTGGATCGGAAGTCTACCTCAGGAACCTGTCATTTCCTCGGACGTTCTCTTGTGTGCTGGTCATCGAAGAAGCAGAACTGCGTCTCCCTCTCCACTGCTGAAGCTGAATACATTGCTGCTGGTGCCAGCTGCTCACAGCTTCTTTGGATGAAGCAAACTCTGAAAGACTACGGCATCAACCTGAAGAAAGTACCACTACTATGTGACAATGAGAGCGCCATCAAGATCTCTCAGAACCCGGTACATCACTCGAGGATGAAGCACATTCAGATTCGGTATCCCTTTCTTCGGGATCATGTATTGAAGGAAGATATCGTCATCAGCCATGTGAAGACTGAAGACCAACTTGCTGATATATTCACTAAGCCTTTGGATGAGAAGCGATTTAGCACTCTGAGGTGTGAGCTAAATATCTTAGATTCCTCAAACGTCCAGTGAATGGACACACATCCTAACGCTTAAACAATATTGAAGTATCCTGCTGTACAACACATGATGCGTCGTACTCCTCAAATCATGAGGAACTACCTTGCTAAGTGTGAAGAAATTAACGTGGAATTGACTCAAGATCCATACGACAATTGTATGATATCAAGTGTCTCATTCCCAATAAGGTGGGTAGCGCCACCGCCCAAACACCTCAGGATTTAGTGTTCCTCAACTTCCTCAGGATTTGTTGTTCTCAACTTCCTCAGGATTTGAAGTCTTCATTTCTGATGATTACCGTGTTTGTCCTCAACAGCGTTCACCTATAGTTATTGATCTTCAGTTTTGCTTCTTCATCTAGGTGAACGTGATCGGACCCGTCCCTCTGTGCTCACTTATCCAATCTGTCTATCTCATATGCGTTCATCCGGAAATCTTATATTCCTCAGCCTGAGACGATTTGTCTTCATCCTTAGCCCTTGTCCTCAAGTTCCTCAAATCACGGATTTTCACGGATTTTCAGTTACAACTGTCTTCAATTTGTTGCGATTTTACCGCACGCCATGCTTATCCACCATTAAGATATCCACTGAGGATCCCAACAATCAAGGGCAATCTGGTCCACAACTTTCGCAACCCCTTAGTTTTCACCTCTCTATTAATAGACCTCTACCCCCCCCCCCGGTCATTTCCCCCCACCGCTACTCTCACTCTCGCGCCGCCGCCCTTGAGCTCCTCAAGCTCGTGCGATCACATCGCCGGAGTTCGTCGTCGCCGGGGACGAAGACTCGTTGTTCCTCAGCATTCGCCTCAAGTCTGCTATGCTTATTCCTCAGTGGCTTATTCTCAGCATAGTATTCCTCAGTACTGTTGTGTCCTCAAGCGAGTTAATCCTCAACTTTACTGCTTGCTTTCTGAGACCTATACCTATGCCTCATTCCTTTGTTTTCCTCAGCCTATTCCTCATGAACGCATATAACCGTACCCCACTTCCCTCGCAACTTAATTCTATCACAGGTACATGTCTGCTGAGGAATCGTATGGTTCTCATAGTCTCACTTCATTTGCAGCTCAACTTGAACGTACAATACCTCAGTCTCCACCACTGAAGAAAATGGCCCCTCGCCGTAAGCTCACTGATACTGCAAAAGACCTGCCTCCTGAGCTCTATGAGAGGCTGAAGACTCCCGAACGAGAAACCGCTGATGAACGTAAGAAGAGGGTACAGAAGATCACGAGGGAATGGGCCAAGCGTTGGGTGGAATATCAATGGCTCAATCCTCAGCATGAGGAAATGTTTGCGGTTAATCCGCCACTCAAGACCTTGGGTATCAAGGCTCGACCTCCACCAGCTCCTGGAGTCATTCCTGATCCCACAACAATGCGCACTCCTGAAGACTTTCCTGCGGCATATGAGCAGTACCTCAAGCGCAGTCGCAGCCATGTCAAGGATCTGGTCCGCGACTTGACTTCTTCAATACAGATTCTGCCTCAGGGTCAGTCTCAACCCAGACAACAACCTCCGCCTCAGCACCGCAAAAAGGCCCCTGGCATGAAACCCTCTCAGAAGACCTCAGCTAAGCCTCAAGCTATTGGTTCCTCATGTCAACGCACGGATGGTGCTGCCCCCTCCTCAAGGATTCGCACTGATGAATCTGGTAATGCTCCTGAGGCCTCAACCACAATACCTCAATCTCAGCTGAAGACCAAAACTGTTCTTCAACGTGGCCCTCGCCCCTCACCAAAGAAAACTGCTATGCGTGGCGCAATTCCTCATACTCCTCAAACCTCTGATGATGAAGATGAATTTGAGGGTTTGGCCGGCTTCGTCGCCACTGAAGCTGATAAGATTGAATATGTGTGTGCTGCGGCCAGACGCAAAGTTGAAGAAACGGGTTCAGAAATCCCGCTCCTCCTTGATCCCAAGAAGATCTTGGAGTACATTGAAATTTGTTCTGTCCATCCTGACACTCCGCTTGATGATTTGGACATCCCTAAAGACATCAAGTTCTATGTTCAACAGTTCCTCATAAATGAGATTCGTCAACGTGATCTTCAGAAACAGTTGAAGACCAAACTGAAGAAAGTCCTTAGTGACTTCAAAAAGAAACCTATCACAGATGTTACTCCTCAGGAGTTTATTGAGCATCAATGTGAAGTTCAACGTCTCAACCTTGAGTTCACTGCCAACCGTGCTTATATTGGCAAATCCAAGGAACGGATCTCACAACAGATGGAAAAATTGATGAAGCTTCGCCAGCCTACTTCCTCAGTACCCCCTGATGCCTCTGCCAAAAGCCTCAAGCGCTTGCCCGAGGCCCAACCCTCAACTCCACCCGCCCCGAAGAAGCCCACTGTTGAGGACCCCATTGATGCTACACCACTTTCCTCAGCTCCACCGGCATCAAAGGCCGCTGATACCACTGCTCTCATTACTCCTGCCTCAACTCCTCCTACCAATCCTTAGCGCAGCTTAATAGTCTTCACTCCACCCCCTCCTGCAACACCCATTGTTCCAACACCTCCGTCCCCACCGCCACCGACTATCACTGAAATTGAGGACATGGACGTCGACATTATGGATCATGGAACTCCTCGCGTCCATGATGAGGACTATGGGCTCACAAACTCGCCCACTCATACTGTATTTTCACCTGAGCCTCACTCCCCCACCGTGAATGAGGTGCTTCCTGATACTTCTCGGCAGTCTGAAGAATCAGTTGGTGCATCGCCCTCAGTGTCTGATGCTGATGAACCAGGAGCCACTAGTGCTGCTGATACTGATGCTACGGCCACCGCTACTGCAGACACTGATGCTGCGGCAACAACCACGGTTGATCTTGCGACAGATCCCCCCGCCGCTGAAACTAAAGCTGAAGTCGAGCACAGCACCAATGCTCCTCCTGAAGCAGAAACCAACACAAATGCTAATGTTGAAGCCTCAAAGGATGGTTCTGAAGACAAATAGGCCACATCACCTCGTCTTCCCAAGGACCTCACCACATCTGTGCCTGAAGCATCTGCAGCGGCTCCTCCTCAGCCTCAAGCCTCTCTTCAGATTGAAGTGCCTCAAGCGCCTTCCCCACCTCAAGGCCCAATTCAAGCTCGGTCCTTGTGTCCGAAGCAGAAGCAACCATTCTTCCCTGAACTTGAAGCTGATGATACCCCACGCTTCGATGCTGATGATTTCTTCAATGCCATGAGTTTCTTCCAAGAAGGGATTCAAAACCCATATCATTCTGCTCCACCTCGAAAGATGCTGAGGTTCTGGACTTCCACTCAGAAGAACTATTATGCTTCAGTACTCTACAAGCAAAACAAACTGTTTCCTCACAAGCATATTCCTCTGATGGATATGGAAGCGCTTCCCTACTTCAACAATGTGCTTTAGGATCTGCATCATGCCAAGCTGCTTCAGTTCTGCTCCGAATGCATACACTGGAATGAAGAGCTCGTACTTCAGTTTTATGCTACTTTGTATGTTTCAGGCGATCCTCTGGATATCAATACCTGGGTCCTCGAGTGGATGACCGAGCATCATCACTACACCATCACTGTTCCTGAAGCGATTGCAATTCTTGAGTTGCCTCAGTGCACTTCCCCAACTGCTTGCACCTATGGGTCTCAACTTCTTCGTGATGACTTGATGAACATGCTCATGAAGCCTCAAGCACCTGAAGCCCCAGCTCGCACAACGTTTCCAGTGTCTGAGCTTTTGTATCTGCCAAGTACGTTGTATCGGATTCTTGCAAAGACCTTCTGCCCCATTAAAGGCTATGAATCCACTGCTGAAGAAGTCATTGGCATTATGAAGAACATACTCCACAACCTTTGCATGTCTGGGCCAATCAACGTTCCTGACTTCTTCTTCAGAACTCTGGTTGATGCAGCATAGAATCCTCATATCCTGAAGCCATACGCGCCCTGGATCATGAAGCTCATCCGAGCCAAGACTGGTATTGGCTTCCAACTTGATCACCCGAATCATAGGACATATCTGCCGCCTGTCGAAGTGCTTCAGCATACGCTTGCTTCAACTGACAAGGGCAAAGGCATATTCTATGAAGAAGTTCTCCCGACCAATTCCCTTGGTGGAAACATTCGTCATCCTCAGTCTCGAACTATTGATGAAACCAGAACTCATGCCTCAACTGAGGATACGACTCAGGCTCGAGTGATGACTGACCGAGAACTTCTAATTAGTCTTCATCAGAAGGTTGACCGCAATCATGATTGGGTGAAGCGTCAGTTCTCTGAAATCCTCAGCTACATGGCTCAGACGCATTCTTCTTTGAAGAAAGTAAATCAGTATGCTCATCATACATATCAACATCTCGATGCATTGATGAAAGAAGTGATCACCCCTGAAGATCTTGCACATTTGGAGCTTCACAAGCCTCAGCTTTCTGCAATCAGACCCCCGAGGCAATTCAGACGCTACACAACTCCTCCTCCGGCCATGGATTCTTATTCTTCAAACCAGGAGATGACTACTGAAGAAGCTGAAGACACAGCTGCCTGCCCTCACACTGCAACGGCTTGCCTCAAGCGTGACTCACCTCAGCCTTGACGCATCTACAACGGGGCGTTAGCTTCAGTTTTTCCCTTTTTGTTCATTTTATGACAAAGGGGGAGAAGTCTGTTAGTCTTCAAGCGGGTCTTAGTTATGGGGTTCTTCAGTTACAACTCTCGTTCTTCAGATATTTTTTTTGTAACGAGTTGTAAACTGTTATTTTGGTGTTTGCCTGATACTATTCCTCAGTTACCTCATGCTATTTCCTCACGTTTATTATATATGCATGTGATTATCTCTGCAAACATCTCTCTCAGTGCGTTGTTTAAATTCATCAAACACTTCATAACATGCACTGCTACAAAAATGCCTGGATATAGGGGGAGGTCCTAATATACCTCAAAATGCTTTAGATATTAAACATTCTTCAACTTATATGCATATCTTCAGGGGGGGCTTCATTATATCCACCTTAATGATAAAAATGTTCTTCAAAGTTTTTATTCTTCAAACTCATAATTTTATCCCCGTTGAAGCTTAACCTGATTGTCATCAAATCACCAAAAAGGGGGAGATTGTAAGTGCATCAAGTGCCCTCCCCTTGAGGTTTTGAAGTTTGATGATAAAATGGTTAAGGGACTGATGTGTTTGTGAGTATACACAGGAGAACAGTCCTTGAGGAGGTGTTTAACCACCAATGTCGACCCCCCGAAAATGTTAAGGAACATTGGAGAAGTCGGTGTGTTTCCTGAAGAATGAAGTTGTGCGAAATCCTGAGGAAACAGGATCCTAAAGCGTTCGGTTGAAGCTGAAGCTAAGGACGATCCTGAGGACGTTCGCGCTGAAGACGAAGTTGAAGCGTAGTCTTCGCTAAGACTTTTTATACTTCTTGAGTCATAGGAAAACACCGCACTGTTGGAGGGGTTGAAAAAAACGAGTTCCGAAGGTCTGAGGAAGTGCTTAGTTAGGAATCCTGAAGAAAAACCCTGAGGAAATCTCCTGCAGTAGAAGTTCAGTCCTCGGGTGTCTGAGACGTTGTTCTTCAGGACACTGAGGTAACTAACTTCGGTTGAGGAGTCTGAAGATCGCCAGTGCGATTCTTCTAAAAATCGTGAGGAGAGAGAATACTTTGACCGTGCCACGTGTTGCGTGGTGAGAGGCTAGAACCGGTCTAGCAACGGTCATTTCCGAGGGCATGAGAGTAATTGCATGCATGGGCATTTATGTCCTTTCACCTCGAGTTGCTCCGTGGCTATAAATAGCCAACCCCAGCCCCAGTTGTGGGTTGGCTGCTCCGAGAGAAAAACTGACACTTGTCATTTGAGAGCAACCCACCTCTGAGGAAACTGAAGAATCTATGTGAGGAAAACCACCAGCCTGAGTAGTTGAGCATTTCTGAGGAAGTCGGTTCGAGTGATCCGAAGCTTTTTACTCTTGAAGACTGTGATCTTCCAGCTGGTGTGGAAGTCTTCAGTCTGAGGAATTCAAGATGCAATTGTGACTTCCCGAAGTGACTGAGTCTGTGAAGGTTTCGGGATTCTACCTTGAAGACTCACCTGAGTTATTGGACGGAGTCTGAGGACTTTAGTTCAAGGAGAACAAGGTGAAGACTATGTCTTCTGAGTTGAATCTCAGCCTCTCCAACCAGACGTAGAGTTGTCACAGCAACTTGAACTGGTCTACCAAACCAATGTCTTCAATCTCTGGTGCTATCTCTTCAACCTCTTAAGCTTCAGTATTTGCTATGTTGACTTCCTTTGCTTCAGCTCTCCCTCTGCTCTTTGTCTTCATACTAAGTATCTGAAGCACTTCTGCTTATCTGAATTGATTTATTTCTGTTGCATCATGATGAGCTGCCCTAATGATTATATACTGTGAAATTTTATTTCTTCATCATTTTGGTTACTTATTCAGCTTCATGATTGCTTCAGTCCTGAAGAAAACCAAAATCTGGTAGTAAAATTGAAAATCTCCCATTCGCCCCCCCTCTGGTCGATATATTGCACTTTCATTAAGACTTGAATTGAATTGCATGCTTTGATTGCTTTACTTTCAAAGTTCTTATATGGTTCCTAGTATGTCACCACAGAAATTATGCTTGTTATTATTTACCTACTCGAGGACGAGCAGGAATTAAGCTTGGGGATGTTGATACGTTCCAAACGTATCTATAATTTCTGCTTGCTCCATGCATGTTTTGTGTGATATTGCTATAATTTTGATACACATTCATATCTTTTTATAACATATTTTGGAAATAACCTATTAATGGTTACAAGAGTGCACAAGTTCTTCTTTTTCTACTTTATGTGCAGGAATTACTTGGATAAAGGAAAAATCACAAAAAGAAGCCTTGTAAGAGTTGGACTCTAACTTTTCCGAAATCTGTCCCCACTAGACAGGTTTTAAAGATCACCTCGGAAACGCTAGAATACGGCCTCAAAAGGAAAAACTTAAAACTACAAACTTGTAGGGAATTATTTTCCGGTGGATCTAGATATAAAATTCAGCCCAATCGGAGTTCGGATGCTCCCTCCAGGCCAGAAATACCGAAGACGTAATCTGGATGACGGGAATCCGAGAGTCTATATAAAGAGAGCAAACCTAGGTCAAAGAGCACCACGAAATTTCCTCCCCCTTGGCAGCCGTCTTGAGGGGGAGATCAATCTCCACAGCAGCACCATCTCCATTGAAGAAGAAGGGGGCCAAGGGCCGCTGCCCCCAAGGGTCGTGGCCGCCGTCGTTGCCGTCTCCTTCATCTCCTTCGGGCAGCACCTCTCCTTCAACAACTCTCTCTCTCTCTCACCATGTCCATGTGTGAGTAGTTCCCCACGAGGCTAAGGCTTGTATCTTGATCTATATGTTTTCTCTCTCTCTCCCATGATGTGATCTTTGTTGTGATCATAGGCTATGTTAATCTAGGGTGATCCATGATGTTTCCCCTTCTTCTATGTATTGGATTTGATGTACTCACTTGATCCTATCTAGTATAATCCCCGAGACCATGGTGACAGCAGTCTAATGGACATGGGTTAGAAGAATATTTTCATGAGTGATTTCCTCTTTTGTGTGTGGATTGAAGATTGAGAGTCTCTTTGTGCTTGTCTTTGACTATCCTTTAGATATGTGGTGGTGATTGTGGTACTCTCTTTGGATGGACGCGGTGACATTGGGAAATCCATAGATGAGAACTACGAACTCTGAGGTGTGCTTTTGTAGCCCTACACAATTCTCGTCCTCTCTTGACCACAAAGGAATGACCTTCGAGTACGTCTCCATTGCATGTTTTATGGGAAATATCATGTGATTAGACTATGTTAATGTTGTTGGGAGTTGACAATAGTGAAAGTATGAAGCCTAGGCCTTGTTTCCACCATTGCAATACCGTTTGCGCTCACGTTTACTACTTGTTTGCTTGCTGCACTTTTTATTACAGATTTATATTACTTTGTTTTGCTACACCTATCACCCATATTTTACCATCTCTTCGCCGAACTAGTGCACCTATACAACTCGTAGTTGTATTAGGTGTGTTGGGAATACAAGAGACTTCTTGTATCTTAGTTGCAGGGTTGCTTGAGAGAGACCATCTTCAACCTCTACTTCCCTGAGTTCGATAAACCTTAGGTCATCCACTTGAGGGAAATTGCTGCTGTCCTACAAACCTCTGCGCTTGGAGGCCCAACATAGTCTACAAGAATAAAAGAGTGCGTAGACATCACTTTGCTGCAGCTTTTTTATTTGCTGACTTGCTCTCCTTCTTTCTGCCTTTTGTGTTTGATATAGGTGGGGGAAGAATTGTTTCATCCACAGTAAGAGTTGCACCATCAGTGTCATGTTTTTGCTCATCTCCCTTTTCTTCACTCTGTGCATTCTTGTTGTTCTCCGCCTCTTCTTCGTTCAACACGTCAACTTCTTCTATGAGTGCTCTCATCCCATATAACGCTCTGTTGAACCCGCTATCCGACTTCACACCCCTGTTTGATAGGTCCATGGCTGTTTCTACAAGTAGCCTCCTACGGCAGAACATTGAACTTCCATCTAGAGCAGTTTGCTTGTAGTCTCTGCGTTCAAGAGTTGCATTTTGCTGCGAGTTCCGTGTGTACCTCTTTAATATGTACTCCTCAGGTATCTTGTCCACCCGCAGCTGATCTAACATGCAAACGATGTGTACGCAGAACAGGCCTGCAGCAAATATTCCTTTATTTTTGGTTGTCAGTGTGAGCAAACTTCAAATAAATATGTAATAGAGAATTCAGGGTTTGTGAACTGCATAAAAAATATGTACTTTTTTGTTTTCTATTCTAGTGAACTTCACTAAGTTTTTTTTTCATATCTTGCCACCAGAACTATGTGAACTTCATTATGCTTTTTTTGTGCCTATTTCTCGTCTCACTGACCTGTGTGTGTCCACAGTTTGCATTCGCATTCGTAGATACCGTTCGTCACATCAACGACAACCTGGAACTCATGTCTCGCCCAGTCAAAATCATCATACTGGTTGTAGTGGCGCACCAAATACTTTGTTAAGTTGTCATGGCACTACTCTAATCTGAATGCAGTGCTGCGGTAGTGCGTTTGCTTGAAGTCAGCAAAGACTGCCCTTGTGTAAATCCTGGATAGTTGAACCTCGAAACCAAACTGAGTAGTAGTTTTAATTTACGCCTGCGAAACAAAGAAGCCAATCAGTTAGCTGTTTTTGGTTAACAAAAAACATAATTGATTTTATATACAGAAGAGAACTGCATTTTAACATCACACTTTTCATCTCATTTTTTGCTCATACGGAAAGAGAACTGCATTTTTAAGTTCAAAGAAAAATCAGTAGTGAGTCTAAACCGCGTATACGAGCTTAATAAGATTTTTTTTGTAGCATACCTCGTTAGCCATGGTCTCTGCATGCTCGTTGCCCTTCCTCGTCTGGATGCATCTGTCCACCTGCGACGCAAATATGTGTAGGTCATGTCTTTCCCTGACAAAGTTTCTCTTCAAGATCCGGTTCATGCTTTCACTTCTCTGTGTCGACGTCATCCGTGCACAGAACACCTCCTTGTAGTAAGCTGATATCCATTTTTTTGAAAACAAGCAGTCAGGTATTTTATGAGAACTGCATTTCTTTTTTTTTGCTTTTTCTCCGTTTTATTTTTTTGGGATGTAAGAAATGGACTATAAAAAAGCTAGCATTGAACTGCATTTTTAGTTTACCTGTCAGTATGCAGATTGGCCGCTTGTTGTTCATGCAACGCAAGAACGTCTGGAACACCCACTAGAAAGATGGTATTGTTTCTTTGACGAGAGCCACCGCAAATATTGTACTTTGTAGGTGGTGGTTTACTCCAACGAACACGCCCAGAGGCATGTGAAACTTGTTGGTTTTGTATGTTGTGTCGAATGTGACACAATCTCTAAAATCTTCATAGGAACCCCGTCAGCTTGCGTTCGCCCAGAAGATGTTTTGCACACGGTTATCGGCATCTTTGTTGTAATCATAGAAGAACTCCGGATTTATTTCCTGCATCTTCTCAAAGAAAGCTAGCAATTTCTTCACATCGTCCTCAGTTTCCTCCTTTGCGAAGTGGTACTTCCTGCAGTTTGAAAGCAGAGCATACCTCAGCATTAAACAACACACAGAAATGCACAAGCGAACTGCATCAAGTGGAGGAGATATCAACTAGTTTAATGTATGTACTTGTTCACCCAGTCACGGCTAGTGCGCCCCATATATTGTAGCCCTCCTGACATTCTCGACAGGGTCGACATCATCTGTGTGTGTGTCAGGTTGTCGATCTGCATGTCCTTTACTAGTTTATCAAGCAATGGATCATCCCTCTTATGCGAGTGCAAGTGCTGAAACATAGCTGGGCTTTCAATCATTTTGTGGTTGTGATTGAGCTCAACATGTGCTATCACAAAGACATCCTTGATCTTTTTCACTCTTATTTTCGCCTTGCAGCCAGTTCTTTTCGTTGTTTTATCTCGCTTTCTGTCATAATCTGACACAGTCTCTTGGTGGTTGCCCTCTCTTGAGCAAACTATGTAGTTGTTCGTCATGTGCGTTCCCCTTTTTCATGTGCCGAATCCTGCATGCCTCGCATATGTGTTGTAGAACTCGTGTGCTGCAGCGAAAGAGGTGAACTGCATACCTTTCGCAGACACAAGTTCTTGCAGCAAGTTCTTGTTCTGCACCGCAACATGAAAATTATTTTCTTTTTGTTAACGAAGAATGCGTAGGATGAAAAAGATTTCATAAGCGAAATGCAGCAGTAAGTCAAGGAAGCTTACATGTGTGTACTGCTTATTCTCCATTGGTGTTTGCATCTCACCAATGTTTATTGGGCACAGAGGAGTTACAACAGACCTGTGTAATCGAGGATCGGGGATGCAGAAGTGATGAGAACTGTACTTTTCTTATTGCCTGTGTCTTTTTCTGGTCCGGGTGCTGATCCATTTGATGTGTGGCAGGTGGCCTTGGCGGAATCCTACTGTTTCGGTGTCGACGAACCGGTTTCTCCCGAACCGGCTCATGTACAACATTGGTTTCCGGAGGCGCAACATTGTTTTGTGGAGGCTCAGTATCATCCACTCTTATCTGCTGACCAAATGTTGCAATAACTTCCGTGTACCTTTGCTGCATAACTTTTATGAGTTGCTCTTCATCGTCGTCATCATCGTCGTCTCGCTGCGCATGCTCCCCCATGTATATCAGATCATCGTCCTCATCATCTTGGCCGCTTTGTTCTATTCCTTCTTCATCTTCGTCCTCTACATCTTCCTCCGCTGAGTATGCAGTCCTGTTTGTCGTGTTGAAAAAACCTCTAGGTATCTCTGGTGTTATCCATGCGGCTATCTCCCACTCTTCTCTCTCAACGCAGTTCAGGGGCTGGTTGTCGTGAATCACTCGCTGCATCTTCTGGCTTCTCTACACAGCTTTATCCTGCATAGGATAATAGGCAGAAAACTGCACATTAGTATCTAATCGAAAGTGGTACTTTTTTATCTGTAGAATAGTGAACTGCACTATATTTTTTTCGATACTATATGTCATTCTGTACGCAACAAGCAAAAGCTGCACTGCACTGCATTGTTACTTTGCAGTTTCAGTTACTGTGAAACTATATTTTTTTGGATGCAATGTACTCCCATGCAGTTCAGTTCAAAGACACAGTGCTTAACATATATAAACAATGTGCACTTCATTATTTTCACAAACTACTACATAATGTAAGCCATGGGGAGAGACACAAACGCATTTTTGACGCAAGAACACACTTTATTGCAAACAAACAGAGCACTGCATTATGAATTCACGTAGTAGGACTGCTTACATTAGTTGGATGCGCCACCTTCCTCTTGAAAGCAGCTCTGCTGTTCTGGAGTTGCAGTTCGGCTTATTGTTGATGTGCAGCCCACCTGCGTTGCAGGAACACATGGGCCTTCTCAACCTGCGCCATCGTCGCTGGAGAAGGCTGTATGGGCGATATGACCATTGCAGTTCGCTCCCACGACGACTGCGACTTCGCCGGAGAAGGCCTCCTTGAAGTTCGCTTCCCTCGACCATGCATCACCGCGGTTGGATGCCTCGATTTGCTGAACGGCGGTGGATCTCGCGGGCTAGGAGATCGGAACTGAGGCAGTGATGGCGGTGGCGGCGCTGAATCATGGAAGGATCCGCCGAATCCGCGCCGCACAGTGGCTCTCTGCGTCGTTCGCCGCCGGCCTTGGGCGCTCCGCGCCAGGAAGCGGGAGGGGTGGGGGTCACCGCAGACGCTGCCGCGCCAGGATGCGGGGAGGGATGGGGGTTGTCGCCGGCTCGGGGCGCTGCCGCGCCAGGAGGCGGGGAGGGGTGGGGGTCGCCGCCGGCTCGGGGCGCTGCCGCGCCAGGAGGCGGGGAGGGGTGGGGGTCGCCGCCGGCTAGGGCGCTGCCGCTCTAGAAGGTTGGTTAGGGGGGGTGTTGTTAGAATAAGGCTTTTGTTGTTAGAAATGAGGTCTTAAGGGGTGTTGTTAGAATAGACCCAACCTATATATATATAGACAGCCAGTCTATTCTGACATCGTTGTCAGAATAACAACATTCCGAACTGCAACAAAAAGCTATGCGCACTGCTTTTGTATACGGTCACGAACCGCATTCGAGGTAATGAAGAACTGCATCAACGGTGTTGCATTTCCGACTAGTTTTGATTGTTTCGTTAGTTGATCTTGCGCCCATGATGATCCGTGATGATGTATTGTGTGCTAAAACACGAAATTTCGCGAATGAATGGCCGGAATCGATGTAGGTAGCGGAATCGTCTCGGTTCTTCGTCCCGAGCAGCGCCCTGCCATCATTTTTGCGGGCATCACGCTCAATTACGTCTCAAATTCATTCTGTTTGTAAGATCGCGAATATGTGTTGTGTCAATCCTCGACGAATTGATTTGCTAATTCGTTCAATTTGTTGGTTAATTCAACTAGGCAGATCGAGTTGTTATTTATCAAATTTGTTTTTGACCGGGCACGCTCAACCAGCTGAAATTATTTGCTTGATTTTCCATCTTTTTTTTCTTGGCGTCAGTTGTGTATATATACGGCCGGGTCCATTGCCACCCGTCATATCTTATCCGCGGCGGCCAGCAGATAGTCCCCTCCCCTCGCCCCACCCCACCCTCGTGTTCCCATCAGATCCGTGTTCTTCCCCCCAACTATATCCTTTTTCCCCAAGCAAAATAGATTGCTCGTGCGGCTGCTTGGCAAGGATGGAGCCCATGCTGGAGACATGCGTGTTCTCTGAAGGTCTGGTTCTGAATCACAAGCAGCAGCACAACGCTCTCTGTTCCCTTCTATACTCTTGATTCATTGGATTCAGAGCTCCATTCGTCCACCAAATGACCCAAGTTGATGTCAATGATTCATGGGTATGTATGATTCAACGCTCGTTGTTTGTGTGTGTGTGTGCAGCCCCATCTGATTAATGCAGTAGTGTTAGTTTCTGAAGAAACATATTTTTTCGGTGCAGCAGTAGTGAACTGCTTTCATATAGATCTTTATATTATGAAGATTTCAGCAGAATTTATTTTCTAAAAGAAGCATTTTTTAATTTTTTTAGTTTAAGTGAACTGATTTCATATACAGGGTTTTATATTCTTTGAATAAACATTTTTCTAAGCAGCACTAGTGAACTGCTTTCATATATATCTTTCAGCAGAATTAGTTTGTGAAGAAGCATTTTTTATTTTTTTTGCGTAATTTAAGTGAACTGCTTTATACATAGAGTTTTTATTATGAAGATTGTAAACAACAACATCTTTTGAATATTTCCTGTGTTATACTTTATTTATAATTTTTTGTTGTTGTTGTTGTGCAGAAATTTCCTTCTAGTCTAGTCAGGGTTTCAGAAAGTTGTGTTAACCTGGTCTTTGTTAGCACGAATGGGTATCATAATGTTGACGTCATGTACTCTGTTGGCTCTGATGATTGTTTGGTTCTCAAAGATGGCTGGAAGGAATTTGTGGAGGAATCTGGTCTTCAGGCTAGGGATGTTGTCATGGCTATGTTTTATAGGCATGCAAATTGTTTGGAAATCAAGTTAAATTTGCTTTAGATCAGTTCCGTTGTTTTTTAGCAGCTGCGTGAAAACATTTCGTTGTAATAATGTGCCATACTGTGTGGCATCTAGTTATCATGTAAGTTTTAACGACGAAACAATATTTCGGAAAAGGCAGTGAAACGTTATACTAATATTTTGTCCACTTTCTGCTGAGAATGGCACGCGTTTCCTTCTTGATATGTTACCTTCTTTTTCGACAAGATTTATAAGCGAACTGCTTTTAGGAGTGAACAAGAGTAGAAGTGAACAACATTTGAAGAGATATACAGAACAGAAGCACCCACATAGCTTCATTTTTCCAAGCAGACCACACACGGAACTAGAGTTCTAATAAAAGAGGACTGCATCAACCTTTGTATGTGAACCACTTCGATAACACATTCAGAACCGCAAATTGTTCATATATACAAACCAATGGGTTTCTGTGCTCACAACAAGCAAAGTACATAATCAAGCAAACCTAAACAACTCAAGCAAATACTGTTCCAAAGAAAACTACAATGAAAGCAAACTTTTCTTGACCTATGCAGAAGGAAATAACTCGAGCACTCTTGACATGAACCCCTTTGGTTTTACCAGCATATGGACTGCATCATCAGTTCCACTCGGCCCAACCGGAGGTGGAAGGTGATCCTGCGCTCCCCTTGCCCCAGCTCCCCTTGCCCCAGGATCCCCTCGGCGCTTCCTGGTCCGCTCCTTTATAGCGCGTGTGAGGCCGTCCAGCACTGTTGTGATGCGGTTCCATATCTTGAACGCAGCGTAGGCGTCCTTCGTAGCATACTCATGTGCTTCTTGGTGAGAATGTCATTCCACTGGTTGTGCTCTTCGTTCGTCATCTTGGTCTTCATGTCCGCGTAGTAGTCGTCGATGATGGCGGCTTACACATCGCCAAGTGAGTCGAGCTCCTTCGTTCCTTTAGGCACCCTCCAGTTCTCCTGAACGTCGGTGAAGTTGGATACGTACAGGATTCTCCGCGAAAGCTTTTCTTTGTCCTGGTCTATGCAGAAACCAGCGAACTCGTACCTACGTGGACCACAAGTTATTCATTAGAGAACTGCATACAGACGGCAAACAGAACTGCATACAGAGTTAAGGAGATATCCACAGGCCTACGACTATGTATTACACCAGTATAAAAGAAGTGCTTACTTCGAGTTGGCGAGGAACTTGTCAAAGGCGATGCATCTCTCGCCCATAGTAGCGCATACCTGGAAAAGGAGCACCGCGTGATCCTTGCCTATTGAGAGCTGAATCAGGGCGGCGTCCCTCCTGTCCGGTGTGTACTCGACGTCGATGCCGACGATCTTCTGGCGGCGACCCTGCAGAGCATCCTTGTAGTCGTTGATGTACATCTCCACGGTGCTCACGTTGTTGGTGTAGACCATCGTGAGCACTGTCTTGCCGTGCGCCTCGACATCTTTGAAGATCTTGGTGAACGGCATGGATGGAAAGAGGAGGAACAATGGGGGAACCGTAGTAGTTTCTGAACAATCAAGCGTGGGATCCCGGAATTTAAAGGGGAGCGGCAGCAACATCTGCCCAGCCCACGTTCTTCTTCTCCAACCGGCACGGGGAGTGGGGGCGATCGTGGTTGCGCCCGTTGGGATCGTGGTGCTCGTGGCCTTAGTGCTTTCTTGAACCGTGCGGATGGAGGAGCAGGACGCGGCGCTTCGATTGCGTCTGGAGATCGTGGCCCCGTTTTTTCGGGGCGGCTCTTAAACGAATCAACTGAAGAGATTGCAGGCGAACCGCACCACATTTCGTAACCGGACTGCATCATCAAAATAGATCGAGCCGTTGTTGGTTTCTGTATATGAATTGTGGGCCGATAAGGTAGAATTTTTTATTTATGTATAACGCGCGTCGCTGACTCGTGGGCCCGGAGGGAGTCATTAACCCCCCTGCCTCCTCTGCTTCTCTCTGTCCCCTCCTCATTCTCCCCCTCGCCCCCCGCAGGGAAAAAAAACCCACTCGTTCTCGCGGCGGAGAGGGACGACGCCCGCAGCCGCCGCCGTTCGCTGCCGTCTGCTGCGCAATTGCCCTGCTGTTCCGCCGCTCATCACAGCGTCCCACGGTTAGTCCCTACCGTCTAGTGGCTCCATAGCTATTCTCTCCTCTCCGTCGATTTCGTCGCCGGAAATCGTCATCGGCGTCCCCGATTTGTTTCTAGGGTTAGTTTTTGGAGTGACCAACTTCTTTTGCTTTTTTAACTATCATTTCCAGGATCGAATCGCAACATGCATTTGTTTTTAAGAGAAGGTTGTGGTATTAGTGGCCTTGAAATCCTAGCAATGTCCACCTAGGTTTTTTTTTATTTGTATGTGCTCAGGTTTGCTTTTCTAGGGTTTGATTATTTATCTGTTGTTGTTTGCAAATTTAGCATGGCTTTTCCTACTAGAAGAAGTCCAAGGTTTGGAGGAAATTGTATGTGAACTGCTTTCCCATATCATTTGTTCTTTTTTTCTTTTGTCACTATGCTTCAGGCTAATTCTTTTATCTTTTTTTTATAGGTTCTTCATCACCCATTGATGTCTCACCAATCCGCGTGGCCGCTCCATCTGGTAATTTACAATGTCTCCTTTGCCCCTGTCGCCATAAGGTTGTTAGGAAAATCTCAACTCGTGTCAACTTTTTGCTCACCAGGAAGAAGTGATAAAATCTTAGAGCACCTTCCTTTTTTTATGGGAGAACTGCATTATATATTTTACTTACAAACCTACATGTGTTTAGACAAGTTTGTGAAATTGATATGCACTGCAGCTAGTTAATTGTTTTAATTTTATAGTCTTGGAATGAAGTGCAATAAGTTTTTTTATTTTTTATATGCTAATGAACCACATCAAGTTATTGTGTCTCCATAAATCTTTTATATTATTTTTTTGTAAAATTGCACTGCATTTATGTACATTGCCTTTTTTGCCATATATGTGTGGCCCAATTTATATGAGCTGTATTTAGTTTAGTTTTTCCTCTCACACACATACTTTCTTCTACCTACAGTTTTATGCCCTGGTGGGTTTGGTGGTGGGGTGTTAACTATTAGATTACCTGTTATTTCTCAGTCGATGTTGTCGGGGACGGGACATCCGGTCTACCTGAAATTAGCGATACTCAGTCGTAATCTGTTGATGGAACAGAACGAGTGACTCAGGATTGGATGGTGCCCGATCAGATTGCATCCGACAATGAGAGGAAAAGGCAGAAAGCGATTGCGCTTGCTAATCGTTTCGAGAAGGAGCACAAGGCGAAGCAGGATCAGAAGGCAAAACGAGTAATGTTTGATGAGGGCAAGGAGATAGGAAGGAGGATTGCAGACTGAAATAAGTCTGCTAAGTTTTCCCCTTCAAAGAATACTGTGAAGAGAAAACTCAACACTGTTGCAGAGGAAGGCTTAATCTCTCCACGGCGCAGTCCCCGGGTTGATTACTCAAAGAGGCCCAATTACGCCGAGGTTCAAAGAAAACGGCCAAGTGCTGACGATTACTCTGGTGTTGATTTTGATGGCCCATCCAAGCGTGCACGCTCAAAGGAAGCTGCAGAAATGCTTGACAACGACTCTGGTGAGGAGGATTCCGACGGGGAGGGTTTTGATGCTACGAAGGTATCTTGTTGTTTGTCACTCTTTTTTGCTGATGTTTTATTGCTGCTTTTAAGTTATCTCCCTGTCACACGAGCCACTGATGTGAACTGCATCACCTTTTGAGTTGTTTCAGCGCGAGTCTTATGAGTCGTACTATATGCGCGGAGAACACTGCATTGTATAAATGAAACCTAGCAGTTTTTACACTAGGTTTTTAATGTAGTATATATGCAACGCACCGCATTTTTGTATATGAGTATGTTTAAGGGGAGGTTGGGGGGGGGGGGGTTGGCGGGGGGAATTTGGTTTAACAAAAAATAGAAGAGAACTCTATTTTAATACCACATTCTCATATCAGCTTGTTTTATATAGAAGATAACTGCATTTTTCTATATGAGTTTGTTTAAGGGGAGGTTGGGGGGGGACCCCCCATATTTGGTTTAACAAAAAATAGAAGAGAAATGCATTTTAATACCACATTCTCATATCATCTTGTTTTATATAGAAGAGAACTGCATTTTTGTATATGAGTTTGTTAAAGGGGAGGTTGGTGGGCCCAATATTTGGTTTAACAAAAAATAGAAGAGAAGTGCATTTTAATACCACATTCTCATATCATCTTGTTTTATATAGAAGAGAACTGCATTTTTGTATATGAGTTTGTTTAAGGGGAGGTTGGGGGCCCCATATTTGGTTTAACAAAAAATAGAAGAGAACTGCATTTTAATACCACATTCTCATATCATCAAGTTTTATATAGAAGAGAATTGCATTATTTAACAACTCACTGCCAACTCATTTTCTTTTTGTTACATAAGAGAACTGCATTCTCAAGATAACATTCAGATGCTAATGTGAACTGCATCTTTATTTCTTTTTTTGTAGATTGCCAAGAGTACCAAAAGGAAGAAGTCCGAAGACGATGCTACGGTTGAATGGCGATTCAACAAGACTGTTCGGCTGTCTATTCCAAATGTATGTAAAGTCATTGATTTTTTGAAGGAGCCGCACAAAATTTTGGTTCAGCTAGCAGGTTTCGGCATTGTCTTCAATCTGAAAGTGAAGAAGAATGTGTCTCGTGTGCTTATGTGCAAGTTGATGGGAAAGATCAACCCCGAGACGATGAAACTGGACTGTGGGCCAAACAAGGTTCTAGAAATAAATCGTGAAGCTGTTCATCACATTTTTTAGTTCCCTATGGGTACTCGCACCACTCCCAGGCCTGCCGAAAGCGGCCATGATGAATCTCTGGCTACTCTGAAGGACGAGGTTGGTTTTAACCGCTCTCGTAGCATAGATGTGAAAGACCTGCTTACACTACTCCGTAACTTGGTTGACGATCATACGAAGGTTGATATGGTTGTGAAGGTTTTCTTTCTCATTGTTTTTTAGAGTTTGCTTTGCCCTAGCCCTGCAACTCGGTTGTCCAGGGTAGCTGCCATGGTTGAAAACCTGAACTTTGATTCCATGGCTGAGATGGACTTTTGCCAGCTAGTTGTTGATGAGCTGCAGGCTGCAGTGTACAAGTGGAATTCTGAAGGGAGCAAGCAGAACTGTGTTGTGGGTTGCACCATCGTGCCTCTGTTCATGTACCTCGATAGCTTGAATCTTTGCAATGTATCTGTTATGCATACACGCACACCACGTGCTGCAATTCTGTCCCATCAGGAGTTGAAGAAGATTCACAACGCTGACATGATTATAAGGGGAAAAATTCATCTGGATACCTACAAGTTTGGCAAGTTGCCTGTATGTTCACAATTTTCAGTTTCTTTATGTTTTGTCATTATCTTCTTTTTTGTTTTTTTGACATGCCAAATGTGAAACTCTTACTTTCTTACATGTGCACTGTTTTTGTTTTTTGTTCAGTGGAAGGCGATAGGGGACATTGTGTACAAGCGGACTGCAGCCGCTGAACTGCATCCCAGCTTCTGTGAGCCTCTTGCAAGGGGTTCTCCCATTCGGCGGGTTGATGGTGTTGCTAGGGGTTCTCCACTTAGGCGGGTTCATGGCGCTGCTAGGGGGTCTGCTGGAGGTTCTCACGGCGAGGCTCATGATGACTGCAATATTTTCGTCCAGGTTGACGAGCTTCTTGACAGGGTTATCAATTTAACTTCCGATCTCCCAACATCTGAGATGAGGAATATTGCTGGACTGTTTACTCCTACCAACGGACCTTCTGAAGCAGAAATCGATGCCGCTCACAACTTTGATTGTGGGCAACGTCAATTCCTTAATTTGTCAGTTTCGAATGTCAGGGCGGCATTTGTTCAGTTCAAGCATTCCAAGGATGTCAAGTGCGCTCGGTATGAGCAGGAAGATGAGGCACTTGTGAAGGAAATGGACAGGCGGGAAAATGTTGTTAAGGCTTCCTTGTCTGATCACGCTGCTGCTGATGTATGCTTCTTTTCATGTCATATGTGAACTGCTTTTGTATCAATATTTTCTTTTGTTTTTAATATTATTTTATTTTCATATGCGCCATTGACATTTGTTTTTTGCATGCTTTTTTATTATTGCAGTGCGGAGGAGAGTCTTCTAACGCAAACGCGCGGCCCGATAATGACCCGGATGACCAACATGCTTTTGACTCAGATATTGTGTTTGATAGGCAGCAGCCCCCCGTTGTTGATGCTGCTAGAGACAATCCTGTCGACGAAGGCGTCATAGACAATGTTTGAATTTTTTGTACCTTTTCTACTGTACATTTTCATTTTGTTTTAATGTTACTGTAGTGTCCAAATCAAAGATTCATATGCGGACTAGCAGCGGCAGTGAACTGCAGTTATTCTTTTACGTAGTGTCTAAAAACAAAGAAGTACAACTGGACAAGCAGCGGTAGTGAACTCCAGGTTATACTTTTGCAGTTTAAAAAACAAAGAATTATACATGCACCAGCAGCGTCAGCGAACAACATTTTCCTGAAAAAATATGTAACAGAGAAGGAGTAGCATTTTTGTTCAGCAGTTAACTACAAATAATATGTTTATAGAACTGCATTTTTTTAGGATCGCGAAAAAATTGTTGAAACTCATGGGAAGGAAGAAGATGGTGGCGCTGATAAGGTTGATGAGGCTTACGTGTCCAGAGAGATGGAAGGAGACGCTGGTCTGGTGAGCACAGAGAACCGCATTCATGTTATTTTTTTTTATATATTTTGACGCGTGCTGCATTTTGTTTTTTTTCACTTTTTTCTCTTAGTGAACTGCATCAGCATCATTTGTGTAATGTTTTGTTTTAATTCATCAGGACCGTGTGTTAAATGATGAAATCCAAGGGGAGCGCACTACAGAGGCTGACAATGTAGAAGCGAGAGAAGGAGGGGATGCCAATGTGGAGGTTGACAAGGCAGATTTCAGAGAAGCAGGCGAGGGCTCCACCGAGGCTGAAAAGGCAGAAGAAAGAGAAGGAAGGGAGGATTCTGTTGTTGCTGATATTGCAGAAAGGGCTGAAGGAAGGGAGGATGTTGCGGATGCTGACAGGGCTGAAGAAAGAGAAGGATATCCCTGCGCTACAGCCGAAACTGTAGAAGAGAGCGAAGGAGATAGAGCTGTAGATGGTGCTTTGGGCACAACTGCCGGCATTGATCCTGTTGCTTCGCCATCTGTTTTGTTGTCTGGAAATAATATTCCCGCGATTTTTCATGTTGCCCCTCGCGCCACCGAGCAGCCTCAAGGTAATCTGGCTGGGACCAATCTGGATGTTCCAGTTGAGACAAGCAAAGCTGCAGCTGAGACGGTTTTGATCGGCTCTGAAGAGGAACAACCAAGTATTGTGCAGAACATGATCATTCTGGATGATGACAACACTGGCTTGCATAACTTGACTCTCAGCGAAGATGTCTCGGCGGAGGTGCAGGATGTGGACTCCGAAACCGAAGGTAAGTGAACTTCATTATTTTTTGTTCTAGTTTGGCTAAACTGATGGTTTTTATGCTCTATTGTCTGACATCGGGGATTTTCTATGTTTTTTAGATGAGGAATTACCTGTTGTCACTTCGTCCAGTATCGATCCAGCTCTTCTGAGGAGATACAACGAGTTATTTGACGCTGTTACGAGGGCTAGGAGGGATAAGAAGAAGAAGTATGTTATTTCTCTTCGTCCTTATATCTGGTTGCTTTATTTTTGTTTTTATTTTTGTAAGGTACATGCAGCTTATTACCTTTTTCTGCGATTTTTTCTTATATTCCTGAAGGGATTTAGTTGCATTCAAGGACGACTTTGGTGATATTACTATTGGTCATGTTGGCGAGTCGTTTTGGTCATACGGAACGCTGAGCACTTGTCTTGCAAATATTGGTGTATCTATGTTAGCTGACAGGTTCAAAGGATCACAAACTATGATTGTCCCGTATAACCTATGTGTAAGCGTTTTCATTAATTATATCACACGCCTCCCCTCGCCTATGTTTCTTGTGCTTATTTTCAGCCGCCACATTAACTTTCTTGGTTTTGTATTTTTTGACAGAATTCAATTTGGAACGGCGGTTGCACAAATAGGGCTTTGAAAAAGATGTTTTCTTCAAGCGCAGAGGAACGTGTGGACAAGAAAATTTTTGTATTGCATCATTTTGCTCTTTCCAGTCATTTTTAGATGTAGTTTCTTTTTTTCCTTGTTCTCATCCGGTTTGTTCTATTCACTTTTTTAATCAGATTATGTTCGCAACATTTGATCCTCCTCCTGCATCAATGAAGGATGCGATTGGCCACTACTGCTTGGTTACTTTGAACCTGTCTGCAAAGCGATTTGAGTTTATTGACTCAATAAACGGCCCTGAAAGTGAACATGGAAGCACTGTATTTAGGAAAATGGTTAAGAACATCAAAAAAGTTTGGAAAGACGGCAGCGCAAGCTGCGATGAGCCGTTGAACCCTCCCACGCTCGACGGCTTTGTGTTGAGTCATTTCAACGTTCCACAACAGGGAAACGGGTTCGCACTTGTTCTTCTATCTTTTTTCTTATTTGTATATTTTTGTGTGCATAGCGTTATGCTTTGCTTTACTGAACCCAGAAGCATTTCTCCCATTTGAGCGAACTGCATTAACAATGTGTCATTAGTTTCTTTTTCCTTTTGAGAGAACTGCATTACAACCATTGTGTTATAAATTGTTTCTATGTTCATTTGTTTCTTTTGTATATCGAGCCGAACTGCTTTACTAAATTAGGACCACATTTTCCCCTACTTTCTTGAGAACTGCATCAGCGTTCGGTATAGCGAACTGCATTGGTTTTACTAGTATCAAAAGCAATTCGTTCTTGAGTGAACTGCATTTATTAATGTGTTTCTTTTTTTTCTACAGGTATGATTGTGAATTTTTCATGTTCCAGTTCATGCAGAGCTAGGATGGTGAAGCTGTTGCTAAGTTTGCAGAGAGCACATTGGCTACATCCGGAAGGAAATGCTCTACAGTTGGCTGACATCTTCGTATTGATGTCTGGACTTGACATCCCTTTTAATTTTTAAAGAAGGTTGTTACTTTTTTTTTCTTCCGCACAACATTTTTTATATTAAGAGAACTTCATTTAGCACAGAAACGGGGGGAAGGCCTACTTTGTTTTGTTAATTATTTTAGTATAATATAGGACTGTATGATCATCATCATAATCATTTATATATGGACTGCATGCACGTAACAACTTTGTATCGTTTTGTACATGAAGGTGCACTGCATTAAGTTTCATGTGTTTTTTCTTCATAGGAAAAGTGCACTACATTACACAATGCCTGTTAGTATGTTGCATTATTCCCTTTTTTGTTATTGAAATTCATGATTATTTTTGCACGCTTTGATGAAGGCGCGTACCAAGGTGGAATTTCATTGTTTGAAACTCAGGTCCACACTCCAACCATTAAGAATTATGTTATTGAAGACCCCCCTGTCAAGCATGCAAAGGAACCTGTGTGTAAGAGGATGAGGAGTGCACAATCTCCTGCGAAGCCTGTGAAGAATGCACCCAGTAAGAGGTCCAGGAGGGTAGTCAGCCCTCCGAATGCCGAAAGCACTGATGAGGACTTTATGACTCCGCCACCAGTTCGCAAGAGGACGAGGAGTGCAGCTGTGGAGCGTCCAAATGAAAGTGAGGCAGTTATTCTATCCAACAAGAGGGATGTGCAGAAGCCATCAAAATATAGAACGCCGGTACAGAAGTTGCAGTGTAACATCCCAAAATTTTCCAAATTTTGGAATGTTAATAAACAATATAATATTGATTGACTTGTTTGAATTTTAGAGTAAACAAAAACTTTTCTTTTGAGTTTTTGTTTAAACCTTTACAAACCATTTAATAAAATTTGGATAATCATATATCTAATAATAAAAATCTTTGTTGTGAAGTTTATTCAAAATTCATAGAATGATTTTCTTTCTTTTGTCTTTTTGAAATTTGGTAGGAACCACAATTAAATATTTTAGAGCGAGAATAAAATGACTTTCTCAAATTTATTGTGGTCCCATACTCATTCTCGAATTTTATTTGAAATTGGAGTTTATTTGATATTGACGTTTAAGAGATATTTAAATATGTCCAACAATTTATTTAATAAAATGAGAGGAGATAATATGACTTCTTCGAAGATAGTATTGAATTTTTTAAAGTGCTCATTTGAACACTTGATTATTTTTTTGTAATCATTTTGGTATTTATAAAACCCTAAAACTAATTTGGGGAATTTATTAATGCCTTAAATGAATTTTGGTTGATAAAAATCTATTTATAACATTTAATTTGGAGAGAAATATATTTCTATACTCTCCATATTTTATTTAGTCTACATATATGTTTCACCTTTTGGAGGGATTTGATAATCCAGAATTTTAGTGTTGTTAGATATTAGAAAATATAAATCCTAGCTCATCTAAGCCGAGCCCATGTTTCTCAATTATTTTCCCTCTGTCTTTTTCCTCCTTGGACCTAATTTCCACTAAGGCTCATATCATCTTCTTCTGTCTCACGTTCATGAACGAATGAGTCACTCATTACAAAAAAAACGAGGTACATGGCACCTGGACTCCTTCCTCCCCTCCTTCTACTTAATTACTTGACCGATTCAAAATGAAGTATACATTCGTAGAGCATTATAAGAAATTCATTCAGGCAATTAAAACCCCACTTTAATGCTTTTAATGCCATTATTTCTCCATGAATGGCATTAACTCCATTTCCAAAACCTCGCTTTTAATGCCCATTATTTCTCCATGAATGCCATTAACTCCATTTCCAAAACCTTGCTCACTCTCCTTCTATGGACCTCCCATGACCCTATAAATACCGCCCCTAGGACCCCTTTGAACCACACATCCCCACGCAGAAAGTCCCTCTCCAAAACCCTCTCGTTCGTTAGCAATTCATCGTCGGAGTTAGGATACATCCACACTTCCAATGAAGATTGCGTCACCATGGAAAGTACCTATGACATATTTCTTCCTCTAGTTTCTTCTCCTTTCTTTTGCGCACCGTTGTGGCATATTTTTACTCTCGATTGCAAGGCCGAAGCATGCCGTCCGTGTCATCATGCTCTTCTTGCGTTCTTCTCTACTCCGACGGAACTTCTCGGCTATCCGAGGGCGAACATGGAGCTATAACCTTGTCTATCGAGTCGCCTAAGTCATCATCTACCCCATTCGGTTGTTCATTGACTCCTGAGACCTTTTTCCAAAATTCCTGTGAGATCTCCGGTGAGCTTTCTCCCCTCTTTGTTCATCATTTTATTTTGTAAAAATCGAATGGGTACAGACCTATCAGAACTCTCCACGTGGCATCCTTTTATTAATCCCGTAATTCATTTTAGAAAAAATAGTCAAACTTCAGAAAATCATATCTTCTAGCCCGTAAGTCGGATTTCGACAAATTTCATATCCCTGGATTCCATGGGAAATTTAGTTTATTATGGTCCTGTAATATTCCACTTTTGGTAATTCGAAATTTAACTCAAAAATTTTATGTGAATTTGAGTATATTTATTATTCCTCTCATTCTATAATTTATTTTGAAATATTTTCTTCATCAAATTTGATCCTAAGTGTCATACCTTTATGTTAGGACACTTGTCACATTCTTTTCATCATGTTGATACCCTATTGTTGACATTTCTCGCATTCTTTCCATTATGTTATAACCTTATTTGACATCAAGCCTTTGTTTCAACTTTCATTTAGTTATATCATTTTCCCTTATAAATTCGACCATAGAAACAAGTGCATCTTTTCAAGATTCATATCGGATCATTTTTATATGGTCAAACAAACTAAAGTTTGCCATACCCTCAATTCAATTGATTTTATAATTAATGTTTCCTTGTATCAATTTGATCCAATCCACGGAATATAATTTGCATCATATTTCCCTCCAAGCCAACATGATCCTATCTCAACCAATCCCCGTCATAGTAATTAGTTTATTTATAGTAACAACTAAGTATTTATGTTGTTAATTGTATTTTTGTTTGGATCTTCAATTTGGATTTGTGTTGTGTGTTGAAGTATTTCTCTTTTACCATTAGATATATTGTAACGAGAAGGAGAGACGACTACGAGTAGAATATTTCATCGTCAGGATCCAGGAAAGTTACTCTTTTGATCATGCTCCAGTATTACCTATATATTTCAAATGCATTGTAGTGCAACTTAAATATTATGCATTGATAGGATTATATATTATGCTATACTATTACACCCAGTAGTTCATTGAGTTAGGTCCGAACCTTATATCATTGTTGCCACAGTGTAGAATTATACTTCTTTGCTAAGTAGACGTGGATTGGGAAGTGATCCACTATGAGGTATGAGTGACTAAGTAGTAAACAGGACCAAGATTATACTTCTTTGCTAACTCAGAAGACATAGTCTTCACCTTGTTCTCCTTGAACTAAAGTCCTCAGACTCCATCCAATAACTCAGGTGAGTCTTCAAGGTAGACTCCCGAAACCTTCACAGACTCAGTCACTCCGGGAAGTCACAATTGCATCTTGACTTCCTCAGACTGAAGACTTCTACACCGGCTGAAAGATCACAGTCTTCAAGAGTAAAAAGCTTCGGATCACTCGAACCGACTTCCTCAGAAATGCTCAACTACTCAGGCTGGTGGTTTTCCTCACATAGGTTCTTCAGTTTCCTCAGAGGTGGGTTTCTCTCAAATGACAAGTGTGAGTTTTTCTCTCGGAGCAGCCAACCCACAAATGGGACTGGGGGTGGCTATTTATAGCCGCGGAGAAACCCGAGGTGGAAGGACATAAATGTCCATGCATGCAATTACTCTCATGCCCTCGGAAATGACCGTTGCTAGACAGGTTCTAGCCTCTCACCACTCAACACGTGGCACGGTCAAAGTATTCTCTCTCCTCACGAATTTCAGAAGAATCGCATTGGCGATCTTCAGACTCCTCAACCGAAGTTAGTTACCTCAGTGTCCTGAAGAACAACGTCTCAGACACCCGAGGACTGAACTTCTACTGCAGGAGATTTCCTCAGGGTTTTTCTTCAGGATTCCTAACTGAGCACTTCCTCAGACCTTCGGAACTCGTTTTATTCAACCCCTCCAACAGTGCGGTGTTTACCTATGAATCAAGAAGTATAAAAAAATCTTAGCGAAGACTACGCTTCAACTTCGTCTTCAGCGCGAACTTCCTCAGGATCATCCTCAGCTTCAGCTTCAACCGAACGCTTCAGGATCCTGATTCCTCAGGATTTCGCGCAACTTCATTCTTCAGGAAACGCACTGATTTCTCCAATGTTCCTCAACATTTTGGGGGGTCGACATTGGTGGTTAAACACCTCATCAGGGACTGTTCTCCTGTGTATACTCACAAACACATCAGTCCCTTCACCGTTTTGTCATCAAACTCCAAAACCTCAAGGGGAGGGCACTTGATGCACTTACATTGGGCATATGATGCTGAGCAGAGAGTGTGGGGATGGCTACTGCCTAGATTGGGGAGTTATTCTTCACGAGGAGACAACCAGTCTGGATCAAAACCTCTCAATCTCCCATGAGCTCGAGCGGCGAAGAACCATGGTTAGATTTAGTAGAGTGCAACAGGAGGGATCTGAGAGACGCCTTGAGACCACGTCTGCGGCAGCCGAGAGCGGGGCGAGATTCATTACAAAAGCTAGCCACCAAAGCATGCGCTGTAGCGTCAGAGGAAGAGATTGTCAGGATGGTGCCAAGCAGAATCACCGATTACAGAGAAATGGTAGCCTGGACTCTGGCAGCCACAGACTCGTCGTTGTTGAGCCAACGAGAAATGTGGCTAGCATTCTGGGCTCTGCAACCCGAGGAAGCTTGGGCCATTGTGAGGGAGTTGAGTCTATAAGATTCATCAGTCCTAGGGTAGTGGGCGCAAAGAGCTTGGAGCGAAAGCTGGATTCAAATGGTGGTGGTGACTGGATAGGTGGGGATTTTGGCAGCTTCCATGCCATGTTGGAAAGCAAGCCAAGATTGTCGGGACCCGGGGTTAGCGTATGCAAGTACAGTTAAGACATAGTCATATGGAGAGCTGAGAACCGCACCCACTTGTCTAAGCAGACAAGGCCAAGCACTAAACATTCTCGGAAAGCATCGTACGTGAGGGGCATCCCATCCAGGCCGGATGATCAACTGTGATGGGTCCTCATCGTCCGCACACAAGTCTAATGATATGGGCGGTGAACCCCCATATTCAAAGACAAGTCGCCTCAACCATACTATCGACTATCTCAAAACTCTTACATAGACTTACTCCAGCCCGATCACTTAGTCGGGGTCTAGGGCGGGCTCGATCATACCACAAAGTGTGCACGAGACGGAGTATCGAGCAATCGCATCGCGATGCCCCAAGCTGCGCACATCTAAGGTCCACTTGGTGTATGAAAGACCGCCAGCCAGAACACAACTAAGGTCTCGAAAACCCATACAAAGACATGCATGTTATAAACATACACACAGCACACATGCCTTGTATGAACAGCAGGTACCATTGCAATTCTCTACAAAGTGTACATTTTATTTATAACTCTTATAGAGTACACACAGAGATCACATACATGTGATCCAACATTACAACATAAAGCGGAAGCAAATTATGTCTGAGTACAGACAAGTTTAACAAATTGGCTTAAGAAGCCTTATTCAACATAAAGCCCTCCACGAGGGAACCAGTCTGCTGACTGGGACTAGACTAGCTTAACTTCAGTCGTCCAGCTCGATGAAGAAGCCATCTTCGGGGTCAGTGGCGTCATCTAAAACATAGATTAAGCAAACGTGAGTAAAAAGGCGTACTCAGCAAGACTTACATAGGAGCTATACTACTCATGCACATGTATCAAGGTAAAGGGAGGTGGGGTTCACTTGCAGAAATGCCAACTTTGACTTGGCCAGTCCTGAACTACGAGTACCAGACTTTGAGGTAAGAAGCGTACACGAGTCCACTACTTTCACCAACCAATACACCACTATGGTGCCTTCCTTGACTTCCCCACGAGAAAGCACGCCATAGCACTCACACTTATCTTGGTGTATTTTAAAAGTATCCGGTTCAAGTTATCTAATAATCAGGCTAAGCTTTCCAAGTAGTCCATAACCGCGGATGCGGCTATTCGAATAGTTTTGTTAACCTTGCAAGGGTGTACCGCTACACACACATGATCATCAGTTACCGCCTTTGATCTCGACACCATTCAAGGGGTGTCAGCGAGGATGCTCACCACAACTGTTACCTCAGAGCCTATCTAGTCCAAGAAAGCCGCCTACTTGGGTTGGTTACCACATTCGTGAACCCGGCCGGTTTACCGAAGTGGACCCAAGCCATGTGTGCGTGGTGCATAAGCCGGTCTCGGGTGAGCCGTTCTCTCACTTAGCATCCAGGCCACAAGCCTACCAGAACTCCGAACTACTGCAACATCTGGACATCGAAAGGGATGAGTTAATAGGTTGAGAGGGGTCAGTGAGCCCAATGTGTGGTTGTACTCTTCATCTTGGATCACCACACAAGAACTCGGACTTAGGGCGGTGTTCAACAAGACAACCCACCGTGTACTCCTACACAGCCTCTCATCGTTCACCTTGTATTAGGGTCGATTCACCAACACTTTTCTACCATCATCAACATGATCATTCCCATCCCGACTCACATCACAGTAACAACATGGTATCATACTAAGCATGCAATAAGCAGTGACATTGCAGGGGCCACATGATATCATTCAACTCCTACATTTGCTAGGATTGTGGTTTGCTTACTACTGTGACAAAAGATAGGTCATGCAAAGGAATGGGTTCATCTATGCGGTAGAATCGTAACATGGTGATCATCCTATACAATGCATAAGCGAGACATGAGAGGGAAGTGGGATTTTATCGACATGATCAATGGGGTTTTGCTTGCCTTGCTGACGAGGTTCGGGTTCTAGATCTTCAGCGAAGGGGGTGACCTCTTGCTCCGGTTCCACCTCCACTCGACAAACAAAGCACGAAGTAGCAATCAATATGAATGCAATGCTCAAGCACATGATTGAATGTTAATGCTTGAAGTACAAGTTTTGATGTGTGAGGCAATTCCTTTTAAGTGGAATGTATTGCATTTAAAATGCAAATTCAAATTCCACATTTGAATTCAACATTAACCAAGTTATATGTGATATAGTTTCATCATTTTGAATTATCTTCAAATGTGTATGATATGCCTCTGATGTGTAAGTGAAATGTAGCATGTTGCCATGGTTCAAGTTGCAAAATTATTTGAATTGAATTTGATTTAATTCCATTTAAATCAAATAGCAAATGCTACTGATCACATTTTAAATTCAACTCAAACAGAGTTGAAAGTTGCATATTTGGAAAGATAATTTTCTCCTGATCATTTTTCATATATTATTTGTCCAATTTGGAGTTAATATGAATTTTCTATGAATTTCCAAAGTTTGGGGTAATTTCTGCCTTTTCTGGAATTATTTTAACATTTTTGATTTTCTGGAAATTCTTAAATGAATTATTGCGTCAGCAGGGGGGGTTGACAGGTGGGGCCACCCTGTCAGTGGCTGGGCTAATTAACCCGGCTGGGTTAACTTAACCAGTGGCTTAATTAAGCCACTGGGCCCACTGGTCAGTGACCTAGGGGGTCACTTAACTGGTGAAACAGGGGGGGCTTAGGGCTAACTCGCCGGCGGCTAAACGCCGGCGGTCTGGCCACGGCGGCGACTTACCGGAGTGAGCTAGATGCCACGGGAGAGCACGGGGAGGACACCAATCGACTCAGCATCGTCTTCCGCATCATCTGGAGGCAACGGGGGTTCACGGGGTGGTCGGAAGTGACGACGGCGACGACTCCGGCGGAAACAGAGAAACGGCGAGGTCGTAGCCGAGGCCAGGGAGCACGGTTTGGGGCGTTCTTGGTTGCGTTCGAAAGCTGGCATACGCGGGAGTCAAACGCATGCACTGGGGGTCCACGACAAGCACTGGAGCGAGGAGGGCGACGACCATGGCGGCGAGCTTGCTCGGGATCCATGGCGGATTCGGTTGTGGGGCAAACGAGACGCTGCAAACTTAGGGGAAAGGTGAAGAAGCTCACCCTGAAGCTAATGGAGAAGACGGTGAGGCCGGGGATGCTGTGTAGCCGAGGAATTTGACGACGGCGACTCACGGTTCCGGCGAGCTCTCGGTGAAGCTGGCGTCGATTGCTGAGGTGCTCGGGCTCGATTGCTTGAGGGGAACGATGAAGAGGCTTGCTGCGGTTCTCCTGGACACGGCGGCACGCCTCGGGGACGACGGTGGCTACGTGTTCTCGACGGCGTGCTCCACGGTGGTCTTCGGGCGGCGGTGAAATCGGGCGCAGGAGGAGGAGGAAGACGATGAGGAGGGGGGAAAGGATTAGGATGGCTCCAGGGCGTCTCCAGGACGTGTCTAGAAGGCTCGGGAGACGCCAGGCAGGCCAGCAGGTGCTCGCCGGCGTCGGCATGCGCTCCAGCGAGCTGCTTGCCGCGCCGGGGAAGACGACAAGGGGAGGCTGCGGGCTGGGCTGCTGAAACGGTAAGTTGGGCCGGGGTGGCCCAGGTAAGTGGGCTACTTTCTGTTTTTCTTTTTCCTTCTGTTTTTTCTTCTGATCTTTGTTCTGTTTGGCTAAATAAAATAGCTAAACATTTTATTAAATGCTGAAAACTTTTATATGGCCTCATAATAATATAGACTAGCCACTCATAAACTTTCAACATTTTTAAAATTCAAATGATTTGAATTTTAAATCAAAAAGGGGTATTTCTTTAATTCCAAGGTACTGTTTGAATATTTGAAAAATCTATGAGCATGGGGTGGGTCCCACATCACTTGATATGTGATCACACTCATTTATAAGACTTTTCAAAACTCTAACATGAATTTTTGGAAAATATTTTTATCTGGCCTTTTGAATTAATTCATCTGGGGGGTGTTCCTTCTCCCATTTGGATTTTGAATTTGATTTCCAAGATTTCTTTTTGAAATTTTTACATGAAGCAAAGGCACTAGCTAACCCTAGCACATACCTAACAGAGGGATCTGACAAAGATTGACCCGGTCGAAGCCCTCTACATCCAGCTGTGGGAGGAGGAGGAGAGGGGTACAAAAGGAGGGACTGAGGCTAGGGTTTCTGAGGATCCCGCAACCACCAGACCTGCCCCCCTTCCCCACAGCGCTGCCGCCGCAGAAGAAGTAGTCCTCACCATGCCCGATCAGGGCCGTGGAAGAGGGAGAGGGAGTGGTAGATTCAACAGAGAAAAGCAAGGCAACAACAATTGGTCCTCTGATGGAAGCATGCAGATGCAAAAGCTGCCCCCCGCAGCAGTTCTTTGGGTATGGATTTCAGGGGCAAGCTCCTCCCCCATGGGCTTACCCTGGGCAATTCAACCCTTAGTTCTCTCAACAGCAGCAACCTTGGGGAGGGATGCCGCAGTAATGGTTTGGTGCTCCTCCCAATCAACCAGGAGGACAAAATCAACCAGGAGGGAAAAATCAGGCTAGTGAGGGGCCAAATCAGAGAAAGAACATCAAGAACCCTGTCAAGAAGAAACTAGAGCACTACAAGGCTACTGGGGATAGTTCTGGACTAATGTCATATGCTAAAGTGACATGTTTCAACTGTGGTGAGCCAGGCCACCATATGGAGGGATGTGACAAGCAAAAGTCTTGCTTCATCTGTAAAGCCATCACCCACAAGGTGGATGATTGTCCCATCAAGAGGAAGCCACACAATTGTGCCAAGTTTGTTGGTAGTGCTGCACAGGGGCTAGGATTCTACTGTGTGGATGTCCCTGACATCAATTCCCAGCATGCTGGAGGATGAAGAATGTTGGCATGATCTTTGTGGAGTCTGGTGACATATCAAAGATTGAGCTGGCCAAGGAAATTTCCCTGCAAGTGGTGTCTGATGAGATTGAGGAATCATACTCCCCTACCTCCCTACCGAAAACAAGAATGTCTGTGTTAAAAGAGCATGAAGAGACTGAGGAAGACTTAGATGAGAGCCAGTGCTTCAACATGTTAAGGGAAATGGAGCTAGTGGATGATGAAGTGGAAGATGAATTTGAGAACGCTGAAGATACTGAGACAAACTGCAGAGAAATGGAGCTAGTGGATGATGAAGTGCAAGATGAGTTTGAAAAATCAGAGGATGCTGAGGCAAGCTATAGCATTGACCCCCTCGGGGAGGATTTTCCTACTCTGGCTGATTCCTTGAGCAAAAAGAAATGGGGTCCTACTCAAGCTATCAGGACCAGTGCCAGAGTGACTGACAACCAAGTCCCTGTGCTCCTCAAAGCACAGATGCTGAAAAAGGTGCACAATTTGGAAATCCCCAAGGATAAAGGTACAAAAATTCCTCAATTCTCTTTGTTCAATAATCCTTCCTTTTTAGTTGTAGCAAGTAAAGTAGGTGTAGATGTTGATCTCCCAAGGGAGCTAGATGATGTAGATACTGATGATAGTAGGTTTGGCAGCACTGTTGGTGATGGCGCCAGTCCTAAAACCCCTAATCAAGTAGCTAGTAATGGTTTTGTAGCTGATAAATATTCTGATAGATGGAGTAGTATCAGAGAGCCTGAGATATGGACTAAAGTTGGCAAACATAGGCGGGGCAAGCACCCCAGGAAAAGTGGGTCTCTATGAATAGTCTTTTTTGGAATGTGAGAGGCATTAATGCCCCTGGTAGGAAAACTCTCATACTAGATACTTAAGGAAAAATACAGCCTGCTATCATTGGGTTTCAGGAAACAAAGAAGGAGAGTTTTTCTGACTCTTACCTTAAATCTTTGTGTGGCCCAAGGAATTTTGCATGGCACCACCTCCCATCAAATGGTACAGCTGGTGGCATTTTGATGGGAGTTGACTTGGATGTGCTTGATTTGATTAGCTGGAGCAAATTAGAATACTCTGTTAGTTGTTCTATTAAAATAAAAGGTAGAGATGAGGAGATTAGTGTTATCACAGTCTATGGTCCTTCTTATGAAGATAAGAAAGAAGTTTTCATTTCTGAGCTACACACTCTCTTTGTAGACAACCCCATTCCAACCTTGATAGGAGGTGATTTTAATTTGGTGAGGTGTGCCTCTGATAAAAAAAATGGCTCCATCAATAGGAAATGGAGAGACAACTTCAATGCTTGGGTAGAGATATGGAGTCTGTTAGAGATTAAATTAGCAAGTAGAAAATATACTTGGGCAAATAACCAAGTAGACTTGATCATGTCTACAATAGACAGAGTTTTTTGCTCCACTGAATTAGATAGCCTTTTTTCCTTTAGCTTGTATCTCTGCTTTACTTAGGAGTGGTAGTGACAACACCCCCATAGTGTGGGACTCTGGTCTAACAAAAGCCCCAAAATCCAGTAGCTATAAGATGGAGAAATGGTGGCTATTAAGAGAAGACTTTAGAAGCCTCATTACCAACCTCTGGAATGAGAGAACTAGGGCTAGAAATCCCCTAGGTAGATGGCAAGAGAAGATCAGGAAACTTAGAAAGTTTACTAAAGGATGGAGTTCAAATGAAGAAGCTGCCATCAAGAGATACAAGAAAATCCTCTTAGAAGAATCTAACACTTTAGACATTAAAGCTGAGTCCACTCCTCTCAGTGAGATGGAAATAAATAGATTTAAGTTCATCAATGCTGAGCTGCAAAAGATTTGGCTTCAAGAGGAAGTCAAAGCTAAGCAGAGATCTAGGGATAGAGATATTAGAGAAGGAGATAGGAACACTGCATATTTTCATGCAGTAGCTAACCAAAGGAATAGGGAAACATCCATCCACACTTTAGATGGCCCAAATGGACCTGTTTCTGATACTAAAGATATGTTAGATGTTGCATGTAATTTCTATAAAGATTTGTTCAAATATGAAACTAGGAATGGTTTTAAGCTAAGTGATGATTTCTTTAATAACAGTGAAAAAGTTAGTGCCCCTGAGAATGCCATGTTAGAAGCTGCTTTCACTGAAGCTGAGATTAAAAAAGTTGTTTTTGATTCCTATGCTGATGGAGCACCTGGCCCTGATGGGGTTCCATTTTTCTTCTATTAGCACTTTTGGGTTCTGATTAAAAAAGACCTACTAGATATGTTCAATGATTTCCACAAAAATGAGTTGGATATTAGAAGGCTCAATTATGCTATGCTTACACTGATACCTAAAGAACCTGATGCTACTTCAATCAGGAAGTTTAGGCCTATCAGTCTGTTGAATTGTATTTTTAAGATCTTCACCAAGGTACTCACCAATAGGATCAATGTAATTCCGCAGAGGCTCATAGCTAGTAATCAGTATGCCTTCCTGAAAGGAAGATTCATCTTAGAAAGTGTTGTTACAGCCCATGAGATTCTGCATTCAGTTCATTTTGCTAACCTGAAAGGGCTGGTTTTAAAGCTAGATTATGAAAAAGCCTTTGATAAAGTTAACTTAGAATTTCTAGCTGAGGTACTAAAAGCCAGAGGTTTTGGTGATAAGTGGCTAACTTGGATGCATAGCATCACACATGGAGGGTCAGTTGGAGTGAAAATTAACAACACTGAGAGTAACTTATTTTCAACTTGAAAAGGACTTAGACAAGGGGACCCTCTGTCACCTTTACTCTTCAATTTAGTGGTTGATGTCCTAACCAGGATGTTAGCCAAAGCTGCAGATCAACAACTAATTAGAGGGCTATGTCCTGAGATCTGTCCTGGAGGAATCATCTGCCTCCAGTATGCAGATGATACCATCCTGTTCCTAGACAACAATGTAGAGCAGGCTAAAAACCTCAAAGCTGCGCTTTGTTGTTTCGAACAAGTGTTAGGCATGAGAATTAATTACAACAAGAGTGAACTCATCCCCATTAATTTGGAAAATGATGAGCTATCTCACTTTTAGAAACTTACCTAGGGATTCCTCTGCACTTTGAGAAACTCTATAGAGAGGATATCCAACCCCTGATAGATAAGATACTCAAAAGGATTGCAGGTTGGAGAGGTAAGCTACTCTCTTATAGGGGCAGGCTAATCTTAATCCAGGCCTGCCTAGCTAGTATCCCTATTTATCTCCTATCTTTTTTTAAATTCCCAAAATGGGCGGTAGAAATGATAAATTCCCAGATGGCTAACTGTCTCTGGAACGATTTTGAGGGGAAAAAAAGATCCACCTGGCTAACTAGAAGCTAGTGTGTATGAAGAAAGAATTTGGTGGCCTAGGTATTTCAAACCTTTAGGAAGTTAACCTATGCCTTTTAGGGTCATGGGTTAAGAGATACATTGAAGGAGATGGTAAAATTTTGAAAACAGTTATTGATAAGAAATATTCTTCTACCAGAAAAGCCAACTTGTTTGTGCCTACATCCAATCCAAAAGTCTCTAGGTTTTGGAAAGGAATGTCTTCAACTATTCAGGCCTTGAAATTTGGCTATAGATGGAAAATAGGCAATGGTAAGAAAATCCGGCTTTGGGAGGATACCTGGTTTGGTAACTCCCCCTTATCTGTCCAATTTTGGCATGTTTATACTATATGTAACCAGCAGAACATAACTTTAGATGAAGCCTGGGATGGTGTTGATCTAAAAATCACTTTTAGAAGAACCTTCTCTGACAAGCTCATGGAACAGTGGTTCCAGCTTGTAGAGATAGTGAAATCCATATCCTTTACTGAGGAAATGGATGCTCTCATTTGGCAATTAGAAAATAAAGAAGTCTACTCCACCAGATCCTTGTATCATGTAATCAATTTTAGAGGAGTGCAACCCATTTACCCACCAGCTATGTGGAAAATCTGAGTTCCTCCCAAGATTCATGTGTTCCTATGGCTGCTGGCCAACAATAAGATCATGACTAGGGACAACCTTAGGAAAAGGCACATTATCAAGCCTTTAGATTGTGTTTATTGCTGTGAGGAGGAATCTGTGCACCATTTATTTTTTGATTGCATAGTATCCAGGAATATATGGGAAGTTGTTAGAGACTACTTTAAAAAAGATTTAGGAAAAAGTTTTGAATCTGTAGCAAGATTCTGGTTGTCTGAATCAAAAAATGTTGTTGTTAACTTAGTAACATCTTTGGTAATGTGGAGTCTGTGGAAACACAGAAACTCTATGATATTCAATAATGTGGTGTGGATATCAATGACCCAGGTGTGGAGAGATGTTTTGAGAACAATCAGGATGTGGATGGTGCTGTCTACAGAGCAATGCAAGGAGAAGGTGGAGCTTTTCATTTGTGTGATGGAGGGCATCATCAGGAGTCCACTGTTGATTCTGGGTGGCAGAAGGACAGCCTGAGAGCCTCTCTGAGCGAGGCTGGAAGCTGTTTCACATCGCCGGAGAAGATGAAGAATCCCATGAAGAGCAAGACGAGTCCAGTGTCGCCGCTGGAGATCTGCTGGTCGCCCATGGCCAAACAAGCTGGGCCACCTCTGAAGACTTTGAAGATCTCTGATGCTGGAACTGCTATCTGGGAGAAAAACCAGTTCCAGATGTAGTCGACGAGTCTCATGCTGGGTTTCTGATTCTATATTCAATGTTGTTTACATTCCTGCTAGTAATTCGGCCTGTAATAAGTTGGTACTCTCCTGTTCAGTGGAGACCACGAATGGGACCGTTGTAAACTGGTTTGATTTCCTGGAAATGAAACCGGGGGTAGGGCCCTGTTTATCTAAAAAACGCGGACTCAGTTTTTTTGAGGAACAAAAAATCGGCGAGCGAACTGCATTGGTTTGCATTCGACGGGCAAGCGCACTGCATTATCGCCAAACAGAGTGCACGTGCTCTTCGCGGACCCGAATCGGCCAAGTGAACTGCATTCGCCGGGAAACCGCACCGCATCCGACGGGGCAAGCACACTGCATTAGCGGCGAACAAAAATGCACGTGTTTTTCGGGGACACGAAATCGGCGAAGCGAACTGCATCCATCAGGCGACCATAATGCAATGTCGAACGATGAGAACTGCACACGTTTTTTATGTTTTTATATGAAACGCGACAATTTGCTTCGTGATAAGTGAACCACGGGATAAACCGAAGCGAACTTCACAATTTTTTTGTCTTTTTTTTGTAATATATATTATCTAGTAAACTGTAAGTGAACCGCATTCGGCGAACTTCGTTCAAATGGGCAACTGTAGTGCATCAGTGGGGCAAACGAACTGCAAACGGGCAAGAATATTACACAATTTATTTAACTTTTTTATTAACAAGAGTGGACCGAAGAGATGAGGGTAAGTGAACAACAACACCATCGATAAGTGAACCACATTCGCACTTCAAATGAACATCACTCACAACCCTCACAAAAAAACATCACTCACAAAAGCGAGCTGCACTAGATTTTCTTTAGTAATTACAAATAATTCATGCACTTTTGCTTCGAACACACTTAAAACAGTGAATTCCATTAGCAAATTTTGGAGTCTCCGGTGAGCCATAGCAAGGTCAGCAATCGCGCGGGGGTTGTGCAGGGGCTGCTTAGGGGCGGTTGCCGACTGTTCCAGCCATTGAGACGAGGCCCGGCGGACCATCCCCGACAAGGAGACCGCCGCAGCCGATGCAGTGCGCCTTGAAGATCGGATCTGGCGCCACAGGGGGTTGAGGGGGACTTCACCAGCCAGCGCAGCGGGCCACAACCGACGATGTAGCACGGCCTACCACCAACGACGAGGCTGCGTGGTCACCGGATCCAGCGGTGGTGGCTTCACCGAGGCCTGCAGGGCCTGGATCCACGGCGACCGAGGTGCAAGGATCACCACCGGGCGGCACAGCGTGGCAGCGGCGAAGGTGCAGAGCCCCACCGGACGCCCCGTGCAGGTTCATCACCGTGGGACCTCGCCACCGCGCTCGGAGGTGGCCCGTCGCACGTGACCGCGGCCGGACGAATTCGGTGACGGCGGATCTGGCGACCACACCGGGCTCTTGCTTTGGGGGCTATGGTCCGGGGGGGGTCTGGCTGGGTTGTGGGCCGGAGGCAGTAGCGCGTTGGGTGAGGGGTGGCTGGCGGCGGCGGATGTAGAAGGTGATGTGGGAGGTGAGGAAGAAGGTGGGCGACTAGCGATCCGGTTGGTGGCACTACTGGGCGACTACCGTGCGGGGGTTAACGGCCCACCGCTTTGTCGTCTGCCGACAGACGGCAACGGCACCTATGCCGTCCGTCGATAGAGGGCAAAGCGGTGGGCCGTTAGCCAGGCCGCGTGCCTCGCTTGGGTGGGCCCCAGCTGGAGGTTTGCCGTCTGTCAACGGACGGCGTAGGTTTCGTTGCCGTCTGCCTGCGTCCACGCAGACGACAAACATGTGGTTTGCCGTATGTCTACGTGTTACCGTCTGTACTTAGGGCAGCGGACGGCATACCGCTGCTTTGCCGTCCGCCCCGACGAAATGCAGACGGCAAAGCCACTGGCCCATGGCAAACTGGTGAATTCCAGTAGTGTTAGGGACGCGGGGGAGTTTTTCCTTTTTTTTGTTGACGAGAGGTGTGGGGTGGGTGGTTGGTGAGGTTTTTTATGCGGTCCGGTTCTATGCGCTGGGTTAGTTTTCGATGGTTTGGCTCACGACCGAGTGTTAGTAGAATAAGAGGTGTTATTAGAATAAGACTCTTAAGGGGTGTTGCTAGGATAGACCCACCCTATATATATATACAGCCGGTCTATTCTGACATCCTTGTCAGAATAACTATTCTGACAACATTCGGAACTACATCATATCGCAAAGAGAACTGCACTGCTGTATTCGAAGCACTGCAGCTCGTGTAAAAACGAACCGCATGCAGTATTTTTGCGATAACTTTTTAATCGTTCGTCGGAATTGAACGTTTGATACACCGTTGGATTCGTATGGAAAATGAGCATCTTCCGTATGTTGAACACTTCTAATTCCTCACGGATTAAGAGCAGTTTCGAAAATGGTGCGGAGACATACTTTTGCAGCGGGCGTATTTTCGCGATTTCTCTTAAACCGTTCATCGGAATGATGCAAATGATAAACCGTTGGAAATATATAAATCAGGCTCTCCATCCATATGTAGAACACTTTGTTTAATTCGCTACGGACTTGAGAGAAATCTAGCCGCAAAAAAGCGCGCACATTCTGTTTTTCTCCGGCAGACTTGTAGATAGTAGAACTTTTTAACCGCCTGTCCGATCGATGCGTATGATACACCGTTGTCGCCTGGAGTAGTATATTAATCCATATGTTGAACACTTTTTCATATTCCACACGGTTTTGAAGTAATTTGAAAAACGGTGTTGCTGCTCTCTTTTGGACAGCGGGAGTTTTTGCTTAAATTCCTTTGATTTGTTCGTCCGATTGATGCAATAGATAAAGAATTGGATAGCTATCGTCGAGGCGCTCCATTTGTATGTAAAACACATCCTCTAATTCCTTACAGTCAAAAGTTGTGTCGATTTTAGTAAATCACGGAACTCCGTTCTTCGCGGACCCGGAATCGACTACGTGAACTGCATTCGCCGGGGCAACCGAACCGCATTCGACAGGCGAGCGCACTGCATTATCGCCAGACAGAACGCACGCGTTTTTCGCGGAACAAAAAATAGGCGAGTGAATTGCATCCGCGGGGCACCCGATTGCATTTGTCAACAAAAAGAACTGCACGTTTACTTTTCACATGGCACAAACAGAAATCGGCCAAGTGAGTGAACCATATCCGACTGTTAAGCGCACTGCATTTCGGCTTCACAACCGAGCTTCATATTTTTTTTATTTTTCTCGTAATTCACATATACGGTAAATATTATCCCATAATTTGCAACGGAACACCAAGCGCACTTCAACTTTTTTCAGTGTATTGCATCAAAACACCAAGCGCACTGCAATGTTATTAACATTTTTTTGATGAAACTTTTTGGAGACGTATTTGTATCACATGGCGAACTGCATTAATTTCTATTTTTCATTTTTCTGCTGTTTTTTGAAGCGCATCAGAACTGCATGCAAACATATCAAAATTAACTGCATTATTTTTTCTTAACATTCTCTTCCCCACGATAATTAAAACGAGCTGCATTTGCAATTTACACAATAGCAAAGTGCACTGCTTATGGATTCAAGTTGTAGGATTCAACAATCCCACAATGTGGACTGCTCCAATGAACTCCAAAACGAACAGAACTCCAAAACAAAGAGAACAAATTGTAGATGGGGGCCAGGGAAGATGACGAAGGGGAGGCAGGCACAAGGAAGAAACCCCCACAAATCCGGGCGTGGTGTGGCAGCACAGCCGCGGTGATCATCGGGCGAGTCGAGTGGATCAATCTTGAGGGAACACAACAGGGGAGAAAGCATCATCGCGGGGGGGGGGGGGGGTCTCCTCGTTCGTGTTGCTGAACCGCGTTGGGGGGATTCCGCGGCGCCGGCCTGTGGGTGCAGACGGCGACTAGAAGTGCCACGGACTTGGGATCGCCACCAGATGGCTCGGAGCCAGTGGCTGGAGTCCATGGGGGCATGGCGCGTCGCGTTCTGGTCTGTCGCCGGAGGAGGGAGACCCGCTGTGGAGGAAGTGGCGGACGACGCGCTATGAAGGAAGTGGCGGCCGTCGCACGGCGGTGGACGGGCGGCCTGCGCGCGTCGGGTCTAAGGGCCGGCGAGGTGGGGCCGTGGAGGCCGGCGCGCGGAGGGGGCCGGCGGTGGGCGGCGCATGGTCACGTGGGGAGGTGGGAGGGGGCGCTGCCGACGTGGGGAGGGGGCACCGCCGATGTGGGGGGCGGGGGTGTTTGGCGCCGCCGGCGTGGGGGATTGGGAGGGGCCGTCCATGGGAGGGGATGGAGGCGTAGGGCAGAAAGCGGGGGGAGTGGGGGTAGGTAGCACACTTTTTTTATATAGCGTGGGCGGGCGCCGAAGCGGTAGAAGGTGGTTCGCTGTTCACCGGGGCGCTCCGCGCTGGAAACTTAGTTAGAGGAGGTGTTGTCAGAATAAGGCTAGGTGTTGTTAGAATAAGGTCTTAAGGGGTGTTGTTAGAATAGACCCACCCTATATATATATTGCCGGTATATTCTGCTAATATTAGCAGAATAACTATTCTGATAACACTTCAGAACTGCATCGTATCGCAAAAGGAACCACACTACTGACTCCCGAGAACTGCAGCTCGAGTAAAAACAAACCGCATGCAGTATTTTTGCCTTAACTTTTTAACTGTTGATTGGAATGGAGCGTATTATACAACGTTGGATTCGTATGGAAAAGGATCATCTTTCGTATGTTGAACGCTTCTCCCGATTCTTCATGGATTAAGAGAAGTTTCGAAAACATGCGGAGACCCACTGTCACAGCGGGCGCTTTTTCGCGATTGTTCTTAAACCCTTCGTAGGAATGATGCAAATGATATACCGTTGGAAAGATATCGATCAGGCGCTCCATCCATATGTAGAACACTTTGTCTAATTCGCTACGGATTTGAGAGAAATTTAGTCGCAAAAAATGCACACACTTTGTTTTTCGTCGCCGGATCTTGTAGAGATTCAAACTTTTTAACTGCTTGTCCGATCGATGCATATGATACACCGTCGGATTCGTATGGAGTAGGAGAATAATCCATATGTTAAACACTTTTCCAAATTCCTCACGGCTTTAAAGTAGTTTAAAAAACGGTGTGGATGTCCACATTTGGGGCAGCGGGAGTTTTTGCTTAATTTTTTAATTCGCTTATCCGATTGATTCAATTGATACACTGTTGGATAGATATCGTCGAGGAGCTCCATTTTCATGTAGAACACACTTTCTAATTCCTTACGGTTTAAAAGTTGTGTCGATTCTACTAAAAACGCGGAACTCCGTTCTTTGCCGACCCGAAATCGACCAAGCGAACTGCATTGGCCGGGCGGCCGCACCGCATCCGACGGTCAAGCACACTGTTTTAGCGGCGAACATAAATGAACATGTTTTTCGCGGAACCAGAATCGGCCAAGTCAGTGAACCGCATCCGACTGTTAAGCGCACTGCATTTTCGGCTTCACAATTGAGCTTCATCTTTTTCTTCCTTCTCTCGTAATTCACATATACGATAAATATTATCCCGTAGTTTGCATCGGAACAGCAAGCGCACTGCAACTTTATTCAGTGAATTGCATCAAAACACCAAGCGCACTGCAATGTTAATAACATTTTTTTGATGAAACTTTTTGGAGACGTATTTGTATCACATGCGAATCCGAAACCGGCAAAGTGAACTCCATTCATCAGGCTTCGGCTGCATTTATCGACATAAGAAAACTGCACATGTTTTTTACGATTCACTTCTGAAAACTTTGTAGTTCGCTTCGAAGAAGTGAATCGCGGACACAAACGAAGTGAACTGTATGAAAAAAAAATTCGCAACATATTTTTACACAAAATAAACTACTAGTGAACCGCATCCCATAAAATTCATTAGACGGGCAACCACACTGCATCAAACCGGCAAGTGAGCTGCACGATTTCTACTTATCTTTTCAAACTTTTATTATGAAGTAGAGTAAACGAACCACAATATTGCCGGAAAGTAAACTGCATTACTTTTTTGTGGTCGTTCTTCACACATTATGTACAAGTGAACAACATTACTCACGGATCTACATCACAAAAACTTCAACCAAACTGTACAATTACACACGCTTCACTTCAATGAACAAAACACAAAATTCACCACATGGGAAGAGTGGCATGGGTGTTCCGTCCAGCCACTGTTTAGCTAGGCATTTTCACATGTACTTTTTTCTCTTTGTTTGCTTCTTCCCCTCTGTCCTGCACGCCACACATGATGAATTGCAGCTTGCGCAAAGTAGACGGAACCTGGCATGAAAAAATGGATAGCAACAAAACGTACACCCAGTTTGAATTGCACACACGCGGCTGTGCACTACAAATATAAAAATGCAAAATAATATGAGAACCACAGTGCACGGAGAAGCGAACTGAACACTTCATTGTGGCCGTCATAGCACAGCCCATACAGGGTGAACCATCGAGGTGGATATGATACTGTGTGCCTTCTTTGCTGTGCTTGACGCATTGTCGGCCAGCTCTAGGACCTATACAAGCTAAACAAAAATAAAGTCAAGGCTGTGGACAGAGAGGAGATGGTTTATTGAGAAGGGTAAATGAACTGCATGCATGGCCGGCGGATTGCACATAGATGCGTTCCAGATTTTGGGAAGGGACGACGAGTCCATCGGTGTAGGATGAGCAGCGGTCGTGGATGCCATGGAAGGCGGAGACTACGCACCTGATCTGCGTCTGGCGTGGATACTGGAGGAGGTGGGAGAGCACGCCCGTATCTACGTCGATCTGGTCGTGGACAGAGAGGAGGGTTGGGCGTGGATCCCCCATCGAGCAGCCGCGGGAAGACGTCGATGTGGCGGATCCTGCAGTCCTTGACCCGGTGGTTCGCAGGGAGCCGGTCTTGCGTGAATCCAGCCACCGTCGATCCGGCAGTTGCCGGGATGCCGGCCAAGCGCGGATGCAGCCGCCCTCGTCCCGGTAGTTGGCAAGGACCTCGACCACATGTGGATCCAGCCGCGCCTCAACCCGGTTGTTGGCTGGGACGCCGGCAACAAACGGATATGAAGCCATGCGGAATGATGACGACGGGCATGTACCCGATCCTTGCCGCCCGGCGTGGGGCAGTGCAGATCTGACGGATCGTGGACGTGGGAGCACGGCGATGTGAGGGGAGAAGGTGCGCGGCCGTCGCGGGGGCGGGGAGGCAGGGGGATGTGCGCCGCCGGGGCGCGGGGCGACGGGGAGGAGCGCAGCGGGGGCAAGTGGAGGGGAGGTGCGCCGTCGTGTGAGGTGTGGCCGGGGGTTAGAGGCGTGCGTGGGTTGGCTGGGGAGAGGATAAGGTAGGGGTGGGTTTTATTTGATGGGTTGCCGGTTCGGGCGCTCCGCGCTAAAAAGGTTAGTTTGGAGGGTGTTAGAAAAATAAGAAAACTGTTGTTAGAATAAGGTCTTAAGGGTGTATATATATATTCGTCATTCTGGATGAGGAATAGTTATTCTTCACCCACTCTGATTTGATATTAATACACCGTAATCTTACATTTCGTAAATTTGATCTTATTTCATACGTAAAAAGAGAACGTAAACAAATATAATCACCATAAAATATATTTTATGTTACGTAAAATTACAAACGTAAAAAATAATGGGGTAAAATATACATAAAATGTAATTTTTTTTATCTTATGAGCTATATTTTTGTTTTTTATGTCAAAATTTATGTAGTGAATCTATATTAATGTAAATATTTGTATTACAAATGTAATTCTTTTATGAAAGGTTCATAAAATTACCTCGGGTGAAGAATAAATTATTCTGTACCCTGGGTGATGAATAGCTTCACTATATATATATATATTCTGATAATATTAGAAGAATAACTATTCTGCTAACACTTTTGCACTGCATCGTATTGCTAAAAGAACTGCACTGCTGACATAAAGCACTGCAGCTCGGGTAAAAACGAACCACATCACCGTTTTCTCTCTGACTTTTTATCCGTTTATCGAAATTGAGAGTATGCTACACCGTTGATTCGTATGGAAATGGATCATCTTTTGTATGTTGAACACTTCCCCCGATTCTACACGGATTAAGAGAAGTTTTAAAAATGGTGTGGCGGCCCACTTTCAATGCGAGTTTTTTTGCGGTTTCTCTTAAAACGTTCGTCGAAACGATGTTTATGATACACCGTTGGAAAGATATCGATTAGACGCTTCGTACATATGTAGAACACTTTATCAAATTCCTCATGGTTTGAGAGGAATTTCAAATTGAAAAAAACCCCCGCACAAACTCTGTTTTTTCCGACGGATCTTGTAGAGATTCCATTTTTAACCGTTTGTCGGAACGATATGTATGATACACCGTTGGATTCGTATGGAGTAGGAGCATCTCGGATATGCTGAACACTTTTCGAGATTCTTCATGGTTTGAAGGAATTTTGAAAACAGTGTGCTGCCCTCTTGTGGACAGCGGACGTTTTTTGCATAATTTTTTTGATTCGCTCGTCCGATCGATGCGATTAATACACAGTTGGGTAGCCATCGTCGAGGCGCTCCATTTTTATGTACAACACATCCTCTAATTCTTTATGGTTTAAGAGCAACGTCGATTTTAGTAAATCGCGGAACTCTGTTTTTTCGCGTATCCGGATTCGATGAAGTGAACTGCATTGGCCGGGCAACCGCACCGCATCCGAAGTGCAAGCGCACTGCATTATCGCCAAACAGAACACACGTGTTTTTCGCGGAACCGAAATCAGCGAAGTGCACTACATCTGCCTGGCAACCGCACTGCATTTATCAACGGAGAGCACCGCACGCTTGTTTTAATTTATTTATAAGAACTTCGCAGTTCGCTTCGGAGAAAGTGAAGCACAGGCACAAACAAAATGAACTACACGTTTCTTTACATGAAAAGTGATCTCTATGCAAATTCCTCCCACACGAAGAAGTGCATCCTCTATCAAAAACAAACTACGCGTGTTGATGAAATGAGCTGCATTTTTTCCAACATCAGGACCATGATGGGATCGCAACATGAAAAACAAAATTTTTCCTACAGATTGCAACAAAACTGCCCAGATCATATCTTGGGGATGACTTGTGACGGTTTGGGAAGGACTCACCCTCGAAGACTAAAAGTGTTCAACGAGAACAATTCTCGTGGGTGATGTAGACGTTCACTTGCCGATCTCAAGATTGTGATGAAGAACGTTGCAAGAGGAAACTCTTCCGTAGTCGGTCACACGTACAGCTTGATGACGACCTCCGTCCCTTGCTCCAGTTGGGCAGCAGAAGTAGTGGATCCTCGAAAACTCCAAAAACACTACGGCATGGTGGTGGTGGTGGAGAGAAAAACTCAGCAGGGCTTCGCCTAAGCACGTGCTCGAGTAGAGGACAAGCAAGGAGAGGAAGATGTCAACCAAAGGACATGTAATAAGGAGAGGGAATGAGCTAGATGAGAGGAGGTCTCCACCTCCTCCTTTTACAGGAGAGGGGGCAACCCCCAAGTGATGAATGGCGCCCCCATTACTCCCCTCTTCATGGGAGAGGTAACTCCCTCTTAAACTCATTTAATACCTCCTCTTAATTTGGTAGAAAACTTCCACTCATAAATCCCAAGAGTTTATCTCCCATAAATGAATAAAACATTTTTAATTATTTTATTTGAAATTTAATAATTGTTAATTCTTGTAATCAACAAACATTAACATTGAACCCCCTGAACTATTCAGATATCCTGCAACAATTTCAATGCTGTCCAATATTTTCTCGGTGTTCCGTATCCATTCAAAAAGCATCAACAAACCTTAAGTGTGTCACCCTACGGTTCTTGAACAAGATAGACATGACTGAGACATTTCTCCGATCAATAATCAACAGCGGGATCTGGAGATCCATAATGACTCCCATCTATTCAACGATGAACTAGTGAACGCGCGAACCTTCAACATCGTAACCAATTCCTTTTGTCTTGCGATATTTTACTTGTCCGAGATCCGATCATCGGTATCAACCATACCTTAGTTCGATATCGTTACCAACAAGTACTCTTTTCTCGTTTCGTGATATAACATCCTCGTGAGCCTGTCACGTGCTTGCAAGCGATGTCGATGCGATATCACCAAGTGGGCCCGGAGTATATCTCTCCGTCATCAGGATGGACAAATACCACTCTTGATCCCCGAGCCTCAACTAACACTTTCCGAGTACCCAACTACACCTTTATAGTCACCCTGTCACGGTGTGATGTTTGATGGAATCAAAGTACTCTTCCGGTGTTACTGATTTACGTGATCTCATGGTCTAAGGATTAGAGTTACTTCGTATGAGTTTGATATAACAATGTAAACTTGATGACATGATCATATTGTTATACCTATTGTGGGTGTATGTTCGTCACATCATTCTTCTAATGATACGACCTTATTATTAACAACATCCAATGTTCATGATCAGGAAACCTTGATCATCCGTTAATCAACAAGCTAGTATATTGAGAGGCATAACTAGGAACCTATACCTTGTTTATTAAACACACATGTATTAACTTTTCCTATTAATACATTTATAGCATGAGAAATAATCATCTATTATCAATAATGAATAAGATAATAACCATTTTATTATTGCCTCTCGGGCATATTCCCTTCAGTCTCCCACTGGCACTAGAGTCAATAATCTAGATTACATTATGATGAATCTAACACCCATAGAGTTCTGGTGCTGACCATGTTTTGCCATAGGGAGAGCCTTAGTGAACGGATCTGCAACATTCAGATCCGTGTGTACTTTGCAAATATTTATATCGTCATCTTTGACATACTCACGGATGGAGTTGAACGGGAGCTTAATATGATTGGAATTCTTGTAAGACCTTGGTTCTCTAGCATTGGCAATGGTACCATTGTTGTCACAATAGATAACCATTGGATCCAAAGCTATTGGAATTCTTGTGAGACCTTGGTTCTCTAGCATTGGCAATGGTACCATTGTTGTCACAATAGATAACCATTGGATCCAAAGCACTTGGAACCACACCTAGTTCAGTTATGAACTCCTTCATCCAAACCGCTTCCTGTGCTGCTTCTGAAGCAGCAACATATTCTGCCTCCATTGAAGACGCCGCCACTACGGGATGCTTGGAGCTCCTCCAACTCACCGCTGCTCCATTCATGAGGAAAACGTATCCAGATTGTGACTTAGAGTCATCTGTATCGGTGTCAAAGCTAGCATCGACGTAACACTTGGCGACGAGCTCTTGTTCACCACCATACACGAGAAACATATCCTTAGTTCTTCTTAAGTACTTAAAGATATTCTTAACCGTTATCCAGTGTTCCAAACCTGGATTAAATTGGTACCTGCTTGTCAAACTAATAGCATGTGCCACATCCGGTCTTGTACACAGCATAGCATACATGATAGAGCCTATGGCTGAGGCATAGGGTTTCAAATTCATCACCTCTCTATCTTCTATTGTAGCTGGACTTTGAGTCTGACTCAACTTTGTACCTTGTAACATGGGTAAGAACCCTTTCTTACTCTCATCCATTCTAAACTTCTTCAGAATCTTGTCAAGGTATGTACTCTGCGATATCCCAATTAAACTCCTCGATCTATCTCTATAGATCTTGATGCCTAAAATGTAAGCAGCTTCACCAAGGTCCTTCATTGAAAACTTACTATTCAAGTAATCCTTTACGCTTTTCAAAAGTTCTACATCATTTCCAATCAATAATATGTCATCCACATATAATATCAGAAATGCTATAGAGCTCCCACTCACTTTCTTGTAAATACAAGCTTCTCCGTAAGTTTGGACAAATCCAAAACCTTTGATCACCTCATCAAAACGGATATTCCAACTTCATGATGCTTGCTTCAATCCTTAAATGGACCGCTGAAGTTTGCACACCTTGTTAACATCCTTAGGATCAACAAAACCCTTGGGTCGTATCATATACAACTCTTCCTCAATGTTACCATTAAGGAATGTGGTTTTGACATCCATCTGCCAAATTTCATAATTGAAAAATGTAGCAATTGCTAACATAATACGAACTGACTTTAGCATCGCTACGGGTGAGAAAGTCTCATCGTAGTCAACTCCTTGAATTTGTCAGAACCCTTTCGCGACAAGTCGAGCTTTATAGACGGGCACATTACCGTCATCGTCTCTCTTTTTCTTGAAGATCCACTTGTTCTCAACGGCCTTGCGGTCATTGGGTAAGTCTACCAAAGTCCATACTTGGTTTTCGTACATGGACCCCATTTCGGATTTCATGGCTTCAAGCCATTTGTCGGAATCTGGGATCATCATCGCTTCATCATAGGTCGCAGGGTCATCGCTCTCAACTACCATGACATTCATAGAATGACCATAAAAGTCAGGAGTTGAACGTATTCTTGTTGACCTGCGAGGTGCGGTAGTGTCCTCTTTTGTAGTTTCATGATCCTCATCATTAGTTCCTTCTTCACTCGGTGAAGTCAACACTGGAACATCTTCCGGTGCTGCGCCACTCACAATTTCATGAAGAGAAGGTTCAATAACCTCGTCGAGTTCTACCTTCCTACTACTCACCCCTTTTGAGAGAAACTCCTTCTCCAAAAAGGATCCATTCTTGGCAACGAAAACTTTGCCTTCGAATCTGCGATAGAAGGTATACCCAATTGTTTCTTTAGGGTATCCTATGAAGACGCATTTTTCCGCTTTGGGTTCGAGTTTATCAGGCTGAAGTTTCTTCACATAAACATCACATCCCCAAACTTTTAGAAATGACAGCTTAGGTTTGTTGCCAAACCATAATTCATACGATGTCGTTTCGACGGATTTTGATGGTGCCCTATTTAAAGTGAATGCAGCTGTCTCTAGTGCATGACCCCAAAAGGATAGTGGCAAATAGGTAAGATATCTTATAAAGTTCGATTACGACGTTCGGAAACACCATTACGCTGTGGTGTTCCGACGTTCGGTCACACTGGACCGCGCTTTGGCGCCTCATGCGGGGGCCGCCCTAGCCAGATCCACGAAGGGGTGAGGTGCTTGGGATCTGGGGGCTCGGCTCGTGGTCATCCGGCGAGGTGGCGGGGTAAGATCGGAGGGAGGTGGCTGATGTGGGGAGAGGGAGGTGGCAGCGAGGGGAGAGCGAGTTGGACGGGGTGGGGGAGAGCTAGTTTGCCGGTGTGAGGGAGAGAGGAAAGTGGGATTAGTGGGGCAGGTGGGGATCTGGTGGGTGCTTATAATCAAGTTTTTTTCGCAGGTGTTTCGGTGTTTTTAGTAGACAAAGTGTTAGCAGAATAAGGATATTGTTAATAGAATAAGGTCTTAAGGGGTGTTAGTAGAATATATATATATATATATATATATATATATATATATAGAGAGAGAGAGAGAGAGAGAGAGTATGGATTTTTAACCTTTGGTATTAGAACGAGGTGAGTTTTATTAATGCACTCCGCACTTTCAAAACCATCTAAAATCTTTACAACTGCTCTAACAACCTCATCCCCACATAGGTCCCAATGTTTCTAAAAAATAGGTCAGGAAGCCATCCGGACCAAGGGCCTTAGACAACATAATATGGAATAAAGCCACTTTAATTTCAGCCATCATATTGATAGAGGCGGGGTGTCCCGATCTTTCGATGAGAATATAACTATCGATTTGGTGGAGTCGACTTTGATGACCCGACTACACACGTGCAACGACGTCGCGCCTTACTAATCGCTAAACTAATCTTCTCAACGTTGTTGACTAATACGTCCCAAACGTATCTATAATTTATGCTTGCTCCATGCAAGTTTTGTGTGATATTGCTATTTTTTAGATACACTTTCATACACTTTTTGTCCGAAACGTATCATATTTGGACTAACCTATTAACTCAGTGCACCCCAGTGCCAATTCCTGTTTTCTACAGTTTTTCCATTTCAGGTTTCCCCCATATTAAAAGTGCTCCAAAAATTCAGGAAAAAATCAGATAAAAATCAGCGTTCTGGAAGCTTCCGGATTCACCGAAGAAGGGCGAGAGGGGCCCCACCTGGTTCCCAGGCGGCCAGGTGGCGCGACCTAGGGTGGGGCCGCGCTGGGAGGCCGCCTGGACTCCTGGTGGCCCCCCGGTGCCCCTCTTTGGCTCCTATTTATTCTCCCGTTCCAGACCCCTTTTCTCCAGAAGCAATTCCGATCTCCGCCGCCATCGCCAACAAGCTTCAGGGGTCCAGAATTTCTGTGTCGGCACCCTGCCAGGACGGGGAAGTGCCCCCGGATTCATCTCCATCGACGTTGCTTCCTCCCTCCATGATGCGGGAGTAGTCCCTCCTCGGGGCTGAGGTTTCTACCAGTAGCTATGTGTTATTCTCTCTCTCCCATGATGTGATCTTCGTTGTGATCATATGCTATGTTAATCTAGGGTGATCCCATGATATTTCCCATTCCTCTATGTATTGGATTGATGTACTCACTTGATCTTATCTAGTGTAATCCCCGAGACCATGCTGACAGCGGTCTATTAGACATGGGTTAGACGAATATTTTCATGAGTGATTTCCTCTTTTGTGAGTTGATTTGAGATTGAGAGTCTCTTGGTGCTTGACTTTGACTATCTTTGCGATATGTTGTGGTGATTGTGGTACTCTCTTTGGATGGCCGCGGTGACATTGGGAAATCCATAGATTGAGAACTACGAACTTTGAGGTGTGATTTTGTAGCCCTACACAATGCTCGTCCTCTCTTGACCACAAAGGATTGACCTCCGAGTGCGTCTCCATTGCATGTTTTATGTGAAATATCATGTGATTAGACTATGTTAATGTTGTTGGGAGTTGCCACTAGTTAAAGTATGAAGCCTAGGCCTTGTTTACACCATTGTTACACCGTTTGTGCTCACTTTTGTTACATGTTTGCTTGCTGCAATTTTTATTACATATTTATGTTACCTTGCTTTGCCACACCTATCACCCATATTTTACCATCTATTCGCCGAACTAGTGCACCTATACAACTCCTAGTTGTATTAGGTGTGTTGGGGACACAAGAGACTGCTTGTATCTTAATTTCAGGGTTGCTTGACAGAGACCATCTTCAACCTCTCATTCCTTGAGTTCGATAAACCTTAGGTCATCCACTTGAGGGAAATTGCTGCTGTCCTACAAACCTCCGCGCTTGGAGGCCAAATATAGTCTATAAGAATAGAAGCGTGCGTAGACGTCAAGCTATTTCTGGCGCCGTTGCCGGGGAGGTGAGTGCTTGAAGGTATATCTTTAGATCTTGCAATTAAATCTTTTTGTTTCTTGTTTTTATTTTCACTAGTTAGGATTATGGAAAACAATAAAAAAAATGAGAGAGCTTTATGAGCTCTACCTTGAATTGGGTCATGAAGTGTTTGAAGAGAAAATAAAAAACCCTATGGAAATTTATTTGCATACTCTTCATGATTGCCATGTTACTAGTATGTCTTCTTTGAATACCTTTGATGCTAATGATATGCAAAGTAATAAGCTTGGGGACGCTACGTTTTATGAAGATGATCTTTTTAGCCCCTAAGTTTTGATGAGGAAATTTATTTTGATGATACTTTGCCTCCTATCTATGATGATTATTGTGATGACACTTATGCTATGAAGAATAAATATTTGCAAGTGGATCATGATAAGAATGATTCATGTGGTAGCTACTTTGTTGAGTTTGCTCCACTATTACTAATGAGAAGGATTTTTCTTATGTGGGGAGTAATAAATTTTCTATGCTTGTGGATAATGATAAGAATTTTTTATGTGATACTTATATTGTTGAGTTTATTCATGATCCCACTGAAAATTATTATGAGAGGGGAACATATGCTTATAGATATCTCAATAATATCAAGTTATCTCTCTTTTTGATGAAATTTTTGAAGTTGCACTTGTTTTGCCGTCCTATGCTTATTGCTTTGTGCTTCAATGAATTATTCTATTGCAATATTCCGATGCATAGGAAGCATGTTAGACTTAAATGTGTTTGGTATTTTCTCCTTGATGCTCTCTTTTGTTCTTCAACTCTTATTCCTATGAGAGCATCATTAAAATCTTAATTCTATCTTTATGGCTATAAAGAAAGAGCTCTAGGGAGACAACCCTTGTTATCTTTACTTTGCGTTTTTCCTTCTGTTCTTAGTGGTCTTGATGATTGTTACTACTGTAGCAATATCATTGTATATTTATTTTCAAGCTTTGTGCCAAGTTTAGCCTCCGATTGCAAGAAAGTTCAAAAGTTGTGACATGCTGTCCAGAAAATAGTTTCTGTCCTTGGACGGAAAAAATTAGCCAAAAATCACCAGATCATCTTTTTGATCTGAATTATTTTGACAGCATGCTCCATACAATTGGTTTTCGAGCGTCTATTCTGAGTTTTTTGATTTGAGTTGCAGAAGTGCCCCGAAAAAATTCTCTACTACCTGCTGTTCTGTTTTTCACAGATTCTTCACATTTTGCCTTTCCTTACTTTTGCAAACCTTAACTCCTTAAGCTTGCTTTTTCTTTGCAAAAACCTTTTGGCAATCTTGAGAAACAGTATCTCTTCAAGAATATCTTTATATCCAGTGGGGAAAATTATTTTATTAAGGCTACTAACCTCTCTAATCAGCTTATGATGAGTTATTTATGAAGGGAGTTTTCAAGTGTGCGAGGGAAGATGATGAAAGAAGATCAGGGAGTGTCAAACGCTCAAGCTTGGGGATGACCCCATGCATCCCCAATATATATTCAAGGAGACTCAAGCGTCTAAGCTTGGGGATGCCCCGTGCATCCCCTTCTCCATCAACAATCATCAGTTCGTCCTTCTTCTTACTATATTTTTATCACTTCATGTGTTATGTGCTATGCTTGGAGCGTCTCGCTCTTAGGTTTACTTTTTAGTTTTCTTTAGATTTTCTTGCTGTTCATAACAAGTTAGAACCCATCTTACTTTGTGTGGGATAGAAACACGCTCCACTCCAATCTAGAACACATCATAGGATTTTCCATGCCTATCTTTTTACTGTTGTGTGTTCTTTATCTTTTCGTAGCTACTGCCATGTTTAGTTTTAGTCTTAGTTTGTCTTTAGCAAGAGCCTTGGATTTTGTTTAGTTTGTTGCTGGAACTCTCTTTAGTTTTCATGTTTATCTTTTTAAGAGAGTTGGTTGTTGCATCGAGTTGTGTCTTGTGTTGAGAGTAGGTAATTGAGGTTGCTATTTAATTTTAGTAGTAACTTGCAATAGTTTTGAGGTATTGTTGTGAGTAATGTTTGAACTTTTGGTGTCCAGAGCTCTAGCCTATTAGTGATATGTGTCGTATTTTGGGCAATCCGTGTTTATTTTGAAAAACTACAAAAACTAGTCGAGAACTCTAGCTACTAGATGGATCACTAATCTTTGGAGGGATCGGATATTAGAGTACACACTCACGTACCATGAGTCAAGGATGCGCAAGGATAACCAAACCCTCATACACTCCTCCTCGGGGTACTTGTCTCTTTGTGAACCTCCTTATTAGATTGAGAGTTACCAATAATAAGTGCATGAGTTCTTCGGACTAATGTAAGTATTGAAAGTTGACACTTCCACCTCCTCATATTTGCTAGCTTCTCCCGTGCCGTGCCTTGCCTTCTTCTCACTCCGAGAGTTGGCGTCCACCTTCGCCGGTACATCCAAAGCCTTGGCATGACACGCTCTGTCAACATAAACCCCCTTATATCTTTCCTCAAAACAGCCACCATACCTACCTATCAAGGCATTTCCATAGCCTTTCCGAGATATATTGCCATGCAACATCCACCTCCTCATGACTTGATCTTCATGTCATGCATGTTCCTGCTACACTGGCAGCATCATACATTGCATACATCATGATAGCTACATCTTCTTTATGATTTGAGTACCTTGTAAAGTGTGAAAGATCTTCTATAACCTCTTGTAAATTAGAGTGTTGCCCTTAAGTGAGAAAAAGATCCCAAAGAGGACAATTGAGAGTTAAATAGAAAGAGACATTGGGCCACCAAAAAATAAAAAAATAGAAAAACGAGATAAAGAAATGAAAAGAGAGAAATGGGCTACACTACTATCCTTTTGAAAGATCCACACTAGTAATCCCTCTTATCCTTGGACTACATAGAGATGATCATTTATGCATATAACTATGTGGGGACCTTCACACTATAAAATTTGGCTTGCATATTCCAAGGATGAGCCTCCTCAATAGAGCCCTAGGTCTTCATGAGCGAGAAAGTTAGATGCACCCCCACTAGTTCCATTGGAGAGATTTTCTTAGCTCATATGTGCATCCGTTGCATGGCAATCCCTACTCCTCACATCATATCTATCATTTGGCCTTCTCGCCTATGATTGTCCTCATTGATGTGAGCCGTTCTCATCCTTTTTGTCTTCCTCCTCCACCATATTTATCTCTGTGCCATCCTAAGTATCAACTCTCGTGCTTACGCTCATCCATTGCAGTGCTCAAAATATTGAAAGGGAGTGGATCGAATTGACTTGTACCTGGCTAGTGGTCTAGGGACGAGTTAAGATAAGATTCCAAAGAAGACCAAGTGTGAAACTTTAGTAGATTGAATTCTCAACAAATATTTTTTCTCGTATTCCCATATCCCCCTTCTTGCACGCAAACACCATTTGGAGACATTCGAGTCACGGACAGCGAGAGCTCTTGCACCTAATGTTCTTTCGTTGCTTGTTTCAATGCTAATATAGAATCTTGCCTGTTATGACTTGAATTGAATCACATACCTTGATTGCTTTACTTTGAAAGTTCTTATATGGTTGCTAGCATGTCACCATAGAAATTATGCTTGTTATCATTTACCTACTCGAGGACGAGCAGAAATTAAGCTTGGGGATGTTGATACGTCCCAAACGTATCTATTACTTCTGCTTGCTCCATGCATGTTTTGTGTGATATTGCTATGTTTTAGATACACTTTCATACACTTTTGATAATATTTGGACTAACCTAATAACTCAGTGCCCCCCAGTGCCAGTTCCTGCTTTCCGTTGTTTTTCTATTTCAGGTTTCCCCCATATTAAAACTGCTCCAAAAATTCGGGAAAAATACGATAAAAATCAGCGTTCGGGAAGCTTCCGGATTCGCCGAAGAAGGGCCAGCGGGGCCGCACCTGGTGCCCAGGCGGCCAGGTGGCGCGACCTAGGGTGGGGCTGCACTGGGAGGCCGCCTGGACTCCTGGTGTCCCCCACCGGTGCCCCCCTTTTGGCTCCTATTTATTCTCCCATTGCGAAAACCCTGATTCCAGACCCCTTTTCTCCAGAAGCAATTCCGATCTCCGACGCCATCGCCAACAAGCTTCGGGGGACCAGAATTCCTGTGTCGGCACCCTGCCGCGACGGGGAAGTGCCCCCGGATTCATCTCCATCGATGTTGCTTCCTCCGTCCATGATGCGGGACTAGTCCCTCCTCGGGGCTGAGGTTTCTACCAGTATCTATGTGTTCTTCTCTCTCTCCCATGATGTGATCTTCGTTGTGATCATATGCTATGTTAATCGAGGGTGATCCCATGCTATTTCCCCTTCCTCTATGTATTGGATTGATGTACTCACTTGATCTTATCTCGTATAATCCCCGAGACCATGGTGACAACGGTCTATTGGACATGGGTTAGAAGAATATTTTCATGATTGATTTCCTCTTTTGTGTGTTGATTGAAGATTGAGAGTCTCTTGGTGCTTGTCTTTGACTATCCTTGCGATATGTTGTGGTAATTGTGGTACTCTCTTTGGATGGCCGCGGTGACATTGGGAAATCCATAGATTGAGAACTACGAACTTTGAGGTGTGCTTTTGTAGCCCTAGATAATTCTCGTCCTCTCTTGGCCACAAAGGATTGACCTCCGAGTGCGTCTCCATTGCATGTTTTATGGGAAATATCATGTGATTAGACTATGTTAATGTTGTTGGGAGTTTCTACTAGTGAAAGTATGATGCCCAGGCCTTATTTCCACCATTGTTACACCGTTTGTGCTCACTTTTGTCACATGTTTTCTTGCTGCACTTTTTATTACAGATTTATATTACCTTGCTTTGCCACAGCTATCACCCATATTTTACCATCTCTTCGCCGAACAAGTGCACCTATACAACTCCTAGTTGTATTAGGTGACTTGGGGACACAAGAGACTTCTTGTATATTAATTGTAGGGTTTCTTGACAGAGACCATCTTCAACCTCTACTTCCCCGAGTTTGATAAACCTTAGGTCATCCACTTGAGGGAAATTGCTGCTGTCCTACAAACCTCTGCGCTTGGAGGCCCAACATAGTCTACAAGAATATAAGCGTGCGTAGACATCATTGACCACGACGGAGCATAATCAACCTGACCATAAAGGTCTAGTGCACACAAGAAATCGAAGAACAAGCAAGAACTATGATAAAGCTATCTGAATATTTTTTGAAGCTTTAAGACTGAAGGGTAAAGCACCCCCAAGCAATCTGAATATTGCGAGTTTATAGATGAATTATAGATGAAAGTTGGGGTTCTGAAGCGGACTTGGCCTGGTCGTAGGTCACAAACGAAGTACACGAAGTTGCAATGGCTAACTTTGAACTAAACAAAACCCAAGTCTAAACGATGCCTTAAGGGCTATATATATGGGGGAACAGAGGAGATTTTTGTCACCCCTTGGAGGAGGTGACAAGGGGGTGACCCCACGACTCTTGCGTGTGAGGATACCTGGTGCATATGAAGACAGAAGGCCTGCTGGAAGCCTCGGCAGGCCCACGACTGGCCCACTCAAGGCACCGACATAGGAGTCCGCGACCAACATGGAAGTCAAGACTTGGCGTCCAAGGCAAACCTAGATTAGGCAATCGTCTATGTAACTTGAGACAGACTCCCCGAGACATAGCCTAGTATATAAAGGCTGGAAGGGGTGACGGCTCAGGACATCCAATCTTCAATCAACACCTCCGGTCTTGAGCGAACTCGCCTTGACCACCACTGTAATCGCCTCCAGCATAATATAGTCGAGCAGGAAGTACTGTCTCCTGTTAGCCGATGAGTATCGCCAACCTGATCATCCTCTCTACGATCTAACTCAGGGTCCCTGACCATGGGATTTGCCGAGGTAAATCCTCGGAAATTGGAGCCGACCGTGGAGAACTGATTTGCCGAGGTCACCACGACTCCTGCATCGTCCTTTTGAGGGTCGCCTTTCTTATGGGTCACCCCCTTGTCTTTTGGTACTCAGTGTTATGACGCCGTGGTAAAACACCAAGAAATAACTCAGGGGCTACTGACGAGGGGATGACCCCACGACTCCTGCGTGTGAGGATACCTGGTGCATATGAAGACATAAGGCCTGCTGGAAGCCTCGGCAGCTGGACCCTCATCACGAGGTCAATCCTCGTCAATTGGCGCCTGATAACCCACAAGTGTAGGGGATCGCAACAGTCTTCGCGGGTAAGAGTAACCCAATTTATTGATTCGACACAAGGGGAGCCAAATAATACTTATAAGCCTTAGCAGTTGAGTTGTCAATTCAACCACACCTGAAAAAGCACTAGACAAGATATAAGTAGCAACGGTGTGTTTATGGGTGTAGCCTTTAAGACTTCCCTAATCACCAACACCACAAAGTAGTAACAAAGTAGTAGGAGCAGCAAAGAAAGTAAAAGTAACAACGAAGGCAATGAAGGTGAAAAATGGACCGGGGTTCAAGGTTTCACTAGTGGTACCTCTCTAGGCAAAAGAACAAGGTGCTGGGTGAACAAATTACAGTTGGGCAATTGACAGAATTGCACCAACTCTAGCCAAAGAACAAACTAGAGCATCCTAGTCTAAGAACCAAACGTAGGCATGTGTTCGGTATGTAGTTGTACGTGCTTGGAATAAGAACTTTGCACAACATCTTTTGTCCTACCATCCCGCTACGAACGGGGCCACTTAAGGAACTTATGGAGATTAAGGTGCTCCTGCGGCGGAGCACCGGAACAAAGCATTAACACTCTATGAACACATGTGATCCTCAAATTATAGCCCATCCCCTTTGGTGTCCCAAGCTGTCACCATTGGGATTGTCGGTTCCGGACTATAATAGGTGCATACAACCCTAGATAAGATCTAGAACAACAATTATAATAATGCAACCATAACGTGCTCAGATCTGAGATCATGCTACTCGTGCACTAGTAAAAAGCATTAAGAACAACAAATTGCAGCAACAATAATTCATAAACCTCTTAGGACAGAACAAGGTAACAATTCATCGGATCCCAACAAACACAACACCAGTTACATCATATGGATATCAATCATGTAGGGCAGCTCATGAGAACATTGTATTGAAGATCTAGGGGGAGAGAATACCACATAGCTACTGCCAAGAACCCGTAGTCCAAGGAGGAACTACTCAAGAAGCATCATGGGGGAAGGAGAGTCGATGAAGATGGCCCCGGGGGCCAAGGCCCTCCCCTGCAGGGTGCCGGGGCAGGATCCTGGTGACCCTCGAAGCTAGTTTTCGATGGTGGCGGAGATCGGAATCGCTTCTGAAAAAAGTACTTCGATATTAGGAATTTCCTCCTCGGGGGTAAAAATAGAGGCCAAAGGGGGCACCGAGAGGGGCCACCAGGCAGCCAGGAGGGTGTCTAGTGCAACCTAGGGCTGGGCCGCGCCATGGACCCTTCTGGAGTCCTGGTGGTGGCCCTCTGTTCCTTCCTTGGTGTTTCCGGAGACTTCCGGGACGCTGATTTTTTATATAATTTTTCCGGAATTTTTGGAGCACTTTTAATGGCCGGAAAACCTGAAATACAAAAACAGCAGAAAACAGGAACTGGCAACTGGGTGCACTGAGTTAATAGGTTAGTCCAAATATGCTAAAAAGTGCATGAAAGTTCAAGCAAAACATGCAAAGTCACACAAAACATGCATGGCACAAGCAACAATTATAGATACGTTTGGGATGTATCAACATCCCCAAGCTTAATTCCTGCTCGTCCTTGAGTAGGTAAATGATAACAAGCATAATTTTTGTGGTGACATGCCACACAACCATATAAGGACTTTCAAGTAAAGCAATTAAAGCATGCAATTCAATTCCAGTCTTAACAAGCAAGAGTCTATATTAGAATTGACACAAGCAACAAAAGAACATAAGGTTCAAGAGCTCTCGCTGTCCGTGACTCGAATGTCTCCAAATGGTGTTTGCGTGCAAGAAAGGGAATTTGTTAATACGAGAGAGAAAACTTTTTATTGTTGAGAACTATATCTACTAAAGTTTCACACTTAGTCTCCTTTGAAGTCTTATCTGGACTCGTCCCCAGACCACTAGCCAGGTTCAAGTCAGACTGATCCACTCCCTTTCGATATTTTGAGCACTCATGCAATGGATGAGTGTGAGCAAGAAAGTTGACACCTAAACAACGAAATAGAAAGATGGTGGAGGAAGAAGACAAAAAGGTGTGAAAGGCTCACATCAATGAGGACAATCATAGGCGAGAGAAAGCCATATGATAGATATGATATGAGGAGTAGGGATTGCCATGCAACATGCGGATGCACATAGAGCTATAAGTGTATGAAAGCCCTCCAATGGAACTAGTGGGGGTGCATCCAACTTGCTTGCTCATAAAGACCTAGAGCACTTTTGAGGAGGCTCATCCCAGGAATATGCAGGCCAAGTTCTATAGTGTAAGGATCCCCACTTAGTTATGCAAGTAGAACATGAAAACTCTCTACAAACTAAAGTACAGGTGCTACTATGAAGCACAAGTGTGGAATAAAGGATAGTAGTGTTGCCGCCTCTCTTTTTTTATTTTTTTCTTTTTCACATTTTTTGTATTTTTTTTGATTTTGGGTGGCCTCCATGGCTGTTTATTTCTCTCTTTTTTTTCTTTCGTCCTCTTTGGGATCATTTTTTTGTATTTTTTCCACTTTGGGATCTTTTATTCCTTTCCTCACTGTAGGGGCAACACTCTATATTTTACTAGAATATAGGAGATCTTTCACACTTTACAAAAGTACTCACAGAAAGAAGATATAACTATCATGATGCAAATGCATGCCCCTGCTAGGATAGCAGGATATGCAATGATACTAGCGCGTCATGTAACAATGATTAGGGCAAGGACAACCTAGCATGCGGCTCATCGATCAAGCAAGTAGCATGTATGACATGAGGATCAAGTCATGAGAAGGTGGATGTTGCATGGCAATGTATCTCAGAAAGGCTATGGAAATGCCTTGTAGGTAGGTATGGTGGCTGTTTTGAGGAAAGATATTAGGAGGCTTATGATGAAAGAGCGTATCGTGCCAAGGGTTTGGATGCAACGGCGAAGTATGCGCCAACTCTCGAGGTGAGAAAGGGCAATGCACGATACCGAAGAGGCTAGCAAAATAAGGGTGGTGGAATTATCAACTTTCGAATAGTCACATTAGTCCGAAGAACTCATGCACTTATTATCGGTAACTCTCAATCCATTCAGGAGGTTCACAAAGAGACAAGTACCCCAAGGAGGAGTGTATGGGGGTTTGGTTATCCTTGCGCATCCTCGATTCATGGTACGTGAGTGTTGTTGACACCCGTTTTTGGCCCGGCAATGAACCTATATAAGATGACCTCAAATGAAGAAGTGCTCTACATGAAAAAGTTGGGTATTGTCGATATGAACAACTTTGTAGTTCGATCCATGATCATCCGATTCCATCTCAAGGGCCGAAACTATGTTTGAAGCAATAAGACCCTGGCATTCTGAGTACTATTCTGCCAATTAGGACATCAAGACATCCTCAAATGGGAAAATGTTCTACATAGGCCGGCTTCGTCTCGTCGAACTGGTCGATTTTGATATGTGAAACGTCCAAATCCGAGTTCGTATGAAGAAGTTATTGCCAAAACAGTGCAGCATTGGAAAACCAGGTCGGACCGTCCGAGGTGGAAACCGGACCGTCCGAGCTAAGGTCGGACCGTCCGACTTTGAAGTCGGACCGTCCGACTTGAGGACCCCGATTACAGAAAGATTTTGACCTCAGCTCGGACCGTCGGACCTAGAAGCCGGACCGTCCGACCCTATGGTCCGGACCGTACGAGATAAAGTTCGGACGTCCGAACCCCCGATCCGGGTCCGAATTTGATCGGGTTTTTGGCAGTTTTGACTCGAATCTGAGCCCTTTTCTTGCACGGAAAGTCCAACCCCCTCATAAATAGATGAGGTGACGGCCAATTGAAACAACACACAATCGAACAAACATATCTACACTTCCAAACCCTAATTTTATCTCTCTCTTGTATCTTTCTACTCGTTCTTCGTTCGTTCTTGTTCTTGCAGGGCAACGATCCACGAGGCCCTAGGGGCGATCAGGTCGACCTAGGGCAGCCCATAGCCGCCGTGCTCCCTGACGGGGTCCCTCCTTGGAGTGTGGGGTTTCGGGTCTACAAAAGCGCCCGCCGGATTGCTTGCGTACCACGCTTCCGGTCGGGTCTCCTTCGACGTGAGTTGCGGTGTATCACCCCCGGCGTCGAGGGTACAAGTGACGTGTTCGTGTGTCAACACACTTTTTGGCGACTCCGTTGGGGACGAAAGCTTTGAACAGTCTCCGGCCTGTTCTTGCTACGAGGAAAATCGTCATCAAGTTGCTGCAATCTACATCGGTAACATGTATCATCAATCTCCTTATGTAGATGCAAATAATCCATATGTTGTTGCTAGATCACCTAATGAGCATGATGCATCGGCTAGCCCTAGTTTCATCAACTATTCATCTAATTATGTGCAACAGCCGGTTCATAATAATGTTTATGCTTTAAACTTTAGTTTTAGCAACATGCGACATATGTATACCAACTCTCATGCATCGGTAACCCCAGAAATCTATATGTCGATGAACAACATGTTGAGTTTGGTTAATCAAGTTGAAACACCCTATGTAGGAGCTTTCAGTAATATTCAACAAAGTGTTTCACCTTTTTATGCATCGGTGAGTAGCACGCAATATGTTATTTCATCTATGAATACGCCGATGGATAGGGAAATTGGACATGCTACAACTAGTTATTTGGCCAATTATCCTCAAACCCCATGTGCTACATCTTATGTTACTAATGTTTCATCTTCATGTGCAACTGGTGAGATTCATAATTCGGTTCCGCACTTTCATAGTGACCATGGCCGAATAAATGAAAATTTAACAGGAGCTCAAGTGCCATCATGTATTAATGTCGCATATGGATCAGATAGTTTCAAGGAACAACTTTTAGCAGATTTCAACGAGTTTGCTGCTCTTAATCGCGAACTAATAGAGAGGCAACATGATCCTTCTACAATACGAGCTTATGAGGCTTAAAAGAAAATGAGTGAGGAGATTCTATCACACAAGGCCAAGGTTTCTTCTTCTCAATTCCATAATTTCGGTATCACTTCATTGCCGAAAGAGGCTAAAAGTAACGGGGGGCAGTCCTCTCCGAGTTGGGCAGAGCCTAAAGAAAATAATATGGCCCGTATAAACAAGGTTGAGACAAAGCTTGCAGAGAATAGTGCTGACAATTTCACCACGCCGACTCTTGAGGAATTACCAATTGAGTATCAACAAATTTATGAATCACTCAAGAAGAAGCGTGAGGAGGAGTTTGAAACGCTAAAAAAGCAACGTGAAGAAGAAGATTTTCAGGAATTTATCAAGCTCTTTCCTCCGATTAATAACCATGTTGGCACTTCTGTGATGCTAGGGCAAGATAAAAAGGAAACTCTGCAAGAAAATCAGCAAGAGAAGATTGACTCGGCTAATACTGTTGAATCAGTTGAAGCCAATACAAATGTGACTACATCTTCTACAGTCAAGTCATGCAATACGGGTGGCGAGTCCAATAAGAAAAAGGACCACCCGGGTGACGCAATCGATTCTATAGAAGCCGGACCAAACAGTTCAGGCAATAGCAAGTCGGGCGTGCACACCGAGTCCATCAAGCCAACAGAGGGAAACTTTGTCAACAAAGAGTATGACAAAGGACGCGAGTCAGCTGTGCTCAATTTTTCTGGATGCAAAGGAGTTTATGTACCACCCGATGAGTTCCATGTCAAACATGATGAGCATCAAAAGGACACGACCGAGCAAGATTCGGTCAATGATGAACATCAAGAGCTAGAAAGCGGTGACACGGAACGAAATCCAGAGAAGGAAGACGATACGTTGGAGAATAATCAAAAACTGGAGCAAGCTATTATTCAATTCACGCAACCATCATGCTCTCCCAACGCGTATGAAAAGGTATGTCTTGCAAGTAATTTATCTATTTTTAGATTTGGTCATAATTTTATTGTTGATGTAACTATTAGTAAAATTCTTATAAAAAATCTTGAGAGACCAATGAAGAAGGATAATTTACTTGTTAGCAATACTATTAGAACAAAGCATACCGGTCAACACATTGTGCCACTTAGAAAGACCGGTAGTGACTTATTATTACATCAAAAACTTTTCCCATTGTTTCATTTAAAGTTTATATATACATGGGTAGCTTTTCTTATTTCATACTTGGCTTGCATTCGGTCTCAATTGAGACATATATGTTATAATAGTTTTGATTTTAGAAATATAAAGCCAAGGTTTGAATTTTCCGAGAAAACCGATGGTAGTATAATTTCTTATTCAAAGTCATCGGAGATGGGGTGCGAAACACAATGCATAGCCGAATGGGGTGATGAATCTGAACCATTTGTTTGCTTACTTCCAAAGCCGTTCTCGCACCAAGATCGGCTAGAAAACAAAGTGATTACCTTCGATTCAAATATGTGTGATCGGATCTTTGATTTATTGCTGAAGAATGATTATATTAGAATTCTTGATCACCATGTTAAGCCATCAATCCAAGGACGAATGTATTGTAAGTTACATAATTCGTTCAAGCATAATTTTGAGGATTGCAATATGTTTTTCGTCAAATAGTTAAATCGGCCATTGATAGTGGACGATTGAAACTTGTTAAAACACCAAGGGATCATCATGATATTCCAATTGGTCCTGATGGCAAAAAGTTTTTGCATCGATTGCTTCAAGCCGATTCATTTAAGGACAAGAAGGTAAAAACTGCAGGTGATGGGATCAAGCTTTCAAGGACACAAATTATTCCTGAGCGCAATAATGATATTCTTGAAGGCGAGAATTCTGTCAAAGTTACAATGAAGACGCCAAGCGCTGGGGGGCAGCAAGCAAATCCAAAGATCGATGCAAGGAAAACCAAAGAGAGCAAAGGCCGAGATAAGCATAAGGGTGAGAAATCAAAGGTCACTTTCGCACAACTATTGGAAAAATATCATAAGATAAGTGAGGAGAAAATTGCTCATCAGCCAAGTAATTCAAAAACATCAAGATAACCCCCTAGGCGCAAATCTGACCAGTATTGGCAAAGTGATAATTTCAATACATCATACTCATATCCTTATTTTGAGCCGCCAGTACCAGCGTCATGGGTACCTCCCTATGCTTATATGAATCAATATCCATCACGGGACAGGTATAATTCTAGGGCACATTATCCATCTTATTTTGAACCATCTCATCAAGATTATGCAGCTCCAAGAAGGTCCACATTCGATGAACAATTGCATAACAAAGACCGTTTCAATCGAAAGGAATTGGTCCGGAGCTCAAGGAAGAAGAAAGAGGTGGTCAAGCAAGTATATCGTGTCAAAAAGGATGGTCTGAAGTGTGCCACTTCAGATTTAGTTTCAAATAATGAAGAGCCAATTAAAGCATTGAAATTGGCTACTAAAGGCAAAGACGTGGAGCAAGCAAATGTTCAGAATCAAGATGTCAAATCTGAACAAAAGGAGCTGAGAGTGCACAAGATCAGAAGTGAATTGCCACTGCTTGAAAAATAATCACAATCGAGATGTCCACTCGGTTTATCATATTGGAAGAAGAAGAAATTGCAAAAACTTAGTGCACGAGAACTTGAAAAGAAGAATATGGCATGGGTTCCCAAGAAGAATAGTCAAACCAAAAATGATGTGCAAGCTTCTATTTTAGAGAATACAACCAAAGTGAAGAAGGAGAAATCATCTCATAAAAGATTAAGCCGAAGGTTTCCATCATCCAACCGGAATCTTCGATTAGCACATCATTCATATTGTTCAAACATGTCATTCATGCCTTTATCATGGAATTCATCCTCAGGTATGATTGGTTACCCTCCATGGACTTATTTTGATCCATGGATGCAATACAATTTCTTACATCATGATAGGGGATTACCAAGTCACTATAAATTTGATTAGTTCTATTCTTGTTGCTAATTCAAGGGGCCGAAATATTTGATTTGTTTTTCATTTGTTTGTTTCGGCTATATATGCTTTGGTGGATGAATTCTACATGTCGTTTATACTAATGGCCGATATTTGTTTTATCGTCCTAAGAATACATCTAAACATGGCCGGTGTGGTTTTCTAAACATCGTCCTTAGTTTTGTTGGAGATTGAGACAAGGTGTACATTCGCTAAAAATATGTTGCATGGACCAATTCATAAGTTACAGAATTGGTGAGTGGGATTATGCTTTGGCTAGATATGATATAGCTAAAATCTATGAGAAGCCAAATCATCGTTGTTTTTATTATTGAGTATAATATTGTTATGAACCTTGTCTCATTATTGCCATGGAGATTATATTTTGGTGGTTTAGTTGGTAGAAACAGCCAAGGTTTTGGTATTTTTTTTATATCTCCTCATGGTGCTGGTTTGAAGCCTCATGTCGCTTAAATGTTGTTGCATGAACAATGAAAGCTGAATATGTTATTATTCGGTTCAAAACTTTTGCTTGATATAGGTGCTACACATATTGAGGCTTTTGGTGATTCGTTATTAGTTGTGCAGCAAGTATATATGGATTTCATATATTTTGACGAATCACTTCGTATTTATCTTGATAAGTGTCTAGATGTAATTTCTTTATCCGATTACTTTATTGTTTCTCATATATTTAGACATGACATTGAAGAGAAAATGAGTTGGCACAGCAAGCATCCGGCTATTATGTTAATCATGGTGTATTTCTCAAGAGCAGATGCCGAGTTTGCCAACATGGGGAAGGCCGAATCGGAGCTTACCGTTTTCGGCCACTAATGGAAATTTATATGCAGGCGAAGGCAAGATTGCGAGAAGTTCACTATTTTTTATTTACAAGATTCTTGCAAGAGGGTGGACAATATGATTCAGTGGATATCTTTGAGATGGATCTAGATATATGGGAAATAATTCTAATTTCTTATTGTGTTATTCTCAAGTTCAGAAGGTTGCACCCAAGTCTGCATAAAAGGGATCAAACAAGCAATGGATGATACATGATTAATCGTGCTAAATAGCCGATATATGATTATCGTCTCAAGGGTAAGCATGGCCGATATACAATTATCGCCCTTAGAAAACACATGGCCGATGGAGTGTTGATATCGTCCTTAGAACAAGCCTGGGCAAGATATTTTTCGGCACACAAGTTTTGCCGAAAAACAGGGGGGCATGTGTTGACACCCGTTTTTGGCACGGCAATGAACCTATATAAGATGACCTCAAATGAAGAAGTTCTCTAAATGAAAAAGTTGGGTATTGTCGATATGAACAACTTTGTAGTTCGAGCCATGATCATTCGATTCCATCTCAAGGGCCGAAACTATGTTTGAAGCAATAAGACCCTGGCATTCGGAGTACTATTCTGCCAATTAGGACATCAAGACATCCTCAAATGGGAAAATGTTCTACATAGGCCGGCTTCGTCTCGTCAAACCGGTCGATTTTGATATGTGAAACGTCCAAATCCGAGTTCGTATGAAGAAGTTACTGCCAAAACAGTGCAGCACTGGAAAACTAGGTCGGACCGTCCGACTTTGAAGTCGGACCGTCCGACTTGAGGACCCCGATTACAGAAAGATTCTGACCTCAGCTTGGACCGTCCAACCTACGTCCGACCCTATGGTCCGGACCGTCCGGGATAAAGTCCGGACGTCCGAACCCCCGATCCGGGTCCGAATTTGATCGGGTTTTTGGCAGTTTTGACGCGAATCTGAGCCCTTTTCTTGCACGAAAAGTCCAACCCCCTCATAAATAGATGAGGTGACGGCCGATTGAAACAACACACAATCGAACAAACATATCTACACTTCCAAACCCTAATTTTATCTCTCTGTTGTATCTTTCTTCTCGTTCTTTCGTTCGTTCTTGTTCTTGCAGGGCAACGATCGACGAGGCCCTAGGGGCGATCAGGTCGACCTAGGGTCCGCCGTGCTCCCTGACGGGGTCCCTCCGGGAGTGTGGGGTTTCAGGTCTACAAAAGCGCCCGCCGAATTGCTTGCGAACCGCGCTTCCGGTCGGGTCTCCTTCGACGTGAGTAGCGGTGTATCACCCCCGGCGTCGAGGGTACACGTGACGTGTTCGTGTGTCAACATGTGTACTCTAATATTTGACCCCTCCAGAGATTAGTGATCCATCTAGTAGCTAGAGTTCTCAACAGGGTTTAGGTTTTCGAAAATCACACAGATTTCCCAAAATGCGACATCTATCACTAATAGGCTAAAGCTCTTGACACCAAAAGTTTAAACATTACTCTAGTCAATACCTCAAAACTATTGCAAGTTCCTACTACACAGAGAACAACAACTTCAACTACCTACTTCTAGTCAAGACACAAAACTCAGTGCAACAAGAAAACTCTCTAACAAGATAAAACATGCAACCTATAGAAAGTTCAACCTAAGACAAAAGAAAAGCTCTAGAAGAAAACTCTAAAGCACACAAATTAAACAGGGCGGCAGCTAAGAAAAGATAAAGAACAACTTCAGCAAAGAATAAGCATGAAAATCCTATGAGGTGTTCTAGTTTAAAGTGGAGCGTGTATCTATCCCAATAAAGCATGTTAGGTTCCGACATTGTAATGACCAGCAAACAAAACAAAAGAACTAAGAAAAGTAAAGAGCAAGACGCTCCAAGCATAACACATAATGCATGAAGTGATAAAAATATAGTGGACGAGGGACGAACTGATGATTGTTGATGAAGAATGGGATGCATGGGGGAATCCCCAAGCTTAGACGCTTGAGTCTCCTTGAATATTTCTTGGGGCTTCCGGGCTAATCCCCAAGCTTGAGCTTTTGACACTCCAAGATCTTCTTTCATCATCTTCCATCGCACACTTGAAAACTCCCTTCATACATAACTCGTCATAAGCTGATTAGAGAGGTTAGTACCCTATTAAAACAATTTTACTCTACTGCAAATAAAGATTTCAAGGAAGGGCTACTGTTTCTCTTGCCTTCCCAAAAGATTTTGCAAAGCAAAAGCAAGCTTAAGGATTGCAAAACTGCGAAAAGAAAAACCGGGGCAGAAGCTGAGAAAAAAAGAACAACAGAGAGAAAAGTATTTTTTAGGGATACTTCTGCAACTCAAATCAAAAAACTCAGAACATAAAAAAGTTTAATAATTGTATAGAGCACACTGTGTAAAAAATTGAGCTCAAAAAGATGAACTGGGATTTTTCTCTGAATTTTCTAGTCACGAGGAAAAAATCTGTTTTCTGGACAGCATGTCACAACTTTCACTTCCCTTGTCGTATGAGGCTAAACTTGGCACAAAGCTTGAAAAGTAAAGATACAATGATGTTGCTACAGTAGTAACAATCATCAATACCACTAAGAACAGAAGAAAAGCAACAAGAAAAACCTAAATTCGCTGCGGGCTGCCTCCCGAAAGCGCTTCTTTAAAGCCATTAGCTAGGCATGAGTGTAACGATGCTCACGAAAGAATAAGAGTTGAAGCACAAAAGAGAGCATCAAAGGAGAAAAGACAAAACACATTTAAGTCTAATATGCTTCCTATGCATGGGTAACTTGAAGAAAAATAAATAGATGAAGCACAAAGCAACAAGCATAGGAAGGTAAAACATGAGCACCTTCAACATTTTCAACATGGAGAGGGGTGTTTTCCTAACATGAAAATTCCTATAACCATATTTCCCTCTCTCATAATAATTTTCAGTAGCATCATGAACAAACTCAACAATATAATTGTCACACAAAGCATGTTTTTCATGATCTACTAGCCCATAATCATGTAGACTTTCTAAGCAAACCTCATCATCATTAAGAACATCCATAGTAGGCAAAAATAGAGGTTTATCATAAGATTTATCAAGATAGCAAGGTTTATCATAAAGAACAGTAGCAAAATCATCCTTGCAAGTATCATTCATAGGGGCATCGTGGCCACAAACATCTATTTCATCAAAATGGGATATTTCAAAAGAATCCATAGGATCATAGCAATCAATATAGCATTCATCCTCCTTTGGTAAGCATGGAGGGAAATCATATAAAGTAAGAGTCAAAGAGTTACTCTCATTAGTAGGTAGAGATGGGTAGCTACTCCATTCTTCCTCCTTTTGTTCGTCACTCTCCTCCTCTTTTTCATCCAAGGAGCATTCAGTTTCAGCAATTTCTTCTTCCGTAGAGTCCTTCAAAGCATTATTCTCTTCCTCTTGTGGAGAGAACCTTTTGAGATGTTAAATAATATAATAATTGTCATTAAAATCCTCAAAGCAATAATTAAGTATTTCAAGACTCTCGGATTTGTAAGGGGCATCATCAATATTTTCAACAAAGGAAGAAATTTCATAGGCACCCTTAAAGATAACAACTTCTTCTATTTTTTCTGCATCATAAAAATCATAGTTTCCCTTAGCGTAAGAAGCTAAGGTTTAATCATCATTGTACTCACATTGGAAAGCAAGGTGTTTGTGCCTCCTAAAGCAACAAGATTCGTCCCTGCAGAAAGATATATTATATATTGAGCACAAGTTTCTAGCATAGTCATACAACTCCTATATTAGTCCCCATGAGTGTATCCCTTTTTGAGACAAGCGGTATTCCTTGTAATATTTTTGTTGATCCTCCGTGAATCCGCCTTGCCAATAAGATCTAGTCTCAAAGAAAGTAGCCATTAGTAGCAAACAGAGTAATAAGAAAAAGTGTACTTATCAAGTGAACTTTATAAGTAAAGCTATGCTCCCCGGCAGCGGCGCCAGAAAATAGTCTTGATAACCCACAAGTGTAGGGGATCGCAACAGTCTTCGCGGGTAAGAGTAACCCAATTTATTGATTCGACACAAGGGGAGCCAAAGAATACTTATAAGCCTTAGCAGTTGAGTTGTCAATTACCACACCTGAAAAATCACTAGACAAGATATAAGTAGAAACGGTGTGTTGACGGGTGTAGCCTTTAAGACTTCCCCAATCACCAACACCACAAAGTAGTAACAAAGTAGTAGGAGCAACAAAGAAAGTAAAAGTAACAACGAAGGCAATGAAGGTGAAAGATGGACCGGGGTTCAAGGTTTCACTAGTGGTACCTCTCTAGGCAAAAGAACAAGGTGCTGGGTGAACAAATTACAGTTGGGCAATTGACAGAATTGCACCAACTCTAGCCAAAGAACAAACTAGAGCATCCTAGTCTAAGAACCAAACGTAGGCATGTGTTCCATATGTAGTTGTACGTGCTTGCAATAAGAACTTTGCACAACATCTCTTGTCCTACCATCCCGCTACTAACGGGGCCACTTAAGGAACTTATGGAGATTAAGGTGCTCCTGCGGCGGAGCACCGGAACAAAGCATTAACACTCTATGAACACACGTGATCCTCAAATTATAGCCCATCCCCTTTGGTGTCCCAAGCTGTTACCAATGGGATCGCCGGTTCCGGACTATAATAGGTGCATACAACCGTAGATAAGATCTAGAACAACAATTATAATCATGCAACCATAACGTGCTCAGATCTGAGATCATTCTACTCGTGCACTAGTAACAAGCATTAAGAACAACAAATTGCAGCAACAATAATTCATAAACCTCTTAGGACTGAACAAGGTAACAATTCATCGGATCCATACAAACAAAACACCAATTACATCATATGGATCTCAATCATGTAGGGCAGCTCATGAGAACATTGTATTGAAGATCTAGGGGGAGAGAATACCACATAGCTACTGCCAAGAACCCGTAGTCCAAGGAGGAACTACTCAAGAAGCATCATGGAGGAAGGAGAGTCGATGAAGATGGCCCCGGGGGCCAAGGCCCTCCCCGGCAGGGTGCCGGAGCAGGATCCTGGTGAACCCCGAAGCTAGTTCTCGATGGCGGCGGAGATCGGAATCGCTTCTAGAAAAAGTACTTCGATATTAGGGATTTCCTCCTCGGGGGTAAAAATAGGGGCCAAAGGGGGCACCGAGAGGGGCCACCAGGAAGCCAGGAGGGTGCCTGGCGCGGCCTAGGGCTGGGCCGCGCCATGGACCCTTATGTAGTCCTGGTGGTGGCCCTCCCTTCCTTCCTTGGTGTTTCCGGAGGCTTCCGGGACGCTGATTTTTTATATAATTTTTCCGGAATTTTTGGAGCACTTTTAATGGTCGGAAAACCTGAAATACAAAAACAACAGAAAATAGGAACTGGCAACTGGGTGCACTGAGTTAATAGGTTAGTCCAAATATGCTCAAAAGTGTATGAAAGTTCAAGCAAAACATGGCAAAGTCACACAAAACATGCATGGCACAAGCAGAAATTATAGATACGTTTGGGACGTATCAGCGCTGACCGTGGGGAACTGATTTGCCGAGGTCACCACGACTCTTGCGTCGTCCTTTTGAGGGTCGTCCTTCTTCTGGGTCACCCCCTTGTCTTTTGGTACTCAGTGTTGTGACGCATTTGATTTGCCGAGGTCAATCTTCATGGAAAACTGCTCGTATACATGGTCTCTGCCCGAGGAGTCGAAGCCAACCCGGAAAAAGTCCAAGCACTCACGAGGATGCAAGATCCGTTGAACATCAAAGGCATACAACAACTCACAAGAAGGCTCGCAGCACTGAGCCTCTTCATCAGCAGGCTGGGAGAAAGGGCTCTACCATTCTACCAATTGCTCAGAAAAGGAGAGAAATTCGAGTGGACTGAAGAAGCCCGGGACTCATTCGCGGACCTAAAAAAGACCCTCTCAACCCCACCAATCCTGGCGGTGCCCAAGGAGCGACAACCTCTCTATCTCTACATTGCGACACACAGCAGCCTAGTCAGCACAACTGTCGTCGTCGAGCGCGCGGAAGAAGGCAAAGCCCAGAGCATACAAAGGCCAATCTACTACCTCAGCGAGGTCCTCACAAAATCTCAGCAGCGGTACCCGCACTACCAGAAGCTCGTATACGCCATCGTCATGACCTCAAGGAAAGTAACACATTACTTCGACGAGCACCTTATCACGGTTCTGAGAAGTGCACCACTCGCCGACATCCTTAACAACCCTGGAGAAACGGGTCGAGTCGCCGAGTGGAACATTAAGCTCAACCCCCACGACCTGCAGTTCAAGCATCCAACAGCAATCAAAGCCCAAGTACTCCCAGAATTTCTGGTCGAGTGGATGGAGGTGCAAACATCTGGCCCTCCAGACCTCTCCAACTCATGGACGATGTTCTTTGATGGGTCAAAAAGACATCAAGGAGCCGGATCAGGCATCGTGTTAATCTCGCCCAAAGGAGATAAACTCAGATATGTGCTCCAGATCAACTTCAGCAAGGCATCAAACAACGAAGAATAATATGAGGCACTACTCCATGGCATGCGCATGGCAAAAGCTTGCGGCGCCACCCGTCTCGTAATCTACGGCGACTCCAACCTCGTCGTCCAGCAAACAATGAGGGACCGTGAAGAAGTCGCAGACAACATGTTAGCATACCAGAAGCTCTACAACACTCCAGAAGGAGAATTCGACGGCTGCGAGCTAGACTACGTCACCAGAGCAAATAACACAGAAGCAGACGAGCTCGCAAACATTGGATCAACTCGAGGACCAGTTACCCCAGGCGTTTTCCTCAAGAGTAGCATCCAGAGATCAATCAAAACCAAGGAACTCGCGCCAGAAGTAGCCGCAGAGGATGATAACACAAGTGAACCAGCGTAAGTGGCGGCAAAAAACTCAACCGCTGATAAAGAAGGCAACAACGCGGTCGAGGAGGCAGAGCCAGCTGCACCTGGAGGCCTAGATTGGACAAAACCGTTCCTCAGATTCCTAACACAAGGCACTTTGCCACAAGACACTACGGAAGCCCGACGCGTCAGTCGGCGATCTAAAGCGTTCACAGTAATCAACGAACAGCTCTACAAGCGCAGTATTTCTCAGGTACTCCTAAAGTGCATCGAGGAAGAAGACGGCAAGGCCCTGTTGCTCGAGATCCACGAAGGCACTTGTGGGCACCACGCGAGCAGTCGCGCACTCATGGCCAAAGCCTTTCGAGCAGGGTTCTACTGGCCAACCGCAATGCGAAACGCGGAAGACATCGTGCGATGCTGCATCGCCTGTCAAAAATTCGCCAGCAGGCCACACACTCCAGCATCAGAGCTCAAAACCATACCACTATCCTGGCCCTTCACCACATGGGGATTCGACATGGTGGGTCCACTCAAGAAATCCTCAAAAGGAGGTCGAACACATCTCGTAGTAGCAGTGGACTGGTTCACCTAGTGGATTGAGGCGGTTCAAATCACCAGCTCAACAACCCTCAAGGCAGTTAACTTCATTAAGTCCATCATCTTCCGATTCAGCGTACCACATAACATCATCACAGGTAACGGTACAAACTTCACAACAACAAAATTTCAAAACTTCTGCCAAGAATTGGGCATCAAGATAACCTACGCATCAGTCGCGCACCCACAGTCCAATGGCCAGGTGGAAAAAGCAAACGGCTTAGTGTGCGGAGGAATAAAAAAGCGGCTCCTCGCACCACTCGAGCAGGCAGCAGTCAACTGGGTAGAAGAACTCCCCGCAGTCCTATGGAGCTTGCGCACCACCCCCAACGCCTCAACCCAGTACACACCTTTTTTCATGGCATACGGGGCGGAAGCTGTGCTTCCACACGACCTAAAGTTCGAAGCTCCCAGAATCTCGGGATACGAAGAGGAAGAGGCAGAAGAAGCACACCAGGATGATAAAGACGTCGCAGACGAAGCAAGGGACACAGCTATAGCAAGGTCGGAAAGATACCAAGACAAACTACGCACGTACCAAAGCAGCCGCCTGCGGACAAAAAATTTCCGCAAAGGAGATCTTATCCTGTGACTAATACAAGAAAAAGTCCACAAGCTTGCCCCGCAGTGGGAAGGACCGTTCATAGTCTCGGAGGTCATAGGAGGAAGAGCATACAGGCTGAAGAACCCAAAGAACGACGAAGACGTGGGAAATCCCTGGAATGTGGCAAACCTGCGCCTGTTCTACCCATAGACTACCCATAGGCACTTTCGACCAGCAAAGCAGTATCGGCAGTAGCACCGATCGATAACTCGTGTAAAAACTCGAAGCAATAAATGAGATATTGCCCAAATAATACTACTTAAAGCACTCGGGGGCTCGAGTGCAGACTCCCCCCGAGAGACACTATACTTAAAGCACTCGGGGTATCGAGCGCAGACTCCCCCCGAGAGACGCTATTTTCTCCTACGCGACTATACTTAAAGCACTCGGGGGCTCGAGCGCAGACTCCCCCCGAGAGACGCCATTTCTTCCTACGCGACTATATTTAAAGCACCCAGGGGTTCGAGCGCAGAACCCCCCGAGAGATGCTATTTTAGCCTACGCAACAATACTTAATGCACTCGTGGGCTCGAGCGCAGACTCCCCCAAGAGACGCTATTTCGCTTACGCGATGACACTTAAAGCACTCGGGGGCTCGAGCGTAGACTCCCCCCCGAGAGACTCTATTTTGTTTACACGATGACACCTAAAGCACTCGGGGGATCGAGCAAAGACTTCCCCCGAGAGACATTACTTCGCCCGCATCGTTTTAAGAAGAAGTCCCACTCAAAGTTTTCACATCAGCACAATCTACTTCCCAAAGATAAGGATAAAGAAGAAATCGGACAGAGCAATTTTTTAATGTCTTCACCCGATCACAAGTAATCACCTAAAGACTCGGGGGGGGGGGGGGGTACTCCCATCAGGAGCGCTGCCACGCACCCGATGAAGATTTGGAACAACAGTGCAAGCGCAAGAAGGGCCAGCACGGACGAATAAAGCTCAAAGTCTACGTCCGAATCTACAAGTCGAACGTCGCCTCGGGGACTACTCCCATCGGAAGCGCTGCTGCGCACCCGATAGTACTGCAAGGTACTCGAAGACATTTTTCATTAAACAAGGACCCGAAGGAAGTTTCCATTACAAAGGACTCGAAGATAATTTCCATTACAAAGGACCCGAAGGCAGCACAAATTACATGTCAGAGTGATTCAAGGCTCAGTACCAAAAGAAAAAAAGATCTACTACACATCAGAGGACCGCAAGACCAGACACCACCAAGAATTATGACTTCTACTTGTGTGCACATGCTGAGATAATTGGCACTTTGGTCCACATCTTGACGATCATCATCACAGACAAAGTAAGAACTAAGACTACGAAGAGCAACTCGCCACCTTCCTGAGCCTGGTGACTTTGCCTACCGGCGCACCCGCTTGGCTAATGGATTGACGTCCGAGTTCTCCCTAGAACTAGAAGAGCAAGCACCACCAGTCGAGGAGTCGGCAGAAGAAGAAGTTGAAGCCGAAGCACCATTTGACTCTCCAGAACCAGTACTGCTCGATTCCTCCCAGTACGGGTCCAGACAATTACCGCCGGCATCAAACGCACGGACGATGAGAGTAACTTCGCCATCAAAACGACAGTAAAGGCTATCTCCATCACGCAAATTCAGCCGTCGAGAAAATGACCTCTAGCCAGATCCAAGGAAAATCAGGAACGAGTTATCAACCTCCAGCTCCACCCATGAGGGAGACTGAGCACACCCTTGAAGCTGGAGCCATACACCCCTCAAATTGAGTTCAGAAACAATGGAGGCAAATGAAGACGGAAGAGGGATCCGATTAGAGTTTCGGCTAAGAACACGCAGAATAAAGTCGTAGCACCAAACACCCTCCTCCACGTAAGAAGAGGGAGGCGCTGTCGTAGCTCCACGACGTCCACCACGCGAAGAACGAGGCGTGCGGCTAATACGTCCCAAACGAATCTATAATTTCTTCTTGCTCCATGCATGTTTTGTGTGACTTTGCCATGTTTTTCTTGAACTTTCATACACTTTTGAACCTATTTGGACTAACCTATTAACTCAGTGCACCCAGTTGCCAGTTTCTGTTTTCTGCTGTTTTTGTATTTCAGGTTTTCCGGCTATTAAAAGTGCTCCAAATATTCCGGAAAAATACATAAAAAATCAGCGCAGCAGAAGCTTCCGGAATCACCAAGAGAGGGAAGGGGGCCACCACCAGGCAGCCAGGAGGGCAGATGGCGCGGCCCCACCCTGGGCCGCGCCAGGGACCCTCCTGACTGCCTCATGGGTCCCCTCGATGCCCCCCTTCACCTATATTTACCCCTCGGGGTGGAATCCCCTAATATCGATCTCTTTCTCGCGAACTCCCCTCTGTACCTCCGCCGTCGCCGTTTCAAGATCGGGGATGCCTGGAGAAGCTGCTCCGGCACCCTGCCGGGAGAAGCTACCCCCTCCGGGAGACCATCCATAGCCATGGACGCCTCCCGTATGTGCCATGAGTAGTCCCCCTTGGACCATGGGTCCCTGGACAGTAGCTATGTGATGAATCTCTCCCCTTTTGTGCTTCCACTTTCGATTCCTCGTGAGCTGCCTCACATGATCGAGGCATCTATGTAATTTACGCTCTTGCTAAGCTGAGTTTGTTGGGATCTGATGGATTATGAGACTATGTTCAGATTCTGATGAGTAATATATTTGGTTCTTCTCTTTTATATTTTGTTCTTTAGTAAACTCTTGCATGTTCTCCGTTGCGGTATTTGCTTTGGCCAAGTATTTTATTTGCAACTCCAAGAGAGAGCGTTATGCTCGATTGTGGGTTCAGCCCCTTGATGTCTAGCTTGAGTGACAGAAACATGAGACTAGGGGATGTGCTGTTCCCACCAGGGATAAAACAACGGTGCTTGTACTTGCGGGTGCAAGAATTGTTTACTTTACGCAAAGTTCTTTTAATGCAGTTGTCTGTTGCTTTGAGTTTACACTTTGGGTGGGATTCTCAACTTAATACCAGCGAGATGTTCTGGATAGATATCTCAAGGTGGATGATTCTTAGTAGATGCAGATGGATTTCGGTCTACTTACCTTGGCATACTGCCGATTGCTTTTGAGCCCTTCCTTTCTTTGCAACATAGTTAGCATTGCGGTGCCTTCATAATCCTGTCAATTGCCCAACTATGATTTGTTTACCTCGCTAGCACTTTTATCGTCTTTTGGGAGAGAGACATCACTAGTGAAAATCACGGGACCCCGGTCCATCTTCACATTATTGTTCACACCCTCAATTTACTTTGAGCTTTTTACTTTCCTTTGCACCTTTTATCTCTTGCGTTGATACTTTGTAAACGACAAGGCCGGAGGAATTGACAACTCGTCTGTACTCGTTGGGAGAAAAGTTATTTGTTGTTGTGTGCAGGTCCACGACAACACCCTAGTCAGGAAGTAATTTCTTGCAATGTTTCCACCTACTTGTATCTCCTAAGTCCTACTAGTTCGATAACCCTTGTATCTTCGCCGAGGGAAACTTGCTGCTGCACTGCATCTCAAACCTTCCACTTGGGGTAACCAACGAGGGGCGAGAAGCCATCAAGAAAATTTCTGGCGCCGCTGCCGGGGACTCAAGTCTACAAGATAGGGGAGTTGCACACTATCTTTTACCTTTGCTTTTTAGTCTTGTTAGTTTACCTTTCAGTTTTTACTTTTGTGTCCTTAATAAAAAAATACCAAAAATACCTGCTGCTACTATGGGTTCCAATGAAAACACTAAGTTGTGTGATTTCACTAGTCACAACAACAATGACTTTATCTGCACTCCTATTGCTCCACCTGCCACTTCAGCACCTTCTTACGAGATTAAACCTGCTCTGCTTAACCTTGTTATGAAAGATCAATTCTCAGGAGCCGGACAAGATGCTGCCTTGCACCTAAACAACTTTATTGAGCTCTGCGACATGCAGAAGTACAAGGAAGTGGATGGAGACATCGTCAAGCTAAAGCTTTTTCCTTTCTCTTTGAGAGGAAGAGCCAAGGAGTGGCTACAATCTTTGCCCAAGAACAGTATCGATTCTTGGAGCTAATGCAAAGATTCTTTTATAGGGAAGTACTATCCCCCTGCTAAAATTATTCAATTGCGGAGTAACATTATGAATTTCAGGCAATTGGATAATGAACACATTGCCCAGGCTTGGGAACGTATGAAGACGTTTGTCAAGAACTGCCCCACACATGGACTGACTACCTGGATGGTTATCCAGACTTTTATGCAGGCTTGAACTTCACCTCGCGGAACCTGTTAGATTCGGCCGCGGGAGGAACTTTTATGTCAACCACGCTTGGTGCTGCCACAAAGCTACTAGATGAGATGATGCTGAACTACTCGCAATGGCACACCGATAGATCTCCAACCGGTAAGAAGGTAAACTCTGTCGAGGAGATCTCCTCTTTAAATGAAAAGGTTGACCTTATCATGTCTCTACTTACCAAGCAACCTTCTATTGATCCTCAAGATGTTCCTTTAAATTCTTTGGTTGCACAGGAGCAAGTAGATGTTAATTTTGCCTCTAGAAACAACTTCAACAATAATGCTTATAGGAGTAACTTTGGTAGCAACAATCCTAGGCCTTACCCATCCAACAACTATGGGAACAACACTTATCCTACCACCAGAAACTCCATTTCAGAACTAGAGACCTTGCTCAAAGACTTTATCACTACTCAGAAAGCCTTCAACAAGAGTGTGGAAGAGAAATTAGATATCCTCTCTTCGAAGGTAGACAACATAGCCCATGATGTAGAGATGCCGAAGATTAGAATCTCTCCCCCCGAGGAGAGGAAGACCACTCCTATGAATGCTATCCAAGTCCAAATTAATGAAAACATTAGGATGTTGGGAAAACTAAAAGAGAGATGGGCTAGAGAAAAGGAGGAAGAAGAGAGAATTAAGAGCCTTCCTACCTACCACATAGTATCCACTATCCAAGTAGTTGACGATGTCCAAACTTCTAGCACCCATCACACCCCTAGTCCCACTGGACCTATCAATGGTGATGCTACCACCTCAACCTTAGAAGAGGAAACCTCTATGAACATAGAGGCTTTCAAACAAGTGAGCTTAAATGATATCACTACTTCCTTGGTAGATACTAGTGACTTAGACTTTGACAACTGCACTTTACCAGAAGTTATTGGTTTCCTACACAAGATGTCTAGAGACCCCCACACAAGCACACTCAATCTTGCCTTCACAGAGCATATCACCAATGCTCTAATCAAAGTTAGGGAGGAGAAGCTTAGAATAGAAGCCTCCATACCATGAAGCTAGAAGATGGTTGAGATCCTATGATAAAAATTAAATTGAATAACTTCTCTTGTTATGCTCTTTGTGATGTTGGAGCAAGTACCTCTGTTATGCCCAAAAGAATGTATGATATGCTTGAATTGAAACCTTTTGATCCTTGTTCTTTTGGTGTTCGTCTTGTTGATTCTTCCGTAAAGAAACCTTTGGGGAAGATCGACGATGTTCTTATCATTGTCAATGAAAATTATGTTCCCGTTGATTTCAGTATTATGGACATTGAGTGTGAGCCCTCTTGTCCAATTATTTTGGGGCATCCTTTTCTTCGCACAGTTGGTGCTATCATTGACATGAAAGAGAGAACTATCAAATTCCAATTCCCTCTAAAGAAAGGGATGGAACATTTTCCTAGGAAAAAGATTAAGTTACCTTTTGAGTCCGTCACACGAGCTAGTTATTCTCTTGAAAAGACTTGATCTTCTGCTTTAAGCCTAGCTAATGGCTCTAAAGAAGCGATTTCGGGAGCCAGCCCGCAACGAATTTAGGTTTTTATTTTTTCTTTTGTTCTGTTCTTAGTGGTCTTGATGATTGTTACTACTGTAGCAACATCATTGTATCTTTACTTTTCAAGCTTTGTGCCTTTTATAGCCTCATACGATAAGGGAAGTGAAAGTTGTGACATGCTGTCCAGAAAACAGATTCTGTCCTCGTGACTAGAAAAATCAGAGAAAAATCCCAGTTCATCTTTTTGAGATGAAATGTTTACACAGCGTGCTCTATACAATTACGAAACTTCCGTATGTTCTGAGTTTTTTGATTTGAGTTGCAGAAGTATCCCTAAAAAAATTCTTTTCTACCTGCTGGTCTGTTTTTCACAGATTCTGCCACGTTTTGTCTCTCTTTACTTTTGCAAACCTTAAGCTTGCTTTTTCTTTGCAAAAACTTGTTGGCAATCTTGAGAAGCAGTAGCTCTTCAATATTATCTTTATTTGCTGTATAGGAAAATTATTTTATTAGGGTACTAACCTCTCTAATCAGCCTACAATGAGTTATGTATGAAGGGAGTTTTCAAGTGCGCGATGGAAGGTGATGAAATAAGATTCAGGAGTGTCAAACGCTCAAGCTTGGGGATGCCCATGTGCACCCCCAATAAATATTCAAGAAGACTCAAGCGTCTAAGCTTGGGGATGCCCCCGATGCATCCCCTTCTTCATCAACAATCATCAGTTTGTCCCTCATTGCACTATATTTTTATCACTTCATGCGTTATGTGCTATGATTGGAGTGTATCGCTCTTTACCTTTCTAGGTTTGTTTTGATTTTTTGCTGTAGTAACAAGTTATACCCCAACTTACTCTTTTATGTGGGAGAGATTCACGCTCCGCTTGAACTAGAACTCCTCATAGGATTTGCATGCTTATTCTATTAGCTGTGAGCTGTTCTTTTTCTCTTCTTAGCTCCTGTTCTGTTTAGTTGTAGTGCATTAGTTTTTCTAGATCTTTTCTTTTGTCTTACGTTGAACTTTATATAGGTTGCATGTTTTATCTTGTTAGAGAGTTTGCCTGTTGCACTGAGTTCTGTGTCTTGACTGAAAGTAGGTAGTTAAAGTTGTTGTTCTCTTTTTAGTAGTAACTTGAAATAGTTTTGAGGTATTGATTAGAGTAATGTTTGAACTTATGGTGTCAAGAGCTCTTGCCTATTAGTGATAGATGTCGTATTTTGGGCAATCCGTGTGTTTTTCGAAAACCAAAAAAACCCCAGTTGAGAACTCTAGCTACTAGATGGATCACTAACCTCTGGAGGGTTCGAATATTAGAGTACACTCACGTACCATGAGTCGAGGATGCGCAAGGATAACCAAACCCCCATACACTCCTACTCGGGGTACCTGTCTCTTTGTGAACCTCCTGATTAGATTGAGAGTTACCGATAATAAGTGCATGAGTTCTTCAGACTAATGTGAGTATTCGAAAGTTGACACTTCCACCCACCTATACTTTTTCTAGCCTCTTCGGTACCGTGCATTGCCCTTTCTCACCTCGAGAGTTGGCGCATACTTCGCCGGTGCATCCAAACCCTTGGCATGATACGCTCTGTCATCATAAGCCTCCTTATATCTTTCCTCAAAACAGCCACCATACCTACCTACAAGGCATTTCCATAGCCTTTCCGAGATACATATCCATGCAACATCCAGCTTCTCATGACTTGATCTTCATGTCATACATGCTACTTGCTTGATCGATGAGCCGCATGCTAGTTGGGCCTTGCCCTAATCATTGCTACATGACGTTCTAGTATCATTGCATATCCTGCTACCCTGGCAGAGGCATACATTTGCATCATGATAGTTACATTTCCTTTATGTGAGTACCTTTGTAAAGTGTGAAAGATCTCCTATATTCTTGTAAAATATAGAGTATTGCCCCTAAAGTGAGGAAAAGATCCCAAAGAGGACAAAATAAAAAGATCCCAAAGAGGACAAATGAGAGTTAAATAGAGAGAGAGCCATTGAGGCCACCAAAAAAATAAAAATAAAGAGAAAAAGTAAAAAATAAAAAGACAGAAGCGGGCAGACTACTATTCCTTTTGAGAGATCCACACTAGTACTTCATCTTCTATCCCTTGTACTCCATAGAGATCATCATCATGCATATAGCTATGTGGGGACCCTTCACACTATAGAACTTGGCTTGTATATTCCAATGATGAGCCTCCTCAAACGAGCTCTAGGTCTTCTTGAGCAAGCAAGTTAGATGCACCCCCACTAGTTCCCTTGGAGAGCTTTTAGCTCACATGTGCATCCGTTGTATGGAAATCCCTACTCCTCACATCATATCTATCATATGGCCTTCTCTCGCCTATGATTGTCCTCATTGATGTGAGCCTTTCACACCTTTTTGCCTTCCTCCTCCACCTTCTTTCTATTTCGCCTTTTAGGTGTCAACTTTCTTGCTCACGCTCATCCATTGCATGAGTGCTCAAAATATCGAAAGGGAGTGGATCAGTTTGACTTGTACCCGACTAGTGGTCTGGGGACGAGTCCAGATAAGAATCCAAAGGAGACCAAGTGTGAAACTTTAGTAGATAGTTGTTCTCAACAAACTTTTTTATCTTTCTTCCCAGTCCCTTGCTTGCACGCAAACACCATTTGGAGACATTCGAGTCACGGACAGCGAGAGATCTTGCACCTTTTGTTCTTTTGTTGCTTGTGTCAATGCTAATATAGACTCTTGCTTGTTAAGACTTGAATCGAATTGCATGCTTTGATTGCTTTACTTAAAAGTCCTTATTTGGTTGTGTGGCATGTCACCACAGAAATTATGCTTGTTATCATTTACCTACTCGAGGGCGAGCAGGAATTAAGCTTGGGGATGTTGATACGTCCCAAACGTATCTATAATTTCTGCTTGCTCCATGCATGTTTTGTGTGACTTTGCCATGTTTTGCTTGAACTTCCATACACTTTTGAACCTATTTGGACTAACCTATTAACTCAGTGCACCCAGTTGTCAGTTTCTGTTTTCTGTTGTTTTTGTATTTCAGGTTTTCCGGCTATTAAAAGTGATCCAAATATTCCGGGAAAAATATATAAAAAATCTGCGTAACAGAAGCTTCCGGAATCACCAAGAGAGGGAAGGGGGCCACCACCAGGCAGCTAGAAGGGCAGGTGGCGCGACCCCACCCTGGGCCGCGCCAGGGACCCTCCTGACTGCCTCGTGGGTCCCCTCGATGCCCCCTTCGCCTATATTTACCCCTCGGGGTGGAAACCCCTAATATCGATCTCTTTCTCGCGAAATCCCCTCTGTACCGCCGCCGCCGCCGTTTCAAGATCAGGGCTGCCTGGAGAAGCTGCTCCAGCACCCTGCCGGGAGAAGCTACCCCCTCCGGGAGACCATCCACAGCCATGGACGCCTCCCGTATGTGCCGTGAGTAGTCCCCCTTGGACCATGGGTCTGTGACCAGTAGCTATGTGATGAATCTCTCCCCTTTTGTGCTTCCACTTTCGATTCCTCGTGAGCTGCCTCACATGATCGAGGCATCTATGTAATTTACGCTCTTGCTAAGCTGAGTTTGTTGGGATCTGATGGATTATGAGACTATGTTCAGATTCTGATGAGTAATATATTTGGTTCTTCTCTTTTATATTTTGTTCTTTAGTAAACTCTTGCATGTTCTCCGTTGCGGTATTTGCTTTGGCCAAGTATTTTATTTGCAACTCCAAGAGAGAGCGTTATGCTCGATTGTGGGTTCAGCCCCTTGATGTCTAGCTTGAGTGACAGAAACATGAGACTAGGGGATGTGCTGTTCCCACCAGGGATAAAACAACGGTGCTTGTACTTGCGGGTGCAAGAATTGTTTACTTTACGCAAAGTTCTTTTAATGCAGTTGTCTGTTGCTTTGAGTTTACACTTTGGGTGGGATTCTCAACTTAATACCAGCGAGATGTTCTGGATAGATATCTCAAGGTGGATGATTCTTAGTAGATGCAGATGGATTTCGGTCTACTTACCTTGGCATACTGCCGATTGCTTTTGAGCCCTTCCTTTCTTTGCAACATAGTTAGCATTGCGGTGCCTTCATAATCCTGTCAATTGCCCAACTATGATTTGTTTACCTCGCTAGCACTTTTATCGTCTTTTGGGAGAGAGACATCACTAGTGAAAATCACGGGACCCCGGTCCATCTTCACATTATTGTTCACACCCTCAATTTACTTTGAGCTTTTTACTTTCCTTTGCACCTTTTATCTCTTGCGTTGATACTTTGTAAACGACAAGGCCGGAGGAATTGACAACTCGTCTGTACTCGTTGGGAGAAAAGTTATTTGTTGTTGTGTGCAGGTCCACGACAACACCCTAGTCAGGAAGTAATTTCTTGCAATGTTTCCACCTACTTGTATCTCCTAAGTCCTACTAGTTCGATAACCCTTGTATCTTCGCCGAGGGAAACTTGCTGCTGCACTGCATCTCAAACCTTCCACTTGGGGTAACCAACGAGGGGCGAGAAGCCATCAAGAAAATTTCTGGCGCCGCTGCCGGGGACTCAAGTCTACAAGATAGGGGAGTTGCACACTATCTTTTACCTTTGCTTTTTAGTCTTGTTAGTTTACCTTTCAGTTTTTACTTTTGTGTCCTTAATAAAAAAATACCAAAAATACCTGCTGCTACTATGGGTTCCAATGAAAACACTAAGTTGTGTGATTTCACTAGTCACAACAACAATGACTTTATCTGCACTCCTATTGCTCCACCTGCCACTTCAGCACCTTCTTACGAGATTAAACCTGCTCTGCTTAACCTTGTTATGAAAGATCAATTCTCAGGAGCCGGACAAGATGCTGCCTTGCACCTAAACAACTTTATTGAGCTCTGCGACATGCAGAAGTACAAGGAAGTGGATGGAGACATCGTCAAGCTAAAGCTTTTTCCTTTCTCTTTGAGAGGAAGAGCCAAGGAGTGGCTACAATCTTTGCCCAAGAACAGTATCGATTCTTGGAGCTAATGCAAAGATTCTTTTATAGGGAAGTACTATCCCCCTGCTAAAATTATTCAATTGCGGAGTAACATTATGAATTTCAGGCAATTGGATAATGAACACATTGCCCAGGCTTGGGAACGTATGAAGACGTTTGTCAAGAACTGCCCCACACATGGACTGACTACCTGGATGGTTATCCAGACTTTTATGCAGGCTTGAACTTCACCTCGCGGAACCTGTTAGATTCGGCCGCGGGAGGAACTTTTATGTCAACCACGCTTGGTGCTGCCACAAAGCTACTAGATGAGATGATGCTGAACTACTCGCAATGGCACACCGATAGATCTCCAACCGGTAAGAAGGTAAACTCTGTCGAGGAGATCTCCTCTTTAAATGAAAAGGTTGACCTTATCATGTCTCTACTTACCAAGCAACCTTCTATTGATCCTCAAGATGTTCCTTTAAATTCTTTGGTTGCACAGGAGCAAGTAGATGTTAATTTTGCCTCTAGAAACAACTTCAACAATAATGCTTATAGGAGTAACTTTGGTAGCAACAATCCTAGGCCTTACCCATCCAACAACTATGGGAACAACACTTATCCTACCACCAGAAACTCCATTTCAGAACTAGAGACCTTGCTCAAAGACTTTATCACTACTCAGAAAGCCTTCAACAAGAGTGTGGAAGAGAAATTAGATATCCTCTCTTCGAAGGTAGACAACATAGCCCATGATGTAGAGATGCCGAAGATTAGAATCTCTCCCCCCGAGGAGAGGAAGACCACTCCTATGAATGCTATCCAAGTCCAAATTAATGAAAACATTAGGATGTTGGGAAAACTAAAAGAGAGATGGGCTAGAGAAAAGGAGGAAGAAGAGAGAATTAAGAGCCTTCCTACCTACCACATAGTATCCACTATCCAAGTAGTTGACGATGTCCAAACTTCTAGCACCCATCACACCCCTAGTCCCACTGGACCTATCAATGGTGATGCTACCACCTCAACCTTAGAAGAGGAAACCTCTATGAACATAGAGGCTTTCAAACAAGTGAGCTTAAATGATATCACTACTTCCTTGGTAGATACTAGTGACTTAGACTTTGACAACTGCACTTTACCAGAAGTTATTGGTTTCCTACACAAGATGTCTAGAGACCCCCACACAAGCACACTCAATCTTGCCTTCACAGAGCATATCACCAATGCTCTAATCAAAGTTAGGGAGGAGAAGCTTAGAATAGAAGCCTCCATACCATGAAGCTAGAAGATGGTTGAGATCCTATGATAAAAATTAAATTGAATAACTTCTCTTGTTATGCTCTTTGTGATGTTGGAGCAAGTACCTCTGTTATGCCCAAAAGAATGTATGATATGCTTGAATTGAAACCTTTTGATCCTTGTTCTTTTGGTGTTCGTCTTGTTGATTCTTCCGTAAAGAAACCTTTGGGGAAGATCGACGATGTTCTTATCATTGTCAATGAAAATTATGTTCCCGTTGATTTCAGTATTATGGACATTGAGTGTGAGCCCTCTTGTCCAATTATTTTGGGGCATCCTTTTCTTCGCACAGTTGGTGCTATCATTGACATGAAAGAGAGAACTATCAAATTCCAATTCCCTCTAAAGAAAGGGATGGAACATTTTCCTAGGAAAAAGATTAAGTTACCTTTTGAGTCCGTCACACGGGCTAGTTATTCTCTTGAAAAGACTTGATCTTCTGCTTTAAGCCTAGCTAATGGCTCTAAAGAAGCGATTTCGGGAGCCAGCCCGCAACGAATTTAGGTTTTTATTTTTTCTTTTGTTCTGTTCTTAGTGGTCTTGATGATTGTTACTACTGTAGCAACATCATTGTATCTTTACTTTTCAAGCTTTGTGCCTTTTATAGCCTCATACGATAAGGGAAGTGAAAGTTGTGACATGCTGTCCAGAAAACAGATTCTGTCCTCGTGACTAGAAAAATCAGAGAAAAATCCCAGTTCATCTTTTTGAGATGAAATGTTTACACAGCGTGCTCTATACAATTACGAAACTTCCGTATGTTCTGAGTTTTTTGATTTGAGTTGCAGAAGTATCCCTAAAAAAATTCTTTTCTACCTGCTGGTCTGTTTTTCACAGATTCTGCCACGTTTTGTCTCTCTTTACTTTTGCAAACCTTAAGCTTGCTTTTTCTTTGCAAAAACTTGTTGGCAATCTTGAGAAGCAGTAGCTCTTCAATATTATCTTTATTTGCTGTATAGGAAAATTATTTTATTAGGGTACTAACCTCTCTAATCAGCCTACAATGAGTTATGTATGAAGGGAGTTTTCAAGTGCGCGATGGAAGGTGATGAAATAAGATTCAGGAGTGTCAAACGCTCAAGCTTGGGGATGCCCATGTGCACCCCCAATAAATATTCAAGAAGACTCAAGCGTCTAAGCTTGGGGATGCCCCCGATGCATCCCCTTCTTCATCAACAATCATCAGTTTGTCCCTCATTGCACTATATTTTTATCACTTCATGCGTTATGTGCTATGATTGGAGTGTATCGCTCTTTACCTTTCTAGGTTTGTTTTGATTTTTTGCTGTAGTAACAAGTTATACCCCAACTTACTCTTTTATGTGGGAGAGATTCACGCTCCGCTTGAACTAGAACTCCTCATAGGATTTGCATGCTTATTCTATTAGCTGTGAGCTGTTCTTTTTCTCTTCTTAGCTCCTGTTCTGTTTAGTTGTAGTGCATTAGTTTTTCTAGATCTTTTCTTTTGTCTTACGTTGAACTTTATATAGGTTGCATGTTTTATCTTGTTAGAGAGTTTGCCTGTTGCACTGAGTTCTGTGTCTTGACTGAAAGTAGGTAGTTAAAGTTGTTGTTCTCTTTTTAGTAGTAACTTGAAATAGTTTTGAGGTATTGATTAGAGTAATGTTTGAACTTATGGTGTCAAGAGCTCTTGCCTATTAGTGATAGATGTCGTATTTTGGGCAATCCGTGTGTTTTTCGAAAACCAAAAAAACCCCAGTTGAGAACTCTAGCTACTAGATGGATCACTAACCTCTGGAGGGTTCGAATATTAGAGTACACTCACGTACCATGAGTCGAGGATGCGCAAGGATAACCAAACCCCCATACACTCCTACTCGGGGTACCTGTCTCTTTGTGAACCTCCTGATTAGATTGAGAGTTACCGATAATAAGTGCATGAGTTCTTCAGACTAATGTGAGTATTCGAAAGTTGACACTTCCACCCACCTATACTTTTTCTAGCCTCTTCGGTACCGTGCATTGCCCTTTCTCACCTCGAGAGTTGGCGCATACTTCGCCGGTGCATCCAAACCCTTGGCATGATACGCTCTGTCATCATAAGCCTCCTTATATCTTTCCTCAAAACAGCCACCATACCTACCTACAAGGCATTTCCATAGCCTTTCCGAGATACATATCCATGCAACATCCAGCTTCTCATGACTTGATCTTCATGTCATACATGCTACTTGCTTGATCGATGAGCCGCATGCTAGTTGGGCCTTGCCCTAATCATTGCTACATGACGTTCTAGTATCATTGCATATCCTGCTACCCTGGCAGAGGCATACATTTGCATCATGATAGTTACATTTCCTTTATGTGAGTACCTTTGTAAAGTGTGAAAGATCTCCTATATTCTTGTAAAATATAGAGTATTGCCCCTAAAGTGAGGAAAAGATCCCAAAGAGGACAAAATAAAAAGATCCCAAAGAGGACAAATGAGAGTTAAATAGAGAGAGAGCCATTGAGGCCACCAAAAAAATAAAAATAAAGAGAAAAAGTAAAAAATAAAAAGACAGAAGCGGGCAGACTACTATTCCTTTTGAGAGATCCACACTAGTACTTCATCTTCTATCCCTTGTACTCCATAGAGATCATCATCATGCATATAGCTATGTGGGGACCCTTCACACTATAGAACTTGGCTTGTATATTCCAATGATGAGCCTCCTCAAACGAGCTCTAGGTCTTCTTGAGCAAGCAAGTTAGATGCACCCCCACTAGTTCCCTTGGAGAGCTTTTAGCTCACATGTGCATCCGTTGTATGGAAATCCCTACTCCTCACATCATATCTATCATATGGCCTTCTCTCGCCTATGATTGTCCTCATTGATGTGAGCCTTTCACACCTTTTTGCCTTCCTCCTCCACCTTCTTTCTATTTCGCCTTTTAGGTGTCAACTTTCTTGCTCACGCTCATCCATTGCATGAGTGCTCAAAATATCGAAAGGGAGTGGATCAGTTTGACTTGTACCCGACTAGTGGTCTGGGGACGAGTCCAGATAAGAATCCAAAGGAGACCAAGTGTGAAACTTTAGTAGATAGTTGTTCTCAACAAACTTTTTTATCTTTCTTCCCAGTCCCTTGCTTGCACGCAAACACCATTTGGAGACATTCGAGTCACGGACAGCGAGAGATCTTGCACCTTTTGTTCTTTTGTTGCTTGTGTCAATGCTAATATAGACTCTTGCTTGTTAAGACTTGAATCGAATTGCATGCTTTGATTGCTTTACTTAAAAGTCCTTATTTGGTTGTGTGGCATGTCACCACAGAAATTATGCTTGTTATCATTTACCTACTCGAGGGCGAGCAGGAATTAAGCTTGGGGATGTTGATACGTCCCAAACGTATCTATAATTTCTGCTTGCTCCATGCATGTTTTGTGTGACTTTGCCATGTTTTGCTTGAACTTCCATACACTTTTGAACCTATTTGGACTAACCTATTAACTCAGTGCACCCAGTTGTCAGTTTCTGTTTTCTGTTGTTTTTGTATTTCAGGTTTTCCGGCTATTAAAAGTGATCCAAATATTCCGGGAAAAATATATAAAAAATCTGCGTAACAGAAGCTTCCGGAATCACCAAGAGAGGGAAGGGGGCCACCACCAGGCAGCTAGAAGGGCAGGTGGCGCGACCCCACCCTGGGCCGCGCCAGGGACCCTCCTGACTGCCTCGTGGGTCCCCTCGATGCCCCCTTCGCCTATATTTACCCCTCGGGGTGGAAACCCCTAATATCGATCTCTTTCTCGCGAAATCCCCTCTGTACCGCCGCCGCCGCCGTTTCAAGATCAGGGCTGCCTGGAGAAGCTGCTCCAGCACCCTGCCGGGAGAAGCTACCCCCTCCGGGAGACCATCCACAGCCATGGACGCCTCCCGTATGTGCCGTGAGTAGTCCCCCTTGGACCATGGGTCTGTGACCAGTAGCTATGTGATGAATCTCTCCCCCTTTTGTGCTTCCACTTTCGAGTCCTCGTGAGCTGCCTCACATGATCGAGGCATCTATGTAATTTCTGCTGTTGCTATGCTGAGTTTGTTGGGATCTGATGGATTATGAGACTATGTTCAGATTGTGATGAGTAATATATTTGGTTCTTCTCTTTTATATTTTGTTCTTTAGTAAATTCTTGCATGTTCTCCATTGTGGTATTTGCTTTGGCCAAGTATTTTATTTGAAACTCCAAGAGAGAGCGTTATGCTCGATTGTGGGTTCAGCCCCTTGATGTCTAGCTTGAGTGAAAAAACATGAGACTAGGGGATGTGTTGTTGCCACCAGGGATAAAACAACGGCGCTTGTACCTGCGGGTGCAAGGATTGTTTACTTTACGCAAAGTTCTTTTAATGCAGTTGTCTGTTGCTTTGAGTTTACACTTTGGGTGGGATTCGCAACATAATACCAGCGAGATGTTCTCGATAGATATCTCAAGTTGGATGATTCGTAGTAGATGCAGATGGATTTCGGTCTACTTACCTTGGCGTACTACCCATTGCTTTTGAGCCCTTCCTTTCTTTGCAGCATAGTTAGCATTGCGGTGCCTTCATAATCCTGTCAATTGCCCAACTATGATTTGTTTACCTCGCTAGCACTTTTATCGTCTTTTGGGAGAGAGACATCACTAGTGAAAATCACGGGACCCCGGTCCATCTTCACATTATTGTTCACACCCTCAATTTACTTTCAGCTTTTTTACTTTCCTTTGCACCTTTTATCTCTTGCCTTGATCCTTTGTAAACGACAAGGCCAGAGGAATTGACAACTCCTCTGTACTCGTTGGGAGCAAAGTTATTTGTTGCTGTGTGCAGGTCCACAACAACACCCTAGTCAGGAAGCAATTTCTGGCGACGTTGCCACCTACTTGTATCTCCTGAGTCCTACTGGTTCGATAACCTTGGTATCTTCACCGAGGGAAACTTGCTGCTGCACTGCATCTCAAACCTTCCACTTGGGGTAACCAATGAGGGGCGAGAAGCCATCAGCGGCCACCACGGCCGCGTCGACCACGAACTCAGCGAACCACGCCGCTAGAAGTGTTAACTGCAACTACGCCACCACTACGCTTTGGCGCCATATCATGAAGAAGGCGAAGGAAAAGATGGGAGAAGAACAGACGCCGAACTCAGGCAAATAACAACAGGTATTTATAGCACTGACCAGGGGCAAGGAAGGAAAACACACACAAACCTAGACGGTGTTATCATTAATTCAAGACCAACGCGCTTGGCTCTATGTATTCCAAGGCAAGACGCCTCTTCACATCCAGCACTATTCAATAAAGGACGCATCAAATCTCACATGTTTCCCATACACGCCTCGAAAACCCAAATGGGCAGCAGCAGTGCAGGATTACAGCGCAACGTCCAAGTTGTCATTATGGCTGATCAGGAGATGTGACGGTTCAGAGACCAAGAGTTGTCATCACAATGGTCACCAAAAGCATTATTACGATGCTTATCTTCGCGACAGTCCAAGAAGTCTGCTTCAAGATAAAAACAACTGGTAAAATCAAGCCCGGTAAAGACTCCCTGTCTCTTTGTGCCAAATTTTTGTTTTTGTTCCCAAAATTTTACTCCCATCGGGAGCGCCTTGCCTTTGCTAAAAACAGAGCAAGGTACAAACTTCGAGGATGCGGGTGGTTTTCCCCCTTATCAAGAACAAATACATCTACAGAGTTCGGGTGCTCTCTCACCCAGAAGGCAAAGATGTGCTCGAGTGACCACTCGCACCAACAATAAATCGCTACATCTTCAGAGTTCGGGTGCTCCCTCACCCAGAAGGCAAAGATGTGCTCGAGTGACCACTCGCACCAACAATAAATCGGTACATCTTCAGAGTTCGGGTGCTCCCTCACCCAGAAGGCAATGATGTGCTTGAGTGATCACTCGCACTAACAAAAAGTGATACATCTACAGATTTCGGGTGCTCCCTCACCCAGAAGATAACGAAGCATTCAAGTGGCTACTCGCAAGACTCGACTAATACCCAGGAGGACAATCTTCCCACGCACTCGACGACTATCCGAGTGGGCGCATCTCTTATCGATTCCTCGCCTGAGCTCGCAAAAGCTCCACGGTGACTACTAATAGTCCACTTGATCTATTTATTCCAAGTGGGTGCATCTCTAATTAGGCTCCGCGCCTCTATAAAAATGATGCCTGTGCGGCGACACACTGCACCCCAGATGCCGCACAAGCTTAGCGCGTAGGTAAGACCCCGCTGTGCAGTCGGCCAGGCCGGGACTTGCCACAGTGCGACTTCACTCCCGATGTTTTCCATACGCTTGCATGAAGAAAGATGAGCCGATAACGGACGCGTTAGGGCTGTTTGCTCAGACCGACGGCATCGATCCTATAAGGCCAGCAGCGGCATGGACTTTGCTAGACACCTATCGTTTCCAAGTTTGTGTCGAGGGAAATGGGCTTGATTGGGCTACTGCGGTATTTTCCACTAGCGCAATTCACCAAGGCTCGGCAGTCGACTACCTTGGGCCCTTTCAGCTTATCATCCCTCGAATAAACATTTTTATGGCTAACAACCAACGACTCGCAGTTGCGGTGCACATATGAAGGCAAGCAATGGCGGATTCGAGTCCCTGCGCGACTCTTCGAGTCCCCCAAGCACTCGGGGGCTACTAACGAGGGGGTGACCTGACGACTTCTGCGTGTGAGGATACCTGGTGCATATGAAGACAGAAGGCCTCCTAGAAGCCTCGGCAAGCCCATGACTAGCCCAGTCAAGGCACCAATGTAGGATTCCGCAACCAACATGGAAGTCAACACTTGGCGTCCAAGGCAAAGCTAGATTAGGCAATCGTCTCCGAAACCAGAGACGGACTCCCTGATACAAAGCCTAGTATATAAAGACTGGGAGGGGTGACGGCTCAGGACATCCAACCTTCAATCAACACCTCCGGTCTTGAGCGAACTCGCCTTGACCTCCACTGTAATCGCCTCCAACATAATACAATCGAGCAGGAAGTACTGTCTCCTGTTAGCCGACGAGTATCGCTAACCTGCTCATCCTCTCTACGATCTAACCAGGGTCCGTGACCATGGGATTTTCCGAGGTCCATCCTCGTCAGGAGGGGTCCGAAAACAACCCAAACTCGGTTTCCCACACATAAGGACTCCAAAAATAGTCTATTATGTGTTATTTTGAAATTACATGGGACTGTTGTCGTGGGAAAGTCACGGCAGATGTTCGAAGAGTCGAACTTGAAATGGGACCTTTGCTGTGAGGTGGATACGAGGAGAGAGTCGACATAGGCAAGAGACTCGGCGTTTTAACCAGGTTTCGACCCCTCTTTGTCTAGAGGTAAAGACCTACTCATTCTTCTTATTATTTCAGGTATCGACTCCTCGATTAGAAGAGCCGATGTATCACTTACAATAGAGTGGAATCACAACCTTGGTCTTCCGATGAGATCTAGGTTATGTCGTGAGTGTCTAGTCCTGACTTGGATTGAGTTGAGTTCTGGCTCCCGTGGTCCTCGGCTTATAAAGGTGTCGGGTCCCGAGATTCCGCGAGTCCGACTCCTACACAAGGTGGAGTCCTATTCTACTTTACAAATATACTACGTGCTATACAAGGTAAGTCGCATTCCTTCTACGGCTTCAATCTCTACGCTTGGCACGTCCGGCCTATGGCCGGGTCTTCTTTTGTGGGCCTTCATATGTAAGTCGTCCTAGAGGTTTATAATGCCGGGTCTATGGGCTTGATCCATCCTCCTGACTTTAGCCCCCAGGATTAGTGTGATGCTTTAGTCTTCACAGCAATCTTCTTTATTCCTTTTATCTTCATGGGGCCAACTCTTCTAGCTGAGCCGACTCATACTTCCAGAGAGCCAATGCGACTTCATTCTGTTGTTTAGTAATGGATCTGACTCTCCGGTGTCTCTCAGAATTTTGAACGGTTTATCTCGATTTTTGCTGCGAAGTTAATGCCCATTAGATTCGCTCACGGAGGTCGAGGGATTTCCTTCCGTTAGCCATCGACAAGCGACACCTCGGGTTTCGGGTTGAGGTCCCTTATAAATAGACCTCTCATACCCACCTTTTTACTTCACCCCGTCCGCATGTTCTTCCTCCCGCGCCGAAGAACGTGAGCTTCATCCTTGTCGCCGCTTTGAGCCTCCCTTTATTCAACGCACGCATGAGATAGACTTGGGCCGTGTCACTCCCATATGCCACTCAGGTGTGTTCTCATCTTCTACCTCATATCATGGTTCTTTTCTCATCGCCATTGTCGTAGAGCTTCGAGCTTCACCGTTTTAGTAGATTGAGATAGTTTCATGGAAGATATGCCATGCATGTTGGTAGATAGGTTAGGATCTTCTAGAGATTGTTCTGCGTCAATTTTTTGCTTCAGAAATATTATAGATCCATAGTTCCCAACCGCTTCGGGTTCTTCGTAAGTTCTGTATCTGTTCGTATTTTTCGCCTATTTTCTTCGGCTCGGTAGATCCATCTGTTTCACCATAATTAGTGAAATCTGTTTGTGCAGTTGATGATAAATTGGGTTCGGTCCGACTCCACAAATTTTTAGCTAGATCCATCCCTTGCTTGTCTTCAATCATTTTCTTAGTCGGCTCAGCATATATATATTTTACTGGCTAGGTCCGACTCTTACACCATGGGCAAAGGTACCCGCGCTGCCGAGTCCTCTAAGCTTAAGAAGGTGGCTGGCAGAGAAAAGCCACCAGCTAAAAAGTTGACTCTTGAAGCCAACTGGGAAAGAAGCCTAGTCACTCTGGAACAGCTGAACGAGATGGTGGAGGAAGGGATCCTTCTTCCCCAGTATGAAATCAAGTGGTGGGTTCCTGGAAAGGAGACCCGACCGAAACATGTAGAATGCGAACTCGTTGTCTTTGCTGACCATGTGACACGGGGATTCCTTCCTCCTGGGTCCAAATTCTCCAGGAGTGTGTTACATTGCTATAAGATGCATCCCCAGGACTTGAGTGCCAACTCGGTACTCAACATATCCCATTGCCAAGTGTTCTGCAAGGCTTACCAGCAGATCAAGCCGACTCTAGGTCTGTTAGCCGAGTTCTATTACTGCAATTAGCAAACCGAGTATAGTGGCGGTCAAGATTTGGAGTGCGGTGGAGTTACTATCCAAAAGCGGGCAAAGTCAAGTTTTTCCGCACCCAAGCTGATCAGCAAGGTGAAGGATTGGCGAAGATCTTTCTTCTACTGTACTGTGGAGTCTATCAAAGGTGAGCACCCCTTGCCCGACTTTCATGAAAGCCGGCTTGAGTTTCATGATTGCTTGAACCTTTATCCCACAGAGGCTCATCAGAAGATGAATGAACCAATTCTTGCTCGGATGAAGGCCCTGTTAACTCATGGGCTCATTGGCAGGGACCTAACCAAGTGCTGGGTGGGTTGGCGAATCCAACCCCTCAGCATAGGGGATCGAGTCATGTGTGAATACACTGTAAGAGGTGAGTCTATCTGCTTTGCCCGGAATGAAATTACTTCGGGCGCTCTGGTGACGGCTTGCAAGAGATTTCTCGCCGAACGCATCGAGGATCTTAAGAAAGTCGGCCTCCTCCCGTGCTGTCAAGCCAATCCGGGTCCACCGGTATATCTTTATCATGTATTTCCTTGATGTGATATTTGTTCAAGTGTTTGATCTTCCGAATTTTTGCTTCCAGGAGGATGACCCATGGTGGAATGCGGGTCAAGATCTCCCGACCGAAGAAGAAGCCGACGCTAAGAGTCTGAGTCATTCGGTAAGAATTTCTTGATGCCTGTTTTGTGACATACTTTCTCCTCTTACCCTTTTTTGTCTTCATAGAATGACCCAGAGGAAAATGAAGATCGAGATTAAGGTGAAGAGAAACAAGAAGAACTTCACCCTATGAAGGCCGACTCTCGTAAAGAGAGTAAAGCCATCAATCCATCGGTAATATCTTTTCCGGCTCTCCATAATAATCTTAGATAGGCTTGTGTTTTATTGTTTTGTTTTTATCTACAGGTGCAAGACCGCAAGAGGCATACCCGAAGTTCCGACTCGGCGGACCCTCTTGTGTCCTTGGAAGACCCGCCTCGTAGCGTCCGACCAAAAACTGACCTTCATCTCGACTCCTTCTCATCAGTCGGCAGGCTTTCCTGAAGGTCAACATCAGGCGGGCAACTCTGAAGCTTGTACTCCCTCTTCTGAGGGATCTTCCATTCATATGTCTATCCCTATCAACCGCGGGTAAGTGCGCCTTTCTTAGGATAGCGATTTTCATCTATATGCATGATTTTTGACAAGTTTTTTTTTTCTTCTAAGCGGTGCTCGAATTGATCCCAAGGACCTGGCCGACTCTACCGTGGTGAAGGCGTCGGTCGATTTTCCTGAGAAGGTGCCAGAAGCTTTGGTTTCTAAGGCCCTAAAGAAGACTGGTTTGGACGAGTCGAGCCCTTCAGAGGTTTATAAGGACATTTCCCCTGCTGCCAGCTCTGATAAGCCATCAATTCAATATGAGAAGACTGAAGTCGTTCCAAGTTATATTCCGACTCCTTCCATGGAGAGTGCAGTTGTTGATGATGAAGTTGCTGTCACTAGGACTCATAAGGGTGACCCACCTGCCAAGAATGCTTTAGTGAAGACTTTTGATAGCAACAAGCAGGTGGCGAGTCTACTCTATGAGTCAATTTCTGAGAAGACTTCGATTGAAGAGATGTACAAGCGGTCGCTGGCCTGTTCTACTGAGCAGCATGATACATTTCTCCATCTTCAGCGACGCTATGAGGTATTTCTCGCGTACTGTCTTCAGCCGACTTTGAATAGCCGCTTTTAGTATGTCGTAATTAGTTTAGTAAGTTAACTTCCTGATATGTGTCCATAGCCCCATAAGCCGGTATGGTTGCTCTGAGCCATGTCGGGTTATATGAAAAGCAAGCTGTATATAACTTTTTTAAGCTGTAGCCCCGATGAGTCGGTATACCTATCTGGTGGTATGCTGATTCATAATAATTTTGAGCTGTACCCCCGATGAGTCGGTATACCTTTCTTGTGGTATGCCGAGTCATAATAATTTTGAGATGTAGCCCACATGAGTCGGCGTGATGTTATTATGTCTTGCTGTTTTATTGAAAAATTGAAGGTGTAGCCCCCAAGTAACTGGTTAGGCATTTGGTCTAAGTAGGTACTTAGTGATATTTCCTTTTGTAGGTTGTTGCTCAGGATGCTGGGCAACTCAATCATCATCTAAAGGAGCAACTCGTAGCTGAGTCGGCGAAGCTTAAACAAGATGATGAAGAGATTAGCCGGCTCCGAGATGAGCTGAATAAAAAGGATGGATAATTGGAAAAGATGAGGGCTGACATGGCTAAGGCCTAGACTGCTTTGACAAAAGCTATTGATGATGCAACGACTCGGCGTGATACTGCTGAGCGGAAATTAGAGTCGGCCGAAAAGAAGCTGGAGACGCTCAGAGGAAGTGTGCACCGGCTTGTGTCAGCCATCTTTGGTAAGTCGGTTAAGACCTATTGTATCTTAATCTTCCGATTTTCATTGTTCTTTCTTGACTTTATCTTTTTACTTTAGGAAAAATCATGATATTTTGGGCGAGTCACCTGCTATGAAGCTGACTTGCACATTCACCCTCGTCAAGATTTTGTTTGAGGGTTCTTGTGGAGCTATAGGTGCGACTCAGCCAAAGCCCCCAGCTATGAAGATGATAACTGATATCATGGCCCCATTCTCAGTTGTGCCTGAGTGGGTGAAGCTTGGGAAGCGATCGGCTTGCTGCATGGGAGTGATGCGTGGCTTGGAACTTGCCAAGGCATATCATCCTGGGCTAAAGCCGGAGCGTTTGGCGGCCGACTTTCCTGAATTGAAGGCTGACGGGTCTAATTTCTCCAAAGATGATTATAGCAAGATTTACAAGGAGACTCACACTAATGCCACCATGATAGTTGATGGAGTGGAACTATATCGCTTGGAAACCGTCCATGATGAACACAACAAGAGGCGCCGGGTCAGTCTTCCGTCTCCAGTCGAGTTCTCTCACCTTCCATCTCTAAAGGAAACATGAGAGTCGGTGGGATCTGTTGGGCCGACTTTAGGTGGGGAAGACGACGAGCTAAAGATGGATGACATATCCGATGTAGATTTGGTAGAAGTTTGTAATGGAATTCTATCACCTGCAAGTGTTGACGGGTCATCCTCCCCGAACAAAGCCGGCGATCAAGCGTAGGAGCCTACAACTGGGTCTTTAAAAACCTTTGATTCATTTGATGCGGCCGTAGAGCCGTGTTTGTAATATTGGGAAACATGTCCCATGATTTGTGACCAGCGTGTGGTTAGATACTATATGACGTCTTGCCTTGAATATCTTTTGGCCTTTGGATGCCAATATTTTGCGATGATAATCGACTTTGGAATTGACTTTTGTTCTTCTTGTTTCTGACTTTGATAGTCGCTTTTTTGGAGAACTTTGTCCTCTGATATATATGTCTTTGGAAGAGAGCCGTTACTGTTCCGGCTTTCCACGGTTACAGCTGAGTCGAAATGTTTATCCAATTCAGTGCAACTCCTAGAATTCGGGTTTGCCTCATGGAGGAAGCTCGTTTGCAGCTGACTCTATGCTTGTAAGAAGTAGATGGTGGTCCCTGTGCTTAGGTCAGTTTTAGCCAATATTTATATAAAAGATGGTAAACGTTTTTTGAGCCAAGCCGGGTTCACTCTTGTTTGTGTTCCCTTTTTCTAAGAGAAATTTTGGCGATGTTTTGTGGAGTCGGAAAAATATTTAAACTGTGATGGGTTCACTTTTTCATTGTATGGGAGTCGGCGAGTTTATGCAAAGTCATAAATGACTTCAAATTATGCCTTCTAGAGTTTGGTATGTGCATACCAAAGTTTGTAAAGGTTTAATGCGAAGCTTTTACGAGTCGGTATGAGTGATGGCTTGTCTCCCCTCGTTGGTTACCCCAAGTGGAAGGTGAGATGTAGCGTAGCAGCAAGTTTCCCCTATGTAGAGGATAGGGTTTGTCTCCCGTAGGACTCACAGAGATACAAGAAGGTGGTAAAGTGAACAATGGCGCCGTTCACAACCGAGGTTGCTAACTTCACCTGGACCTGCACACAGATACAAATAACTTTGCTCGCAACGAGTACAGAGGAGTTGTCAATTCCTCCGGCCTTGTCGTTTACAACGGATCAACGCAAGAGATAATAGTAGTGGTGACTAAAAGTAATTGAAAGTGTAAACAATGATATGAAGATGGACCTGGGTCCCGTGATTTTCACTAGTGATGTCTCTCTCCCAAAAGATGATAAAAGTGCGAGCGAGGTAAACAAATCACAGTTGGGCAATTGACAGGATTATGAAGGCACAACAATGCTAACTATGCTGCAAAGAAAGGAAGGGCTCAAAAGCAATGGGTAGTACGCCAAGGTAAGTAGACCGAAATCCATCCGCATCTACTATGAATCATCCACCTTGAGATATCTATCCAGAACATCTCGCTGGTATTAAGTTGCGAATCCCACCCAAAGTGTAAACTCAAAGCAACGGACAACTGCATTAAAAGAACTTTGCGTAAAGTAAAAAATCCTTGCAGCCGCAGGTACAAGCACCGTTGTTTTATCCCTCGTGGCAAGAGCACATCCCCTAGTCTCATGTTTCTGTCACTCAAGCTAGACATCAAGGGGCTGAACCCACAATCGAGCATGACGGTCTCTCTTGGAGTTGCAAATAAAATACTTGGCCAAAGAAAATACCGCAACGGAGAACATGCAAGAATTTACTCAAGAACAAAATATAAAAGAGAAGAACCAAATATACTCATCACAATCTGAACATAGTCTCATCATCCATCAGATCCCAACAAACTCAGCATAGCAACAACAGAAATTACATAGATGCCTCGATCATGTGAGGCAGCTCACGAGGACTCAAAAGTGGAAGTAAAAAAGGGGGCGAGATAGATCACGTAGCTACTGGTCACGGACCCATGGTCCAAGCGAAACTACTCACGGTACATACGGGAGGCGTCCATGGCTATGGATGGTCTCCCGGAGGGGATAGCTTCTCCCGGCAGGGTGCCAGAGCAGCTTCTCCAGGCAGCCCCGATCTTGAAACGGCGGCGGCGGCGGAATAGAGGAGATATTGAGAAAGAGGGATCGATATTACGGGTTTCCGTCACGGGGGGTAAACATAGGCGAAGGGGGCACCGAGAGGGGCCACAGGGCAGCCAGGAGGCTCCCTGGCGCGGCCTAGGGTGGGGCCTAGCCAGGGACCCTTCTGGAGTCCCTGTGGTGACTCCCCTTCCCTCCTTTGGTGTTTCCGGAAGCTTCCGTGTCGCTGCTTTTTTATCTGATTTTTCCGGATTTTTTGGAGCACTTTTAATGGCCGGAAAACCTGAAATACAAAAATAGCAGAAAACAACAACTAGCAGCTGGGTGCACTGAGTTAGTAGGTTAGTCCAAATAGGTTCAAAAGTGTATGAAAGTTCAAGAAAAACATGTCAAAGTCACACATAACATGCATGGAACAAGCAGAAATTATAGATACGTTTGTGACGTATCAACATCCCCAAGCTTAATTCCTGCTCGTCCTCGAGTAGGTAAATGATAACAAGCATAATTTCTGTGGTGACATGCCACACAACCATAAAAGGACTTTTAAGTAAAGCAATCAAAACATGCAATTCAATTCAAGTCTTAACAAGCAAGAGTCTATATTAGCATTGACACAAGCAACAAAAGAACAAAAGGTGTAAGAGCTCTCGCTGTCCGTGACTCGAATGTCTCCAAATGGTGTTTGCGTGCAAGCAAGGGACTGGGAAGAAAGATAAAAAAGTTTGTTGAGAACAACTATCTACTAAAGTTTCACACTTGGTCTCCTTTGGATTCTTATCTGGACTCGTCCCCAGATCACTAGTCGGGTACAAGTCAAACTGATCCACTCCCTTTCGATATTTTGAGCACTCATGCAATGGATGAGCGTGAGCAAGAAAGTTGACACCTAAAAGGCGAAATAGAAAGAAGGTGGAGGAGGAAGGCAAAAAGGTGTGAAAGGCTCACATCAATGAGGACAATCATAGGCGAGAGAAGGCCATATGATAGATATGATGTGAGGAGTAGGGATTGCCATACAACGGATGCACATGTGAGCTAAAAGCTCTCCAAGGGAACTAGTGGGGGTGCATCTAACTGTTGGAAATATGCCCTAGAGGCAATAATAAAATGTTATTATATATATATTTCCACGTTCATAATTAATGTTTATATTTCTGTGCTATAATTGCAATGACCCTGACTGTGAGATTCAGAAGAAAACTCATTTGCATGTGTGGAAATGTAAACACCAAGAGTTCCTGGTTTAGCCTCTAAGACCAGCTCATGTGCTAACTGATGATTACGTTTTCTTAATCATGGACATTGTTCTTGTAACAAGGATGTCAGTAGCAATGGGAACATATTGTTAGCAGAACAATGATGTTGAACCGACCCCAGTATTGAATGATATACTTAGAGATCACATCGTAACTACGTTATAAGTCATATCATGAAATGTTATCATATACGTAATTCCTTAGACCATGAGAGTATCGAGTTGCTTCACACAGGAAGACATGCTTTGGTTCTTAGATGAATCCTCCCGTAAATGGGAAGTAGTAAAATAAGTTCTGGGTATGTCAGATGGTGTGGCTAGTGACTGTGATAGTTCAAGAATGGGATTTGCTCCTTCACGATGAAGAAGATATTCACTTCGGGCCCACTCGGTATGACGGTATCCATTATAGTCTGGCCAGACGCATTGTGATTCAGTCACGGGGATACCGGAATACGATAACGAGAAAAGGGACAAACGAGCAAAGATGATAACGATTGGCTTGTGTTCAAAAGTTGTTACACATGGGTGCCAAACTTCTCTCCTCTAACTTTGTCATATATCGCGAAGCAAAGGGAATGGTACATGACTAAACATAATGGTTCACTCGAAGTTTCTTCGTGTATGTGCGGGAGTCAACATGGGTGTCCATGGCTCCGCTGTTGATTATTGGCTATTGACAAAAGGCTGTTGACCTATGTCCGGAAGATATTCTGAGTCATGTCCGCATTATACCGAACCTATTGGGTCACACACTTAACGAGCAGTAGTCTGTTAGAATACTAGTATGGTAGAAGGTTTAGTGGAAGCAAAGCAGAATAGTTCATACGGGTACCGGAAGTAGTTCCGGGGATTTATGAAATAGTTCATAAGGGCACCAAAATTAGTTTTGGATATTTAAGGATATGTCCGGATCACTCTGGAGTAGTCCTAGGTGGTTCCGGAACATATGAAAATGGTAATGGGAAAGTTTACGATCAACCGGAATAGTTTCGGTGATCGGTGGACAGCTTAAACAATATGTTGTGTTCACCGGACATAATAACCTTTGCCCGGATGGCTCCGAAACCCATTTAGATGGCTCCGGAACATTCGTTAGAGGTTCCGGAAGGTATTGGAAGTGCTCCAAAAGTGTCCGGAATGTCCCAAAACAGTCCCGGTAGGTCCCGGAAGGTCCTGGAAGCTTCTAGAAGGTTCCGGAAGGTTCCGGGCAGTACCACCCACTGCCCTGCGCCCCTGGCCTTGGGGGGCAAGCCACCTAGGCTGCCCTGGCCGGCCAGGTGGTGGGGCGCACCAAAAAGGGGTGGGAGATCCTCCAGGTGGGATTTCCAAATACCATTATGGAAGGTTTCCGGTGGGAAGGTATGTGTAGGTTTGGAAGGCTTGGGAGTCCAAGTTGGACTCCCAAACCTCCTTGAGCTGCGCCCTAGGCCCCTTGGCCACCTATATATGGTGAGCCAAGGGTGGGGGAAGAGACACACAATCAATCCCCAAGGCCTATGCGCCACCCTCCCTCCTCTAATCCCCGTTGCTCCACTTTTAGACCCCGGTTTAGACGCTGTTCTAGATCGGAATCCGTTAGGGTTTTCTCCCTCTAGTTTTCTCGGTGGCGTTCATCTCTGGACGGCGGAGCGCTGCTGGATTGCTGCTACGGGATGTGTGGATACTAATGGAGGGGTCGTACCTTCGACCCTTCTTCGAGGAGCTTGTTCATGGGACTTGTCCGTGGGACTAGATCGCGGGACTTGTTCGTGGGATTGATCGAGGGACTGTTCTTGGGAGAACTTGCGAGATCTACTTCCACTACGTCCACGAGCTTCACTAACTCTACTTCCGCTACATCGGTTGGTGAGCCATGACCTAAAACCTTGTATGCAATCTTCTTGGATGATCTTGGGTTCTTGATTCGTAGGCCGAAAATTTTTGTTGTCTACTACGTTTCCCAACAGTGGTATCATGAGCGATCCTTGATTAGATGCATGTTTAGGTCTAGATCATATGTGTGATATGAGGCATTGATTTTCTTGTTGCTTCCCTGTCATGTGATTTTTTCTATGCTTGATGGAAAGTTGAGGTTTTGCTACAAGGATTGAGTTTTCCATTGATCCCTCTGTGCCGCTTTCAGTATGCTGGTTGCCTTGATCATGGTCTACATCAAACTCCTTGGATCTCATCTTAATCTCGCAATAGAAGATTTAACATGGAGGGGCTTGTGGATTTTATGAACTCAAATCCACACGGGGGTCACGCGTTTAACGAAGTTTGGCTTGTGGCATTAGTTGCTACACGCACCCCGTATGTTAAACTAGCAACAAAAGAAGTATCGTGTTTTGTTTTATCTAGGGTTTCTCGTTTTACTTGTAAACCTGCTTAACAACCACGATAAAAGTTGCAACAACCCGTGTAGATGGCGATCTAACTCGTTTTTGCAGAGTATGCATGTGATGTGGTATAGCCTTCAAGATTTGCAATGTGTTTGTATGAGATGCTATATGATGTAATATTTATTCGCGACCTGCGTGTCGTGGTACGGCATGATGACTGGAGTCATATGATTGTCACTTAATTATGGCCTGCGTGCCAGAAATGTTTATTAGCTCGAGGCAAAGCAATAGATAGATGCAAGGTGATGATCCACGATGCGGAGGTGGACCCCGACGCACATGCCGGAAGCCGTGGTGATGTTCCCGGCGCCAAGGACAAAGTTGGTGGACACGGTGACTTCAACCACGACGACGCGAAGACAATGAAGACTTCACGAAGCAAAGGGCTATACTATATCACATAATTTTATGAACTGCCTGTGATGTTTATCCCTTTGATGCACCCTTGTTTGATGCGCGGTAGTCGTATTTTATTAGGGTGATCTCTCGCAAAACAATATCAAGTTGATAGTGTTCTCCCAACTGTAGCACCGTCTATACTATGTTTCACACCGGAGCAGGTCATGTCACATGGGTGCACACGTGTGTGACGCATAAAAGGCGGGTGTGTTAAAAGAACACACAGCGCATTACACTTGGTTGTCTTGACGGTTTGGATAAAAGTTTGCTACCGGAACACGCCCATCGAAAGATGAACAAGAATCACCTTTGGAGTGATTGGCAAGTTGGCCTACCGGTCCAGTCTAAGTCATCAGTGATGTCACATCAATGGCGGACGATTGGGTTGGATCTTGAATCACTCCAGCATCAATTACGAGAGATATTGATCTGAGTGGGAGCGCACTTAGTAATTAAATTGATTAATCACAAGTGCAACTTAATTATGAACAAAGTCTTAGTATTTGCATTATCGTTGTAGAACAATGGCTCGCGTTACCACCTTCCCAATTGATTTTGATTAACTGTATTATCTGGTAAAAACTTTACGATTGGTACCGTATTGTGAGGACTATCCTCAATAGTGCCGAGAAGGACCATGTCCTATCGCTAATTTTCGATGCTTTCCCGCTAATGCTATGGATGATGTGACCTATGTCCATAATCCAAAAGGCTAGAATTCCACCACATCTAAGTGTATTGTCGTAATCACCATGAAACCCGAACTTCGAAACGTTTGGGATAGTTATGTTATATTCATGGAACTGAAAAATTGTTTTCAGTGATAAGACAATTGATGTAGGATATAAGATATCTAGTACAATGTCTGATTGTAAGCATTAGTGAAAATGTTCATTATGCTCTAACAAAACTGATAAGTGTGGGATCCAGAAGAACACCGATCATATGATGATGAGGATTAAGGGAAAGGAAGTTCCATAGGGTGTTAGTAAGACTTACACGCCGGAAAGTCCGTGGCTTGCGCCACCCTTGATCATGTGTGATCTTCTGTGAGTAGGAGTGACATTGGAAATAGAACTATGATACGTATAAAGGCAAAACGAAAGAAGACTGGAATATCCAGCTCAGAAATGAAAGTCATACGGAGTTATAGATGAATTCATTGCTGGTCAAGAGATGTAATTCTTGGGAATCATGATTAAGCAGTTAATTGTGGATTCTGTATATTGTGATTAAACTGTTGATCATCGGAATATCACATCGATTGCATATTGTTGCAACTCGATGCAAGAAATACTATGGCCTTTATGACCAGCTAATGATGAGTTTTGACACGCTTGGGAACACGGTAAAAGGTTTACTATACCGTGTGTTGACTCTATGATTATGTTCATAATTCATTTTAGAGTTGAGTAAATTGTTACTACACTTTAGCCTTGTTGCAAAACATCATTTTGAATCATGTTTGTTGCAAGAGAGTTGTTCAAAGCTATGAATAACGTAAAGGCCATACTTCCATTATGAATAGGTTGTATGTTATGAATCTTGATAATAATACTAAACATCCATAACACTGATGCTAAACGTCGCAAGACTGACATAAATACCACATAGATGTGGCACTGCCGTTTATCACAAGTGACATAATATGCATGAAGAATTTCCATAAGTGATGGACTTTCGAGTCATATGATTATGAATCACTTGACGCTTGCGATCTTTGTCTCGAAGTAATGTGACTAAAACACTGTTGATAGGCCATACATGAACGGGCAACTAAACCATTGGTAATCATACATGATGATGTGTGTAGTCCAATAAGTGTAGTTGTGTGCAGTGGATTCCCTATCTTCACTCATGAGTTGAAGTAGATATGTGGATATCTGTTCAATAGAGACATACGTCTGAAATCTTTGAAATGTTCAAGGAATTTTAGAGTGAAATAGAAATTCATTGTAATGAGAAAATAAAGCTTCTGCAAATTAGATTGTAGAAAGTAATATTTGAGTTACAAGTTTAGCGAAAGTCTGATGAGTTGTGAAGAAGTGTCATAACTTGCGTCTCCTCGAACACCACTATGAGTAAAGTGTTCGAGAGATGTAATTAAGCCATGTATGACACGGTAAGATCAAATATGACGTTTATCAATTTGCCATTATACTTATTAAGTTATGCGTTAGTGACTACAGCTTTTACACTGAAAAGAGCACCATCAAATCTGTTGAAATGACACCATATTAGATGTAGTATGGACTGTTAAAACCATGTTGTCTTTTCTTAAAATTTGGGTATATGAGGCATATGTTTGACATACTCAAAACCCCAAATCAGATAAGTGCTACTTTGTTAAGGTTATGCCAAAAGTTTTGGTATTCCTCCATCACTACACAAAAGCAAAACTGTTTGCTGTTAAGAACAATGTGTTTTGAAGAAAAATAGTTTCTTACAAAAGAGTGAGTGGGAGGACAGTGCAACTTGTCAAAGATTGTTGAATCTTCAGAGGAGTGCGCAGCTGAACCACACAGATTAGACAAAAATCGTACAAACATTCATGATATGTAAAACGAGATATTGTTGTTCGACAATGATAAACCTGTGATATACAAAGAAGCGTTGATGGGCCCTGACTCCGGGATTTGGCTAAATGCCAAATAATCCGAGATAGTATCCATGGAAGTAAGTCAAGTTTTGAACTTGGTAGACACTCGGAAAGACTAAAAGTCTGAAGAATATATATATGGATCAATAATTGATTCGGATGAAATTGTTTTATCCATAAAGCTCAACTCGTTGGAATTTGTTTTTCTAGCAAGTTCAAAGGTTGACTACGGCGAAATAGTGTCGACCGTAGAAATGCTTTAGTCAGTTCGGGTTATACTAGCAATTACTACATATCTCATTTATAGGATATGGTAGAATGAACGTCAAAACAAAGTTCCTACATGGAAATATAACAAAAGGACGTATACGTGATACGACCGGAATGTTTTGTCGATTCAAAGGATGCTAAAATAGATGCAAGCCTTGGATATCCAGTGATGGACTGGAGCTAGCATAATGGAGTTGGAATTTTCGTTATGATGATATTGCCAAAAGAGTTTGTTTTCATCAGGAATAACGAAGATGCTTGAATGTTCAAGAAAGTAAGTGAGAGCTGAATGATATTTCTAAAATCTTATGTAGATGACATATTGTTGATTGGAAATTATATAAATTTCTTGACACGAATAAGGACTTCATTGGAAATAGTTTTCAGTTGAAGAACTTGGGCTAATATAGCATTTGTATTGAGCACATTGATCTATGCAGATAGTAAGTGCTTGATCATGCTAAATCCAACTTTACATGTTGACATGATACTAAAGTAGTTTAGTATGAAAACACCAAGAAGGATGTTCTTGCCGAGGTCACGGTGAAAAGTTGTTTGCGGAAATCAGTGTTCATGAACACAGATAAGCAAAACACATGAATTGAATTCCACTCACATGTGTGTTTGGATTAATCATGTACACCATAATATGTAAAACGACCAGATATGTCCAGTGCTCCAAAAGGTTGTGAGCAAGATACCAAAGTGATCAACATGTTGATCATTGGACAAACAGTGAAAAGTTAAACTTATGATAGATAAGATATGTTTCTCGGAAAATGGAGATAATGAAGAGCTCGTTGTAACAAGTTACACCAGCTGAATTTTGATGTAAACAGTTACACCAATTCAGTCTTCATACTTACTCCGATCGGTTTTCGATTTTAATTGGGATTATGTGTTTCACACATAAGGGTGGCACAGTATGAAGGAACTGTGTTAAAGTTAGATACTGTGGCGAATTCTATAACAGAGGCTAAGTATATTGTTGCTTAAAGAAGTAACAAGGAGGGTATTTTGAATCATCAGTTCATTTATGAACATGGTATGGTTTCCTAGATGCTTGAAGCTCATGTAACATTGATGAATGATTTCAGGACTTATTCTAAGGAACCAAGGTCCTACCAAATGATTCAAACATATACAAAGCTAAACTGATAAAATTAGTGAATTTTATGATAGCGTGAAAACGCGAAGATATGCAAGATACAAACGGGCCTGAAACGTCAGATCCGAAGATGAGGTCTATACCACAAATGAGGCATTTATTACACCGGTATGCCATAGGTGTAAAGTGCTCAAGCACTGACAATATTATTGAATCTAGTGCAAGTGGGAGACTGTTGGAAATATGCCCTAGAGGCAATAATAAAATGTTATTATATATATATTTCCACGTTCATAATTAATGTTTATATTTTTGTGCTATAATTGCAATGACCCTAACTGTGAGATTCAGAAGAAAACTCATTTGCATGTGTGGAAATGTAAACACCAAGAGTTCCTGGTTTAGCCTCTAAGACCAGCTCATGTGCTAACTGATGATTACGTTTTCTTAATCATGGACATTGTTCTTGTAACAAGGATGTCAGTAGCAATGGGAACATATTGTTAGCAGAACAATGATGTTGAACCGACCCCAGTATTGAATGATATACTTAGAGATCACATCGTAACTACGTTATAAGTCATATCATGAAATGTTATCATATACGTAATTCCTTAGACCATGAGAGTATCGAGTTGCTTCACATAGGAAGACATGCTTTGGTTCTTAGATGAATCCTCCCGTAAATGGGAAGTAGTAAAATAAGTTCTGGGTATGTCAGATGGTGTGGCTAGTGACTGTGATAGTTCAAGAATGGGATTTGCTCCTTCACGATGAAGAAGATATTCACTTCGGGCCCACTCGGTATGACGGTATCCATTATAGTCTGGCCAGACGCATTGTGATTCAGTCACGGGGATACCGGAATACGATAACGAGAAAAGGGACAAATGAGCAAAGAGGATAATGATTGGCTTGTGTTCAAAAGTTGTTACACATGGGTGCCAAACTTATCTCCTCTAACTTTGTCATATATCGCGAAGCAAAGGGAATGGTACATGACTAAACATAATGGTTCACTCGAAGTTTCTTCGTGTATGTGCGGGAGTCAACATGGGTGTCCATGGCTCCGCTGTTGATTATTGGCTATTGACAAAAGGCTGTTGACCTATGTCCGGAAGATGTTCTGAGTCATGTCCGCATTATACCGAACCTATTGGGTCACACACTTAACGAGCAGTAGTCTGTTAGAATACTAGTATGGTAGAAGGTTTAGTGGAAGCAAAGCAGAATAGTTCATACGGGTACCGGAAGTAGTTTCGGGGATTTATGAAATAGTTCATAAGGGCACCAAAAGTAGTTTTGGGTATTTAAGGATATGTCCGGATCACTCTGGAGTAGTCCCAGGTGGTTCCGGAACATATGAAAATGGTAATGGGAAAGTTTACGATCAACCGGAATAGTTTCGGTGATCGGTGGACAGCTTAAACAATATGTTGTGTTCACCGGACATAATAACCTTTGCCCGGATGGCTCCGAAACCCATTTAGATGGCTCTGGAACATTCGTTAGAGGTTCCGGAAGGTATTGGAAGTGCTCCAAAAGTGTCCGGAATGTCCCAAAACTGTCCCGGTAGGTCCCGGAAGGTCCTGGAAGCTTCTAGAAGGTTCCGGAAGGTTCCGGGCAGTACCACCCACTGCCCTGCGCCCCTGGCCTTGGGGGGCAAGCCACCTAGGCTTCGCTGGCCGGCCAGGTGGTGGGGGCGCACCAAAAAGGGGTGGGAGATCCTCCAGGTGGGATTTCCAAATACCATTATGGAAGGTTTCCGGTGGGAAGGTATGTGTAGGTTTGGAAGGCTTGGGAGTCCAAGTTGGACTCCCAAACCTCCTTGAGCTGCGCCCTAGGCCCCTTGGCCACCTATATAAGGTGAGCCAAGGGTGGGGGAAGAGACACACAATCAATCCCCAAGGCCTATGCGCCACCCTCCCTCCTCTAATCCCCGTTGCTCCACTTTTAGACCCCGGTTTAGACGCTGTTCTAGATCGGAATCCGTTAGGGTTTTCTCCCTCTAGTTTTCTCGGTGGCGTTCATCTCTGGACGGCGGAGCGCTGCTGGATTGCTGCTACGGGATGTGTGGATACTAATGGAGGGGTCGTACCTTCGACCCTTCTTCGAGGAGCTTGTTCATGGGACTTGTCCGTGGGACTAGATCGCGGGACTTGTTCGTGGGATTGATCGAGGGACTGTTCGTGGGATAACTTGCGAGATCTACTTCCACTACGTCCACGAGCTTCACCAACTCTACTTCCGCTACATCGGTTGGTGAGCCATGACCTAAAACCTTGTATGCAATCTTCTTGGATGATCTTGGGTTCTTGATTCGTAGGCCGAAATTTTTTGTTTTCTACTACGTTTCCCAACACTAACTTGCTTGCTCAAGAAGACCTAGAGCTCGTTTGAGGAGGCTCATCATTGGAATATACAAGCCAAGTTCTATAGTGTGAAGGTCCCCACATAGCTATATGCATGATGATGATCTCTATGGAGTACAAGGAATAGGAGATGAAGTACTAGTGTGGATCTCTCAAAAGGAATAGTAGTATGCCCCCTACTCTCCTTTTATTTTTCTTTTTCCAATTTTTTTGTATTTTTTGGTGGCCTCAATGGCTCTTTCTATTTAACTCTCATTTGTCCTCTTTGGGATCTTTTGATTTTGTCCTCTTTGGGATCTTTTCCTCACTTTAGGGGCAATACTCTATATTTTACAAGAATATAGGAGATCTTTCACACTTTACAAAGGTACTCACATAAAAAAAATGAAACTATCATGATGCAAATGTATGCCTCTGCCAGTGTAGCAGGATATGCAATGATACTAGCCCGTCATGTAGCAAAGATTAGGGCAAGGCCCAACTAGCATGCGGCTCATTGATCAAGCAAGTAGCATGTATGACATGAAGATCAAGTCATGAGAAGGTGGATGCTGCATGGCAATGTATCCCGGAAAGGCTATGGAAATGCTTTGTAGGTAGGTATGGTGGCTGTTTTGAGGAAAGATATAAGGAGGCTTATGATGACAGAGTGTATCATGCCAAGGGTTTGGATGCACCGGCAAAGTATGCGCCAACTCTCGAGGTGAGAAAGGGCAATGCGCGGTACCGAAGAGGCTAGAAAAAGTATAGGTGGGTGGAAGTGTCAACTTTCGAATACTCACATTAGTCCGAAGAACTCATGCACTTATTATCGGTAACTCTCAATCTAATCAGGAGGTTCACAAAGAGACAGGTACCCCGAGGAGGAGTGTATGGGGGTTTGGTTATCCTTGAGCATCCTCGACTCATGGTACGTGAGTGTACTCTAATATTCGAACCCTCCAAAGGTTAGTGATCCATCTAGTAGCTAGAGTTCTCAACAGGGGTTTTTGGTTTTCGAAAAACACACGGATTGCACAAAATACGACATCTATCACTAATAGGCAAGAGCTCTTGACACCATAAGTTCAAACATTACTCTAGTCAACACCTCAAAACTATTGCAAGTTACTACTACAAAGAGAATAGCAACTTCAACTACCTACTTCTAGTCAAGACACAAAACTCAGTGCAACAGGAAAACTCTCTAACAAGATAAAACATGCAACTTATAGAAATTTCAACCTAAGACAAAAGAAAAGCTCTAGAAAAACTAAAGCACTACAACTAAACAGAACAACAGCTAAGAAAAGAAAAAGAACAACTCACAGCTAAAAGAATAAGCATGCAAATCCTATGAGGAGCTCTAGTTCAAGCGGAGCGTGAATCTCTCCCACACAAAAGAGTAAGTAAGCTGGGATCTAACTTGTTACTACAGCAAACAAAGCTAAAGAAAACTAAAAACAAGACCTAAGAACGAGACGCTCCAAGAAAAGCACATAACGCATGAAGTGATAAAAATATAGTGCAACGAGGGATGAACTGATAATTGTTGATGAAGAAGGGGATGCATCAGGGATATCCCCAAGCTTAGACGCTTGAGTCTCCTTGAATATTTATTGGGGGTGCACATGGGCATCCCCAAGCTTGAGCGTTTGACACTCCTGAATCTTCTTTCATCATCCTCCATCGCGCACTTGAAAACTCCCTTCATACATAACTCATTGTAGACTGATTAGAGAGGTTAGTACCCTAATAAAATAATTTTTCTCTACTGAAAATAAAGATTTCCAAGAAGAGCTACTGTTTCTCAAGATTGCCAAAAAGTTTTTGTAAAGAAAAAGCAAGCTTAAGGTTTGAAAAAGTAAGGAGAGACAAAACATGGCAGAATCTGTGAAAAACAGAACAACAGAGAGAAACGATTTTTTTAGGGGTACTTATGCAACTCAAATAAAAAAACTCAGAACATACGGAAGTTTCGTAATTGTATAGAGCATGCTGTGTAAAAAATTCAGCTCAAAAATATGAACTGGGATTTTTATGTAATTATTCTAGTCACGAGGACAGAATCTGTTTTCTGGACAGCATGTCACAACTTTTACTTCCTTACCGTATGAGGCTAAACTTGGCACAAAGCTTGAAAAGTAAAGATGCAATGATGTTTCTAAAGTAGTAACAATCATCAGGACCACTAAGAACAGAACAAAGTAAAAAATAAAATCCTAAATTCGTTGCGGGCTGCCTCCCGAAAGCGCTTCTTTAGAGCCATTAGCTAGGCTTAAAGCAGACGATCAAGTCTTTTCAAGAGAATAACTAGCCCGTGTGACGGACTCAAAAGGTAACTTAATATTTTTCCTAGGGAAATGCTCCATCCCTTTCTTTTGAGGGAATTGGAATTTGATAGTTCCCTCTTTCATGTCAATGATAGAACCAACTGTGCGAAGAAAAGGACGTCCCAAAATAATTGGACAAGAAGGTTCACATTCAATGTCCATAATAGTGAAATCAACGGGAACATAATTGTCATTGACAATGATAAGAAAATCATCGATATTCCCCAAAGGTTTCTTTACGGAAGAATCAACAAGACGAAAACCAAAAGAACAAGAATCAACAGGTTTCAATTCAAGCATATCATACATTCTTTTGGGCATAACAGAGGTACTTGCTCCAACATCACAAAGAGCATAACAAGAGAAGTTCTTCAATTTAATTTTTATCATAGGATCCCAACCATCTTCTAGCTTCCTAGGTATGGAGGCTTCTAGTCTGAGCTTCTCCTCCCTAACTTTGATTAGAGCATTGGTAATATGCTCTGTGAAGGCAAGATTGAGTGTGCTAGTGTGGGGGTCTCGAGACATCTTGTGTAGGAAACCAATAACTTCTGGTAAAGTGCAGTTGTCAAAGTCTAAGTCACTATTATCTACCAAGGAGGTAGTGATATCATTTAAGCTCACTTGTTTGAAAGCCTCTACGTTCATAGAGGTTTCCTCTTCTAAGGTTGAGGTGGTAGCATCACCATTGATAGGTCCAGTGGGACTAGGGGTGTGATGGGTGCTAACAGTTTGGACATCCTCAACTACTTGGATAGTGGCTACTGTGTGGTAGGTAGGAAGGCTCTTAATTCTCTCTTCTTCTTCCTTTTCTCTAGCCCATCTCTCTTTTAGTTTTCCCAACATCCTAATGTTTTCATTAATTTGGACTTGGATAGCATTAATAGGAGTGACCTTACTCTCTTCAAGGGGAGAGGTTCTAATTTTTAACATCTCAACATCAAGGGCTAAGTTGTCTACCTTCAAACAAAGATTATCTAATTTATCTAGTTTTTCTTCCACACTCTTGTTGAAGGCTTTCTGGGTAGTGATAAAGTCTCTAAGCATACTCTCTAGTTCAAAGGTGGAGTTTTTGGTGCTAGGATAAGTGTTATTGTTCCCATAAGTGGACGGAAACGGCCTAGGATTGTTACTACCAAAATTACTCCTATAAGCATTATTGTTGAAGTTGTTTCTAGAGATAAAGTTCACATCTACTTGCTCCTGAGAAAACAAAGAATTTAAAGGAACATCTTGAGGATCAATAGAAGATTGTTTGGTAAGTAGAGACATGATAAGGTTAACCTTTTCATTCAAAGAGGAGATCTCCTCGACAGATTTTACCTTCTTACCAGTTGGAGATCTTTTGGTGTGCCATTGCGAGTAGTTCAACATCATCTCATCTAGTAGCTTTGTGGCAGCACCAAGTGTGGTTGACATAAAAGTTCCTCCCGCGTCCGAATCTAACATGTTCCGCGAGGTGAAGTTCAAGCCTGCATAAACGGTCTGGATAACCATCCAGGTAGTCAGTCCATGTGTGGGGCAGTTCTTGACAAGCGTCTTCATACATTCCCAAGCCTGGGCATCGTGTTCATTATCCAATTGCCTGAAATTCATAATTTTACTCCGCAATTGAACCCACAATCGAGCATGATGCTCTCTCTTGGAGTTGCAAATAAAATACTTGGCCAAAGCAAATACCGCAACGGAGAACATGCAAGAATTTACTCAAGAAAAAAATATAAAAGAGAAGAACCAAATATATTACTCATCACAATCTGAACATAGTCTCATAATCCATCAGATCCCAACAAACTCAGCATAGCAACAACAGAAATTACATACATGCCTCGATCATGTGAGGCAGCTCACGAGGACTCAAAAGTGGAAGCACAAAAGGGGGAGAGATAGATCACATAGCTACTGGTCACGGACCCATGGTCCAAGGGAAACTACTCACGGTACATACGGGAGGCGTCAATGGCTATGGATGGTCTCCCGGAGGGGATAGCTTCTCCCGGCAGTGTGCTGGAGCAGCTTCTCCAGGCAGCCCCGATCTTGAAAAGGCGGCGGCGGCGGAACAGAGGCGGGATCGTGAAAGAGGGATCGATATTAGCGGTTTCCGTCACGGGGGGTAAATATAGGCGAAGGGGGCACGGAGAGGGGCCACAGGGCAGACAGGAGGCTCCCTGGCGCGGCCTAGGGTGGGGCCGCGCCAGGGACCCTTCTGGAGTCCCTGTGGTGGCCCCCCTTCCCTCCTTTGGTGTTTCCGGAAACTTCCGTGTCGCTGATTTTTTATCTGATTTTTCCGGATTTTTTGGAGCACTTTTAATGGCCGGAAAACCTGAAATACAAAAACAGCAAAAAACAACAACTGGCAGCTGGGTGCACTGAGTTAGTAGTTTAGTCCAAATAGGTTCAAAAGTGTATGAAAGTTCAAGAAAAACATGGCAAAGTCACACAAAACATGCATGGAACAAGCAGAAATTATAGATAGGTTTGGGACGTATCAATGAGCAACATGGTGCCCTGCTGAGTCACGTAAATTTATGCATAGTTTGAACATGTAGAGTGATAGAACATGGAATATGCTATGATGCTGATGTATGCAAATAATAAAGTACGAAGGCTCATAAAGAAGCCGACTTCAGATTCAACATGCCTTATATTCTCGCGTTTGAGAAAGATTTATTAGGTTATCCGTAAATCGGAACTTCTTTGTAAGCCGGCATCACATTGATTAGCGTTCCTGGTACTTAAGGGCCAAGCTCGGTGGACTAAGTCGGGTTCACGTGGATCGTAGAGCAACAAATGTTGATGACCCTCAACTGTAGGGGATCTTTTGTAGCGTTTTCGATAAATAAGAGTGTTGAACCCAACGAGGAGTAGAAGGTATTGGTAAGTGATTTTGGCAAGGAAATAACTGCAGGCACTGAAAGACAAATTTTTAGGAGTTTCGATATAAGCAACAAGAAGGTAAAAGCAAGCAAAGTAAAAGGCACCGAGGAGTAAAAAGTGGCCCAGTCCTTTTGAGCAAAGGATAGGCCTAGCAACTGAACTTATAAAGTCTAAAGCGTTCTTGAGGACACATGGGAGAGATAGTCACGTTCTTTCGCCATATTCCGTATCGATAGTATGTGATGTGTTGATAAGTGCCGAGTGGGTGGATCTATGCTAGTACACCTTCTAGACTAAGATAAGTGCACTCTTATGATTAAAAACCTTGCAAGCATCCGCAAATACAAGGTAGTAACTAAGGAAAAAGCCTAACCATAGCAATACGATCGATGATCTGTTGTTCCCTTGTGCAAAAGCGTGCAAACTGGGGTTCAGGTTTCTGTAACTCCGGCAACCCACCGTAAGCATTCTTTATGCACAATGCATTACCCTAGGTCCTTAATAAGGCGAAGTGTTGAGTGTTCGACTCCCACAACACCACTAGGAAAATAACATCACAACTTAAATATCAAACAACACATATTACTTTAACATCATATGACTACTAGCAACTAGACTTCTCCCATGTCCTCAAGAACTAAAGTAACTACTCACAAGACATAAAATAGATCATGATCATTGGGGATAAATAAATGATAAAAAACATGGACACAATAGTATTTCTCCAAAAAAACTCAATAGCATTCACCACAAAGTAGTAATCAACACCGGTAGAGTAGAGAGGATAGATAGTACGGATTACAACACAAGTTTCAATTGCGAGATGAGATAGGATGGTGGTGGAGATGGTGCTGATGTTGGGGATGATGTTGATGATAATGTCGATGATGCCCGTGACGATGGTCATGACGATGGTGATGATCTACCCTTCCGGGAGGTGTTCTCCCCAGTGGAATCTGCCCGCCGGAGATGTCTTTTCTTCTCTGTAGGTTTCCGCCACGGAGCGGCGGCGGAACTCGCGAAACTCCTCTCTTTTTAGGGTTTTGGGATGATGAGCGATAAATAGGACAGAGGGGGGAGCCTGGGTTGGCCCCAGGGGTCCAGGCGGCCACCCGGCGCGACCAGGGTTCTTCTGGAAAAGGGCCTCCATCGATTTTTAGGTAATTTGGAGTCTTCTATTTCAGCAACTCAACGTCCACTTTATACCGCTGAATCCTGCGTCTGCTCCTTCGGCATCGGAAAGTCGCAAACTGTGTAAGAAAAGCCAAAACAACATAAGAATAGCATCATAACATGAAATATATCAATGAATAGGGGTGAATTACGATATAAAATAGTGATGCATTTTGGACGTATCAACTCCCCGAAGCTTAGACCTCGCTTGTCGCCAAGAGAATAATGAGGTCGGTAAACCTGTCCACAAGTTTAGAGAGTAAAGTGTCGATAAATATAATACGGACATGAAGCATCATGATTTCTTCACCAAACTCAAGCATCCTCAACAACAACCTCAACTCATAAGGTCCTTATGAGAAAGTAATAAAATTATAATCAAAAGTAGGGCTGAGAAAACTCATCAAATTATGGCAAACATATCCTTGGTCAAAGGACAACTAATAACTTTTACTTTTTCACTTTCCCTTTATAATGAATCAATTTGAAGATTTTGAAAGAACATGTTATTAGTCATGAAGTGCAAATGCTAACACAAAGGAAGATGCTTGCTTGGCATAAGCTTTCGAAAACAACTTACTTATCAAAAGATAATATCAACAAGGATGTGGCATGGCAAAACTTAATGCAACATTATATGGATGAATCCTCATCAACATCTAGTGTCTGTTCTCTTTGGGAAAGGAAGGATGTAGGAAAACTAACTCAACATAAAAGTAAAAGATAGGCCTTGTTATAGGTAAGCAGGGAAAACTCATGTGCTATCCTTAAATCAAACAGAATGAAAACAAAATTTGGGAAGTGCTTAGTTTTTCAACAAATGCTAATAGATAGCTCAATTACTTCTCAAGCTGGACAAGTTTCGAGGAACGGCTCCCAAGTGGGGACGACCACATCCCCTTAATCTCCTTTGTTTATCGCTGCCAAAGTTTCTGATTTCTCATAGACCAAGAGAGAAGGAGGGTTTGTTTGTTGTATTATCTTACGGGCTGGGTGAATCATGCCAGTTCCTCCTCGTATTATGGGTTTGCAGATTAGACATGCAATCCTAGGGTAAAACTTCTCCAACTTAAGAAGATCATGAATTACCTACTACTTCCCCATGAGCTAAACAAGAGGCACAAAATAGAAGATTTTGAACATTTAAGGATAACACATAAATTCTATACATTTAGAAGTAGTAGTGGAATACCATGAATAGGAAGGTATGTTGGACTCATATGGAAGATATTGGTTTCATGGTATGGATGCAGAAGCAGAAATCTTCTTGGCAAAGAGTTTGGCTAGAAAAGGCTTTGAGAGAACACATAACTGATTCTAACTTACATGCAAAACATATAAAGCATAAACATTAAGGTAAGCATAACACATCATGTAGTCTTCCTTGTCAACATAACACTTCAAGCATAATAGCATAAAGGTTTTTGGCTATGTCGCTACTTGAGAAAACATGCATGTTGTCATGAACAAAGTTATGTTTGCCAAAATTTAAATAAAGTTTTCAAAGCCATACCTGATATAAGGTCAATACTCCACATAAGAATCATCATATAAGGTCGATTGCTTGAAGAGAATACCGAGTGCAGCGAAGGAACCAATAAACTTCTCATTAATATTCCATCATAGGTGACTCCACACTCACGGATACAAATTCTCCACAGAGGAGTGATAGACCTCAATGTAAACACCTATTTTATAAGATAACTTCCCTAGACATGGTACGACTCTACTTGAATCTAAAAGACTATGATAAAGATAAAGATACCGGGCAATCCCCCAAGCTTGGAACAAGCCAAGGGGATGCCATTATCTGAGGAGATTTACTCCTCAGTCCTGTTGTTGTTGATCATGTAGTCCTTGACAAATCGCTTCCATGGAAGAGGTTCTCCCGTCTCAAAATAGGCTTCATTCTCCAAGATCCTTCTTTCAGCACCTAAACCCATGTGCATAAACTTTAGTTCATACTCACAGTTCTGGTTATGAAGATCATAGATCTTCCCTTGGAGCTCATCAATTCTTTATTCTGCTGCGGTGATGCTGGACCACATCCCCCTCATCTCCTTCTTGTAGAATGTCTTCAACTTGTTGATGAGGTCGAAGTTGGCTTCAACACCGCGCTCGATCATCTTGTTGTACTTGAAGACTTCTTTCTCCACTTCTTCCAGCCTGGCCTCGATGCTCCCCTCCTTGGCATGTTACTTTAGATATTCTTGGTGGAGAATACCATCCTCCGAACGGTTTGAGGGTGATTCTTCACCTCAGCGAGGTAAGGGTTGATGACGTTGACGACGAACTTCTCCTTGGGGGAACTTGGGGAAGCCATGGCACCTAGTTCTAGATGAAAGTTTTCCTAGCAGAAACAACTTGAAAAGGAAACACACGAAATCGCGAGATACGGTGCCGGGACGATCCGGGCAAATATGTAGACAAAATTTCTGCAATAGAAGGAAAGTAACAAGCCAAAGCGGGGTCGGAGATGGACTCCGGGGTGCCCAGGCGGCCTCCCGACGCGGAGGGAGGTAAGCCGTGCGAGGGGGGCACCTGGGCCCCCTTGAGCTCCTCTCCGGCTCTGAATTTTCTATATTTTGCAGAAACTTGTAATATGTAACTTTTTATGGCGGTTCGCGATGTTTCCTTACAGTAATACATACCTTTTCTTATCCTGCTTCTGCTGGTGTCTGAAACGGGGCTGCAACATATTCTTCATGAGTTGTTGTGTATATTAAATTGACATCATGCCACTTCTTTACTTTTTCCTTAAACATTTTAGCACTCTCGTAAGCTTCACTTCTCCATTCATCTAAAGAAGTCAAGTTCATGAGACGCTTTTCACCGGCTAACTTCGGGTCAGCATTAAGCTCTCTAACAACTCAGAAAGCTTTGTGTTTTAACTCTAATGGCAAGTGGCAAGCCTTTCCATAAACCATCTTATAGGGATACATGCCCATGGGGTTTTTGTAAGCAGTTCTATATGCCCACAAATCATCTCCTAACTTCTTTGACCAGTCCTTTCTAGAACTATTAATTGTCTTTTGCAAAATCAACTAGATCTCTCTATTGGTGAGGTCAACTTTCCCACTAGCACTAGTAGAAAAATGCTCATTTGTCCCGGTTCCGGAACCGGGACTAAAGGGTCGTTACTAATGCCAAAACCTTTAGTCCCGGTTGGGCCACGAACCGGGACAGACGGGCCTCCACGTGGCCGCTGTAGCTTGCTCAGACGGGAGGCCTTTTGTCCCGGTTGGTGCCACCAACCGGGACGGGTAGTTTTTTTTTGAAATGGTGGGGGGTTTAGGGGGTTTTGCAGGGGTTAATTTAGGGGTTTCTTATATTGTTTTAGCTAGCTAATAAAAAGAGTTGTGTACTCTCTTATCACCATCTAGGAGAGAAAGGATTCATCTCATATATATCATCATGATCATAATTAATATCCAACACACAAAGGTCCTTTGCTAGTTTAACTTCGCTAATATCAAACACAAAGTTCCATTTCCATAATATTATACCTCGACTCCTCATATATATCACCTATGAGACTGCTCATCCTCACAAGGGTAAAGATAAAAAAACCAAAAGACACCTTCATTTCCATAATGTAATATGGAGAAGACCTTGTCCCAATCTTTTATATTCTTCCGAATCACTATCCGTTTCCAATTTTTTATTCTTAAGGAGCCACCATCACGTTCACTTTCAGTGGAGTAGTTCATGGCGGAGAAGTTGATAGGTTTAGTTGGGTTGCCTCCCCTGTCAACCGCGCCAATAAACGATTCTTGATAACCCACAAGTCTAGGGGATCAGTTGTAGCTTTTCGATAAATAAGGATGTCGATCCCACGAGGAGCAGAAGGTGTTGATAAGTGACACTGGATAAGGAAAGGCTGCACACACTCAAATGTAAATACTTAGGGGTTTTTGGTTTAAGCCACAGAAAGATAAAAGACAGGCAAAGTAAACAGGGTAACTGAGGAGTAGCAAGTGGCCCAATCCTTTCAAAAGGATAAGCCTAGGAACTGAACTTATAAAAGATAAAGCATTCTCGAGAACACGCGGGAGAGATAGCCAAGTCACTTTCACCATATTCCGCCAAGTAATATGTATTGTCTTCATAAGTGTTGGTGGGTGGATCAATGATAGTACACCTTCTAGACTAAGATAAGTGTACTCTTATGATTACACACCTTGCAAGCATCCGCACATACAAGGTGGTAATTAAGGCATAAGCCTAACCACAACATTACGATCAATGATCCATAACTCCCTTGTACAAAAGTGTGCGAACTGGGGTTCAGGTTTCTGTCACTCCGGCAACCCACCATAAGCATCCTTTGTGCACAATGTATTCCTCTAGGCCCATGAAAGGTGAAGTGTTAAGTGTTCGACTCACATAACACCACTAGAGAAATGACAACACAACTTAAGTATCGAACAACACATAATACTTCAACATCATATGACTACTAACAACTAAACTTCTCCCATGTTCTCAAGAACCAAAGTAACTACTCACAAGACATAAAAGAGATCATGATCAGAGGTGATAGGTGGGTTGCAAACAATCTGGACACAATGATATTTCCCCAACAAAACTCAATAGCATTCACCACAAAGTAGTAATCAACACCAACAGAGTAGAGAGGATAGATAGTACGGATTACAACACAAGCTGCAATTGTGATATGAGATGGGATGGTGGTGGAGATGGTGCTGATATTGGGGATGATGTTGATGATGATCTCGATGATGCCCGTGACGATGATGATGATGATGGCGACGGTCTCCCCTTCCGGGAGGTGATATCCCCGGCGGAATCTGACCACCAGAGATGGCTTTTCTTCTCTGTAGGTTTCCGCCCCGTGGCGGCGGCGAAACACAGAAACTCTTCTTCTTTTAGGGTTTTCACCCCAGGGGGGGTCTTATAGGCGAGTGGGGGCACCAAGGGGGGCCACCAGGCATCCAGGAAGGTGCCTGGCGCGGCCAGGAGGGGGGCCGTGCCAGGCACCCTTCTGGCTGCCTGGTGGGTCCCCTCACCTCCATCTTCGGTGATCCCCAGTCAATTCCCATAAAACTATTCCCCGTAAATTTTCATCGCATTTGGACTTGATCTGATTCAGTAACCTGGTGTCCACTTTTCACTTGTGAATTCTGGTTCTGCTGCTTCGGCACCAGAAAGTTGTAAAATGTGTAAAACAAGCCAAAACAACATAAGAACAATACTTTAAAGTGGAATATATCAATGAATAGGATGAAATTACAATATAAAATAGTGATGATTTTTGGACGTATCAACAAGTTTAGACCTCGCTTGTCCCCAAGCGATTGCTGAGCTCGGTAAACCTATCCACAAGTTTAGAGAGTGAAGCGTCGATAAAAGAATACTGACAAGAAGCATCAAGATTTCTCACCAAACCGAAGCATCCTCAACAGCAACCTCAACTCATACGGTCCTTATGAGAAATTAGTAACAATTATAACAAAGTAGGACCTAGAAAACTCATCAAATCATGGAAAACATAGCCTTGGTCAAGGAACAACTGATAACTTTTACTTTTGCTCTTTCACTTATAATGGAACCAGTTGAAACTTTGGAAAGAACATGTTATCAGTCAAGAAGTGCACATGTTAACACAAAGGAAGATTTTTACTCAGCAAGCTTTTGCAAACAACTCACTTATCAAAAGATAATGTCAACAAAGTTGTAACATGCTAACTTTCAATGAAGCTTTGTATGCAAGAATCTTTATTAACATCAATTGTATGTTGTCTCTCAAGAGGGAACGAAGTAGGAAGGACTGACTCAGCACAAAATAAATGATAAACCCCGTGCAAAAGGGCAAGCAGGGAAAACTCATGTGCCATCTCTAGATCAAAAAGAATAAAAACAGACTTTTGGGAGGTGCATGATCCGTCAACGACTGCTGATAGATAACTCACTCACTTAATGATTTGGACAAGTTTCGAGGAATGGCTCCCATGCGGGGACGATCACATCCCCTTAAATTCCTTTGTTTATCACTCATAAATGGCCGAATGAACTTGTGTGTTAGTATTTATCTTTTACGAGCTGGGCACTCATGCCAGTCCCTTCTCGTATTAGGGGTTTGCAGATTAGACATGCAATCCCAAGATAAAACTTGTCCAAATTAAGAAGATCATGGGTTACCCACCACTTCCTCATGAGCTGAATCAGTGGCACAAAACAGAAGATTTTGAACATCTAGAGATATCACACAAATTATATACTTTAGGAGTGGTAGTGGAATACCACAAATAGGAAGGTATGGTGGACTCAAGTGGAAGATCTTGGTTTCAGGGTATGGAAGTACAAGAAGAATTCCGCTTAGTACAGAGTTTTGGCTAGCAAGGCTTTGAGAGACCAGACAATTGATGACAACTTAGATGCAAGCAATAAAAAGCATAAACATTAAAACTAGCATGAAACATCAAGTTGTCTTCCTTGTCAACATAACACTTCAAGCATAATAACACAAAGGTTTTGGCTATGTTGCTACTTTGACAAAAACATGCTTGTTGTTATGACCAAAGCTATACTTGCCAAGATTTAAATAAAGTTTTCGAAGCCATACCTGATATAAGGTCAATACTCCCCATAAGAATCAGCTCATAATGTCGATTGTGTGAAGAGAATACCGAGTGCAGCGAATAAACCAATAGACTTCTCATTAATATTCCTTCATAGAGGACCCCACACTCACGGATATAAAGCTCTCCACAAAAGGAGTGATAGAACTCAAAGCAACACCTATTTCATAAAGTAACTTCCCTAGACATGATACGACTCTACTTGACTCCTAAAGACAAAGATAAAGATAAAGATACCCGGCACTCCCCCAAGCTTGGAACAAGCTAAGGGGATGCCATTACCCAAGGATTTTTACTCCTCATTCTTGTTCTTCTCAGTCAGGTACTCCTTGGGTAAGCGCTTCCATGGCAGTTGTTCTCCAGTCTCGAAGGACAATCCCGTCTCCAAGATCCTGCACTCAGCACCTAAACTCATGTGCAGAAACTTTAGTTCATACTCACAGTTCTGGTTGTGCAGATCATAGATCTGTGCTTGGAGCCCATAAACTTTTTCTTCTAGTGCGGCCAAACTTGACCACATCTCCTTCATCTCCTTCTTGTGGGAAGCCTCGATCTCGTTCATGATGTCGAAGTTAGCTTCAACACCACGCTCCACCATCTTCTTGAACTTGAAGACCTCATGTTCCATCTCCTTCAGCCGCTCCTCGGTGCTCCCTTCCTTTACTGGTCCCTTCAGATCTTCCTTATGGAGAACACCGTCCTCCACACGAAGGACCTGGGGGGGCTTCCTCACCTCAGCGAGGCAAGGGTTGATGACATTGACGACGAACTTGTCCTTGGAGGAACTTGGGGAAGCCATGGCACCTAGGTCTAGCTGAAAGTTTTCCTGGCAGAAATAGCTCGAAAAGAAAACACACGAAATTGAGAGATACGGTGTCGAGACGATCCGGGCAAATATATAGCAAAAATTTCTGCAACAGAAGGAAGGTTTCAAGCCTAGGTGGAGTCGGAGTCCGAGTCCAGGGCACCCAGGAGGGTGCCTGGAGCGGCCAGGAGGGGGCGCGCGCTAGGAGGCCTCCTGGGCCCCCTGGAGTTCCTCTCCGGCTCCACTCGGGCTTGGAATTTTCCTAATTTTGAAAACACTTTGAAAAGTAAACTTTTATTGACGTTCGCGATGTTTCCTTACCATAATACATGCCTTTTCTTATTCTTCTCCTGCCGGAGTCTGAAACTGGGCTGCAACATGCTCTTCGTGAGTCTTTGTATATATCATGTTCACATCCACATTGATTGGATCACCTGCCATGTAATGTTTGAGTCTTTGTCCATTCACAAATTGAGGTTTGGTGCCTTCGAAATTATTGATCTTGATTGCACCAGACCAATATACTTCTTCGATAAGAAAAGGTCCTTCCCATCTGGAAAGTAGTTTACCTGGAGAAAACGTGAAACGAGATCTGAACAACAAAACTTTATCACCAACATTAAATTCATGTTTCAGAATTATTTTATCGTGCCACTTCTTTACCTTTTCCTTGAACATTTTAGCGCTCTCGTAAGCTTCACTCCTCCACTCATCTAGAGAAGTCAAGTTCATGAGACGCTTTGCACCGGCTAACTTTGGGTCAACATTTAGCTCTCTGACAGCCCAGAAAGCCTTGTGCTCTAACTCTAATGATAAATGGCAAGCCTTGCCATAGACCATTTTATACGGAGACATGCCCATGGGGTTTTTGTAAGCAGTTCTATACGCCCACAAAGCATCTCCTAACTTCTTTGACCAGTCCTTTCTAGAACTGTTTACTGTCTTTTGTAAGATCAACTTGATCTCCCTATCGGTGAGCTCAACTTGCCCACTAGTTTGAGGGTGGTATGGTGATGCAATCCTATGATTGACATCGTACTTGGCTAGAGCTTTCCTAAAAGCTCCATGCGTGAAGTGTGACGCTCCATCTGTCATGAGGTACCTTGGTACTCCAAACCTAGGAAAAATTACATCCTTGAGCATTTTCAAAGATGTCTTGTGATCAGCAATCTCAGTGGGGATTGCTTCAACCCACTTGGTTACATAATCAACATCAACTAAGATGTGTGTGTACTTGTGTGAAGGAGGAAAAGGACCCATAAAATCAAAACCCCAGCAATCAAAAGGTTCGATCACTAGTGAGTAATTCATAGGCATCTCATTTCTCCTACTAATGTTACCAACTCTCTGACACTTATCACAAGATAGAACGTACCTTTGGGCGTCCTTAAAAAGAGTAGGCCAATAAAAACCTGATTGTAAAACTTTATGTGCAGTCCTTTCACCGGCATGATGTCCTCCATAGGGACTATCGTGACATTGTCGAAGAATGTCCTGCTGCTCGTGCTCCGGTATACACCTTCTCACGATCCCATCTGGACCTTCCTTGAAAAGATGTGGATCATCCCAAAAGTAGTGCCTCAAATCCATGAAGAATTTCTTCCTCTGCTGAAATATAAAACCTGGAGGCAAAAACTTTTCAACGATAAAATTAGCATAATCTGCAAACCAAGGGACGGAATGAGATTGTACTTTTACAACAGCAAGCTATTCATTTGGGAAACTATCGTTGACTGGAATAGGATCGTGCGGAATATCTTCCATCCTTGAAAGATTATCTGCCACCGGATTGTCTTCTCCTTTTATATCGACAATCTGTAAATCAAATTCTTGAAGGAGTACCCATCTAATGAGTCTTGGTTTGGCGTCCTTTTTCTGCACAAGATACTTAATGGCAGCATGGTCACTATGAATAATAACTTTAGAATCAACAATATACGGTCTAAATTTATCACAAGCAAACACCACTGCCAAGAATTCCTTCTCGGTAGTAGCATAATTCTTTTGAGCACTATCAAGTGTCTTGCTGGCATAGTGGATGACATTCAACTTCTTGTCAACCCTTTGTCCTAAAACAGCTCCAACAGCAAAATCACTAGCATCACACATAATTTCAAAGGGCAAATTCCAGTCAGGTGGTTGTACTATAGGAGCGGTTATCAAGGCTTTCTTAAGAAATTCAAAAGCTTACTTACAATCTTCATCAAATACAAAAGGAGAATCCTTCTGGAGAAGATTGGAAAGGGGTCTCGAGGTCTTAGCAAAGTCCTTGATAAATCTTTTATAGAAACCAGCATGACCTAGAAAACTACGAATAACTTTGATGTCCCTTGGATAGGGCATCCTTTCAATAGCTTCAATTTTTGCCTTGTCCACTTCAATTCCCCTTTTCGAAATCTTGTGTCCAAGAACTATCCCGTCGTTAACCATGAAATGGCACTTCTCCCAATTGAGCACCAAATTAGTTTCTTCACATCTCTGCAAAACTTTATTAAGATTGTGGAGACAGTGGTCAAAGGAGTTTCCATAGACGGAAAAGTCGTCCATGAAAACTTCTACAATGTCCTCACAGAAACCATGAAATATTGCAGACATACACCTCTGAAAAGTAGCAGCTGCATTACACAAACCAAGAGGCATACGCCTATAAGCATAAGTACCGTAAGGACACGTAAAGGTGGTCTTCTCTTGATCCGTGGTGTTAACGTGAATCTGGGAGAAGCCAGAATACCCATCAAGATAGCAGAAGTGGGTGTTTTTAGACAGCCGCTCGAGCATCTGATCAATAAATGGTAGAGGATAGTGGTCCTTCCTGGTGTCCTTGTTCAACTTCCTGAAATCAATACACATTCTATATCCAATAATAGTCCTCTGAGGTATTATTTCATTTTTATCATTAGGAACAACAGTTATACCTCCTTTCTTGGGAACACAATGAACGGGACTTACCCACTTACTATCAGCTATAGGATAGATGATACCTGTGGCTAGAAGTTTGAGAACCTCCGTCCTAACCACGTCCTTCATCTGTGGGTTCAACCGTCGTTGATGATCAACAACTGGTTTAGCATCGGGCTCGAGATTCATAGTATGTTGGCAAATGGATGGACTAATACCCTTGAGATCATCAAGAGTATAGCCAATAGCACCTCGGTGTCTGCGGAGTGTCTCCAATAATCGCTCTTCTTCATACCCTGAAAGGTTAGACTTGATAATAACAAGATATACTTTCTTTTCATATAAATAAGCATACTTGAGCGTATCGGGTAGTGGTTTTAGATCAAACACCGGGTCTTCTTTTGGTTTCGAGAGGATTCCTAAAGGTTCAACCGGGAGGTTGTGCTTCAGGATAGGAGTTTGTCTTAAAAATATGTCTTCTAGTTCATCCCTCTCCTGCATATGTATGTCATTCTCGTGGTCTTCCATAAATTGCTGCAACGTATCATTAGGAGGAATAGCAATCGAAGCAATTTCTTCAATAATTTTGTCATTACTTGACAAGTCAGAACCACGAGGCTGCTTAGAAAACTTAGAAAAATTAAATTCATACGGCTCACCGTTGAATTCAAAAGAAACTTTACCTTTCTTGCAATCTATTATAGCTCCACAAGTGCTGATGAAGGGCCTACCAAAGATAATAAGGCAAAAACTATCTTGCACTGAACCAAGTACAAGAAAGTCAGTAGGATATTTTACCTTCCCGCAGAGTTCTTCAACATCTCTCAAAATCCCAACTGGAGAGATTGTTTGTTTATTTGCAAGATGAATCGTGACATCAATGTCCTCGATCTCACACGGCTGAATCTCATGCATGATCTCTTGATAAAGTGTGAAGGGAATAGCGCTGACGCTAGATCCCAAATCACATAGCCCATAGTAATTATGATCTCCTATTTTGACAGATACAACTGGTGTACCTGAAATTGGGCATTTGTTCTTGGCTGTGACAATGTTAGTGGAAACAACACAAAAAATAATAGTGGATTCTTCAATATCACTGGTTACCAGATCCTTGACCATTGCAACTTGAGGCTTGACCTTGATGATGTCCTCAGGTTCGTCAGTGGTCCTTCCGTTTTTGTTTAGAATACCTGTAACAAAAGAGTGCTCCTTTATCCCTGTGGGATAAGGAGGCTGTTCAAACACAACTGCAGGTAAAACAGGATCTGTAACATTAGTCTCAATAGGTGACTCCTTGAAAGGTTTATGATGTTGACTCTCCTTCTTCTTAGAAGAATCAATATGATAAGCAAAGTCCTTGAAAAAGTCAACCATTAGCTGGGAATCAAGACCAATTTTAGAGCGAAAGGTATTAAAGTAATTAGTCTTCACATAACTCTCAATGTAATCATGTTCATAATTTATAGCGGGTTCAATACCTTTATCAATTTCCCAGTCTTCAGTGTTCTTCTGGATCCTTTCTATAAGATCCCATTTTTCTTCCATACTTCTGGTCTGGAATACCCCACTAGAGGAGGAATCCAACATCTCCCTGTCCTAACGAGAAAGCCTGGCATAAAAATTTGTAAGTATAATTTCATTGGGGGGCTCATGGTTTGGGCATTTGAGCATCAGGGACTTCAGTATCCCCCAAGCTTGAGCGATACTCTCTCCGTGGCGAGACCAAAAGTTGTAGATGTAATTCTTGTCTTGGTGAATTTGACGAAGAGGATAAAACTTTACATAAAAGAGAGACATAAGCTCTGGCCATTCAAGCAGATCAGAGTTATCGAGTAGCTTATACCAATCTGAAGCTTTATCTTTGAGTGATCTGGAGAATAGTTTCTTCATGACGAACTCCATTGTTACACCTGCAAGCTTAAATAAAGAACATAATTGTGATAAATATAGCAGGTGTTCTCCCGGATGTCCTTCTCCTGTATAACGATTAGACAAGACATGATCAATAATACCAGGTGGTATTTTATAGGGCACAATTTCCGTAGGGGTAGGAGTGACCACCACAGTCGTGGGGCGACTCCTTACCAGCAACGAACCAACAGCCAAAGAGTCCATAAGGACTGAAAATAATGACAAAAAAATAAAGGTTTCCTTACCGGCTTCACTTACCAATAGCGCTACACTCCTCGGCAACGGCGCCAGAAAAGCTCGTTGATGGCGCTGAAGTTGATAGGTTCAGCCCTTGTCAACCGCGCCAATAAACGATTCTTGATAACCCACAAGTCTAGGGGATCAATTGTAGCTTTTTGATAAATAAGGATGTCGAGCCCACGAGGAGCAGAAGGTGTTGATAAGTGACACTTGATAAGGAAAGGCTGCACACACTCAAAGGTAAATATTTAGGGGTTTTTGGTTTAAGCGACAGAAAGATAAAAGACAGGCAAAGTTAACAGGGTAACTGAGGAGTAGCAAGTGTCCCAATCCTTTCACAAGGATAAGCCTAGGAACTCAACTTAATAAGTTCTCGAGAACACGCGGGAGAGATAGCCAAGTCACTTTCACCATACTCCGCCAAGTAATATGTATTGTGTTGATAAGTGTTGGTGGGTGGATCAATGCTAGTACACTTTCTAGACTAAGATAAGTGTACTCTTATGATTACACACCTTGCAAGAATCCGCAAATACAAGGTATTAATTAAGGCATAAGCCTAACCACATCATTACGCTCAAGGATCCATAACTCCCTTGTACAAAAGTGTGCGAACTGGGGTTCAGGTTTCAGTCACTCCGGCAACCCACCATAAGCATCCTTTGTGCACAATGTATTCCTCTAGGCCCATGAAAGGTGAAGTGTTAAGTGTTCGACTCACATAACACCACTAGAGAAATAAAAATACAACTTAAGTATCAAACAACACATAATACTTCAACATCATATGACTACTAACAACTAGACTTCTCCCATGTTCTCAAGAACTAAAGTAACTACTCACAAGACATAAAAGAGATCATGATCAGAGGTGATAGATGGGTGGAAAACAATCTGGACACAATGATATTTCTCCAACAAAACTCAATATAATTCACCACAAAGTAGTAATCAACACCAACAGAGTAGAGAGGATAGATAGTACGGATTACAACACAAGTTGCAATTGTGAGATGAGATGGGATGGTGGTGGAGATGGTGCTGATGTTGATGATGATGTTGATGATGATATCGATGATGCCCGTGATGACGATGATGATGATGGCGACGATCTCCCCTTCTGGGAGGTGATCTCCCCGACGGAATCTGCCCACCGGAGATGGCTTTTCTTCTCTGTAGGTTTCCGCCTCGTGGCGGCGGTGAAACACGGAAACTCTTCTTCTTTTAGGGTTTTCACCCCAGGGGGGTCTTATAGGCGAGAGGGGGCACCGAGGGGGGTCACCAGGCATCCAGGAGGGTGCCTGGCGTGGCCAGGAGGTGGGCCGCGCCAGGCACCCTTCTGGCTGCCTGGTGGGTCCCCTCACCTCCAGCTTCGGTGATCCCCAGTCAATTACCATAAAACTATTCCTCGTAAATTTTCATCGCATTTGGACTTGATCTGATTAAGCAACCTGGTGTCCACTTTTCACCGTTGAATTCTGGTTCTGCTGCTTCGGCACCGGAAAGTTGTAAACTGTGTAAAACAAGCCAAAATAACATAAGAACAATACTTTAAAGTGGAATATATCAATGAATAGGATAAAATTACAATATAAAATAGTGATGCTTTTTGGACATATGCGTAGTCAGTCTTGAAGAGTTCTTCCCATGGCCGCCGGCATCCACAACTGTAAGCCACAACTGTAAGCTCGCCTCTAGAAGGCATCCATCTAGGCACATATTTTTTCGGGATTTTCTGTTGAAAACATATGAGTAAAATACTTAGTAATGCGGTATAGTTAATCTTAGGTCAAAAGATTTCTGAAAATGATGAAGTAGTGATAGAATAGTAAAAAATCTCACCAAGATATAGTTTGATACATATACCGGCAACAACTCGAGAACAAATGGAACATATGGAGTATAAGATTTTCTTGCAAAGCCAGTTACATCTTCAAGAAAGAAGATGTACTCATCTTGTTCATCCATGGTTAGCTCCTCAACACCACCATTATAGAAAGCATTATCAAATATCTTGCATACATCCATCGGAGCATAGAGATAAATTGGCAATTATAACAAAGTTGTGAACTTGGGAAGCAAAGAAATAAGGAAAGGAAACAAGTAAAATTTGGTTAAGAAACTCATGTTAAGATAGAACCAGCTTCTTGTCGTCCACTAGCATCCAAATATCCTTATTTTTAAATACATCTCGGTGAGGTCCAAGATCAAAGGTTATTTGCATACCCTCCTGTAATGCATATGCCTTGCACAATGCATGCCAATTTGGACAAGCAAAATAAGTGCACCAACACTTATTAGTGACATCAATCCTCAAAGTTATACCATGTTTGGTCGTCTTTCGTTTGAATTCCTTTGTTTCATTCGTTTGCCACAAATTGAATTTAACAAAGTCACATACTTGGCGTCTTGCATAGCATGGGATGCGCTAGTTGATTATAAAAAAATTACACGTCAAAAAAAAAATTTAAGTGCGAAGCATGCTTAAATAAGAAGGATGATGTCGACGCAGAAGTTGTATATATATACCGTTATTTTTATGAATCACGCCTAAGCGTGAGGGAGAAATATCTTACTTCATCCCCATCCAACTTTGGATACCTGATGTTGCACCGACCCGAGTTATCGTTACAAAAGGGGCACTGGACGAGTTTTTCATCGTCAGCCATTTTCTGTGTTCATATAGAATTCAAAATATTAGTTCGGTGTCGTCGTCGGCGTCGTCTTGAGTCAAATGGAGAGATGGGAACGACGACTGGAAGGCGGGGGATTATATACCAAGAGAATAGGTCCCGGTTGGTTGAAAGTTAATACACAAAAAAATTATGAACTCGAATAAAAATGCAGCAATAATATTTTAAAACAAGGTTGCATAGTGCCTCATGAGTAATACAACGGTAAACAACATCACTAATACAGTAAACACCGTCGGGTGCGGTGGAAGGTGGCCACCCAAAGAGAAGGAACCACCACGAACTCGTAGCTCGGATGAGATCCCTGAAGAACCTTCCAGGTCCTCCATGACCCGGCGTTCAACGCCACTAAGTAGCAACGGACGTGCTTGTCCTCCTCCTTGATACGTCGGCGTACAATCCACTCGGGGGCCGGCTGTCTCCGCACCAACTGTGGCCCACGCGACCGCCACCAAAGAAGATCCGGGTCGACGACAGGACCCGAATTTCCTCACTAAGCGGCGCGCCTCGGAGATCACCTCCAGTGCCAGCTCTGGGGAGCCCAGTCCCGAACATCGCCCATCCCATCAAACGGGTGCTCCCCGACGCGGCGAAGACGGGGATGCGGGCCAGGCGTCGTTGCCGAGAACTTATTTAATATATGCAAAATTTTATTAACATGAATGAGTGAAAAATTTATACTAGCTAACTAAAAAATTAACAAAATAAGACAAAAATACTTAGCGAATACGTCAAGGCTATCTATCTATCCATATACTAGCTAAATATCTATATCTATTATACAAAGTATTATACACATCTATCTATCTATTAAATAATTTTTTTCTTACAAAGTATTTTTGTCTTACAAATTATATATCTATCTATCTATCTATATCTATTATACACATATTCTACTCTATCAATTATATATATATATATATATATTTATTATTAGCTATATATATCTATATTTAATTATATATATATATATATATATCTATTTATCTATCGATTTTACACAGATCCTACTTCTCTATCTATCTACCTATATGTATCATCTATTTATTAATCTATACTAATTATATATATTTATCTAATTAATCTATACTAGCTAGCGGGCGGCAGCAAAGATCTCGACTCACCAGTGGGCGAGAGGCGCCGACGACGTAGATCGAGGAGCGGGGCGCGGCTGGCGTCGTGGAGGAATATGGGGGCAGCGGTGTCGGTGGAGGAGAAAGGGGTCGGCCAGGCGGGCCGGGCGACGGTGGCGTCGGTGGAGGAAACGGGGCGGCGGAGGAAAGGTGCGGCGGCGTCGGTGGAGGAATGGAGCGGCGAAGTCGTCGGCGACGGCGGGGGCGAAATCCTGCAGCCTGACGACGTCGGGGTCGTCGTCGGCGTCGTCTTGAGCTGCTAGCCTGCAAATGGCGAGATTGGAACGACGGGCTCGAAGGCGGGAGATTATATACCCAGAGCATTGGTCCTGGTTGGTGGCATAAACCGGTACTAAATGTGTGCATTGGTACCGGTTGATGCCAAGAACCGGGACCAATGTTCCTTTTTCAGCAGCCGAAAGGGCGGGAAATAGAGACCATTAGTAACAATGTCAGCTTTTAGTACCGGTTGGTTGCACCAACCGGTACGACCCATGCTATTTTTCATTTGCGATTTTTCATGCATTTAATGCTTTATTTTCAGATAAATGACCTTGAAATTAGAAAGCACTACAACAAAACTCACAAAAGGTTGAAACTTGGCATGGTATCATCATTTGACCCATATAACATGTGTGCAAAAGTTGAGAGGATTACGACAAAAACTGAATGCACTTCGTGTACAAACTGGACCATCTCTTTCAAAGTACAAGGGTTTTAGACGAAAACTCATCTGTTACAAAGAAATTTCATTTTTCTAAACTTATTTCAACTCAAGACTTTTTTTTCATTCAATATACACCATTCAAAACCACATACTGAAATTTCAACCCTTTCTGACTTCATTTGCTATTTTTTATGCATTTAATGATTTATTTTGAGATAAATGACCTTGAAATTAGAAAGCACTACAACTGAACTCAGAAAAGTTTGAAACTTGGCATGGTATCATCATTTGACCCACATAACATGTGTGCAAAAGTTGAGAGGATTACGGCAAAATCTGGATGCACTTCGTGTACAAACTGGACCATCTCTTTCAAAGTACAAGGGTTTTAGACGAAAACTCATCTCTTACAAAGACATTTCATTTTTCTAAACTTATTTCAACTCAAGACTTTTTTTTATTCAATATGCACCATTCAAATCCACATACTAAAATTTCAACCCTTTCTGACTTCATTTGCAATTTTTCATGCATTTAATGATATATTTTGAGCTAAATGACCTTGAAATTAGAAAGCACTACAACTGAACTCAGAAAAGATTGAAACTCCGCATGGTATCATCATTTGGCCCACATAACATGTGTGCAAAAGTTGAGAGGATTAAGGCAAAAACTGGATGCACCTCGTGTACAAACTGGACCATCTCTTAAAAGTACAAGGGTTTTAGACGAAAACTCATCGGTTACAAAGACATTTCATTTTTCTAAACTTATTTCAACTCAAGACTTTTTTTGCATTCAATATGCACCATTCAAAGCCACATACTAAAATTTCAACCCTTTCAGAGTTCATTTGCTATTTTTCATGCATTTAATGATTTATTTTGACCTAAATGACCTTGAAATTAGAAAGCACTACAACTGAACTCAGAAAAGGTTGAAACTTGGCATGGTATCGTCATTTGACCCACATAACATGTGTGCAAAAGTTGAGAGGATTACGGAAATAACTGGATGCACTTCGTGTACAAACTGGACCATCTCTTTCAACGTACATGGGTTTTAGACGAAAACTCATCTGTTACAAAGACATTTCATTTTTCTAAACTTATTTCAACTCAAGACTTTTTTTGCATTCAATATGCACCATTCAGAGCCACATACTAAAATTTCAACCCTTTTTGACTTCATTTGCTATTTTTCATGCATTTAATGATTTATTTTGAGATAAATGACCTTGAAATTAGAAAGCACTACAACTGAACTCAGAAAAGGTTGAAATTTGGCATGGTATCATAATTTGACCCACATAACATGTGTGCAAAACTTGAGAGGATTACGGCAAAAACTGGATGCACTTCGTGTACAAACTGGACAATCTCTTTCAAAGTACAAGGGTTTTAGAGGAAAACTCATCTGTTACAAAGACATTTCATTTTTCTAAACTTATTTCAACTCAAGACTTTTTTTATTCAATATGCACCATTCAAATCCACATACTAAAATTTCAACCCTTTCTGACTTCATTTGCTATTTTTCATGGATTTAATGATATATTTTGAGCTAAATGACCTTGAAATTAGAAAGCACTACAACTGAAGTCAGAAAAGATTGAAACTCCGCATGGTATCATCATTTGGCCCACATAACATGTGTGCAAAAGTTGAGAGGATTAAGGCAAAAACTGGATGCACCTCGTGTACAAACTGGACCATCTCTTAAAAGTACAAGGGTTTTAGACGAAAACTCATCGGTTACAAAGACATTTCATTTTTCTAAACTTATTTCAACTCAAGACTTTTTTTGCATTCAATATGCACCATTCAAAGCCACATACTAAAATTTCAACCCTTTCAGAGTTCATTTGCTATTTTTCATGCATTTAGTGATTTATTTTGACCTAAATGACCTTGAAATTAGAAAGCACTACAACTGAACTCAGAAAAGGTTGAAACTTGGCATGGTATCGTCATTTGACCCACATAACATGTGTGCAAAAGTTGAGAGGATTACGGAAATAACTGGATGCACTTCGTGTACAAACTGGACCATCTCTTTCAACGTACATGGGTTTTAGACGAAAACTCATCTGTTACAAAGACATTTCATTTTTCTAAACTTATTTCAACTCAAGACTTTTTTTGCATTCAATATGCAGCATTCAGAGCCACATACTAAAATTTGAACCCTTTCTGACTTCATTTGCTATTTTTCATGCATTTAATGATTTATTTTGAGATAAATGACCTTGAAATTAGAAAGCACTACAACTGAACTCAGAAAAGGTTGAAATTTGGCATGGTATCATAATTTGACCCACATAACATGTGTGCAAAACTTGAGAGGATTACAGCAAAAACTGGATGCACTCCGTGTACAAACTGGACCATCTCTTTCAAAGTACAAGGGTTTTAGACGAAAACTCATCTGTTACAAAGACATTTCATTTTTCTAAACTTATTTCAACTCAAGACTTTTTTTTCATTCAATATGCACCATTCAAAACCACATACCAAAATTTCAACCCTTTCTGACTTCATTTGCTATTTTTCATGCATTTAATGATTTATTTTGAGATAAATGACCTTGAAATTAGAAACCACTACAATTGAACTCAGAAAAGTTTGAAACTTGGCATGGTATCATCATTTGACCCACACAACATGTGTGCAAAAGTTGACAGGATTACGGCAAAATCTGGATGCACTTCGTGTACAAACTAGACCATCTCTTTCAAAGTACAAGGGTTTTAGACGAAAACTCATCTGTTACAAAGACATTTCATTTGTCTAAACTTATTTCAACTCAAGACTTTTTTTTCATTCAATATGCACCATTCAAAGCCACATACTAAAATTTCAACCCTTTCTGACTTCATTTGATATTTTTCATGCATTTAATGATTTATATTGAGCTAAATGACCTTGAAATTAGAAAGCACTACAACTGAACTCAAAAAAGATTGAAACTCGGCATGGTATCTTCATTTGACCCACATAACATGTGTGCAAAAGTTGAGAGGATTAAGGCAAAAACTGGATGCACCTCGTGTACAAACTGGACCATCTCTTTAAAGTACAAGGGTTTTAGACGAAAACTCATCGGTTACAAAGACATTTCATTTTTCTAAACTGATTTCAACTCAAGACTTTTTTTGCATTCAATATGCACCATTAAAAGCAACATACTAAAATTTTAACCCTTTCAGACTTCATTTGCTATTTTTCATGCATTTAATGATTTATTTTGACCTAAATGACCTTGAAATTAGAAAGCACTACAACTGAACTCAGAAAGGGTTGAAACTTGGCATGGTATCATCATTTGACCCACATAACATGTGTGCAAAAGTTGAGAGGATTACAACAAAAACTGGATGCACTTCGTGTACAAACTGGACCATCTCTTTCAACGTACATGAGTTTTAGACGAAAACTCATCTGTTACAAAGACATTTCATTTTTCTAAACTTATTTCAACTCAAGACTTTTCTTGCATTCAATATGCACCATTCAGAGCAACATACTAAAATTTCAACCCTGTCTAACTTCATTTGCTATTTTTCATGCATTTCATGATTTATTTTGAGATAAATGACCTTGAAATTAGAAAGCACTACAACTGAACTCAGAAAAGGTTGAAACTTGGCATGGTATCATCATTTGACCCACATAACATGTGTGCAAAAGTAGAGAGGATTACGGCAAAAACTGGATGCACTTCGTGTACAAACTGGACCATCTCTTTCAAAGTACAAGCGTTTTAGACGAAAATTCATCTGTTACAAAGACATTTCATTTTTCTAAACTTATTTCAACTCAAGACTTTTTTTTTCATTCAATATGCACCATTCAAACCCACATACTAAAATTTCAACCCTTTCTGACTTCATTTGCTATTTTTCATGCATTTAATGATTTATTTTGAGATAAATGACCTTGAAATTAGAAAGCACTACAACTGAACTCAGAAAAGGTTGAAACTTGGCATGGTATCATCATTTGACCCACATAACATGTGTGCAAAAGTTGAGAGGATTACGGCAAAAACTGGATGCACTTCGTGTACAAACTGGACCATCTCTTTCAAAGTACAAGGGTTTCAGACGAAAACTCATCTATTACAAAGACATTTCATTTTTCTAAACTTATTTCAACTCAAGGCTTTTTTTGCATTCAATATGCACCATTCAAAGCCACATACTAAAATTTCAATCGTTTCTGACTTCATTTGCTATTTTTCATGCATTTAATGATTTATTTTGAGCTAAATGACCTTGAAATTAGAAAGCACTACAACTGAACTTAGAAAAGGTTGAAACTTTGCATGGTATCATCATTTGACCCACATAATATGTGTGCAAAAGTTGAGAGGATTACGGCAAAAACTGAATGCACTGCATGTACAAACTGGACCATCTCTTTCAAAGTACAATGGTTTCAGAAGAAAACTCATCTGTTACAAAGACATTTTATTTTTCTAAACTTATTTCAACTCAAGAATTTTTTTGCATTCAATATGCACCATTACATGAATTTTCAATAAGCACCATTCACTTTTTCTTCACTTGTGTGCTTTTCTTATTGCGCCGTAACCAAGGATAGTCTTCATCTCTTAACAAGATGCTTGGATGAGCCTTTACTTTGAAGGGAGGAATTTCATGAAACTTTTCATAATCTTCAGACTTGTCTGTCTTGCCCTCCAATCCAAGGATGTCTTTTTTTCCTGAAAGAACTATGTGACGCTTTGGCTCATCGTATGACGTATCGCTTCCTTATCTTTTCTTTTTCTCGGTTTGGTAGACATGTCCTTCACATAGAAAATCGGCGCCACATCATTGGCTAGGACGAATGGTTCGTCTGGGTACCCAAGATTGTTCAGATCCACTGTTGTCATTCCGTACCGTGGGTCTACCTGTACCCATGACATATTGACCCATTTGCACTTAAACAAAGGGACCTTAAAATCATCTCCGTAGTCAAGTTCCCATATGTCTACTATGTAACCATAATATGTGTCCTTTCCGCTCTTGGTTGCTGCATCAAAGCGGACACCGCTGTTTTGGTTGGTGCTCTTTTGATCTTGGTCGATTGTGTAAAATGTATTCCCATTTATCTCGTATCCTTTGTAAGTCAATACAGTCGAAGATGGTTTCCTGGACAACGAGTACAGCTCATCAGAAACAGTGTTGTCACCTCTGAGACGTGATTCCAACCAACTTCCGAAAGTCCTGATGTGTTCACGTGTAATCGAGTTGTCAGACTGCTCCAGGTGTGTGGAGCGGAGACTGTTCATGTGTTCATCGACATACGGGACCACCAAGGTAGAGTTCTGTAGAACTGTGTAGTGTGCTTTAGACCAAGAATGCCCGTCCCTACATATTATTGAGCCCTTTCCAAGCGTGCCTTTTCCAGTTAGTCTCCCCTCATACCGCGATTGAGGGAGACCAATCTTCTTAAGGCCAGGAATGAAGTCGACACAAAACCCAATGACATCCTCTGTTTGATGGCCCATGGAAATGCTTCCTTCTGGCCTAGCGCGGTTACGGACATATTTCTTTAGGACTCCCATGAACCTTTCAAAGTGGAACATGTTGTGTAGAAATACGGGGCCCAGAATGAAAATATCGTCGACTAGATGAACAAGTACATGCGTCATGATATTGAAGAAGGATGGTGGGAAAATCAGCTCGAAACTGACAAGACATTGCGCCACATCACTTCTTAGCCTTGGTAGGATTTCTGGATCGATCACCTTCTGAGAGATTGCATTGAGGAATGCACATAGCTTAACTATGGCTAATCGAACTTTTTCTGGTAGAAGCCCCCTCAATGCAACCGGAAGCGGTTGCGTCATAATCACGTGGCAGTCATGAGACTTTAGGGTCTGAAACTTTTTCTCATCCATATTAATTATTCACTTTATATTCAACGAGAAGCCAGAAGGGACCTTCATACTGAGCAGGCATTCAAAGAAGATTTCCTTCTCTTCTTTGGTAAGAGCGTAGCTGGCAGGACCTTCATACTGCGTTGGAGGCACGCCGTCTTTTTCGTGCAAACGTTGCAGGTCCTCCCGTGCCTCCGGTGTATCTTTTGTCTTCCCATACACGCCCAAGAAGCCTAGCAGGTTCACGCAAAGGTTCTTCGTCACGTGCATCACGTCAATCGAAGAGTGGACCTCTAGGTGTTTCCAATAGGGTAGGTCCCAAAATATAGATTTCTTCTTCCACATGGGTGCGCGTCCCTCGTCGTCATTCGGAACAGATACTCCGCCGGGACCCTTTCCAAATATTACGTGTAAATCATTGACCATAGCAAGTACGTGATCACCGGTACGCATGGCGGGCTTCTTCCGGTGACCTGCCTCGCCTTTGAAATGCTTTCCTTTCTTACGACATTGATGGTTGGTCGGAAGAAATCGACGATGCCCCATGTACACATTATTCCTGCAGTTGTCCAGGTATACACTTTCGGTGTCAGCTAAACAGTGTGTGCATGCGTGGTATCCCTTGTTTGTCTGTCCTGAAAGGTTACTAAGAGCAGGCCAATCATTGATGGTTACAAAAAGCAAGGCATGCAGGTCAAATTCCTCCTTTTTGTGCCCTTCCCACACACGTACACCGTTTGCATTCCACAGCAGTAAAAGTTCTTCAACTAATGGCCTTAGGTACACATCAATGTCATTGCCGGGTTTCTTAGGGCCTTGGATGAGAACTGGCATCATAATAACTTCCGCTTCATGCACTTCCTAGGAGGAAGGTTATACATACATAGAGTCACGGGCCAGGTGCTGTGATTGCTCCTCTGCTCCCCGAAAGGATTAATGCCATCCGCGCTTAAACCAAACCATAAGTTCCTTGGGTCACCTCCAAACTCAGCCCGGTACTTTCTCTCAATTTTTCTCCATTGTGAACCATCAGCGGGGTGTCTCATATTCATGTCTTTCTTACGGTCCTCTCTGTGCCATTGCATCAACTTGGCATGCTCTTCATTTCTGAACAGACGTTTCAACCGTGGTATTATAGGAGGATACCACATCACCTTTGCAGGAACCTTCTTCCTGGGGGGCTCGCCGTCAACATCACCAGGGTCATCTCGTTTGATCTTATACCGCAATGCACCGCATACCGGGCATGCGTTCAAATCCTCGTACGCACCGCGGTAGAGGATGCAGTCATTAGGGCATGCATGTATCTTCTGCACCTCTAATCCTAGAGGGCATATGACCTTCTTTGATGTGTAAGTATTGTCGGGTAATTCGTTATCCTTTGGAAGATTCTTCTTAAATATTTTCAGTTCCTGCTCAAATCCTTTGTCAGGCACAACATTGTCTGCCTTCCACTGCAACAACTCCAGTACGGTACCGAGCTTTGTGATGCCCTCTTCTCAATTGGGGTACAACCCTTTTTTGTGATCCTCTAACATGGGATCGAACTTTAGCTTCTCCTTTTCACTTTCACACTGTGTCCTTGCATCAACAATGACCCGGCGGAGATCATCATCGGGCACATCGTCTGGTTCCTCTTGATCTTCATCGGGCACATCGTCCGCTTCCCCCGTTGCAGCATCACCGTATTCAGGGGGCACATAGTTGTCATCGTACTCTTCTTCTTCGCCGTCTTCCATCATAACCCCTATTTCTCCGTGCTTTGTCCAAACATTATAGTGTGGCATGAATCCCTTATAAAGCAGGTGGGCATGAATGGTTTGCCGGTCAGAGTAAGACTTCATATTCCCACATGTAGGGCATGGACAACACATAAAACCATTCTGCTTGTTTGCCTCAGCCAGTTCGAGAAACTCATGCACGCCCTTAATGTACTGGGAGGTGTGTCTGTCACCGTACATCCATTGCCGGTTCATCTGCGTGCATTATATATAATTAAGTGTGTCAAAAACCATTATATATAGAACATCATTAATAGATAAGTGACCAAATTAATATAAGTTCATCATCACAGTAAAACCAAAGTACATACATAGTTCTCATTGAACAACATACAACTCTCCAGAGTGTCTAACTAAGGCATACATTGAAACTATGTAAAACATTTCAATGCAACAACAAATGCGATCATAATCGCAACGAAGGTAACAATTGAACCAACGGCATAATGATACCAAGCCTCGGTATCAATTGCATATTTTCTAATCTTTCTAATCTTCAAGCGCATTGCATCCATCTTGATCTTGTTATCATTGATGACATCCGCAACATGCAACTCCAATAGCATCTTCTCCTCCTCAATTCTGTTTAATTTTTCCTTCAAGTTATTGTTTTATTCTTCAACTAAATTTAACCTCTCGACAATAGGGTCGATAGGAATTTCCGGTTCAACTACCTCCTAGATAAATAAAATATATGTCACATTGGTCGGCATAATTGTCAGAAAAAAATGAACCAAATAGTTATAAAAGATAATATTTACCACATCCGCATCATAGACAGGACGAGGGCCGACATGTGCAAGTACCATAACCATCGCACTATATAATAAAAAGCAATAAGAAAATTAGACAAGTATATATCTAATCATAAAAGTAAGAATTATTTTCTTTAGAAAGAAAATAAGAACAAGAGGCTCACCACGGTGGTGCCGGCGATGAGATTGGCGTGGGCGATCGACGGTGGTGAAGACGGGTACGAGACATGATAAATCGCTCAACCTAGACAAATCTTGAGGAAAACGGAGCTTGGAGGTCGAGTTTGGAGAGGAGAAAGCTTAAGTAGTGTGGCTCGGGCATTTCATCGAACACATCATGTGCATTGGAGGTGAGCTAGAGCACCAGAATGCCCTCCCCTTGCCCTCCTCGAAAAAACAGAGGACCAGTGGAGTGCTCTACTCGCCGGCGAGGGGTATATATAGCCAAATCGTTAGACCCGGTTTATGGCTGGAACCGGTACTAATGGCCTGCCTTTCGTCCCGGGTTGAGCCACAAACCGGGACTAGTGGTTGTGGGAAAAAAGCGAGGCCCATTGGTCTCGGTTCTTGTCCGAAACCGGGACATATGCCCCCAGACGAACCAGGAAGAATGTCCCACGAGGCCCGGCCGCCCCCCCGGGCACACGCACCGGGACGTATGACCACCATGGGTCCCGGTTCGTGGCACAACCGGGACTAATGGGCTGGAGAGGCCTGAACCAAAGCCCTGTTTTCTGCTAGTGTAGTTTGAGGATGGTAGGGGTGAAGCAATTCAATGATTGACATCATACTTGGCTAGAGCTTTTCTAAAATCTCCATGCGTGAAGTGTGATCCTCCATCAGTCATAAGATACCTTGGTACACCAAACCTAGGAAATATAACATCGTTGAGCATTTTCAAAGATGACTTGTGATCAGCACTCTCAGTGGGGATTTCTTCAACCCACTTGGTTACATAATCAACAAATACTAAAATGTGAGTGTACTTGTGTGAGGGAGGAAAAGGACCCATTACAAACAAAACCCCAGCAATCAAAAGGCTGAATCACTAGAGAGTAATACATAGGCATCTCATTCCTTCTACTAATATTACCAACTCTCTGACACTTATCACAAGATAAAACATAATTTCTAGCATCTTTAAAGAAAGCAGGCCAATAAAAACCTGATTGGAGAACCTTATGCACGATCCTCTCACCGGCATGATGTCCTCCATAGGGACTATCGTGACATTGTCTAAGAATGTCCTTCTGCCCGTTTTCCGGTATGCATCTACTCACGATCCCATCCGGACCTTCTTTGAAAAGATGAGGGTCATCTCAAAAGTAATGCCTCAAATCATGGAAGAACTTCTTCCTTTGCTGAGATATTAAATCTGGAGGAAAATACTTTGCAACGATAAAATTAGCATAATCTGCAAACCACGGGTCGGAAAGAGATTGTACTTTTACAACGACAAGTTGTTTGTCTGGAAAGCTGTCGTTGACTGGGATGGGGTCATGCGGTATATCTTCCATCCTTGAAAGATTATCCGCCACCGGATTGTCTGCTCCTTTCCTATCAACAATCTGTAAATCAAATTCTTGAAGAAGGAGTACCCACCTGATGATTCTTGGTTTGGCATCCTTCTTCGCCATAAGGTACTTAAGAGCAGCATGGTCAGTATGAATAATGACTTTTCAATCAACAATATAAGGTCTAAATTTATCACAAGCAAACACTACTGCTAAGAATTCCTTCTCAGTAGTAGCATAATTCTTTTGAGCACTACCAAGGGTTTTCCTAGCATAATTTATAACATTAAATTTCTTATCAACCCTTTGTCCTAAAACCGCTCCAACAACAAAAGCACTAGCATCACACATAATTTCAAAGGGAAATTTCCAATCAGTTGGTTGTACAATAGGGGCGGTTATCAAAGCTTTCTTAAGAACTTCAAAGGCTTCCTTACAATCTTCATTAAATACAAAAGGAACATACTTCTAGAGTAGATTAGTGAGGGGTCTCAAAGTCTTCGAAAAGTCTTTAATAAATCTTCTATAGAAGCCAGCATGCCCGAGAAAACTACGAATACCTTTAATGTCCCTTGGATAGGGTATCCTTTCGATAGCTTCAATCTTCGCCTTGTCCACTTCAATTACCCTTTCGGAAATCTTGTGACCAAGAATGATCCCTTCGTTAACCATGAAGTGGCACTTTTCCCAATTTAGAACTAAATTTGTATCCTCGCATCTCTGCAAAACTCTATTAAGATTGTGGAGACAGTGGTCAAAGGAAGTTCCATAGAAGGAGAAATCGTCCATGAAGACTTCCACAATCTCCTCAAAGAAACCATGAAAAATAGCAGACATGCATCTTTGAAAAGTAGCAGCTGCATTGCATAAACCAAAAGGCATACGCCTATAAGCATAAGTACCGTAAGGACACGTGAAAGTGGTCTTCTCTTGATCGTCATTGCTATAATGAATTTGATAGAAAAAGTGGGTGTTTTAGAGAACCTCTGAAGCATCTGATCGATGAAAGGCAGCGGGTAGTGGTCCTTCCTGGTAGCTTTAATCAACTTCCTGTAATCAATACACATTCTATATCCAATAACAACTCTTTGTTGTATTAGTTAATTTTTATCATGAGGAACAACATTCATACCTCCTTGGGAACACAATGAACTGGACTTACCCACCTACTATCAGCTATAGGATAGATGATACCTGCGACTAGAAGCTTGAGAATTTCAGTCCTAACCACATACTTCATCCTTGGGTTTAACCGTTGTTGATGATCAACAAATGGCTTAGCATCGGGCTCGAGATTGATAGTATGTTGGCCAATTGATGGACTAATCCCCTTAAGGTCATCAAGGGTATAGCCAAGGGCACCACGGTGTCTGCGAAGTGTCTCCATTGATAATAATAGGATATAATTTCTTTTCATCTAAATAAGCATACTTGAGCATATCGGGAAGTGGTTTGAGGTCAAACACTGTGTCTTCTTTTGGTTGTGCTAGGATTCCTAAAGGTTCAACTGGAAGGTTGTGCTTCAGGATAGCAGTTTGTCTTGGGAATATTTCGTCCAACTCATTTCTCTCTTGCATATGCATATCATTCTTGTGGTCTTCCAAATATTGCTGCAAAGGATCATTAGGAGGAATAGCAATGGAAGCAATATCTTCAATAATTTTATCATGACTAGGTAAATTAGTACCACGAGGCTTCTTAGAGAACTTAGAAAATTTAAATTCATATGGCTCACCATTGAATTCAACAGAAACTTTACCTTTTTTGCAATCTATTATGGCTCCACAAGTGCCGAGGAAATTAATATCAACGGGTAATTCTTTAAAGGGTTTATGATACTAATCCTTCTCCTCCTTAGAAGAGTCAATGTGAGAGGCAAAGTTCTTACAAAAATCAATCATTAGCTGGGAATCGAGACTAATATTAGAGCAAAATGTATTAAAATAATCAGTTTTCACATAGCTCTCAATATAATCATGCTCATAATTTATAGCGGGTTCAATCCCTTTATCGATCTCCCACTCTTCAGTATTAATATGGATCCTATCAATGAGACCCCATTTCTCTTCAACGCTTCTTTTTTGGAATACCCCTCTAGAGGAGGCATCCAACATCTCCTTACCCTGACGAGAAAGACTGGCATAAAAATTTGTAAGTATAATATCTTTGGAGAGTTCATGAATAGGACATTTGAACGTTAGGGACTTCAGTCTCCCCCAATCTTGAGCGATGCTCTCTCCGTCACGAGGCCAAAAGTTATATATGTGGTTCCTGTCTCAATGAATTTCATGAAGAGGATAAAACTTTGTATAAAAGAGAGACATAAGCTCTTTCCAATTAAGCAAATGTGAGTTATCGAGGAGCTTATACCAATCTGAAGCTTTATCTGTAAGTGATACGGAGAACAATTTCTTCATAACAAACTACCTTGACATACCTGCAAGCTTGAATAATGAACATAGTTGTGATGAATATAGTGGGTGTTCACTTGGATGTCTGTCTCCTGCATATCGATTAGCCAAGACATAATCAATAATACCAGTTGGTATTTTGTAAGGCACAATTTCAGTAGGGGTAGGAGTGAGCACCACAGTACTGGTGCGTTTCCCCATAAGCAACAAACCAAGAATAGAGGTGTCCATAAGGATAAAAAGCAGCAACATCAAAACAAAAATATAAAAGCTTCCTTACCAGCTTCACTTACTAATAGCGCTACGCTCCCCGGCAATGGCGCCAGAAAACAATACTTGATGGCCCTCAACTGTAGGGGATCGTTTCTAGCGTTTTCAATAAATAAGAGTGTCGAACCCAACGAGGACCAGAAGGTATTGGTAAGTGATTTTCGCAAGGAAATAACTGCAGGAACTGAAAGACAACTTTTTAGGGGTTTTCGATATAAGCAACAAGAAGGTAAAAGCAAGAAAAGTAAAAGGCACTGAGGAGTACCAAGTGGCCCAATCCTTTTGAGCAAAGGATAGGCCTAGCAATTGAACTTGTAAAGGTAAAGTGTTCTTGAGGACACACGGGAGAGATAGTCACGTGCTTTCGCCATATTCCGTATCGGTAATATGTGCTGTGTTGATAAGTGTCGAGTGGGTGGATCTATGCTAGTACACCTTCTCAACTAAGATAAGTGCACTCTTATGATTAAACACCTTGCAAGAATCCTCAAATACAAGGTAGTAATTAAGGAAAAAGCCTAACCATAGCAATACGATCGATGATCCATTGTTACCTTGTGCAAAAGCATTCAAACTGGGGTTCAGGTTTCTGTCACTCCGGCAACCCACCATAAGCATTCTTTATACACAATGAATCCCCCTAGGTCCGGCGAAGTGTTGAGTGCTCGACTGACACAACAACACTAGGAAAATAACACACAACTTAAATATCAAACAACACATATTACTTCAACATCATATGACTACTAGCAACTAGACTTCTCTCATGTCCTCAAGAACTAAAGTAACTACTCACAAGCCATAAAAGAGATCATGATCAGTGGGGATAAATAGATGATAAAAAATATGCACACAATGGTATTACTCCAACAAAACTTAATTGCATTGACCACAAAGTAGTAATCAACACCGGTAGAGTAAAGAGGATAGATAGTACGGATTACAACACAAGTTGCAATTGTGAGATGAGATAGGATGGTGGTGGAGATGGTGCTGATGTTGGGGATGATGTTGATGATGATCTCGATGATGCCCGTGATGATGGTGATGATCTCCCCTTCCGGGAGGTGTTCTCCCCGGCAGAATCTGCCCGCCGGAGATGTCTTTTCTTCTCTATAGGTTTCCGCCACGGAGCGGCGGCAGAACTCACGAAAATCCTCTCTTTTTAGGGTTTTGAGGGATAAATAGGCCAGAGGGGGGAGGCTGGGGTGGCCCCAGGGGTCCAGGCGGCCACCCGAAGTGCCACTGTAGGGTCGCGCCAGGGGGGGGGGCGCCTGGGCACCTGGTGCCCCCCTCTGGTCTCTGTTTTGCGTGTCCCCGTCATTCTTCTGGAAAATGGCCTCCGTCGATTTTCAGGTAATTTGGAGGTCTTCTGTTTCAACAACTCAGTGTCCACTTTTTACCACTGAATCCTGTGTCTGCTGCTTTGGCATCGGAAAGTTGCAAACTGTGCAAAACAAGCCAAAACAACATAAGAATAACATCATAACCTGAAATAGATCAATGAATACGGGTGAATTACGTTATAAAATAGTTATGCATTTTGGACGTATCAACTTTATAGGCCAAGATAAGGCCTGAAGGGCGACATATATATGTCGAGTTCTCAGATTAGAGTCGATGAATGTCATCGAGCCATCTGATTCCTCTGAATAAGTCATACACATGTTTAATTTTACATATATGTGCCGAGTTCTATGATTAGAGTCAATTGTTATCGAGCCCCTCGATTCCTCTGAATAAGTCACATACATGGTCAGTACCAATAGAGGGTTGATCAAGCCCCCAGGTATGTGAGATATAAAATTTAGAATATGCAATGTATGATGCAAAATGAGTAGTAAATATACTGCATGATATGCAACGTATGGGGTTGACATGACCAAAGTCGGCGTGGTGAAATTGGTAGTGTGGCGAAAGCCGGTGTGACGAAAAGTCAGCATATATATTTAAAGATGGTAAAAAACCCTGACCGACTCTAGACATAGCAGGGCCAGAGCTGAACAATATCTCATGTTTTTAGTAGTAGATACATAGGCTGTCGGCTTCTGCGTTTACTAAGTCTAGATGGCCGCCTTTGTTTGAGAAGTATTTGTACTTACTGTGATGAAGCCTTGTCATGTCTCGTTCTTGGCCTGTTTCCTGGATCTAGTGATCCGCATCGACTTCCTATCGCAATCGAGTCCATGTACTTGACATATTTTGTGACTGTGTGAGCCAGTGAAGCCATCTTCGTACTCATTTGCCTTTAGGATATTTTCTTTGATTCGGCGTTTGTAATCTTGTATGAAGTAGCTTTGGTCCCACGTATGATTAGCGGGGCAACCCGGCTTGGAGTGCCTTGGGCAAGGTTCTTTCATAGCTTTCTCGCAGTCTCAGTGCCTTATATCCCGGCTTGGTAGCTTCTCTTGACTCCGGGAGTGGCTGCCACTGTGTTCCCATGGGGGCTGCTTGCGCCTGCCCTTCCTGCTGCAGGTCCGGTTTTTATTTTGGACTCCCTCATACCTTGCCTCATTGGACTCGGCGTATCTGATGACATCATCCACAAGTCCCCTTAGGTCTTCGGCTACCTCATATACGTATTTTAGCGCGTTGGTTATAGGTGTAAGCCGGTGGCCTATTGCCTCCTGGATTCCGTTGTACTATATCTCATGTGAAAGTATGTCTTGGGCCTCTGTGAGGTTTCTATGCTCACAGGCTATCTCTTCTTGTAATAACGTTGCTTTCTCCTGGTGTTCTTCTAGTTCCTCATCAGAGTCAGCCCTGTTCCGATTTAGTCGTTGCCACACATTAGTAGCTTGTGATACTGAGCCGTTTTTGACTTCCAATGGACCTTTGATGGTGTCAGCATTGCTATGTGCGTCATAAGCCAGACTTCTATTTTTTGGAGACTTTCATTGTCCTTGGGCATCTGCCACATAAACAGCTGCACCTCAGGGTGATTCATAGTAGGGGAGATCTAGATCGTATTCTTCTAGGTTGGATCTAAGTCCCTTGACAGATCGAATCGATTTGGTGTCTGTATATTTATCTTCTTAATATGAGTCGGTATCAGAATTTTTTTCCATGTCGTCGTGGTTTGGGGTCTCACGAGAACGTTCTGGTTCCGACGACACGCCGATGAACCCGACGAAGACATGATCTAAACTGGTATCAGGCCGACTTGCTTTTTCTAGGAGAACTTTTTGTGCCGATTCCTGTTCATGTTCACCGGGTCTTCCGATGAACGGGTTAAGAGAACACATCGGGACTTGATAACCCGGTCCGATAGAGTCGGCGTTAGATCCCCATGCCGAGTTGTCAATGTGGAGTTTTCCACGCCGGTTTTTGGTGATCCGTCCTACGACAAATCCTTTCATGCCTTGTATAGCTCCTCCAAGAATCTCAACGACTGCATGCGCAGGCCCCATGGTGGGTGAAAACTATCGTGGGAAAGTCACGGAAGATGTTCGAAGAGTCGAACGTGACATGTGATCTTTGCTCCGAGGTGGATACGAGGAGAGAGTCGACATAGGCAAGAGACTCGGCGTTTTACCCAGGTTTCGACGCCTCTTTGTCTCGAGATAAAGACCTACTCCTTCTTCTTATTATTGCGGGTATCGACTTCTCGATTAGAAGAGCCGATGTATCAATTACAATAGAGTCGAATCACAACCTTGGTCTTCCGATGAGATCTAGGTTATATCGTGAGTGTCTAGTCCTGACTTTGATTGAGTTGAGTTCTGGCTCCCGTGGTCCTCGGCTTATAAAGATGTCAGGTCCCGGGATTTCGCGAGTCCGACTCCTACACAAGGTGGAGTCCTATTCTATTTTCCAAATATACTACATCCTATACAAGGTAAGTCAAATTCCCTCTACGACTTCTATCTCTACGCTTGGCACATCCGCCGTATGGCTGTGTCTTCTTTTGTGGGCCTTCATATGTAAGTCGACCCAGAGGTTATAATGCCACGTCTATGGGCTTGATCCATCCCCCCGACAACTGGACCAATACTGAGGTGACGCAGCACCTATAATAACCCTTGGACGATGTGGCACCCCGGCTCCGAATACCGGAACGCCCCGTGCTCCAGCCCAAAGGTCATGTCTTATGGAACACAAAACTGCTTGATATAGAACTGAACCACTTTTATTACTGATGAAATGGGTACAAGGGGTATATTACAACGCTAGAGGAGCGAGGCAGCGGACAACTTTCTCCTAATGCTAGCCGCAGATCTACACCAAGCAGCGGGATACCTATATAGCAGCCGAATAAATCTTAGCAGCGGAACAATGGCGAGGGTGATGAACTCCACTCCATAGGGACACTGACTGGGGCACCTTCTAGCTCGAAAACACCGAGAACGTCGTCCTATGCTATCGCAGCATTCCCTGCAAGTCTGGCATGACACACGAAGTCAATACATTGAATGTGTGCAAGCTCACAACAATCAAAGCACCAAGGCAAAACAATAACATGGCAATAACAGTTCATGAAGTGTTAACGTGATGAATCTAGCATATTATCAAGATTATAACTAATGCAAGCACAACCATCATTTAAGGTCTCATGGACCCCACATGATCATGCGGCTTACCTCAAAGTCATTTCAGACTCAAGCACCTGGTCATCTCATGACCACTCAACTTGCACGGGTCGTCGCATGACCACTCAACGAGCTAGGTGTCATCGCGTTACCACCCAACCAATCCGGTCATTGCATGACCAAACAGGTCATCGCATGAACAACAACCTTCACAGGTCATCGCATGACCAATAACTCATACGGGTCGTCGCACGACCACCAACTTAGCACGATCATCAAACTGGGTTAACGTTGATCCATAGTGTGACCTAGTATGAACTGTGTCAAACATGCCTCGCAAGCGATGCCTTGGGTAGCCCCGTGTCCTCCAGACACACCAGCCATCGCATGGCAAACAAACTTGTCCCAAACGGGGACGGGCCCGTATAAACAAACCGTCTCTCAAGACTATCGCTGCTTACCGAGCTAGGGTAACCGCACGCGCATAGCCTCCCCACATTGGTGATACGCATAAGAGAGCCCACCGATAGACCGAGCCAAGGCCTTCCCATACAGGCGAGTGTGGCTGCGCTGATAAGTTCGGTTCAGTGGCACCTGATCAACTGGGCATAAAGCATGTATCCAAATGCATACACATCAAGTATCAAGTGCAACATAAAAATCTAAGTCTAATTCATACCAATGCATGTAGAACAATCCAAGGTACGGTCATGGTTATGTTATAATCCAATGCATGATTAGTTGATTAACTTAGCAATGTCCAGATGATCAAGTTAGCAACATTGAACATAGCAAGATCATGAACATGACTAGGGGTATAATGTACACAAGCATAACATGTCAATACCACTATCATTAAAATGATCCAAGCATAGCATGAGCAATCATCATATTATCCGAAAGTAAATGAAGGTTGTAAACCACGTCAAAGCTTTACGAAGATACAAAAGAAGTTGTGGATTGCCTTTCACCAACAAAGTGTGAAGAAGCTCCTGGTCTTCAACACAATAAAACTCTTGAAAATATATTTTAAATAGCAAAAGGAAATTTCACATAAGGTACATCTTTTTCTCAGCAAAAATCAACAGAGAAACATGGCATAAAAAATATGCCAAATTAAAGAGGAGTTCTAGAGAAAAATAATGCTAAAAGTTTCATCTTGACTTGTGGTTTAAAAGATAATGGAGGTTAAAGTTGGGTCAAACAAATGATTTAAAATTGATTTTAAATCATTTTCCTAGATTTAACAGAGGGTGTGACATCGATGGCGTGGAATAGAAATATGCCTTCACTCAAATGACGGTTCGGGCGCGGGTGTGAGGCTGACGGGTGGGGCCAGGGCGTCAGGTGGGAGAGAGAAAAGAGGAGCCGGAGGACGATGGGCTCACCAGCGGCGATCCCACAACGAGGAGAGCTCGGCTGGGGGCTGATACGTCCAAAATGCATTACTATTTTATATAGTAATTCTTTCCTATTCATTGATATATTTCATGTTATGATGCTATTCTTATGTTGTTTTGGCTTGTTTTACAAAGGTTGCAACTTTCCGATGCCGAAGCAGCAGACGCAGGATTCAGCGGTAAAAAGTGCACGCTGAGTTGCTGAATAAGAAGACCTGCAAATTACCTACAAAATTGACAGAGGCCATTTTCCAGAAGGATGACAAATATACTCAAAAGAGGGGACAGAGGGCGGCCACACGGTGCCCAGGCAGCCACCTGGCGCAGCCCCCACCTTGGTCGCGCTGGGAGGGCGCCTGGACCCTCGGGGCCACTCCAGGCTCCCCCCTCTGGCCTATATATCACTCGTTATCCTCAAACCCTAAAAAGAGAAGAGTTTCGCGAGTTCCGCCGCCGCTCCGTGGCGGAAACCTATAGAGGAGAAAAGACATCTCCGGCGGGAAGATTTCGTCGGGGAGAACACCTCCCGGAAGGGGAGATTGTTGGGAAATGAAGTAGAAAACAAAAAATTCCGTGCCTACGAATCAAGATCCCAAGATCATCCATGAAAGATAGCATACAAGGTTTAGGCCATTGCTCACCAACGGTTGCAGCGGATGAAGAGTTGATGAAGCGGGTGGAAGTAGATCTCGTGATGCGTCTCACGATCCGTCCCACAAAGGAATCCCTCGAGCAATTCCCTCGAACAGATCTCCGAGGAAGAAGAAGAACAAGTTCCTCGAAGAAGGATCAAAGTTATGATCCCTCTACCGGTATCCACACATCCCGTAGCAGCAATCCAACAGCGCTCCGCCGTCCATAGAAGAACGCCACCGAGAAAACTAGAGGGAGAAAACCATAACGGATTCCAATCTAGAACAACGTCTAAACCGGGGTCTAATTGTGGAGCAACAGGGTTTAGAGGGAGGGAGGGTGGCGCATAGGCCTTGGGGATCAAGTGTGCTGCGCCCCTACCCCCTCCCCTCATTATATAGGTGGCCAGGAGGGCCCTTGTCCGAAATAGGTGGGGGGGGGTGGAGTCCTTCCAGGGGTCCTCCCTTGGTGGGAAAACTTTCCCCTAGGACTGCTAATAGGACTAGGGCCAAATTTCGGCCAGCCCCTATGGGGAGCCTTGCCCCCCCCCCCCAAGTCTAAGGGTGGTGGGGCGCATATGATACTGTCCAGAACTGTGTGGAACCTTCCGGAATCTTCCAAAACCTTCCATGACCTTCCAGGACCCATCGGGACCATTCTCGGCCATTCCGGTACCTTCCGGGATGGTTTTGGGACATTCTGGAACTTTCTGGAACACTCCGACGTTCCGGAACTATCTGGATAGGTTCCGGGCCAATCCGGGTTACGTTCTAGCCTGCCCGATGCCCTGAGTCGGTACGTCGGTCGTTTTCGGGACGTCCACCGATTAACCGGAAACTATTCCGGTTGGTCCAGGAGTTCCCCAGTACCATTCTCATATGTTCCAGAACTACCTGGGACTATTCCAGAGTGATCCGGACATATCTTTAAATACACAGAACTTCTTCTGATGCCCTTATGAACAATTCCATAAATACTCGGAACTACTTCCGGTGCCCGTATGAACTATTCCGTTTATCTTCCACTAAACCTTCTACTATTCCAGTATTCTAACAGACTACTACTCGTTAAGTGTGTGACCCAATAGGTTCGGTATAATTCGGACATGACTCAGAACATCTTCCGGACATAGGTCAACAGCCTTTTGTCAATAGCCAATAATCAACAGCGGAGCCATGGACACCCATGTTGACTCCCGCACATACACGAAGAAACTTCGAGTGAACCATTATGTTTAGTCATGTACCATTACCTTTGCTTTGCGATATATGACAAAGTTAGAGGAGAGAAGTTTGGCACCCATGTGTAACAACTTCTTGAACACTAGCCACTTGTTATCCTCTTTGCTCGTTTTTCCCTTTTCTCGTTATCGTATTCCGGTATCCCCGTGACTGAATCACAATGCGTCTGGCCAGACTATAATGGATACCATCATACCGAGTGGGCCCGAAGTGAATATATTCTTCACTGTGAAGGAGCAAATCCAAATCTTGAACTATCAGAGTTACTAGACACACTATCTAATGTACCCAGAACTTATTTTACTACTTCCCAGTAACGGCAAGATTCATCTAAGAACCAAAGCACATCTTCCTGTGTGAAGCAACTTGATACTCTCATGGTCTAAGGAATTACATATATGATAACATTTCATGATATGCCTTATAACGTTGTTACGATGTGATCTCTAAGTATATCATTCAATACTGGGGTCGGTTCAACATCATTGTTCGGCTAACAATATGTTCCCATTGCTACTGACATCCTTGTTACAAGAACAATGTCCATGATTAAGAAAATGTAATCATCAGTTAACACATGATCTGGTCTTAGAGGCTAAACCAGAAACTCTTGGTGTTTACATTTCCACACATGCAAGTGAGTTTTCTTCAGTATCCCATAGTCAGGGTCATTGCAATTATAGCACATAAATATAAACATTAATTACGAACGTGGAAATATATATAATAACATTTTATTATTGCTTGTAGGGCATATTTCCAATAGTCTCCCACTTGCACTAGAGTCAATAATATTATCAGTGCTTGAGCACTTTACACCTATGGCATATCGGTGTAATACATGCTTCATTTGTGGTATAGACTTCATCATTGGATCTGACGTTTCAGGCTCGTTTGTATCTTGCATATCTTCGCGGTTTCACGCTATCATTAAATTCACTAATTTTATCAGTTTAGCTTTGTATATGTTTGAATCATTTGGCAGGACCTTGGTTCCTTTAGAATAAGTCATGAAATCATTCATCAATGTTCCATGAGCTTCAAGCATCTAGGAAACCATACCATGTTCATAAATGAACTGATGAGTCAAAATACCCTCCCTTGTTACTTCTTTAAGAAACAATATACTTAGCCTCTGTTATAGAATTCTCCACAGTATCTAACTTAACATACTTCCTCCATACTGTGCCACCCTTACGTGTGAAACACATAATCCCAATTAAAATCGAAAAACAGTCGGATTAAGTATGAAGACTGAATTGGTGTAACTGATTTACATCAAAAAAATTAGCTGGTGTAGCTCATTACAACGAGCTCTTCATTATCTCCATTTTTCGAGAAACATATCTTATCTTTCATAAGCTTAATTTTTTCACTGTTTGTCCAATAGTCGACAACTTTATCACTTTGGTATCTTGCTCACAACCTTTTGGAGCACTGGACATATCTGGTTGTTTTACATATTATGGTGTACATGATCAATCCAAACACACAGGTGAGTGGAATTCAATTCACGTGTTTTGCCTATCTATGTTCATCAACACCTATTTCTGCAAACAACTTTTCACCACGACTTCGACAAGAACATGTTTCTTGGCGTTTCATACTAAACTACTTTAGTATCATGTCAATATGTAGTGTTGGCTTTAGCATGATCAGGCACTTACTATCTTAATAGATCACCGTGTTCAATACTAATGCTATATTAGCCCAAGTTCTTCAACTGAAAACTATTTCCAATGAAGTCCTTATTCGTGTCAAGAAATTTATATCATTTCCAATCAACAATATGTCATCTACATAAGGTTTTAGAAATATCATTCAGCTCCCACTTACTTTCTTGAACATTCAAGCATCTTTGTTTACTCCCGATGAAAACAAACTCTTTTGGCAATTTAATCATAACAAAAATTCCAACTCCATTGTGCTAGGTTTAGTCCATCACTGGATATCCAAGGCTTGCATCTATTTTAGCATCCTTTGAATCGACAAAACATTCCGGTCGTATCACATATACGTCCTTTGTTATATTTCCGTGTAGGAACTTTGTTTTGACGTTCATTCTACCATATGCTATAAATGAGATATGTAGTAATTGCTAATATAACCCGAACTGACTAAAGCATCTCTACGGTCGAAACTACTTCGCCGTAGTCAACCTTTGAACTTGCTAGAAAACAATTTTCCAACGAGTTGAGCTTTATGGATAAAACAATTTCATCCGAATCAATTATAGATCCATATATATACTCTTCAGACTTTTAGTCTTTTGGAGGGTCTACCAAGTTCAAAACTTGACTTACTTCCATGGATACTATCTCGGATTATTTGGCATTTAGCCAAATCCCGGAGTCAGGGCCCATCAACGCTTCTTTGTATATCACAGGTTTATCATTGTCCAACAACAATATCTCGTTTTACATATCATGAATGTTTGTACGAGTTTTTTCTAACCTATGTGGTTCAGCTGCGCACTTATTTGAAGATTCAACAATCTTTAACAAGCTGCATTGTCTTCCCACTCACTCTTTTGCAAGAAACTATTTTCGTCAAAACACACCGTTCTAAACAACAAACATTTTTTCTTTGGTGTAGTGATAGAGGAATACCAAACCTTTTGGAATAACCTTAACAAAGTAGCACTTATCTGATTTGGTGTTTTGAGCATGTCAAACACATGTCTCATATACCCAAATTTTAAGAAAAAGACAATATGGTTTTAACATTGCCATATCATATCTAATATGATGTCATTTCAACAGATTTGATGGTGCTCTTTTCAGTGTAAAAGTTGTAGTCACTAACGCATAACTTAATAAGTATAATGGCAAATTGATAAACGTCATGTTTAATCTTACCGTGTCATAGATGTCTTGATTATGTCTCTCGAACACTTTACAATCTAATTTGCAGAAGCATTATTTCATATTACAATACATTTCTATTTCACTCTAAGTTTCCTGGAACGTTTCAAAGATTTCAGACGTATGTATCCATTGAACAGATATCCACATATTTACTTCAATTCATGAGTGAAGATAGAAAATCCACTGCACACAACTACACTTATTGGACTACACACATCATCATGTATGATTTGCAATAATTTAGTTGCCCGTTCATGCCTGGCTTATCAATGGTGTTTTAGTCACATTTATTTTAGACAATGTATGCAAGCGTCAAGTGATTCATAATCATATGACTCAAAAGTCCATCACTTATGGAAATTCTTCATGCATGTTATGTCACTTGTGACAAACTGCAGTGCCGCACACTTGTGGTATTTCCGTTAGTCTTGCGACGTTTAGCGTCAGTGTTATGGATGTTTAGCATTATTATCAAGATTCATAACTAACAACCTATTCACAATAGAAGTATGGCCTTTATTTTATTCAGAGCTTTGAACAACTCTCTTGCAGTAAACATGATTCAAAATGATGTTTTCCGACAAGGCTAAAGTGTAGTAACAATTTACTCAACTCTAAAATGAATTATGAAGATAATCATAGAGTCAACACACAGGATAGTAAACCTTTTACCGTGTTCTCGTGTGTGTCAAAACTCATCATTTAGCTAGTCATAAAGGCCATAGTATTTCTTGCATCGACTTGCAACGATATGCAATTGAAGTGATATTCTAGTGATCAACAGTTTAATCACAATATACAAGAATTAAGATTAACCGCTTAATCATGATTCCCAAGAATTACATCTTTTGACCAGCAATGAATCCATCTATAACTTCGTATGACATTCATTCCTGAGTTATATATTCCAGTCTTCTTTCGCTTTGCCTTTATACGTATCATAGTTCTATTTCTGTCACTCCTACTCACAGAAGATCACATATGATCAAGGGTGGCGCATGCCATGGACTTTCCGGCGTGTGAGTCTTACTAACATCCTTTGGACTTCCTTTCCGTTAATTCTCATCATCATATGATCGGTGTTCTTCTGGATCCCACACTTATCAGTTTTGTTTAGAGCACAGTTAAAATTTTCACTAATGCTTACAATCATACATTGCACTAGATATCTTATATCCAACATTAATTGTCTTACTACTAAAAACAAATTTTCAGTTCCATGAACATAACATAACTATCCCAAACGTTTCGAAGTTCGGGTTTCATGGTGGTGAAGACAATGCACTGAGCTGTGGTGGAATTCTAGCATTTTGGATTATGGACGTAAGTCACATCATCCATAGCATCAGCGGGAGAGCATAAAATTTTTGCGATAGGAAAAGCTCCTTCTCGACACTGTTGAAGATAGTCCTCACAATACGGTACCAATCGTAAAGTTTTTACCAGATAATACAGTTAATCAAAATCAATTGGGAAGGTGGTAACACGAGCCATTATTCTACAACGATAATGCAAATACTAAGACTTTGTTCATAATTAAGTTTCACTTGTGATTAATCAATTTAATTATTAAGTGCGCTCCCACTCAGATCAATATCTCTCGTAATTGATGCTGGAGTGATTCAAGATCCGACCCTATCGTCCGCCATTGATGTGACATCACTGATGACTTAGACTGGACCGGTAGGCCAACTTGCCAATCACAACGCATGTGATTCTTGTTCATCTTTCGATTGGCATGTTCCGGTAGCAAACTTTTATTCAAACCGTCAAGACAACCAAGTTTAATGTGTTGTGTGTTCTTTTAACACACCCGCCTTTTATGCGTCACACCGTGTGCACCCATGTGACATGACCTGCTCCGGTGTGAAACATAGTATAGATGGTGCTATAGTTGGAAGAACACTATCAACTTGATATTTTTTTGCGAGAGATCACCCTAATAAAACACAACTACCGCAAATCAAAAAAGGGTGCATCAAAGGGCTAAACATCACTGGCAGTTCACAAAATTATGTGATATAGTATAGCCCTTTGCTTCGTGAAGTCTTCATTGTCTTCACGTCGTCGTGGTTGAAGTCACCGTGTCCACCAACTTTGTCCTTGGCGCCGGGAATGTCAGAACCCCAACTAGGGTAAGTGCTAGGATTTGGGTGTCCTTTTTATCATGCAAAATTTTCAAAAGAAATTCAAAAATGGGGAAAAGAAAAGCCCTGAGAAATTAATTCAAAAGGCCAGAAATAAATCTTTTTCCAAAATTCTTTTGGATGTGTTGAAAAATCCTAAAAATGAGTGTGATCATTTTAAAATTGATTTGGGATTAATCCCATGCTCAAAGATTTTTCAAATATTCCAAATTGAGCTTTGGAAATTAAATTAAACCCAATTTGAATTAAAGTTCAAATAATTTGAATTTTAATAATGACCAAATATTTTATGTGGCTAGCTCTGTTTATTATGAGGCCATATAAATTAATTTGGGCATTTAAAAAATTCCTAGCTATTTTATTAGCTAGGTCAACCTATTTACAGAAATATAAAAAGAAAAACAAGAAGGAAACACCTACCTGGCGCCCAGGGGAGAGGCCCACCTCTCCACTGCCTTGGCCCAGCCCACCAGGGCATCTTGTCTTCTTCCTCCCCCGCGGCTCCAAGCAGCTCACTGGAGGCCGTGGGCGCGCCGACGTCACCGAGGCACTTCGAGGCCACCCGGGGCCTCATCTACACGCCACCGCAACGCCTGGAAGCCCCGCATCACTTCCCTCCTCTCTCTGCTTCCTCTGGCTCCCTCTCCTCCGAGATCTCGCACACGCCCGAGCGCCTGACCTCGCCGCCGTCTTCGATTTGCGTGGCCACCGGCCGACCCAAGCATCGCCACCGTGTCCCTGACGTCCGCCGTGGAGCTCCACTTCACCTCGGCCCTCCAATTCGAGCATAGCGGCTTCGGAGACGACGGTCGCCTCAAGAACTCGCTGCCGGCCGCCGAGAAGCTCGTCGTCGAATTCGCCGCCTCCGCTGTCCCTCTGGCCTCCCCGTCCCCTCCATTAGACTCAGGGTGAGCTCCACGTTCTTTTCCCCCTTTTCCCACTCTCCTTGCTGCACTGGGCCGTCTTTCCGTCGAAACCGAGCACGGGTCGCCACCGACGAGGTCGCTGCCGTGCCCCCGGTGCTCCCCTGTGGTCGCCGTGTACTCGGGGCGATGCGCCCGAGCAAGGGCTACGCCCCAGTGCCCGCAGCGCATCCAACCGTGGCCGGGAACCCGATCCCGGCGAGCGCCGCCGTGTCCAGAGCCGCCGGCGTCAAGCCGCCGGCCTGTCAGCCCCTAAACCGTGAGCTAATCCCCCCCCCCACAGTGGCTGACAGGTGGGGCCAACCCCCCTAATCCTCTGTTTAAATTAAAACTAAACACAATTTTAACAGTGGGTCACTGACAGGGTGGACCCACCTGTCAGCCCCCTGCTGATGTCACGATTGCATCATGTTGATGCAATAAATCATTTTTCCAAAAAAATTAGAAATGATTTCAATAATTACGGAAAATCCAGAAAAATAGCCAAACTTCAATAATTCATAGAAATTCATTGTAACTCCAAATTAAACATATAATATATGAAAAATTATCAGAAAAATACAAGGATTAAGAATATGCAATTTGTTTTTATGTTTGACCATTTTAAAATGGGGCAACAGTAGCAAATGTGCATATGGCTTAATTTGAATTTGAATGTGGAGTTTGAATTTGCATTCCAAATGCAATATACTTCAATTAAATTGAATTTGCCACAAATCAGTACCCTTTACTTCATGTCACAACAATATCATGTGCTTGTGCATTTTACTTCCGAAGTTGTCCCCCCTTGTTGATGATTGTTTCCGGTACCAGCTTTTCCGAGACGGTGATCACCCCCTAAGAAGAAGACCACCGTTAAACCCCGTGTATCGTCAGCAAGGCAAGAAAACCCCATTGATCATGTCTATAAAATCCCAATTCCCTCTCAGTATCGCTTATGCATGTTTAGGATATCACCTTGTATCGATTCTACCGCATAGTTGAACCATATCCGATGCATGACCTATCATCTTGTTACAGTAGTAAGCAAACCACAATCCTAGCCGACATAGGAGTTGATTGATATCATGTGGCCCCTGCAACTGTTACTGCTTATTGCATGCTTAGTGGTACAATGAGGTTGCTTTTGATGTGAGTCGGGATGATAGTGAACATGGTGTTGATGAAAGTGAAATTGTGTTGGTGAATCCAACCTAGTACAAGGTGAACGATGAGAGGCTGTGTAGGAGTACACAGTGGGTTGTCTCGTTGAACACTACCTTAAGCACCGAGTTCTTGTATGGTAATCCAAGACAAAGAGTACAACCACACATTGGGCTCACTGACCCCTCTCGGCCTAGTACCTTGATCTGTGTCGACGTCCAGGAGTCACATTAGTTCGGGCTTTCCATTTGGCATCTGCATAGAAAGAGAATGAAGGAATGGTTGCATCATATAGATATGTGGGTGCACCTGTGAGGCAGGAAAACCATCTGCCAGAGGTGGCGTCTCGGTCACCTGCATTGTTTGAGTCCGTTTCGTTGATCCGGCCGGGCTCTCGAGCGGAGGCAGACTCAGATAGTCGACTCCTGGAATAGACCGGTTATGAGCGAAGTGTCGTGGTGAATATCCTCTCTATCACCTCTTGGACGGTGGCGAGACCTGGCGGTAACTGATGGTCATGTGTGTGTAGCTTACACCCTTGCAAGGTTAACAAAACAATTCGAATAGCCGCGTCCACGGTTAAGGACTACTTGGAACCTGTACCTGATTATTAGACAACTGAATGGATACTTTTAAAACTCGCAAGATAAGCGTGAGTGCTATGGTGTGCTTCTTCGTGGGAAAGTCGAGGAAGTAACCATAGTGGTGTATTGGTTGGAGACTTGGTAGTGGGCTCATGTACGCTTCTTACCTCAAGTCTGGTACTCGTAGGTCAGGACTAGCGAAGTCAAAGCTGGCACTTCTGCATGATGAAACCCCACCTCCCTTTACCTTGATACTTGAGCATGAGTAGTATAGATCTGATGTAAGTCTTGCTGACTACGACTTTGTACTCACGTTTTCTTATTCTATGTTTTAGATGAGAACCCGGACCCCCGATGGAGTCACCTTCGTGAATCTCAACGTTGACCTTGGTAGTATAGTCCCAGACAGCAGTCTGGTCCCTCGTGGAAGGGCATGTATGTTTACAAGGCTTCTCTAAGCCATTTGTTAAACTTGTCTGTACTCAGACCTAATTTCCTTTCGTTGTATGATGTAATGCTGATCACAGACATGTGATCTTTGTATGCTCTATATATAAGTCAATAAAGAAGTACTTTGTAGAGTTATGTGATGATACCTGTTGTTCATACTAGGCATGTGTGCTGCGTGTATGTTTATAACATGCATGTCTTAGTATGGGTTTTCGAGACCTTAGTTGTGATCTGGCTGGCGGTCCTTTATACACCAAGTGGCCCTTAGATATGCGCAGCTTGGGGCATCGCGATGCGATTGCTCGTGACTCTGTCACGTGCACACTTTGTTGTATGATCGAGCCCGCCCTAGACCCCGACTAAGTGATCGGGCTGGAGTAAGTCTATGTAAGAGTTAGGATTCAATCGATAACATGGTTGAGGCGACTTGTATATGAATATGGGATTCACCACCCATAAGCATTTAGACTTGTGAGCGGACGTTGAGGACCCATCTCAGTTGATCATCCGGCCTGAATGGGATGCCCCTCACGTTCGATGCTTACCGAGAACGTTCTGTGCTTGGCCTTGTCTGCTAGACAAGTGGGTACGGTTCTCGGCTCTCCATGTGATTGCATCGTGACTGGAATTACATACGCCTATTCCGGGTCCCGACAGACTTGGTATCAGAGCAGGACTGTCTGTAGGATTATTCAACCCTTGGTCGAAGTCGAGTCTAGCATTCTATAGTTATATAGTTACTCTGGGTATAAGGGAACAACGTAAGGCTTCTTTTTCTCCTTACCCTCATCCATCTGAGTTCTGAGTCACCCTTATCTTTTCTACGGGATGATAGGACTAGGCTCATCTATGTCTGACTAGAACATCTCGTTGTTTGCTTCTTTGTAGCCGTAGGACAGTTGTGGTCGTCCAGAGTCTCCCTGTTTTGAGTTCCTTGAGGAAGTTCTGTTCAATCTCCTCGAGGTTGTCATGTTTTCCATCCCGGTGTAGCCGTTATGCTGCCGGATTTATTCCGAGTTTCTGTGAATCTTTACCTTCGCATTACAATCTTTTCCGCCTTCATCATGTCTTGTTATCCTTGAATCCATCATTCAACCTGTTCTGATTGTTGATTTTTATCACACAGGATGTCAGGTGGAACTCGTAGTGCTGTTCGTTGGAATCGAGACCATGTTCGGAATCGAAATGATGATGAACCTCTACCACCGCCTTCTGCGGCGGAAATCATGATGGAAGCCGAGCGGAATAGACGTGATCAAACACGCCTTCTAGAGCTCATCGAGCAGAATACCGCCCGTCATTGCAATGTGGTAGTGAGCATTCAGGACTTCATCCTCCTCAAGTCACCGGTATTCCGATGTTCTTCTGAGCCCCTTGAAGCTGATGATTGGCTCCGTTCCATCGAGCGTAAGCTTGATACTGCACATGTTGCTCCCGATGATCGAGTTGTTTTCGCGGTATACTTCTTGGAAGGTGCTGCTCTTCAGTGGTGGGAGAACTATGTTGCTATGCAGCCAGATGGTGACGTAGTGACTTGGCAGGAGTTCTGTGTTGCCTTTCGAGGGTACCACATTCTGGATGAGTTGATGGAGCGCAAAAACGAAGAGTTCTGCAATCTGACTTAAGGAGAGATGTCCATTCATGAGTATTGGAGAGAGTTCAACCGTCTTGCTCGGTATGCCCAAGATGAGATCACCACCGATGCCAGAAAACAGGCAAGGTTCCGTAAGGGACTTAGCCCCATCCTTCGTCATGATCTCAACCTCATCGAATTTTCCACCTTTGAGGATTTAGTCAACAGGTCCTTCAGAGCTGTGCATGGCAATGAAATTTTCGAGGAGTCTCACAAGCATGCTCTTGAGCTTGCTTCTTCTTCCAGTTCAGCCCCTCAGAAACGCCGAATTTGTATTCCAACCCGTGCCATAACTCAAAACCTTCTTCAGAGGCCACCACCAAATATATGCCATCCACCTCAACACGTTATTCCATTCCGAAATGATGGTGTGCAACCAAGCAATCCCACTCCCAGCAATTCAGACAGGGTATGCTTTAAGTGTGGTCTTCCAGGCCATTACTATCGTCAATGCCTCAGGTCTTGATGGCACCACATCATTCTCGACCCAAGCCTCCAAATAAATCAACCACCAAAGACTTTCTAGCAAAGCCTTCGTCCACTAGTATTGTTTGTGTGAACCAAATCTCAGTTGAGGAAACCACTGCTGCTTCTGACGTTATTCTTGGCACACTCCCAGTCAATCATGTCCCCGCCTCCGTTCTTTTCGATCCAGGAGCTTCTCATTCATTCATGTCGGAGAGTTATGCACTTCGTCATGAAGTCCCTTTTGAAGAAATGTTTTCTCCAATGGTCATTCAAACTCCTGGTTCAAAGTGGCAAACTAATAGAGTAAGCCATGGCAATCAAATTGCAATTGAGGGTTTAGTATTCCTTGCTTCTCTTATAGCCCTCAAGTCTTTAGACATTGATGTCATCCTTGGTATGGATTGGTTATCAAGACAAAATGCTGTCCTTGATTGTAAAGCCAATTCAGTTAAACTCACCCATCCTTCAGGACAGATCATTGACTACACATCACGCAGCTCTAGAATCCAGATGCATACTTTGAATGTGCTTCCCCTTCCTGACCTTGAAGATGTTCCGGTGGTTCGTGACTTCCCGGATGTCTTTCCTGAAGAGCTGCCGGGAAGCCACCCGACAGGTGTGTAGAATTCATAGTGGATCTTATACCAGGCACAACCCCAATTTCCAGACGCCCATATAGAATGGCCCCACATGAGTTAGCTGAGCTAAAAACCCAACTTGATGCTTCGTTGACAAAAGGCTTCATCCTCCCTAGCTCATCGCCATGGGGTTGCCCCGTTCTGTTCGTAACGAAGAAAGATGGAACAGAAAGGATGTGCGTAGACTATCGTCCGCTAAATCTAGCGACGGTAAAGAACAAGTACCCACTGCCCAGGATCAATGATCTTTATGATCAACTTGCAGGATCCTCTGTCTTCTCCAAGATGGATTTGAGATTAGGCTATCATCAAATAAAAATCCGGAAAGTGGACATTCCAAAAACGACTTTCACTACTCGTTACGGTCTTTACGAGTATACCGTCATGTCCTTCGGTTTAACCAATGCCCCCGCCACATTCTCGCGCTTGATGAATTCGATCTTCATGGAGTACCTAGATAAATTTGTTGTAGTTTATCTTGATGACTTTGTCATCTACTCGAAGAACGAAGAAGAGCACGCAGAACATCTAAGGCTGGTATTGATGAAACTTAGAGAGCATCGCCTTTATGCCAAGTTCTCCAAGTGTGAATTTTGGCTACCAGAAGTGACCTACTTGGGCCACGTGATTTCTGCGAAAGGTATTTCTATGAATCCCGAGAGAGTTCAGGCCGTCCTTGACTGGACTCCACCTGAATCGGTTAAGCAAGTTAGGAGTTTTCTTGGCTTAGCAAGCTATTTCCGCCGCTTCGTTGAGAACTTCTCCAAAGTTGCAAAGCCTCTTACTGAACTCCTCAAGAAAGATAAGAAATTCCAATGGACCCCCAAGTGCGAGGAAAGCTTTCAAGAGCTAAAAAGAAGATTGACTTCTGCACCCGTACTTGCACCTCCAGACACCAAAAGGGATTTCGAGATCTATTGTGATGCTTCACGGCAAGGGTTAGGATGCATACTTCTGCAAGATCGACATGTGGTAGCTTATGCTTCACGCCAGTTGCGTCCACATGAAGAGAACTATCCTACCCATGATCTTGAACTCGCTGCCGTAGTTCATGCCCTGACAACTTAGCGACATTACCTCCTTGGTAATCGTTGTGAGATCTATTCCGACCACCAAAGCCTCAAATACATATTCACCCAGCCAGATCTTAATCTCACGAAAAGACGCTGGATAGAGTTGATAAAATATTACGACGTAGGAATTTCTTACACCCCAGGCAAAGCCAATGTCATGGATGATGCACTAAGTCGTAAGTCGTATTGTAACAACCTCATGTTACAACAGTATCAACCACTTCTGCATGAGGAATTTCGCAAGCTCAATCTTGAGATAGTTCCTCATGGATTTCTTTCTACCTTTGTGGCGAAACCCAATCTTGAGGATCAAATCATAGTTGCCCAAAGGCGTGCACGAGGTGTTCGCCGGATCAAGGAGAACATTGCTAGTAGAGTTGCCAAATGTTTCTCCACAGATAGTAAAGGAACGGTATTCTTTGAAAATCGTTTGGTAGTACCTAAGAATAAGGATCTAAGGCAACTCATCCTCAAAGAAGCTCATGACACACCCCTCTCGATTCATCCCGGTAGCACAAAAATGTACCGAGATCTACGCCAGAGATTTTGGTGGACTAGGATGAAGAGAGACATTGCTCGATTTGTTGCTGAATGTGATATTTGTCGTCGCATTAAGGCAGAACACCAAAGACCTGCTGGCACACTTCAACCTTTGCCTATTCCCGAGTGGAAATGGGACAAAGTCGGTATTGACTTCATCACCGGCTTTCCAAAAACCCAGAAAGGAAACGATGCCATCTTCGTTGTCATAGATAGGCTATCCAAAGTTGCTCACTTCCTTCCCGTTCGCGAGTCTATTACTGCTAGCCAGTTAGCGGACTTGTATGTCTCTAGAATTATGTCTCTTCACGGTGTTCCTTTGGAAATCAATTCTGATCGTGGTAGCCTTTTCACCTCTAGATTCTGGGGAAGCTTTCAGAATGCTATGGGAACTCATCTCTCCTTTAGTACAGCTTTCCATCCTCAGTCTAGTGGTCAAGTTGAAAGGGTTAATCAAATCTTGGAAGACACGCTCAGAGCTTGTGTTATATCTTTCGGAAAGAATTGGCAGAAGTCTCTTCCATTTGCCGAATTTGCTTATAACAATAGTTTTCAATCTAGTCTGAACATGGCTCGTTTTGAACTCCTATATGGACGACAATGTCGAACACCCCTTAACTGGTCAGATACCGGTGAAAGACAACTCTTTGGACCGGATATGATCATGGAAGAAGAAGAGCAAGTTCGCATTGTTCGTGATCGATTGAAAGCCACACAGTCTCGTCAGAAAAGCTACTATGATCGTCATCATAGGCAAGAAAGCTACAATCTGGATGAGAAGGCTTACCTTCGGGTTACTCCTCTGAAGGGAACCCAACTTTTCGGTATCAAAGGCAAGTTGGCCCCACGTTACATCGGACCTTTCCGCATTCTCGCTAAACATGGAGAAGTTGCCTACCAACTTGAACTACCTCCGCACCTTTCCCGAGTACATGATGTATTCCATGTGTCACAACTCAGGCGTTCCTTCAAGGACCCCATCCGCGAAGTCAACCATGAAACGCTTGATCTCCAAGATGACCTTTCTTATCGAGAGTACCCTGTTCGTATTCTTGATTCCGCAGAGCGTGTCACTCGTCGTCAGAAGATCAGGTTTCTGAAAGTGCAATGGTCACATCACTCCGAGAAGACCGTCTCCGTGCCGAGTACCCCTCCTTCCTCCCGATGACTTCTGAATCTCGAGACGAGATTCTTTTGAGTGGGGGCGAGTTGTCAGAACCCCAACTAGGGTAAGTGCTAGGATTTGGGTGTCCTTTGCATCATGCAAAATTTTCAAAAGAAATTCAAAAATGGGGAAAAGAAAAGCCCTGAGAAATTAATTCAAAAGGCCAGAAATAAATCTTTTTCCAAAATTCTTTTGGGTGTGTTGAAAAATCCTAAAAATGAGTGTGATCATTTTAAAAGTGATTTGGGATTAATCCCATGCTCAAAGATTTTTCAAATATTCAAAATTGAGCTTTGGAAATTAAATTAAACCCTATTTGAATTAAAGTTCAAATAATTTGAATTTTAATAATGACCAAATATTTTATGTGGCTAGCTCTGTTTATTATGAGGCCATATAAATTAATTTGGGCATAAAAAAATGCCTAGCTATTTTATTAGCTAGGTCAACCTATTTACAGAAATATAAAAAGAAAAACAAGAAGGAAACACCTACCTGGCGCCCAGGGGCGAGGCCCACCTCTCCACTGCCTCGGCCCAGCCCACCAGGGCATCTTGTCTTCTTCCTCCCCCGTGGCTGCAAGCAGCTCGCTGGAGGCCGTGAGCGCGTCGACGCCATCGAGGCACTTCGAGGCCACCCGGGGCCTCATCTACACGCCACCGCAACGCCTGGAAGCCCAGCATCGCTTCCCTCCTCTCTCTGCTTCCTCTGGCTCCCTCTCCTCCGAGATCTCGCACACGCCCGAGCGCCTGACCTCGCCGCCGTCTTCGATTTGCTCGGCCACCGGCCGACCCAAGCATCGCCACCGTGTCCCTGACGTCCGCCGTGGAGCTCCACTTCACCTCGGCCCTCCAATGCGAGCATAGCGGCTTCGGAGACGACGGCCGCCTCAAGAACTCGTCGCCGGCCGCCGAGAAGCTCGTCGTCGAATTCGCCGCCTCCGCTGTCCCTCTGGCCTCCCCGTCCCCTCCATTAGACTCAGGGTGAGCTCCACGTTCTTTTCCCCCTTTTCCCACTCTCCTTGCTGCACTGGGCCGTCTTTCCGTCGAAACCGAGCACGGGCCGCCGCCGACGAGGTCGCCGCCGTGCCCCCGGTGCTCCCCTGTGGTCGCCATGTACTCGGGGCAATGCGCACGAGCAAGGGCTACGCCCCAGTGCCCGCAGCGCATCCAACCGTGGCCGGGAACCTGATCCCGGCGAGCGCCGCCGTGTCCAGAGCCGCCGGCCTGTCAGCCCCTAAACCGCGAGCTAATCCCCCCCCCCCACAGTGGCTGACAAGTGGGGCCAGCCCCCCCCCTAATCCTCTGTTTAAATTAAAACTAAACACAATTTTAACAGTGGGTCACTGACAGGGTGGACCCACCTGTCTGCCCCCTACTGATGTCATGATTGCATCATTCTGATGCAATAAATCATTTTTCCAAAAAAATAGAAATGATTTTAATAATTACAGAAAATCCAGAAAAATAGGCAAACTTCAATAATTCATAGAAAATTCATTTTAACTCCAAATTAAACATATAATATATGAAAAATTATCAGAAAAATACAAGGATTAAGAATATGCAATTTGTTTTTATGTTTCACTATTTTAAAATGGGGCAACGGTAGAAAATGTGCATATGGCTTAATTTGAATTTGAATGTGGAGTTTGAATTTGCATTCCAAATGTAATATACTTCAATTAAATAGAATTTGCCACAAATCAGTACCCTTTACTTCATGTCATAACAATATCATGTGCTTGTGCATTTTACTTCCGAAGTTGTCCCCCCTTGTTGATGATTGTTTCCGGTACCAGCTTTTCCGAGACGGTGATCACCCCCGAAGAAGAAGACCACCGTTAAACCCCGTGTATCGTCAGCAAGGCAAGCAAACCCCATTGATCATGTCTATAAAATCCCAATTCCCTCTCAGTCTCGCTTATGCATGTTTAGGAGATCACCTTCTATCGATTCTACCGCATAGTCTAACCATATCTGATGCACGACCTATCATCTTGTCACAGTAGTAAGCAAACCACAATCCTAGCCGACATAGGAGTTGATTGATATCATGTGGCCCCTACAACTGTTACTGCTTATTGCATGCTTAGTGGTACAATGAGGTTGCTTTTGATGTGAGTCGGGATGATAGTGAACATGGTGTTGATGAAAGTGAAACTGTGTTGGTGAACGATGAGAGGCTGTGTAGGAGTACACAGTGGGTTGTCTCGTTTAACACCGCCTTAAGCACCGAGTTCTTGTATGGTAATCCAAGACAAAGAGTACAACCACACATTGGGCTCATTGACCCCTCTCGGCCTAGTACCTTGATCCGTGTTGACGTCCAGGAGTCACATTAGTTCGGGCTTTCCATTTGGCATCTGCATAGAAAGAGAATGAAGGAATGGTTGCATCATATAGATATGTGGGTGCACCTGTGAGGAAGGAAAGCCATCTGCCAGAGGTGGTATCTCGGTCACCTGCATTGTTTGAGTCCGTTTCGTTGATCCGGCCGGGCTCTCGAGCGGAGGCAAACTCAGATAGTCGACTCCTGGAATAGACCGGTTATGATCGAAGTGTCGTGGTGAACATCCTCGCTGTCACCTCTTGAACGGTGGCGAGACCTGGCGGTAACCGATGGTCATGTGTGTGTAGCTTACACCCTTGCAAGGTTAACAAAACTATTCGAATATCCGCGTCCGCGGTTAAGGACTACTTGGAACCTGTACCTGATTATTAGACAACTGAATGGATACTTTTAAAACTCGCAAGATAAGCGTGATTGCTATGGTGTGCTTCCTCGTGGGAAAGTCGAGGAAGTAACCATAGTGGTGTATTGGTTGGAGACTTGGTAGTGGGCTCGTGTACGCTTCTTACCTCAAGTCTGGTACTCGTAGTTCAGGACTAGCCAAGTCAAAGCTGGCACTTCTGCATGATGAAACCCCACCTCCCTTTACCTTGATACTTGAGCATGGGTAGTATATATCTGATGTAAGTCTTGCTGAGTACGACTTTGTACTCACGTTATCTTATTCTATGTTTTAGATGAGAACCCGGACCGCCGATGGAGTCACCTTCGTGAAGCTCGACGTTGACCTTTGTAGTATAGTCCCAGACAGCAGTCTGGTCCCTCGTGGAAGGGCATGTATGTTTACAAGGCTTCTCTAAGCCATTTGTTAAACTTGTCTGTACTCAGACCTAATTTGCTTCCGTTGTATGATGTAATGTTGATCACAGACATGTGATCTTTGTATGCTCTATATATAAGTCAATAAAGAAGTACTTTGTAGAGTTATGTGATGATACCTGCTGTTCATACTAGGCATGTGTGCTGCGTGTATGTTTATAACATGCATGTCTTAGTATGGGTTTGCGAGACCTTAGTTGTGATCTGGCTGGCGGTCCTTTATACACCAAGTGGCCCTTAGATGTGCGCAGCTTGGGGCATCGCGATGCGATTGCTCGTGACTCTGTCACGTGCACACTTTGTTGTATGATCGAGCCCGCCCTAAACCCCGACTAAGTGATCCGGCTGGAGTAAGTCTATGTAAGAGTTAGGATTCAATCGATAACATGGTTGAGGCGACTTGTCTATGAATATGGGATTCACCACCCATAAGCATTTAGACTTGTGAGCGGACGTTGAGGACCCATCTCAGTTGATCATCCGGCCTGAATGGGATGCCCCTCATGTTCGATGCTTACCGAGAACGTTCTGTGCTTGGCCTTGTCTGCTTAGACAAGTGGGTACGGTTCTCGGCTGTCCAAGTGATTGCATCGTGACTGGAATTACATACGCCTATTCGGGGTCCCGACAGGGAACATCACCACGGCTTCCGGCATGTGCGTCGGGGTCCACCTCCGCATCGTAGATCATCACCTTACATCTATATATTGCTTTGCCTCGAGCTAATAAACAGTTATGGCACGCAGGCAATAATTAAGTGACAATCATATGACTCCAGTCATCATGCCGTACCACGACACGCAGGTCGCGAATAAATATTACATAACATATAGAATCTCATACAAACACATTGAAAATCTTGAAGGCTATACCACATCACATGCACATTATGAAAAAATGAGTTAGATCCCCATCTACACGGGTTGTTGCAACTTTTATCGTGGTTGATTAGCAGGTTACATGAAAACGTTGTTCCCTATACAAAGCAAACACGATACTTCAATGTTGCTAGTTTAACGTTCGGGGTGCGTGTAGCAACTAATGCCGCAAGCCAAACTTCGTTCAACGCGTGACCCCCGTGTGGATTTGAGTTCATAAAATCCACAAGCCCCTCCATGTTAAATCTTCTATTGCGAGATTAAGATGAGATATAAGGAGTTTGATGTAGACCATGATCAAGGCAACCAGCATACTGAAAGAACCATAGAGGGATCGATGGAAAACTCAATCCTTGTAGCAAAACCTCAAGTTGCCATCAAGCATAGAAAAAATCACATTACAGGGAAGTAACAAGAAAATCAATGCCTCATATCACACATATGATCTAGACCTAAACATGCATCTAGTCAAGGATCGCTCTGATACCACTATTGGGAAACGTAGTAGAAAACAAAAAAATTTGTGCCTATGAATCAAGATCCCAAGATCATCCAAGAGAGATGGCATACAAGGTTTAGGCCATTGCTCACCAACGGTTGCAGCGGAAGAAGAGTTGATGAAGCGGGTGGAAGTAGATCTCGTGATGTGTCTCACGATCTGTCCCACCATCTATCCCACGAACGAATCCCTCGAGCAATTCCCTCGAACAGATATCCGAGGAAGAAGAAGTTCCACCAAGAAGGATCAAAGTTATGATCCCTCTACCGGTATCGACACATCCCGTAGCAGCAATCCAGCAGCGCTCCGCCGTCCAGTGAAGAACACCACCGAGAAAACTAGAGGGAGAAAACCCTAACGGATTCCGATCTAGAACATCATCTAAACCGGGGTCTAATTGTGGAGCAACGGGGTTTAGAGGGAGGGAGGGTGGCGCATAGGCCTTGGGGATCAAGTGTGCTGCGCCCCCACCCCTTCCCCTCGTTATATAGGTTGCCAGGAGGGCCCTTGGCCGAAATAAGGGGGGTGGAGTCCTTCCAGGACTCCTCCCTTGGTGGGAAAACTTCCCCCTAGGACTCCTTCCTTGTGAGGAGTCCTTCCCACTTTGGAAAGCCTAGTCCTAATAGGACTAGGGCCAAATTTCGGCCAGCCCCTATGGGCAGCCTTGCCCCCCAAGTCTATGAAGGGAATATGCCCGAGAGGCAATAATAAAGTGGTTATTATCTTATTCCATGTTTATGATAAATGTTTATTTTCATGCTATAATTGTGTTAACCGGAAACGTTAATACATGTGTGTTTAATAAACAAAGAAAAGGTTCCTAGTAATGCCTCTCTTTATACTAGCTTGTTGATTAACGGATGATCAAGGTTTCCTGGTCATGAACATTGGATGTTGTTAATAACAAGGTCATGTCATTGGAGAATGATGTGATGAACATACACCCACAGTAGTTATAGCAATACGATCATGTCATCAAGTTTCTATTGCTGTATCAAACTTTCACGAAGTAACTCTAATCCTTAGACCATGAGATCACGTCAATCACTGACACCGGAAGAGTACTTTGATTCCATCAAACGTCACACCGTAACAGGGTGATTATAAAGGTGTCGTTGGGTACTTGGAAAGTGTTAGTTGAGGCTCGTGGATAAAGAGTGGGATTTGTTCATCCAGATGACGGAGAGATATACTCTGGGCCCTCTCGGTGATATCACATTGACATCGCTTGCAAGAACGTGACTGGCTCACGAGGATGTTATATCACGGAACGAGTAAAGAGTACTTGTCGGTAACGAGATCGAACTAGGTATGGATGATACCAAATGATCGGATCTCGGACAAGTAAAATATCGCGAGACAAAAGGAATTGGTTACGGAGTAATGGTTCACACGATCACTAGTTCATCGTTGAGTAAGTGGGAGTCATCATGGATCTCCAGATCCCTCTGATGATTATTGATCGGAGAAGAGTATCAGTCATGTCCATTTTATTCACGAACCGTAGGGTGACACACTTAAGGATTCGTTGACGCGTTTGAGTGGATACGGAACGCCGGAGAATATACAGGACAGCACATGGACTGTTTTGATAAAACTGCTGGAATAGTTTCGGTATATCAAAATAGTGCAAGGGGATAATTGTTAATGTGTTCATTGAATGAAGTGTTCATCAATGAAGTACTCATTGAATGAAGTGTTCATTAATTTGAGTGACATTAAACAAGATAATTAAAAGTGTTTTAATGTGATAAAACTCTTGGAATTTTGAGTGGAGAATTATGGAAGTTATGGGAATAATGTGTGACCCTTTGTTTTTGTGAGTGGAGAGTCCACCCACATGATGAGGGGAGAGGTGGGGGCACCTCTTGGGGCGTGCTAGCCCTTGGGGGCTGCCTCCCCCTCCTATATATAGATGGGTGGAGACCCCTCTACACACTAATTCCTCCATCTCTCATATGCCCTTTGGTTGGCATCTTCCTCCCCTTGCTAGCTGATCCAGTTTCACGAGTACGATGCTTAGGCGAAGCCCTGCTCAAGATCTTCTCTACCACCACCACCACTATGTTGTAGTGCTGCTGGAGTTCCCGAGGATCCACTACTTCCGCTGCCCAACTGGAGCAAGGGGCGGAGGTCGTCACTGATCTGTACGTGTGACCGACTACGGAGACGCTGCCCGTTCGTGGCGTCAAGTCTTCATCACGACCTTGAGGTCGGCGAGTGTTCGACTACATCACCCACGAGAATAGTTCTCGTTAAAGCTTTTGGTCTTCGAGGGTGAGTCCTTCTCAAACCGTTACAAGTGATCTTCTAGATGTGATCTTGGCTGTTACAACCGTAGGAAATTTTTTGTTTTCTATGCAACGAACCCATCAGTGGTATCAGAGCCTCGTCTATGCGTAGATGATTTTTACGGTTAGAACACATAGAGATGTGGGCGTTGATCCTCTAGTTGTTACCCTCTTTTGTGCACTTGTTCATATTGCGGCAATGTTGGATTGAAGCGGCCCTAAGCGCAGATTGCGTGTCACGCTTGACATACGGCTTGTACCGTATAAAGTGGCTTTGGGGGTGTCAGTTTCTCTAACATTAGTGATATGGCATTTGCAACGGAGGGCCCTGGAAAGGGATGAAAAGAAACAACTAGCGAATCAACGTTGTGGTTCTTGTCCGTAGGTAAGATCGGTTCTTTCCTAGGAAGCCCAAAACCACGTAAAATTTGCAAAGATAATTTAGAAGCGTCTAACTTGTTTTTGCAGGGCATGTGATGTGATATGGTCATTGTTACAAAATTGTTGTATGAAATGAGATTTATTGTAAACAACCGGCAGGAGCCATATGGTTGTGTTTTTCCTTTTTAAGGCCTGCGTGCTGTAGATATATCCATGAGATATATTGTAATGGAGAAGGACGACCATGGTGGTGGCGTCATGGACCTTGGTGCCGCGCCGGTGGCATGATGGAGATCATACCAAGACGCACAAAGATGGAGATCTATTGCGAGAAGGACCATATCATATCACATTATCCATGCATATGATGTTTCTCCTTTTATGCATCTTATTTTGCTTAGTTACGATCATGATCGCTGCGGTAGCATTATAAGATGATCCCTCTCACTTAATATCAAGATAATTATATGTTCTTCCTTAGTATGCACCGTTAAGAAAGTTCGTCGTTTCGAGACACCACGTGATGATCGGGTGTGATAGACTCTACGTTCGCATACAACGGGTGTTTTCAAGCCTAGCATGTACAGACATGGCCTTGAAACACATGCAAATACTAAGGTTCTACTTGGCGAGCCTAGCATGTACAGACATGGCCTCGGAACATGGACCGAAAGGTTAAGCACGAGTCATATGGATGATATGATGAACCATATTGAGATGCTCGCCATTGCAGCTACACTGCCTCACGTGATGATCGGTCGTGGTGTAGTGAATTTGGTTCGTGTAATCACCAAAGACGACTCGAGGGATGTTGTTTTTGAGTGGGAGTTAGATGAACTCATTTTATCATGAACTAAATCAAAGTGAATTTGCATAGTTCGTTGTAGTCATTGGCATTTGTTTACTACCTTTGCGCTTAGCTATAATTGAGATAATAGAACTATAGAATTCTGGATATTTAACTTTACGGATTGGTACCGTATTGTTTGAGTGTCAATCTAAAGTTTAAAGTCTTATTGCAAACTTAACAAACCTTGCTTACTCCATGAAGTTTAATAATGTGTATTAAATCGAGAGTAACAATTCCAGTGTTAGTGTCTAAGTATCACACTTGCCTCCATGATCCTTGATATTCAAATGTTGTTTGTTATTATCAAGGTTATCTAGGAGCTGAAAGGATTGTTTCAGAAACTATCATGTGTGGAAGATATAGCGATATCTGAAACAATGTTTAGTTGCAATGTGATAGAGTAAAATTTAGTGAGAAACATGTTCTCATATTGTATGAGAATTTGTGAAGGTTGGAGACACTATGTGTCCTAATCTCTCAAAAAGGTTTTGGGAACTAATATTGTACTCACAGTTTGTCCCTATGAGCTATGGTAGTTTTGTCATGAAAGTTGTCATGATAGGATGAATGGAAGATGTAGGTAAAATGTTTACTACACTATAAGATTACTAAAGAATGGAATTTGGAAGAACACCAAACATTTGATGACGGTGATCTACATCAAAGTGAGAATCAAAGGGTGTTAGTATTTGACTAACACACTTTGGATTATGTGTCATATGAATGGTGCCACAAGTGATGTTGATAAATTCTTCTAAAAAGGAAAGGAATTGCTGAAAGAGGATCTGAAAAAATATTTTGGCAAAAAGAAAAAGGAAAAGACTGGAAATGTCCAGCTCGGGTATATAGATGATATACATGTTATGGGTATATTCATTGCTTGTTAAACAATGTGATTCTTGAGTATTGGATACTGATTGGTTGGTATGAAGTGTCATACGGAACAACGCAATACAAGAGTTGCAATGGCCTGAGTAACTAGCAAATGAATATGGGATGATTCTCATCAAAAACAAAATAAAGTGTTATTGTGTTTATCGTTGGAATTAAACCTAGCCTTCAAGATTTATTTGAATAATTGTTATTCTGTTCTGGTGTTATACGAACAATAGTTGTTCAAATTATCACCATATTCATAGAAGATGGATGAACTCTATAAATCTTGTTGGAGAAATCACATCCATAATAACTGATGCTAAACATGTCGCAAGACAAATGATTATAAGATCACTTATGAGTGACACCACCGTTTGAATCATATTGGAAAGAAACACATGAAGAAACTCCATGGTGATGGAATTTTGGAGTCTTTTGATTTTGAATCAATTGACGGTTGTGAGAAATTTCTAGAGATGATTGAAACACCGTTTAAATCATATTGGAAAGATAACATGAAGAAACTCCATGTTGGTGGAATTTTGGAGTCTTTTGATTTTGAATCAACTGACGCTTGTAAGAATTTCCTAGAAATGATTGAAACTCCGTTCATAGGCAAAGAAGGACGGACGACTAACTTATTGGACATTATACATGTTGATGTGTATAGTTCATTATGTGTAGCCGTGTGTGGTGCGTCTTATAACTTCATATACTTTAACCGAGGTTTTGAGTGGATATATGTGTATATTTACTTGATAAGGAAGAAGTATGAAATGTTTGAAAATGTTCAAATAAATTTCAAGATGAAGTGAAAATCATTGTAACGAGAAAATAAGAGTTTATGATTGGATCATAAAAGAAGATTTTGAGTTAAAAGTTTAGCAAATGCCTGAGAGTTTAGGAATCGTTCCAAAACTTGCATTTCCCGAAACACCATAGGAGTATGGAGTGTTCGAGAGATGTAATCAAACCTTGTTTGACATGGTAAGGATCAAAGGTGTTATTTATAAAAATTGCCATTATATTTTAAGGATTAAGCTTTAGAGACTACCGCTTTTCACTGAAAAGAGCGCCATCGAGATCCGTTGAAATGACACCATATAAGTTATGGAATGGGATAAAATCCAATTTGTCTTTTCTTAAATTTTGGTATGCAAGGCATATGTAAAATGTTTACAACCAAAGTCGGATAAAATGCGTCTTTGTAAGTTATCCCAAAGTAACCGTTGGGTATTCCTCCATAACACTAAAGACAAAAGTGTTTTGTGGCTAAGTGCATCAAGTTTCTTGAGAAGGAATTTTTTGCGAAAAGTTAAGTGGGAGGACAGTAGAACTTCGATTAGGTTGTTGAACCTAAGCTTTATGTGCTAAGTGGCGCAGCGCCGGAAAGTGTCCCGGAAGCGGCCGCAATGCTCTTGGCTCCCGTGTCCCAAAGGTTGTGGTCACGGCGATCTAAGTTCCTATTGAACTGCGTAGTTCGGGTAATCGATCAAATAGTAAGATTTGAGATTGAATCATTGTTATTTGATAATAATGGACCGACTACATGCAAATAAGCGATGATGGGCCCTGACTCCGTCAAAATGGCTAGGAGCTATAAAATCCGTGATAGTTCCATACACGAGAAACCAAGTTTCTGAACTTGGAAGACCCTCTAGATACCGTGTTTGGATCTATAAAGAAACAGACGTGGATGTTCTCACATCTATGAAATATTCGACATATCGTTAAAATGGTTTACGATTATGTTCAAAGAGTTGGCTATGACAAGATTTGATCTTTCATAACGATATTTAGTCTGGACGGATTATTGTAGCAACCACTACATATGCTAATTTTTGTATATGGTAGTTGAACAAACGGAACAACGTTCTTCTAATAGAATGGTTACCTAGGACGTGTACAGGACACGGTCCAAAGGGTTCTGTTAATTCAAAGGATGCTAAAATAGCATGCAAATTTCAATGGTTGAAATAAGCATTCGTGGAGTTGGAATCTTCATCATGATGAAATTGTTAAAACGTTTAGTTTCATCAGAGACGGTGAAGATGCTTGCTTTTGCAAGAAATTAAGTGGGAGCGCTGAGACATATTTCTAATACATTATGTAGAAGACATATTGTTGATTGGAAATGATGTATCTTTTATTGACACCGGTGAAGTTTCATTGAAAATTTGATTTTAATGGAAGATTTGGGCAAAACCAGTATATTGGGCTAATATGGTCTATATAGATAGATTGAGGTGCTAATATGGTTGGGCCGAAGTACATATATGAAATATTGAATAAGTTCAATATGGAAACGATGAGAAAGGTTCTTGCCGCATGGAAAAGGTTGAAGCGAGATTCAAGTGTTTTGACACTTGGTGAGTAAAATCACATGAATGATTTGATCAATCATGTACACCATGATATGTACAATTCCAGAATGTCCTATGCTCTAAATGTTATGAGCATATACCAGAATGATTCATAAGATGATCATTGGACAATAGCAAAGATATCCTTACGTGCTTTGGAAGGACTAAGAATATATATTATGTATGTTGGACAATAGTTCATTGTAAAGTGTTACATTGATACTAGTTTTGTCGCAAGATACAATCTAAATTTATCTCAATTTTGGCGGTATGTTAAGGTGGCAAAATGTAATGGAAGAAAGTTCCAAGATAGATTTGGAATAGTTCCAAATGGATTTGGATGAGTTCCAAAGTTAAGACATTATAACGAATACTACAACGAAAGGCTAAGTATATGACTGCTCTAGCAGCAGCAAAGGAGGGCATTTGTGTCAAGAAGTTTGTTTGAAAAACTAGGTGTAGTTCAAAACGGGCTAATACTATGAAGATCTATTGTATGACAATAGATTCAACATGTTTTGAGCTCAAGGGACTAAGGTCTCACCGGAGGACCAAATTTATGCAATGCCATCTCATTGGTGAATGAGTGATGCGTAGAGACGCAAAGAAATGCAAATACACACGGACCTGAAGTGTCAGATCTGGATATTAGGTTTACCACTAGCAATGCATATGGATAACACCTGAATGCCATAGGTGTTGGATGCGCAAGTACCAAACTAGATTATTGACTCTAGTGCAAGTGGGAGACTGAAGGGAATATGCCCGAGAGGCAATAATAAAGTGGTTATTATCTTATTCCATGTTTATGATAAATGTTTATTTTCATGCTATAATTGTGTTAACCGGAAACGTTAATACATGTGTGTTTAATAAACAAAGAAAAGGTTCCTAGTAATGCCTCTCTTTATACTAGCTTGTTGATTAACGGATGATCAAGGTTTCCTGGTCATGAACATTGGATGTTGTTAATAACAAGGTCATGTCATTGGAGAATGATGTGATGAACATACACCCACAGTAGTTATAGCAATACGATCATGTCATCAAGTTTCTATTGCTGTATCAAACTTTCACGAAGTAACTCTAATCCTTAGACCATGAGATCACGTCAATCACTGACACCGGAAGAGTACTTTGATTCCATCAAACGTCACACCGTAACAGGGTGATTATAAAGGTGTCGTTGGGTACTTGGAAAGTGTTAGTTGAGGCTCGTGGATCAAGAGTGGGATTTGTTCATCCAGATGACGGAGAGATATACTCTGGGCCCTCTCGGTGATATCACATTGACATCGCTTGCAAGAACGTGACTGGCTCACGAGGATGTTATATCACGGAACGAGTAAAGAGTACTTGTCGGTAACGAGATCGAACTAGGTATGGATGATACCAAATGATCGGATCTCGGACAAGTAAAATATCGCGAGACAAAAGGAATTGGTTACGGAGTAATGGTTCACACGATCACTAGTTCATCGTTGAGTAAGTGGGAGTCATCATGGATCTCCAGATCCCTCTGATGATTATTGATCGGAGAAGAGTCTCAGTCATGTCCATTTTATTCACGAACCGTAGGGTGACACACTTAAGGATTCGTTGACGCGTTTGAGTGGATACGGAACGCCGGAGAATATACAGGACAGCACATGGACTGTTTTGATAAAACTGCTGGAATAGTTTCGGTATATCAAAATAGTGCAAGGGGATAATTGTTAATGTGTTCATTGAATGAAGTGTTCATCAATGAAGTACTCATTGAATGAAGTGTTCATTAATTTGAGTGACATTAAACAAGATAATTAAAAGTGTTTTAATGTGATAAAACTCTTGGAATTTTGAGTGGAGAATTATGGAAGTTATGGGAATAATGTGTGACCCTTTGTTTTTGTGAGTGGAGAGTCCACCCACATGATGAGGGGAGAGGTGGGGGCACCTCTTGGGGCGTGCTAGCCCTTGGGGGCTGCCTCCCCCTCCTATATATAGATGGGTGGAGACCCCTCTACACACTAATTCCTCCATCTCTCATATGCCCTTTGGTTGGCATCTTCCTCCCCTTGCTAGCTGATCCAGTTTCACGAGTATGGTGCTTAGGCGAAGCCCTGCTCAAGATCTTCTCTACCACCACCACCACTATGTTGTAGTGCTGCTGGAGTTCCCGAGGATCCACTACTTCCGCTGCCCAACTGGAGCAAGGGGCGGAGGTCGTCACTGATCTGTACGTGTGATCGACTACGGAGACGCTGCCCGTTCGTGGCGTCAAGTCTTCATCACGACCTTGAGGTCGGCGAGTGTTCGACTACATCACCCACGAGAATAGTTCTCGTTAAAGCTTTTGGTCTTCGAGGGTGAGTCCTTCTCAAACCGTTACAAGTGATCTTCTAGATGTGATCTTGGCTGTTACAACCGTAGGAAATTTTTTGTTTTCTATGCAACGAACCCATCAGTCTAAGGGTGGTGGGACGCATATGGTACTGTCCGGAACCTTTTGGAACCTTCGAGAACCTTCCATGACCTTCTAGGACCCATCGGGACCATTCTCGGCCATTCTGGGACCTTCCGGGATGGTTTTGGGACATTCCGGAACCTTCTGGAACACTTCCAAGACCTTCCGGGACCGTTTTTGGACGTTTCGGAACTATATGGATAGGTTCCGGGACGATCCGGGTTACGGTCTAGCCTGCCCGATGCCCTGCGTCGGTTCGTCGGTCGTTTTTGGGACGTCCACCGATTAACCGGAAACTATTCCGGTTGATCCAGGACTTCCCCAGTACCATTCTCATATGTTCCAGATCCACCTGGGACTATTCCAGATGATCCGGACATATCTTTAAATACCCAGAACTTCTTCTGGTGCACTCATGAACAATTCCATAAATACCCGGAACTACTTCCGGTGCCCGTATGAACTATTCCGTTTTGCTTCCACTAAACCTTCTACAATTCCAGTATTCTGACAGACTACTACTCTTTAAGTGTATGACCCAATAGGTTTGGTATAATGCGGACATGACTCAGAACATCTTCCGGACATAGGTCAACAGCCTTTTGTCAATAGCCAATAATCAACAGCGGAGCCATGGATACCCATGTTGACTCCCGCACATACACGAAGAAACTTCGAGTGAACCATTATGTTTAGTCATGTACTATTCCCTTTGCTTCGCGATACATGACAAAGTTAGAGGAGAGAAGTTTGGCACCCATGTGTAACAACTTCTTGAACACAGGCCACTCGTTATCCTCTTTGCTCGTTTGTCCCTTTTCTCGTTATCGTATTCCGGTATCCCCCTGACTGAATCACAATGCGTCTGGCCAGACTATAATGGATAACGTCATACCGAGTGGGCCCGAAGTGAATATCTTCTTCATCATGAAGGAGAAAATCCCAATCTTGAACTATCATAGTTACTAGACACACTATCCAATGTACCCAGAACTTATTTTACTACTTCCCAGTAACGGGAAGATACATCTAAGAACCAAAGCACATCTTCATGTGTGAAGCAACTTGATACTCTCATGGTCTAAGGAATTACGTATATGATAACATTTCATGATATGACTTATAACGTTGTTACGATGTGATCTCTAAGTATATCATTCAATACTGGGGTCGGTTCCATATCATTGTTCTGCTAACAATATGTTCCCATTGCTACTGACATCCTTATTACAAGAACAATGTCCATGATTAAGAAAATGTAATCATCAGTTAGCACATGAGCTAGTCTTAGAGGCTAAACCAGGAACTCTTGGTGTTTACATTTCCACACATGCAAGTGAGTTTTCTTCTGAGTCTCATAGTCAGGGTCATTGCAGTTATAGGACAGAAATATAAACATTAATTACGAATGTGGAAATATATATAATAACATTTTATTATTGGCTCTAGGGCATATTTCCAATAGAGATCATCGCCATCATCATCACCATCGTCACGGGCATCATCGAGATCATCATCAACAACATCCCCAACATCAGCAGCATCTCCATATTTATCCAATCTCACCTCACAAGTCCAACTTGTGTTGTAATCCGTACTACCTATCCTCTCTACTCTACCGGTGTTGATTGCTACCTTGTGATGAATGCTATTGTGTTTTGTTGGAGAAATATCATTGTGTCCAGATTTTTTATCATCTATTTATCCCCATTGATCATGATCTCTTTTATGCCTTGTGAGTAGTTACTTTAGTTCATGAGGACATGGGAGAAGACTAGCTGCTAGTAGTCATATGATGTTGAAGTAATATGTGTTGTTCGATATTTAAGTTGTGTTGTTATTTTCCAAGTGGTGTTGTGTGATTCGAACACTCAACACTTCGCCTTATTAAGGATCTAGGGGAATGCATTGTGTATAAAGAATGCTTACGGTGGGTTGCCGGAGTGACAGAAACCTAAACCACAGTTCACACGCTTTTGCACAAGGGAACAATCGATCGTATTGCTATGGTTAGGCTTTTGCCTTAATTACTATCTTGTATTTTTGGATGCTTGCAAGATGTTTAATCATAATAGTGCACTCATCTTAGTCTAGAGGGTGTACTAGCATAGATCCACCCATTCAACACTTATCAACACCAAAGTCACTTACCAATACCTTCTGCTCCTCGTTGGTTTCGACACTCTTATTTATAAAAAATGCTACAAAGATCCCCTACAGTTGAGTGTCATCAAGTACTATTTTCTGGCACCGTTGCCGGGGAGCGTAGCGCTATTTCTGTTTTTGTTTTGTTTATGGGGAGCGTAGCTTATGGACACCTATACTCTTGGTTCATTGTTTATGGGGAAACGTCCCACAACTGTGGTGGTCACTCCTACCCCTACTGAAATTGTGCCTTATTAAATACCATCTGGTATTATGAATTATATCTTAGCTATATTTATCACAACTACGTTCATTATTTAAGCTTGTAGGTGTGTCAATGGAGTATGTCATGAAGAAATGATTCTCCATATCAGTTATAGATAAAGCTTCAGATTGGTATGAGCTCCTCGATAACTCACATTTGCTTAATTGGCAAGAGCTTATGTCTCCCTTTTATACAAAGTTTTATCCTTTCATGAAATTCATGGAGACATGAATTACATCTATAACTTTTGGTTTCGTGACGGAGAGAGAATCGCTCAAGCTTGGGGAGACTGAAGTCCCTAATGTTCAAATGTCCTATTCATGAACTCCCCAAAGATATTATACTTACAAATTTTTATGCCAGGCATTCTCGTCAGGATAAGGAAATGTGGATGCCTCCTCTAGCGGGGTATTCCAAACAAGAAGCGTTGATGAAAAATGTGATCTCATTGAGAGGATCCAGAAGAACACCAAAGACTGGGAAATCGACAAACGTTTTGAACCCGCTATAAATTATGAGCACGATTTTATTGAGAGCTATGTGAAACTGATTATTTTAATACCTTTTTTTCTAAGATTGGTCTTGATTCCCAGCTCATTATTGATTTTTGTAAGAATGTTGCCTCTCACATTGACTCTTCTAAGGAGGAGAAGGATCAGTATCATATACCCTTTAAAGAAATACCTGTTGATAAAAATGTTGCCGACCCTATTCTGCCTGCAGTTTTCTATGAAAAGCTCCCTTTCCCACAAGGATAAAGGATCACTCTTTTGTGACAGGCATAATAAATAAAAGTCAGAGACGATCCTCAAGTTGTGGCGGTTAAAGATTTAGTTACTAATGATATTTCAGATTCCATTATAAATTTTTGTGCTGTTTCAACTAACATTGTCACAGCCAAGAATAAAATCCCAATTTTAGGTACACCAGTTGTATCTGTCAAAATAGGAGATCACAATTATTACGGGTTATGCGATTTGGGATCGAGTGCTAGCGCTATTCCTTATTCACTCTACCAGGAGATCATGGGTGAGATTTCACCCTGTGAACTTGAAGAAGTTGATGTTACTATTTATCTAGCAAACAAAGAAACTATCTCTCCCATTGGGATTGTGAGAGATTTTGAAGTCCTATGTGGAAAGTTAAAATATCCTACCGACTTTCTCGTACTAGGTTCAGTGCAAGATAATTTTTGCCCTATTATCTTTGGTAGACCTCTCCTCGGCACTTTTGGTGCTATAATAGATTGCAAAAAAGGTAAAGTTTCTATTGAATTCAATGGTGAGCCATATGAATTTAACTTTTCTATGTTCTCCAGGTAGCCTCATGGTACTAATTTACCTAGTGATGATAAAATTACTGAAAATATTGCTTCTATTGCTATCCCTCCTAACGATCCTTTGCAGCAATATATGGAAGACCACGAGAATGATATGCGTATGCAGGAGAGAGATGAGTTAGACGAAATATTCACAAGACAAACTGCTATCCTGAAGCACAACCTACCGGTTGAACCTTTAGGAATCCTAGAAAAACCAAAAGAGGACCCAATGTTTGACCTCAAACCACTTCCCGATACGCTCAATTATGCTTATTTAGATGAAAAGAAAATATATCCTGTTATTATCAATGCTAACCTTTCAGGATTTGAAGAAGAGCGGTTATTGGAGACACTTCGCAGACACTGTGGTACCTTGTGCTATACCCTTGATGACCTTAAGGAGATTAGTCTATCGATTTGCCTACATACTATCAATCTCGAGCCCGATGCTAAGCCAATTGTTGATCATCAACGCCGGCTGAACCCAAGGATGAAGGACGTGGTTAGGACAAAGATTCTCAAGCTTCTAGCCGCAGGTATCATCTATCCTATAGCTGATAGTAGGTGGGTAAGTCCAGTTCATTGTGTTCCTAAGAAAGGAGGTATGACTGTTGTTCCTAATGATAAAAATGAACTAATACTTCAAAGGGTTGTTGTTGGATATAGAATGTGTATTGAATATAGGAAGTTGAACAAGGCAACCAGGAAGGACCACTACCTCCTGCGCTTTATTGATCAGATGCTTGAGAGGTTGTCTAAAAACACCCACTTTTTCTATCTTGACGGGTACTTCGACTTCTGTCAAATTCATGTTAACACTGCCGATCAAGAGAAGACCACTTTCGCATGTCCTTACGGTACTTATGCTTAGAGGCGTATGCCTTTTGGTTTATGCAATGCACCTGCTACTTTTCAGAGATGCATGTCTTCTATATTTTGTGGTTTCTGTGAGGAGATTGTGGAAGTCTTCATGGACGATTTCTCCATCTATGGAATTTTGTTTGACCACTGTCTCCACAATCTTAATAAAGTTTTCCAGAGATGCGAAGATACAAACTTAGTTTTAAACTGGGAAAAGTGCCACTTCATGGTTAACGAAGGGATTGTTCTTGGTCACAAGATTTTCGACAGGGGAATTGAAGTGGACAAGGCGAAGATTGAATCTATTGAAAGGATGCCCTATCCAAGGGACATTAAAGGTATTCGTAGTTTTCTCGGTCATGCTGGTTTCTATAGAAGTTTTATTAAAGACTTTTCTAAGACCTCGAGACCCCTCACTAATCTTCTCCAGAAGGATGTTCATTTTGTATTTGATGAAGATTGTAAGGAGGCTTTTGAAGTTCTTAAGAAGGCTTTAATAACCGCTCCTATAGTACAACCACCTGATTGGAAATTGCCCTTTAAAATTATGTGTCATGCTAGTGATTTTGCTGTTGGAGCTGTTTTAGGGGAAAGTGTTGATAAGAAATTGAATGTTATACATTATTCTAGTAAAACCCTTGATGGTGCTCAAAAATAATTATGCTACTACTGAGAAGGAATTCTTAGCAGTAGTGTTTGCTTGTGATAAGTTTAGACCTTATATTGTTGATTCCAAGGTTATTATTCATACTGATGTAACATCCTCAGTGTCCGTAACAGTAATCACTTATACTGTTGACCATTACTGTTGCTAATCACTGTTGCATTCATGCTATGATCATCTTTGCTTTTGATCACATTCCAAAAATGCCTTTTTGTTTAATATAAAAAATCATGTGACAATAAAACATTGTCAAAAAATTATGAAACCACTTTTGTATAATTCCAAATAATCGTTAGGCCATGATAATCCAACATTGGGAGTTTGTTGAATTATAAAATAAATCCAACAAATAAAAACAGTAGCATAAAGTCCATTTTTAATAATGGCATAATTAAAACAAATGCTAAATGAATTTCTTTTTCCACCAAACTTTTTGTGGCACCTCTAATATATGCAACACAAATATACCCACAAGTTTCACATGTGGCAAAAATCGTTTGAAAGCAAAAAAAATTAAAGCATTAAAGAAATAAGGGAAAAGAAAAAAAAACAAAAGAAAAAAAAAAAACCTAAAACTCGCCTAGGGCGAAGCCCACCCTGGCCCACCACGGGCCCCCTCCCCATCGTCTCCCTCCTGTTCACGTGTGTGTGTGCGTGGAGGCCATCCCACGGCCGGCCACGCCGTGGGCACGCCGTGGCGCCCATCGGCGGTTAGCCGGCGGAGATAAGTTCCCCCGAGCCCTGGAAATCCTAGCCTCCCCTCCCAGTTCCCCCCTCGCGCCGCTCTACCTCTGTGCTTCGCGCTACCGGGCGCGCCCGTCGCCACACCACCGCCGATGCCGCGGCCAACGACCGCCGGAGGCCGCCCTGCCGTGTCTGGGGTGTTCGCCGCGGTTGTCTCCCTCTCCCTAGGCAGCCCGTCGTCGTCTACGTCCACTGAATCGCTGGAATCGAGCTCGTCTTCTCCGCCATAGCCGTCGGCCACCCCCGCGCGATTCCCCGCCTGTGAAGCTCCCTCGAGCCTGCTGCCCCCAAAACTCGCTCCAATGTGAGCCCCTCGAAGTTTTGCCTCTTCTAGCGCTCGATTTCATGCCTTAGTTCACCGGCCTCGCTATCCAGCGCTCCGGCCTCCGCCCGGATTGACGTAGCCATTGTTGTGGTTCGTCCCAGCTTGCATTTTTGGCAGGGATGGATGCGGCATTGCGCTGGGCATCCATGGGGCCAATCGGCGCAAGAAATGCATGCCCCTTGCTTGCGCACGACCACCGCCGCCATCGTCGGCTTCGCTAGCGAGGACGCCGTGGGCATGGCCTAGTTTATTTTGGCCTAACCCCCCAAGTGCCTCTGACATATGGGCCCTGTGCTAACTAATTACCTGCTAATTAAAAATCAGATAGAGATAACCCCTCCCCTAATGAGACTTACATGTGGGCCAGCCCACTTAACTCTTTGTTTAAGTTGAAAATAATTGTTAACTTAAATATGACCCAATGACATGTGGGACCAGTCACTAATTAAATTAGTTTAATTAAATCAATTCCTTATGTGACTTACATGTGGGACCCCCTGGTTAATCCCAATTTAGATTAAATTAATTGAATCAGTCAATGACATGTGGACCCCACTGGATTTTTAATAAATTAAATTGATTTAAATTACTTCTGTGAATGACATGTGGGTCCACCCTGTCAGCACTATTGTGGATAATGCTGCTATTTAAATAACAAAAGAAATCCAGAAAATGATTTAAATTGATTTAATATTTGAATTTAGATATCTTTTAAATCGTAGGTCAGATTCAAAAACTTTATACATGAAAGTTGATCAGAAAAATATAAAGAACAGGAATACACTACCCGCACCGCACCCCTCTAAAATACCGGATCCGAGACTTTCCCCCTCCGGGTCGTCTGTCCGGTAATTACCTAGTAACGGTAAAACTTTCTGGATGGTTTTGTTCTGAACATAAAAGTTGTTCGGAATGCACCAACAATCACGGTTACACTATCCACATGTCTGTCAGATATTCACATCACTGCTGACATGGAACCTTCCCCCTCCGGGTCGTCTGTCGATAATCACCCGGAGCCGGTATTTCATCCCCGGATGAATTCCCGCTCCGAGCAATACATCTTGCACTGTGTTAGAACACCGTTAACATTGCGTTTGCCATTTCTTGTAATTGTATTGCTATTATTTCCATGTATTTATTGTTTCTTCCCCCTTCTCTTATTGCCGGTAGTCCCGACGACCGCTGCCGATGCCCCTGTGATCGACTACGTCGTCGACGACCGTGTACCCCCACTGTCGAGCTTCCAGGCAAGCAGAGCCATTTTCTTCCACATATATCGCCTATCTTTTCTGTACATTCTTGCACTAGGCATTGTTACTGCTGCTCCTACGATTACAATGCTATTCAATTGCATAGCCTGTTTTTTTGTCGCCCCTTGATGTACCTTTCTTTATCCTATGCTGCCTATCATAAATATATATTATATTCAGCAATGAGCCCTGTCCTTTGTTAGTCAACTAGGGTTAGATAGTGGGCCGTGATCACTCTGGGGAGTGAATGCGGAAACAATATATATATATATATAACTGCACAGGTACGGTACAATGAAGACACCGCCTAAGGTCCCCTAGCTCGGCTCTGCCGAGCCACCATCAAGTGTGAGCTATCGAGCAGTAATCCTCGTACCTCCACTCGTTGCTGACTCTGTATAGCCACTCTAGGTACCTGAGCATAGGTTTTCCTTCAGGTAAGAAGTCGGGCGACCCAACGGTGCCCGCGAGCGGTATTGCGTCGGGAACGACAGGGAGGGTACGACCGACGTTACTGGCGTGCTTGGCCCCTGCTCGTATCTCGCAAGAGTTACCAAACCACGAAAGTCGAGCTCTACCAAGAGCACACGCGAGATAAGGTAAGGAGTCGGTTCAACTTGTTGGTAAGTGCAGAGACTTGGTGGGACGACAGGGCAGGCACCGATGTACTGGTGGTCCTGACTGCTGTCGTTGTCCGCAGATCAGTTAAGTCGAGGCAATGATAACAGTTGTCACGCAGGTTAATTAAAATGCTAAATGGTTCGGTGGATGACTTGAGAGGCCCGTTGGTCTGTACGCAATACCTACACGTGGGATTACGGTGTGGGCCCTCCGCGTCGTAGTTTGTCCGAAATCTCTTCAGACGTCAGCAGTACCACGGGCTAATTGCCGGGAAGCGGTCTTGTCTTCTTTGCTGCAGCAGATGTATTTGGATTTTCTTTTGCTTCACCGGTCAGTCTCGTACCGTGCAGGAGCGTGCAAGGGTGAGGGACCTAGACCCCTTGGCGCATAGGATATAGTCCGGCGGATGGACTCTCTGCTGAGCCTAGGATGAACTGCGATGTGTCGGATAGCCTCGGTGGGGCATTCCCTAACAAGGTGTACGCCACCCTAGAGATCCGAGCGTGCAGGCTGAACAGTAGTACACCCCTTCAGGGAGTTTAATCTATTCGAATAGCCGTGTCCACGGTAACATGACGCTTTATGCTGAAGCTGGACCTTACCACCACAAACTACTACTATTAAACTGTATGGTTCCGAGTCTTCTTCCTCGCAGGGAAGTCGAGGAGGGGAACTCGGATGCATTATTATTGTTAATTATTACAACTTGTTATTATACAATGCTGCAGCAACTTCTGCTTCATTGTTACTTTATTCTTTCTATAAACTGTTGGCTGATTCTCTTCTCATGCTGCAAGACTCGTCAGAAGATGCTAATCTTTGATAGGCCTAGCCTCTTACCCTTATTCTGATTTCTACCTTGCAGTCCACTATATACAGCATCCCCTTTCCATTTGATACAAATGCATAAATGCTTAGTAGCGGACGTAAGACTCGCGGGTATGCTAGATACTCACCTTTGCTTTATTTCCCCCTTTTTGTTTTGCCTGATCGGCCGCTGCAGTCGACGTTGGAGCCTTGGAGTCCAAGAGCAGGAGATCCCCGATGCCGACCACCGCAACATGAAGATCCCCGATGCCTTCTGCGACATCGAGTCCCCCGTTGACCAGGAGTAGATTGGAGGTTCCCAGGCAGGAGGCCTCGCCTTTTAGATCGTTGTTTTTTATGTTCTGGCCTTCTTAAGGCAGATCATGTGTACCTTGTGTCTGTACTCAGATACTATTGCTTCTGCTAACTTTGTGCTTTCGAGCTGTTGTATTCGAGCCCTCGTGGCCCCTGGCTTGTATTAAACATCTTGTATTATTTTATTTGTAGAGTTGTGTTGTGATATCTCACCGTGAGTCCCCAATCTTGATCGTGTACCTTGCGTGTATGATTACTGTACATGGTCTGATTTTGGGGGCGTCACAACTGACCATGCTGCCCTTAAGTATCTTATGGCGAAGAAAGATGCCAAACCAAGACTCATCAGGTGGGTACTCCTTCTTCAAGAATTTGATTTGCAGATTGTTGATAGAAAAGGTGCAGACAACCAAATGGCGGAAAATCTTTCAAGGATGGAAGATATACCGCACGACCCCATCCCAGCCAACGACAGTTTTCCAGACGAACAACTTGTTGTTGTAAAAGTATAATCTCTTTCTGATCCTTGGTTTGTAGATTATGCTAATTTTATTGTTGCAAAGTATTTGCCTCCAGGTTTAACATTTCAGAAAAGGAAGAAGTTCTTCTATAATTTGAGGCACTACTTTTGGGATGACCCTAATCTTTTCAAAGAAGGTCCTGACGGGATCGTGAGAAGATGCATAAAGGAACACAAGTAGAAGGACATTCTCAGGCAATGTCACGATAGTCCCTATGGAGGACATCATGCCGGTGAGAGGACCGCACATAAGGTTCTCCACTCAGGTTTTTATTTGCCTACTCTCTTTAAAGATGCTAGAAATTATGTTTTATCCTTTGATAAGTGTCAGAGAGTTGGTAATATTAGTAGGAGGAATGAGATGCCTATGAATTACTCTCTAGTGATTGAGCCTTTTGATTGCTGGGGTTTTGATTTTATGGGTCCTTTTCCTCCCTCACACAAGTACACTCACATTTTAGTGGCTATTGATTATGTAACCAAGTGGGTTGAGGCAATCCCCACTGAGAGTGCTGATCACAAGACATCTTTGAAAATGCTCAAAGATGTAATTTTCCCTAGGTTTGGTGTACCTCGGTATCTCATGACTGATGGAGGATCACACTTCACGCATGGAGCTTCTATAAAAGCTTTAGCCAAGTATGATGTCAATCATATAATTGCTTCACCGTACCATCTGCAAACTAGTGGGAAAGTTCAGCTTACCAATAGAGAGATCAAGCTGATCTTACAAAAGACAGTCAACAGTTCTAGAAAGGACTGGTCAAAGAAGTTAGGAGATGCTCTGTGGGCGTATAGAACTTCTTAAAAAAACACCATGGGCATGTCTCCCTATAAGATGTTCTATGGAAAGGCTTGCCATTTGCCATTATAATTAGAACACAAAGCTTTCTGGGCTGTTAGAGAGCTTAATGCTGACCCAAAGTTAGCTGGTGAAAAGCGTCTCATGAACTTGACTTCTCTAGATGAGTGGAGAAGTGAAGTTTACGTCAGTGCTAAAATGTTTAAGAAAAAGGTAAAGAAGTTGCATGATAGGAGGATTCTGAAACGTGAATTTAACGTTGGTGATAAAGTTTTGTTGTTTAGATCTCGTTTCAGGTTTTCTCCAGGTAAACTACTTAACATATGGGAAGGACCATTTCATATCGAAGAAGTATACCGCTCTGGTGCAATCAAGATTAACAATTTTGATGGCACCAAACGTCAAGTTGTGAATGGGCAAAGACTCAAGCATTACATCGCGGGAGACCCCGTCAATGTTGATGCAAATTTAATACACACAACAACTCATGAAGAATAAGTTGCAGCCCGATTTCAGACACCAGCAGAAGCAGAATAAGAAAAGGTATGTATTACGGTAAGGAAACATCGTGAACCTCCATAAAAGTTCCATATTATAAGTTTTTGCAAAATATAGAAAATTCAGAGCCTAATTGGAGCCGGAGAGGATCTCCAGGGGGCCCAGGCGCCCCCTGGCTCGGCCTACCTCCTGGCCGCGCCGGGTAGCCGCCTGGGCACCCCAGATCCCGTCTTCGACTCCACTTTGGCTCGTTACCTTCCTATTGTCCCAGAAGTTTTTGCTATATATTTGCCCTGATAGGCCCGACACCTGATATGCGAGATGATGATAGTGATTTCTCGCCCTTCGTTGGTGAGCCCCAAGCGGAAGGCGTGAAGTAGCACAGCAGCAAATTTCCCTCGGTGAAGATACCAAGGTTTGTCTCCAGTAGGACTCCGGAGATGATAAGTAGGTGTCAGCGGTGCAACTGACGCGGACCTGCACACAGACACGATAATGCATAATGATCTCCCCTTAAAGAGAAAGGAAAGAGCTTGAGCTTAACAACATCACCTTCTACTTCTTTATACTTTTGCATATCACATAATTCAACAAAATTATTCAAGTGTAAAGCAGCATCATCTCCAGCACCAGAGAATTGATCTCTCATAACAAGTTTTAGCAAAGCAGGTTTAATTTCAGAAGAGGTAGCTGAAGTGGCAGGTGTGGCAATGGGAGTGCAGATAAAGTCTTGGTTGTTGTGACTAGTGAAGTCACACAACTTGGTATTTTCAGTGGAACCCATAGTGGCAGCAAGTGTGGCAGATTTTTTTGTAATTTTTGATAAAAGAAACAAAGATAAAAAGTGAAAGGTAAACTAACAAGACTAAAAAACATAGGTAAAGGGTAGTGTGCAACTCCCCTATGTTAGCACTTGGAGTCCCCGGCAACGGCGCCAGAAATTCTCGCTGATATGCGAGATGATGATAGTGATTTCTCGCCCTTCGTTGGTGAGCCCCAAGCGGAAGGTGTGACGTAGCACAGCAGCAAATTTCCCTCGGTGAAGATACCAAGGTTTCTCTCCAGTAGGACTCCGGAGATGATAAGTAGGTGTCAGCGGCGCAACTGACACTGACCTGCACACAGACACGATAACTTTGTTCCCAACGAAGTTCAGAGAGGTTGTCAATCTCTCCGGTCTTGTTGTTCACAAAGGGTAGAACACAAGGGATAATGATAGCAATTGAAAGTAAAGAAGAAAAGTAAATGAGCGCGTAAACAGTGATGAGGATATGGACCGGGATACGTGATGTTCACTAGTGTTGTCTCTCTCCCAAAAGACGATAAAATTGCTATGCGAGGTAAACAAATTATAGAAAGGCAATTGACAGGATTATGAACGCACCGCAATGCTAACTATGCTACAAAAGAAAGGACGAGGTTCAAAAGCACGGGCAGTACGCCAAAGTAAGTAGACCGAAATCCAACTGCATCTACTACTAATCATCCACCTTGAGATATCTATCCAGAACATCTCGCTGGTATTAAGTTGCGAGCCCCACCCAAAGTGTAAACCCAAAGCAACAGACAACTGCATTAAAAGAACTTCGCGTAAAGTAAACAATCCTTGTAACCGCGGTTACAAGCACCGTTGTTTTCCCCCTTGTGGCAACAGCACATCCCCTAGACTCATGTTTCTGTCACTCAAGCGTGTCATCGGGGGGCATGAACCCACAATCGAGCACAACGTTCCCTCTTGCCGTCACTACCTACTACTTGGCCAAAGCAATAAACAGCAACAGAGAACATGCAAGAATTACTTAGGAACAAAAATATAAGAGATAAGAACCAAATATATTACTCAATCACAATCTGAACATAATCTCATAATCCATCAGATCCTATCAAACTCAACTTAGAAAAAGCAGAAATATTACAAAAGAGCCTCGATCATGTAGGGCAGCTCACGAGGTCTAAGCCATTAAGATCAAAGAGGGGAGGAGAACATCACATAGCTACTGATCACGGACCCATGGTCCAAGGAAAACTACTCACGAGACATCCGGGGAGCATCCATGGTGGAGAGGAGACTCCCGGAGGTCAATCCTCCCTCCGGCAGGGTGCCGGGAAGAGGTCTTCTGGTGCTCCCGATCTTGGAAGCACGGCGGCGGCGGAACAGAGGAGAGTTTGCGAATTAGGGTTCTCTCCTCGGAGTTTCCCGGTGACGGAGAATAAATAGGCGAAGGGGGGCAGCCAGAGGTGGGCCAAGGGCTCCAGGCGCCCCCCTGGCGCGGCCAGGGGTGGGGCCGCGCCGGGTGGCCGCCTGGGCCCCCCTGGCTCCCCTCTGGCCCCTCCCGGGATCTTCTCGAAGCTTCCTGTACGCTGATTTTTCCTGTATTTTTCCCGGAATTTTTTTGGCACTTTTTATATGGGGAAAAACCGAAATAGAAAAACAGCAGAAAACAGGAACTGGCACTGGGGTGCACTGAGTTAATAGGTTAGTCCAAATATGATCAAAAGTGTATGAAAGTGTATCTAGATCGTAGCAATATCACACAAAACATGCATGGAACGAGCAGAAATTATAGATACGTTTTGGACGTATCAGCACCATATCTTGCGATTTCGTGTGTTTTCTTCTCGAGCTGTTTCTGCCAGAAAATATTTTAGCTAGACCTAGATGCCATGGCTTCTCCAAGTTCCCCCAAAGACAAGTTCGTCGTCAACGTCATCAACCCTTACCTAGCTGAGGTGAAGAAGCACCCGCAAACCGTCCGGTTGGAGGATGGTATTCTCCACCAAGAAGATCTAAAGGAACCTGTCAAGGAGGGGAGCATCAAGGCTAGGCTAGAAGAAGTGGAGCAAGAAGTCCTCAAGTACAAGAAGATGGTCGAGCGTGGTGTTAAAGCTAACTTTGACATCATCAATGAGCTGAAGACCTACTTCCTAAAGGAGATGAAGATGATGTGGGCAAGCATCACCACATCAGAAGAAAGAATTGAGGAGCTCCAATGGAAGATTTATGATCTGCACCACCAGAACTGTGAGTATGAACTAAAGTTTGTGCGCATGGGTATGGGTGATGCATGCAGGATTACAGAGACCGGCTTCTCTTATGAGACCGGAGATCCCCTTCAATGGAAGCGCTTCGCCAAGGATTACGTGATCAACATGACCAGGAAGGAGGAGTAAATATCCTCGGGTAATGGCATCCCCTTAGCTTGTTCCAAGCTTGGGGGAGTGCCCAGTATCTTTATCTTTATCTTAGTCTTTTAGAGTCAAGTAGAGTCGTATCATGTCTAGGGAAGTTATTATATGAAATAGGTGTTTGCATTGAGGTCTATCACTCCTTCTATGGAGAGTTTGTATCCGTGAGTGTGGAGTCGTCTATGATGTAATATTAATTAGAAGTCTATTGGTTCCCTCACCGCACTCGGTATTCTCTTCATGCAATCGGCCTTATATGATGATTCTTATGGGGAGTATTGACCGTATATCAGGTATGGCTTTGAAAACTTTATTTAATTTTGGCAAACATAGCCTTGGTCATGAGAACATGCATGTTTTCTCAAGTAGTGACATAGCCAAAACCTTTATGTTGTTATGCTTGAAGTGTTATGTTGACAAGGAAGAAAACTTGATGTGCCGTGCTTACCTTAATGTTGATGCTTTATACGTTTTGCATCTAATTTAGCATCAATTGTCTGTTCTCTCAAAGTCTTTGCTAGCCAAACTATATTCCTAGAAGATTTCTGCTTGTGCATCCATACCCTGAAACCAATATCTTCCATATAAGTCCACCATACATTCCTATTCGTGGTATTTCCCTACCACTCCTATAAGTATTAAATTTATGTGTTATCCTTAAATGTTCAAAATCTTCTGTTTTGTGCCTCTTATTTAGCTCATGAGGAAGTAGTAGGTAATTCATGATCTTCTTAAGTAGGACAAGTTTTACCCCGGGATTGCATGTCTAATCTGCAAACCCATAATACGAGGAGGAACTGGCATGAGTGCGCCCGGCTCGAAATATAGTATAACAAAAAAACCCTCCTTCACGCTTGGTCTATGAGAAATTAGAAACTTTGGAAGTGATAAACAAAGGAGATTAAGGGGATGTGATCGTCCCCACTTGGGAGCCATTCCTTGAAATTTGTCCATCTTGAGAAGTAATTGAACTATCTATTAGCATTCGTTGACAAACTACGCACCTCCCAAAATTTATTTTCATTCTGTTTGATTTAAGGATAGCACATAAGCTTTCCCTGCTTTCCTATAACAAGGCATTTCTCTTACTTCTATGGTGAGTCAGTTTTCCCACTTCCTTCTATCCTTCAAGAGAACAAACACTTGATGTTGATGAGGATTCATTCATATCATGTTGCATTAAGTTTTTCCATGCTACATCATCATTGACATTATCTTTTTAAAAGTAAGTTGTTTGCGAAATCTTTGCTAAGCAAGCATCTTCCTTTGTGTTGGCATTTTTTACTTCATGACTAATAACATGTTCCTTCAAAATCTTCTAATCATTTCACTACAAAGAGAAAGAGCAAAAGTAAAAGTTTTTAGTTGTCCTTTGACCAAGGATATGTTTGCCATAATTTGATGAGTTTTCTCAGTCCTACTTTTGATTATAATTGTTATTACTTTCTAATAAGGACCTTATGAGTTGAGGTTGCTATTGAGGATGTTTGAGTTTGATGACGGGATCATGATGCTTCTTGTCCGTATTCTGTTTATCGACACTTCACTCTCTAAACTTGTGGACAGGTTTACCGAGCTCAGTATTCGCTTGGGGACAAGAGAGGTCTAAGCTTGGGGGAGTTGATACGTCCAAAATGCATCACTATTTTATATAGTAATTATTTCCTATTCATTGATATATTCCATGTTATGATGCTATTCTTATGTTGTTTTGGCTTGTTTTACACAGTTTGCAACTTTCCGATGCCGAAGCAGCAGACACAGGATTCAGCTGTAAAAAGTGGACGCTGAGTTTCTGAAGAAGAAGACCTCCAAATTACCTGAAAATCGACGGAGGCCATTTTCCAGAAGGATGACGAAGATATGCAAAAGAGGGGTCAGAGGCGGGCCACAGGGTGCCCAGGAGGCCACCTGGCGCGAGCCCCACCTTGGCCGCGCCGGGAGGGCGCCTGGACCCATGGGGCCACTCCCGGCTCCCCCTCTGGCGTATATATCCCTCGTTATCCGAAAACCCTATAAAGAGAAGAGTTTCGTGAGTTCCGCCGCCGCTCCGTGGCAGAAACTTACAGAGGAGAAAAGTCATCTCCGGCGGGAAGACATCACCGGGGAGAACACCTCCCGGAAGGGGAGATCATCGCCAACGTCATCACCATCATCATGGGCATCATCGAGATCATCATCAACATCATCCCCAACATCAACACCATCTCCATCTACATCCAATCTCACCTCACAAGTCAACTTGTGTTGTAATCCGTACTATATATCCTCTCTACTCTACCGGTGTTGATTGCTACCTTGTGATGAATGCTATTGAGTTTTTTTGGAGAAATATCATTGTGTCCAGATTGTTTATCATCTATTTATCCCCACTGATCATGATCTCTTATATGCCTTGTGAGTAGTTAGTTTAGTTCTTGAGGACATGGGAGAAGTCTAGTTGCTAGTAGTCATATGATGTTCAAGTAATATGTGTTGTTTGATATTTAAGTTGCGTTGTTAATTTCCTAGTGGTGTTGTGTGAGTCAAACACTCAACACTTCGCCTTATTAAGGACCTAGGGGAAGGCATTGTGTATAAAGAATGCTTACGGTGGGTTGCCGGAGTGACAGAAACCTAAACCCTAGTTCGCACTCTTTTGCACAAGGGAACAATGGATCATCGATTGTATTGTTATGGTTAGGATTTGGCTTAATTACTATCTTGTATTTGGGGATGCTTGCAAGATGTTTAATCATAAGAGTGCACTCATCTTAGTCTAGAGGGTGTACTAGCATAGATCCACCCATTCAACACTTATCAACACAACACATAATACCGATGCGGAATATGGCGAAAGCACGTGACTATTTCTCCCGTGTGTCCTCAAGAACGCCTTAGCCTTCATAAGTTCAGTTGCTAGGCCTATCCTTTTCTCAAAAGGATTGGTCCACTTGTTACTCCTCAGTGCCTTTCACTTTACTGGCTTTTACCTTTTTTTTTCTTCTACCGAAAACCCCTAAAAAGCTATCTTTCAGTTCTTGCAGCTATTTCTTTACCAAAGTCACTTACCAATACCTTCTGCTCCTCGTTGGGTTCGACACTCTTATTTATAGAAAACGTTACAAACGATCCCCTATAGTTGAGGGTTATCAGGGGCGGCCAGGGCTTGGCTGGAACGGGAGCACCACGGCGAGCCTGCCCGTACCCGTAGCTCTTCGGGGGGTGGCCTAGCGACGACGCTAGCTTCGTCTCCGGCGACATCTGGGACACGGCTCCGGCGAGGTCTACGATTCTGACCACAATCTGCACCGGCGAGCAGCGGGGAAGCACCACGGGGACGAGGGGGTTCGACTGGTGGGCTTGGTTGGGGCTGGGAGGCTCTAGGGTGAGGGGGAGGGGGCTGCAACCCGAGCGGCGAGGTGCACGCCGGAGTTTAGGAATACAAGCTTCCCGGCTCTGGTTTCTTGCACGGGAGTGCGATTGGGGGGTGGTGTGGGTTGCTGGTGCCGAGCAAAGGCGGGGGAGATGCCGAGATCGGCAGCCGCCATGGCCACGCTGCCAAGCTCCATGGTGATCTGGCGGTGCTCGAGTGCGTTTGAGGAGTTCCAGGAGGGATCACGAGCGAGAAGGGGCGCCTGTAGCCGAGGGGAAGAGACCATGGCGATGGGTACGAGATGACGACCACTATGGTCGTCGTGTTCTGCGTGGCGGTGACAACCAACGGGAATCCAGCGACGATGGGGAGGGGAAAGGGGGATGCGTGGCCTAGAAAGCCTTGCGGCGCGGTAGAACGCGGGGAAGGAGACGAGGACGCGTTGCAGGGGCGTGGTTCACGTGTCCATTCGCTTCGGGCATGCCCAGAGCGTGCCAGTGGCACACCATGGGCGTGGCCTCCACGGCACTGATGCAAAGGGGTGAGGTCCCACGTGTCCAAGGTTGTCTTGTGTGCAGTCCTTTCGATGCTGATCACCACTATGAGCTTGACTGGTTAAGGGGAGCTCTGTGGTGATCTTTTCTTCAAGGGAAAGTTTGATACAGCAAACTTGCAGAGCAAGCTGGAGTCAAATGGTGAATAGGGGAGGGGGAGAGGTTATCACATGGTCTTGTGGTTGTAAGGACTCCATGTCTGTGAATTTGCAGCTCAAATGGCCAAGGAAATAAGGTAATTCCTTTGTAAAGCACCAAATGGACCAGAATTGCATTGGTGAAGCTATCATCCTCTAGGCTTGATGGATTTGGCTCAAATTTGGTGCATAGGGGTTATTTGGGGGTGTTCACAAGTGTGCAAAGTTTCAAGGCTAGGGTAAGTACCTAGATAGAACTTGCTTCACAAGGTACCCTGCTGGCCATAAACTTGATATTGATGATGCACTCACGTGGGTGGTTGGACTTGGATAAAAATTGGTTTATTGGAGTCATTTGGAGGTGGGAATATGTGGAAAAAAATTCAGAGCAAATGGATGCGCCTATCATGAACTTGCTTCACAATGCCCCCTTGCTTCATACCAAATTTGGGAATTTGGTGATGGAGTTTGGATAGTCCCCTAGAGCAGAGAATTGTCATGGGATCTTGATATGGTCACAAGAGCTTGCACAAAAAGTTTCACTAGAAATGGATAAGGATAAACGACACTTCCATCACAAAGTGTCATTCTGCCCCCACAGTCAAATGAATTTCTGTAGGTGAAAAATTCACTTGGGCCATGCAATGTTTTTGGAGATTTTGGCAAGATTTGATGTCATTGACATGTGGGAATTGTGTGGGATTTATGGAGCAATATAAATAAGGGTTGCTTCGCAATCCTCAAATAAAGGGAATATTCCTTTTATTGGAAAAGGAATATATAGCATGAACAAAAATGTGGCTTGGATAGGATGGATCAAGGGATTATCATTTGGAAAGGTTTAGGGAATCATGGGGCACTTGATCAAGGAAATAAAATATGCTCAAGTTCAAGTCCAAAGAGTTTTCTTAAAATCAAACCAACTGGAAAATCTTGAAATAAATCAGAAATTTTTTGGAAAAAGAAAGTTCCAAAATCCAAGGTGTCACAAAAGAAAATAATGAAGTAGCATCCTGTGTAATTCTTCCAAGCCTTCATATACTCCTTATGGTGGCTTCAAAGTGTGAAAATCACTACTGTAAGCTCCATTGTCCTTTCCCCCGCATGCACCTTCTTATCCATGCTTGATCCCACTCCAATGGCCATCCTTCTTGTCAATGCTAGGACCTTCATTCATAAGTAGAACAAAAGTATCTAATTTAGGCAACATCATATGTTTATTAACATGAGAAGGATTCGCAAGAAACGAAAGTACCTGATAAATTAGTTGGCGTGTGCATGCTCTAGTAACTGGTCCAATATGTGTAGTTGGTACGGATGTGGGTATAACATTAGTAGGGATGTCCTTATCATCCTCCCCTTCTAGAATTGAAGTCGTCCTCGACGGAAGCTCATCATATTCTCCCAAATAAGGCTTCAAATCTGCAATGTTAAATCTGGGACTAACCCCAAAATCTCCAGGTAACTCATGTTTATATGCATTATCGTTAATTTTCTGCAAAAACTTAAAGGGACCATCAGCTCGTGGTATTAACTTAGACTTGTGTAAATCAGGAAACCTATCTTTACGAAGATGTAACCAAACAAGATCTCCTGGTTCAAACACAACATGCTTTCTACCCTTATCACCAGCAAGCTTGTATCCAACTTTCATTTTCTCAATGGTTTCTTTAGTTAATGCATGCATTTTTAATATCAATTCAGCATTTTGCTTAGCAACAAAATTAACCTTCTCTGAAGATGGAACATGCAAAAAATCAATAGGTGCACGAGGTAGAAAACCGTACACAATCTCAAAAGGGCAGAGTTTAGTGGTAAAATATAATGAACGGTTATATGCAAATTAAATACGAGGTAAACATTCTTCCCACATTTTCAAGTTAGTCTTTAAAATAACCCTAAGCATAGTAGACAAAGTTATATTAACTACTTCAGGTTGTCCATCAGTTTGGGGATGACATGTAGTACTAAAAAGTACTTTAGTCCCCAACTTAGCCCATAAGCATCTCCAAAAGTGGCTAAGAAACTTAGTATCACGATCCAAGAAAATAGTATTTGGCACACCATGCAAGCGTATAATCTCACGAAAGAATAAATCAGCAACATTAGCAGCATCATCTCTTTTATGACATGGTATAAAGTGTGCCATCTTAGAAAATCTATCCACGACAAAAATATTCTATCCCGCCCCTTCTTTGTTCGAGGAAAACCTAAAACAAAGTCCATGGATATATCCTCCCACGTAACACTAGGTATAGGTAAAGGCATGTATAAACCATGAGGATTGAGTCGTGTCTTAGCTTTTTGACATGTAGTGCAGCGAGCAACAAAACGCTCAACATCCCGTCCCATATTTTTCCAAAAGAAATGTGTATCAAGTACATCCTCTGTCTTCTTCACGCAAAAGTGTCCCATTAATCCTCCTCCATGAGCCTCCTTCAACAATAAAAGACGAACGGAGCTAGATGCAATGCATAGCTCATTAGAACGGAACACAAATCCATCATTAAGCACAATTTTGTTCCATGTTCTACCTTCTCTACAATTTTGCAATACATCTTTAAATTCCGCATCATGCCAGGGCTGCGCTGTCGTAACAACCACACCTCAACCTTCCCGGAAGACGTTCCCGCGGTCCACATAGCTCACGTGTGTGTATGTCATTCTTGTAAATCTGAGAAAACACCCATGGCACTTTGTGACTGTCCCCTTAGATTATAAAAGGGACAAGTAGGCCAGCACAGGGGGGGAGGGGGACAAACTGGGACTCCTCCCGGAAAACATTGTACTCTACTCTACTACCCACAAGAAATATCAGACAAGCAGGAGTAGGACTTTTAGTCTCCGGAAGGCCTGAACCTGGGTAAACCCCGTGTTTGCTCGTATCATCTTTATCAAGCTCGAATGTCATTTTCACGCCAACAACATCCTCCGTCTACATCAAGCAAGCGGGAGCCTTACGTGCTCCCCGTCCCGCATGGCCTCCGGGCCGCGCCCCTGCCGGAAGAGCCCTTCCGGATGGATCTTTCAGGTCAACGTCGCCGCTGTTCTCCCCAACTTCTGGCGCTGGATAAGGGCTGGGCATGAACCCCCGACATTTGGCGCTGGAAGAAGGGCCTGAGAAGCAACCCCCGACATTTGGCGCTAGAAGGAGAGCCAGCGCTCACGTCGGCTATTATATTCCCACTCCAGCAGCCATGCTCTCGGTGGCGAGCCATGCTAAGGGATGCTACCTCCGGCGTTCGCGAGGCAGCGTTGTAACAACCCGAAAATTCCACCCTAATTAATTTTTTTGTTTTTTGCGTTACTTTGTTGTTTGCCCGCATTGTTTGCCATGTTTGCTTCGTCGGTATATTAATCGGTGAATATTTCCCCCCTCTTTCTCGTATCGGATGTGTGCCCGAACTTTTCCCAACAGGACACGACCTATTGCGGCATGGGGTTTCAACCGAGCACCGTCGCAACGGGTACATGACCAGCCATCGGAATGAAAACCCCGTTTATTTAATAAATGGATTATTTTATTAGGTGCCGGAAAAATGTTCTCCGAACGGTATCGAAGTAAGGTAGAGGTGACCGGCTCACCGCACTGAGCGCGTGGTTTGAGGTTTCATCCGAATCGGACGTCGAACGGAGCCTGTGCGGTCATAAACGTGCATCGTAGACAGGGTAATTGAATCAGGGGTATTTTCGTCATCTGCCAATCCAGCCAGCCTATTTAATGCCCACCCCTTCTTCCCCATTGGGAATTAGGTTTCCCTCTGAAATATTTGCAGCCATTCCCTACCAAAATTTAGATCTGCCCCCACCTAGCCCCTCTCCCCCAAAACCCTAGCTCCCACTGATCCAGCGCAGTCAGATCCTCAGATCTGCGGTTGAGGAAGAGCCATGTCGCCTCAGCCAGCTCCACCAGCCTCCCGGGCCCCGCATGGCCCGCTCCACGTCACCGGGGGCCCACCAGGGCGCCAATTGGGGCCGCGCCGGCTGTCCACGTCCCCGTCGCCCGAGCTCCTTCAGGCCGTCCGCCGCCGGCGAGCACGACGAGGCGCCGTTGCGCCGCCCGCCGAGCTCTGGTGAGCTCCACCCGCGGCCTTCCCTCTCCTCCTACCTCTCGCCCTCACCTCCTCTGTTTTCTCCACGCACGTTCGCCGCCGCCGTGCCAAGGGCAAGCTCGAGCCCGATCTCGGCCCCACGCCGCCACCGCCACGAGCTCACCGCCGGCGGCCTCCCAGCACGGATTCGGCGAGCCCCGCCCGGATCTGCACCGCCGCGCGTCTCCTCGCCCTCCTTGCCGGCGAGCAGCACCGGACCTCCGCCAGCCGCAATCACCGTCGCGGTCGGGATCGAAGGATCCCGATCCGGCGACCCTTGGACCGTTGACCTCCAGCCGGGCCTTCCAGCGCCATGGGCCCGCGGCCCATCTCCAGCGCCCCACGGTCGGCTGCTTCACCTCAGCCCGTCCCCGCTTCGCCCGCGGCGGAAGATAGCTATGCCTCGCCCACCCCGTCAGATGGTCTCGGCCCACGGGTGAGCCTCTCCATTCTCTTTTTTTCTATTAATTATGTTGGGCTTGGTCCATTTGCTGATGTTGTGTGGTGCCCTGTGCATTGGATAGATAAGCAGCGCCCCCCTGTTAGGCCTAATTCTTTGTTGTTTCGGCCCGAATAGTTTTTTTCCTAGGAGTTTATTAATAATTGGCAGATTATAATAGCTTTTGACGGGCCCGTATCTTTTTAAGGGTAGCTCGGATCGCAACGTGTCCTACATGAAAATTGACCTTCTTTGCATGTAGACTAATAAAATGTGCACTTTTGCCATGTTTGAACTTGTTTACATGTTATTTACCTGCTAATTACAACCCTTGCCACTACAAACTGTAATAGTCATAAGTTTTTAACCGTTGCTCCGATAAAAATGTTTCTTATATGTAACTTGACTAGAATTTCATGTAGGTTGGGACTATGATGCTCTTGATTGCTAATAAAAATAATATAATTATGTTTCAGGAAGAACAGTACCAAATTCTTTAATTGTCGTGGGGTACTTGGTGAGATGCCATGTTTAGGATTTTGCCCCACTTAAATTGACTAGCATAGATAGTTTACTTTATGGATTACCTCTTGCCATGATTGTGTGACATGCCATGATTGTGTGATATGCCATGTTTACAACATTTTCTCCTGTGATGTAGATAAACAACTTGAATCATTCTAAATGTGCGGCATCGTCGTCTGTGATAGATACTTCACTTAACCTGTTAGTAACCGCTCTCGACGGTAGATCTGTATCGTATTTCCATGTCTTGTGTTGCCTTCTTGTTGATGCTTGCTCATGATTGCTTCATTGTAATAGATTTTTGCTCATCAATTGCCTTTCCAGTGTCTCCTTCTTGTGTGCTCCCGTGATTACTCTCGGAGAAAATGCGAGTTTGCGATCGACTACACCTTCGGTTTCGTCTTCTCATCAGGTAAGGGGGAGCATATATCGTGCTTATAACTTTCATCTCACTTGTGCCTAGGTATAGAATAGAACGATTGCTTGATCCTACTACGTCATATTTATGCCTCTCAAATAAACCCAAATAGCCATGTTCTCCACATCCCAGCAAACCTTTGTTTGTCCATGTACCTTGCTTTCTTAACGACTGCTTTGTACGCATGCTTAGGATGCTACAACTATTCTCCTGTTACTCCTTGGTTTGGTCTATCACACTATTATATTATTTGTGGATGATGTGGTTATTATAATGTTGACTATATTCGACGAAGGATGGAACGTCTAGGCTATTCCGCCCCGATGCTTTGTTCATTTCGAAGCACCTAGGACCCGAGTTCTGGGTATTGTGTCTCTTGACGAGCGTTCCTAACCGCGTGTGGGATACTATGGGGTCCCCTCTTCTTACCTACCTAGCTCCAAACATTTCTAGTGGTTGCCCAAGCTGATTTACCATTTGAACCCTGTGTGTGTGACTGGTGGCGCCCCAAAAGATTTAAAACAACCAGGGTCAGCAAGGACAGAGTTCCCTTGTTGGTCCAACCTGGCCGGCTGAGGAACTGGGCACAGTCATGCCACGACAATCCAAACCCCAGTCATACGGTAGATATCGACTCGAGAGCGTGGCCGGCTTTTAAGTTGGATGTCGACTCACCGGGGGCCACCCGAATTGGTGTGTTGTTAGTTAGAGGGACCTGTCGTTTCGGTTCTCTCGGAACTAAATCATTAAATGGTTTCCTATGATGTGTAGAATTTGAGAGAGATGGGTGTGCGTGCGGAGCCTTGTAATGGGAAGTTGGTACAACCCTGCAGGTTAAATCTTTTTGAGAAGCCGTATCCACAGTAATGGATGACTTGAGACCTACTCCTTGTTCATAGACAATAACAAATGAGATAATCTTAATAACTTGATCAACGTGTGTGTGCCTTGACTGCTTCTTCTTCTTCGGGATGCAAAGGTGTTATGTGTGCGTAAGTAGCTGATAGCAAGACTTTTTGGAGGAGATTCCTCATCAAATGCTTGGTTCTCATCTTACTCTAAATAGATTGTTAGCCACCTGATACGTCCAAAACGTATCTATAATTTCTGCTCGCTCCATGCATGTTTTGTGTGATATTTCTATGATCTAGATACACTTTCATACATTTTTTATCATAATTGGACTAACCTATTAACTCAGTGCACCCCAGTGCCAGTTCCTGTTTTCTGCTGTTTTTCTATTTCAGTTTTCCCCCATATAAAAAATGCCAGAAAAATTCCGGGAAAAATACAGGAAAAATCAACGTACAGGAAGCTTCCAGAAGAGCCTGGGAGGGGCCAGAGGAGGGCCAAGGGGGGGCCAGGCGGCCACCCGGTGCGGCCCCACCCCTGGCCGCGCCAGGTGGGGCGCCTGGGGCCCCCAGCCCACCTCTGGCTGCCCCCTTTCGCCTATTTATCCCCCGTCACTGGAAAACTCCAGAAGAGGAACCCTATTCCGCGAACTCGCCTCTGTTCCGCCGCCGCCGCGCTTCCAAGATCGGGAGCACCAGAAGACATCTTCCTGGCACCCTGCCGGAGGGAGGATTGATCTCCGGGAGTCTCCTCTCCACCATGGATGCTCCCCGGATGTCCCGTGAGTAGTTTTCCTTGGACCATGGGTCCGTGATCGGTAGCTATGTGATGTTCTCCTCCCCTCTTTGCTCTTCATTGTTTAGACCTCGTGAGCTGCCCTACATGATCGAGGCACCTTTGTAGTATTTCTGCTATTGCTACGTTGAGTTTGATCGGATCTGATGGATTATGAGATTATGTTCAGATTGTGATAGAGTAATTCATTTGGTTTTTATCTCTTATATTTTTGTTCCTAAGTAATTCTTGCATGTTCTCCGTTGCTGTTTATTGCTTTGGACAAGTAGTAGGTAGTGACTCCAAGAGGGAGCGTTGTGCTAGATTGTGGGTTCATGCCTCCCCGATGACATGCTTGGGTGACAGAAGGGGGAAAACAACGATCTTGTAACCGCGGTTACAAGGATTGTTTACTTTACGCAGAGTTCTTTTTAATGCAGTTGTCTGTTGCTTTGGGTTTACACTTTGGGTGGGGCTCGCAACTTAATACCAGCGAGATGTTCTGGATAGATATCTCAAGGTGGATGATTAGTAGTAGATGCAGATGGATTTCAGTCTACTTACTTTGGTGTACTGCCAGTGCTTTTGATCCTCTTCCTTTCTTTTGGAGCATAGTTAGCATTGCGGTGCGTTCATAATCCTGTCAATTGCCTCTCTGTAATTTGTTTACCTCGCATAGCAATTTTATCGTCTTTTGGGAGAGAGACATCACTAGAGAACATCATGTATCCCGGTCCATATCCTTATCACTGTTTCACTCTACATTTACTTTACCGCTTTTATCTGCTATCATTATCCCTTGCATTTTACCCTTTGTAATAAACAACAAGACCGGAGAGATTGACAACCTCTCTGAACTTCATTGGGAACAAAGTTATCTGTGTCTGTGTGCAGGTCCGCGTCAGTTGCGCTGCTGACACCTACTTATCATCTCTGGATTCTTGCTGGAGACAAACCTTGGTATCTTCACCGAGGGAAAACTGCTGCTGCACTACATCTCAACCTTACACTTGGGGAAACCAACGAAGGGGCGAGAAGCCATCAAGCAAGTTTTCTGGCGCCGTTGCCGGGGACTCCGAGTGCTTAGATAGGGGAGTTGCACACTACCCTTTATCTTTGTTTTTTAGTCTTGTTAGTTTACCTTTCAGTTTTTATCTTTGTGCCCCTTATAAAATACCAAAAATACCTACTAATGCTATCTTCACCATGGGTGTGGAACCACCCAAATATGGTAGGATGGACATGTTTCACTTGGCTCGTCTTCGATCAATTTGTGCTCGCGCTAAAAACCCAACCGACTTGTTTGAGGGAAAATCATTGGATGAGCATGCTCATTATACGCGGCACCGCCTATCTCAGAAAGGGAAACACTTATGGGATCAAATACATGTTTCTTATTTCCATGCTCAACTTTTGTGCCACATTTATGATTTTACTTGCTTTTCTAATATAGATCATAAACACCTTCCTTTCCAATGAGAGTTTAATGAAAATGAGATCTTATCTTCTTATGCTAAAGGTGTTTATGATTACTTTGATGTTGAAAAGATTGAAGAGTTTGTTGCTTTTAAAGGTGCCTATGAGATTGCTTCTTTGATTGAAAAGTATCACGATACTATTTTCGAGTCTGAAAACTTTGCAGTTCTTGCTTATTGCTTCAAGAATTATACTTCCAATTCTTATATTGAGGATTTTAAAAATAAAATGTTTGCTGCCCAAGAAGAGGCCAATGATTGCTTTGAGGAGGAATCCCATGATTCCGAGGACTCACTTGAAATATCCCTTTCTGAAAATTTTGATACTTGCTTTGTTGATGGCCAAGATGCCACTATGGACGATGCTGACAAAAATGAAATCTCTATAGTTCCTTATGTTAAGCATGAAATTGTTGCTATTGCACCCACACTTGATTGTCCTATTATCCTTTTGAAATCTCCAAGTCCGGAGAATTTTCCTCTTATCAAAGCTCAATGTGATGGGTTGCATTTATCTTATGATCCTAAAAACCATGTCGAAAACTATACATGTGTGCTTGTAGGTCATGAACAACATGATTTATGTGATAGTTATATTCTTTATGTTGTTCATGATACTACTGAAAATTATTTTGAGAGAGGGAAGTTTGGCCGTAGAAATTTCCATATTACTAAAACTCCTCTCTTTATGTTGAAAGTTTTAAACTTGTTCTTGTTCCACCTTCCTATGCTGGTTTCTTTGTGCTTATTTGATTTATTTTCTTATAAGATGCCTATGCATAGGAAGTGGGTTAGGCTTAAATGTGTTTCATATTTGCTTCTTGATGCTCTCTTTTGCTTCAAAATTCTTATTCTTGTGAGAGCGTCTTCTATAATCTTTCATGCCTAGCTAATGGATTTCAATAAGCGCTTTCGGGAGCCAGCCCGCAACGAATTTAGGTGTTTCTTTTTTGCTTTTGTTGTGTCTTGACGTTTGTTACTTCTGTAGCAACATCATTCTATCTTTATTTTTCAACTTTGTGCCAAGTTATAGCCTCTTACGGCAAGGGAAGTAAAAGTTGTGACATGCTGTCCAGAAAACAGATTCTGTCCTTGTGACCAGAAAAATTCCAGACAAATCCCAGTTCATCTTTTTGAGCTGAAATTTTTACACAGTATGCTCTATACAATTACGAAACATCCGTATGTTCTAAGTTTTTTGATTCGAGTTGCAGAAGTGCCCCTAAAAAATTCTTTACTCTCTGCTGTTCTGTTTTTCACAGATTCTGCCACGTTTTGTCTCTCCTAACTTTTGCCAACCTTAAGCTTGCTTTTTCTTTGAAGAAACTTTTTGGACTCTTGAGAAACAGTAGCTCTTCAAGAATATATTTATATCCAGTGGAGAAAAATTATTTATTAAGGGTACTAACCTCTCTAATCAGCTTATGATGAGTTATGTATGAAGGGAGTTTCCAAGTGTGCGATGGAAGATGATGAAAGAAGATCTAGGAGTGTCAAGAGCTCAAGCTTGGGGATGCCCCCATGCATCCCCAACAAATATTCAAGGAGACTCAAGCGTCTAAGCATGGGGATGCCCCCGTGCATCCCCTTCTCCATCAACAATCATCGGTTCGTCCTTCGTCTCATTATATTTTATCACTTCATGCGTTAGGTGCTATGCTTGGAGCGTCTCGCTCTTAGGTTTTGTTTTTAGTTTTATTTAGCTTTTCTTGCTGTTCATAACAAGTTAGATCCTTTCTTACTTTGTGTGGGAGAGAAACACCCTCCACTTTCAAAATTTAGAACACATCATAGGATTTTTCCTGCCTATCTTTTTGCTGTTGTGTGTTCTTTATCTTTTCATAGCTACTGCCATGTTTAGTTTTAGTCTTAGTTTGTCTTTAGCAAGAGCCTTGGCTTTTGTTTAGTTTGTTGCTGGAACTCTTTTTAGTTTTCATGTTTATCTTGTGAAAGAGAGTTGGTTGTTGCACTGAGTTGTGTCTTGTTTTGAGAAGTAGGTACTTGAGGTTGCTATTTAATTCTAGTAGTAGCTTGCAATGGTTTTGAGGTTTTGATGTGAGTAATGTTTGAACTTTTGGTGTCAAGAGCTCTAGCCTATTAGTGATAGGTGTCGTATTTTGGGCAATCCGTGTTTATTTTCAAAACCTACAAAACCTAGTTGAGAACTCTAGCTACTAGATGGATCACTACTCTTCTGGGGAGTCAAATATCAGAGAACACTCACGTACCATGAGTCGAGGATGCGCAAGGATAACCAAACCCCCATACACTCCTCCTCGGGGTACTTGTCTCTTTGTGAACCTCCTTATTAGATTGAGAGTTACCGATAATAAGTGCATGAGTTCTTCGGACTAATGTAAGTATTGAAAGTTGACACTTCCACCTTCCCATATTTTGCTAGCCTTTCCCGTGTCGTGCATTGCCTTCTTCTCACTCCGAGAGTTGGTGTCCACCTTCGCCGGTACATCCAAACCCTTGGCATGATACGCTCTTTCATCATAAGCCTCCTTATATCTTTCCTCAAAACAGCCACCATACCTACCTATCAAGGCATTTCCATAGCCTTTCCGAGTTACATTGCCATGCAACTTCCACCTATTCATGACTTGATCTTCATGTCATACATGTTCCTGCTACACTGGCAGCGACATACATTGCATACTTCATGATAGTTATATCTTCTTTATGCTTTTGAGTACCGTGTAAAGTGTGAAAGATCTCCTTTACCTTCTTGTAGAATAGAGTGTTGCCCTTAAGTGAGGAAAAGATCCCAAAGTGGACACATTAAAAGATCCCAAAGAAGACAAATGAGAGTTAAATAGAAAGAGCCATTGAGGCCACAAAAAAATACAAAAAAAATAGAAAAAGAGAAAAATAAATAAAAAGAGAGAAAGGGGCAACACTACTATTATTTTGAGAGATCCACACTAGTACTTCCTCTATATCTTTGTACTCCATAGAGATGATCTTTATGCATATAGCTATGTGGGGACCTTCACACTATAGAACTTGGCTTGCATATTCCAAGGATGAGCCTCCTCAAAAGAGCTCTAGGTCTTCATGAGCGAGCAAGTTAGATGCACCCCCACTAGTTCCATTAGAGAGCTTCTTAGCTCGTATGTGCATCCGTTGCATGGCAATCCCTACTCCTCACATCATATGTATCATTTGGCATCTCTTGCCTATGATTGTCCTCATTGGTGTGAGCCTTTCTCATCCTTTTTGTCTTCCTCCTCCACCATATTCTCTCTTTGCCATCCTAAGTGTCAACTCTCGTGCTTATGCTCATCCATTGCATGAGTGCTCAAAATATCGAAAAGGAGTGAATCAAATTGACTTGTACCTGGCTAGTGGTCTGGGGACGAGTCAAGATAAGATTCCCAAGAAGACCAAGTGTGACACTTTAGTAGGTTGAGTTCTCAACACAAACATACATTTTCTCGTATTCCCTATCCCCTTTCTTGCACGCAAACACCATTTGGAGACATTCGAGTCACGGACAGCAAGAGCTCTTGCATCAAATGTTCTTTTGTTACTTGTTTCAATGCAAATATAGACCCTTGCATGTTATGACTTGAATTGAATCTCTAACCTTGATTGCTTTACTTTTCAAAGTTCTTTTATGGTTGCTAGCATGTCACCATAGAAGTTATGTTGTTATCATTTACCTACTCGAGGAAGAGCAGGAATTAAGCTTGGGGATGTTGATACGTCCAAAACGTATCTATAATTTCTGCTCGCTCCATGCATGTTTTGTGTGATATTGCTATGATCTAGATACACTTTCATATATTTTTGATCATAATTGGACTAACCTATAAACTCAGTGCACCCTAGTGCCAGTTCCTGTTTTCTACTGTTTTTCTATTTCAGTTTTCCCCCATATAAAAAATGCCAGAAAAATTCCGGGAAAAATACAGGAAAAATCAGCGTACAGGAAGCTTCCAGAAGATCCTGGGAGGGGCCAGAGGGGGGCCAAGGGGGGCCAGGAGGCCACCCGGCGCGGCCACACCCCTGGCCGCGCCAGGGGGCGCCTGGGGACCCTGGCCCACCTCTAGCTGCCCCCTTTCGCCTATTTATCCCTCGTCACGGGAAAACTCCAGAAGAGGAACCCTATTCCGCAAACTCGCCTCTGTTACGCCTCCGCCGCGCTTCCAAGATCGGGAGCACCAGAAGACCTCTTCCCGACACCCTGCCGGAGGGAGGATTGACCTCCGGGAGTCTCCTCTCCACCATGGATGCTCCCCGGATGTCCCCTGAGTAGTTTTCCTTGGACCATGGATCCGTGATCAGTAGCTATGTGATGTTCTCCTAACCTCTTTGATCTTCATTGTTTAGACCTCGTGACCTGCCCTACATGATCGAGGCACCATTGTAATATTTCTGCTATTGCTACTTTGAGTTTGATCGGATCTGATGGATTATGAGATTATGTTCAGATTGTGATAGAGTAATATATTTGGTTTTTATCTCTTATATTTTTGTTCCTAAGTAATTCTTGCATGTTCTCCGTTGATGTTTATTGCTTTGGCCAAGTAGTAGGTAGTGACTCCAAGAGGGAGTGTTGTACTAGATTGTGGGTTCATGCCTCCCCGATGACATGCTTGAGTGACAGAAACATGAGTCTAGGGGATGTGTTGTTGCCACAAGGGGGAAAACAACGGTGCTTGTAACCGCGGTTACAAGGATTGTTTACTTTACGCAGAGTTCTTTTTAATGCAGTTGTCTGTTGCTTTGGGTTTACACTTTGGGTGGGGCTCGCAACTTAATACCAGCGAGATGTTCTGGATAGATATCTCAAGGTGGATGATTAGTAGTAGATGCAGATAGATTTCGGTCTACTTACTTTGGCGTACTGCCCGTGCTTTTGAACCTCTTCCTTTCTTTTGTAGCATAGTTAGCATTGCGGTGCGTTCATAATCCTGTCAATTGCCTTTCTGTAATTTGTTTACCTCGCATAGCAATTTTATCGTCTTTTGGGAGAGAGACATCACTAGTGAACATCACGTATCCCGGTCCATATCCTTATCACTGTTTCACTCTACATTTACTTTACCTCTTTTATCTGCTATCATTATCCCTTGCATTTTACCCTTCGTAAACAACAAGACCGGAGAGATTGACAACCTCTCTGAACTTCGTTGGGAACAAAGTTATCTGTGTCTGTGTGCAGGTCCGCGTCAGTTGCGCTGCTGACACCTACTTATCATCTCTGGAGTCCTGCTGGAGACAAACCTTGGTATCTTCACCAAGGGAAAACTTCTGCTGCACTACATCTCAACCTTACACTTGGGGAAACCAACGAAGGGGCGAGAAGCTATCACCACCTCATATTGCTAGTGCGGCTACAACCTCAACAACTACCCCTATCTTACCGTGAGAAGTTAGTTACAAGACTTGTTGATATAGCTCACCCCGTTCACCTCTAGCTGGGCCTTCCAGCTCCATGGGCCCGCGACCCATCTCCAGCGCCCCACGACCGGCTGCTTCACCTCAACCCGTACCCGCTCCTCGCCCGCGGCGGAAGATAACTACGCCTGGCCCACCCCATAAGATGGGCTCGGCCCACGGGTGAGCCCTTCCCTTCTCTTTTTTTTTCTAATAATTCTGTTGGGCTTGGTCCATTTGCTGATGTTGTGTGGCGCCCTATGCATAGGATAGATAAGCAGCGCCCCCTGTTAGGCCTACTTCTTTGCTGTTTCGGCCCGAACAATTTTTTCCTAGGAGTTTATTAATAATTGGCAGATTATAATAGCTTTTGACGGGCCCGTATCTTTTTAACGGTAGCTCGAGTCGCAACGTGTCTTACATGAAAATTTACCCGCTTTGCGTGTAGATTAATTAAATGTGCACTTTTGCCATGTTTGAACTTGTTTATATGTTGTTTACCTGCTAATTACAACCCTTGCCACTATAAACTGTAATAATCATAACTTTTTAACCGTTGCTTCGATAAGAATGTTTCTTATATGTAACTTGACTAGAATTTCATGTAGGTTTGGACTATGCTACTGTTGCTTGCTAATAAAAATTATATAATTATGTTTAGGGCAGAACAGTACGAAATTATTTATTTGTCGTGGGGTACTTGGTGATATGCCATGTTTAGGATTTTTCCCCACTTAAATTGACTAGCATAGATAGTTTACTTTATGGATCACCTCTTGCCATGCTTGTTTGATATTCCATGCTTGTGTGACATGCCATGATTGTGTGATATTCCATGTTAACAACCTTTGCTCATGTGGTGTAGCTAAACAACTTGAATCATTCTAAATGTGCGGTATCGTCGTGTGTGACAGATACTTCACTTAACCTGTTAGTAACCGCTCTCGATGGTAGATCATTATCGTATTTCCGTGTCTTGTGTTGCCTTCTTGTTGATGCTTGCTGATGATTTCTTCGTAGTAATAGATGTTTTCTCTTTGATTGCCTTTCCAGTGTTTCCTTCTTGTGTGCTCCCGCGATTACTCTTGGAGACGATGCGAGTTTTCGATTGACTACACCTTCGGTTTCGTCTTCTCATCAGGTAAGGGGGAGCATATATCATTCTTATAACTTTCAGCTCACTTTTGCCTAGGTATAGGATAGAACGATTGCTTAATCCTACCACGTCATATTTATGACTCTCAAATAAACCCAAACAGCCATGTTCTCCACATCCCAGCAAACCTTTGTTTGCCCATGTATATTTCTTGCTTAACCACTGCTTATTACGCATGCTTAGGATGCTATAACTATTCTCCTGTTACTCCTTGGTTTGGGCTATCACACTATTATATTATTTGTGGATGATGTGGTTATTATAATGTTGACTATATTTGTAACATCCCAGGATTTCAATAGGAATGATAGACTACTCATATCAGCAAGGTGCACCTTCTTTTCCGGGAGCCCATCAGGAAAGAACTACCAGGTTAAGCGTGCTTGGCTTGGAGTAGTCTTGGGATGGGTGACCGACCGGTAAGTTAATCCCGGGTGCACACGAGTGAGGACAAAGTGTGCAAAAAAGACTAGTGTTGGTTTGTGAGGACAGTCTGGATCTTAGGTGCACCGACCATGGAATCGGTGGTTAACCGACTGGGAGTGGTCGGGGCGTTACATCTTGTATTAGAGCCGACCCTGGTGGTTACATGGTGTGTGTGTCGGTCGGTGAGGTTTACATGGGGTACATGTCGGATGCCTGCAACTGGCGCGCACAAACGTGTGCTAAAGGGGAACGTTCTTGCTGGGCCGATGGGGACATCGGTTCCTTTGAGGGTTGGTGTGTGTAACAGCCCAGGATCTCAATAGGAATGATAGACTACTCATATCAACAAGGTGCACCTTCTTTTTCGGAAGCCCATCAGGAAAGAACTACAAGGTTAAGCGTGCTTGGCTTGGAGTAGTCTTGGGATGGGTGACCGACAGGGAAGTTGATCCCGGGTGCACACGAGTGAGGACAAAGTGTGCAGAAAAGACTAGTGTTGGTTTGTGAGGACAGTCTGGATCTCAGGCGCACCAACCATGGAATCGGCGGTTAACCGGCTGGGAGTGGTCGGGGCATTACAATATTCGACGAAGGATGGAAGGTCTAGGCTATCCCGCCACGATGCTTTGTTCCATTCGAGTCACCTAGGACCCGAGTTCCGTGTATCGTGTCTCTTGACGAGCGTGCCTAACTGCGTGTGGGATACTATGAGGTCCCCTATTATTACCTACCTAGCTCTAAACATTTCTAGTGGTGGACCAAGCTGATTTACCATTTGAACCACGTGTGTGTGAGTGGTGGCGCCCCAGCAGATTTACAACAACCCGGGCCAGCGAGGACAGAGTTCCCTTGTTGGTCCAACCTGGTCGGCTGAGGACCCGGGAAGAATGATGCCACAGGAATCCAAACCCGAGTCATACGGTAGACCGATTCGAGAGCGCGACCGACTTTTGAGTTGGATGTCGACTCACCGGGGGCCACCCGGATTTTTGCGTTCTTAGTTAGAGGGACATGTCGTTTCGGATCTCTCGGAACTAAATCATAAAATGGTTGCCTGTGATGGGTAGGAACTGAGAGAGATGGGCGTGCATGAGGAGTCTTGTAATGGGCAATTGGTACACCTCAGCAGGGTTAAATCTATTCGAGAAGTCGTGTCCACGGATAAGGACGACTTGAGACCAACTCCTTGTTCATAGACAACAACAACTGAGATATGCTTAATAACTTGATCAACGTGTGTGTGCCTTGACTGCTTCTTGTTTGTCGGGTTGCAAAGGGGAGGACAAGGATAGGATAGGTGTTATGTTTGCGTAAGTAGCTGATAACAAGACTTGTTGGTGGCGTGGTTCTCATCTTACTCTAAATAGATCGTTATCCACCTCATATTGCTAGTGCGGATGCAACCTCAACCACTACCCCTATCTTACCGTGAGAAGTTAGTTACAAGACTTGTTGATATAGCTCACCCCTTTCTTCTCTCTTTTACGCACGTTATGCAAACGATCTTGGACTAAAGAGGACCTCGACAACCCTTCTTCTTGACGCCTTCGCGGAGACTCGACGACGACTAGTTATGCTCTAAATAGATCGTTAGCCACCCTCGCCAGTAGGCATCTGTTTGTGGTGTGTACTCAGACATGTATCTTTCGTTGATGTATTGTATTAAGGCATTTGTATGCCGATTGTATGAGATGTTGTATCCTTGTAGCTGTAATGTTGTGATATCATGTTGGAAATCCGGGGCATATGGCATTGTCATGTGTCGCGGTGGGACCGATATGTGCCTCGTCCCCGGATCTGGGTGGAAACATCTAGATGTGGAATAGTACCGCATACCGGGCCTTACAAGCGTCCCTCTACCCCTACTCATCTGACCCTCAACGGGAGACCGTCCCTACGTAAGAACCGTTGGGTGCTGGTCTCCAAGCGCAACTTGGCAGCAGCAAAATCAACTGGAATCTTGCTATAGATTCCCTCGTGATTTCCCCAATCCCGCCAAGAGCTCGCCGATTCCACCTCAATTGGAGAGCGAAGGATTTCGTGTGATTCCCTGTTGTGAATCCCCCTGTTTCCCCCATTGTGCGCACTTATGGTGTTCCCTGGATTCGTCTCCCCCGGGAATCAAATTATTTGCGGACACAATCGACAAAGTAGATTGTGGCGCCCAGGGGACACCATACTCATGTATGGGAACGATACTGAGAACAGTCTCCTGGAGGTGATCGCGGTCCTACCGCCTCCTCGACATGCGAGCAGCCTCAGCCTCGCTACCCCTGTTGTAACAGCCCAGATTTCACAAAAATTAAAAATTTTGTTTTCGGTGTGAATTGTTTGATTGTCTGATTTGTTTGCGGTGTTTGCATCCCCGATTTATCGATCGGCGATTATTTTCCCCCCTCTTATCTCGTATCGGACGGAGACCGACCTTTGCCACCCTGACACTCGACCTTTGCGACACCGGGTTTTGCCCGATCACCGTCGCGAAAACCGCACGAGACCAGCCGCAGCCAACGGAACAAAAAACCTCGTTTAATAATTAAACGGGATATTTTTATAGCGCGCCGGAAAGTGTTTTCGGAACGGTTCCAGCGCGAGGTGAAAGCCTCCGACTCGACGCACTGATCGCGCAGTTCGAAGTTTAACCCGAATCGGAGGTACTGCGGACCCCCGGCGGTCAGAATCGTGAGCATCGTGCGCGCGAGGTAAAAACCGGAGATTTTTTTGCAAACTGCCAGCCACCCATGCTATATAAAGACCACCACACTCCCACCCATTTTTAGGGTTTCCCTAAGCCAAAATTGCAGCCACACCCCCAGTTTTATCCCCAATTTTCGTAACCCTAGCTCCAGATCTGTGTTCGGCCGTCGGATCGCAGATCGGACGCGCCCGGAGGCTGCCACGTCGTCACCCTCAAGCTTCCACTCCTTCTCTCTCCTCTGTCTCTCCCTCCATGCCGTGGAGCAAGCCGCCGCTTCCGGCCCCGCGCCACCCCGGCTAGGCAGCCCGCCGCCGGCCTCTCCCCTCCGGCCAGCCGGACCTCTCTCCTCTCTTCCCTGCGCCCCCTCCTCTCCTCCGTTCCCGCGCTCACCTCCCTCTCCTCCTCTCTGCACCCGGAGGTCACCGCCGGCAGGGTTCCTCGCTGCCGCCACCATGGAACCGCCGCCCGAGCTCGGACCTCCACGCCTCTGGCGATCCGCGCCGCCTCTGCGCCCCGCCACGGCCTCCAGCGCCCCCGCCTCCTCTACGCACGCCCCGCCTTGCCTGCTCGCCGCCGGTGGCCGGCGCGCCACCGGACTCCTCCGTCGCCGCCTGTGTCCTCTCGGGAGGAGCCCGACGGGAGGCACCGGCTGGCCCCTCCAGCCACCGCGTGGGCCGCGACCCAGCGAGGCCGGCCCAGCTCCCACGCCCCAGCGGCCCACTTCCAGATCCAGCCCAGGCGCCAGATCCACCAGCCAGCCAGGCCAGATGGGCCAAATTTCGGCCCATGGTGAGAAGAGGCCTTTCATCCTTTTTTCTGATTTAGAGCCTGCTGGAATTTTGCTAAGTCCCTGAAATTGCTTGCTGTATTCAATTTTGCGCTGTAATTTCCCGTTAAACCGTAGCTCCGATGAATGTGCCCCCAAAACGAAAGCTGCTTAGAATTGCGTGTACTTTAATCCGTCTTTTGTGAGCATTTGCATTTGAGCTCATCTTGATTGTGTAACCGTGTGCTGAACAAGGCATCAGGCCGTTAATTGCATTTATTTCCTGTTATGTGCTGCTGTTATTATTTTGTTGCAACTTTGCATGATGATTGTAACAAATCCATGAGGCCTATTGCATTGATTCCTTTTTCATTGCGTTAAGCAATGTTTCTACTTCAGTTTCATGCGTTCACATGCCATATTTTCCTGCTGCATCATGTTTATATCTTGCTCCAAAGTAGCTATCCTGATGTTGTTGTGCTGCTATTGCTAAAACTGTTATTTTATTGCAACTTCGATCGACGAGTGTGTCGCGACCGTTTATCGGAATTGAGTGATTCCAATTGCATATTGTTAAGCATCATGTCTACTTCAATTATATGTATTGCATTGTCATGATATGATTGCTGGTCATATAGTTATTTAGCTCCAAAGTTGCTATGCTGCTATTTTTGATAGCCACCTCTGATTTTCACTAAGTCTGTTACTTTGTGATGCCATGTTGTTTGCTTAATATCTTTTGACCTATGATGCCTTTTTGCATGATTCTTCTTACCATGCCTTCCATGTCATGTCTATTTTAATTCCATATCATTTGTGAGCATGTTTGAATTCATTATGTTGTTTATGCAATGCTCTAAAGTGTGCTTCCTGATGTTGGCAGATTGTGCCCGTAACTTGTTTTGCTTGTATCTTTTTAACCGTAACTCCGTTTGGGGTGTTCTTTATATGTAACTTGACTAGTTTTTCGTGTACTTTGTGTTTATGCTATTGTTTTCTGTTGTTAAGCAACCTGAAATATGGTTTAGGGCAGAACAGTACCAAATCTTTTAATCAACGTGCGGCACTTCGTGTTATGCCATGTTTAGGACTGTGCCTCACTTAAATTGACTAGCATAGATAGTTTACTTTGTGCTTCACCTCTTGACTTGTTCGTGTGCTTTGGCATTCTTGCTTGAGTTGCCATGTTAACAACCGTTGGTTGATCATCTGTAGCTAAGAAACTTGAACCACCGTAAACGTGCGGTATTCGTCGTGTGTGACCGATACCCCACTTAAACTGTTAGTAACCGTTCTCGACGATAGATCTGTATCGCGTTGCCGTGCCTTGTGTTGTCTTATTGATCTTGTGTTGCTCCGTAGTAATAGTGGTGCACCGTTGATTGCTTTCCAGTGTTTATCATCTTGTTTGCTTCCGCGGGTACCTCTCGGAGACGTTGCGAGCGTGCGATCAGCTACACCTTCGGAATCCGACTTATCAACAGGCAAGGACTTGCATTACTTATGATCCATTCTATTTCAACCAGCGGTTTGCATGCTAGTCTAGGTTAGGTTCGATGTTTGATCCTACCACATGTTTACAGCCTCTTCCAAACCGATACAGCCATGTCCCCTCCCAGCAAATCTTGTACTTCTATGTTACTATTGCTCGTTGCTCAGCCCCTGCTTAGTATGCATGCTTAGGATGCTACGATGTTACTCTATTACTCCTTGGGTTGGGATATCACCTTATTAGATTGTTGTTGATGATATGATTATTGTAAATGTTGACTATATTCGACGAAGGATGGAAGGTCTAGGCTATCCCTCCCCGACGCTTTGTTCCATTCGAGTCACCTAGGATCCGAGTTCCGGGTATTGGCTTTAAGACTGAGCGTGCCTAACCGCGTGTGGGATTTTATGGGGTCCCCTCTTCTTACCTATCTAGCTTCAAACATTTCTAGTGGTGGCCCAAGCTGATTTACCATTTAAAACCGTGTGTGTGCTGGTCAGCTGCCAGTTGTTTTCAAACCAACCCGGACCAGTGAGGACATAGTTCCCTTGCTGGCCCACCTTGTCCGGCTGAGGACTCGGTTATCCCAATGTGTGATGAACCGGCTATCAAAACCCGAGACAGACGGTAGAGACCAGATCGAGAGAGCGGCCGGCTCCTGAGATGGATGTCGACTCACCGGGGGCCACCCGGATTTGTTCGTTGTTAGTTAGAGGGACCTGTCGTTTCGGATCTCTTGGAACTAAATCATAAAATGGTTGCCTATAATGGGTAGCAACTGAGAGTGATGGACGTGCGTGCGGAGCCTCATAATGGGCAGTTGGTACACCCCTGCAGGGTTAAATCTTTTCGAGAAGCCGTGTCCACGGTTATGGACGACTTGAGACCTGCTCCTTGTTCATAGACAACAACAACTGAGATAATCTTAATATAACTTGATCAACGTGTGTGCGTGCCTTGACTGCTTCTTCTTCGTCGGGATGCGAAGAGGAGGACAAGGATAGGATAGGTGTTATGATTTGCGTAAGTAGTTGATAGCAAGACTTGTTGGAGGCGATTCCTCATCGAGTGCTTGGCTTCTTACCTTACTCTCTAGATCGTTAGCCACTTCATAAATGCTAGTGCGGCAGCAACCTCACCACTTACCCCTTCCTTATCGTAAACTACTAGTTGTCCTAGAATGACGAGTGATGAAGTCCTTGCTGGGTCAGATAACCACTACAGTTGGATGCTGAGTACCTCTGTACTCATGATACTACCCCCAAACTCTTTTCAGGGTTCTGATCGACGACAGGTATGGTGATCGACGTTTCACGTGGAGACTCGACGACGACTAGTTAGGCGGATCCCGGCGGAGGGCCTGGACCCGTGTGGTTATGGGATCGATGTTTTTCTCTTTGCCACTAGGCATTTTCTTGTAGTCTGTACTCAGACATGTGTCTTCCGCTGTTGTATTGTATTTGAGGCAGTTGTATGCCGATTGTATGAGATGTTGTATCCTGTATCTGTACTGTTGTGATATCATTTTGGAAATCCGGGGCATATGACTTCGTCATATGTCGCGGTGGGACCGATATGTGCTTCGTCCCCGGATCTGGGTGGAAACCCCTAGATCTGGAACAGTACCGCATATCGGGCCTTACAACTTGGTATCAGAGCCTTACCGACCGTAGGATCCCTTCTCTGGCCGAAGTCGAGTCTAGAAAAAAAAATTGTAGTTACTAAGTTAGTTATCGGAGAGTAGGATTCTTTTTACTCCTTATCTTTGCTCTGGTCAGGACAAGTGTCGTAAGTGTTTTATTCTTGACTTATCCCCTTTCAAACTTTAGGATCGCGAGTGTGTCGAGTTTCGGAACCGTTACAATGCCTTGCTTGTAGCGTATTGTCTCGATTCCGAGCTCAAGTGGGAATTCCTGTAGTACCTTTAGCTTCTCCGACTTCGGGAATCATCTGGGTCATTCATTGCCATCCATTCTTTTTCCCGGTGTTTTTACGACTTGCGTCGAAAAGCACTATCCCTTTGACCAGGTTTGACTGTCGTTCCTCCTCTTGACACCGACGGTTTCGTTTTTCCGACGACGTTACCGTCTCTCTGCGGAAATTTATCTCGACAGAAGTTCGACGTCGACATGGAGCAGAGTCCCTTGTTGGTGGTGTTGAAGATCGTCGACTCTCCTTTCTCCCCCCCTCTCCCCGGATCATCCTGGATCTCGGGACGAGATCCCTTGTTGGTGGTGTTGTCTGTAACAGCCCAGATTTCACAAAAATTAAAAATTTTGTTTTCGGTGTGAATTGTTTGATTGTCTGATTTGTTTGCGGTGTTTGCATCCCCGATTTATCGATCGGCGATTATTTTTCCCCCTCTTATCTCGTATCGGACGGAGACCGACCTTTGCCACCCTGACACTCGACCTTTGCGACACCGGGTTTTGCCCGATCACCGTCGCGAAAACCGCACGAGACCAGCCGCAGCCATCGGAACGAAAAACCTCGTTTAATAATTAAACGGGATATTTTTATAGCGCGCCGGAAAGTGTTTTCGGAACTGTTCCAGCGCGAGGTGAAAGCCTCCGGCTCGACGCACTGATCGCGCAGTTCGAAGTTTTACCCGAATGGGAGGTACTGCGGACCCCCGGCGGTCAGAATCGTGAGCATCGTGCGCGCGAGGTAAAAACCGGAGATGTTTTTGCAAACTGCCAGCCACCCATGCTATATAAAGACCACCACACTCCCACCCATTTTTAGGGTTTCCCTAAGCCAAAATTGCAGCCACACCCCCAGTTTTATCCCCAATTTTCGTAACCCTAGCTCCAGATCTGTTTTCGGCCGTCGGATCGCAGTTCGGACGCGCCCGGAGGCTGCCACGTCGTCACCCTCAAGCTTCCACTCCTTCTCTCTCCTCTGTCTCTCCCTCCATGCCGTGGAGCAAGCCGCCGCCTCCGGCCCCGCTCCACCCCGACGAGGCAGCCCGCCGCCGGCCTCTCCCCTCCGGCCAGCCGGACCTCTCTCCTCTCTTCCCTGCGCCCCCTCCTCTCCTCCGTTCCCGCGCTCACCTCCCTCTCCTCCTCTCTGCACCCGCAGGTCGCCGCCGGTAGGGTTCCTCGACGCCGCCACCATGGAACCTCCGCCCGAGCTCGGACCTCCACGCCTCTGGCGATCCGCGCCGCCTCTGCGCCCCGCCACGGCCTCCAGCGCCCCCGCCTCCTCTGCGCATGCCCCGCCTTGCCTGCTCGCCGCAGGTGGCCGGCGCGCCACCAGACTCCGCCGGCGCCGCCTGTGTCCTCTCGGGAGGAGCCCGATGGGAGGCACCGGCTGGCCCCTCCAGCCACCGCGTGGGCCGCGGCCCAGCGAGGCCGGCCCAGCTCCCACGCCCCAGCGGCCCACTTCCAGATCCAGCCCAGGCGCCAGATCCACCAGCCAGCCAGGCCATATGGGAGAAATTTCGGCCCATGGTGAGAAGAGGCCTTTCATCTTTTTTTCTGATTTAGAGCCTGATGGAATTTTGCTAAGTCCCTGAAATTGCTTGCTGTATTCAATTTTGCGCTGTAATTTCCCGTTAAACCGTAGCTCCGATGAACGTGCCCCCAAAATGGAAGCTGCTTAGAATTGCGTGTAATTTAATCCGTCTTTTGTGAGCATTTGCATTTGAGCTCATCTTGATTGTGTAATCGTGTGCTGAACAGGGCATCAGGCCGTTAATTGCATTTATTTCCTGTTATGTGCTGCTGTTATTATTTTGTTGCAACTTTGCATGATGATTGTAACAAATCCATGAGGCCTATTGCATTGATTCCTTTTGCATTGTGTTAAGAAATGTTTCTACTTCAGTTTAATGCGTTCACATGCCATATTTGCCTGCTGCATCATGTTTATATCTTGCTCCAAAGTAGCTATCCTGATGTTTTTGTGCTGCTATTGCTAAAACTGTTATTTTATTGCAACTTCGGTCGACGAGTGTGTCGCGACCGTTTATCGGAATTGAGTGATTCCAATTGCATATTGTTAAGCATCATGTCTACTTCAATTATATGTATTGCATTGTCATGATATGCTTGCTGGTCATATAGTTATTTAGCTCCAAAGTTTCTATGCTGCTGTTTTTGACAGCCACCTCTGATTTTCACTAAGTCTGTTACTTTGTGATGCCATATTGTTTGCTTAATATCTTTTGATCTATGATTCCTTTTTGCATGATTCTTCTTGCCATGCCTTCCATGTCATGTCTAGTTTAATTCCATATCATTTGTGAGCATGTTTGAATTCATTATGTTGTTTATGCAATGCTCTAAAGTGTGCTTCCTGATGTTGGCAGATTGTGCCCGTAACTTGTTTTGCTTGTATCTTTTTAACCGTAACTCCGTTTGGGGTGTTCTTTATATGTAACTTGACTAGTTTTTCGTGTACTTTGTGTTTATGCTATTGTTTGCTGTTGTTAACCAACCTGAAATATGGTTTAGGGAAGAACAGTACCAAATCTTTTAATCAACGTGTGGCACTTAGTGTTATGCCATGTTTAGGACTGTGCCTCACTTAAATTGACTAGCATAGATAGTTTACTTTGTGCTTCACCTCTTGACTTGTTCGTGTGCTTTGGCATTCTTGCTTGAGTTGCCATGTTAACAACCGTTGGTTGATCACCTGTAACTAAGCAACTTGAACCACCGTAAACGTGCGGTATTCGTCGTGTGTGACCGATACCCCACTTAAACTGTTAGTAACCGTTCTCGACGATAGATCCGTATCGCGTTGCCGTGCCTTGTGTTGTCTTCTTGATCTTGTGTTGCTCCGTAGTAATAGTGGTGCACCGTTGATTGCTTTCCAGTGTTTATCGTCTTGTGTGCTTCCGCGGGTACCTCTCGGAGACGTTGCGAGCGTGCGATCAGCTACACCTTCGGAACCCGACTTATCAACAGGCAAGGACTTGCATTACTTATGATCCATTCTATTTCAACCAGCAGTTTGCATGCTAGTCTAGGTTAGGTTCGATGTTTGATCCTACCACATGTTTACAGCCTCTTCCTGTAGGGGAACGCAACAGAAAACAAAAATTTTCGGTATAGCGAGCACGCCCAGGACCACTATGGAGACGCATACAAGGTTTTGATCTGATCGTTACCGACTCGTAGCGCAGCGGGAAGTAGAGTCGATGAAGATCGTCGGTGCAGATCCCCGCAGCTAGGATTTACAACCTCCCAACCGCGAGAATGTATTCCCTTGTCTGCCCCACGAACAGCGCTCCGGGAGGCGGTCGGACAGTCCCTCGGACGATGCCACGGACAGCCCTTCGGGAGGACCCTCGAAACTCGATCTGTAACTCGGACAGCCCTTCGGGAGGACCCTCGAAACTCGATCTGTAACTCGGACAGCCCTTCGGGAGGCACACTCGAACTAAGATCGAAACAACGACCTCTCTACCAAGTTGCACACATACGGTGTCAGCTATCCAGCAGGGCTTCGCCGTCCAGAACTAGTTCCTGCCGGAACCCAGACAGCCTTTCGGCTCTACGAAACTCTTTCGTGTGAGGGAGAGAAGAAGCCAGATAATTGCATGGCATGTGATGAGAACTCAAGTGAGAGCTTGGATCAAGGATATGGGGCTGCCCTCACACCTCTATTTATAGGAAACCCAAGGGGGCTTTCTTGGCTCCCAAGTCCTTCTAGAAGGCTTTCCAAAAATATCTCAAGTAGTACTTTTTACTATTCATGACACCACTTTTTCGCGTCCGAAAAATCCGAAAATATTTTTGTGGGTCTTAGAATAATTCCAACACCCACCAAAATGATTTTCGGCGCGTTCCGAAACAATTCCAGATTAGTGATTTTCATCTGCGAAAAGCAACCTAAGCATTTCCGGCAGCTCCGGAACATTTCCGGCAGCTCCGAAATATTTCCGAAAAAAATATTTTAATCTTTTCTCCAGAAAAATTCCAGAAGTTACCAGAACAATTCTGGCACTCTCCAAAATTACCAGGTGCTCTCCGAAACCTTTTCGGCTTAGTGGTTTACCCCGAAACAACTTTTCGGTTTTCTCTCTCGGAACTTTTCCGCCGTCTCCGAAACCTTTCCGGTGACTTTATCTCAGACTCCCTGTCTAGTATTCAACAGATAGATGACCCTTAAGCGTGTGACCCTGTAGGTTCGATGAAGTATAGACATGACCGGAACACTTTCCGATCAATGATCAATAGCGGAACCGAGGACATCCATATTGATCCCTATACCCATACGAAGAATTATTCGAGTGAACCTTTAGTTGCTGTGTGCTATTCCTGTTGCTTCGCGATATATTACAAATACCCGAGGTGAGACTTATTGGCATCCCCGTGAATCAACAACTTGTCCACTATGCCAGTTACCTCGTTCCTGGTATTGTTCTCTTTTCTCGTTCCCGCGTTCCGGCATCCCTGTGATCAAATCACACTGTGTCTGGCCAGACGATGGTGGATACCGTAACACCGAGAGGGCCCTAAGAATATCTCTCCAACGACGGAGGAGCAAATCCCAATCTCGAGCTACCTAGTTCCTTGTCATACTTTTCCGTGAACCCGCAAGCTGCCGTAATAGCCACCCTTTTACAGATGACGTTTAACAAAACCCCAAAGTTCACGAAGCAAGTACGAAGGAACTCGATACTCTCATGGTCTAAGGAATTATGCAAACGCACAACTTTCTCTGTGTTATTAACCATTAACTTGTGACGAATGTATCTCATAGCATAACATCAATTCGGGTCGATTCAACACAAATGTTCTTCTAACATTGTGCCCTCAACATTGCCGGCATAGACATGCCCATGATCAGGAAAACAGGATCATCATGCAATACATGAGCCAGTCTTAGAGGCATGACTAGGAATACATTTTACTGTTTATTATACCACACGTGCACATGAGTTTCCCTCCGAGCCTCGTGGATATTGCAGACTCGAGAATCATTGCAGTTATAGCATGGAACATAAACATTCATTACAAACTCGGAGATACAAAATAACTGTTATTACTGCCTCTAGGGCATATCTCCTACAGACTCCCACTTGCACTAGAGTCATAATCCAGTTACATGGCTTCCCTAACACCAATGGCTATCCGGTGCTGCTCATGCTTTGCTCGTGGTAGAGGCTTTGTCATCGGGTCTGACACGTTCAGATCCGTGTGAACTTTGCGTACTTTCACTAAACCCGCTTCGACATGATGTCGAATGAGTTTATATTTGCGTTCAATATGTCTTGTCTTATGGTGCGAACTTGGCTCCCTTGCCTGAGCCACGGCGCCACTATTATCACAATAGATCTCCACCGGGTCCAGAGCACTTGGAACCACACCAAGGTCTTCAAGAAATTGCTTGATCCATACCGCCTCTTTGGAGGCTTCTGAAGCAGCAACATATTCCGCCTCTGTCGTAGAATCCGCCACAGTCTTTTGTTTGGAACTTTTCCAATCAACTGCGCCGCCGTTCAATATAAAAACATAGCCTGATTGAGATTTGAAGTCATCTGGGTCAGTCATGAAGCCTGCATCAGTGTAACCACTTACAATGAGCTCTTCATCACCTCCGTACACAAGGAGTAAATCCTTGGTCCGTTTGAGGTACTTAAGAATACCCTTGACTGCGGCCCAGTGTTCCAATCCTGGATCACTTTGGTACCGGCTGCTAACACTTAGCGCATATGAAACGTCCGGTCTTGTACATAGCATGGCATACATAATAGAACCAACTGCCGAGGCATATGGAACATCATTCATTTGTACTCGCTCATCGAGAGTCCGAGGACACTGATTCTTGCAAAGCACTGTGCCAGGTGACATGGGGAGTAGGCCTTTCTTGGAGTTCTCCATGTTGAACCTTTTCAACACCTTGTCAATGTACGTGCTTTGGCTAAGCGCTATCAGGCGTCTTGATCTATCTCTATAGATCCTAATGCCCAATACATATGCCGCTTCGCCTAAGTCTTTCATTGAAAAACTCCTTTTCAATGAGTCTTTTATTTCGCTAAGGAAATTCACATCATTTCCAATCAACAATATGTCATCCACATACAAGATTAGAAATGCTTTTGCGCTCCCACTAAACTTCTTGTAAACACAAGATTCTTCGTCATTCCTGATGAAGCCAAACCGTTTGACTACTTCATCAAAATGAATGTTCCAGCTCCTTGATGCTTGCTTCAGACCATAAATGGCTTTCTGAAGCTTGCATACCTTTTTAGCATCCTTATGAATGACAAAACCTTCTGGCTGTATCATGTATACATCCTCTTTGAGGTTTCCATTTAGGAAAGCCGTTTTGACGTCCATCTGCCATATTTCATAGTCGAAATAAGCAGCAATTGCTAGTAATATCCGTACAGACCTAAGCATAGCTACTGGCGAGAACGTCTCGTCGTAGTCCACTCCTGGAACTTGCGTGAACCCTTTCGCGACAAGTCTAGCTTTGTGGATAGTAATGTTACCATCCGCGTCCGTCTTTCTTTTGAAAATCCATTTACAACCAATGGGCTTTACGCCTTCTGGAAGTTCTTCCAAGTTCCAAACTTGGTTTTCGTACATGGATTCCATCTCGGATTTCATGGCTCTGTGCCATTCCCTTGAGCTGGGGCCCGCCATCGCTTCTTTGTAGTGCGCAGGTTCATCGTCTTCAAGAATGAAGATTTCATCATGAAACCACTCAGGTGGCTGGACAGCCCTACCTGATCTACGCGGTTCAGTTACAACATTGTCTGAAGTTTTTGCATTATATGCGACAACTTCCGGCTCGGTTGTAGGGATAATTTGCGGAATTACTTCCGGTTCTTTAGCCATAGCAACGGTCGCCGAAGATTCACTAATCTCATTAAGTTGTACTGTCCTCCCACTTACTTCTTTGGCGAGAAACTCTTTCTCAAGAAAGACTCCGCTTTTAGCGACAAACACTTTGTGCTCGGAGGGTAGGTAGAAGGAATACCCAATTGTTTCTTTTGGATAACCTACAAAGTTACATTTGTCTGATCTGGGATCGAGTTTGGTTGGTTGTAAACGTTTTACAAGTACCTCACATCCCCAAATTTTAAGGTGCGACAAACTGGGTTTCTTCCCATTCCACATCTCATGTGGTGTCGTTTCAACAGACTTAGACGGTGCTCGGTTTAGTGTGTGAGCGGCAGTTTCTAGTGCGTGACCCCAAAAAGATATCGGCAGATCTGTAAGAGACATCATCGACCTTACCATGTCTAACAAGGTTCGGTTACGTCTTTCCGATACTCCATTTCGCTGTGGAGTTCCGGGAGGCGTAAGCTGTGAAACGATTCCACGGTCACTTAGATGTTGGCCAAACTCATGACTAAGGTATTCGCCTCCGCGATCAGACCGCAGAAACTTAATCTTTTTGTCACGATGATTTTCTACCTCATTCTGAAATTCCTTGAACTTTTCAAAGGTTTCTGACTTATGCTTCATCAAGTAGATGTAGCCATACCGACTTAAATCATCAGTAAAAGTCACGAAGTAGAAATACCCACCCCGTGCGGCTGTGCTCATTGGACCACATACATCACTATGTATTATTTCCAATAATTCACCCGCCCGTTCAGGATGACCCTTGAACGGCATCTTGGTCATTTTTCCCATTAGACAAGCTTCACATGTGTCAAATGATTCAAAATCAAAGGACGGTAAAACTCCATCTCTTTGGAGTCTTTGCATGCGTTTCTTTCCGATGTGGCCAAGCCGACAGTGCCACAAATAAGTGGTTGTGGTATCAACCTTCTTAAGGCGTTTAGCATTCATGTTAAAGACATCATTTTCACATTCAAGATTTAGTATGAAAAGGCCCCCAACAATGGGTGCAAATCCATAAAACATATCCTTACAATAAAGTGAACAACCATTGTTCTCAGACTTGTACGAATACCCATCGTGTACTAAACATGATCCAGAGATAATGTTTCTACACAATAGTGGAACAAAATAACATTTATTTAGCTCTAAGATAAATCCTGAAGGGAGACGTAGAGGCATAATGCCGACGGCTTGAGCGGCGATCCCAGCGCCGTTCCCGACGCGCATCATGACTTCATTCTTTGCTAGCTTGCGGACCTTCTGCAGTCCCTGTATCGAGTTGCAAATGTGAGCAACCGATCCGGTATCAAATACCCAAGACTTAGAATTTTCGCTAGCAAGCAAAACATCAATGACATTAACTTGTATAACAATTATACCTTTTCCGGTTTTCCCGGACTTCTTATCGGCCAGATACTTCTTGCAGTTTCTCTTCCAGTGTCCTGTGCCCTTGCAGTAGAAGCACTCAGTTTCATTCTTGGCTCCGCCCTTAGAGTTGCTTTGGGAGCCGGTCTTACCGGCACCCTTGCCCTTCTTTGGCTTGCCTTTCTTTTTGAAACTGGCGGTTTTATTCACAAGCAACACTTGCTTGTGATTTTTCCGCAGTCCTTCTTCCACAGTTTTCAGCATGGCGAGCACCTCTTCTGGTGTTTTCTCCATCCCACTCATGTTGTAATTCATGACAAAACCGTTGTAAGACGGGGGGAGTGAAGAAAGCATCATGTCCATCATATGGGATGCTGGAATTGGAAATTCCAGGGTTTTAAGCCTTTCAGCATAGCCAATCATTTTGACTATGTGTTCGCCAACTGAACCGCCCTCAGCCATCTTTAAATTCATCAAGATATTCATGATATCAAAACGTTCAGACCTTGCGGTTTCCTTGTACAGAGCATCCAATTCCCGGATCATATCACGGGGTTTATGGAATTCAAAACGTTTTTGGAGCTCTGGACTCATGCAAGCTAGCATGAGGCACTGTACTGCGTTGTGATCATCATCCTGAGTGGCCCAGACATTTTGTTCATCTTCCGAGGCACCTGCCGCCGGTTTAGCTGGAAGAGCTTTTTCAAGCACATAGATTTTCTTAGCGCTCCTGAGGACAATCCTCAGGTTACGGACCCAGTCCGCATAGTTGTTTCCAGTCGCAGCTAACTTTTCTTTCTCTAACAATGGCCCCAAGTTGAAAGCGGTGTTGCGAGCCATTTGATCTACAACGGTAAACACAAGTTTCACTTAGACTTCGTTCATAATGATTTTTGCACTAGTGAATAAACAATTTTATTCTAAAGTGTGCTCCCACTTAAATCAATATCTCTCAAAATTGATTATGAGTGATTCAAGATCCAAATATCAATACAACGCCATAGAATCATCATCTCATGACGAGGATTTTGATTTGGTAGGCCAACTTGCCGATCACATCTCTATGTGACTCTTGTTCATCTTTCGATGCGTGTGTTCCGAGCTCAGGACGATCCTGCCATGAACGTCAAGACAACCAAGTGATCCTGCTGCGAGGTCTGACCTCACCCGCCTTACATTTCTCCAATCGTTCGTACCCATGCATCCATGGCGCACCCCGAGAGTATAGATGCTGTGACGGCGCTACACTTGGGAGAACACTAACTACTTGATATTTTAAGTGAGAGATCACCCTAATAAAAAGCGACTACCGCGCAATCAAGAAGGGTGCAACATAAGGGATAAACATCCCATGCAATTCATAATAGCATGATATGGTATAGCCCCTTCTGACGGAGAAGTCAAGTATTTCTTCGTCTTTGGCATTTGCGTCGGAGTTCACCTTCGCGAAGATTGCCACCACCTTGTCGATGCACCAAATAATATTGCTATCTTTATAGCAAATGAATAAGTGCATTACCTAAGGTTGACACGCAGGTCATTAAAGTGACAATCATATGGCTCCAGCCATCATGCCGAATCATGACACGCAGGTCATGTTAATAAATTTACATTATTTAGTCATCTCATACATAATCGAATTAATATGAGCTTTGCTATACCACATCACATGCACATCCTGCAAAAACAAGTTAGACGCCTCTAAACCGGTTTATGCAAAATTTTATTTTACGTGGCTTCTAAGGTTTTGACTTAAACCGCAACTACCAACGTTTTATCATCAAGTATGATTATTCAAGTCACTAGATTAACATTGCGGGGTGTATGAAGCACGAGATAATAAAATCTCGAACCCCATACTGAACTTCGTCATACGCGTGATCCCCGTGCAGATCATATCTGCATTGCCCTTTAGTCTGCGAATTTCATCTTTCTTTTGACTATGGCGGAACCCAAAGAACTGATAGCACTTCGTTGATCAATCAGGATCGCGGATTGCCAGAACTTTGTAAAATTCCACCATGCTGTCTCGAGATCAGAAATACGCAAATTCTAGGGAAGCAACAAGAATATCGGGTAACAGATTTCATCTGCCACCCGCATAAATAATTTTCAGCAATAGATCTGATCTACTCCAAAATTATATTATGCAATACCCATACATCTCCATGTATTCTAGATCATAACATGCATCTACGCATAGCACGGCTCTGATACCACTGTAGGGGAACGCAACAGAAAACAAAAATTTTCGGTATAGCGAGCACGCCCAGGACCACTATGGAGACGCATACAAGGTTTTGATCTGATCGTTACCGACTCGTAGCGCAGCGGGAAGTAGAGTCGATGAAGATCGTCGGTGCAGATCCCCGCAGCTAGGATTTACAACCTCCCAACCGCGAGAATGTATTCCCTTGTCTGCCCCACGAACAGCGCTCCGGGAGGCGGTCGGACAGTCCCTCGGACGATGCCACGGACAGCCCTTCGGGAGGACCCTCGAAACTCGATCTGTAACTCGGACAGCCCTTCGGGAGGACCCTCGAAACTCGATCTGTAACTCGGACAGCCCTTCGGGAGGCACACTCGAACTAAGATCGAAACAACGACCTCTCTACCAAGTTGCACACATACGGTGTCAGCTATCCAGCAGGGCTTCGCCGTCCAGAACTAGTTCCTGCCGGAACCCAGACAGCCTTTCGGCTCTACGAAACTCTTTCGTGTGAGGGAGAGAAGAAGCCAGATAATTGCATGGCATGTGATGAGAACTCAAGTGAGAGCTTGGATCAAGGATATGGGGCTGCCCTCACACCTCTATTTATAGGAAACCCAAGGGGGCTTTCTTGGCTCCCAAGTCCTTCTAGAAGGCTTTCCAAAAATATCTCAAGTAGTACTTTTTACTATTCATGACACCACTTTTTCGCGTCCGAAAAATCCGAAAATATTTTTGTGGGTCTTAGAATAATTCCAACACCCACCAAAATGATTTTCGGCGCGTTCCGAAACAATTCCAGATTAGTGATTTTCATCTGCGAAAAGCAACCTAAGCATTTCCGGCAGCTCCGGAACATTTCCGGCAGCTCCGAAATATTTCCGAAAAAAATATTTTAATCTTTTCTCCAGAAAAATTCCAGAAGTTACCAGAACAATTCTGGCACTCTCCAAAATTACCAGGTGCTCTCCGAAACCTTTTCGGCTTAGTGGTTTACCCCGAAACAACTTTTCGGTTTTCTCTCTCGGAACTTTTCCGCCGTCTCCGAAACCTTTCCGGTGACTTTATCTCAGACTCCCTGTCTAGTATTCAACAGATAGATGACCCTTAAGCGTGTGACCCTGTAGGTTCGATGAAGTATAGACATGACCGGAACACTTTCCGATCAATGATCAATAGCGGAACCGAGGACATCCATATTGATCCCTATACCCATACGAAGAATTATTCGAGTGAACCTTTAGTTGCTGTGTGCTATTCCTGTTGCTTCGCGATATATTACAAATACCCGAGGTGAGACTTATTGGCATCCCCGTGAATCAACAACTTGTCCACTATGCCAGTTACCTCGTTCCTGGTATTGTTCTCTTTTCTCGTTCCCGCGTTCCGGCATCCCTGTGATCAAATCACACTGTGTCTGGCCAGACGATGGTGGATACCGTAACACCGAGAGGGCCCTAAGAATATCTCTCCAACGACGGAGGAGCAAATCCCAATCTCGAGCTACCTAGTTCCTTGTCATACTTTTCCGTGAACCCGCAAGCTGCCGTAATAGCCACCCTTTTACAGATGACGTTTAACAAAACCCCAAAGTTCACGAAGCAAGTACGAAGGAACTCGATACTCTCATGGTCTAAGGAATTATGCAAACGCACAACTTTCTCTGTGTTATTAACCATTAACTTGTGACGAATGTATCTCATAGCATAACATCAATTCGGGTCGATTCAACACAAATGTTCTTCTAACATTGTGCCCTCAACATTGCCGGCATAGACATGCCCATGATCAGGAAAACAGGATCATCATGCAATACATGAGCCAGTCTTAGAGGCATGACTAGGAATACATTTTACTGTTTATTATACCACACGTGCACATGAGTTTCCCTCCGAGCCTCGTGGATATTGCAGACTCGAGAATCATTGCAGTTATAGCATGGAACATAAACATTCATTACAAACTCGGAGATACAAAATAACTGTTATTACTGCCTCTAGGGCATATCTCCTACACTTCCAAACCGATACAACCATGTCCCCTCCCAGCAAATCTTGTACTGCTATGTTACTATTGCTCGTTGCTTAGCCCCTGCTTAGTATGCATGCTTAGGATGCTACGATGTTACTCTGTTACTCCTTGGGTTGGGATATCACCTTATTATATTGTTGTTGATGATATGATTATTGTAAATGTTGACTATATTCGGCGAAGGATGGAAGGTCTAGGCTATCCCGCCCCGACGCTTTGTTCCATTCGAGTCACCTAGGATCCGAGTTCCGGGTATTGGTTTTAAGACTGAGCGTGCCTAACCGCGTGTGGGATTTTATGGGGTCCCCTCTTCTTACCTATCTAGCTTCAAACATTTCTAGTGGTGGCCCAAGCTGATTTACCATTTGAAACCGTGTGTGTGCTGGTCAGCTGCCAGTTGTTTTCAAACAAACCCGGACCAGTGAGGACATAGTTCCCTTGCTGTCCCACCTTGTCCGGCTAAGGACCCGGTTGTCCCAATGTGTGATGAACCGGCTATCCAAACTCGAGACAGACGGTAGAGACCAGATCGAGAGAGCGGCCGACTCCTGAGATGGATGTCGACTCACCGGGGGCCACCCGGATTTGTTCGTTGTTAGTTAGAGGGACCTGTCGTTTTGGATCTCTTGGAACTAAATCATAAAATGGTTGCCTATAATGGGTAGCAACTGAGAGTGATGGACGTGCGTGCGGAGCCTCGTAATGGGCAGTTGGTACACCCCTGCAGGGTTAAATCTTTTCGAGAAGCCGTGTCCACGGTTATGGACGACTTGAGACCTACTCCTTGTTCATAGACAACAACAACTGAGATAATCTTAATATAACTTGATCAACGTGTGTGTGTGCCTTGACTGCTTCTTCTTCGTCATGATGCGAAGAGGAGGACAAGGATAGGATAGGTGTTATGATTTGCATAAGTAGTTGATAGCAAGACTTGTTGGAGGCGATTCCTCATCGAGTGCTTGGCTTCTTACCTTACTCTCTAGATCGTTAGCCACTTCATAAATGCTAGTGCGGCAGCAACCTCACCACTTACCCCTTCCTTACCGTAAACTACTAGTTGTCCTAGAATGACGAGTGATGAAGTCCTTGCTGGGTCAGATGACAACTACAGTTGGATGCTGAGTACCTCTGTACTCATGATACTACCCCCAAACTCTTTTCAGGGTTCTGATCGACGACAGGTATGGTGATCGACGTTTCACGTGGAGACTCGACGACGACTAGTTAGGCGGATCCCGGCGGAGGGCCTGGACCTGTGTAGTTATGGGATCGATGTTTTTCTCTTTGCCACTAGGCATTTGCTTGTAGCACTACTAGGGAAATAGCTATACATGGAAAGCTTATTAGTGGCGCATTTTATTTGTAATGCGCCACTATGTTGTAAGGGGTGGCGCACTGGTAAAAAATGCGCCACCTATAAGCCCTTATAGGTGGCGCATTTTCCAAAATGCGCCACCCCTAAGAGTGGGCCAGCCCTGGAACCCCTTATACGTGGCGCATTTGGAGAAATGCGCCACCCCTAAGAACCTTATAGGTGGCGCATTTTGGAAATGCGCCACCCCTAAGAGCTTAGGGGTGGCGCATTCTGGAAATGCGCCACCCCTAAGGAATTATTAGTGGCGCATCCAGAATGCGCCACCCATAAGCTCTTAGGCGTGGTGCATTTCCCATATGCGCCACTAATAAGAAAAAACTGGGCGGGAAAATTCCCATATACACCCCCCTCCCTAGTGGACCGCCTTTTCAATTTGAAAAAAAATAAAAGAAAATGATAGAAATGTCAAAAAAATAAAAGAAAATCAGTTTTCCAAATGATATGTGGTCTAATTGTAAGGAAAATTTACAAATATGAATTTCGACTTTTTTTTCAAAATCTCACGAGAATTACGTAAAATGGGCATAACTTTTGCATACGACCTCCGATGAAAAAGTTTTTTATATGAAAAATCATCTACTCGAAAAGTTATATCCAAATTCAACCGTTGAACATTTTTAGAATCCTCAAAAACCTAACAGAAAAAAAGTTACGGGCGTTTGAAGATCTGGAGGCCCAAAAAAAGAGAAAAAATTGAAATTTTTTTTGAACTTAGTAGTGGCGCATTTAAGATTTTTTTTTAATTTTTTTAAAATTAATTTTTTTATTTTTTTTAAAATTCAAAATAGGCTAGAGGACAAATCATGAAGTTAAAAAAAGTTGAAAATTTTAGATAGTAACATTAAAAAAAATTAAAAAAATCAAATTTTTTAAAAAAGTTCAAAATATGCTAATGGTCCCATCGAGAAAGTTTCAAAAAAATGTTGAAAATTTTAGCACACCCATGAACATTAACAAGGTCCTAGACATCAACATGGTTTAATAGGATTTATATGTTAGATATATCAACAAGTGCCTGCTAGGTGAGCTGGAGTGGGAGTTGAATAGAACTGAGAAGTTAAGCGTGCTGGGGCTGCAGTAGTGCTAGGATGGGTGACCCTCGGGGAAGTTTGACCACGGAGGTTAGTTTGACCAGAGATTAAGCATAGTGATCGGGCATTAAGCATACTAACCTGAGATTAAGAAAAAATAAAAAATAAAAAAATAAAAAAAATTGTTTTCCAGATCCAGATCCAGATTCAAAATTCAAAATTTAATAGTGGCGCATTCTCAGAATGCGCCACCCTTAAGGAATTATTAGTGTCGCATCCAGAATGCGCCACCCATAAGATTCTTAGGGGTGGCGCATTTGAAATGCGCCACTATTAAGGCCTTATTAGTGGCTTGTCGTTAGTGGCGCATTTGAAATGCGCCACTAAACGCAAAAATAGTGCGCCACTATAAGGCTATTCCCTAGTAGTGTAGTCTGTACTCAGACATGTGTCTTCCGCTGTTGTATTGTATTTGAGGCAGTTGTATGCCGATTGTATGAGATGTTGTATCCTGTATCTGTACTGTTGTGATATCATGTTGGAAATCCGGGGCATATGACTTCGTCATATGTCGCGGTGGGACCGATATGTGCTTCGTCCCCGGATCTGGGTGGAAACCCCTAGATCTGGAACAGTACCGCATATCGGGCCTTACAACTGTCCTCTCCCAGCAGCTGTCCCGGAAGGAAGCCACACAGGGCGCTATGGGATGGTCCGGCTTTGTGTGGATTACACTATGGGTCCGCCCCACAGCCTGGTGCAAGGTTCCTGCAATGATTTTGCTTCGTGCGAACACGCGCAAATGTATTTCTACCGGCAAAATCCCAAAATTGGGTGCGTCACGGGGACCCAATTCCCTGTGTCCTAGGTCCCATGAAACTATTGTTCCCCTAGAAGTCATTTCCGAAGCCGAGACTATAATTCACGGAAGGCCCTCCTCCTCCGTGGAGCCTGGGTAACGGATGCTGCTATCGACCCGTCAAAGACACGGGTCATATTGTGCAATGCTTTTAGGGGGCGACAAGGCTCGTCCCGCGGCCACGTCCCGGACGATAAGCCCTGCATTCCTCCCGTGAGTAAACACTCACAAATCTTTTCGCGGATGCACAAAATTCACACGAAGAAGACCCGACATTCATCCAGGAAGCTGACGCTTCAAGATCTCTCGCAATTCGCCTCACAGGAGACGAGTTGCCAAGTACATTGTTACAACCTACAGAGTTCATCTTGACAAAGGCAAAACAAGGTAACATGCAAGTACATGGGCTCATTTCCCCCTACCCATCATGGCACTAATCTTCTCGGTGTGCTTGCGGAACTTCTCCTCCACGCGCGTCTGCTCCACCGGATTCGGAATGCTCGTCTACATGGTGTTCAAGTCCAGGCCCGGATTGTGGAATTTCAGCCTCGCGAACGCACACCTGCAGATCTCTGAACACATGTCCTTCATGATATGGGCCGCCGTCTCCGTGCGCGCCGCATGGTACTTGTCCATCACATCTGCTGCACTCAAGAAGAAATCCATGAGTCCCTGATACGTCCCAAACATATCTATAATTTCTGCTTGCTCCATGCATGTTTTGTGTGATATTGCTATGATCTAGATACACTTTCATACACTTTTGATCATATTTGGACTAACTTATTAACTCAGTGCACCACAGTGCCAGTTCCTGTTTTCTGCTGTTTCTCTATTCCAGGTTTACCCCATATTAAAAATCCTCCAAAAATTTGGGAAATCGGATAAAAAATCAGCGTGAAGGAACCTTCCGGAATCACCTCGGTGGGGCCAGAGGGCCACCTCCAGAGACCCAGACGGCCACCTGGTGCGGCCTAGGGTCTGGTCGCGTCGAGGGGCGCCTGGACCCCTGGTGCCCCCCTGGCTGCCCCCTTCACCTATTTATTCCCCGTGACACGAAACCTCCAAAGACAGAACCCTTTTTCGCGATCTCACCTCTGTTCCGCCGCCGACGCGCTTCCAAGATCGGGAGCGCCAGTAGGCTTCTTCCCGGCACCCTGCCGGAGGGAGGATTCACCTCCGGGAGCTTCCCCTCCACCATGGACGCTTCTAGGATGTGCCGTGAGTAGTTTCCCTTGGACCATGGGTCCGTGATCAGTAGCTATGTGTTGTTTCCTCCCCTCTTTGTTCTTCATGGTTTAGTCCTCGTGAGCTTCCCTACATGATCGAGGCACATATGTAATTTTCTGCTATTGCTATGCTGAGTTTGTTGGGATCTGATGGATTATGAGATTATGTTTAGATTGTGATTGTGTAATGTATTTGGTTCTTATCGTTTATATTTTTGTTCCTAAGTAATTCTTGCATGTTCTCCGTTGCTGTTTATTACTTTGGCCAAGTAGTAGGTAGTGACTCCAAGAGGGAACATAGTAGGTAGTGACTCCAAGAGGGAACATTATGCTCGATTGTGGGTTCATGCCCCCCGATGACACGCTTGAGTGACAGAAACATGAGTCTAGGGGATGTGCTGTTGCCACAAGGGGGAAAACAATGGTGCTTTTTACCGCGGTTGCAAGGATTGTTTACATTACGCAAAGTGCATTTTAATGCAGTTGTCTGTTGCTTTCGGTTTACACTTTGGGTGGGGCTCGCAACTTAATACCAGCGAGATGTTCTGGATAGATATCTCAAGATGGATAATTAGTAGTAGATGCAGTTGGATTTCAGTCTACTTATTTTGGCGTATTGCCCATGCTTTTGAGCTTCGTCCTTTGTTTGTAGCATAGTTAGCATTGCGGTGCATTTTCAATCCTGTCCATTGCCCAGCTATAATTTGTTAACTCGCATAGCAGTTTCATCGTCTTTTGGGAGAGAGACATCACTAGTGAACATCACGGTACCCCGGTCCATATTCTTATTTCTGTTTACACGCTCATTTATTTTTCTGCTTTTACTTTCTAACTGCTACCATTATCATTATTATCTGTTGCGTTGATCCTTTGTGAACAGAAAGGCCGGAGAGATTGACAACCTCTTTGTACTCGTTGGGAAGCAAAGTTATTTGTGTTGTGAGCAGGTCTATGTCAGTTGCGCCGCTGACACCTACTTATCATCTCCGGAGTCCTACTAGAGAAAAACCTTGGTATCTCCACCGAGGGAAATTTGCCTCTATCCTACATCTCACCTTCCACTTGGGGTAACCAACGAGGAGAGATATCAGTCCCTCGATCCCGTGATCCTTCGAGTCCTCCGGTAACCCAACATGGGTTAGCTGCATCTTGTTCAGCACCGTGGCAAAGATGGTCGCCACGGTTCGGACGGATTTCATCCCCTCGCTGTTTTCTTCCCTGTGTCGCGTGTTCTCGTCCTTCAGGTTGGAATAATCTTTGGTTGCGGAGCCAAGTTCCTTCTGAATGCGTGCGACCTCCGCGCGGGCGGCAGTCGCTGCCTCCTCATTCTCCGAGAGGCTGGCCTCCAGCTCCCGGGTATAATCCCACCTCTTGGTCAAGCTCTGCTTCAGGCGATCGCACTCCCCTTGCAACCTGCGTACCGCCTCCACATGGGAAATTTGTACGGCTTGTAGCTCCTTTTTATGCAGTTCCACCAGGTTGCGGTGCACTTCGGCTATTGTGGGCTCCAGCGCATCCCCCTGACGTTTGAGGGATTGGCTTTCCTCCGCAATGTCTTCGACTTTCTTGGCATGGGCTTGACTCACCATGTTGAGGTCCATCTAGATGCGTAACCTCTCTAACTCCTTTCTTTCTTGCACCGTGTGCGTCACCTCCAGTTTCGCTGCCCACATGCCCAGCGCCTTCCTGATGTCCAAGATCTCCCAGGTCACAGCGGCCTCGCTGGAAGCCACCCGCTGCGACCAGTCGACCACCTTCTTCTCCCGCGCAAGATACTTGTTCCTAAGCTCCTCAAACACCCTCTGGCTGTTGACCCAGAATTCGGCCCCGATCGGCGCCATGACATCGTCCTGATCGGCGGACACCAGAACGCATTCCCGGAGAACCTCTTCTAGGGCCAATCCGCTGGCCTGGCATTCCTTCCTCTTGTCCACCACTAAGACGGAAGAGCTGATGTTTGCCTGCACCCTACATTGGTACGTTTGAACCCATGGCAGGCAGTAAAATGGATGCTAAGTTTCCAGAACGCGCGTCAGTTTCGACAACTACGTACCTGGATGATGCTGGCGCTGGTCCCTGGAGCCTTCGCTTGGGAAGAGCCTCTTTCTTGCACGTTCCTCCCTCCATGGAGGGAACCCGCGCCAGTGAGTCCTGCTTACCCCAAGCCGGGGACCATCCTTCCGCCGCTGTAGGCAATCAAGTCTAGCCGCCTGGTTTCTTTCGGAGAAGAACGACCCACGTCCTCCGCCCGTGATGCAGATGGCACTCCCGCTGCTTCCCTGGAGGGAGACTCTCCTGTAGAGACAAAGGGGACATTAAGAATCACGCAAGGTATATAAGGGCCATAAAACATGGGACATGGACATTGCAAACGTACGATGGGATGGCGAACATCCTCCATGGTCAGGGTACCCTCCGGCGTCCGCCCGAGCGTTCCTTCCTTCTTTTGACCCTCCGATATGCATGCCCTCTTCGCCGGGATCTCGTGTAACAGCCCAGATTTCACAAAAATAAACAATTTTGTTGTCGGTGTGAATTGTTTCATTGTCTGATTTGTTTGCGGTGTTTGCATCCCCGATTTATCGATCGGCGATTATTTCCCCCCTCTTATCTCGTACCGGAGGGAAACCGACCCTTGACATCCTGACACTCGTCCTTTGCGACACCGGGTTTCACCCGATCGCCGCCGCGAAAACCCGCACCAGACCAGCCGTAGCCAACGGAACGAAAACGCCGTTTAATAATTAAACGGATTATTTTTATATCGCTCCAGAAAGTGTTCTCGAAATAGTTCCAGCGCGAGGTGAACGCCGCCGTCTCAACGCGCGGATCGCGCAGTTCGAAGTTTTACCGGAATCGGAGGTCCTGCGGACCCTCGGCGGTCAGAAACATAAACACCGCGCGCGAGAGAGAAAAACCGGGGATGTTTTTGCAAACTGCCAGCCACCTGGGCTCTATAAAGACCACCACTCTCCCACCCCTTTCTAGGGTTTCCCTAGTTAAAAATTGCAGCCACCCCCCTCCACTTTGCCCCAAAAATACCCCATTTTCGTCCAAACCCTAGCCCAGATCTGAAAAATCAATTCCAGGCGATCTGGACCATTGGATCGGCCGATCCAACGGCCCAGATGCGCCCCAGCCTCCACCTCCTCTCTCCTCTCACCTCCAGCCCGAGCGCCGCCGCCTGCACTGTGGAGTCACCGGGCCGAGGCCGCTGGCAGGCCGCAGTGAGCCGCGCCGCCGCACCTCCTCCTCCCGCCTCCCTCTCTTCCTCCCTGTTCTTCTCTCCCTCTCACCTCTCTGCTCGGCTTGCAGGTCGCCGCCGAGCTGCGCCATGGCCAGAAGCAGTGCCGGCCCGAGCCGCTTCGTGTCGCCGCTGGAAACACGTTCCGCCGCCCCTTGGAACCCGTCGGCGACCGGATCCGGCCACCTTTGTGGCACCCCGGCTTAGAGGACCGGAACGCCCCGTGCACCAGCCCAGAGATCAAGTCTTCTGGAGCACGACACTGATTGATATAGAACTGAACAACTTTTTATTACCGAAGATAGGGGTACACGAGGTCTATTACAACGCTAGCGGAGACACATCTTGCTCCTCAGGCTAGTCTCAGCTCTACACCTAGCAGCAGCATAACTCTAGCAGCGGAATATCGACGGCAGCGGAACAATAACGGCGATGATGAACTCCAATCCACAGGGACACTGGCTGGGACACCTCCTAGCTCGCAAACACCGGGAACGTCGTCCTACGCATCAAAAGCACGTCCTGCAAATCTGGCATAACACGCCAGGTCAGTACATCTAATGTACTTGCAAGCTCACAACAACCATGCAACAAGGCAAAACAATAACATGGCAATAGGTTAAAGTGTATTAGTGAATTAAACCGGTGAGAAACAATATCATGCAAACATATATTCATTAAGCATATATCAGCATTAAGGCTAATGCACACAGATTGGACCCCACATGATCGTCGCACGATCACGTGGCTTACCTTGTAGTCCTTATAGACTCAAGCACCGGGTCACTTCGTGACCAATCACTTCCACAGGTCGTCGCATGACCAAACGGGTCATCGCACGACTATTCAACGGGTTAGGTGCCCTCCGTTACCACCCAACCGATCCAAACATCGCATAACCATTCCCTTACCACAAACTTACCATCGTACTCAAGTTGATCATATGGTGTGACCTAGTACGCACTGTGTCCCATGACCGAGGACGCGGCTATTCGAATAGATTTTGACTCTGCAGAGTTTGTGCACTTTACCCACACTATGGAGTTCTTCCTCCATTCAGCACCTCGGTACTTGTCCCACAGGATCCTTGGAACTCGTACCGCAGGAGTGGACTAGGACTTCTCCAACGAGACCGATATACCGAGTGTACCTCTTACCGTATCACCGACATTCCATCTTGGGTAGACCTGTGGTTAGGTGTCCACGTTACCACCAGAACCACTCGGCCACCTTGTGGCAAATACTGTCCCAACGGGGACTGAGCTCATAACAACACTGGCTGTCAAGGTTATCACCACCTACCGGGCCAGGGTAGTGTGTGTCCATAACCTCCCCTAGATGGCGATACAAATAAGAGAACCCACCGGCAGACCGAATCAAGGCCCGCCCATACAGGAAAATGTGGCTGCAAGGATAAGCCCGGTTCGGTGGCACCTGATCAACTTGTCACGAAGCCTATCTCCAACAGCGAACACAAGCATCAGGTGCAACATGAGTATCAGATCATGACAATGCATAGCATATTAACATGACAGTTTCAGATATGATCAAACACATTTTTAGTTGGTGAACTTATCCGTGTTACAAAGATTAAGTTATTAACATGGCAACATTATGAATGCAGTTAAGCATAACTTAGGCACAACATGAGCAGGTGTAACATGAGCAGCTTAACATGATATTGGTATGTTGTGGTTACGATGATTCATGACATAACATGGCAACGATATGATCAAGGCATAGCATGCGCATAACATGGCAAAACATAGCATAGCAATAGAATATTCCATGATAGCATGGCAATGATAACATTACACATAAAACGGCACATGATAATGATCCACGATATAAGCATATCATCGAACAACAATTTTTATAAGCACGTCAAAGCTTTTCAAAGGTGCAAAGGGTATTGTCGCTAGTATTTCACCAGAGGAGTGTGGAATACTCCCGGATTTTCAACACGAGCAAAACCCTGCAAATCATTTTATAACACGACACAGCGAAAAAGTCAAACATCATCTTTTGTTTTACCAGAAAATAACAACATAAAAACATGGGACAAAACCTATGCCAAACTGAAGAGGATCTCGATATGAGAACAACGCAAAAAGAATCACCTCGATCGGAGTTACGAGTGTGAAGAAATTCGCGAAACGGTGTCGGGGGTTGGTTTAGGAAGAAATACGCTTTCTGATAGAGAAAGCGTACTTTGGCCTGCAGCGGAGGAGAAATACGCTTTCCGGAGAAGGAAGCGTATTCACGGGACGAAGGAAAGAAGAATACGCCTTTCAGGCAGGCAAACGTGTTTTCACCAGAGGCGCCTCCACGTGATGAAAACGGCCCAGGTTCTTTACCCACTGACGGGCGGGGCCCACCAGTCAGACCTCCACCTCTCTCTCCTCTATTCTCTTCTATCTCTCGCCACAGAACAATGGAGGGGCCGAGGCCAGAGCCCGCGCCGGCAGGGGGAGGGCACGGCGGCCAGACCGCGGGCGCCGGGCGGTTTCCGGTCACGAGCGGCGCCGCCCTCACCCGTTCCCGCAGGACGGGGCGAGGTGAGAAGGTTGTGGCCGCGACGGGTGACGGCCACGGGCCTACTGGTGCTCGACGGCGTGGCTGAGGGGGGGGGCGGCGGGGTGGCTTCGGAAGCGCGGTTGCCTGGGGTGGCTGCAGCGCGGATTGAGGCCAGAAGAGGGCCTAGTGGCCGGAATTCCAGAGGAGGCCGTGGCGGCAATGGAGGCCGTGAGCGGCGGAGGGGAGCTCCGGCGACGAATCCAGAGGGGGACGAGGCTAGGAGGGGTGAGGAGGCTGCGGGGTGTGATCTGGAGTGCTCGGGGCACAACCATTTTATAGGGGGAGGTGGTATCCCAGCTCCGGGTTGTGACAAGGGGACGGCGGCCGTGGCGTGCGGATGAACAGCGAGCTCGAGAGCGACTGGGCGAGCGGCGTGCAACATTGGGGTGCGGTAAAGCCTTGCGGCGCGGTTGGACAAGGAGAAAGCGACAGCGACACTCTGTAGCACGAGGGCGACATGTCGGGCACGCGCAGAGCGCGGCCAGAGCACGCCGTGTGCGTCCAAGCGTGTGGCCACCAATATATGGATAAGTTTCTTCGTGGCCATGTATGTCTATCATGGAGTCCTTCGAACGCTGGAAACAGTGATATGCTTGGCTGGTCAATTGGGGCACTATGATGATCTCTATCTCATCCTGAAGTTTGATGCAGCAAACTTGGAGCAGACGCAAAACTCACATGGTGTGGATTTGGATAGGATCAAGATGTCTCCAGGGTTTAGGGTACAAGGGACTAGGCTTCCGTGGAGTTTGGGCTCAAACAAAGCAATGTAAATTGTACTTGCTTTGTAAATGGCATCATGAGGCATAAGATGTTTGTAGTGTGTCATGGCTTGTACATAGCTCCCCTAAGCATGATATTTTTCAGAGCTCTATGATACATTAGGCTGAGTATGTATGCCAAGTTTCATATCATTTGGAGTAAGATAGCTAGCACTTCCTTTGCAAATGTCCCAATAGGCCAGAATGCAAAGTTGAAGCTAGAATCTCATAGGATTGGTGGAATTGGCTGAAAATTGGTGTAGCTTGGTTATTTCGCATGGTGCACATGTGTAAAAAATTTCATATCCATTGGACACACATAGCTAGCACTTGCTTCACAATGTGGCCCACTAGTCAGAAACTTAAACATGACAATGCACTCACATGGGTAAGGGGATTTGGCTCAACTCTGGTTTTGTGGAGTCATTTGGTGGTAGGATCATTCTCAAAAAGTTTCAAGGCAAATGGGATCCCCTATCATGCACTTGCTTCACAATGCCCCCTTGCTGCACCCAAACTTTGGGAATTTATTGTGGGAGATTCGCTAATAAAATGGTGCTGGAATTTGGTGGAGATCAATGATATGACCATATGAGATTGCACAAAAAGTTTCACCAACAAAGGATCAAGATAAATGGCACTCCCTTCACAAAGCTTCAATTTGCCCCCACAGACAAATGAATTTTTATAGATGAAAAATCCACTTGGGCTATGAAATGTTTTAGGAGAATTTGGCAAGATATGACATCAATGACATGTGGGAATTATTTGGGGATTTATGGAGCAATATAAATAGGGGCTGCTTCACAAACCTCAAATAATAGGAATATCCCTTTTATTGGAAAAAGGAATATATGGTTTGAATAAATTGGTGGCTTGGATGAGGTGGATCAATGGAATGACATGGATAGGGTTGGAAACAAGGGTCACTTGAGCATGGAAAGAAAATATGCTCAAGTTTCAAGTCCAACGAGGTGATCAAAAGAAAATCCAATCGCAAATCCAGAAATAAATCCAAAAAGTTTTTGGAAAAAGAAAGTTCCAAAATCCAGGGTGTCACAACCTCCAGGTCTCCTCCGCCCGTTCCCAGCCACCTCGCCGCCTCTCGTAGCCGGCAGCTGCCGCGTCGGGCGCCGCAGGCCGGCCGGAGCCAGATCCGATCGGGATCGGCTCGGCAACCAAGTGGGACGGCCCGCCAGCCTCCTTCTAGCCCAGCTCGCCCCAAGCCCAGGCCGCCAGCCTCTAGTGCCCTGGCCAGTTGGGCTCGGCCCATCAGGGGTGAGGCCCGAGCCGTTTTTTTTTCATGTGCTATTTCCTTTTTCCATTTGGGCTAAGTCCTTATGTACTATACTGCTGGTGTTGTTTTGCGCCGTAATTTGCGTGTAATCCGTAGCCCGTATCGCGTTGCGCCCAAAAGGAAAATTGTTTAGAATTGTGTGTACTTCAGTTCATCTTTTGTGAGAATTTTGATTTGAGGCCATCTTGATGTTGTTAATCACTGTTGAAGTGGGCACCAGACTGTTAACTGCTACTAATTTCTGTTAAGTGTTGCTGCTGTTATTTTATAGCAAGTTTGCATGATGATTGTGACACATCCATGAGGCCTATTGCATTAATTCTTGTTGCATACTGTTAAGAATCATGTCTACTTCCATCATCTGTATTGCATTGACATGTTAGCATTCCTGGTCATAGTTATATTTCAGCTCCAAGTTGCTATGCCACTATTTTTGACAGCCACCTCTGTTTTTCACCAAGCCTGTAACTTTGCGATGCCATGTTTCATGCTTAATATCTTTTGATCGATGATGCCTATGACCTTGGTTCTTGTTTGTACCTGATCACCATCATGTCTACATCATGCCCCTATATTGATATGTCATGTTTCTGCACTTTTTCATATAGTTTTACCCCTATTTTTACAGCATGAAAATAACAGTTTATGCCCTGTTTTCCTGATTTTCACTAAGTGCTAGACCAGTAATGTTTTATTGCATTTTGCATGAGCTATAATTAGTTGTTCATGATGCCTTTTTGCATGATTCCTTTTGCCATGCCTTCCATGCCATGTCTACTTTAGTTGCATATCATTTGTGAGCATGTTTGTATTCATTATCCTGTTTGTGCATTGCTCTCAAGTGTGCTTCCTGATGTTGGCAGATTGTGTTCCAAACTTGTTTTGCTTGTATCTTTTTAACCGTAACTCCGTTTGGGGTGTTCTTTATATGTAACTTGATTAGAATTTCACGTACTTAGTGTTTACGCTATTGTTTTCTGTTGTTAACCAACCTAAAATATCGTGTAGGACAGAATAGTACCAATTACTTAAATTATCGTGGAGCACTTAGTGTTATGCCATGTTTAGGTTGAGCCTCACTTAAATTGACTAGCATAGATAGTTTCCTTTATGCTTCACCTCTTGTCATGTTTGTGTGCTATACCATGCTTGTGTGATATGCCATGTTAACAACTTTTCTCATCTTGTGTAGCTAAACAACTTGAACCCTTGTAAATGTGCGGTCTCGTCGTGTGTGACGAGTACTCCACTTAACCTGTTAGTAACCGCTCTCGACGGTAGGTGCGATGTCACGTGTTGCCTTCTTGTTGATGCTTGCTCTTGTTTGCTTCGTAGTAATAGATGCTTTCTCGTTGAATGCTTTCTAGTGTTTACCGTCTTGTGTGCTTCCGCGGGTACCTCTCGGAGACGATGCGAGCTTGCGATCAACTACACCTTCGGAACCCGACTTATCAACATGCAAGGACTATACATTACTTATGATCCATTCTATTTCAACCAGCGGTTTGCATGCTAGTCTAGGTTAGGTTTGATGTTTGATCCCACCACATGTTTACAGCCTCTTTCAAACCGATACAGCCATGTCCCCTCCCAGCAAACCATGTACTCCTATGTTACTATTGCTCGTTGCTTAGCCCCTGTTTAGTATGCATGCTTAGGATGCTACGATGTTACCGTGTTACTCCTTGGTTTTGGGCTATCACATTATTATATTGTTGTTGATGATACGGTCATTATAATGTTGACTATATTCGACGAAGGATGGAATGTCTAGGCTATCCCGCCCCGACGCGTTGTTCCATTCGAGTCACCTAGGATCCGAGTTCCGGGTATTGGTTCTAAGACGAGAGTGCCTAACTGCGTATGGGATTTTATGGGGTCCCCTTTTCTTACCTACCTAGCTTCAAACATTCTAGTGGTGGCCCAAGCTGATTTACCATTTGCAAACCATGCATATATGTCTGTTGGGTCGCTCCTAGCAGACAGCTTTTAAACCAACCAGGGCCAGCGGGGAATTTGTTTCCTTGTTGGTCCAACCTGTTCAGCTGAGGACCCGGCCTCATGTGAGAATTGCCGGCAATCCAAACCTGCGACAGACGGTAGAGACCAGATCAAGAGAGCAGCCGGCTCCTGAGCTGGATGTCGACTCACCGGCGGCCACCCGAATTTGTTCGTTGTTAGCTAGAGGGACCTGTCGTTTCGGATCTCTTGGAACTAAATCATAAAATGGTTGCCTATGATGGGTAGCAACTGAGAGAGATGGGCATGCGTGCGGAGCCTTGTAATGGGCAGTTGGTACACCCCTGCAGGGTTAAATCTTTTCGAGAAGCCGTGTCCACGGTTATGGACGACTTGGAACCTACGTCTTGTTCATAGACAACATCAACTGAGATCATCTTAATATAACTTGATCAACGTGTGTGTGTGCCTTGACTGCTTCTTCTTCGTCGGGATGCGAAGAGAAGGACAAGGATAGGATAGGTGTTATGCTTGCGTAAGTAGGTGGATAGCAGACTTGTTGGAGGCGATTCCTCATCGAATGCTTGGCTTCTTACCTTACTCTCTAGATCGTTAGCCATTTCATAAATGCTAGTGCGACAGCAACCTCACCACTTACCCCATCCTTACCGTAAACTACTATTTGTCCTAGAATGACGAGTGATGAAGTCCTTGCTGGGTCAGATGACCACTATAGTTGGATGCTGAGTACTTCTGTACTCATGATACTACCCCCAAACTCTTTTCAGGGTTCTTGGTTGACAACTAGTATGGTGATCGAGGTTTCACGTGGAGAATCGACGACGACTAGTTAGGAGGATCCCGGCGGAGGGCCTGGACCCGTGTGGTTATGGGGATCAATGATTTTCTCTTTGCCACTAGGCATTTGATTGTAGTCTGTACTCAGACATGTATCTTCCGTTGTTGTATTGTATTAAGGCAGTTGTATGCCGATTGTATGAGGTGTTGTATCCTTGTATTTGTAATGTTGTGATATCATGTTGGAAATCCGAGGCATATGGCATTGTCATATGTCGCGGTGGGACCGATATGTGCTTCGTCCCCGGATCCGGATGGAAACATCTAGATCTGGAACAGTACCGCATATCGGGCCTTAAATCTCGGTAGCATCCTCCGCTTATCGGGCCTTAAATCTCGGTAGCATCCTCTTTGTTTCACTGTCCGGAAACTATTAGACACGTTCGGTTATGCATGCAACACAGGAGTAAGCATGAATTACTCGTCGTCCTACGGTGGCGATAATGTCGAATCCGGGAGGCCTAGCCCCCATCCCTTAGCTTCCGGCTTTGCGACCTCCGGGAGCTTCTCCACCTATGGGAGCTTCTCCTTCCTTCGGAAAGCATCACCCGCTGGTCTTCGCGGAGTCGACTGCTTGTGCGTCCTCAGAGGGGAGGCCTCTGGGGGCGTCACCACATCACTATCAACAGACACCCTGTTCTCGGGACCCTCCGTGGGATCCGCCGTTTGCACGACCTCGTCTGTGCCGGACGGGGAAACATAGGGGGTGTAGACCGGCGTGGGTGGGTATTCTTCCTTCCCCTTGTCATATTCCCCATCCTCGCTGTCAGAGGCCTCCAGGATCCTGAGAGATCCCTCCTACGAAGATGAATCTGAGCTCATCCCTTCCGACGATTCCTCGTCAGCGCTCTCGTCTTCTGAGACGTATTCCGGAGTTTCCTCCGCCGTTGCCTTTTTGCCGTGTGTAGTCGTCCTCTTCTGGCCGCCCCTCTGGGAGGATGAGGCACCCATCAGTTCGATTGTCTCCCGAGCCCATGCGGTCTTCAAACTTGCTCCTCGCTTAGTCCTGGAGCCCCACCCGCACGTTGTTCCCCCTGGGGCCAGGTCCTCCATCTTCCTGCCATCAGTTTTCTTCTGATTGTACTTGAAGTAGAGCTGCTGCCTCTTCTGCATCCTCGCCAGTTCTGCCGGTTTGGTAAGGGCCTGCGGGCCTTCGTCAGTAAGCTATCGGAGAAGCTTCCCATGTACGACACCCAGTCTTCCATGGTACGCTACAGGGGGAAAGCTTCCGAGACACGGTACCCCGGCAAAGCTTCGAGGGTAAGCTATCCTGTCGTCAGAAGCTCGACTATTTAAGAGCAAGGAAAATTTAAACAAAGTCAGTTACCTAGACCTACACATGGTATGGGCATACTTCCCAAGCTATGCGAGCTACTCCTGCATGGATACAATCATGCTCGTACTCAAGTGAGTGATACCCATAGGAAGCGGTAGGGACCGAAACTTCCGTGGGGACGTAAGTAGAAGGACCAAATCCGCACCTCAACTGGGTATAAAGACTGGCAAGTCATGAAGAAACACCTAAAGGAAAGGAAACAAGGAAGCCTTTGGTCTCGACCACGGCCATGAGATTCAGTTTGTCACATCCGATAAGGCCCCGAAGGAGTATAACCTTGGGATCCAATTTATCACAACCAAGAGTAATTATGGGTTAGCCAAGAGACGAAGTATGAATACATCCCATCCAGCTCAGAGAAAGGATCCCGACAGCAGAAAGTCAGCATATGAGAAGCCCCTAAAAAGAAAGGATAATTGTCGCCATAGCAAGGACCAAGGCAGACATACATGGCGTACGTCGAATCTTGCTGCGATATATGCGACAAGAGTTAGCGCTCCCCATAAGTCGCCGAAACTATGCAACCCTTGCAAGCCAACACACAAGGAAGAAGGGAAACTATATGGAGTTCATGGTCAAGCTCACCCCGAGCAGTTGAAACCATGTTTCCATAGGAGACACCATGGATGCCCAACCCAAACATATGGAACCTTATGTCATATGGGAAAAGATTGAGTATCCAGCCTGTCTGCTCGTACATCTGCACCCGGTTGGAAGCGTCAGTAATTGCTGAGATACGCAAGTCTGCTTAGCTAAATCTCCCCTACCCAACTCAGAATTTTTCTACAAAGAATGTGTTGAAGCATTACACGACCGATCGTCACACACGAATAGGGCACCATGTCAAATCAATCTCAGTTTGAGTAAAAGTTCCAGCTTGGCGGCACCATGTGCAGACAGTCAAAGTTCCGCACGATAGTACATCAGGATGATGAGCATCTTGAGCCAGCAACCACCCATGGAAGCTAAGTTTATGCTCGAAGAGGTTGATACAAAGGATTCAAGAAGGATATGACACAGCTACAACCCGAAATGCCCCGAGAATGGTACGGATATTGTCAGCATTCAACCCATGGCAAGATACCCCACTATTATACATGTCAGCCGATTTGAAGATGGAAGTCAGCAGGAAAGGACCTGATTAAGAAAGGAAGTTGTCAAGTCAGAAATATGGATTGGGTGAAGTAAACCCCCTCAGCCAAAAGATTTTGGATGCCACCGACGGAACTCTATGCGGTAAAAAGGAAACCCGGGAAGCAATATGTGTTCCTTAGTACGGTATGTTTGCAATAGTTCCCTGGGCAACCAAATCTCGAGGACGAGATTTTTCTAAGGGGGGTAGGTTTCTGACACCCTGGATTTTGGAACTTTCTTTTTCCAAAAACATTGCTGATTTATTTATGGATTGGCCATTTGGTTGGATTTGGAGAAACTCTTTGGACTTGAAACTTGAGCATATTTTTTTTCCTTGCTCAAGTAGCCCATGATCCCCTAGCCCTTTCTAAGGATCATCCCATGATCCAACCCCTCCAAGACACATTTGTATTCAAGCCATATATTCCTTTTTCAATAAAAGGGATATTCCCTATTATTTGAGGATTGTGAAGCAACCCCTATTTTTATTGCTCAATAAATCCCAAAATAATTCCCAGCTATCCTTGATATCATTTGTAGACAAAATCTCCAAAAAAAATGCATGGCACAAGTGTATTTTTCGTCTAGAGAAATTCATTTGTCTATGGGGGAAGAATGGCACTTTGTGAAGGGAGTGCTATTTATCCTTATCCATTGCTACTGAAACTTTTTGTGCATATTCTTGTGATCATATCATGAGGCTATACCAAGTTTAAGCCTGAGGGGACAAGCCAAGCTCCATAGAAAAATTCCCGAAGTTGGTATGCAGCAAGGGGGCATTGTGAAGGAAGTGCATCATAGGGGAACCCATTAGCCTTGAAACTTTTTGTGCCTATTCCCACACACAAATGATTTCACTAAACTAACTTTGAGCCAAAACCAATCACCCATGTGATCACAACATCAAGACCAAGTTTTTGGCCACTACAGTACCTTGTGAAGCAAGTACTACCTAGAAGCTTCCCCTAGCCTTGAAATTTTGCACAAATATGCAAACCATCAAATAACCCCACCACACCAAATTTCAGCAAATTTCATCAAGCCTATGAGATGCTAACTTCAACTTTGAAGTTCTGGTCCATTTGGTGCTTTACCAAGGAAGTACACAATCCCTTTGGCCAATTGGGATGGAACTTCCTTTGTACCCTATAGCCATGTGACAACATACCATGCAACCACTTTCCACCATTTGACCAAGCCTTGCTTTGCAAGTTTACTGCATCAATCTTATCCTTGAAGATAAGATCAACCCTAACCACCCCTTGACCACCCAAGCCCACAGAAGTGATCAGCAGTCAAAGGAGAAGCATCTAGACATCTTTGGCCGCAAGAAAACCCCATGTGCACAACAGTGCCATGGTGGCCATGCCCATGGCGTGCCACTGGCGCGCTCTGGCCATGCCCCGAGGCCGCCAGATGCGTGCACGCCAAGCTACAGTCCGCCTCTGGCCGTTTCCCCGTGTCCACCCGCACCGAATGGCTTTGATAGGCACGCGTGCCCCCTCTGCCCCTCGCTCCCTGGCCGGAATCCCGCCGGAAGGCCGTCGCCATGCAGAACGCGATGGGCACAATGGCCACGACCCATCGCTGTCGCCATGGCTTCCCCCCTGTTCCAAGCAATGCCCTACTCGCCCGTGACCTCCCGAGTGTGCCAGCGCCCTGCTCCATCGTGGGCGCGACCTCTTGTCACCGCCTGTTCTCGGATTCCCACTCCCCCCTATAAAAGGTCACCCCAGGCTCGCCTTGCTGCACCACCAGCCTCACCACCCCTCCAATTGCACCCCTGCGCTTGCAATCGGGTCGTGGAGCCTCTCCTTCCTCAGCTCCGACGAGCAAGCCGCCGCAGAGTTGCAGTCGAATTGCTCCCACTCCCGACCCCCCTAGCCGAGCCAGTGCTACCACCGTGATCCCTTTGCCTCCCTTGTGTTTCCCAAACCCGCCCTGCTCGGATTCTTGCTGGGAATCTCGCTTGAGCCGAAGACCTCATCGACGTCTGTGGTGCCTGCCGCCACGAAGAATCTAGCGACGCCGCTAGGCAACCATTCGTGGAGATTTGGGTACGGGCGTGGTCGCCATCGACTCCCCGATCGATCCCATTCATCCCTAGACCTAGTCGTGCCCTCTCGCGGAGGTACCTCTCCATCGGTGAGCCCCTGCTCTATTTTCCCCTCCGTCCCAACGCCCTGTCCCCACTGTCAGCCACCTAGCCCACACCCGAAGCGTTTTCAAGTGGAAACATATTATTTCGACGTCACCCCCCTGGAAATTTCCAAAAATGATTTAAAATCATTTTTAAATCCCACTTTGACCACCTTGAATAACATTAAAACCACAAGTCCAATGAAGTTGATTCTTTTTGCATTGGTTTACTCTTGATATCCTCTTTAATGTGGCATAATTTTTATGACATGTCTCTTTGTTCATGTGTGTTGTTCAAAAGAAAAAACTTGTATGTGACATTTCCTTTTTGCTATTTAAAATGTATTTTTAGGGATTTGTTTGTGCGAGGAATAGGAGTACTTCACACTCCTCTTGTGGAAGGCAAGCCACACTTCTTATTGCACCTTCGTATATCTTTGACGTGGTTTATCATCATTCTTTATTTTCGGATAAAATGATGATATTGTTTGATATACCTTTAATCACTATGATCATGCCAATTCCATATGTTATGCTTGTTGCATCATACCCTTTGTCATACTCATGATCTTGCTATGCTTCATGATATTATGTTGATCATCTTGACATGACTAAGTTAATCCACTAATGATAATGTGCATTATGACATAATCATAACCGTAACTTGGATTATTCCGCATGCATTGTTTGGACTAGATGGTCATGTTGCACCTGATCTTGATGTGAATGCATTAGAGTACATGCTATGTGTAAAGTTGGTCAGGTGCCACCAAATCGAACTTACCAGTGCAGCCACACTTGCCTATATGGGAAGGCCTTGGCTCAGTCTATCGGTGGGCTCTCTTATGCGTATCACCAAGGAGGGAAGGATATGCGCGTGCGGTTACCCTGTCCTGGTAAGCGGTGATAGTCTTGAAAGCCGGTTTGGTTTGTTTTGTGCACAGTCCCCGATGGGGACAGTTGTACCCCATTTGGGACAACATTGTTTTCCATGCGATGGTGGGTGTCTGGAGGACACAGGGCTTCCCAAGGCATGGCTTGCGAAGCATGTCGGGTGATACGGTAAGGGAGGCATGCGGTAGAACGGTCTCATTGCAGAAGTCCTAGTCCACTCCTAAGGTACGAGTTCCGAGGTTCCTGTGGGACAAGTTCCAAGGTACTGGATGGAGAAAGAGCTCCATAGCGTGGGTAAAGTGCACGACCTCTGCAGAGGGTATGAATCTATTCGAATAGATGAGTCCACGGTATTGGACACAGTTCATACTAGGTCACACTTGGGATCAACATGGACTTGGTTTTTTGATCGTGTCGAGTTTGTGGTCATGCGATGACCCGTATAATTGGGGTAGTCATGCAATGACCCAGTTTGGTCATGCGATGATCGGATTGGTTGGGTGGTAACAGAAGGACACCTAACTCGTTGAATGGTCGTGCGACGACCCGCGCAAGTTGAGTGGTCATGCGATGAGCCGATGCTTGAGTCCATAATGACTCCGAGGTAAGCCATATGATCCTGCGATGATCATATGGGGTCCATGTGACCTTAAGCGATGGTTGTTTGTGCATTAGTTATAACCTTGATAATATGATAGATATATCATGGTAGCTTGATTGGAACGGTTATGCCATGTTATTGTTTTGCCTTGGCGCTTTGGCTGTTGTGAGCTTGCAAGTACATTCAATGTACTGACCTGGCGTGTCATGCCAGACTTGCAGGCAATGCTGTGATCGCGTAGGACGACGTTCCGGGTGTTTGCAGACTAGAAGGTGCCCAGTCAGTTTTCCTGCGGAATGGAGTTCATCATCGTCGTTGTTGTTCCGCTGCTAAGATCATTCCGATGTCTTAGAGTTATTCTGCTGCTTGGTGTAGATCTGCAGCTAGCATTAGGAGCAAGATGTCCGCTGACTCGCTCTGCTGGCATTGTAATAGACCCCTTGTACCCATTTCATCGTAAATAAAACTGGTGCAGTTCTATGTCAAGCAGTGCCGTGTTCCAGAAGACATTATCTCTTAGCTGGAGCACGGGGCGTTCTGGTATTCTGAGCCGGGGTGCCACATTGTGACTGTCCCCTTAGATTATAAAAGGGAGAAGTCGGCTCGAATGTCGTTTCGACGCCAACATTGTACTCTACTCTACTACCCACAAGAAAGATCATACAAGTGGGAGTAGGACTTTTGTCTCCGGACGACCCGAACCTGGGTAAACCCTGTGTTTGCTCGTATCATCTTCATCAAGCTCGAATGTCGTTTCGACGCCAACAGCAATCGTCGTCTACATCAAGAAAGCGGGAGCCTTATGTGCTCCCCATCCTGCACGGCCTCCGGGCCGTGCTTTGCCGGAAGAAGCCCTTCCGGAAGGATCTTTCAGGTCAGTGTCGCCGCTGTTCTCCCCAACTTATGGCGCTGGACATGGGCTGGGCATGAAACACCGACATCTGGCGTTAGAAGGAGGGCTTGAGAAGCAACCCCCGACACTTATGTGTTTCAAAGATTCATGATCAGAATGTATAACAAATTGTATAGGCCATAAGTAATGTTGACAAGTATCTAGTATCCGAACAAGAGCATATAATTCCTTATCATAAGTAGAATAGTTTAGACTAAGCCCACCCATTTTTTCAGAAAAGTATGCAACAGGTTTATCATGTTTGTAATAACACACCCCAAACTAATCCCACTAACATCACATTCAAGCTCAAAAGTCTTATTAAAATCAGGAAGTTGGAGAAAAGGAGCATGTGTTAACTTATCTTTCAATATAGTGAAGGATTCCTCCTAAGAGGTACCCCAAGTAAAAGGGACATCCTTGCGTGTAAGCTCGTTGAGAGGTGCAACAATGGTGCTGAAATCTCTCACAAAACGCTTAGAAAATCCAGCGAGGCCAAGGAAACTCCTCACTTGTGTGTCCGTTTTGGGCTGCGGCCATCTCACAATCGCCTCAATCTTGGCTTTATCAACTTCAATTCCCTGCGGAGTAACAACATAGCCAGGAAACGATGCCCGGTCAGTGTAGAAGGTGTACTTCCCAAGGTTATCAAACAAACGTGCATCACTTAGAGCAATAAAAAAACATGTAAATGATCCAAATGTTCCTCCGAAGATTTGTTATAAATTAGTATATCATAAAAATAGACTACCACAAATCTTCCAATGAAAGCACGTTAAACTTCGTTCATTAATCTCATGAAAGTTCTAGGTGCATTAGTTAACCCAAAAGGCATGACTAACCACTCATATAGTCCAAAATTAGTTTTAAATGTTGTTTTCCATTCATCTCCTGATTTCATGCAAATTTGATGGTATCCACTACGCAAATCAACCTTGGAAAACATGGTAGAGCCACTTAATTCATCAAGCGTATCATCTCCCTAGGAATAGGATGACGATAACGAATAGTAACATTATTAATGGCTCTACAATCAAAACACATATGCCATATTCCATCCTTTTTTGGAATTAATATAATAGGAGCAACACAAGGACTAAGGGATTCGTGTATATTACCTTTGTTGAGTAGCTCTTATACTTGATGATGAATCTCCTTTGTCTCCTCCGGAGTGGTACGGTATGTCGCACAGTTGGGAAGCAAGGCACAGGGAATTAATTCAATCTGATGCTCAATCCCTCAAATAGGTGGAAATCCCAATGGCATGTCTTGTGGAAAGACGTCAATAAAATCCTGCAAAAGGTCAGTGACACTGGAAGGCAAAGAAGGAGGCAATTCCTAAAATTTAAACAAAGCTTCTTTGCACACAAAAGCATAGCACACATATTGACTAACATCCAAATCCAAAATATCAACCTTAGTAGCAAGCAGGTGAAGATTTTCTATTAGTCTTATGTTGTTGCTCAAATTCTTTAGCTTCTATCTCATTTTCACTCTTATTTTTCTCCTGTTTAGCTTTACTAGCTCTAGAAAGATCATCTTTCGCAATTTGTTCAGGAGACATAGGAAGTAAAGCAATATTTTTATCCTGATGAACAAGAGTAAACTGATTTGTCCTACCATGGTGTACAACATTCATATCAAATTGCCATGGTCTACCAAGTAAAAGAGAGCATGCTTGCATGGGTACCACATCACAATCAACATAATCAACATATGCAGCAATGCTAAAGTGCACACAAGTAGAACGTGTTACCTTAAGCTTACCACTATTGTTAAACCACTGAATATAATACAGATGACGGTGTGGTCTTGTGGTGAGAGATAGCTTCTCCACCAACTCCATGCTATCCAAGTTGTTTCAACTCCCTCCATCAATAATGATGTGAACCAAATGTTCTTTCACCACTCCCTTTGTGTGGAAAAAATTATGCCCCTGGTTTTGCTCGACCTTCGTTACCTGCACACTTAACACACGTTGAGAAACCAAACTAGCATATTTATCCGCATCATCTGCAACCATATACTCTATATCAGGAGGAGCATCATTGGCACCCTGTTCCTCATTCGCAATGAGGACTAAATTCTCCTGATCATAGTCACTCGCTGACTCATACCCACCATCTTCCGTAATAGTCATCACAAGCTTGGAGGGACAGTATGTTGTGAAGTGACCTCCATCTTGGCACCTGTGACATTTAATATCACGATCTCGTGTTTGCCCTGTGGATTCCATGGATTATGAAGAACTTGCTATTGGACTACTCTGTGCACCCTTGAATGGTGGCGGTGGCTGTTTTGGTGGCTCCCTGTAAGAATCAGCGGCTAGAGTACATGGTGGTGCAGCATGACGTGTGGATGTAGAAGGCCCACGTGATGTCCATGATGTATTTCCTCCTGCAAAAAAGTTAGTCCTCGATCATACCGGCCCGTCGATCCTACACTTCACGTTCAACTTTACAAGCAAGATGAAACAAACGAGTGATAGTAGTATAGTCCTTGTATTCTAGAATAGTTTGTATCTCCTTGCGTAAGCCACCCATAAAACGTGCAAGCATAGCTTCATTATCCTCTACCAGGCCACATCTAATCAATCCAGTTTGTAGTTCCTGGTAATATTCATCTACATATTTTTTCCTTGTCTCAAACGCTATAATTTTTGTAGAAATTCACTTTGATAATAAGGAGGAACCCAACGAGTACGCATAGCATCTTTTAAATCAGCCCAAGTAGTTGGAATATTATTAGCATGCAATCTACAATGTTTAGACCACCAATTAGATGCAAACTCGTGAATTCAGAAACAACAACAGTAACACGTCTATTCTTAGGATATTGTAAACATGTAAAGCATTGTTCAGTTTCTAACTCCCAAGTAAGATAGGCATCATGAATATATCTACCCTCAAATGGCTTAAGATTCAATTTCAGTTTGGGCACATGTTCATCATCGCGTACCTAAGAGGGTGGTGGGTGTCGACCTTCTCGAACGTTGGGACGTGGCCGTCCAGCTAGCTGTTCATAGGGCGCTTCCTGTTCCACCTCATCCTCGTAATCAACCTCGTAGTCGTCGTACTGGCCTAAGTCAGGAGCAGCAGCAGAAGGAGCACCAATACCAGAATCTTGTCTGGGCGGAAATAGAATACGCCGTGCATGTCGTTGAGGCGGTGGTTGTGCTTGAGCGGCAACAGGTTGTGGAGGGAGGTGTGCGATCAAGTCATTAAACTTGGCGTCGAGCTTGGTGTCGATCATCTTCTCCACGCCATCAATCTTCTCCATGGCCTCTGTGAATCTGTTCTCAATGTCATGCACCTGTTCACACATCATATGTGCAAATTTTTCATTTAGCTCCTTGTTCGTCATATTATCCAAATCGGGCTCATCATGCACCTTGTCGTCTTCTGATCCTGGCATGGTTAGCAGAAATAGAAAACACACAAGAATATGTTCCTACTCTACTAGTAGGATGTGGTGTGGTGTGAATCACAAATCCGTCAAGATTTTCTTTTGTTCTTACAGATTCTTACCGAGCAATTGGTGGTGATGTACTACCAAACACTACTAGGAAAAACGCTACTAGTAGCGCCCCATAAATGGCTACTAGTAGCGCGCGCGCTACTACTAGCACGCTACAACTAACTTTTAGTAGTAGTGCTTGTTTGCCCGCGCTACTACTTGATTTTATAGCAGTAGCGCCCCTCTTGTCCACGCGCTACTGGTAAATAACAGCAGAGCCCTCTTTATTTCCGGGCTACTACTATTAATTTCAAAAAACAAAAAAATCTCGTCTGTGTTCGCGCTACGTAGTAGCGCCGGTGGCCGTGGCTCAGGGTGGGGACAACGGCGGCTCTGCAGGGCAGCGAGGTTGTGCGCAATGGGGCGATGAGGAGGAGGTCCCCGGAGGAGGTCGCCGGAGTAGGAGCACCGTGAGGAGGAGGAGGTCGAGGAGGAGCACCATGTGAAGGAGGTCGTCGGAGGAGGACCATGAGGAGGAGGAGGTCGCCGGAGAGGAGATGGAGTGGAGGACATCGCCGGAGGAGGAGCACCGTGAGGAGGAGGAGGTCGCCGAAGAGGAGGAAATGGAATGGAGGAGAGGAGGAGATGGAGTGGAGGAGAGGAGGAGAAAAATGCGTGGTGGGGGTTTTGTTGCCCCTGCCATGTCACTGATCCGCGAGAGGAGGGCTAGACCAATAGGAAACTGCCACATCAGACCTAGCAGTAGCGCCCCTCTTGTACATGCGCTACTGTTAAGTAGCAGTAGCGCCCCTCATGTACAAGCGCTACTGGTAAGCCTCCACCTGCTTTTTTCGAATATTTTGGCCTCCAAATCTTAATAGCATCATAAATTTTTTTCTGCTAGGTTTTTGAGGATTCTAAAAATGTTCAACGGGGTTCCCCCGATTGAATTCGGTTATAACTTTTTGAGTAGAATATTTTTCATGTAATTTTTTTTTTCATCCGTTATGCCCATTTTACAAATTCTAGAGAGATTTTGCAAAAAAATTCGAATTCTTATTTTTCAATTTCCCTAACAACTAGACCACATATCACATGGGAATCTAATTTTATTTCATTTTTTTGACATTTCTATCATTTCCTTTTATTTTTTCTAAAACTGAAAAGGCGGTCCACAGGTGGGGGTGTATTTGTGTGTGTGGCTAGTGAAGACCACTTACTAATACCACCCCTC